>JAMXBD010000003.1:0-2525254 GCA_024138025.1 Combretum micranthum
TTAGATGACCTTACGTATAATACTTGGGTATTTCCTAATACTTGAATATTATGCGTGGTCGGGGGATTTGGCATTCTTAATCTATGGGTTAAGTGGGCCGGGTCCTTATACTATTATTATTTCTACTAAGTTTTCACTTTACACTTATTATTGTAAATCTATGAATTTTGTTTATGCTCATATATATAAATGCCCATAGTGATGTTGTCATGATGTTAAAATAAATCTCTAAACTTTACATGTTGACAATTCTTTATTGTGTAAATATTTTCCAATACTTATTTTCAAAACCAAGGAGATCCTTTATACAAAAGAAAAAATTGATAATAAAATCAATCACCTAATTTTCTCAAAACTGCAAAGACATTGATCTGAAATTTTGAAATTTTTACAGCTTGAAATCCTTTTCTTGAAATTACACAAAAGTTAATGTTTTACGAACTAAGTTTTTAAGTAAATATTGTTTAATCCTTAAGAAGACCAAAAACTTCCAAGAAGATGAAATAAGCATAAGAAAATCATTTTCAAGTCTGAATCACCTATTGAAAAAGCCCCAAATAAATAAAATTTTACTATAAGATTTCAAATGACATTTTTACATAAGACTAAAGTTCACTAACCTAATTCCAAAGTTTATTTAGTAAAATTTCTATTTTTAGCAACATCACTAGGATCATGTATGTATTATGAATTATCATTATTGGCTAATGAATTTCAAGTAATATGTATTTAATATAGAGAGTTTATGTAAGGTAAAAATTTATAAAAAGTACTGGAAATCATTCTAGATCGATATGGGCATAATCTATACAATAGGATTCCAAAACCTAAATGACCTTAAATGTTTGAATTAACCTTAGAAATGATATATCATCTAAAGTAAGTAGAAAATGACTACTCATATGCGAAATTTTGAGCTAAAACGAGCAAGTTATGTGTTTTAAGATAAAAACTTAGTAACCGGGAAATTTACTATAGATAGAGTAAATAAAATTATAAAGTTTAGTAAGACTAATACGAAATTCTCATTTGGAGATTTCTTTTGTATAAGTGGCAAGGACCTTGAGGCCCCTTTTCTTGAAGATTATTCGACCAAGTGGATTGCGACATGACCAAGTGGGTTTTTCCCAACACTTTACGTATTCTTGTATGTGCTTGTAAAATAAAGTACTAGAATATATGGTAAAGGTAAAATGGAATTGTATGTTGATTATTGTGGGATTATACTTGCGTGTCACTATATTGGTGAATGAATGCTGAGTATATCAGAACTAGACTTATTGATTAATACTCTTATTCCTTTATTATGTTGATATGTGTGTGATTATCTTGATGGTCACCTCTAGATGGATGTTTAATATGGTTGGAAGCAAAATAATAAATTGGACATGCATGGAATGTTTTTGAGTCATATCTTTTCACTACTACTCCTACATATGGGATCGAAAAGGTAAGGTACCTAGTTCCAACATGAGAAACAAAGTCGTTCGAGAAATATGGCCTTATGGAGGAGTTTTGCCAGATCGATTGCTTAAGGCATGGAGCTTGGGGACTAGTAGTGGTGGTTGCTTGGAACCCAAATAGAGTTAGATGGTCAAAAGGATTTTTTTTATTTACAAAGCATCCTTAACCCCTGACATGGAGGGCGTAAATCCATTATACATATAATTTCCGGTTAATCATGTGTATTTGTTTGATCATATGGATATTGCATATCATATGTTTGTTTAACAAACTTGTTTGTTATTTATTGCAAGTGTGCGATGCAAGAATTTGTCTGGCTAAGCTAGTTATACTTACACTCCAATAGATTTTTGTTATAGAAGGAATATCTGTGGCTTTATCCCCAAGGAATCTTCTCTCAGGTACTTTGATGCTTGCGTTAGAGAGTTTTTCGTAGAAGTTTAGGAGAAGATTTTGGAACTAGACTTCTATTAAAAACTCTCTATATAAGCTTCAGCAATTTAAATTAGATATGCTTACTTTTAGAAGGACTCGATGTTATGTAATGTTTAAGATTTGACAAGAGTATGCCCCTAAGACTTTGATCCTGTAAGGTTATGCAATTATGTTCATAATTTCTTGTTTCCAATATGTTGTTATCTTCTTAAATTGCATTGCCCTTCGGCCTCTCCTACTGTCATGAAAGTACACAAAAGGCTTTTTTGTGACTAAGGAAGTCATTCCCAATCTTTAATATCATGTATAGTGAACTACCATGTCTAGGATACCCTTTGAGGCATGACACCATAAGTTTGCGAATTTCATACAACTATTAATAAACATAAATGAAAAGGCAATTGAGCGGTTTAACCAAACAAAATAGGATAGCTCTTTGTGTTTGGAAAAAGAGCAATGGACTCTATATGATGATTTCTATCACTTTGGGTATATGACATGTAACACTACTGAAGCCTATAATTGTATAATAGTAGGTGCTAAGGGCTTACCAGTAGTTGCACTGGTTAAAAAAAAAAAAATCTACAATTGTGTGATAGATTGGGGAACTAGGAATGCTGAGGCCATGGCAAGTATTCAAAAGAAAGAAATATTCTGTGGAAAATAACAAAGATATTATAGAAAGAATTTTGTAATTATGAATTATTATAATTGTCAATATTGTAGCTATCAATTTTGTATTTTGCAAATTTAGGAAAGTCAATTTGTAATTATGGTTTTTTGGATTGGCTATTAGCATTAAATCTAGATTCCCAAAATATCTTACTGTATTTGTATAAATTTTCACACAATGAATGAGATTACATACCCTAAAATTATTATTTTCAAGTTGGTATTAGAACAATACTTGATTTGCTTGGGCTCTTTTTTTTTTTTTTTCTATGCTCTTCTTCCTTTCTTCCTCATTTCAGACCACCATATCTGATATGTCGTCTAATTGTACCAAAAACCTATAATTTTTACATCCCTCTCTTTCTACCATCAATCCTACACACTACCATAAGAAGATGGTTGGAGATAGTCGTATCTTTAAGTTTTTAGCAGGTCTAAATGTCGAGTTTCATAAAGTTGGGGTGGGGGGGGGGGGGGGGGGGGGGGGGAAGGGGGGGGTGTGGGGGGTGGTTGTTAAGGGGAATCGTTAGTAGATAGCTTTCCCCTTCAATTAATGAAGTATTTTCTAAAGTAAGGAGAGAAGAGAGTCAGAGAAGCATTGTGCTAAGAAGAAAAGGGTCTGGAATTGTTGTAGAGGGTTTGACCATGATAAGTACTGGTATGCGTTCACCTAAAAACCCAGCATCATCTAGTACTCTTAGTGTTTCTTTGGCACACAAGGGTAATGAACCCAAAGCTCCCTTGTCCTGTTTAAATACATATGCTCCATGGATAATAGACTCGAGAGCATATGATCATATGACCAACTCACATAAACTATTCCAGCCCTATACACCATTTCCTAGGAACAAAAAGATAAAGATTGCAGATGGTAGTTTTTCTCCTATAATAGGAAAAGGTTCAATACAAATTTCTGAGAAGATAGAACTTAAAGCTATTCTCCATGTTCCTAAACTTGCTTGCAATCTCTTGTCTATTAGTAAATTGTCCGAAGACTCTAATTGTTGTGTTAATTTTTTTTATTCCCATTGTGTTTTTAAGGACAAGAACTCAGGGATGATGATTGGTAGTGCTAAGATGATCAATGGCCTTTATTATTTTGATAATAATTTACCTAGTTTTAAAATTTCTCAAGACTTTAGAAGTATTTGTTCTATATCTCTTATTGAACCAATATTGTTTTGCATTACATATTAGATCATCCTAGTTTTATTTATCTAAAACATTTTTTTCCTACTTTGTTAAAAAATATCAACCCCTTATTGTTGAAATGTGAGAGTTTTTTACTTGCTAAAAGTCATTGAAATACTTATATTCCAAGCACGTATCAACCCTAAAATCCTTTTACTTTTTTTATAGTGATGTCTAGGAACCTTCAAAAGTAACCACATTTTTAGGAAAAAAAAAAGTGGTTTGTAACCTTTATAGACAACCATACTCGTCTATGATGGGTTTATTTGATGCATTAAAAATCTAAAGTTGAAAACATTTTTAAAAATTTTTTTAGTATGATTACAAACCTATTCCAAGTTAATGTAAGTATTTTAAGATGAGATAATGGAATAGAGTATTAAAATAAAATTTTGGAAACCTTTTTAAAAGAAGGATGGATCTTACACCAATCTTCATATCCAGATACTCCTAAACAAATGGGATAACTAAGCGAAAAACAAATATTTGTTAGAAGTTGCTCGTGCTATGATGCTTTATATGAATGTACCAAAATATTTTTGGGCTAATGCTATTTTAACCGCATTATATTTGACAAACAAGATGCCCACAAAGTGTTAGAATACATCACACCCTTGGACTGTCTGAAAAAGGTATTTCAAAATCTCGTATTAATTCAGATTTACCTTTAAAAATTTTTGGCTATACTGCATACGTGCATATTCCAAAAATATCACGCACTAAATTAGATCCTAAGGCAGAAAAGTGCATTTTTTTAGGCTATGCCCCTAATAAAAAGGGGTACAAAATTTTTAATCCCTAAACAAAACAATTTCTCATAACTATGAATGCTACGTTCTTGGAAAACATACATATTTTGACAAAAATTTAATTCAGGGGGGAAGTTAATATAATGTTAACGGAATCAAATTTTTGGGAAATTGAACATTTACCAAATATGATTTTTAATTTTGATAAGGAAAGACCATCCAATCTAAAAAATACCAAGTATGCTATTTTTCTGTAAGATATGGAAATACTACAAATGAAGAAAAATAGATCTAATCTTAAGTCCATGGTTTATACTAGGAAAAATATTCTTGAAAGAAATAAGGATCCATTGATCATTCCAACACATACCCATGAGGGAGCTCTGAGAAAAGTCCATTAAAAAATGTCTAGTGACTCAAATTCCGAACCCTGAATGGTGTCTCCTACTTCTATAGTCCCTCAGCCTAGTCCTAAACCTATATCTATCATTCCAGTCCAAGAGTCAGACCTTGATCTTTCCATTGCCTTTAGGAAAGGAACTCAAACCTGCACCAGATATCCCATTGCCAAATACATTTGTTATGATAACATTTCAGACTGACATAGAGCTTTTACAACAAAAATTTCAAAGCTTGTGGTGCCTAGAAACATTTAGGAAGTATTGGATGAACCGAATTGGAAATCAACGATGTTTAAAGAAATGGAGGCACTGAGAAAGAATGGTACTTGGGAGGTAGTTGAATTACCTAAAGACAAAAAGTTCATGTGATAAAAATGGGTGTTCACAGTTAAAAGCAAGGTTAGTAGGAGTGTAGAAAGGTATAAGGCCAAATTAGTAGCAAAAGGCTGTAATATACAAATAAATATTTTATATTGAAGGGCAAAGATAACATTTGATATAAAATAAGAGGGTTTTATGGTCAACCCTAATGTTTAAATTAATTAATTTTGTCGATTATCAAATACTTGAGAGAAGATAAAGAGACAGAGGGAAAAATCAAATGGACACAAGGTTAAGCTGGCTAAAACTATTGGCCTAGCTTTCTATGTCGCCGGCATACATATTGAAAATTGCCAGCATATGTAAAGTGAAGGAAATGAAAAGCCACAATTTTTATTATATTTTTCTTCTTTGTTCTCTATTCCAACATGACCTTAAACCTAGCAGACATCCTTTGGCGAATTTATAGTCGTCAAGACCATTTGGTAATCTAGATCAGGTAATCAAATCATCAATTTTCCTTTAGGTTTCAAATATCTATAAAGTTCTTAGAGTTTTTATATTGTTTTGAAGGAGAATTGGAGAATCATTTTAGTTTTCTTGGAGAATCTGAAGATTTGGTGTTTAATGAAAGTTGAAGATCAGATCTAAGTAATTTGATAACCATTCTTTCTTTAAGATCTACAAATTTATAGTATCCTTAGAATTTGTTTGTTGTTTTTGAAGGGAGATTGGAGAAAACCCCGATTATCTTAGAGATCTGGATTTTATGCTAAAAGGATTCTATAGTCCAGATCAGGTAATCAGATCCCTATTTTCTGTTGAACTTTATGTTCACGAATGATTTTGATGAGAACAATTATTACACAATTAATTATTAAATATTCTTAATTGTTCAAATACTTAAAATATTTATATATATATATGCTTTGTATTTTTTTAGCTTTTGTTTAAGTTTTAACAGAGCAAAAAGTTGAAGAAAAATAAAAAACAAAGCTATCAAGCACAGCAGAAGAAATGTGGAGACACTATTCATTAAATAAAGACAAAAGACTAAGTTTTGGGCAAAACTATGAAGTCAAGAGCTGAAGTTTTGGGCAAAATCGTGAAGTCAAGGGTTGGAGTTTTGAGCAAAATTTATAAAGTCAAGGGCTGAAGTTTAGGCCTCGACTTCATAAATTTGGCATTGGGCAAAATTTATAAAGTCAAGGCTTGAAGCTTAGGTCCCAACCTCAGACCTCAACTTCATAAATTTGGCCTTGGGCAAAATTTATAAAGTCAAGAGCTGAAGCTTAGGCCTCGATCTTAGACCTCGACTTCAGAAAGTTAGCCTCAACTTTAGAAATAAAAGAGCTGTTGGAATACATTTAATGCATATATCAAACACATTTAATGCTCTTTCTCTGCTTTTGACTTTTACATGTTTTTAAAACGTTAAGTTCATTAAACACAAGTATAGGTTGTCAGAAACTTTTTGATAATGGGCAAATTTTTATCAAGAGTTATAAATAGGATTTTTCTCCTCTCTTTGACAATGAAAAAATCCTTGAATTTTTAACACACAGTAAAAATGAAAACAACGTTCTGTAAAATTTTTTTACTTATGTTTTTTTTCTCGTTCTTTCTCATTCTCGTTCTCATTCTCGTTATCGTTAATTTGAATTTTTTTTAAGAGAATAATTAGTGCTTTGTTTCGAAATTTGCTGATACGCTCCAAATGAGAGTTTTTTAGCACTGTCTAAGATTTACAAAAGTTGATTATCTACTTGTTTAAGGAGCTCAGTTTGTAAAAAGAATTTGTAAAATTCCCACAGTATTTTCTGTTGTAAATCTACTCAAGTAGGAACATTTCTTTGTAAAGGAAATTTGTATATTTCCATAAGATTTTTTCAATTTATAAATCTGCTCATATAGGAGCCGTTTGTAAAAAGTCTCAAATGAAGCATTTGTAAAATAAGTCATCGTAGAGGCAAAGTTAAAAGTCCTCAGTAGGAGGTATTGAGAAAAGTCCTTGTAGAGGCAAAGAGAAATCCTTTGTTGAAGGCAAAGAGAAGTCCTCAGTTGGAGGCATTTGAAGTCTGGTCTGGAGTTATCATCATCGTCCTAATTGCGATTACGCGAAAGTCCTCAGTGAGAGGCATTTGAAGTATGGTCTGGAGTTACCAGCATCGTCCTAATTACGATTAGGCAGAAGTCCTCAGTGGGAGGCATTTGAAATCTGGTCGTGTGTTACCAGCACAACTTGATTTATCAAGTGGAAGTCCTTTGTGAAAGGTAATTGTAAAAGTCCTATTGTGATAGGTATTGTTGTAATTCCTTATCTAAGAGATGTATTGATTTTGGAATAATTAATATAGTGGTAAAAGTCTTTTAAGGCATTTGTACCGTGGAGAGCAGGTAGTGAGCCGGACTCAACGTTAAATCCTTGTGTTGCTTCTCTTTCTCTCTCTAAGCTTCCTTATCTCTGCTTATTTATTAATCAATTTTAATTAGTTTATTCCGCTGCATTTGTTTGTTTTAATTAACTCTTGTCTTATCTTAGTTGATTAATTTGGTTGGATAAAACAGAAAAATTCGTAATACTTAATTCACCCCGCAAATCCTCTCCCCCCCTCCCCTCTCCTTCTTTTAAGTATTCCTTATGTATTATTTCTAACATTTTCTTCTATAGGATTTTACATATATTAGTTCCTTAGAGTATTGTCTATAGTTTTGAAGGAATTTTTGGAAGAGGAACCCTAATTGAGTTGGAATCTGATTTTTGGTGATCAAGGAGAATTGAGAGTCAATTCTAGGTAAGTTTATATGTTCTGAACCTTTATGATTAAAAATGAATGATTTTTATTGGTTTTGGTTTAATTTGTATTGAATGGATTCTAGGGTTTAGAGGAATTGTGGAGGAAAAATTTGATCTTTTGGAAATTTTGTGATTCCATAAACAAGGAAAACGGGTGAGATTGATCTTTCAACCCTTTAGATAATCTAAAAATATAATCTTTTGTTAAAGTTTCTGTATTGGTTGTTAGGAATCAAAGTGCTTGGAGATTTAGAAGAAAATCCTAAATTGTGGCATTTATGGATTTTGTGGCTTTACAATTTATAGAAGAAAGGTGTTTTAGTTAATTAGGGTTCTGTTCCTAAAGCGAAATCAGGTACGACCATTCCTTGTTTGTTGTATGTGCTTGTAGCTTTAGATTTGTTTGTTGTATGTGATGTAGGATCAGAATTCTAAATTGACTTAATTCTATACGACATTAAGAAATTATGTTTACTGCTTTTGTTTGGCTTTGGTTAGTAAAGACCACGTAGAGTGTGATACTAACGAGGCCCCTGGTGATCTATGTGTGAGGTTCTCCAAGTGGACTCGTGCATAGAAATGATTCGGTAGATTAAGTTTTGGTAGAGGCGCGGTGTGTAGATGATTCTCCAACACCAATATATGTATATAATTATCTATTTTCAAAAGTTGGTTGATTTTCAGGGGTCAGAGTTACTCCAAGTTTAGAACTAGGGATTCCTAGTTCTAAACTGTGTTGTTTGACTGGCTTAATAAAGATAATAATCTGATTGGTTGCATTAGAATAAGTTGCACTTGATATATATGTTGCCTATGCATATGCATTTGTTTTGTGGGATGGTACTGGGTATTTTCGCTTATTCCATTCATTTTTCAGGAATAGGAGAAGATAAGATGATTTCTGATCATACTGGATATGACATCTTTGTAGATCATGGGAATGGCGATAGTGAACTTGACTTTCCTGCTAAGGATCAATAGAGGTTGATTTTGGATACCTAGAGATAGGAAGACAATTTAATAATCTATGAAGTTTAATTTGAAACTATTATTAGTCTGAAAGATTTTATTTACTTTATGAGTTTAAGATTTTTTTATAGGACTTTTCAGTTAAGTTATAAGTCAGGATGATGTTGGCTTTGATTTATGCCAACAAGTTAATTCAAAAGTATTATTTATACGATGAATTGTTTAATAGGAACCCTTTATATGTGAGTATTAGAGTTATATTTTTTATATAATATGTGGATTAGTATTTCATAGCCTTGCATTTTTAGAAAGAGAATGACACGTGACGGGTTGTAATATCCTTATTTTTAGGACGTTACAAAGGCTTTACCCAAACTTATGGCATAGATTTTCAAGAAAACTTTGCCCCTTATAGCAAAGATAAACTCAATTCGAGTTTTGTTATCATTGGCTATAAATTCCAATTGGCCTTTGTTTCAGCTTAATATACAAAATGTTTTCCCTAGCGGGGACTTAGAAGAGAAAGTTTACATGAGCAGCACCCCACCCCCCCACCCCACCCCCCCCCCCCCCCCCCAACGGGGTTTGAGGAGAACTTTGGAGTTGGAAAATTTTGTAAATTGAATAAGTCTTTATATGGGCTTAAGCAATCTCCTTGAGCATGGTTTAAACACTTTGGCAAGACGGTGAAGAGATATGAGTCAATACAAAGCCAAGCGGATCATACTATGTTTTATAGGCTTTTGAGAGAGGGTAAAATTGCTATCTTTATTGTGTATGTTGATGACATTATTATAATAGGGGATGGCAATATGGAGCTGAACAAGTTGAAAGAGAGATTAGCTAAGGGCTATAAGATTAAAGACCTGGGAGCTTTAAAATACTTCTTTAGAATGAAGTTTGCGAGGTCTCAAGAAGGAATCTTTGTTAGTCAGCGTAATATGTACTTAACTTACTTGATGAAACAAGTATGTTGGGGTATGTCACGCCCCAATGGGTACCCTAAACGTGACAGTCCGCCACACTCAATATTAAAGCTTAAGTATGACAACCTTAGTCATTTCCAAAAGCTTTTATATTAAGTGGAAGGCTTACTTTTACAATTTTAGAGGACCATATATGGAATAATGAAGCTTAAGGAGATATAAAAACATATTAAGAAAAGAAGAATCACAATAATTACTTGTCCATGGCATGAACTTTACAAACTTAGGGACAACTCCTTAAATTACTAATCTATTATATACATATTAACATGCTAATACTAAGCTACACTTTATCCAGATTTCTAATGTTCAAAAGGGATTACCTGCCCGCATGGTCCACGTGGCCTTAACCATAAGTACGGGAACTGCAAAAGGTAGCTATCGGGGTATAAGCTAATAGGCTTAGTGAGAACTATTTCCATAAATAACTTCTTGTAACAGATTCAAACAAGTTGATTTAATCAAACAAATGTAATGCACAAGCACGTGGGCAAACAAGCATATAGCTTTCCGGGAACTATATGTTGAATGGATTTACGCCCTCCATTCGGGGTTTGGTGATACTCAAAACAAGTAGTTTTAATAATAGAAAATTTAAGCTTGCGAGCACTCATCGCCAAGCATTCATTAAAAACTTTTAAACTTGCGAGCACTCATCGCCAAGTATTCCGAATCTACTTGATTTGACCTTGCTTTCGGATCAACCGCCAAGCATATTCCATTAAGCCGCCAAGCAATCGCTTTCGGATCTCCGCCAAGTGTTGCTTTCGACATGAGCTTACTATCCTTCTCACCCAAGGATAATAACCCAACCATGCAATGTGACTCACTTCGTGGTATGCATGAGTTCATTAATTTATAAAGTCATAACATAATTATTTTCAACTTTATGGCGATCAAGGAATTTCACACAAATCAATATTAAACTAAAACAATCACTTAGAACAATTCGGCTTCGATATTCTTAGAATTCTTTCAAGGAATTATTTTACATGCATATCGGTTTATCTTTTCCTAACTCTAGTGCAACTATTTACAAGCACAACAAGTATAGCATTTAATGGAAATAAACTCACGATGCCATTGTCGTCTATTCCTCTAAGCGGATGAGTCGTTCACACACTCCACTTAATCGTAATAGTTCTGGGGTAAAGGAATCCTTCCTGGGTCACCTAACCAAAGAAAATACCCACAATGAGTTTTTCTTGAAGATTTTCTTGAATTTTGACAAAACAATGTCAAAGAACGTTAAAGTTCGTATAGAAGAATGTTCCAACTTAAAATGGCCATAACTTGGTCATTTTAACTCGGAATCGCGCATATAATATACCGATTTCTATCTACTCGAAAAGATCTACCCATTTCTAAAATTATTTCCCACAAACAAAGTATATAAAGTGGCGACAAAATTCACCACGGATTTCAAGTAAAAACAACTTTGGTTCAAGAAATCAAAATTTGTTTGATAAATACTTAGTTATCTATATAGTTAAAAAATTCTCTTTTTATAACTATATAACTCATATTTAAGCATGCTCAAGTGTCTTGTTGTCCAAATTATTTTTCTTAGGTAAAACAATGTCGGTTGAAGCTTTTCGGAAATTTTTTTGTAATTTCTTTGAAATGAATACCTTGTTTTCTTTTTTTTTTCTAAAAACGTTTTATGTTGGTTTTATCTTTCCAAGTAACTTTTGAAAATAAAATTTTCTACTTTCTAAGTTACATTAATACTATATTTGAAGTTTTCTAGGAAATATGCTTTTCTTCATTTTTTTTCTTATGTAAATTCCTTTGTTTACTTGTTTTGCAAAAATCCTTACTTGAATTTCTCATTCTTTTCTTATTCTCATATTTTCAAAAATAACATCATGCATGAAAATTTGTTTTCTTCATAAAAACAATGTAACAATTAAGGACTTTTTGTAGAAAAACTAATTTCTATAATCTTATTAACTTCTTCTTGTAACTTAGAAAATAAATATTATTTCAAACCATAAATTTTCTTTGCCTATTTGTTTGCAAGGTCTTTACTTAAAAATTTCCTTAGTCATCCATCTTATTTCTTTCTTTAGAAGAACATTTTTGTCAACAAAATATTTTCTTTTAAAAACAAGGTAGAGTAACAAAGATTTAAACAGCTTTTTAAGTAAAAATAGTTTCTAAATTCATAGTGAATTCTTTTTGTAACTTGAAAATGAATGAGTTTATTTTTGTTATCTTATATTTTTATGTTTCACATAAACTTATTCCTAAGTGACAAAAAGCCTTCTTTTATTTAATTATCTTTAGAAAATAAACTTTTGGACAACAATCTAAATGAACATGATTATGAGAATAATAATAAACAAAATAACATAAAGCATAAATAATAAAGTCAAGTATTGGAGTCTTAGCTTTTTCAAGGCTCCCGGGACTAAGAAATAAACTAGTCCCATAATGAAATAAAATAAAGAAAGAAAAGCTTGTTTTGACTTGATGAGGACAAGTCTAAGACTAGAGACTAGTCTTAAAACAACTTGAAATAAATAAATTGCATTGAAGTAAATAAATTGCATGAAAGGTAAATAAATTGCAAGATTATGAGCTTATATGCTCTAAATATATATATAGCTATATAGATATAGTAGATAGTTATGAACATAAAAGGATCATAAATGAACCCAAGAGATACATAAATGAATATAAAGGAAACATAAACATAAAGGAATTATGATTATGAACAAAAACAAAGTATGAACCTATTGTTGCTTTCTTAACCTTCATGGTTTTAGAAAACATACACTAAGCTCATACTAAGTAGATGAACATGGAGACTTCTTGAAGAACTTTTACCTAAAGGAGATGAACAAAAGAAAAGAACTTCTTGAGAGAAGTTTGAGAGAAATTTTAGTAGAGTAACTTTAGAGAAGAAGAGATGTGAAAGAAGTGAAGATATGAGGGGGTATTTATAGGATTTTGAGGAGTGGTTTTTATGTGATTAAAATAAAGTAAAATTGAAACAAAAATTGAGGAGAGAGGGGGAAATGGGCGCCGGCCATTGTGTGATGGCGGGGGGATTGATTTATTTTTGTGACTTTTTATTGAATGAAAGATGTAATTTGTAAAGTAGATGTGATATAAAGTTATGGGAAAGGTAAAAACTTAAGATTATAGGTTATGTAGAGTGTAAGAATAGGTGTAAGAAAAGTAGAGATAAAAGAATAGTGTAGAATAGTAATGAATAGTGTAATGTAAAGTATATATGACAATTAAAGTACCGGTAGTAAGAAAATACGCGTATAATAGCTATATCTGTTATTTTTACTTACCGAAAAATTACGAAATTGATATTTTTGGAAAAATTATATTTTTACGAGTCTAACAGTGTATTCGAAATATTTTTACTATTCGGGCTTCCGGACACGTTTTTCGAGAACTGTGTCCGATCGGGTTCGAAGGACATCCGAATTTCGCGAAACTGAAACTTTTATAAAACTTATGGTTATTACGAGCTATTCTAGCTAATTATCCTAACTTCGTTTTTGGGCTAAAGAAAACGGCAATGCCGGATTTAGGTAGATACGGTAAACTAGGGTTTTGTTGACCTATAGGGTTTCGTTTGACTTCCGGTTTAGGGTTTTATGCTAAACCGATTCCGAAAATTTAGGGGTTTACAGGGTATAAGCCAACAAAAACTCCCATGGAACCAAATGTTGAACTATAACCTGCTAGAGCTAAAGAAGTGAAGGAGAAGGAACGGTATCAAAGATTAGTTGGTAGGTTAATCTACTTGTCACACACACATCTAGACATAGCATTTCCAATGAGTGTAATTAGTCAGTTTATGCATTCATCTGACCTAAGTATTTTGAGGCAATTTATAGAATTCTAAGATAACTTAAAGGGTCACCAGGTAAAGGTCTTCTTTTCAAACCTTGAGGACACCTCCTAGTTGGAGCCTACACTTATGCAAATTAGGAAGGAAGTATTACCGATAGACGATCAACCTTTGGTTATTGTACTTATTTAGGAGGCAACCTTGTAACTTGGTGAAGTAAGAACAAAATGTGGTTGCAAGGAGTAGTGCAGAAAGCAGAAATTAGAGCAGTAGCTCATGGTGTATGTGAGTTGTTGTGGATAAGAAGAATACTTCAGGAGTTGAAGATTTCAGAGTGTCTATCTATGAAGATGTACTATGATAATAATGTTGTTATTTTTATTGTCCACAATTCAGTTCTTCATGACCGCACGAAACATGTTGAAGTGGATAAACACTTTATCAAAGAAAAGATAGAAGATGATTTGGTATGCTTGACTTACGTTCCCACTAGAGATCAAGTAGCTGATTTGTTCACAAAGGGGCTATTAAGAAAGCAATTTGAATGGTTAGTTAGGAAGATGGCCATGGAAGACATCTTTAAATCAGCTTAAGGGGGAGTGTGGAAAATAATGAAGATATTGTATGAAAGAATTTTGTAATTATGAATTACTATCATTGTCAATATTGTAGCTATCAATTTTGTATGTTGTAAATTTAACAAAGTCAATTTGTAATTCTGCTTTTTTAGGATTGGCAATTAGCATTAAATCTAGTTTTCCGAAATAGTTTTGTTGTATTTGCATAGATTTGTACACAATAATGAGATTACATACCCCAAAATCATTATTTGCAAGTTATTCACTACACATGTAGCAACAATATTAGATAAATAGAGCAGTAGGGCTAGTGGACATTAGGTGGCAAGCTTCCATCGCAACTCAAGGCTATTTGACATTTACATGAGAAGCCAACGTGTGACATATGGTATGAAAGGAGGTGGGTGGACCAAAAGGGTGGACATTGTCAATCATATATGTAACTACAACAAATGTCGAATAAATCAGATACCTAACTGACATGCCCTAGCTGCACATGCTCATGTTAGGATAGATGGTAACTCATTTGTTAGTCATTGATATGGATGGTCCAACTAGTTGCAAGTTTATAATGCCCATATCTATCCTCTTGATGATGAACTTAACTGGCCTGCTCTTGCTAGCTTCCTAGTTTTAGTACTTGATCAATGCAGGGCATAGGGTAAAGATAAGCGAAAGATAATCAGATATAAGATGGAAATGGATCTTCATGGTTAGCCTAATAGGTTTAATTGTAGTGTATGTAGAGGGTCATAATCATAGGACATGCCCACATCAAAATAGATAAGGTTAGAGAATTATACTTATAAAATTTATTGGCAAAATAATCTTTTATTGTCACCATATGCTTTTATTGTAATTGTGATCATCCATGTTAATACTAACATAAGTTACTCTCTTTGTGTAGGATAGATGGATACAGACCATTAGACAATTTAGTACTCTCACAACAGGACACCCATCGATCGGAGGACATCTAGTTGACACATATACATGTCAATTCACATGCCTCGTGTATGATTTATAAGGAAAATGACTGATTCTTTACAACCTTAACTTTTGCAGGATGGTGTGGCACCATGTGGCACTGTGAGTTATAGCTACGCTACGATGATGAAGGGAATTAGATGGATTCGTGCATGATTCCATATCTATAAATGGCGGGTTACTATCTAGTCAGCTAGTTACCATATATTCAGCTTGAATGGTTGGGCTAAGGAACCAAAGGCAAATGTCTTCAGTGTTTACATGATTTGGTCAAACTCTTTTCAAGAGGGAGATAGGAAGAAGAGGAGGGGATGGATTGTATCTATTTGATATTTGACATTGTATAAAGATTGAAACATCTTCAAACTTACTTTTTTTCTCTTATGTTAAATTTGATTACGATTAGTGCTATTTTATTGAGTAATTGTTGTTTGGAGTGGGAATTTGTTGATGGGACAATATCTTTAGTTGATATATGGATGTAGTTTTGCTACAAATATACACATTTTTCTTTTTTATTCAAGGGACTTACAGAGTATTGCCTGCATTGTAGGCATGTGTGATAAAGAGAGCACATGTAGCAGTGCCCTCTTCATAATATAAAGAGGGTACATCTTTATATTATGAAGACGGCGTGTTTGGCACTTATGCCCTCCTATTAAAAAAATATATGAAAAAATATGCTCACCCTCTTCAGTTTAGTTAAAGGCACAGGTGACACTTGTGTCTTTAACACTTGCATTTCGATTTTTTTTTATCGTAATTCCATATTTATTTTTAAAAAATAGTATTTATGTACAAAGGCCAATTTTGGGTTATATATAAATCAAATAAACTTAGACTTATTTATTACTTTATTTATTTATTTTAAAAAATATTAATTAAAATTTTTTTCAACATTCAAAACTTTCATTTTAAAATTATATTAATTTTCACATTCCAATTCTTATCTCCTAATTGTGATTATAATTTTAAAATGAGAATGAATAATAAAATAAGATAATTTTTAAATATCATGCTTTAATTAAATACGTATAAGTACAAAAAATAAATACAAAACTATATATAAATTAGATAAATAAACATAGAAAAAAGATATCTGAAGAGACCTTTTGCCCATTGCGCTGCAAATAATAAGCATAAAAAATGACATTTATGAAAGGTTTAGAGAAGCTAAGATACTACTGCAAGATAATCATATTATGATTAAAAACTTAAGAAAATACTGTCCAAAGCTTTTTAAGTAATCCTCAAGCTCAAATCTTATATATTCTACTAACAAAGTTAAAGGGCAAGTACTAAAAAGCATAATAATCTTAATATATGGTGATAAATTTGCAAATATTTTTTATGCAAAATGTGCATATGCTTAGGATATGCATTGGTAATGTACATTAATAATGATACATCTTCATTGCATATGTAAAAATTAAACAAAGCCTTATTTGAAAATTTTTGCTTATTGATTTTTCTTTCTCACTTCAAGTTAAATCATCTCTTACTTAATGTCTAACTTGTTTAATATTTGTTAAATACGTGTATTAAAATATATCACAAATTTTCAAACATTATCATGATGTCTTCTAAAGTGGAGAAATCAAATACAAATTATATTTGGGAATAAGTTCAAATAAGGTATCGATATTTACAATGGTTTAAAAAAAAAAAGGAAATCAACGTTATCTGAAGTGGTCCAAATAAAGTATGCATGTTTTAAATGTTGAAAAAAAAATCAACGTTTAAAGAGAGTGGCAAATAAACCAAAAAAAGGCGATTCCTTAATTATACTACTTCACATAGCATTGATATACATTTTTTTTATTATTTAAAACATTAATACCTTATTCACAGCACTTTGTATAACTTTGATCCAATTTAAATGTTGACGTATGATTTCAATTTAACTCCAAGCATTAATTCTGTCCAATCCAATATGTCATCAGACACTCAAGTTCTATATTCTATAAATGCTAATAATTTTGTATAAGGCACTTGATGTATTATTTGAACTTTGCTGTCAATTTATCTAATTATATGGTAGACAAATCTCTGTCAACCTAGCCATACTTGTTAGCGCGCTCTTCCCATCGAAGTGGAAAAGCCTGAAGTGTTGATCCAACTCTGAAGATTCAAGAAGCATCATAATGTATGTGGCAGTGGATTAAACATAGAAATTGATGAGTACCTTAACACCATATTTGAATCTGGTGACACACATGAACGCTTACAACTTCAACATTGACTGGTGGAAACACCATAGTGAGACATTTTCTATTCTATCTCGAATTGCTAGGTAGGTGTTGGTAGCCCTAACTTTAGCAATGGCAATAAAGCAAGTATTTAGTGGTGTAAGTCAGCACTTAGAGTAGCACTAGTCCATATATGGCCCTGCAATGATAGAGGAATTAGCATGCAACCATGACTAGAATAGGGTGGATTGCTAGTGATAGAAGTTTAAAGATTACATCAGCAAAGAGGATCAATACTTTAGTGACTTTTAACACATCAAGTGAACACATTGTCACCTCCACACTAGGCTATACACAAGGTTAGTAGGCTTTACATTTTACTCAATTTTATAAATAAAAAAACCATTTTGTTCGTAATAATAGTTAGATATGTTTTTTATCAGCCTAACAAGCTTTTTTCGAGTCTAAAATGTAATTTCAAGCTCGACTCATTTTGATAGCCCATTTTTTATTTTTCTAAATCTAAAATATAATATATAAGTATTGCTATAATGCATATACATATTATTAAATAGAAATTAGTTTTTAATGTTTTTATTATGTAGTTATAGATAATATATTATGCATAAAAAAATTCACAAATGTACTAATGAGCTTGTTAACGAGCTTAGTCACAAGCCTAGTTGCGAACTTGTTCACAAGCCAAAATAAGTTCTTGAGTTGGCTGGCAAGCCTAAATCAAAACTCGAGCTCGGCTCATTTAGATAAACGAGCTTTACTTTGGACTTAGGCTTGACTCGTTTACTAATCAAGTTTAAGCCAAGCCGAGCCTAAAGAGAGCCAAGTTTAAATAGCTCACGAACAACTCGGTTCATTTGCAGCCCTAATACTATATATTGTATAATCCTCCACAGTAAAAGTTTGATTGGCCAAAATTATATGGATGAATCATATGCTCTATCTCTCTCTCGAAAAACTTAAATAGAAAAGCAGACTAATGTTAACGTTAATGATTGAAAATGCATTTTCCTAAGAATAATAAAAGGAAAGAAAAGTAACGTCCGCATTCAAATAGAATGGACTTGGCCAAAGGCACAGGCATTCACTGGAGTAGAGGATGATGATAAATAGCTAAAACGGGGTCCTCATTCCAGGTATTCAGATTACCATTTCAAAAGCTAAGAGACCCGTAAAATGCACCCATTCAAAGCTTGTTATACAAGCATTTAGTAAGCACAAATGAAGAACGGAATCTCATTCTCATTTGTTTCGTAAGCTATAATCAGTGCTCATTATATAGATATGCTGTTTGGAATTCCTCGGCCAGTTACTCCTGGACCCGATGAAGGAAGGAGCAGCTCATACGGTGGAACACCAGCACCACTCCTGTTTTTCAGAGTTCTATCCTTGTTCCTTTCATGTATGATCTTCTCTATTTCTTCTAGTCTTTCTGAAAATCTCTTAAACAAATTTTTAACCTCGGGATCGTTTGTCCAATTACCGTGTGACCTGTTTACTTGGCCTAAGTATTCCTCATCTGGGGAGTGGGTTGACAAAGTGTCTTGCACAGCCATCACCTTTGTGGCTTGAAGTTGGGTAGGCAAAGAGGACAAGAAAGTTGATTGTGGATTGTGAAGGAATTTATCATAGTCCCGGTCATTTTCTTGAGGTATGAGTCTCCTCATAAGTGTTGGACGGTTAGGCACATAACCTCCAAAGGGATACTGCCCAAAATTTACAGCTGCATGCTGTCCAGAAGCAGTCCATATCATTATTGTTAGGATGCCGCACAAGTCCTCTTTGGTATTTAATTTTGGCCACCAAGGTTCATTCCGTTTGTCACAGTGTCCTTTGTTCTTGATCTCATCCCACCAAGCTTGGAGCTCAACATCGGATGTAATGGAACTGGGGCCAGAATAGAAATGGTTGACGTAGGATTCTACCCAATCTTTAATGGCAGACCAAACAAGGAGACCATCAGCAGCATAAGGATAGTCTCCAATTACCAATTTCAGGCCACAGGGCTCTGAAGGATCTTCCACCGCCATGCCCCTAACAATTCCACATGGTCAGGCAAGAACTCAGATGCACAATGTTGAAAATCCACCTTTTTTTTTATTTATCTTTCTCTTAATGCTTAGAACACTAATCCTTGGAAAGAACATACCTCCTGATAAGATCGGCTGGCAGTGATTCCATGTCAAACCGCCACATGCTCTTGTAAGCCGCAGCGCTTAGTTCCATGGCAAACTTACCAGGGCTGAAACAAGCCTCAATTATTCCTCCTCCATTGATTAAACTCTGCCGTGCAAGTGCATTCATTTCTAACGTGTACCGCATATGAGGGTGAAGAAGCTTATAAATGGGATGCATTGAGCTGAGTTGTCTATGAGTTGCAATAATATAAGGCTCCATAGAAGCATGTGTCCTCAACCTGTGGAATTTTCAACAACTTATTAGTTAGCAGAGCAAATGCAAGAGAAGTTCATGGTGATACTACATCCACTTTTGATCCAATACAAACTTTCTGCTCTGGTATAAGTTTAAAAGGTACCACCCAACTATATGAAAACCATAAAATAGTTAAGAGCGGCAGTTCAGAAATCATCTGTTAATGTAAGCAACAAACATGATGTACACTATTGATGAATCCTTAAAAGCACGAGTGCAGCAAAGAGTTTTCACAAATTTTGATCTTACCAATGATTTACCAGTTGATGTACACCGCCATCAATAGAGCAAACATGTGCTTTTGCTAGTTTCCAGCTCCAATGTGCAGTGGCATCATGTCCATGAGTAATAACACGTTTGTTACCAGGTGAGGAAGGAGTTGGAGGAAGTGAAAGCTCAATGGCAATTGGCCTCAAATAGCCGCTCTGGTTGTAGAAGAATATTGTCCTGGACGCATAGGCTTTCCTGTCTTTTAATGAGTTCATCTTGCCGATAAAAGGGAGGAGCATATCATGGTAATCAATTATGAATAATCTCTGCTCCTCTATAGCCTGCACAAAGAAACGTCCAAGTTCCCATATGCAAAACCAAGAAGCACAATCTCGGATCAAAAGCTTTAATCTAGCCACATATCTCTTAGAGGAAACCTATGTTTACAAACAATAGAGTAATTACAATACCTTTTCTACAGTCATGCCATCAAGTTCTTCTTCAATTATTTCCTTTGTGAGTGCTGATTCCGGAGGACCATAGATTTCGGGGTCTAATTTGCTCGTAATAGGGAATTCCTGCATAGGGCTTCAAAACTAAACATAAAAGATCCAATAGCATAGATTAGCATGCAGAGCAATATTTTTTAACACTTGCCTTTAAAATCTGGATTCCAACTGGATTAACCCCTGCCAGGGCTTGGCGTGCAAACTCATGATCTCTTATCCATGCAAACCTATCCCCTGCAGGTAAATTTCATTGAAAAGAGCAAAGGACCAAGTCAACTCTGAAACAAACGCTGTAAGATTATAAAATGGAATAGAACATCAGCTTATCATCAAGTCCTTTACGTACTTGATATAATTGCTGGGATGTCATACTTCAATAAACTTTTACCCACACTTAGAACCTCTTTCATTATATTTGCCAAAGCAGGGTTGGCTCCAACTTGATTTTGTTCATCATCTTTCAAGAGAAGTCCATCATTATACAACTTATCAATATCCGAAAAGCACTTGAAGGGGATGTCTGAGCTAGACAAACTAGCAGCAATAGATGGTATCAGATTGTGGAGTACAGCTTTTAACCTCCCAGTAGAAAAAGTATTCTGTTTAATCTCCTCAAAAGCTTCATCTCGTGGTACATATATAGGATTTGGCTTCTCAATTCGACTCTCACAACGAGGATCTATTCAAAACCCAAGAAATGCAATATCAAATATCAAGCAATCATGCTGTTTTGGTAAATAAAGAAAAGGAACCAAGCTACAGGTCGGGATGTATGATTGGGCACTGCGCTTTGTTAATTTGTTAATTTTAGGAAAGCAGATACCTGTTTTCATTGGTGGTCGACCAGTCCTGCAACGTCTAGGATAAGGTCTTTCCTCCCCACCCAACACAGGCCTCACAAGATCCTCATCTTTGTCAGGATTTCCCAAATCGTTATAAACGGCATAATCATATTCTCTCATGCATCTGCCTTTCACCTTTCCCATTTCCCGAATGCTGAGTAAGTCTTCACGCCGAAGATCTTTTAGTCCAGCTGGTGTTTCGGATGGTAAATAAGCCTGGCCATGAAAAGAACAACAGCAACATTTCATTGCTTGAGCTCACTCACGTTTTCTATTTGATATAAAATTGCAAACATAGCTAATGTGTTTCGAACTTGATTTCTGAAGATAATTCTACTCTCAGGATTATCTTTTCTAGCATGAATCCACGTGTTCCCGGGGAAGAAAATGGGGCCTTCATCAAAACCGTGGATTGCAATCTCCTCCAAGTGAAATTCCTTGCCAAGAAGATTGGTAATAAGGATAGCTCCAGGACAACCAAAGTCGCTGGGTACAGTGAAATCTGCTGCATAATCCGCTATAAATGAATGCTGTGATTGCTGTGGTGACCACCCTCTCACAGCAGACTCGACACTTTTCCCTGACAAAGTTACTGATAAAACATTTCTGTTAGGTCATGCAAAAGCACATCGATGATCACGGTATGTCTAAAATACACTAGCGCAAGGTACAGATTATCGGGAGCAAAATCTGTTGCAAACACGGTTCTCGGTTTGCTAAATTGAAGCTAGTTGCACATGCCAAATTTCCTTTAACATTGTGATGTTCAGGATGCTAATACTCTTTGGACATTGCTAAGTTGCTTTAGAAGATTTTTAAGGTGTCAAGTTAGTGTTTTAAAAAACTCTAATTGTTAAGGATTTCACTACTTTATTCTTGAGTGTTTTTGAGAAAGATTAAACCAATCAAAATAGAAGAGAGAAAGTAAAAGAGAGTTGCTTAATGGTTTAAGCAAAAAGTTGTTTTGTTGAATAGATTTCCAATAATGTGATTTAAGATGTAAACTTTGTGTTCAGAAAAATCAATAATTAACAAATGGTATCCGTGTCAAATATCAGTAAAACAAGGAGATTTATGGAGTTTATATGAAAAGTTTGAGTCTTTTATAAAAAGGTCTAGATTATTTTTGAAAAAAAAAAGGGGACATAATCGAAATGGATTGCGAATCATCCTAAGTTCTTCAAATCTTTGAAGTGTTTAGCATATTTGGTTACGTCCACTCATGATTAAGGTTTTAAATTAATTATAAACCTATATAAATGAAATCTAATAGATATGATTCAAATTTTAAAGGTTATGACTCTTCGAAAATGTTATATTCCTTCAATTTTGTTTAAAGATATGATTTTTGACACCTCTCCTTCTCTATATAACCACTAAATACAAACATCTCATATAAATAAAAATACGTGTGATTTAATGCTTGAATTTTTGCTATCCAAATATCAAATTTAAGTACCAACACTTAGTTGTATCTTAAGGAATTCCGTATTCAAGTTCTTTAAGCAAACTTAGTAGAGATGCATAAATTTTTTAAGGATTAATGTCAAATTTAGTACCCAAACTTTCATGATTTATGCAATTAACTACTTGTGCTTTTAAATGGTCAATTGAGTAGCTAATCTGTCTTACCATGTACGATTTTACTACTCGTTATAATATTGTTAGCTCTATTATCCTTACCAGCCCCTTTAACCAATCATGTGATGATACATCTACTAATGTACAGAAATAAAATTACACTCTTAACTTTTTTAAAAAATATTTGCAGACAAAAATTTAAAAAAGAAAAAAACGTAAAAGGGCCAAATCAAATAGCAATAAAAAAGTAAATTAAACAAAGCACTTCGACATTATGCCTTGGGGTCTATTTGGTTAATGCTTGTTGGTAGATACAGACACTCTTTTTTAAACCTTTTAAATGAATACAAATAAAAAAAAATTGATAGTTCTCATGAAAAGATCAAATAGATCAAATATAGATACAAATCGAACATATTTACACATATCATTTTGATACAGATACAGATAAAAAACAGACCATCCAAACAAATCCAAATCAGTGTTTTCCATGTACTATTTCAGCACTTGTAACACTGATGCCATTGTTTGCTTGCTCTCAAGTGAGAGTGGTAAGAATTCGGAGATGGTAACTCATCAATCTGTTCTTCGAAGCGGCTAGGCCACAGTGTGTCTGGGCATATAACGCTTTATTACAGGGTTTTACTTTTGCTATTGTTGACTACAAACCTTTAAGGTTTCACTTCTAGATGCCGAACTTTGAAATTGCACGATCAATTTTATGGTTTCCACTTATGATTCAGTTCATCGGGGTGTCGATCATCATTCTCTAGGATAAGGTTTCTAATAGCATTCCCTCTCTTCACTGGGTCACCTCTGGCTTTGGTTTATTAATGTTCAAAAACATTTGCTTTACCCTATTACTTTTTCTTACTTTCTAATTTGCATTTTTTATGTTTTTAAATTTTTATGTCTTCTTCTTCTTTCTTTCTTTTTTTTTTTTTTTTTTAATAATCTGTCTACAAATGGTTTTAAAAAAGCTGGAGTGTAATTTTATTTGTAGGTATCAATACACGTGTCATCACGTGATTGGTTGAAGGTGCTAACAGGGATAATAGAACTAAACCGCACACAGTAAGACAAATAAGATATTAAATTGATCATTTAAAAGTATGAAAAGTTTTGTACTTATCAAGTTATTGTAAGACTTAACTCAAATCTTGAAACAATAGTGTGAAAATTTGACTTGGATTATGATATCAAATATTTCACAGAGAAAATTTGTTGAGGAATAAATCTTAGTTTTAAGGAAAAACATAGTGATCATGGGTTATTGTGAATGATTAAACATGTATGTGGTGAACTTAAATGTACATGGTAAACTAAGTTCTACCTTATTTAAATTCTAGATGGTGAATTTTAGTCACGAAGATAATGATTTAGTGTTAAAAATTGTAGAGGTAGTGAGAATAATGCGATAGATCAATAAGTTTGATCCACACTACAAATTACACTTAAGTAGATATTGAAATTAGTATGTAAAATTTGTTGAATCAGAATTACCACGAAAATTGCTCATCGAAATAGAGTTGTGACCACATCGTTTGATAGCCATTTCAATCTTGTAATAGTGAAGTGACAACATCTCAAGCTTAAAATTTTATAATAGAAAAATCTAGGCATATGGAACGGAGATATGGATATATATACATAAACATAAGAGGATTAATAAGAGATACAATTATAACTATCACTTATGTTAAAACCAAATAATAACTTAGTAGACGTTGTGGTAAATGGATTATCTAGTTATGGTTTATAATATTATTGTTCAAATGAGTCTTAAACTCTAATAGTTGTAGTAATGATAATTTTACCTTATTCTAGCACATCACTAGTTTTAATGTTGAAGGGGTAAAAACAAGTCATTATTAACTGGGTGTACAATATATACTATGAATTAAAAGATGATGAGATACTATAAAGATTTCTTAATTGATAAATTTTGTATTGAAATTATTTAGGATAAACTATATTAAAAGGTATCATCGTTTGGTGATAAATTCATTTAACATATCAACATTTCAAGTGGTTCAAAAAAGGAATCAACGTTTGAGAATAAATTCATTTAAAGTATCAATATTTTAAGATGTTAAAAATAGGCATCAACAGTTTACAAAATGAATCAAATGAAGTATTAATAATTGAGATGAACAAAAATTTAGGAAACTTAATTGAAAATTAATCAAAACATTGATACCTTAAATGAACTTTGTAAAACGTTGATACTCGTTTGATTCACTTTGTGAAACATTGACACCTCTTTATAATCACTTGGAACATTGATACCTTGAATGAACTTACCACTAAATGTTGATGTTTTCTAATGTAATTTATCCAAATTATCTAATTTGATAGATTCTACATAATTGAGACTAGGAGTGGTGTTAATCCTAATAAAAATTTGAGTTCACTTTTATAAATGTTTATGAAATTGGAGTAAGCACATACCATGAAATCCACTAATTAGAAGTGAATATGTTTATCTATATAAATTCTCCAGTTTTGACATAAAGCATGGAAGTTTGAAGCAATTAACTATTTTTCGCCTTGTTGCAATTTCAAGGATTTACACCGAGGAATGATTTAATTTAACGACACCTTTCTTATATGCATAATCATGAAGGTGTTTATATATATATATAGTGTGTGTGTGTATAAATGGCAATCTAGTGGGAGAATATTGAATAGATTGCTAATTATGTGATTTAAGATATGAATTTTGTGTTTGAAAAACTCAATAATTAACTAAAGTGGTACTTCTATAAACATAAGTAAAAGAGGGAGATTTGTGAAGTTTATATAAAATGCTTAAACCTTTTGTGAAAAGGTCTAGACCATCTCTTACAAGAAAGATAATAGAATCGAAATAGAATATGATAGTGCAAGATGATTTGAACTCTTTATGCCTACAATACAAGATGATCTGAAATTGATCCAAACATGTTGAAACTGAAACAGTTTATTTAACATTAAAACTTGAAGTGTTGTAACTTTTCATCAAATCTTTGAAATATTTCATGTGTTTGGGCTACATCCATTTATGATTAAGACTTTAGATAAGTTAATTTAAATCAAATTTAATAGGTATGATTTAAGTTTAAAGTTTATGACAGTTGAGAAGAGTCATATTCTTTCAACTTTATTAAAAAATATGAAATGTGTTGCTTTATATTTTTACAAAGATTTTTGTACAAATTCCTTTATCTTTTCTCCACTTCTTCTTCTTTAACTAATTACCAAATGATTGGCCTAAAACGGGAGGGAAAAAAAAAAAAAACTACTGAATGCAACTGTCTCACTTATATAAATCCAAAAGTGGTTCGATACTTGAATTTTCTTTGTTGTATTCTGAGAGAATTTCGCATTCAAACTCCTATAGTAAACTTAGTTGGGAGTGATTGGGAAAAAAAATATAAAAATAAAAAAAAAAAAGAACTTAGTAGAGTGTAAATTCTTATAAGAAAAGCGAATTTATTTGGATATCTTAGTCCATTATTGAATCAAACCAGACTTGTTAACATGCTATATCTAAGTTGTTATGCCAAGAAGCTCTAATAAGTAAATAAAGATTGCAAACAAGTTCAGAGCAGTGCTCTTGTGATAGCAATCATTGCAAATAAAAAGAATTTATATCGAATTGCGAGCTGATGAAAGCTTCTACCACAACTAACATTAATCAAATATGAAACATTGTAAACGGGAAATTAAGAAGAATACCATAAAGCGCAGAAAAGCGTATTTTTTTTTAAAATAATCTTTCCAACATTAATAGCAAATTTTAAGAGAAAACGAGTTTGAGGGAAAAAGAGAGAGAGAAAACAAGTTTATTAAGATCTTCTAATTAAGAAAACGGAAAATAGAAGGTTAGCTACCTTCGAATTAAGTAAAAAAACAATAATAACTTTTTCTAAAATGATTAGAAAAATCCCGTTAGATAAAAAATAATCCTAGAAAGAGACGATTTGAATTCATTTCTTTAAAAGATAAGAATAATATAATTCCATCTCTTGAATAAATAAGGACAAAATAAAAAATGAGGTTAAATTTTCAAGAGACGAGGTCAGTTGTTTATGAACTTTTTTTTAAAAGACGGGCTTAACCTATCTAAAAAAAAATTTTTCCCATTACAGCGATATTTTTTATTTTTTTCTAAAATAACAACATTAATTTCCTTTCTTTAGCTATTTTATCATTTTTAAGACACAAGTAAAGGACGCAAGTACAATACAACTCATTTTGTTGGGTAACTGTTTGGATTGTTTGTATTTTATCTGTATCTGTATTTTTTTTTAAAATGATATGTGTAAATATATCCGATTTACATCTAAATTTTATCTATATTTGTTCTATTTGATCTTTTGATAAGAATTGTCAATTTTTTTTTTATCTATATCTATTTCTTGATAAATAATTTATTAAAAAAAAGTTTGAAAAGTGTCTATACCGGTCGAAAAAAAAAAAACAAACAAAACAAACAACACTCTGGTCATACATACTCCAGTAATGGTGAGTGAAAAAATCAAAGTCCCATCATAGCAACGGAACAAGGATGACATGTGAAAATTCACGTGGATATTTCCTTGAGTTACAGGAGATGGAAAAGGCTTTGTAGACTTAAGAACTTTTTTTTTTTTTGGGTAGTACCATTGAGTAACCTGGATCACTCATTCGCATTCAGTGTCCTGTCTTTCTTGTCTTTGTCAATGTACCACTTTTCCCTTTTTTTTTTTCGTTTTCCTAAATAAATCGAAAATAAACCAGCCAGGCCAGGGTTTCCCAACTAATTAATCTGATTCTATTTCCTCTTTTAAAGTTATAGAACAGTATTTGAAAAAAAATTAATTAATTAAAATAAAACAAAACGCCTACCTTGGATATCAATGATTAAATTAAAAATTAGGCACTCCCGGAGAAAAAGGGAAAAAAAAAAGAAGGAAAGATAATAAGAGCAGCCAAACAAAAAAAAAAAAAATTTAAAGTTTTATTTCCACGCTACCAAGTCAAACATCTTCGAAAATAATAAATATAAAAAGCATCCCAAAATCATGGAAATTATGGGTTTTTATCTAATCAAATGCTTTCGAACTAATTCATTTCCAATTTACACTAAAGGGAATTCTCATAATCCAACATTAGATGCATAAATCCCTACCCTGATTGCTGGAATTTTGATTTCTTTTCAGGGAAGTTAACCCATACAAATTTTCACAAAAATTTTTAAATACAATCTATCATCAATATTATGGTACCTTAGAGAAATAAATTAGTAAAAAAGAAAAGAAAATAAATAGATATGTAGCAGCGGAACTGATTAGTAAATCTATTGATTTTGAAAGAGGTATGCAACTTCAGAAATGAAAAGATGTAAATAAATATCATTAAAACTATTTATTGGCTTGAGCCGCTAGTATCGCATAGTAGGGGGCAAAAAGGAAAAAGTGCAGTGTCTTGTGGGGAAAAGACTAGAGAGTGAAATTGAGAGAACTAACCAGGATCAACATCCTCGCTGACCAGCTGAAGTAGTATTCCCTGACCAATCCAATTTATAAAATTCTCCAACTGATCTTCAACCTTATCAACTAATCTCTGCTTAATCTTCTTCCTAATACTAATCACTGCCCTCAGATTAATATTTCCTGAAGGAGGAGAAGAAGAAGAAGAAGATGGAAATGAACCTTTATCACTCAAGCCCTCCTCTTTTGCTTTAGCTTCCGTTTCAGCAGTCTTATCTCCTCTACTAATCACAGCTCTAATGACAGGACCAACATGTGTCCTTGTCCTAGTCCTAGTCCTAGTCCCAGTCCCAGTCCTAGTCCTAGTCCTAGTCCTCGTTGGTACACGGTGGTACCGGGACACCTCATCTCCGGAAAAGGCCGGTGGTGGAAGCCGGAATGCGGAGCTAGAGAGGTCTGAATTGAAAGAAGTCAAAGGTTTAACACCCAACATGTCTTGTGGCTAGGACTCAAGATATTATTATAAGTGTCAGATATTTATGCGAGCTAAAGAAATAATGATAGGAAGAGAAGGAAGTAGGGTTTGTTTATTAACGACGATATGATGATTGTAAAATTTTGCTTGAAAATGATGGCCATTTTAGTCTGTTGTCGTACTCGTGGGCAGGATGACGACGACGTATGGTATCAGTAACTGGAACTCGGGAAGTGAAACTGAATCCACTGACTTTTCTCTGTGTGTGTGAGTGAGAGAGAGAGAGAGAGAGAGAGAGAGAGAGAGAGCCGTGGACTATTCTCCCCTCTTCGCTTAAATCTCAGCAATTGAGTGTGCTGTGGTCATTGAAAAATCAAGGTCAGTATTTCTATATTTTGCCAGCAATAACAAAAGGACAAACTAGGTGCAGATTTGGATCTCATGTTATTTTAAATTACCATCATCTCGTATGTAGTAAAATAATGCACGCAAAGTTTAATATAGCTGATTTCAGGATTTTTTTTTTCTTTTTTAATATCGTAAGCCGCAAAAACGGTGCTGATCTTACCGGATCTCATTTATGGAAGGGTTGAATCTAGACTGCTTGCTTCTTGCGTTTATATAGGCAAGACCTATAGTCCTTGCGTTTCACTAGATAAAACACCCAAAAACAGGAATTGAGACCAATAATAATGGCAAGATGGGGTCATGCATGTATAAGGAAAGGTAGTTTTGCGATACACCGATAACATTTCTCATTGATTCTAAGAATTAGCAGTAGTTTATGATGCCAACGCAGTAAATAAGGGGAGTACGTAACCTTACAATACAAGATAACCACCGATATCATATTCCATGATGGATTATGTAGGTATTAGTTATGGATCATATTATGGTACTAATACAAACTTACTAGAATATGGTTTTATGGGGTAGATTACCAAGAAGAGGTTTTTATATTTACATCTATAAAATATTACTCTAATGTACTAATAATATATGTTATAGGTGTTGTATGTTGTAGTATATATATTATTGTGTGTGTGTGTATATGTGTGTATATTTCAAAAGGATAAGTCCATATTTCTTAGATCTTGTTCCTTGTCTTTGTTTCTTAACTTCATTTTTTTTATGGGCTTGTAAAAAGCTAATGAAAGGTATGGGCTTGTGCGCTCAGAATCTAGATTGAGCTATTGTAAATTTATGGATTTGCGATTCCATTCCACCCCACCCACCCTCCCCCCCCCCCCCCCCCCCCCCCCCCCCCCCCCCCCCCCCCCCCCCCCCCCTTTTTCCAGATCCAAGGGAATATTCTATTTCCGTGCATATAATATGTTAATAATATTTTGATATTATTAATTTGAGTTATCTGAAGACAAGCCTTGTGACCATTTCAAATATCACTTACCACCAAATATCTATTTTTCTACCTCCACTACTCCTATATCTCAACCTCTTTCAAATTATCTTATCATTTTTAAGATCATTAATAATAGTTTTCTAATATTTTATATTTACGCTCTCTACTTTACGTCTTCGTTTTTTCTTCAATTGCTGGGTTTTAGTCATTCGTCTGTTTTACTATTCCTGTTACCAAGATTTTCTAGAGGCTTGTTGAATCTTAGGGGATATGCCGTTGTTCCATTTGTATTGGCGAATTATCTTTAAGGACAGTGCCTAGCAAGCCTCAAGCTTTTGTTTTCACGCCTCATTTTAATCGACATTCTTAAGGATAAATTGCATGGCCTCTGATCTTGCCCCTTCGACGGTCGTCGTTGCCACCACTGCTATTCATGAAGCTACTCCAAATGGCACTGTCCCTGTGCTGCCGGACGTTCCATTTGCTAAGCCATTTCCAAATATATCAAAGTCTAATATCTTCAATGGAGAAAATTTTAAAAGATGGCAGGAATGTATATTCTTGGTTTTGGATATGCGTGGTGTTCCATATGCTTTTACGGATGCTAAACCAGTAGATTCCATGTCCAAACAAATGGAGCTCTGGGTTCATGTGAACAAAGTATGTCGCCACTCTATTATAAGCACCTTATCTAATGAGTTGTTCGACGTCTGCTGTTCTTATAAGGAAGCAAAGGAGATTTGGGACTCCATGGTTGCCAAATACACAGCTGAAGACATGGGGAAACAAAAGTTCGTTATTGGAAAATATTATAGGTGGGAGATGGTTGAGGATAAAGATATTAAAATGTAGATCAATGAGTATCATAAGTTGATAGAAGACCTTAAATTAGAAAGCATTAATCTGTAGGAGGAGTTCATTGCTGGCTTACTGATTGAGAAACTGCATCAATCATGAAGCGACTACAAACAGCAGCTTAAGCACAAGCGCAAGCAACTTTCGCTTGCTGATCTCATCACCCACGTCATCATCGAGGACACCAACAGAAAGGAATCCTATGCTGCCAAAGTAAAAGAGATTGCAAGTAAGGCGAATTTGGTGGATCACAAACCGCACAAGTCATACAAAAAGGTACGAAAAGAAACTTGATTATAAGCCCACGGTTAGTAGTCCCACTTTTAGGAAGCGAGGTAATTGCTTTGTATATGGCAAACCCAGCCATCATGCACCTCAGTGCAGGAAGAGAATGAGAAGAAATGATAATCCTACTAAACCAAAGGCAAATTTGGTTCAAGCAAATGATATTATTATTGCGATTATTTCTGTGAACATAGTGACCAGTGTGAAAGAATGGGTAATAGATGCTGGTGCTATTAGGCGCATTTGCGCAAATAAAGATGCATTCGTGACCTATACAAAAGTTGATGAAGGAGAAGAATTTGTGCATCTTAGTGATTCTCGAACTGCCCAAGTTCTTGGGAAAGGAAAGGTTCTTCTCAAGCTCACATTTGGCAAGACTTTGGCTTTAAATGAGGTGCTACATGTTCCTAACATTAGAACCAATCTAAATTTTGTGGAATTGTTGGGAAAAGCAGGAGTGAAAGTGTCATATGAGTCTGACAAAGTTGTAATGACAAAAAATAATGTTTTTTATTGGTAAGGGTTATTGTAGTCATGGTTTATTTGTACTTAATATTTCTAAAGTTATGAATATAAATGTTACTTTTTCTGTTTACTTGATTGATGCTTGTGATTTATGGAATGGTAGATTAAGATATGTTAGTTTACCTTATATTAAGAAAATGCAATATGTTGGGTTAATTTCTAATATTAATTCTTCAAGTATGAGTAAACGTGAAATTGGTGTTGAATCTAAACAAACTAAGAAAACATGTGCATCTGTCTTTAGAGAATCTGAATTATTAAGTTTAATTCACAATGATCCAAGTGATTTGAAGCAAATTATGACTAGAGGAGGTAAAAGATATTATGTAACTTTTATAGATATACTAAAGTCTACTTGCTTAAAAATAAAGATGAAGCATTTGACATGTTTTTAATATACAAAGCAGAGAATCGATTAAACAAGAAAATTAAAAGAATTAGATCAGATAGAGGTGGTGAGTATGTTTTACTAAATGAATACTGTGAAAATGAAGGAATAATTTATGAAATAACTCCACCTTATTCCCTATAATCTAATGGAGTAGCTGAAAGGAAAAATAGGACATTAAAAGAAATGATGAATTTTATGCTTGTAAGTTCTAATGCACCTAAAAATCTTTGGAGTGAATCCATATTAACTACATTTCACTTGTAGAATAGCATACCTTATAAGAAAATAGGAAAAACACCTTATGAATTTTGGAAATGTTATTCTCCTAATTTGAAATATTTGAAAGTAGGGGTATCTTGCTAAAGTTATGTTTCCTGATCCTAAGAAAAGAAAATTAGGTTCTAAAACTTCAAATTGCATGTTTATTAGTTACGCTAAGCATAGTGCTGCATATAGATTTCTTGTATTAAAAAGCGATGTGTTGGATTGCAATACAATTGTTGAGACAAAAAATGCAGAGTTTTTTTAACATGTTTTTCCCTTAAAATCTAAAAATATTCCAAATACACTATCTTCTGAAAATGCTTCTGAAAATGTTTCTGGAAATGAATATAAAATGATCTATTAACCTTCTCAAATGCAATTTCCTCGTCTTATGCACTTTTTTGGAAAGAAGCCATTAAAGTTGAAATTTATTCTATTTTACAAAATAAAACATAGGAATTGGTGGATTTACCTCCTAAAGCTAAACCCATTGGTTGTAAATGGATTTTTAAAAGGAAATTAAATCTTGATGGTTTAATTGATAAGTTTAAAGCTAGATTAGTTGCAAAAGGTTTTACTCAAAAGCAAAATATAGACTATTTTGATAATTTTGCCCACGTAACTAGAATTTCTTCCATTCAAGTTTTGATTGCCTTGGCTTCAATTTATTAACTTGTTATTCATCAAATGGAATGTAAACAACCTTTTTAAATGGTGTTTTAAAAGAAGAAATTTATATGGTGCAATCTAAAGGTTGTGTTGTTCCAGGATAAGCAAAGAGAGTTGTAAACTTCTTAAATCATTGTATGGTTTCAAACAAGCTCTAAATAATGGCATGAAAATTTGACCAAGTTTTGTTAAAAGATAGTTTCTCTACTGTTGAAGTTGATAAATGTTTTATACAAAACTTGTTGATAATAATTGTGTTATCATATGCCTATATGTAGATGATATGCTTATATTTGGTACTCGTCTTGATGTAGTGCATAAAACAAAGTCTTTTCTTGCTTCTAAATTTGATATGAAAGGCATGGGGTGAAGCAAGTGTTATTTTAGATGTTAAAGTCATAAGAAAGAATTATAGTATCATGCTATCACAAGAATATTATATTGAGAAACTTCTTAAGAACTTTGGACACTTTGATGTCAATCCTATGAGTATCCCTTATGATGCTAATACTCAATTAAAGAAAAATAGAGGTGATACCATTGCTCAATCTAACCCATTGCATGTATCTCTCTGGATTACTATTATTCGTTTTTAAGATCATTAATAATTTGTTTTCTATTATTATTATCTTTACGCTTTTTGCTTTACATCTTCTTCTTTTCTTCAGTTGCTGGGTTTTGCTAGTCCGTTTGTTTTGCTATTCTTATTACCTAGATTTTCTAGAGGGCTTGTTGAATCTATGAGGATATGCCATTGCTCTATTTGTGTTGGCGAATTATCCTTAAGAATAATACCTAACACGTCTCAAGCTTTTGTTTTCACACCTCATTTTAACCAATAATAGGATACTCAATACCTACTTATAAAAAGTTATTAAAATAAATAAAGAATTAATAATAATACTATATTCTTTAGTTAATGATTTAAGGGAGGGGAGGGATCAAATCCCATAAGATAAATGCCTTAAGTCATTAAACTTTGAAGTTGCCTCTTATGTTTTTCATTTTTTTGCCTTTCTTCTCCTCCTTTTCTCTTTTACTTAGGTTTTCCATTTCTTTCCTTTTCCTCTTTGTTGTATGGTAAGTAGTAAGTGCTACTAAGCCACTTCTATAAAAACTTTACACTTTCTCTAATGTATGGAAGATACGTGTTGTAGAATACTTAGTACTTACTTATAAAAAGTTATTAAAATGATATAAAATAATCGAAGAATTAATAATAATACTATATTTCTTAGTTAAGAAATGATTTAGGAAAGGAAAAAGAAAGAAACCCATAAGATAAATCCCTAAGTTATTGAAAATGAAGTTGCCTCTTATGTTTTTCTTTTCTTTCCCTTTCTTCTCCTTCTTCCTACTTAGGTTTTCCATTTCCTTCTTATCTCTCTTCCTCGTATGGTAAGTAGTAACTGGTATTAAGCCACTTCCATTTCAACACTTTACACTTCCTTTTCTTTCCCTTTTTTTTTTTTTCCTAATCTCTCAATTTGTAGCCACAACATTTTGTTTCTTCTTTTATTTTTTTATTTTCTAAATTTTGTAAACTTGAAATAATGAAAATAGGGAAATTAACTTTTCTTAAGATTGCAGGTTTTACTTTAGGTTCTATAGTTATTTTGCCACAACTTCCACAAATTTCAAATTTTGCATACAAATGAATTTGTAATCACACATGTATTACTTTTTCTATATTACATAAAAATGAAATTAATAAAAAGATAAGAAAAATTTACAGGTACCACATATTACCTATATCTTATAAGATTTATAAGGTATGGATTATATGGTATTTTAGGGTATTGTAGGGAAAGTTTTGGAACCAAAATTTAGGAACTGATATGATAGGGTACAAATGTACCTCATACCCTATCAATTTTGTATTTACAGACCTTTAGTATTGACTAACGGGATAAAGTTAGTATTTATCACAAACCGTTGATTCACGTAAATGCGGAGTGTAATTTTCAAAAACCTATTAATTCTAGGAATGCATAGACTAATGGCATCAAAAATCACAATTTGGAAAAGAAAATGACAACACAAATTTTACTGAAAAAAATGGTAAGTGATCGTCTGTTTGCCCTAGGGTATATAATATAAGCAAAGTTAAAGCTGCCAAAAATAGAAACCTACAAAACTACTAAAAATAGAGACAAAATTAATGTTATAGATGGCATTAAAGGCATATGTGCCTATGATGAGTTATATTGAAAATTAAAACTTTGTAAAAACTACTAAAAGTGGCCTTTTTAGGCCTAAACGAAGGAATTTGGCAAAAAACCTATAAGGGACCGGCTTATCTCAATCTAAAATGAGGCAAGCCAAATCCCTCGGCCACATATAATACCTTAAGTATTACACGCACGGACCCCTTAAAAGATATGTTTCTATTGAACATTGCTAGCCGGTTTTAAATTTCAAAACCATTTAGTTACATTTTCAAATAACTAGATTTAGTAGTGGTGAAAACAATTTTATAAAAACATTTCTAGCTTCTACTCATATAAGTAGAAGAACTTTCACTTAAATAAAACTTTAAACGCTTATTACAAAACACATGGGCTTCTCAACCAAAACCTTAAAAAAAACGATCTTAAAAGATAAATCCAGCTCCTCATACAAAATAAAATAAAAACAAATACAAATAATATCGGCTCTATCTCACTTCACTCCTACTCTCAAACCTCCAAGATCACCCATACCTGAGCCAAACATCATCATCACCATCAAATCAAATCATCAACATATCAATATGATCATCAACAACAGCACCATCATCATCTCATCAAAACTATACCTGGAAAGAAGACAACAATAATGAGCCAAGGCCCAGTACACAGTAAGACAACTGCATACAAGATGGTACACAAACTTAATCTAAATGTAATGCATCAAACAACAAGTTATTATCTTTCCTTTAAAATAAATCAAGCATCACGAAAGCACTCATACTCTGGAACAATCTTTAGGAATCTGGGGTTCCTAAGTAATAGTAGCTGCTCAGAGGGTTGATATAAGTAACTAGAATACATATATCTCTTATATCTAACTACAAAGAAAAATAACTTCATCTAGGGTTTATAGTCATTACACATATTCTACCTATCACAATCCATAATATAATAAGGCTCAATCGGTCCCATAAACATGAGCCCTACTATATTACTTATCATCAATCAAGATAAACGTTATGTCAATACTGTTTACTCCATTACCTACCCGCTGAGCTACTTATAAATGTCATTACATCATGATGAGAATGGCTTAAGCGCCTAAACTAATGTATTCGGCTTCCAACAAGGTTGTCGCTCCTCAAACCGAATTAAACTATGTAAGCACAAGCAACACTCATTACTTTGTCGATCTTTAAGTTTTAGTTCATTATGAATGCCTATCCTAACAAACAACAAGCACATCACTGTGTGCTTATACTATTCGAAATCTAAATAATCAAAAGGCAAATCATAAGCCATTTTAGAAGATAGATCAGGTATCCATATTTGTTTAAGAATTAAACTCATATAAGAAATTAAATTAACTATCCATTTATCTCAAACTTATTTTATAATCCTATTTGATTAAACACTAAGTAGGAACCTTATCATGGCTACGAAGATCAGCCTGCCAAGATACGAACAATTCTCCATTATCTGTCAACGTATTTCTTTTCGCTTTATTTATAGTCATTTATTATAAAAGCATCATCAAATCATTCATATTCAAAAACACTTATTTCCCAAACAAACATACATTTGAAATAGCATATTCTCCATGTTATTTATGGTTTAATCTAATACATTAAGCTAAACCAATTATTAGCTATTAAGCTTAATTTAACTTAATCTTAGCTAAATTGATTAGAATTAACCATTTAATCTAATTACCATGCCAAGTTAATTAAATTTAATCAATCTAATTTATTTTAGCTTATTGAAGAATATTTTGTTGAGTTTAGCTATGTTTTAACCTCTATATATAATCCTATTATTTATGAAATTGTAAATTCACAAGACCCATGTTTCTCACTGAGCTTTGAACGACTTGCATATCTATGAAACACGACTAAAACATGGCACATTATATTCAACCATGTTTCTCTCTTATCTATGAGTGATAAATTATCAAGTGAGATACGGTAGGAACACGGCTCATTGTATCGCATCATGTTTCTCAAAGGTTTTCAAAACAAAGCAAAACATGATGGGAACACAACATGTTGCATCTAGATGTGCTTCTTTATATGCATATACATGGGGTAAAACACAACCGTGCACCTGCATGTGTTCTTCATAAAAAATAAAATAAAATAAAAATGAAAAAGATAAATGATAGTTATATTACGTCACCTTAATTATTACAACTATACGATATTAAAATATAAGCACGAAAGTCAAGAAAACTTAGTATTCTTGTCAATCATCATCTCTATTATCACCATTTCCATCTTAGCGGAGTCTTAGCTAGACATATACCTATAGATTTTTAAAATCCAAAGTAGGAAACCATGAAATCTAGTATATAAATGTTGTGCATGAGTGCACACATATGCACATGCAACACTTGCACATAAGTCTATGAATTAATAAATGGCAAACACAACAAACATCAAATTAATTTAGTTTTTTTAATTTAATCACTCAAACATCACAATTCTAACAACAAAAATTCGAATACTTAAATTCCATCACTACACCTTATCAAATGGTAGCTCTATATTTGTTAATTAACAATCGTTGATATTTGCCGATAAAGTTATTAATTACAGTCTTATGTCTGTTGATGAAATCATTGTTAATAGAGTAATTGAATCACAACTTAATATTTTTTTGATGTAACAACTTTTGATATAATAATTAAGTCGCATATATGTATTTATCGATTAACCATGCATATAACAACATAATAATTATTTAGATCAAATTTTTTAGATTATATTCTCTTTGCCCCACACGTAAAGCTGTGTAAACCGGTTATGCAGGCCAATCCGCTTTGTCTTGCTTCAGGCTGCGGGTTATGCGAGCCAAAATTTTTAGCTCAACCCTTGTGCGGGTTTGTAGGTTATGTGGGCTGGCCTGCAAATCCGCTAATATATTTTTTTTTTGTTGAAAAAATTAATAAGAATTCTAATTGCAAGTTGATTTTTTAATAATTTAAATGTAGAATATATTTCTTTTTATCTCACAAATTACCTACATACTAATCTTATATGATAATCTTGTATGGAAAAACTATAGACTTCTATTTCAAAATTTTTTATCTCAATGTAAAAGGATTTATTTTAACTAATAGAACTTAGAATCCATTCCAATTTTTTTCTTTGCCATGGTAAGGAAAAATACATCATGAAAATTATCATTTAATATTGTGTTGCTTATTTTAAATAGAAACATCTAAATATTTAATAAATATAAATGAAAAAATATTGATAAAAGGACTATGGATATAATAAATATAAAAGTTTAAAGTTTAAAATATAACACAAATAAAAATTACATAATCAAACATTCAACAACTAAATAATAGAAAAGTGAAGTGAAAAAGAAATAAAGAGGATAATGTACTAGGTTTTTTTTATAAGATTTATATTTATTTCTTCTTTTTATCAATTTTTTTAAGTGCAGGTTTACGGCCAACTGTACTTGTAGCGGGTTAGCCCGCTTCAACCCAACAGTTATGCAGGGCGGGCTATTTTGGCCCGCACATTAAACGGGCTAAAATTTTTAGCCAAACCTACATATTTTTGCGATTTATATGAGCTGGCCTGCATAACCTATCCCACATGCACATCTCTACCCACACACGCAACCAGCAAACAACAACTACTACTTAAGTTATAAGCCCCTGAATTTTTCGGTAGAAAATAATCTTAGAGTTAAATACCAAAACTGAAACCCTAAAAACCGACCAAAGTTACAATTGGATTCTAAATAAGACCAAATACAAAATTTCTTAATCTTAAGAAAAAGAGGAGTTTCCAAAATAAAATAGAAAATCCAATAATCGTTTGATTCAAAATCCGTACATGAAACAATTCCTCTATCAGATCCCGAACACGTAAATTAAAGATATATAACCAAATAATACTCAACAAAAAAAATAATAAAACCTTAAACCCTTCGTTGAATTTTAAAATAAAAAATTTTCAAAAGTGAAAAAAAAAAGTCAACCCATGGCCCTAGACTCGACTAAATAATCTCGAGAATTGTTAAATACTAAATAAATCACAAAAATAAAGTAAAAACTTACATTTTGAACCAAAAATATAAAACAGTCATAAATCCCTAATTTTATAATCTTGTGAATAGATCTTAAAGCCGGAATTAAAACCGGATACCTAAAAGTCAACTAGACCAACAACAAGCTCTAGTGAGACTAGATCTGGAAATCCCACGCTCTTAACCTTAGAGTAATAAAATTGAGATAATCGTAGATGGTAGTTCATAATAATATCGGAAAACCTAAAAAGATCATATTTGTCAAAATTTGATCATTCTGAAACCAAATAAGATTAGTTCTCAAAAAACGTGTCTCGACGCTTGAGATGGTAAAAATATTCGGACAACACTGTTAGACTCGTAATAATATGAAGATTGCAAAAATATTAGTTCCAGAATTTTTCGGAATCTAAAGATATCTAATATAGCCATTTTATGCGTATTTTTATTATTACCGTTATTTTATTTGTTTAGTCTAATATCATTGTACAATTTTTACTATTTATTACTATTCATCTATTTCTATTTTTTGTTACTACCTATTCTTATACTCTATCATACCTATTTCTTACAATTTACCTTTCCCATAAAACTTTATTCACATCATATCTTACGTATTATTACTTTTTATTACAAAACAACAAAAATAAATATTCCACACCCCAACCCCCCCTTCCTCCCCAAACCCTCAACCGGCGCCTAACACACACACCTATATATACTTTTATTTCATTTTCATTTTACTTAACTACAACTAATTTCCCTCTACATTTATCTATAAATACCCTTCTCCTTCCACTTCTTTCACACATCTTCATTTTACTTAACAAAACTCTACCAAAATTTCTCCATAACTTCTCTCTCCAAAATTTCCTCCCAAGACTCTCTTCTTTCTTCCTCCATACAACAACCATCTTTTCACAATAACCAATACACGTTTCTCTCTTTCATCTACCATTAATCCTAGGTAAAAAAAAAATTTCTACAAATATTTTTTATATTCATGTAACTTAACATGACCATAATGTATATTTTCTAAACCTATAGGAGTTAAGAAAGCAATAATATGTTCATGTTTTGTTATTGTTCATCCAAAATTTTATTATTGTATTTTTATTATGCTATATTATTCTTTCTTCTAATCTAACTCCTACATTTTATTAAATATATATATGTATATATGTTATTAAAGTCTATAAGTTCACTAACATAACTTTTATTTACTCATGCTCTTATATTTCTTGCAATTTATTTATTTATTTTCATACAATTTTATTAAGACTAGCCATTCTAGTCTTAAACTTGTCCTCATCATGTCAAAACATTTTATTTTCTTTCTTTAGGACTTATCCATAATCTAAGTTTAGGAAGCCTTGACATAAACCTAAGACTCCAATGTTTTTCTTATTATTTCTTACTTTTCTTTTTGGAACTATAGTCCATTATAAGTTGCGGTAAGCCTTTATACAAGTTAAGACTTCGCAATACTTGATTTTACTTATATGCTTATTTAATTTTTATGTCCTTTATTTTCTATATATGTTATTCTTTTTACATAATCACAACTTCATATTCATGCATAAACATAATGTTGTTGTCTTGATAAAATTTTTAAAAAATAAAAGGAGTTATTTTCTCTCACTTAAAAATAGGAACTAAATTCTCTGAAAACATGATTTTAACACCTAGAAAAAATTTCCATCAAAACTTAAGATCATGATTCAACAATATTCTTTTAAAAACTTAAATAAATTCATCATAAATTTTTAAGTGTTATTATTATGGAAAGATTCTTCAAAACTTAATTATATGGTTCTCTTACTCTCTTTTCAAAATACTAAAATAAATTATAAAATCTTAAGGTTAGCAGTTCTTTATTATACAAATTTTGATTAAGAATCTATTTATAGGATTCGCACCTACATATTGAAAAATATTAAGAATCAAACAATTTTTCTAAGACATGTTTAAGATCAATTCACTAGTTTAAAATCCACTTAGAAAATAAAATGCATACAACCTAGGAAATGGTTCAACTATGATCTTTTCAAATTATTAAAATAAGATTATTATAAATTTTTCATGTTGATAATTCTTTGCTATGTAATATTTTATTAAAAAAAATTTATAAGGTTTATATCAACACCTTGAAAAATATTAAGAATAAAGTAATTTTTCTAAGTCAAGATTAAATTACTAGTTCAACATTCACTTGAAAAATTATTAGACAACTTAAAGAACCATGTCTTTAAGAAATAAATCTATCCTTGTGAAGTTACGAAAATATAAAAAAGATGGTTTTATAAGAATAAGCATCTATTGGCAACAAACCCAAAATTTCGATTTTTCTTCCAACAATTTAAAAAAAGATTTTGTGAACTTCATTTTCCAACTTCTAAAAGTAAATTGTTTTATGAAAGATCATTGTTAAGATAACATCACTAGAATTATACATATAATATGAGTATATATCTATACTAAAGGATTTTTCAAACTATATAAATATCTATGTGTTGTTATGGACTTTTTGGATGAAGTAAGTTTTTGAAAAGTTACAATTTAAAGTCTAGGATTTTTGTGCTAAATCTGTACCAACCCGTTGTAGAACCTAAATGGCTTTTAATATTAAAAATAACCATAGAAATAGATATATCTCATCAAGTAGGTAGAAAATGACATCTTATATGCAAAATTCAGAGTTAAAATGAGCAAATGATGGCCATTTTAATTTGAGATTTCACATAATCCGAATTTGATGAAAATAACAAGATTTAATTAGAAAGTTTAAGTACAACTTTATGAAACACTCATCCTCGGTATTTCTTTTGTTTAGGTAACGAGGAATACGAGATTTTTCTTTTTAGGATTACTACGACTAAAAAGATTGCGATATGGATGAGTGAGTTTTCCATCTTACTTTCATTACCTTGTTTGTACTTGTAGATAGTTGCACTAGACCTATAGGTACACGATAAAATGAATATGAATGGGGTTATGGGTTTATATGTATATGTTTTTATGTATGTAGACATTGAATATTAAGCATATCAGAACGCATAAATAATTGTTTAAGTATATCATTAATATTACATGTTGCTTATATATGTATAATGATTGTTTGATCGCCCTTAAGTATACCTTAATCATGCTTGGCTTCGATATAAATTAAATGGATATGCATTGCATTCGTTGAGTCACATGTTGAAAGCTGTTACTCCTACACGAAGAATGGAAGGTTCAAGGCTAAGATAGCCCAAGGTTATGCTCATTCTTAGGAAACTAAGGCATACCAGAGATACATTCTAAGGATGAGTTACGCCGATCGATTGCTGAGAGTATAGTGCTCGAGAACTAGCAGCAGAAGATCGCGAAGACCTTCAACTACCATTCCCTAACCCTTGATATAGAGAAGTAAATCCGTTATATATATGGTTTCCGGATAACCATATATATTTGTGTAATCATTTGATTGTTGCATATCATATATAGAAAATGCGTGAAAATTAATAAATTTGTTTGAAATCATGGTGCGAATAAAAAAGAATATCTTAGTAAGCTTGTTGTAAGCTTACACTCTCATTGGTTTTGATGAAATAAGTATGTTGCAGTTGTGTTCAAGGATCAAAATTATTGGCGAATCTTTGAACTCTTATGGAAGGAGCAGAAACATAGGATGGATTTACTTTCATGAAATTTCTTTATGAGTTTATATGATATGTTAATGTTTTGGAGATTACTAGGAAATGTATTTGTGTAATCCTAAAGATATTAGCAGGGTATGCCTTTAAGAATTGTAATTGACCTTATTTATGTTAATATTAAGTATTCCTCTTGCCTTGTTATTCAATTGTTATCAAAGTAAATTGCATTACTCTGATGTGTTGTACGTGCATGATATGAAAGCCTTTACTTGACTAAGAAAATCATTCTTAGGCATTAATATTGTGTCGGTGGACTGCTACGTTTAAGGTACCTTTCGATGTATGACATACATGATGTATCTTAAAAGCTTTGATAACCCCTTATATTAATATCAACACCTAATTCAATATATTTACAACATTGACTACACTTAAAATTACCAAAGATGATAAATCTTAATTGAAAATTTTAATTTTTTCATTTATTTAAGCTCTCATGGTCCTATTGGGTCTCTATATGTCACTAAAAAGATCATACCCTTTTAGTAATGTTTGACTCGGGCTAAAGAAATCAAAGGCATTAACCTTGGTGTGATGGCTAGTCAATCCAGGTTTGGGGGTAACTGGTTGTCCTCATGAGCATCTCTCTTTTATAACTTGATTTTGACCACCATCAAAGCTAGGATTCTAAGGGTCAACATTATCTTCAAAGAGCACAATATTTTAATGTCAATTGAGCCTCATTTTCCAATATTTCTTAAGTTTTTCATGGCTTCTAATATTATATCATAATCCTATAAATAATAAATTCAAATTTCTAATCTATAGTTTAATAAATAATTTATACTTATAAATATCTTTTTTATCAATAGCCTTGGGTAGATTAATATCCAAATCATTAATAAATTTGTAAAGGCAAATGAAATAAGATGAGATTTTCAATCACAATGAAAAAAATTTGAAGGAAATCTATTGATTGCATTCTCCATGACTATTGCTTTTGAGACTAATTGTTTTTTTTTCCACAATACATAATTAGAAATGTACTAAATTAATAGAACAACAAGCGAAAGTTAAGAGGTTAGTTTAAAATCTTACCGTCTTATTGATAACTAACCAATTCTTTGCTATTCTTCTACTTAAGCACATATCAAGATAGGTTTCTTATTATAATAATTTTCAATTCTCAATCAATAAAGTAAAGTGTAGACATATCATTTTTGCCTCCTTATAATTTACTGGTCATAATTTTAAAATTTTCAAAAGACAATGAAAAATGAAAATAATTTGAAAGGAAAAAAAGGGTTTGGAATTTATAGTGGTTATTAGACACAACCAGGTGAAAAATAGGAAAGTTTCTTTTTTCTAGCTTTGTTTGAACCCTATTTATTTGCAAGATAATATAAGAGGATACATAATATCTAAATATAATTGGGTTATCTAAACATCCTGTGACAAAATCAGTAAAAATGAGAAGTAAGAAATATATTTAAGAAAGTAATTTAAAATAAACTCAATTAAATCAATAGTAATAATATCATTTAAGATAATTATTTCCAAAATTACCCATTGAAAAAAATTGAAATTTTTAACAAATGTCAACATTCTTAATTTAGATTAAGTTATACACGCTATAAATAGAGGTTCTATAAGCTCATTCAAAAGAGGAGGATACAGAAAAACAACACACACAACTCACAAACCACTTAAAAAAAATTGTGAGAGGCTCTTGCAGCTACTTGTTGCTTGCTAGGAGTACGCCAATTAGACACCATAGAAATCATGAGAAGCTTTTTTTTTTTTTCTATGTGATACTCACCATGAGTACATTGATAAACCATAGTAGATAAGTCTCTCTCTTTATTTGCCTTCTTTGTTGTAAAAATAAGGGTAAATTACAAAGAACTTATTTGTGTTTTTGCTCTTTTACAAATTGGTGAACTATGCAATTTTTTTTTTTTAAATTAGGTGACTTCAATTACGTTAATGTGTGTTAATAGTAATTAATATCATTAAAAAGACAGATATCATAATCTTATTCGTACAAAATAATATCTTTAATAAGTTATAAATGTACATTTTCAATAAGAAAAAAATTTAAATTATCTCAACAAGCCTTTCAAGCAAACACTTCTTCCTCTGACACCATAATGTGGATTCCATTTCCTTATCCTCTTAAACATGCCTTTCATTTTGCTTCTTCTCACCTATCTTCCTTTTCCTCTCTCTCCCCTAAATGCCTTTTCCTCTATCATAACTAACACCACTTCTTCTTCTATCTTTATCGCCATTGATGTACCCCCTATGTTTTTTTTTTCTATGTTTAAATTTAAGGAATAGATTTAAAATCAATTAAGTTTTAGTATATAATATTTGAATGAATGTTTTGATTATTAGATTTATAAAATATAGGAATGTGATAAATGGTATAAGGATTCTGTAGAGGTCATTTCGGTAATTGGGCTTTTAGCCCAATTTAATGCCATGAGCTGGTCTTCTGGGCTAGTGACAGGCTTAGAAGACTGAGTCTAATAAGGGATATCATAGGGAGACTTGGTTTGGTAGGCTTAGAACAGGATCATCAAACCGGTTTATTCCGCTCTTGATCTTATTCGATTTTCTCGTGCGCGAAAAGTAAACTCCAAAATGAGTCTATTTCTATTTTATATTAAAGATGGGCTATTTTAATAAGAAAATAGGCTCTTTTTTATTATAAAAGTCCTCATTCTATTCCAAGCCCATATCCAAAGCCCATGCCTACATCCATGAAAGAAGGAATGGATTTTGGCCGTCGGATTCGTGGAAGAGATCCAATGGTTGCAAGCAATGCTTCATCTCAACCATCCATCTGGAAGTCATCCAACGGCTACTACTGGCCTCCAATATCTATAAATAAGACGCTTCTCCTTTCATTAGGGAGGATTTGACAAATTGCTAAGATTAAGAGCAACACAGATTCGCTGCTGAAACATCTTTAAAAAATATCAACGGACCAATTCTACTAAGAACGAGTCAAGAACAATTAAGTCTACTTGATTTGATCTTTTGTCATACTTGCACATCTGAGAAACTGAGTTTGCCTGTTCCTCCTTCTACGCTTCTCTCTACGACATCCTATATGTGTCATCAGTTCAAGAATTCTCTTAAGTTGATCGTTACGCCTATTGCACGTGATCAGCTAGCTGTAGTAATCCCACCATACAGATTCAAAATTTCATTTAATTCTTTTTAAAGTTGATTAATAATTTAATTAATTGCAAATTTCTTATTAATCAAGTCCTTGGAGGATTAAAATTTCAAGTAACTTATTTTAAGTTGTTTGTCAAATTATTTTACTTTTAAACTCCTTTAGAAAATTAGAATTGTAAAAATTAATCTCTAAATTGTAAGAATTTTTGTAAACCCCAAATTTTTGCAATTCCTCTAAATAGTTCATGAACTAAAATATCGAATCGAAACCTTAAGAGCGGACCCAAATTAAAACCGAACCCTAAACAAGATCAAACACAGGATTTCATGGTCTTAAGAAAAAAAGAATCTTCAAAAACAAAAATAGAAAATTCAATAATCGTTCGACTCAAAACCCGAACATGAGACAATTCATCCATCCGATCTCTAATGTAAACCCCTCAATTTCTAGGGTAAAGTCGGATTAAACCATAACCCTAGTCAAACCGGAGTTTCAAAAGTCAACAAAGATCAAGACAATCTAGCAGTTTCAACTCCGGCAATCCCGTGCTCTCAAACCTTAGACAATGGAATTGGGTTAATGGCTTATAATAGTCCATAATAATATAGGGGAGTATAAAGATATCAGATTTGCTCATTTCTCGTGTCTTTCGGATCCAAACGAAATCAGTTTTTGAAAGCCGTGCCTGGAAACACTAGAAGGTAAAAATATTTCATTTATACCGTTAGACTTGTGATAATATAAGAAATCCAAAAATATCAGTTTCATAATTTTTCGGTAACTAAAAAAATCAGATATAGCTCATTTATGTGTATTTTTATTACCATCGGTATTCTATTTTTCTAGTCTACTATTCATAGTACTATTTTTACTATTCATTACTATTTCACTATCTCTACTATTTCTTACAACCTATTTCTTACTAATTATACACCTATTTCTTATATTTTTCATTTCCAATATAACTTTTTACATAACTTCTCTTACACTTCAATTTATTTTCATTACAAAAATACAAAACAAAACAAAATTCTCTCCCTCTCTCCTCCAAATTGCGCTAGCCCCCTCTCTCCTTTCTCTAATATTTTTCTTTTTCAATTTATTTTATCACATCTAATTTTCACTCCAAAACTCTATAAATACCTCATTCCCTCGTTCACACTTTACACATAATTCTTCACCTTGACAAAACTCTATCAAAATTTCCTCTCAAATCCTCTCTCTAACTATTCCCTCTCAAAACACTTTCTACCATTTACTTCCCTTCAAGAAAAAGATAAAAAACATACTACCCATTTATCTCTTTTCAAATTCTCCATTAAACCTGAGGTAAAATCCCACCTATATTTATTTATCATATCATGTAACTTAACATGACCATGGTGTGTGTTTCCTAAACAAATCATTATTATGGAAGCAACATTATGTTCATGTTTTGTTCTTTTTCATATTCATGAACAACTTTTATTCTATTATTATGTTGTTTTATTATTGCTATGTTATTATGTTGTTGATATTATCCTAATTTAACTCCTATATGTTAGTAAATATATTTATGTGTATATATATATATATGTATATTTCTTAGAGTATATGAGCTCACCGACATAACATTTATTTATTTATTCATGCTTTGCAATTTATTTATTTACTTATTTCATGCAAATTATTAAAACTAGTCTTTCTAGTTTTAGACCTTTCTTTATCAAGTCAAAACGATTTTCTTTCTTTTCTTTTTTTTTTCTTTGGAACTAGTCTATTTTAGTACCGGGATATTTTGATGAAGCTAAGGCTCTCAATACTTGATTGAGATAGCTTGATGAAGCTAAGGTTCCCAATACTTGATCATATTATTATATTTATTTGCTTATGTATATTTCTTATTATTATGTATTATTCTTACTTTTTCATTGCTACATAATCATATTCATGCATGATTAGAATACTGTTGTCTTAATAAAAATAAAAATGGGTGCTTTCTTAAATAAAGAAAAGTAAGCTAAATTTCTTAACAAAGGATTTTTTAACAAGAGACCTAAGTATTGTTTTTAATAAATTCTTTTCAAAAGCTTAGACAAGCTAATAATAAATTTTAAATTACTAGTAATGAAGATTCCTTCACCTAATAAAGAGAACTTATTTCTTTTATAAGTAGGAACTAAATACTCCATAAAAATATAATTTTTAATATTAAAATTGAAATTTTAACCTAATTATATCTTTTATAAAACTTAAATAGGTTCATCATAGATTTTGAAAATCACTTACTAAGAAAGCTTTCACAAGACTTAGTTTTTAATAATGTTATTCTCTTTTCAAAGTTAAAACAAAATTTTTGCTAAGTTCTAATATTGACAATTCTTTATTAGGAAAACTTTTCTTAGGAACTTATCCAAAAAGATTATGCAATCACTTAGTAAACATTACGAATAAAACAAGTTTTTCAAATCAAGGTAAAATCAATTCACTATTTTAGAAACCAACTTAAAAAAAGATAAAATTTGCTAAGGAAGTAAAGTTTTAAAAGCAAACCTATTTTCTAAAGAGGAAAAAGAATATAAAAATGAGAGGATACATACATTCAACACAACTCCAAATATCATACCACATCAACAACTTAAGGAAAATTTTTTAAAAGCTTATTTTTCAATCACTAGAAATAAAGTTAGTAAATAACTTAAAGAACCAAATTTTTTTGGAAATCAAATTACTTTTGAAAAGTTAGGAAACGAAACTATAATAGGAAAACACTCACTTATAACAATCCAAGTACATTTTAGTTTTCCTTTTAGCAATTTAAAAAGGAGAAATTTGTAAAGTTTTCATCTTTTAAAACTCTTAAAGACAATTGTTTTGTGAAAAATCAATGTTGATGTCATGCCCCGAAGGGTACCTAAACATGGCAGTCCGCCGTACACAATATCAAAGCCTAGGAATGACCGCCTCAATCATGTGAAGGCTTCTATACTATATAAAAGGCGTCTTACACATGAAGGAGACACATCGGAGTAATATATTTTATATTGATACAATTTAAGTAACAATGTAAAGGAAATACAATTCACTATACTTCAATTACAAATCATCCACAGATTTCACTACACAAATTATTATAAGGCAATTCACAAAACCCAGCTAATATCTTCAAGTATCCTTACTTTCTGCTGGAATTCCGAAGTTATATTCGACTCCAACTATCTCAGTCCCCACATAGCATTATTGAGTTAATCTGTTCATTCAAACATCTATCGGGGTATAAGCTACACTAGCTTGGTGAGAATTCACTTAATTTTGAACCATAACAAGCAAGTTGTAAATCATCCATATGTTATGCATGAACAAACACATGAGCAGACAATTATGTATGAGTATCCGGAACTCATACACAGAACGGATTTACGCCCTCTGTATTAAGGGTTAGGGATGGTATTGAAAGTCTACACAACCGTTACTAGTCCCCGAAGCCCCCTAGGTTCATAGCGCTTGACTCGGCTAGGCTCACACATGGAATGCATCCCTGGTGCGCCTTAATTCCCTATGAATGAGCTCTAATATCGGGTCTCATTATCCAAACAAGTCCTCGGACCATACCGATCGACCTACGTAGGAGTAATACGCTACCAAATGCAATATGTCCGATGCGATGCATGACCAATTTGTTTTTGCTTAGGTCAAATTATTCATACATTCTTTAGAGTGACCAACCAATATCATACACATAAATAGAAATAATATGAACAATGTAGTTATCCAATCAAATCATGGTTTTGATATGCTTTAATATTCTTTGGCATGCATACATCAAAGTCTCATCATCTATCCCATCCCCATTCATATCGGTTTTTATCTTGTTTCTATAATTCTGATGCAACTAGCTACAAGCACAAACAAGGTAACAAAATAAGAAGAAAACTCACTCAGCCATTGGATCACCGGTCTTTTAGTAAAAGTAATCCGGTGGTAGAGAATCATCGATTTCAGAGTCACCTAAAAAGGAAGAAATAACCTAATAAGTATTTCATCACTTAACTAATCCAAACTATTTAACAAGACTAGTAAATTCGTAATTCTCGTCCTACGTGGGAATTTTAACTTAAAACGGCCATAACTTGGTCTTTTTAAGTCGAAATTTAGCAAATTATATACCGATTTCTATCTACTTTGCAAGATCTATCTAATTATAATATCATATTTAAGTTTTGAAAACTTTGAAGCTTTGAAAAGATCTGATCAGATCAGATAAATAGTGAAAATAATTTTTGAAAATTGATTTTGTGAAAGTTCATTAATTTTCTATTATCCAAAGCAAGTATTCATGCAATATTAACAAATTACTATCATAAATGATATGTCATGAGATATATATATATATATGTATATATATACATGTTCTTGATGGTATTTAATAAAAGAAGTTTTTAGAAAACTTTTTCTTTGTAAGACTTTATAAAATATCAACTTAGAAAGGCTAATCTTGTATTCTTGACAATCTCCACTTGTTTTTAGAAAAATTCCTTGATAAAATTTATTTATTCTTGTTAAAATTAAGCCTTCATTATGTATATTCCCTAGGGCCTTTGTTTTTCAATAAAAATTCCTATTTTACACTTTGTAGACATGTTTTTAAATATGGTTCATCCCAAAATCCGAATTTTATAAAAATTGTTTTTTGTGATTCCTTTAAGTAAAAATCATTTGATACTTAGAAAATTAAGGCTCAACCATGCCTAGTCATTAAGAACTTCATTTTTTTTTATAAAACTTCTATTTTGAGTTTGAAAAGTATGGGTTTTCATACCAATACTTCATTATTACGAATTTCTTAAAAGGACAAGCAACTCAAATTTTCCTACTTTATTTCTACAAATGCATCATGTATATATATATATTACCTACAAGCTATTTTTATGAAGGTTATGAGATGATCTATCAATATGTATATATATATAGTACCAAGAATTCTTTTTGAAAACTTTTACTTTGCAAAACTTTGAATTTTACTAGACTTAAGAAAAATAGTTTTTCTTCTTGTAAAATCATATTTGCTTTTATCAGAACTCAACCTTGATGACTTATATAACCATCACTTTCATTATTTCAATAAAGACCTTTATTTTGGAGTTAGAAAATAGATGTTTAAATAGGTGGTTTGCCTAAGTACCAATTTTACAAAATTTAAAGAATGAAAACATTGTTTAACTTATTCTTAGAAACCATTTGTTGTTCTAAGATTTATTTTGATAAATCTATCTTATCCTTGTCAAAACTTGGTCTTTGTTACATATATTCCCTAGGACTTCCATTTTCCTATAAAAATTATCATTTTGGCATTTGGAAATAAGTGTTTAAATGGTGGCTATTTTCAAATCCGAATTTTGAAAAATTCATTTGAGTTTGTTTTCTTTGTAAAACTCATTTAGTCTTTCAAAAACCATTTCCTAATCAAACCTACTCCTTAAGGCTCCAATTTCTTTAATAAAAATTTGTTTTGAAGTTGCAAAATGGGTTTTTAAAATTGATTTTGGTTGAGATCCGAATTTACAAAATTTATTTTTGGACATATCTTTTGATAAAATCTATCGAAACTTATGACAAATCATCTTTTACATATCCTATCTTAAGAGCCTTCTATATCTTGAATACAAACTTCATTTTTAAGTTGAAAAACATGTTTTTAAACTATACCTTGGTCTAAATCCGAAAATAGAGTTTTGTTATGAAAAATAATCTTTGAACCATATAAAATGAAGTCTTGATGATATATATACATTAAGCCTTCGTTATCTCAAGTAAAAATTTCATTTTGACACTTGGAAAGTGGTTTTTAAAAATGGGTCTTGCCTAGATACGAATTTTACCATTTTTGTTTGAGTCAAAACCAAGATCTGCACTTTTTATGAACATAAATATAAAAAAAATCCATGGTAGTAAACTATAAACTTATTAATCCAAACATAAACATGATCAAAGTTACATAAAAATTTAGATCTACAAAATATAACTACTTTTAGCAAGAAAATAATAGTAATACAAGAGAATAATCATGGATAAGAGGAGTATTTCATTTTGGCATCATCATCCTTAGCTTTTAAGCTTATGGAAAGTAATTTGATGTGTGAAACTCTCACTATACTTTACCTATATCATCTATGGAAGCTTTGGACAAGAGTTTTATCAAAGAATCTTAAAAAATATGTGTAGGAGCTCAAATAAGGAATAGGGGCAACAAGGCTTTCTTGTAAGAACAAGAGAAAATGAAGAAAGAAAGAGAGGAAAATAGAGAAGAAAAGTGTAAGGAATGACAAAGGGTTAATGTATGAATGAGAGAGAAAGATAAAAATGAGTTAAAGACACATTAAATGAAGTAAATAAATAAATAAATAAATGGGCAGCCAAAGAAGTACCATAGCAAGCATGAATTTGAAGAGGGAAGAGAGAGAGAAATCTAGTTGGTTTTTAACTTGGAATTGTAATGTAATTAATTGTATGTGTAGCTTCTTGAAGAAGGATTGAAAGAGAGTTATTTTAATTAATTTTTGGAGTATTTCAAGAGACAAAAAGGCAGCAAAAAGGAGTTAAAATCTACTATGAAGTGATAATAAAGTATGGAAAGAGTAAAGTGAAAAAGAAGTAATGTGTGAAAGGTGTACTAAAGGTATAGGCTTGTAATAGTACTTTCTTAATAAATATACTAAAAATAAGAAAAAAATAGAAAATGTTTTCCAAATTTTTGTATCAGATTTTTCATAATTAAATTAAGATTATTAATTAATTTATTTTAGTGAATTATCAAATAAGTTATCGATATGATCAAAATATGTGAATATGAGCTATAAATGATATTTTTATAACCGAAAAATTCTAAAAAAATTATTCTATGAAAATAACAATATCTTTAAAATATTTTTCAATTATTAAATTAATTTATTTTATTTTTAGTATCTGGTCTTAAACAGAAACTGATCCCGTAAAAACCCAAAACGAACTAAATTTTGGAAAAATAGAATTTTTTTATAATATATAAAATATTTATATAAAAATATAAGGGTTTATAAGAAAAATAAAATTATGTAATGAAATAAAGTGAATAGTGCAAAAGACTAGTTAATTATCGATAGTAATAAAATACGAATATAATCGCAGAATCAATAATTCCAGTTATCAAAAAATTATAAAACTGATATTTTGTAAATCCTTATGGAAATACAAGTCTAACGGTATTAATGGTATATTTTTTATATCTCGAGCCCCAAGACATGCTTTTCAAAGTCCGTATCCGAATGGGTTCGAAATAGGTAAAAATTATCAATATGATATTTTTAAGCGACCTTATATTATTACGAGCTACTCTACATACTTTAACCATACCTCGGCCTCTAGAGCTAAGAGTGCGGGATTGCCGGACTAAAACTACTATATTCCACTTAAGGTTCCCAGGTGGTTTTCAGGTTTAAATATTTGCCAATTTGGAAACTGAGGGTTTATGTTTATATAACATATTTAATTTGAGAAATTTATTTTAAATTTTATTTTTTTAAGTAATTAATATCTCATAATGTTTTGGAATTATTGAATTGGGTTTTATTTCCGAAGGTTAATCATTATTTACTTTTAATAATTTGTTTTTGGGTTCTATATTACCGATTTTACAAGTCAAAGATACATATAGAATTTGTTGTACGTAGTGGTTTTAAATTTGAAGACTGTTGAGTTTTTATTTTATTTTTAAGGAATCGTTATCTCAAGGTTAAGAAATTTCTAGATTCACTCGTGATTTAGGACTAGTTGAAGTTCGGTTTTAATTTAGAGTCATTTTTAGAGTTTATTTTTTATGTTTACTTCGAAATTATTTACCGAAATTTTTCGGGGCTTACAATTGAGACAACACTGCAAAAATCATGCATACAATATGAATATATATATATATATATGTGTGTGTGTGTGTGTGTGTGTGTGTTCAAATGATTTTTTTAACTATACAAATATCCATGTGTTTTATTTAAGAATTTTTTGGTAAAGAAAAGTTCGAAAAATCATATTTTGAAGACTATGAAATTCGTAACTATTTTGTACCATGGTGTTTTGCAACCCAAATGGCTTTTTAAGACAAAAATAACCTTAGAAATTGATAGATCTTTTTGAATAGGTAGAAAATGGTATATAATATGCAAAATTTCGATTAAAATGAGCAAGTTATGGTCATTTTAAGTTGGAATTTTCTTTTATCCAAAATTTGACGAAAATACTAGAATGAATTAGAGAGTTCAAGTAGAATTCCCACAAAATACTCATTTTGGGTATTTCTTTTGTTAGGTAACGAAGTTTGGGAGGATCCATATTCGGAGGACCATTACTAATAAAGAATTGTAGCAAGGATGGCCGAGTGAGTTTATATCCTACCTTTTTCGTACTTGTTTGTGCTTGTAGCTAGAGGCACAATAAGTAGGAAAAGATGAAAATGAATTATGTATGATAACATTGGTTGAAAGAATACTAAGCATATCAAGACATGAATTGTTGTTGATCAAATTGTGTTTTATTATTACCATGCTAGAGTGACTGCAATCCTATGATCGCCTTAAATTACCTTAATTATATATTTTGAGTTATATATTAATTGATTCATGCATATCACGTAGTTAGTTTCATTTTATTAGCTACTATACTTGATGGGACAAGAGTATAGTAGTGGGGTTTGCAGGAGCCGTAAGTCTATAAGATGGGCGGATAGGAGCCGAAAAGGCGAAAAGAACTATTTAAGGATGGGCGAATAGGAGCCGAAAAGAATTATTTCAGGATGGACGAGTAGGAGCTAGAAATAAACTACATAAGTTGGATTTCAAATATGGGTGTTAAAGAGACAGGAATTGATGTGGTGGATTTCATATGTATTGCTTGTTCATTTGCCTGATGCATTCATATGCTTGTTTAATAGCTTGTTTGAATTTATCAGCACGAGTACGTTAATCCAGAAATATTCTCACTAAGCTAGTTAAGCTTATACCCCAATAGACTTTTGTTAAAAGAAGACCAATATCTCTTTTGCCGAAGACTTCATGAGCCTAAGTGGAATTATGTTATAGGAAGCTTTTGGAAATCCTTTGAAGATCTTAGAATAGGTTTCCTTTAAAGTATTGTTTTATGTGAAAGACTAAGTTGATATTATGTTCTTTGGAGATTTATCGGAGGAAACGCCCTAAGATGATGTAAGAATCATATTTCTATAATGTTGATGTAGATATTTATTTAGATTTCTTGTATGCTATATTTACTATCTCGAACTACAAATCCCACATGTGTCTCCTATTGTTGTGATAGACATTTTACATATGGTATTGAAGCTTTTGCATGACTTTGGGAAATCATTCTTAAGTTTAATACCGTATGTGGCGGACTGTCATGTCTAGGGTACCCTTTGGGAGATGACAATTTTCAATAGGTTTTTATGAGAGAAATTTCATTTAAATAAAATTTAAAAACTAATTTTATCAAACTTCCTAAAGATTTCAATTTATTAGTTTTTGATGCATGACATTTGTAGAAGTCATCTATGCATTACCAATAAGCCCACTTCATGTATAACAATCCCAAGCCCAAAGCCCATGCATCCACTTAATATCATGCGATGCATACACACAATCTCTCTTGTTAATGTCTTAAAAGTTAAAACCCATACTTTAGCCAAATTAAAAATCATCACAACTTTAGACAAATCTCTCTTTTCTTTCTTGTAGTAGAGGCATTTTTTCCTCCCCCGTTTCCATATTTCTCTCATCAATTTTCTTTTCTAAAACTCCTCAAAATTCCATTTCAAGTATAATCAACAAGTAAAGAGTTTTAGGTAAGTAATATATGTTTTGCTTTGTTGTTTGTCAATTAAGTAATGTATATAGAGTTCATGCTAGTTTAATGTTGGGTTTGTTGTTGTTAGTGATGTTGAAGTGAATGAAGTGAAATGTTGAATTTGGTAGTTTGAGTCTTACTCAAGAGTTAATGGGTTTTTGTGGTTGAATGAATTGATGTGGTGTTATGATTCATGTAAACTCTAGGTTTTGGTGTGAAGCATAATAGAAGTTGTTGGAAGGATATTTGAGTATGTATGTGAGTGATGGAGTGAATTTTATTAAGTTAAAAATCAAAAATGTGTTTAGAAAGTGAAATTCTTGATGTTAGAAATTTGGATGCAGGGAATATGCACGGGCATGCATGAGCCCATGTTGATGTGTGTAGGTGAGACATTGCTACTGGGCACTTTTTTGGGTCTACACGAGTGTGTACATGGCGTGCAAGAGCCTGTGCTGAGTGTGGAGGATGGAAAAACTTGATTCTATACATTTTTGGGTCTGCATGCCTTGAGCACGGTGTGATCCTGGTCATGCAACATCCCTCGTTTCGAAAAAAAAAAAAAAAAAGATGTGTGTGTGTGTGTTGATAATGTGTTTATATATATCAATCCTAGTTAAGATTTTATAGGATGTTGTTTAGGTTAATTAAGGTATAACTTAAGTTTATTTAACAAGTTATACTTAATAGATTTTGTTTTTTATTTATAGGATACATCCATCAAGACTCGGATTTTAGTAGATTATTGCGATGATTGAGACGAGATGGAGGGTGAGTAATTGAATCTTTCACTTTTTGTGATTGTAATAATAGTTGCATATAATTCTTAATATAATGAAAATTAATTATGTGTATGGGAATTTGGGGGCAAAATGCATGTGGCTTAATTGTTGGTTGAATAACAATTGTAATGTTAAAAGTGACAACCAATTGATTGATACTATTTTATAGGTACAAGTTATTGATTGTCTCGAACTTGGATGGTCGCCAAATAATTTGATATAAGCTTGAATTAACCTATAAATAAATTAAACATGAATTACATGACATCATAATTGCATTAGCATGACATCATGTTACATCCTAAAATTTCAATTATGTGGTAATGCTTGATGAGTCTAGTGAATCTGGTTATGATTACCATAGGGTTGTCAGCTTCATAGCAACTAAGTAAACACTAAAGGATGTTGCTTGTGTTGGAGTTGGCTATAAAGTATTAGTACTTTGTGGGGTTTCTGAGTTCTAAAGGAAATGGAGAATATGTAATTGTATTCATTTATAAATGATAAACGAGTTTAAAAAGGATTTCCTTCTTTAGTTTGTATTTTCATGGGAATGAATTATAGAACTAATCCTTAAACTCCTAGGGATGGCATAAATCCTCATAGGTTTGAATTATGGTTATCTAAACCATGAATGCTTCATATGGTTGATTGATATATTGCTATGCTTGATGATTAAATATGTATGATTTAATTGAATGGTGAATGATTTAGTACTCACTGAGCTTATTGTACTCACTGAGTTGTGCTCACACTCTTTTGGACTGATGTTTACAGGAATATAAGCAAGAAGATCGAGATTAAAATTAGGTGTGGAAGTTAATATAGGAGATGGATCTATGTATTTTGGATTGAAGGAAGATCTTGTTATGTAATTCAAACTTATATTTTGATGTTTGTAATATTTTAAGTTATGTTTTGTAATCCTTTTTAAGTACTTTGTTTAAAAGTCTCAGGTGAAATTATGAAGACTAAGGATGTAATGTTTATGTGATGACTAGGTTTTGTACTATTATTTTTGTTTGTGTCTTTACACACACACACAACATATATATATATATATATATATGCAATATCTTTTTTGTTCTAAACAACCTTCGATTTTGGTATAACTGTCCATGCCACGGAGCATGTTAGTTGTACAGTACTTATGTAACTTTTTAGAGGTCAGTTGGTTACATGATGTATCATTACAACTATGGTACCTTGTGAGGGTGTAACAATTGCTCCCTCCAATGGTCATAATCGACATTCTTTCTCATCCGGCTCTTCCATCTCTGGTGGAGAAGCTGTTCGTGCCATTTTCTTGTAAAAAGGTTAACACTTTGCATTCACTTTCTCCCTTTGATATTCAAGAATTTATATGTATAAAATTTTAACCATTTTCAAGAAAATAATAAAATTTTCTAGGATTTTGTGTGTGTCCAAGTCAATGGGTCCTCACCTATATATAAAGATGTTGAATGAAGAAGATGAATCTCCATTCAAAGGAGATAATGTTTACTAGATTTCATGGAGATAACCCGCCTGAACATTGAATTTAAATTTTCAAAATTTAACTTATGTGAAAAAATCATTTTAAAGTTAACATATAATGGTTCATCAGAATCAAAGTGTGCAAAAGTATCAATAAAAGAAGAGCCTAAAAATGGATATGGATGTATCTTGTGACTTCAGTGCGTTGAGGTTAAAGAAGAACATGGCTAGGAATTTGTTGTGCTTTTACTTTTTTTCTTTTCAATTTATTTTGGACTTTTTATATAATTTTAGACGTTTTACTTACTTAAAATTTACTTTTATAATTTTATTATCAAAGATATTACTTTTAACCAATAAGATAATGGCATTATCCTGTTAATGATATTAATTACTATTAGCACATATTAACACAATTCAAGTCAAATATTTGTTTAAAAAAATAACATGGGCCACCTCTTTGCGAAAGAGCAAAATCACAAGTAAGTTGTTTGTAATTTACCCTAAAAATTAATGAAAAGGGGACTGTCTTTTCTTTCATTCTCCAAAATGTTTTGACAACTATAAAATATATTTTAATAAAAAATAAAGGAAATTTGCAAATTACCGAGGATAATTAATTTTTTCCATGGATTTAAGCGATAAATTCGCACATAGATAAAAGTTGAGATGAATTCACATATAAGTGAAAGTTTGATGAGGTATTTTACAACTCTCTCATTTTGTTTTAATGAAAAAATGGTAAGTGTCCTTATCTATACTAATTTTTTATACTTTAAAGGTAAGGAAAAAAAAAAAACTCACTTTAAAAGTTCAGGGAGTAAATTCGCATATAAGTAAAAATTTAAAGATGTTATTTACAATTTCTCCAAAAAATAATTTCAAATTTTTTCATAATTGAGGATGTCATTATGATTTTTAAAATGAAGGACACACAAAAATTATTTTAAAAAATAATAAAATTTAATAAACTTAAAATGAAAAGAGTTTGAAAATTAAAAAGCACCAACGGGTTAAAGTTTTTGGAAAAGAATAGTGATAGTTGGATTTTCACTAATGGATACATAGGCACATGTAAGGCAACTTAAAATCTAAGAGAAAATATTTTTTCCTTAGGTTTTAATTGGATAGTTTCTAATTCAAGATATCTTGTTTTCAATATTTTAAATTGATTTTATATGTGGATTAATAGATAAGTTAAGATTAATCTAACCTATTAATCCTAACTTACTTTTTTTTTTCCTTAACCATGGTTTGGTGATTGAAAAACCAATTTTTTTTTATTATTTAATTTTATATAAGGTTTATTTAAATGGGTTATGGATTCAATATGAATCGAATTTAAGTAAACTAGATAGAAACACTAAAATTCAGGCCCGATAGCTTTGCAACCCTATTAAGGAGCACAATTTTTTTAAGTGGACTAGCTATATAAAAATTTTCAAATTGAATAATATTTGCTTAACCTTCTTTTAATATTAATTTTTGTATGAATATCTACTCACATTTATATATGTCTACTCTTAAATGCAAATATTTATTTATTTTTTTATAAATATCTATTAATTAGATGTAAATAATTTTACTAACCTTGTTTTTAAGTATTATAGCCCCATGTATAGGCCTAATGACCTACATTTTTCTTTTTAGAAGGGCGGTCTATGTTAACATCATATACATGTGCTACATATGTTTAGCACCAAACCATTTTAGAAGTCTAGGATTGTAGTCCCTATAGGTTCAGAAGTTGTGGTTATTCACCTTTCAAAGTACAATTAGGTCTCCTATGGCTCATTAAATCAATGAGATGCCAATGAAGTTTCAACTCAATTAAAAATAGTGAAAATTGCCACACAAGTAGTTAATTACCAACTCCTCTCTCTACTTGTGTGGCTTCGTTCACTAAACTATATCATGTATTATGTTTGTGTTATTTTGTATTTATGTAGAGTTTGTAAAATAATGGACAATACCACTTGTTAAACTCATAAATAACACATAGATTGTCATAATAAGAATTAAACCACCCATCCACCCACCCCACACCACACACCCCACCCCCCCCCCCCCCCCCCCCCCCTCCAAAAAAAAAAAAAAAAAGGAGGGAAAAAAAAATCACGAAAAGCAATAAATTTATAATTTTCATATAAGGTGTCCTTCATAAAGTGTAAGTGTTAGAAATCATCGTTAATAGCTTCAAAACTAATGTGCTCTTATAATACCATCCTTCTTCCATTAATTTCTTCCCTTAATAGAGCTTGCCATAAGATGTTATCTTGTAATGAAACAACTACTCTATAGTGAATGAACTGTTTAGTTGTCTTTTCCTTTCATCTTATTTGTTTAGTTAATATAAAAATGAATTAAGTGAAAAAAAAATAATATACATAATAAGAAGAGGTAAGAATAAGCCCCACCAAACCTTTTGTAAGCAATTTGTATTTAAAAGAAAAAAGTTGTAAATAACTTCTAACATCTACTTTCTAATTGAAGCCATAATAGCTGTCTCTTTAAGCTATATAAATAGTCAATAATATAGATAGTGTTTCTTTAATTTTTTTTTTCAATTCTCATGGCTAATCCATATTTTTAGGACCCATTATGTCCATAAATAAAATGATCACCTTCTAGTTATCATTTTCGTCTCCCTAATTTATATGAAAATGTGTATACTAGAAAGTGTTAACAATATGTGTTGTTTAAATTTAATAAATATATGTAAAACTTGTAAATATTCTATGGGTTGTAAAATATATATCACACATTAAGAATTTTTAAATATTCCATATATTACAAGCAAAAAAAAAAAAATGCAAACTTGTAAATATTCTGTAGGTTTCTAAGATTTATAAGAGTTAGCAACCTTGTAAATATTTTATATATAAAAGAAGGAGTAGCCTTGTAAATATTCTATCAATTGCATATATATATATATATATATATATAAAGAATATTAACCTTTTAAATTTATATGTATATATGTAGAGCAAATTGGTAACTATTCTATAGGTTGTAAAAAGCAAAATACATATATAATAAACTTGTAAATATTTTATAGGTGATATATATGGTAACTAACATAAGAAGTTATTAACATTTAATGGTAACTTCATTTAATAAATCAAGATTTTGAAAGGTTGAAAAGAGGAATTAACGTTTCATAAAGTAAATAAAATGAAATATCAATATTTCATAAAGTTTATTTAACGTATAAATATTTAGATTTGTTTTCAATTAATTTTCCTCAATAATAAATTATGGATACCTTATTTGATTTTATTACGATATATTGATTCCTCTTTTTAAATACTTAAAACTTTAATACTTTAAATGAATTTACCTTTAAACATTTATTTCTCCTTTTTACCACTTGAAATGTCAATACCATAAATAAACTTACCCCAAATGTTGATATATTTCTATGTAATTTACCCTATATATATACATATATATATAACATACTTGTAAATATTTCGTAAATTATAAAAAAAATATATTATATATATATCTCTATATAACGAACTTGCAGATTTTCCATAGTTTGTAAATAATAAGAATTATCTCTCTTTTTTTTTTTTTGTAATTTTCTCCTCTTGTAGAGTAATCATTATATAGGTTCTGTTAGTGAAAAAAAAAAAAAAAACTTGTTGCAGGTTGTTAAACTTGTAAATATTTGTCACCTTATAAAAAATCTTTACCCTTTAACAAGTAACAATGTTGTCATTTTACCTTGTAAAATAGGTTCCCTAACCCTTTTTAAATAATTGACACTTATATTAATTCCTTGCTAAAAATATATAGGAACTTCATAAAAATTAGTTATCCTTTAAGAGTTTAGGAACATTGGTATTCCTATGTTTTAGAAAAACTCTTGAACTTTGATTATCCATTGAACATATAGAGACTTTAGTTATCTTAAAAAAGCAAGGAACTATGGTTATCCTTTAAGAGTTTAGGGACTGAAGAATTCTTAACAAATTTGATTATCATATGAATATAGGAACTTTGGTTATCATTAAGAGTTTAAGACCTTTAGGTATCCTCTAATGAGGTGAGGAGCTTCATTGAACCCTATGAACTTTAGTCATCCTTTAAGAACCCATGAAGTTACCCCTTCAACTTGATGTTCATCCAAAAAACCGCTAATCCAAGGAAATTCCTTGAGAAACCGATTAAATTAACGCAATGTCCTTTTTCAAACCCATCAATCCAAGATAGGACCCTCCTAAAAGGATCTATCCAAGATGATTTCTTAGTCAAAACTATTCATCAAAAAATGTATCTTGTGCCTCATACCTCAATAAGACTATAAAGGTGCCATTTGAAAAGTTTTCAAAACCAAGTTGTCAAGAAATTTTTATTCATTATCATAGTCCCAAGTAGGTTGCTTTTTATAGGAGTGCTATCTATTTTTAAGATCGTTTACTCAAAAGAGCATTGATTCAGATATTGGATCACATGCTTGAATGGAGCGCTATGCTAATTTCATTTAGGATTGTTTGATTAAAGAAACACCATCTTAGCTATCAAGTTTCTTCCTCGTAGGGAGTACTATCCAACTTGTACATTAGGAGTGTTTGCTCAAAGGAGCATGATAAGTGTTTTTGGTGCAATTTTGATTAAATTCCCATGAATCTTGTGCTTTTGATATTAATTATTGTTTTGTAGCTCATTGAATCCAAAGAAGAAGAAATTAAGTGTTTTTATGAGATTCAGAGCTGAATAGAAAACAAAGTCAAAATTGGACAAAGTCGAGCCCCGCTAAAATCTTTATTGAGGCAAAAAGATGAAGTAAAACAAGAAAAAATGGTCTGTCGTGCCTCAACTTCGAGCCCTCGACGTGACCCTTGACAAGTGTTTTGAGATGCTCAAGTCCCATTCTGCAGAAAAGTTTCTATCAAGCCTCAATTTCAAACCTCATATTTTGACCCTTGACAATTGCTATTTGAAGACCAATTTTTGTCAGATTAATGAGAACCTCGAGTCTTCAAGCCCTTGATGCACTCAAATTCACCCTCGCTAGATGGATGGACAAAAACGCAAATACTTTGAGTATTTTAAATGTCGAGCCTCACTTCTTTGTCATCTCGAGCACTCAACTAAGCAACAATGTGGCCCGCAACAATTAAGTATACGATCAAACACGTGCATAGGTAGAAGAAAGAATTCTGTTATAAAGAATCCGCCACGTCAGCAATAAAATCTTCATGATTTCTGTGCTGTGAGCCTATAAATAAACGAGCAAGCATGCATTGTAGGAAGGCTATACATTATTGTAAATTTCCCTAACATAGCTTAGAGACAGAGAATTCTAAGGCAAAAGGAATCCATTTTCTTCTTGCTTTCAAGGAATCATAGTTTTCTGGGTAAAATCATTTTAAACTAGATGTTTGTAATATTTGCAAGATTTTGAGCTTTAATTGAATTATTCTTCAATCTGCTTTTATTTCTTCTTAATCTTGTGCTTTAATGTTTAAATCCATTGCGAAATAATCTCCTACAACTCAGGGTTTACAAATCTAAATCTTGATTCATGTGATTTCAAATATGCTTTCAAGTATAATTGACTGGGTATTTGTAATTAATAGTTTGCTTCATTTTTGTAGGTCTAACTGTGTGGTGTACCTTGTTAGATTCATGTTTTGATTTCAATTGAATAGGTTGAGAGTTCATTCTCTTTAATAGATCTATGGCTACTGATGGAGTTGATCCTATCAACCCTAAGAGGGGATAAGTGAAGACTTTCTATCACTTTTTTTTAAAATTCATTGAGTTAGTTTTTCAAACAAAGGATCCTTGTTCTTTATGTGGGTCTAGCATCTATATCTAGAGTTACTGACTTTGAGAGAAGATTTAGTTTAACTCATTGAATCCAAGGTACAAATATCCCAATCAAACCACTCTTTAGAAGTAATTTCTCTTATGGAATCACATGATAAGGAGTTGGTGTAGTAAACTCTGGGCTGCTATTTTGCAGAAGTTATAAACCCATTTTTCCTAATTTTGCGCAACAAATGTTTGTGAATATTTCCATTAACCTAGCCTAGCTTCTTTTTTTTATTATGTGCTTCTAAGTTTTTCTTTGGCTAAATAATAAATGGAATGTGAGTATAACAGTTGCCACCGATCCTTTGGGATCCAACCTAACTCTTTATGTACTACTTCAGTAAGTGCACTTGCCATGGATGTTGGAAGTTGCTAAACTAAAGTTGAAAAGAACCAATTAGTTTTATAAATTTTGAAAACTCCAACTTTGAGTTGTGATTTTGAAAATGTATGTTATACAACTTATCCAACATAGAACCAACCATAGCACTATCCTAGATTTCAGATCATTTGCTTGTAAGAAGCATTATTCTAGTACTCTTTTATGATCATTTGGTTTAATGGGTACTATCTTAGATAGCAGATCATTTTCTTGTAAGGAGTGCTACTCTACCTTTCTTTTAGTATCGTTTGTTCAAAGAAGCACTATTCTGGCCATCAAATTGCTAGCTTAGAGGAGCACCATCAAAATAAAAAAAAACCTAGCTTGGCTAACAAAAATTAGGCCACACATAGATGAATAGCTAACACTTTTGTTTTTTCTTTTTTTAACTTAATATAATTTTCATTGATTCATAGACAAATTTGGACTATCCATTTGTGATATAATCAATGACCCTCCATACAATACTTTTTTTACTACATATGACCCATCATAGTTAAGGTTGAACTTCCATCTATGATCTTGTATATTTGGTAGAACCCTTCTCAAAACTAAGTCACCTTTTTTAAAATTTTGTGGTTGAACCTCCTTATTAAATGCTCGGGCCACTCTTTATTGATATAACTAGCCATGGCTTATAGCAGTTAATCTTTGTTCATCAATAAGGTTCGATTGATCAATCCTCTTTTTCATCCATTTAGCATCATCAAACTCAATTTCTATCAATGCTTTGAGGAAAGGGATTGACTTTAGTTGACTAGACCACTTCAATTCCATACACCAAGGAGTAGAGAGTTGCCTTGTCCGCCCTAAAGAGTATCATAAATGTGTTAGTCCACAACATATGATATTAAAGCTTTAGAATGACCTCCCTTAATCATGCAAAAGCTTCGACACCATATGTAAGGTGTACTTTCATAACTATAGGAGACGCCAGTGGAGTATGTAGTTTAAGATGATAGCAATAAATGTCATGCAAGAAGCATCTGAATTTAAATTTACATAACTTAAAGATATAAGTCTTACATCATCATAGAGGCATTCCCACGTTAAAGTTTCCAAAATATCACTATACTATCATGATCTATCCTAAAGCAAATAAAACATAAAGTCAAGAGATTTTAAATGAAATCTAATATATAATCTTCAAATAGAATTCCTCTAAAAGCCCCCAAAAGCCAAGTCTCGCTTGGGTAAAAGAAGACGTTGGGTACAAGAACAAGAAAACCTATGACAACAAAAATCATTAGGGTATAAGTGACACTTTCTTAGTGAAGTATATTCCTATAATGACGTACTCGTTCAAATAAGCAAACAAGTTATTATTAAGTAAGAATACAAAATGTAACATCCATATGAGCAAAAAAACACATATGATTAACTGAAAATCATATGTTGAATGGATTTACGCCCTCTAGGGGTTGAGGAGGTTATAGGCCCGAATGACCATCATAAACTTTGTAGATTTCCAGGCTCTGACATACCACATATTTTTGTAGATTTTACGGCTCCTACTTAGTACCACTACTATTTTGTCATCCCACGTGAGAGAATAGTAGCGAAAATGATGTGTCTCATTTCATGTCGTGCATGATCAATTTATTATTTCATTTTCAATATGGTTATTAACAAATTTAGGGGTGATCATTGAGCTACATACAAACAATATAACATGGCATCGAAAGCAAAGTATTAATCAACAATTTAGGTTTCGATATATTTCACTTTCTTTCAACAAACACCAAGAATACAATCATATCCCACAAAATTCCCCACATGTATATTTCATTTTTTTTTTTTATCTTTTTCCTATTTTCTAGGGTTCCTATTCAACAAGCACATATAAGAATATGTAAGACAAGGAGATAAACTCACTTGGCTATATTTTAAAAATTTGGTCAAAATAATCCTGGGGGAATGATACGTCAAATTCTCCATCACTTAAAAAGAAGAAATGCTCGAAATGAGTATTTCATATAGATTCTACTTAACTTTCTAACTCTATTCATTCTATTCGTGTCATTATTCCCAATTATGAGGGTTATAATTTAAAATTATCATAACTTACTCATTTTATCTTGGAATTTCGCATATGAGTAGTCATTTTCTACCTAATTCGAATGCTCTATCCATTTCTAAGATTACTTTTAACGTTTAGGATCATTTAAGTCTTGAAATCGTACGGAACAGGTTCCGTTAAAAAGTTCTAGACTTTGATCCTTCTTAATTTTTAAAATTTTACTTTATTTAGAGACTCTATGACAAATATAAACTATTTGCACTTTTAGAAATCATACAGTAATAATAATAGTTCATGTTACATGCATGATCATAGTGGTGTTGCTCCAATTAGAATTTTTATTAAAACAATTTCCTATGAGAAAGTAGAAAAGTTGAACTTTATGAAAAAAAATTTTTGTACTAGTAAAAAATTCTCTTTCTGAAAATTTTGTAATTATGAAAATTGAAGAAAATCATGGTTCAATATTTAGTTTGAAATGTTGAAAATCTCATACTTATTTCAAAGCTTCATTTAACAATTTATTTTACAAAACATGAATTTTACTTGCTTATGAAGAAATGCTTCAAGTAGTAATTTTTTAGAAATTCCTTTAAGTCTTGGCATCTTGAAAAATTTAGGTTAACGTCTTTTTTGAACTATTTATTCTTAATGAAAAGATTTTCCATGTATTGGAAATAAGATTTTAGGAAAATATTTTGTATAACAAAGATTTATCAAAATTTATGTTTTTGGGAAAATTCATTTTGACATAGTAACGACATCACTTATGATTATATGCGTGCATGAACTTAGAAATTTATAATATGAACACATAACTAAAACTGTGATTATGATAATATTCAAGAGAATATAAGAATATAAAATAAATTAACAAATTCATAAAGTTGGTAAAAGAAAATATGGGAGTCTTAACTTGTTATCAAGACTCAAAATAATCCAGTCACCATATGAAATAAATAAAAACAAGCGTAATGAAATAAAGTAAGGTAGGAGTCTGAAACTTTAAACAAGGCTCCTCGAGACTTAAAATTTTCAGTCTCCTTTGGACTTGAATAAGGATAAGTGTAAAACTAAAAATTGACTAGTTTTATAAAAGTATGAAATAAATAAGTGCATGAAATAAATAAAGTTGAGTTAATGAGAATTATGCTCTAAGGATATAAATACTTATGCACATATATAAACATATAGAAAAGTTAGATTATGAACTTGAACAAAAATGGACATGGCATAAATATGAATTTAGGCACAACATTGTGGCATAAACTCAATGTGTTGTCTTGAATTTCCATTCCTTTGTATTTGCGTCATGGGGATGTTTATGGAAAATATTAAATGACACATATGTAAAGAGAGAGAGAGATGCCATGAGAGAAAGAGATGGGAGGGAGAGTGTTTGAGAGAAAAATTTTTTAGAGGAAAAATTGGTATAGTTTTGTTTTGGAGAATGGAATGTGCAATATATGGATAAATAATTTATAAATAAGGGAAAAAGTGTCATTTGATATATTATAAGAGGGTTTTATGATCTACCATAAAGTAAAGTTATTTGTTTTGTCAAATGGCAGAGATGTAATTAAAAATGGATTTTCGAAGCTGAAAACCGACTAAATACGATGGCTTAGTCGATTAATATTTATATTTAACTTAAACTTGATTAGGCTTGCAAGCTAATTGAGCTAAATATACGGAACTCGAGGTCAACTAGATAAACTATTCAAGTAGCTCGAGCTCAACTCGATTAAACTATTTTTGAATCGAGTTTAAGTAAACATTAAGTTGAGTTCGAGTAGTTTGTGAACTAGTTTAATTTATTTACGCTTCTATTTCAAACTAATGAATAACAAGGGCCCATGCCTATATTTTTCCTAAAACCCTTAGGTCATTAAGGACAACAAAGAATCAACACACATAAATTAATCATAATAACATGTCTGTATAGAGATAGACGTAAAATTATATGACTGGAGGAGCTATATTGGTTTTTTCTATTAAAAGATACAATATAATACAATTTTTTTTATTTAAATATATGATAATAATTAGTTTTTTTTTTCCGAGCTTGAGGCTGGGGTCCCTATCCCCCTAGGTCCGTCCCTATGTATATACGCCTACCTACATACATTCATACATGTGAGAACATGCACCAATGATCAAACGTTCACCTGATGTATAATCGATTAATGATATTCATATATATTGCTATAGAGTATCTCGTCTACAAGTTGAATCCATGCAAGAATTTTATCATGGCGGAGGAGCATCCAGAAAAAGAGTTGGAGTCATATGCATACGGTATCCACTCCATTAAACCTCCGTAATAATTACCGACTGTGTCTCGCAATTTCTTACTAGGAAAGAAATGGGTGGATTTGAATAAAAGACAAGAGAAATAAATGGAAATCGAAAGTGGATTGGAAGTTTTTCATTTTTTTCCCTTAATTTTTTATAATTAGTTTATCCGAATGCTATATAGTGACACTAAAGATTGAGATTGAAAAAAAAAAAAATCATAACGATAATGCATGAATTGTAATTTTAAATTTATATTTGAAAATATAGGAAGGAAATTTAGAAAAATGTTTTCAAGCCCTTTGTTACGTTGGTTTTATGAAAAGTAAATGAAGAGATATGGTATTTGTATTTGATAAAACTACTACTACTTTATTGTGATCAATATTGTTATAAGGAGACAATATTGTTATTAAAAAACCCATCATTTTTCATCAATATCTTTCCAATAATAAAAAATTAAATAATTTTTAAGACCAAGACTTTTTCATCAATTTCCTTCCTTTTCACAATTAACTTAAATTAGCACCATTTTATATCTTAACCAACAAAAGAAGAAGAAGAAAAAACTGACAGTAGCAACCATCCATTTTTTTTTCCCATCACCGAACACATTTTTTTTTCCCCTTCTATTTCTACCGTCTTAACGCAAGCCAAACACAACATACATGGTATGCGCAATTAATGCAATCGAGACATGTTCGGTCACGCCCACCACGTTTTCCACGAACTGTGTTTGGTCCACTGACGCATCGTCCTAATCCATGAACCGGTTTTACTTAATTATTGCATCTATTTTCTGTTCACTTGGACCACTCAAAAAATAATCCATTCAAATAGGACTAGTGCACATGGTCCTGCAATATCCCAATCAATTAATTTTATACGAAAAAAAGAAAGATTGAAAGAAAGAGAACCAAAGAAGAAGGCTGTGTTTTCATATCGAACCATGGTCGATTTGTGTACGTGAAGAACTAGCTATATTACTATGAGAACTAATAACATTAGGGTAAGTTTAGATGGTCTATTTTTTATTCGTATTTGTATCTTTTTCAAAATGATATGTATAAATATGTCTTATTTACATTTATATTTTATCTATATTTAATTTGTTTGATCTTTTAATGAAAACTGTTAACTTTTTTTTTATCTGTATTTAATTCTTTATAATAATTTGTTAGAAAAAAGTATCTGTTTCTGTAATCTGTCAATAAACAAAAAAACCCTTACAAGTAATAACTTTTGAAAAGAATGATATGTATCTACAGTTTGTAGGATGCATCCTCTTCCAAACACAAAAAAATTTCCCAATTTATAACAGAATTTGCATTTCTCTTGACAGAATTGAACCCCAAAGTATGATTGGATGGATAATTCAAGTTGTATTGGACCTCTATAAAATATGGTAATGAAGCCCAATGAAGGACATTAGATCCCAGTCATAACTTGGTAAAAACTTGATAATTCTTTCACATATAAGCTTACTCCAGCCTTCTTTCTTAGCCACCCTAACTGCAATAGACTACCATTCAAAGTAATATTGCAACTAACTGTCTTGACAAATGACATTATCCAAACAATCAAAACCCATCCAAAAACATTTTAAACAAAACTGCTTCTAGAAAATCCTACGCAACACGATTGTAAGCTTTGTTTATAATTTTTATAGTATAAAAGAGTTGCTTGCCCTCTTCTTATTTGTCAGAAAATGGAAAATCTTATCTACTGTCGCAATATTCCTGTGTTAATCATCCTGCAAGAAAAGCGCATTAATTATATTTGACATAAGACTCCTAAGAAACACTTCAAGTCTATATACGATTTTATACAACACCTTGCATAGGCTAATCTAGTAGGGTGAAACTGAGTAGCATTTTCTTGATAATGAACTTTAGGGATTAAAATCAAATTAAATTGATCTAGAAAAGTAGGAAAAGTACCTATTTGGATGAGCTTTCATAGAGCTTCATTAATTCGTTCCCTGATGATGTCCTAAAAATGTTGATAGAAAACACAGGTTTATCCGTAGAGACATGGAGCTTTGAGACCACCCAACTAATAATTTGTTCATTTAACTTCATCCTTTATATCATGCCTTGGGCACCTAATATGTACCAATTTAGTCATATATATCACTTTCTTAAGTGATATATGTAAGGCAAGCAATGTCTAAGAGTGTTTCTAGCGCATGATACTTAAGAAATCATCAATTATTTTTTCTAGAAAATTCAAAAGAGTTCTATCTGTTTTTCCATGATTTTCATATTTTACAATCAATTAACTTGTTGCAAGATCAAGATTTTCAAAAATATTTATTTATAAAATATGGCCAACACAAGGCCAGACTTACTGACCCCAAGCATATGAAGTATGAAGAGGTTTAAGTTAGGATTTTATTATCATCTAGTAATTTCTTAGAAAATGGCATAAAGCCAAAAACTCTCAACAATTGAAAGTTTAACCATCCAATCTCCCTTCCACCTATAAATAATCTTATATAGTAAATCGCATCAATCCTTATCTGTAAACCCTAAAAAATTTTCATAATTCATTGAAAATAATTCTAAAAGTTTAAAATTAAAATTCCAAAAATCGACTCAAGTTAAAACCAAATTCTAAATCAAGATAAACACCAGAAACGAAACCCTAAAACGCAAACCAAGTTAAAACCTAATTCTAAATAAAGATAAAAAAATGAGATTTCTTAATTTGAGAAATAGGGAACCCTCAAAAACAAAATAGAAAAATCCAACTATCGGTTGAAACAACATTCGTACATCAATCAAATCACCTAACCGTTTCCTAACACGCAAATCAAGACAATATATCCAAGTGACGTCAACAACAAAATCTTAAAACCCTCGATAAATTTCAAAATCAGAAATTTTAATTTTCGCCAAAAGTCAAACTGAGTCAACTCATAACCCTAGACTCGGTTAAACGATCCTGAAAACTAGAAACTATTAAATAATCTCAAAAAAAAAAAAAAGAAAAGAGAAACCACAGATATTGATCTAAAAATATAAAACGACCAAAACTCGAAAATTGTACGATCCCACAAATATCTCAACGAAACCAGAAGTCAAACCGAAACCCTAAAGTCAACAAAGCCTATAACGAACCCTAGTGTTTAAGATCCGGCAATCCCGCGTTCTCAAACCCTAGAAAACGAAATTAAGCCAATAGCTTAAAATAGTTCGTAATAATATAGGGTAATATAAAAATATCAGATTCGTGAATTTCGAGTGTCCTTCGGACTCAAACCGGATCGGTTCTCGAAAATCTTGTCCCAGAGCTCGGAATATTAAAAATATTCCATTTATACCAATAAACTCATAAAAATACAAGGATTCCAAAAATATCAGTTTTAGAATTTTTCGGTAGCTAAAAATTACAGATATAGCTTGATTATGCTTATTTTTATTACTATCGGTACTTTAATTGTCTAGTCTACTATTCATAGTACTTTTCTACTATTAATTACAATTTCACTATCTCTACTTTTTCTTTTACCTATTTCTTACACCTACATATCTATTTTCTTACTTTTTATATTTTCAATACACCTTTTATCAAATCATACTCTACATATTAATTATTTTCTTACAAATTTCACTCAAAAATCAACTCACTCCCCCTCTATTACATCAAGGCCGGCGCCCCCCCTCTCTCTTCCAACAATTTATTTTTTTCTTTTTTCAATTTATTTTATTACATTCAAAATTTTCTCCAAAAATTCTATAAATACCTCATTCCTCTTTCACTCTTTCACACAATTTATTCTACTACCAAAACTCTCTTTCACCAAGTACTCACAAGAATTTCCCTTTATACAATACAACTACCATTTCTCCATAACCACATAACCATACATTCACTACCATCTTTACACCACAAAAATACCTTAGGTAAAAATTTCTTTCAACCATTTAATTATCCATGTCATGTAACTTAGCATGACTATGGTGTTGTTTTGAAACTCATATGAGTAGTAAAAGCAACAACATGTTCATGTTTTGTTCTTGTACATAAGCTTTCTATTTTATTATGTTGTTATTATTATTGTTATTATTTGCTTCTAATCTAACTTATATATATATAGTATTATGTATATTATATATATTTATTTAGAGCATATAAGCTCATTTGTTATTTATTTACTTTCAAGTTATGCAATTTATTTGTTTCATGTTGTTATTAAGACTAGTCTTTCTAGTCTTAGACTTGTCCATATCAAGTCAAAACAATCTTTTGTTTATTTTCTTTAATCTTTCGGGACTAGTCCATTCTTAGTCCCGGGATGCCTTGATGAAGCTAAGGCTCTAATACTTGACCGGGATTCCTTGATGAAGCTAAGGTTCCCAATGCTTGATATTTTATTTTCTTGCTTATTATTTGTTTCTAGTATTTTCTTATGTTCTTATTATTTTATATGCTCATGATACATGCATCTACATAATGTTAATGTCTCAACTAATTCAAAAGTAGAATTTTATTAAAAGAACTTAAAGCTAAATTTTCTATTATGTGACTTGTCACAAAATAATGAAGTTATTATCAAACAACATAGAAATAGATTAATACAAGTTTTCTCAAAGTTTTCTTAAGTATCAAAGATAGTTTTACCAAGGAAACGTAAGAAATAAATATTTTCATTTTACATTATGGGAACCTAAGTTCTAGTAAATTAATTGGTTAGTTTTCAAAGTCCTTACAAAAAGCTTAAAGATTAAACTCTTTTGAACTCCATGACTAAAACCAAGAAACAACTAGTTTTCAAAGTTAAGATAAAATCAACTCATAAAGTTATGTACCCACTTAGGAAAATAATGATTTTCAAGTTCCTAAAAAGAGACTTGTTTTCAAATAATATAAGCAAGATAAGATTAGAAACAAATGATTTTTAGCAATAAAGAGAATTCTTTTCAAAGGAAATAAAAGAACAAGTTTAGAAAACAAAAACTTATATTTTAAAATAATAAATATAAGAAGACAAGACTCATTTTCTAAAACCATCTTAAAAACAAAATTATAAAAAGGATTTCAACAATCTAAATATACTTTTTGATAAAATTGACCTTTTATCACTAAAAGTGAAATTTATGAAAGACCAAGGTTAAAGGAAAATTTACTTGTTTTGGAAAAAGGAATGAAGGAAATAAAATAAGATATACTCATTTATAATGAAAATATAAAGTTTCTTCCAAATACTTAAAAAGGAATTAATCAAGATAAGTTTTAACACTTTAAAAAGAATTGTTTTATGAAATAAATTGTTGAGACACTACCATTAGAAATTTGCATATAAAGTGAGCTTATCTATATACCCAAAGTATTTATCAAATATATTCATAATTATATATATATATATATATATTGTTACAAAAGGATTTTTTTTCTTTAAAATAAAGTTGAGTTAGAAAACGGATTTGCAAAAGTTTAGAAAAATTCATTTTAAATCTGCTCCCAATGTTTTCGGAACACAAATGAACTTTTATGACAAAGATAAGTTTAGAAATGGATAGATCTTTTCGAATAGGTAGAAAACGGTATATTATATGCGAAATTCCGAGTTAAAATGAGTAAGTTATGGCCATTTTAAGTTGGAATTTCCTCCTATACGATTTTACCACGATTTTAAGAAAATTTGAAAATTCCAAGAATAGAAATTTCATGAAAGACTTATCCGAGTATTTCTTTTGTCTAGGTGACGAAAGATACGAGATTACCCTACCCGAGGATTACTACGACTAAGAAGATCGCAAAAAATGGGCGAGTGAGTTATTCCTCCTAATTTCGTTACCTTGCTTGTGCTTGTAAAGTAGTAGCATTAGTATACTAAGAAAAGATAAAAATGGATATATATTTGGGATTCGGGATTATGTGTATATCCGTGATTCTATGTTTATGCGTGAAATAAGAATTAAGAATATCGCAACTTCAAACTGTTTGTTTAAATAATTTTGTTTACTTGTATGCTGTTTATTGTTTGCTAAATTGATTGATCGCTCCTCATAAACCTTAATAAGGTTTGGCTTAAGAAAAATAAAACGCTCACGCATAGCATCCATGGAGTCACATCTATTTCGGAAGGCTACTACTCCTACACGTAGAGTTGGATTGGCTGTGATCGTGCGGTGCCACGGGCCATGTTCCTTCTTGGAGAATCCAAATCGCTCGGGGAAAGCGACTCTAGGTTTGGAGCCGAGCCAACCGAACGCTGTGGGTGAGGACCTGGGGACTAGCAGTAGAAGGTCGAGGACCTTCAACCCCGATTCCCTAACCTTTGATACGGAGAGGTAAATCCATTCTATATATGGTTTCGGATAACTATATATATTTGCGTAATCATGTGATTGTTGCATTGTTTGCATAGCATATGCATGAAAATTTAAATGAACTTGTTTGAATATATGGTGCGAATAAAAGGAATATCTCACTAAGCTCGTTGTAGCTTATACCCTATAGATTTTGTTGAAACAGGTATACCTGGCTTAAATTGAGGATCATGACATTAAGGAAGTCATGGATGGATGATTAAGCTTCTATGAAGGAAATGGAATCATAAGATGAAGTAATTTTGTAAGGTTCTTTATATGTAATGACCTATATGATTAGTGATGTATATTTATTTGAAGATAATAGAGGGATATGCCCCTAAGAATTGAAATGTAATATGTATGTTTTATGATAAGTATTCTCTTTGCCTTGTTACTTATTTATTATCAATATAAATTGCGCTACTCCGATGCGTTCCCTTGGTTGCGATGTACGCCTTGTACATGATATGAAAGCCTTTGTGTGACTAAGGTAGTCATTCCTAGGCTTTAGTATTGTGTACGGCGGACTGCCACGTTTAGGGTATCCCTCGGGGTGTGACGTTATCGCCGCAGCCATATCCCAACGATTCATATTACAAATCCACAAAGAAATCATTATCAACACCTAAAATATTAAAAAGTGATTAACTCAACCTAGTAGAATAGTGAAACAATCACATGCTCATGTGTCACACATACTTATTTTAATATACCGTACAACAAGTTAAGTTATTTAAATATAAGTTAAACAAGTAGCATGTTCTTAGCGTCCTAAAAACATGCAAAGCACTGGAAAACTCATGACTCCGAAACACTATAATTACAAAGGAAAGGGTCCAACTTCACTTTCCACTAAGGGTTGACCAACCTTCCAATATTATGCCAAAAAGAAAGATAGAAGTAGTCTCATATGAAGTCATCTATCAAATTTGTCTTAGAATGAGCAATATCTATTGTGGTATTTTATTCAAGGACCTATAATGTTAGAATAACATTATCAAATCCATATTATCATATTAGTATTCATTTATCTCATATTTCATTCTCCTAATTTGCCAATTTTAGTTCAAGGGTCATCCAAGTAAGATTCTCAAGATGATGAATTCCTCTTTATAATACTCAATCAATTTTTCACATTTGCTTAGGCGGGAGTCAAATTAGAAATGTAGGTCACCAAGTCTTATATAATTATGTTTTCTAAATTATAATGTTAGTTAGGATCCATATTGGGTGATAAACATGTGAAATCACACGTCTTTATAATTTACACACTTTGATGTTGTTCCTGAAAATTTTATTGACCAAACCTCATGAATTGCATGATTTTAGAATGAATTGCCTATGAATGGTTAAAAACAATCAAAATAGGAGTCTGGATAACCTTTATGCGATCACATGTTGATTTTTTGATTATCTGCCGCTCATTCTGTGGGTTTTTGGCAATTGAAAAAGGGAAAATTTACTTGTGATTAATTAGATGTCCATACGTCAAAGTTGCACCTAGAAGCATCGGTTATTTTAATTTGCTATCATTTACCGCAACTTCTGTTATGGTCTAAGACGTACATATGCAAAATCTGCTATAAATTGAACTTCTATACAATAGTTCTCACTTGGACGAAAAAATTATAAGTTGCAACCGAGATTAAATTTCAAGCGAATAAGACAACAATTACCAAAGGTTTAATTGTTACTAAGTCAAAATTGAATTGAGCTACAATTCTTCAATAGGAGTTGAATTGGACTAAGACCAAATCAGTTTTGGCACTGCAATTCAACAAAGGAATAAAAAGAAATGCAAAAGTAACGCACATGAAGGTAAATGGGGTTATCTGAGCTTTAATGAAACCAATCCCATCTCATAAGACCGACCAATCTTTTAATTCCAACACTGTACTAAAAATAGTGGTTTGAAAAGTTCTTTCTTTAACATTTGAACGCACCCAGTAGATTAGGAACATGATTGGATTTTCTGTTTTCATCTCTATTTGTATCTAATTTACAACTGTATCTGATATTATTTGATATGTATGATCTATTTATGGTAAATAAAATTATTTTTTATCAGTATTTATTTCTTGACAAACGGTTTAATTCAAAAGATACCAAACCGACTCCAAAGCAACGAACTAAACACACCCTAAATTAAGACTGAATTCTTTAGAAATCTAAGCATCTTTATTCATCCAACACTAATGCAAAATCCGAAAAGAATAGCCAACCTGAGTTCAACTAATCTCCAAACTAAGTTTTTATAGAACTAGTAATCACCATCATATATTCATATCTAACCGATTTGATGGGACCTATGTCGAACCGATCACTAATCTAAATTGAAGTTGAATCCAAACTGCACTATATTAGCCAAATGAACCATGATCAAGCTTCCAACCTGTTTGCATTAACGAGTAAAGGTATCTTTGTCTAAGCTACTAAAAAGAGTGTCGAGTGAACTCTGCCTTGAAACAGAGCCTAGCAAGATCAATTTTGAGGAGTCATCAAATGCCAAACATATTTAACTACTGAATCACAATTGAACATATCCGAGCTCTTGTACTTCTAACCAAACTGCTATTTTTCTGAGTATATGATTGATTAACCGAGTTCGCAAATTTTGCCAACTGGAGATGAGAATTTTTGAGCTACTGGAATTCTTATCTAGTCCTGATCGAGCTTGTTGATAGAACCAATCTTGCCACAATGTCTAGAATAAATAAAAAAGCTGAATTAGAAGACATTTTGAGCCTTTACTCCAAATAATACTTCGAGCTCAAATAAACTTTATAACGGTCTACAAAGTGTCGAGTTGTTTCTCACAAGTGCAAACTTGAGTCCCATTTCATCCAAGCTTTTAGAGTCGAACGCTTGCTTTCAGCAGAGAGCGAATCGAAGCTCGCACAAGAGTGTCAATTTACAATAGCTTAACAACTTCAAACCAAGTTGCTGAAATGTAAGGCCGAGTTGATTTGTCCTTCTTCTATGTGCAGAACCAAGGAGCTCAACACAAAGATTAGCTAAGAAAGCAAAGTTGTAGCTAGAGTAGACTTGAGCTTCCTCGTTTCAAAGCGAGAATATTCAAGATTTAGAACAAAGGACAATTTAAGCTTAGCTGTCGAGCTAAAGCTAGTTGTATCCCAATCTAGAAGACCTTTTCAACCGAGCTCTTACACAGGCAAACATGCATTTCGAGCCAAGCTCATATGACCAGGCTAACCTGCGCGTAATCAAACTCAACAATTTTTATTTTATTTTCTCTTCTCCTTTTAATTTTTAGGCCAAACTTTTTAGAGCCCCACATTTTTTAGTCGCGAACACTTATTTTTGTCTTTAGTAAAGAGGATTACTCTAACATCCATATACACATCCACACCATATCACTTCCCACTCTTATGCAATTTACCCGAAAGACCCTTTTAGGAGACATATACAAAACAGAGAAATACCCAGTAGCTAATCTTCTTTCTTTTTCTTTAACTTTTCTTGTAGATTCCATACCATGAGCGAGTGGCTAGTGTTATTTGTATGCGGATTTGAGTACAAGATCTCCATGACAAGATGTTTCGTTCTTTTTCTTCAAGCATTTGCCCATTTGCATGTCAAGGTGAGCTATTTTTTTTTTTTTTTTTTTTTTGCCACAGACAGGGTGAGCTTATTGAGCTTTCGAGTTGATGTTTTGAAATAATTAGTTGATGTTTACTACTGTTAATCAATTTTATATTTGTAATTAGGTTGATAATGTATATTCATCAAGCATGTGCATCACGACCTTGAATACTTTGCCAATCTATACTTGCATAAGTGGCTAAAAAAAAAATCTATATTTGCACAATCGATAATACACTTACTAGTGGCTTTTACTCCTAAGTTGATTTTTATTAAAAATGTGCATCTATAATTGTTGAATACACAAAAATAATATCAAGTCATTGGAGTCTAAGGTAACTTATCCTTTTTGTGCTATATCAAAATCCTTATTGACCTATTTGGTTTATTAGGTCCAATTCAAGCATTCCCTATTTGCATAATGCAAACATCATCTCATTTCCTAATTTCTTTATATCATCTTATAAATCTATATTTTCAACTACATACATCATAATATATCTCTATACAAAGAAAGTATTATCACACTACAATATGGCATAGTTATATAGCATAACACATATATCATAGGGCATCAATAAAATACATATATCTAAGTGATTTTATAAAATCCATATATGAAATTTAAATTTAAAACTCTTCATAATTTATCATTTTCATTACATATTTTATCACAATTTATAAAGTGGAATTACTATTACAAGCTAAGAAAACCATACAATGTATTTAGATTTTGTGAATCCAAAACTTGATTCATGTGAATTCTATTGTGCATTTATCGAATATTGTTGACCACTTGTAATTAATAGCTTAAGCTATATTTTCTTGGGTTTATATATATGCACCATGTGAACTCGTATAGGATTTCAACTGAATAGATTGAAAAAAATATTCTTTTGGATAGATTGAAGTATTAATGAGGATTGCTCATAACATCTAAGATAGAGTAGTGAAAGCGTTCTCTCACTTGGTTAAATATTTATGAAACATGATTTTTAATCAAAGGATTTTGTTCTTAATGTAAATCTAGGTTGCTAGTGGCTATAAGAAATTTCAGTTATTTGACTTAGGTTTAGACGTTAATGACACCCGAGAAGGCATTAATATATCTTCTGAATTTGACAATAAGAGCATATTCAACAAAAAATTCATTGAGTTTGTTATTTAAGAAATTACATGATAAGGATTTGGTAAAGTAAGATCTAAACTATTTATAAAAAAATCATATAATTTATAGCTTATACAAATTTTTTTTTTAAACTTCGCAGAAACCAAACAAGTTTTATGGCATCGTTGCTAAGGACCACCATTGAATTCATTTTTAAACTTCAATATTGCACTACTAGAAAGCTTAAGTCTATTGATTTACTTACTAACTTTGTTTTGATGTATCATAGCTTATTGTTTTTGCTTATGTAATATAGTTGTATAATACTAATTCTTTTTATAATTCTTTAGGTTTTATGACTAGGAGTCACTCATCTTCTTTATTTACCCTTAATCCAGAACCTCAAAGAATAAGAAGAATTTTGAGGAGGTTAACTAAAGAGGAGAAGATAATCTTTATTGAAAAGATGGCTAATAGAAATGACCAGGTGAATGTTGGAGGAAATAAGTTTAATGTGGAGATTAAAGCTAATGATGTGAACAATAACAATTTGATGGCAGTAAACCCTCAGATTTCTCGGACAATGCTAGATTATTGTAGACAAACCTTGGATGAAGCCAACAATAATATAGCTCATCCTAGGGTTGCTGCTAATAATTTTGAGATAAAACTCAATGTAATCTAAATGGTGCAGCAGTACATGCAATTTGATGGGTTACAAGATAAAGATCCAAACACTCACATCTAACAATTTCTTGAAATTTGTGGTACCTTCAAAATTAATGGAGCTTCAGATGACACTATTTGCCTTAGGATATTCCCATTTTCCCTTAAGAGCAATGCTAAGAAGTGATTGAATAGTTTGCCTAGGAAATCTATTACAACTTGGTAGCAAATGGTAGAACACTTTATGCTGAGACCGCTAAAACTTAGAGCTGATATGCTTTTTTCCAGCAATTAGATTTCAAAACTTTGTAGGCGTATGTGAGGTGGAAGGAGTTACTAGGCAAGTGTCCACATCATGGTTTGCTTGAGTGGACCCAGGTCCAGACATTTTATAACTATTTAAATTTTGGAGCCAGATAACTTATTGATGCTGCTGTTAGGGGTGGGCATGGATTAGTTAACTAATCCATGACCCAATTTTTTGAACCTAACCATTATAATCGGTTTTTTAAAATGCCAAACCTAAAACGGTCCATTATTAACGGTTAACCATTTTTCTCGGTTACTATTTTCGGTTTTTGATTTTTAACCATTTAGCATAATAGTTAACTAAAAGTTATAGTTAACATATTTCTAGTTGATCCTTAAAAATTAAAATATTTTTTTCTAAAGTTACATGCTATTAAAATATCATCTTAAATGTAATGGATAAAATCATGCAGTTCATGCACAAAAGAAGAACAATACGAATAGTAACTTAAAAGTAATGTCATATCTATTGATTCAAACCCTCTCAAGCTCATCTCCAAAAAATCAAATGCTCATATTTCTTATTACTTCTTTTCCATCACAACACCAATAGCTTTAAAAAAAATAGATAAATAAATAACTACTTTGTTCATATAGATAGAATATAATATCATAAATCAAGTAATGGAAATACTTCAGACCATCACCAATGTTTAATAATATTACATTAGGGCTTCAACTCTTTAGCCTTTTATATTTTAAAAAAATTAATTATATATATTATTAAATATTTATAAATATCAATTAACCATTAACCATAGATTTTTCGTGATTACAAACCAAAACTAAAATCAAAATTGAAACTGAAAACAAAAAAAAAATTAAAAACAAAAACCTACATCGAAATCGATGGACTGGTTAACCATGTTTTTCAGATTAGTTTTGCAGTTTCTGTTCGGTTTCTCGGTTTAGTAGGTTTTTTTGCCTACCCCTAGCTGCTGTAGGAGGGAGTTTAAACAACAAGTGACCTGAAGAGTGTTTACAATTGTTTAAGATATGTTAAACAACCATTACCAACAATGGTTGTCATCTAAAGCAAAGAAGGAGGGAAAGCTGGTGTTTTTGAGTTGGATGTTGTCATATCTTTGTCCTCTAAGGTTGAAACTTTGTCTAAGAAAATAGATAGTCTAACCATGAGTTAAGGACAAATTAATATGCTAGATGGTAGTTGGCAAGTGAAAAAGTTGTGCAAGAAAATGTTGATTTGTAAGAAATTACAATGGCTCGAAGAATGATCCTTTTAGTAACACATATAATCATGGTTGGAGGAACCACCCAAACTTTAGGTAGAATAACAACAACAATTTTCAAAATACCAATTTTCTCCATGTGGTTTTCAAAAGCCACAAGTTCAAGGTCAAAGATCTAATGTGTCTTAGTGGAAGCCAAGTGTATGTCCTTAGATTTTTTTGTAAATATAAGTAAACCCTAAGAACCATAAGTCAAATCGGAACCCTAAAGTTAACCTAGCTCTACATTTAGTCTAGTGAATCTAGATCCGACAATCACGAGTTCTTAAACTCTAAATAATAGAATTAAGATAATTGTGGATAATAGTTCGTAATAATATAGGAAAACTTAAAAATATCATATTTGTTAATTTTCAGTGTGTTTCGAATTCGAACGGGATCAGTTTTCGAAAACCGTGCTATGGTACTCTGAATAGTGGAAATATTTCGACAATACCATTAGACTCATAAAAATATAAGGTTTTCAAAAATATTAGTTTTGGAATTTTTTGGTAACTAAAATATCATATATAGGCCGTTTACACATTTTTTTTTACTACCGGTATTTTAATTGTCTAGTCTATTATTGATAGTACTTTTCTACTATTCGTTACTATTCATCTATCTATACTTTTTTCTACTATCTATTCTTATAATCTATATGCCTATTTCTTATAATTTTTTTCCCATAAAAATTCTACACCATATATTAGTAAATTTCTCCTACACTTTTCTTTTAAAATTAATTTTTAATCACTTCTCTCTCTCTCTTCCCCATGATGCCGTCCACCACTCTCTCTCTCGACTCCTAAATTATTTTCTTTTTCAATTTATTTATTTACATATAATTTCTACTCCAAAATTCTATAAATACCCCCTTCCCTCCTTCATTCTTTCACACAACTCATTTTACTATCAAAATTTCTCCACAAATTCTGTCTCTCAAATTCTCTTCCAAATCTCCTCTCCTCTCTACAAAATCCATTTCCCACATAATACTACAACCACTTTCTTTCTTCTTCAACATATACATAATCTTAGGTAAAACTTCTTACATATACTCATCATATTAATATAACTTAACATGAGCGTAGTGTATGTTTCTTAGACTCATGAGAGTTAAAGAAGCAATAATATGTTCATGTCTAAATTTTTCATTATGTTATTATTGTTATTATGTTGTTGTTGTTATTGCTATTATTATTTGCTCTAATCTAACTTCAATATAATATTATATATATTATGTATATATCTTTCCTAGAGCATATGAGCTTACTAACATAACATTTATTTATTTATTTATGCTTTGCAATTTATTTATTACTTGTTTCATGCAAATTATTAAGACCAGTCTTTCTAGTTTTAGACTTGTCCCCATCAAGTCAAAACAACTTTTCTTTCTTTTCTTTTTCTTTTTGGAACTAGTCTATTCTTAGTCCCGAGATACTTTGATGAAGCTAAGGCTCCCAATACTTGACATTATTATTATGCTCTTATTTATTCTTATATATAATTTATCTTATTATGCTATATTGATTATATTTCTTATGACTACATATTCATGTTCATGCATGGGTATATTGATATTATCTCAACAAAAATATGAAGAAAATATTTTTGTGAACTCTTTTAAAAAATAAACTTTGGTTACTTAAAGAAAGGATTTTCATTAAAAGCTAAGAGTTTTACCTTCACAAATCTTTTCCAAAAATTTAAGTAAACTCATAACAAGTCTTAATAATAATGGTACATTAGAGTCTTAACAAATGATGCATAAAGTAAATTTTCACACATATTCCTTTCAAAGATGATAAAATAGAAAAGTTTTCTTTAAAAACTTAAGATTTCAAATTCTTGCTTAGCAAAAGTTTCCTTAAACTTATTTGCGAAAGTTCATCAAAACTCTAAAGTACTTAGGTAAAAGAAGTTTAGGAAGATCATCAAGAAGTTCTCTTTTTAAGAAAATAAATTTCTCTTAGGAAATCATTATTACTTATTAAAGTAAAACTTACTTTAGGAAAAACTAAGAACAAATAAACTTTAAGAAATTTTTGTCATTATCAAGAAAACATTTAGAAACTACACTTTTAACTCCTAAAAAGGAAGTTGTAGGAATTTTAAAAGACTAAAATTATTTTGGAAAAATTGAATTGTTTTCAAAGGATGGATAAAGCTAAAAGAGGAAAACACTTACTTATACTAATCCAAGAACTTTTCCAATAAAGCTAAAATAAAAATTTTCAAAGCATTATTTTTCCAACTTTTAGAATACCTTGTTTCACAAAATCATTGTTGGGACAACTTTACTAAATTCATGCTTATGATATGAGTCAATATATATATGTTTAAAGGATTTTCCTACTATATTAATACCTATATTTTGGTACAAAGATTTTTGGATGAAAAAAGTTTGAAAACTTGAGTTTTGAAATCTGGAATTTTCGTGATGAATCTATACATCACTGTTTCGAGACCCAAATGGCTTCTTTTGCTAAAAATAACCTTAGAAATGGATAGATCATTTCGAGTAGGTAGAAAAAGGTTTATAATACGCAAAATTCTGGTTAAATGAGCAAGTTATGACCATTTTAAGTTGGAATTTCCACTAATACGAATTTTGACAAACCTAATAAGATAGAGTTAGAAAATTTATGTAGATCTTAGATGAAATACTCATTTTGGATATTTCTTTTGTTTAGGTGACGAGGATCAAGATCTTCTCTTTCCTGAGGATTATTTCGACTGGTAGAAGATCGTTATAGACGAGTAAGTTTCCTTTATGTTTATGTATTCATGCATGTGCTTGTAAAATCGAGCACTAGATATTAGGAAAAGATAAAAATTGATATGCATGTGGTTATCATGGGAGTTATGTATGTGAATTGCTATGTGTGATCAATGAACAATAAGAATATCGGAGTTGATTTGTTCATTTGTTATAATTGTCTCTATGTATATTGCTATGTATGCAAATATTGATTGATCACCTTAAATGAATTAATATTGGATTGGAAATTCCCTTAAATCAATTTGTTCATGTATATCACTTAGAATATCGTTTCGCATTCTTGCTACTACTCCTCAGTGTAGGACCGGAAAGGTAAGCTAGCTAGCTACATCTTGAGGAATTAGGATGTTCAAAGAATACTGCCTCAAGGCGTAGCCGAGCTGGATCGATCGCTTTGGGTAAGGAAAGCCTGGGGACTAGTAGTACGATTCATTAAAACCCCAAGACGAGCGCTGATAAACTCAAATTTTATACACTTTTCATCTCATAATTCGGGCTTAATTAGTACTGATTTGTTTCTAATTTACGAGAATTGGTACTTTGAGTTATTAAATTGTTTTATATCAGGGAATGGAAGATGTTGATGCTCATTGGCATGGAATCAAGTTCAAAAGCGTGCAAGCAAGTTCAAAAGTCAGAAGCACCGGCATTAAAAGCTGCCAGCCTTGCTTAGTTCATAACAAACGCCGGCATTTCTCAAAAGAATGCCGCCGGCGTTTGTGCCAGCCTTCACCATCCCATACTACAAATTCTTAACGCTGAATTCCTACACCGCCAGCGTTCAAGAATAAACTGCCGGCCTTCATGAATTCCACAGAAGCCTATTCCTTAACACTGCTCTTGAACGCTGGCAGTGTTCGTTGATACTGCAGCCTAAGCAATTTCAATGTATGCCGACAAATTATGAGTCAACGCCGCCGACGTTGATACATTTTCTCCACCATCAGATTGCAACTGTTTAACGCCAGCTGTCTATACTGCCGGCGTTGGAAAAGAAACTGCCGGCGTTTATGCGGGCAGTTGAACACTTCACGAGTCTGTTATGTGTTTAAAAGGAAGGAAAAAGGAGAGAGAGGGAGGCACGACAGTTCCTAGCGTTCTTTCTTAGAATAGAGAGAAAAACAAAGAGTAGTTATAGAGATAAAATTCCTTAGAGTAGATCTTGCATATATTTGTTCGTAGTGAATTGTAGAAGACTTGAACAGCACATTTGGGACACTTTGTATGGTTTGCACTCTAAATTCTTAAATTCGTTCTTAGTTAAGTGGGTGTTCTTTTGCATTAGATGATAAATATGTACTCAGTTGTGATAATTATAATGTTATTGGTAGTAATTATTATGTTTTGCTAAATCTTGTATGGTGAGAACGTGATTAAATCCAGATTTGCTTAAATGATTGTTGAATTAATGATATTTGGTTGTTAGATTCATGTAAAAATTCATGTTTGATTCTGAAATGAACCTTGCATTCGAAGGATTTAGTAAATGAGAAATTAGTTGAATCGGGAGAAACATCTGATTTCTGGAATTAATGATTTAGTTTTAATATCAAAATGCGAAAGCTGAGATATTATTTTTATCTAGAAACTTTCACTGTGACTAATGCAATGTTTTAAGTTGAATTTGAACTAAGGAATTAGGAAAATTAATTTAAGTCATTAAAACTAGAGAATCGGGAGATTCATGATTGTTAAAGTCGATTCCTTAGATAGTCTAAGTAGCGGAAGCAACTAGATTGTTTTAAGGTCTATAAAGATTTTAAGACTTTGGAAAAAGTTTTAAATCATGTTAGTTTCACTTGAATTTTCATGAATCTAATTAATAATAACATTAGTTCAATTTGATTGGCAAACATGGATTTTATCTTAGTTCTCACTATTAAATCATATAAATTTTATCAGAAAAACTTAGTTGAGTCTATTAACTTAAATTAGAAAGTAGGTAATCAGTGTAACTTAATAATTACTAAGAATTACATTGCCTAGATATTAATTGGAATAAGTAATAATTGGTATTTAAGCTTTCCTCGTGGGAACGATACTCACTCACTACTTTACTACTTGATTCAATCTAGTATACTTGCTAGGAAATTTGCTTGTGAATTTTAAAAACATTTTTTTTAGCGGATCAAGCGCAAACTTTCAAGGAGGTTGATTGGGGCCCAATTCAAATCATTTCCTAACCACCAATGGAGAGGTAAATCCATCCTACATACAAAACTGGATAGTCGTATGTATTGTTTGATCATATAGTTGCTTGCATTTCATATGAAAGTGCCGGAAAGAAGAGAATGCTTCAAATAAACCAAATGGATGAGTGGCGAAATGAAGCATATGAAAGTGCTCGCATTTACAAAGAACGAGCTAAGAAGTGGCATGAGCGAAACATTTTGAAAAGAGAGTTCTTACCTGGGCAACAAGTGTTGTTATACAAGCTCGTTTGAAGTTGTTTCCTGGGAAATTAAGGTCAAGGTGGTCTGGACCATTTGTTGTCAACAGGGTTTTTCCTTATGGTGCTATTGAATTGAAGACTCAAGATGACCGGACTTTTAAAGTCAATGGTCATCTGATTAAGCATTTTTATGAAGGAGAAACAAAAGATAGTGAGACCACTATCAACATTGACATGAAGGAGTGAAAGTCATGATGGAAGTCGGGCTGAGCGACTTAAAACCTAAGCGCTGCATGAGAGGCAACCCATGAGATAGAAGATTAGATAGTCTTAGTATGATTAGGTCATAGGCATAGTTTGATGTGTAGTCTTCACTTAGAATTAGAGTAATAGATTAGATTGAGTTGGGTTTAGTATGTTATACATGTGTGTGTTAAGTTGTGTGTTGTGTTTACCTTAGTCTGTCTAAGTCAAGAATGGGGAACGTACAAGTAAGTTTTTAGCAGGAAAAGGGAATCTATAAACTTTGCACAGAGTTCAAACACTGGCATTTGGTAAGCCAACACCGCCGGTGTTTAAGACGGCGTTGATGATGGCCAGACGGGTAATGTTTAACACTGGCTTCTGGAGATTCCAACACTGCCAAATTTTGGTGGTGTAAACTACAAAAGTTCAAACGCCGGACTTTCATCAGGGAACACTGTGGCGTTGAAAAAGGCATACACAAGTCAGAAGCAAATTTCAAACACCGGCACTTGAGGCTTACACCGCCGGTGTTGAAATTCAATTCATCTACCAGTACTTATTATTCTAACGCTGGCAAAATTCGCTTGAAAGCCGCCAGCGTAAATAACTTATTTGCCGGTGTTGCAAATGAACTTAAGGTACCAGTGCTTCATTTCTTAACGCTGGAGTTATACGCCGCCAGCGTATTATTTAATTTACCGGTGTTGGGCTCTGATTCGCATGCACAACAGTGTTTAAACTTGCATTTTCTTCTTCTTCTCATATTTCTTCTCTCCGACTCTCTATCTCTCCAAAATCTCTCTCGTTCTCTCACTTTGAATACAAGTGTTTTTAGTGTTTGTACATTCAATCATCAAGTCAAGGTATGATCCTTAATCTTCACTTATCTTGTTTTTCATGTAAGTTCAATATTGTTATAGATATGTGTAAATGCATGTTAAAATTTCGATTCATGATCCATGAGAACATGATTACATGCTAGGGAATGGATTGATGTGCTTGTCTTCCATGTATGTTGATTGTTAGTTTTGATTGGGATGTGTTATGGTTATTGTAACAATTGTGGTAAAAATGCAATTAGGGTTCATGATATATGTTTTGGGGATTTCGTTTGTACAAAAAATAAAAAAAAAAAGAGGGGAAATCTCAATTTGTTTGAACTCACTTGTATTAAACGTTCAATTCAAGGATGCCAGTATACACCTTTAAAATGCAAGTGTTGAAAATATCCATTGTGTACATTAGCCCTGTTCTTTAACCGTATCTTTAAAAGAATTGAGAGATGTAAACATGATCCAATCATGTATACATACAATGTTGTTACCATGATGTCAAATACAATGACTATAGTGATTAGCATGTGTAATGAGGATGTAAAACTTGTTTGACTCTTAGCAATGATCAATAACACTACATTGTTTCTACTTATTTGTGGCTTGAACCTTTGTCATGTGCTTCATTGTTTATTGTTTCCATGTTCATTAATGAATAATTATTCATAGGTATGGCACCTAGAAAGGGAAACAAAAAGCAAAAAACGAGTCGACCATCATCAAGTCAAACAAAAAATGTCCTATCTAGTCAACCTTATGCTGTGGAGAAGAAAAGCAAACTTGAAGGCAAAGAATTCTTAAATAGCTATTACTTAGATTGGAGTGTCATGGAGGATTATGGGTTAAGTGAGATTTTACAAAACTTAATCGAAGACACAAGGTGGTTCAAAGTTTTTAACATGACAGAACCAGCTTATCAGAACCTTACCATTGAAGTTCTATCAACTTTGAGGTATAGTAATGATAATGATGATGAAGATGATGATAATGTGTAGAAAATCATCTTTGAAGCTTTTGGTGAAAAGAAAATGGTACCTCTCAGAAAAATTGGAGAATATCTTGAGTGCTATGAAAATGAAAATGAAAATGCACGATTGCCTACTAATTGGCCTGAAGATGAATCACAAGAAAAGTTGTGGATTGAGTTGATTCATCCAAGCAGAATTGATTTTAATCCTTCAAAATCATTGAACTCCCACTTTGTGCGCACTGAGCACAAGTTGCTTCATCATATTATTGCACATACTCTGACTTGTAGAAAGACTAGTCATAGTAAATTGACAACATTTGATATGTTTTTATTATATAGTATAATAAAGAGGTATCAAATCGATTTGGGAGTTGAAGTGGCTAATTTCATGTTGAGGCAATCTGAAGATGTACGTACCCAATGGATATTCTGTGGGGTTATATCACCCAATTGCTGAAGGGAATGGGTGATTTTCATGAGCCACTGAATGATGTGAAAATTTCACAAAGAAAATTTCCTCTGCACCATTCAGATCATGGGGCTTAAGTAAAGTACCTAGGGGGGTACAACATTTAGAGGAAATCATGGCTCCTGCATTGTACCTGCTGCTGCACCATCAGATCATCCATCATCATCTACAGCACCACCACCTTCTCAGCCTCGTTGGATTCGATTCAGCAAACTTTGCATAGGATTGAATTCAATCTAAGAGAGTTAGATGAAAAATTTGAACAGGAGAGAAAGAAAAACAGCAGTATAGGAGCACATTGTTAATATGCTAAAGACTGCAATATCTTGTTTTAATCCTGCAGCTGCTCAAGATATGAAGTATAGCACATCTGAGGAAAGCAACTCAAGTTCTGAAACTGAAAGCTAGAGATCCTGCTAGCTTGTTGTTATTAACTTCCTAGTGTTTACTTCATTTTGAATTCTGGATGATTTTAAACACCCATATATGGGTAGACTTATCAGACTATGTAGAACTATTGTTGTTTGTTTACTTATTGTCTTGTTTGTTTGTGCTTGTGTTGTTTTGGATGTCTTCTGTTTTGTGAACAGGACCTGTCGAAATTATCCTTCCATCAGTTTGCTCCATATGGCATTGGCATGGGATATAGGGAAGTACCATTTGGCTAATTTTTGTTTTTCTATCCTGTCCTATGTTGTATTTGTATCAACAAACAGTGAGGGCATATTTGATTTAAGTGTGGGGAAGTAAGGGATAGAAACATATGAGATGAAAATGTACCTTGACTTCTTATATATATTGGAAAGTTGCAAAATCTGTTGATATTTGAAGTCCATTTTATCAATCCACATTGGTAACTTATGTCCTTAAAAGAAATGTGAATTGTGAAAAAGAACTTGCTTGATGCCTTACTCACCAGCTAATGTGATTGGTTTACTTAGTTTAAATTAAGTAGATAAATCTTTAATAAATAAATTTACCTTATGTTTAACTTAGGAAGTAGAAGTCTGAGAGTTGATCGAGTTCCTCTGTAAAAAAAATAAACAGGTTTACTTCTAAAAATTTTTAGCTTCTATATAATTCTTCTAACACTTAGGGAAAGAGGTAAATGAAACTTTTAACTTAGTGATCTTTAATGAAAAGTCTTAATTAAGGAATATTCAACAAAAAGATGAAAGAAAATAAGCTTTTACTCATTGACTCAGTGAGTAAGTGAGTCATGAGTGTGTTTTGTTAGAGTGAGGAGAGTTCGTAGGGGTCCCTTTAAAACCTGGTCACTTGGGTGATGACCCGGGATGTGCCGACTCTAGGAACTCACTTTGACAAGAATTAATGGACTGCTTTTGAGCTAAAAGAAGCGGGCTACACGCCAGAGGAAATAAAAGATGAGGCAAAAACCTTCCTCTGAATTCATGTGAATAGTATGCTAAAATAATATATTATATATATATATAGAGCTTGATAAAGACTTGAATAAGAGAAATATCTAAGGAGAAAGCGGATACCACATGCTTTCTTTTGGTGTTGCTAGAATTAAGTATTAGCTGAAAATATAATGAAGTTCAAATGGGTATTTTTTTTCTTTTGTGAACTGAGTGTTTACTTTTGGACCGAAATAGCTTAGGTTAAACACTAGGATTAAAGTTTATTTCGTTTAGATTAGCTATTTAATTTTGATTGAAGTAAGCTAATCACATAAAAATAGATTGGTTTGAGTTATATGCGCAAATAAGGCAAGTTGTAAAATTAAATAAAGTTTTGCTCGAGGACAAGCAAAAGTTTAAGTGTGGGGAAGTTGATAAACTCAAATTTTATACACTTTTCATCTCATAATTCGGGCTTAATTAGTACTAATTTGTTTCTAATTTACGAGAATTGGTACTTTGAGTTATTAAATTGTTTTATATCAGGGAATGGAAGATGTTGATGCTCATTGGCATGGAATCAAGTTCAAAAGCGTGCAAGCAAGTTAAAGTTAGAAGCAGGCATTAAAACTGCCAGCCTTGCTTAGTTCATAACAAACGCCGGCATTTCTCAAAAGAAACCGGCGTTTGTGCCAGCCTTCACATCCCAGACTACAAATTCTTAACGCTAATTCCTACACCGCCAGCATTACAATAAACCGTCGGCCTTCATGAATTCCACAGAAGCCTATTCCTTAACACTGCTCTTGAACGCTGGCAGTGTTGTTGATACTGCAGCCTAGGCAATTTCAATGTACGTAGCAAATTATGAGTCAACGCCGGGCGTTGATACATTTTCTCCACATCAGATTGCAATTGTTTAACGCTGGTGTCTACACCGCCGCGTTGGAAAGAAACTGCGGCGTTTATGCTGGCAGTTGAACACTTCACGAGTCTGTTCTGTGTTTAAAAAGAAGGAAAAAGGAGAGAGAGGGAGGCACACAGTTCCTAGAGTTCTTTTTAGAATAGAGAAAAACAAAGAGTAGTTATAGAGATAAAATTCCTTAGAGTAGATCTTGCATATATTTGTTCGTGTAGTGAATTGTAGAAGACTTGAACAGCACATTTGGGACACTTTGTATGGTTTGCACTCTAAATTCTTCAATTCGTTCTTAGTTAAGTGGGTGTTCTTTTGCATTAGATGATAAATATGTACTGTTGTGATAATTATAATGTTATTGGTAGTAATTATTATGTTTTGCTAAATCTTGTATGGTGAGAACGTGATTAAATCCAGATTTGCTTAAATGATTGTTGAATTAATGATATTTGGTTGTTAGATTCATGTAAAAATTCATGTTTGATTCCTGAAATGAACCTTGCATTCGGAAGGATCTTGGTAAATGAGAAATTAGTTGAATCGAGAGAAACATCTGATTTCGTTGGAATTAATGATTTAGTTTTAATATCAAAATGCGAAAGCTGAGATATTATTTTTATCTAGAAACTTTCACTGTGACTAATGCAATGTTTTAAGTTGAATTTGAACTAAGGAATTAGGGAAAATTTAATTTAAGTCATTAGGCAATTAGAGAATCGGGAGATTTATGATTGTTAAAGTCGATTCCTTAGATAGTCTAAGTAGCGGAAGCAACTAGATTGTTTTAAGGTCTATAAAGATTTTTAAGACTTTGGAAAAAGTTTTAATCATATTAGTTTCACTTGAATTTTCATGAATCTAATTATTATAATAACATTAGTTCAATTTGATTGGCAAACATGGGATTTTATCTTAGTTCTCACTATTAATCATATAAATTTCTATCAGAAAAACTTAGTTGAGTCTATTAATTAAATTAGAAAGTAGGTAATCAGTGTAACTTAACAATTACTAAGAATTACATTGCCTAGATATTAATTGGAATCAGTAATAATTGGTATTTAAGCTTTCCTCGTGGGAACGATACTCATCACTACTTTACTACTTGATTCGATCTAGTATACTTGCTAGGAAATTTGCTTGTGAATTTTAAAAACATTTTTTTAGCGGATCAAGTGCAAACTTTCAAGGAGGTTGATTGGGGCCCAATTCAAATCATTTCCTAACCACCAATGGAGAGGTAAATCCATCCTACATACAAAACTGGATAGTCGTATGTATTGTTTGATCATATAGTTGCTTGCATTTCATATGCTTGTTTAATGAACTTGTTTGAATGCTTGTTATGAGTACTTCTGCATAAGGATTATCTCACTAAGCTAGTTATGCTTATTCCACAATAGACTTTTGATGTTGTAGAATCGTTATTTATGCACCCGGGACCACCATGTCCGTCCGGGTAGAATCTATGTTTTGGGAAGCTTTTGGAGGAATTCTACTTTGGAGACTTAGATTAGATTTCTTCTAAAATCATCTAGTTTTAGTTTTATGCCTTATCAAGATAATATTATTATGGAGACTTACCAGAGGAATGCCCGGTAGAAGTTGTAAGATGTTATATTTTGATGAATCATATTAGTATTATTTTGAATGTTCTGCTACCAATATCTTAAAATGCATCACTTTATCGGTCCCTTTGTTGTGAATATATACTTTGTACCAATATGAAAGCTTTCGAGTGACTGAGGTAACATTCTTAAGTTTTAATTATATACGGTAGGCTGTCACGTTTAGGGTATCCGTTGGGGCGTGATATCAAGTTCTTTAGAGTAATTGATTTCGCAATTCATTAAGGCTTCCGAAGCTAAGTCGTAAGGAATTTATACTACCTTGAGAAATCATTCAGTTGCAATCCACAATTTGGAGACTCAATTAAGACAAATTTCTAAGCTCCTATATGAAAGGGAACTAGGAAGTCTACTAGGGAACATTGAAGCTAACCTTAGGGATTAAGTGAAGAATTGAAGAAATGAGTGATGACTGACTCCTATGTTGAAGACCTTTTTTTATGTTTTACGAATATTTTATGTTTTTTTTTTGTGTTTTTCAAGTTTAGGTTATAAATATTTTAAAGACTGATGTTTGTCTTTTATGTTTCTAGGATGATATGAGTTTATTGTAAATGATGTTGATGATGTTTTGAATTTCAATGAATGAGTTGATACAAATTTTTTAATGAAGTTTTTGTGAATATTGGAATCTAATGCAAATCATGCATGTGGATAAAACCCCTGATTTAATCTGCGCTTAATATATGTTCTACACGTTCACACCTTCTGGATATTTGTGCCTGCTATTGGAATTGCGCCTGTTGTTATGGAATCCTGATGCTGTCACAATTGGGATTAAATATCATTCTTTTGTGTAATAGGGATTTGTAGTAGCCGTCACACCTATGATTAACAGTGAATTGAGTTAATATAAATAGCATGAACACTATTTTTCCATCTGGTTCCTACTTTGTTTTAAAATAAATCTAAACCGTGTTTACTCTCGCTCTTAACCCCATTTTTTGGTTTAGAAAACATATTCTTTGAAACAGGAGCCAATAAGTTCCATTGCGGTTGTGAATAAGGTTAAAATGCCTAAGCTAAGAACAAGTTGTGTATTAAATCATGCCTATGATTTGTGACTCTGACCCATTAGTTTTTTATTCACAATTTAAATCCCATTCTAAATCACCCTCACGATTAGCCTTAGCACTGTCTTAAATTATTCTTTTAGTTTTAACTATAGTGTGAATCATTCCATGGTTGACCTTAACATTGTTTGCCTTGTTTACCTGAACAAACATAGTTTCAATCAAGGAAAGAAGCAAAGTTGTAATTCAATACATGCTCGAACCTACGATTTCATTCTAGGGAAGACTTCATCCCTTAAACTTGATTAATCTTGCTTTATGCTAAAATGTATTATTTTCTCCACTTGTTTTTCATTATTTTAGTCATTGAGGACAATATCTATATTAAGTGTGGGGGAAGGGTTAAGCAAGATTAATTTGAAACTTGAATTGAATTTGAATAGAGTAACTTATACTTGAAATTGATCAGATTCCCTATAGTTATACGAAAATAATGAAATGGTACAAAAATTTGAGTTTTTTTTTTTTATTTTTCTTAAGTAAACCACCATGTGATTTAAGTGATTTTAGTGTTGAACACCATTCTCTTACGTTTGTGTTATTTTTCCTATGATAGAATTACTTGTTAAAATCCACATGGAGTAGTCTTACTTATTATTTAACCTAAGAATCTAGATTTGAGATTAATTAAGATCCCTAATGGTTACTCAATTGATTTTTACGCTTAAACGGTCTGTATACTCTTTATGTTAGTCATTTTAAGAGCTTTATAGTCTTTTGTGACAATTCAAATGAGACTTCTAACTTGTCAATTTTTCCTTATACTAAAATCAATGAAATGAATGCATATAAAAGCTTAGGTTGGTAAAGGGGTTGGTCTCTCAAAAGAGCAATCACTTAACTCCTCTACCAATTAAATATAAGCTATGAAAACATGGTTTGTTAATATGAGAAGATCTTGGTCCCTCAGAAGAGTAAGATTTGACTCCTCTATTAATTGACTCATAAAAAAGATGATGAACGAATGAATGAAAAGTGGTAAAAAGATTGGTTGATATGAATGTGTCTTGGTCTCTCAGAAGAACATGATACATTCTCTGCTATCAATTATGCCATTTAAGGAAAGGAATGAGAATTTGAAAGCACAAATAAGGGAAAAGATTCAGGGGAGGACTTGATGTAAATGTGTTCATGATGTAAATGTGTTCACTCTAGAGTGTAATGCTTAAAAAGATGACTAAGAGAGTTCATACTTATAAATATAAGGAGATGAAGTTAGTTGGGTCCTCTTTGTTTGATTGATTGGATAACTTTTACTTAGGATTCTGGTTTAACAGTAAGAGTAAAGGCTAATCTACTTCGATTGTTACTGAATTTACTAGGTGGTTTAAAATAGCAAAAGCTAGATAATTGAGCTTAAATGAATGAGAACTATGAGGTTGAATTTTGTCAACTACCATTTATGATTTATTTTACTATGTTGAGAAGTTTTGCTTGTTGTCCTTATTCTTGTTTTGATCAGTATTTACTTGAGAACATGCTAAAGCTTAAGTGTGGAGAGATTTATGATCATTTTACTTGATTATTTTATGTAATTCTTATAAATTGGACTTTTATTACTTAGTTTGTTGTTTTTAGTTCCTTCAAGCTTAAAAGAAGGATTCAAGGTGATTTGATTAAGATTTTGAGCAAAAATAAAAAAACGTGGAATCCAGACATGAATTTGCTAACGTTCTCTATTCAGTTAACAATGAACAATTTAAATCGTGCCTATGATTGACACTAATGGGAGCTATGTAGGTTTAGAATATATTCAATCACAAAAACAACCATGCCAATGATCACACTCCACGGTTAACACTATCCTCAAGCACGAACAAAGTTAAATTTCATTCAAAGTCAATCACAGTATGAGTCGAGCTTGTGATTGCACCTATGGTCTAGCCCCTATGATGCGCACGTTATTTCTAACAAAGTTTACTACATGAAATCTGCGACATCATCAGTAAAATCTTCATTTATTCCATGCTTATTGCTAATAAATATGAATGGTACAGTAGTGTGAAAAGGATGTATCATAGAATGTACCATGTAATGTACAAAGAATATACATAGGATCTTTTTGTAACCAATTAGAGAGAGAATTCTAGCGATAGAAACTCTACCCTACTAGGGTTCAAGCTTCTAGTGTTAATTTTAGAGCTAATTCCAAGTTCATTTTGCAAGGATTCATGTGCTTACAAGTGCTTTCTATCTTTATTTCTCTGATCTTATTCTTAATTCAATGAATATTCAAACGACCTAGGCCTTATGATTAAAGGCGTGGTTGTTTTGTCGCATACATCGCTTCCAAACGACATATGGAAGGCTTCTCAATAGGTAAGTTTATTAACTTAATTTTAGTTGTGAAATCGTGATTAGGCTCTTTAGTAAAACCATAACATATCAAATGACGATTTACCAACAATTTAGAAACCATTATACCAAACACGTAGAAAAGTGCTTTAAGAAAGAGTAAAATCAAAACTTAGAGCTTGAAATAATTTAAGATAGCAGTCATGAAAGGGGGAGCCAAGCTCAACCCAGTCACAAAGTTTGGCACTCAACCCAAAAGTAGAAAAATATCTAAAGTTTACAGTCGTCCATAAAATATAAGAAACATAAACATTCATAAAGTTTTCTGAAGTTCTCATAGCTTTCTACTCATTTATGTTACTCCCCAAACTCCTCGACCGCGAAACCTATGGAGTCATAATGAAGATCCATAAAGTGATCATCCTCAATACCTGAAATAGTAAAAAGTGAGCTATGAAGGCCGGTACACATTAATCAAACACATACACGCATTTCATGTATGCCTAGAATAATGTAACAAACACAAATTAAGTTTGATTAAGTTTAATTCAGCAACTAAGTATTCTCAGCATCCCAAAAAATACAAACATGCACAAGAGTACTCAAGACTCCCACCAAACAAAAAGGGTAGGTTTCCCTCAATGGATTACACATCGAAAAGGGGGATTTCGATTAGTCCCTAGAACTTACCGGAAATAAAAGAAAGAAATAGCCTCATACGAATCAATTACACAATAACAGCCATCAGTGAGCACAATCCATAGTGACGTTTTATGCAAGAGCCTATACCCCCACATAACTCCGTTGCAAATTTACACCAGCTCCTAATTGACCATATGGTCTCAAAATATCCCCTATCAACTGCTTACCTATCCTTACCACGCACTCCGTAGGGTCTAGGTTCCTACAATTACCACATCATTCCAAAGTTGCGATCAAACTTGTAACCTAGGTCAGGGATGCCATTCTTGAAGTAAGCAGCTAAGAAGCAACCAACACTCAATTAAGCTGAGTTTAAATTCTTAGTCTGCTTATTAATGCTACTCTAACAAGGAACAAGCAATTACTACATACTTATAATTTGGTTTGAGCTTTCAAATCCTTTCTAAAGCTCGATGATAGGAATCAACAATTTTTGAAGTCTCACACCGCCAGCTTGCTTAGAGAAAGCAACCAACATTGGAAATTTTCAAATTAGAGACTTGTGCACTAGCCTAAAGCTGCCGATGTAAGTGGAAAGGCCACCGGCCTTCAACAAACATTCAACATGATTAGAATTGAAATTTTTAAGAGTTGTCTTCAAGACCGCCAGCACACATGACAAAGGTCGCTAGCTTATAGCCGACCTTTTATGGAAATTTTTTGTCTTTTGAGTTTCTTTGTTTTAGTCTATAAATCCATTTGGATGTAAGCAATAGTTTAGTTCAGTTTTCCTTTGTTTTTGAGTTTTTGAGAACACTCTATGTGCGAGCCCTATTTTAGGTGTTTGGAGTATTGAAAGTTTTGATCCTCCATATTTCCGAGTTCTTATAAATTCTTATGTCTTATAGAATTGTGGTGAACCCTGCTAATTGAATCTTGTGATTCTTTTAACCTTATAATTGCTTTATGATCGTGGATCCTATCATTCTATAATCCGATTACAAGCCAGTTTAATTTTATTGTTCGTGGATTATATCAAACAATAATTTTATTCATATCATTTCTTTTAATTGTTCTTTCATACGCTTTGAAAACCCTAAAAATTTATATCAATATTCAACCCTCTCAAGCTCACATCAGATTTGGTATGAGAGCAAAGGTTTTGTGGGGTTTATTGTTTGAAGCGCTTTATTCCAGCTTTGTTGAGTTGATTTTTTATTTATGAATTGTGTTGTTGAATTTTGTTGTGTTGTTGCTGTTGTCTGGCTGAAAAGATGTCATTTGATGGTATCAATAGCATAAATAGCAATAACGTTAGGGATAAGAACAACAATAACAATGGTGGTGAATGAGATGTTGTGACTAGGTAGGAATTTACGTAGTTACAAACTAGGTTTAATTGGATGCAAGAGGATATGAGAAGAATTCTAGAGAGATTGGAAGTTGGAGATAGAATGAGTCATAATGGATCTAGTCTTAGGAGATATTCTAGTGGTGAATTTAATGGAAAATGAAATGATTAAGAGGTGAGGTGTCACGCCCCGAAGGGTATCCTAAACGTGGTAGTCCGTCGTACACAATATTAAAGCCTAGGAATGACCGCCTCAGTCATGCAAAGGCTTCCATACTATGTACAAGCGTCTAACACATAGAGGAGACACATTGGAGAGATACATTTTATATTGATACACTTGAGTAACAATGTAAAGGAAATTCAATTTACTATACTCCAAATACAAAACATATTATACTTCAATTACATTCATCCAAAGATTCCCCTACATAAAACTATTACAAGGCAAATCATAAAACCTAACTAATAACTTCAAGCATTCTTATTCCTCGCTGGAATCCCGAAGTCATTCTCGGCTCCAACCATCTCGGTCCCCACTTTGCATTCTTGAGATAACCTGTTCATTTAAACATCTATTGGGGTGTAAGCTACACTAGCTTAGTGAGAATTCTCTTAATTCTGTACCATAACAAGCAAGTTATAAGTCATCCATATGCTATGCATGAATAAACACATGAGCAAACAATTATACATGGGTATCCGGAACCCGCACACAGAACAAATTTATGCCCTTCGTATCTTGGGCTAGGAATGGTATTGAAGTCTACACGACCGCTGCTAGTCCCCAAGCCCTCGGCTCATAGCACTCGACTCGACTAGGCTCACCCATGGAATGCATCCCCATGCGCCATAGTTCCCATGAATGAGCTTTGGCATCGGTCTCGTTATCCAAAACGAGTCATCATCGAACCATACCGATCGACCTGCGTAGGAGTAGCACGCTACTAAATGCAATATGTCCGATGCGATGCATGACCAATTTAAATTTTTGCTTAGGTCAAAATATTTACATTTTAGAATGACTAACCAATATCATACACATAACAGTAATAATATGAACGTGCAGTTATCCAATCGAATTGTGGTTTCGATATACTTTAGTATTCTTTGGCATACATTCATCAGTCTCATTATATCCCATCCCATTCATATTGATTTTTATCTTGTTCCTATGATTCTAATGCAACTAGCTACAAGCACAAATAATGTAACAAAATAAGGAGAAAACTCACTCAGCTATTGGATCACCGGTCTTCTAGTATAAGTAACCCGGTGGTAAGGAATCGTTGATATCGGGGTCACCTAAAAAGGAAGAAATACTCTAATAAGTATTTCTTCACTTAACTAATCCAAACTATCTTATACAAACTATCAAATTCGTAATTCTCGTCCTAAGCGGAAATTCCAACTTAAAACGGCCATAACTTGGTCATTTAACTCGGAATTTCGCAAATTATATATCGATTTCTATCTACTTCGAAAGATATATCTAATTATAATATTATATTTAAGTTTTGAAAACTTTAAAGCTTCGAAAAGGTCCGATCAGTTCTGATCCGTAGTAATTTCCAATTCCGAAAAATAGTTTTGTAAATGTTTGAAATGTTCCTACTATATAGATTGGCTATACATGCAATATGAATGATTTCCTAACATGAATGACATGAGATGAGCTTAATGTATGCATGATCTTGATGATTTTTGCTAAAATAAATTTTATAACTTTTTATTTTGCAAGACCATAATAACAACTACTTATGAAAAATCTAGTTTCTAACTTTGATCATTTCCATTTGTTTTGGATTTATTACTTAAGAAAATATAATTATTTTTGTTAAAATTGAGTCTTCATGATATCTATTACTTATGACCTTCATTTCTACATAAAAATTTCAATTTTACACTTGGTAAACATATAGGGTTGATTCTAAAATCTGAATTTTATAAAAATTGTTTTTGTGGTGATTCCTTTAAGTAAAAATCATTTGATACTTTAAAAATTAAAGTTCAACCATGCCTAGCCACTAAGGACTTCATTTTTGATAAAACTTCTAATTTGAGTTGGAAAATATGAGTTTTCATGCCATTATTCCGTTGTTACGAATTTCTTAAAATGACAACAACTCAAATTTTTCCTACTTCATTCTACTCATTGTTCTATATATTTTTTCTTAGCAAATCCCATCTTAATTTATCAAAATCATTACTTGATGATACTATGACTTAAACTCTCATTTTTCATATAAAACACAAGTTTTGGAGTTGGTAAATGGGTTTTTAAGGCATGGTTTGAAATCATCCGAATTTACAAATTTTGGATAAACTCAATTTTCATGCCTTATTTCTACAATGCATCATGCATATATGTATTTCCTACAAGCTATTGTCATGATGGTTATGAGATGATCTACCTATATGTATACATATAATACCAAGAATTCTTTTTGGAAACTTTTACTTTGCAAAACTTTGAATCATACTAGACTTAAGAAAAAATAGTTTTTTTCTTGTAAAATCATACTTTTTTTTATCAAAACTCAACCTTGATGATCTATGTAACCATTACCTTCATTATTTCAATAAAAACCTTCATTTTGGGGTTAGAAAGTAGATGTCTAAATAGGTGGTTTACCTAAGTACGAATTTTACAAAATTTTTGAAGAATGAAAACATTGTTTATCCTATTCTTGGAAACCATTTGTTATCCTAGGATTATATTTTGATAAACTTCTCTTATTTTGTCAAAACTTGGTCTTTATTACATATATTCCCTAGGACTTCCATTTCCCTATAAAAATTATCATTTTGGCATTTGAAAATGAGTGTTTAAATAGTTGCTATTTTTAAATATGAATTTTGAGAAATTCATTTGAGCTTGTTTTCTTTGTAAAACTCATTTAGTCTTTCAAAAACCATTTCCTAATCAAACCAATCCCTTAAGGCTTCCATTGCTTTAATAAAAGTCTTGTTTTGATAAAATTTATTTTTGGACATATCTTTTGATAAAATCTATCTAAACTTATGAAAATCCATTCCTTACATATCCTATCTTAAGAGCCTTTCATTTCTTAAATAAAAAATTCATTTTTGAGTTGGAAAACATGTTTTTAAAATATGCCTTGGCCAAAATCCAAAAATAAAATTTTGTTTTGAAAATTAATCTTGGAAAATCATCTTTGAACCATATAAAATGAAGTCTTGATGATATATATACATTAAGCCTTCATTATCTCAAGTAAAAACTTCATTTTGACATTTGGAAAGTGGTTTTTAAATAGGAGTCTTGTCAAAATACAAATTTCACTATTTTTGTTCAAGTTCAAATTTAAGATCTACACATAATATGAATATGAATATGAAAGAAATGCATGGTAGTAAACTATAAACTCATACATCTAAACTTTACTCATCAAAATCATTCATTTATGTTATCTTTTCCCTAAGCCCTTCATTTTAAATGAAAAATACACATTTTGAAGTTGAAAAACAACTTTTCTAAATATATTTCCATTTTCATCCGAATTTTCAAAAATGATTTTTTTAAAAAATAAAATAGATCTTGAGTTTTCTAAAACATTCCTACTATCATCATGCTACTACAAGTTATCCATGAACATAAAACAAAAGTCTAATACATGTATGAACCTAAAAACAACTAGATCTAGTTATAAATGCATGAATCACTACAATAGTTATGTGAATGGTGAATATGTGCATAAATAATAAGCAATAACAAAAATAATAACTCAAATAACAAGATCTATGACATAAACGAAAATCAAAGCTATAAAAAGTTAGATCTATAGAATATAACTACTTAAACAAGAAAATAATAGTGATACAAGAGACTAATCATAGAGAAGAGGAGTGTTTCATTGTTGGCATCATCATCCTAAGCTTAAAAGCTTATGGAAGGTCATTTGATGCATGAAACTTTCATTACACTTTACTTATATCACCTGTGGAAGCTTTAAGAAGGAAGTTTACTTAAAAATCTTCAAGAAATATGTGTGGGAGCTCAAGAATGGAATGGGGGCAGTTTGTGTTCTTGAAGAAACAAGAACAAAATGAAGAAGAAAAGAGAGGAAAAAGAGAGAGAAAAAGTTAAGGAATGAAAAAGGGAAAGAGGAGTAAATGAAAGAGAGAGAAAATGAGTGTATTAAATGTGTTTTAATTAATTGAAAGAGAAAAAAAAATAAAACAAGGCAGGAAAAAGGAAGGGGGGGGGGGGGGGGGGGAGAGAAGGGAGGCGCTAGCATGAATTGGGAGAAGTTGGAAAAGAGAGAGAGTGAATTTGTTTGAATTTGACTTGAAAATGAATTGTGTAATTAATGTGTAATGTAACTTTTGAAAAAGGATTGAAATATATTTATTTTTAGTCAAAATATGAGTAAATTAAAGGACAATGGCAGCCATAAAGAAGGAAAAATCTGCCATGAAGTGTGGGACAAAGTGTAGAAAGATTGAAGTGAAAAGGAAGTGATATGTGTAGGTATACTTGAAGTATGGGTTGGAAAAAATGCTTTTTATTAAAAAAAATAAAATAAAATTATAAAAAATATTTTTAAATAAGTACAGAATTTTCATGAATAAAATTAAATAATTATTTGAATTATTTAGTATTTCAATAAATATGTTACTGGTATGATCAAAATACGCGAATATGGGCTATAAATGATATTTTTATAACCCGAAAAATTATAAAAATTTATTTTATGAAAATAAAAATATTTTAAAAATATTTTCTAATTATTAAATTAATTTATTTTATTTTTAGTATCGGGTCTTAAACAGAATCTGATCCCGTAAAAATCCGAAACTAACTAAATTTTAGAAAAACAAAATTTTCTATAATATATAAAATATTTATCTAAAAATATAAGGCTTTATAAGAATAATAAAATTGTGTAATGAAATAAAAGTGAATAGTGCAAAAGACTAATTAGTTACCGGTAGTAATGAAAATACGATAAAAAGGTTATAACTGTAACTTTTATAATCCGAAAAATTCTATAACTGATATATTTGGAAATCTTATGAAATTACGAGTTTAACAGTACTAATGGTATATTTTTTATATCTCGAGTCCCGAGATATGCTTTTCGAAGTCTTTATCCGAACGGGTTCGAAATAGGTCAAAAATTTACCAATATGATATTTTTAAACAAACTTATATTACTACGAGCTATTCTATATATTTAAACTAAACCTCAGCATCTAGGGTTAAGGGCGCTAGATTGCTGGACTTAAGCTATTGTATTCTGGTTAGGGTTTCCGGGTGATTTTTCTGGTTTAGATCTTTGCCAATCTAGAAACTGATATTTTATGTTTATACAACATATTTAATTTGAGAAATTTATTTTAAATTTTATTTTTGTAAGTATTTAATATCTCTTAATGTTTTCGAAATTCTTGAATTGAGTTATATTTTCGAAAGTTTCATTATTTATTTTTTAATAATTTGTTTTTGGGCTTTATACTACCCGGTTTTATAAGTCGGAGTTACGTATGGAATTTATTGTACGTAGTGGTTTTGGAATTGATGTATGTTGAGTTCTTACTTGGTTTTTAAGAATTCTTATTTTTCTCAAGATTCGGAAATTTTTGGATTTACTCGTGTTTTTGGACTAGTTGAAGTTCGATTTAATTTGTAGTGATTTTTAGGGTTTATTTTCGAAGTTCATCTTGCAATTATTTACTGAAATTTTCTGGGGCTTACATGAGGAAATAGAGATGATCAGCATAAGGGAATTGAGAATATTAAGCTGAAAATTACTCCTTGCACTGGTAGTAATAAAACAAAGGAATTTCTAGATTGGGTACCATGGGTAAAGAAAGTATTTGACTGCTATGAGTAGGATGAGCGCATGAAAGCGAAGATGGCTTCTTTGGCATTTTCTAATTATGCTAGTTTGTGGTAGGAAAGTTACAGGTTAAGAGACGAAGGGCTGATGAAGAAAAAATGTGTTTATGGGCTTTGATGAAAAGATTTATCACACGTAGTTTTTGCCAAATTTTTATAAACAGGAGATGTTGATGGAGTTACAATCCTTAAAGTTCGTCAGGTCAGGGAAATATGTGAAGGAGTTTGAAACTTTGATGACGAGGTGTGACATTAAAGAATCTTATTGAACCTATGCTCAATACATTAACGAGTTAAAGATGGATATTGCCAGTGTAATAGAGCTCCAGCACTATCAGACCCTAGAGGCTGAACTAAGTTAGATAGCAGAGTTGAGAGGCATTAGCGTAGACGATTTTAGAAATCACATCACTAAATAGATCAGATGAGGAGGAGAAGAAAAAGGATGGTAAAGAAAAGAACAAAGGAAAACTGGTGGATAACAAAGGGCTTGATAGGACACAATAAAGAGCAGGATATTAAATGTTCCAAATGTTTGGGGCATGGCCACATTGCTCTTAGTGTCCTAATAAGAAAGTAATGATCAATGAAGGAGAATTAGATTGACAGCGAAGAAGAACAGAGAGTAGTAAGGAAGAAGAGATTGGCATGGAAAATGTTCCTTTGGGTTTCCAGGATGCAATACGTAAGCAAGAGAATGTGATTCCAGATTAGTAAACTAATCTATTTTATGTTCAGAGTTTGGTGCGGGGAAAATCTTGCTTGATTATAATTGATAGTGGCAGTTATGGCAATGTTATTTTTATTGGATTGGTTTCTTAATTAGGGTTGCAGGTAGAGTAGCATCCAAATCCATATGCTCTTCATTGGCTTAGTTATCGGGGAGCCTGTTCATGTACATAAATAGATTCGTGTACCTCTTTTTATTGGTGATTGTATTGATGAACTTTTGTGTGATGTGATACCTATAGATGCTACACACTTGATCTTTGGAAGACATGGTAGTACGATCTCAAAGCCACCATTGATGGGTACAAGAATGAATATACTATTCGATAAGGAGACAAGACATACAGCTACTACCTATGAGTCCTGAAGAGGTACAATAACCAAAAATGATGCATATCAAGAAGATTAAAGGATTTAGAAGTTTGTTGGCATAGACCAGATAGATGACAACTCGAAAATTCAAACATTGAAGAATCAAGATTGAGGATTTCTTCTAAACCCAGGGGTAATGATAGCAACTGGCAAGTCTTGAAGTCCTACACCACTAGCTTGCTATGGAAATAGCAACGTTGGAAATTTCAAGTAAGGGAACTGTGTGCCAACCTAAAGCGTTGGCTTGATGTGTTGCATTGGTGTAAGTGGAAATGCCATCGGCTTCATCAGCATTCAATGACAGAATCAAATTTTAGAGTTGTCTTAAGGCCGCTAGCCTATATGACAAAGTCCGCCAACTTTGGACATGGAGGCTGCCAGCTTATAGCCAGCTTTTCTTTGATGAAGTTTTTTTATTTTGTCTTTGAACCCATTTAGATGTAAACAACAGTTTAGTTCAGTTTTCCATTGTTTTTGAGTTTTTGAGAAACACTCTATGTGTGAACCTATTTGGGTGTTTTAAGTATTGAGAGATTTGAGTCTATGTTTCCAAGTTCTTATAAATTCTTGTGTCTATAGATTATGGTGAACCTGTTAATTGAATCTTGTGATTTTTTAAATGTAATTGTTTTATAGATGTGGATCCTATCGTTCTCTATCCAATTATAACAATTTAATTTTATTTTTTGTAGATCTATCGAACAATAATTTTATCGATATTATTTCTTTCAATTGTTCTTTCATACACTTTGAATCCTAAAAATTCATATCAAGATTCAATCCCCTCAAACTTGGTGTCATGGATGTCAATAACTGTCCAATTGAAGTCGAGAATTATTCTAGTTTTATACCTTTATTTCATTTATGTTGTTTGTTACACTAGGTAGTTTTGGGGGCTTAAGTTAACCAACCTTTAGTGGGATACACTTTTTAGGTCTCGATTTTTGACCTTTCAAGAATATGTTTCCATAGTTCACTAATCTTGTTTAGCTCTTAGTGTCGTACTTAATTATTAAGTATGAATTATTTTATTCATGTGAGGCATTTATATTAATTTTTCGGGAGGATGTACCATGAATAAGGCATTGAGCTTGCTTTCGAAGGTATTAGAAGGTCACTTAAGGTTAAGGGAAGAACAAGTCAAGTTTCGTGCGATTCGAGTAAGAAAAGCAAGTTATGAGGGGGTTGGCAAAGAGCCGGTGGTACACGATGGGAATGTATTCCTAAGTTTTTGTACATAGCTGGTACATAGGGACTGTATCACCCTGTGTTTCTTCTTTTTTTCGAGGTCAAAGAAAAGACGAGGAAATATGGCTGAATTATCTCCCGTGTACTTTTGGGTTTCCAGGCATTTTTTGAATCAAGAGAAGCACAAGGAGAATATGGTTGCAGTGTATCTCCCATGTTCTTTTGGGTTTCATAATCGTTTTTAAGATAAAATGAAGCACAGGCAGGTACATGGAACGTGTACATGCCGTGCTCTTTTAGAAATCACGACTCTTTGTTTTTTTGAAGGCTTAAAGAGAAGCACGATTGGAAATGATGTTGTGTTTTATCGTGTTTTTCTGGGTTCATGAAATATCGTGCTCAAACTTGATATTTTTGTGAAAAAACACATTTTAGGATGAATTTTGGTGATCTTAAAGGTATTATGCTATTGTATTCGAGCTTATTCTCTCTTGTTTTTATCATTCATTTGTTAAAACATGTTTAATCGAAGTTAAAAGCCTAAACTTCCAGTTTTGACAACAACCACCAAAAATATCATGTTCTCTCTTAAACTTCCAAAACATGTCATATATAACCCTTCACTTAACTTCTACTAACATCAACTGCACCAAAATCCATCACTCACAACACATTCCAATAAAACCTAACCTTTAAATCACATCAAAAACACCATTTAATAATACCATAGCATATTGCATACCAAACTCCAAAACCATTATAATCTCATGAAAATAAGTTAGTTTTGATGTCTTACCTGTTCTAGAGGATATTTTTTGCTTGCATCGGCTGGGAAGGGATTGTAAGACTCCAAATCACCCAAAGACTTGATTTCTTGACACTCCAAACATGTATCAACTCACCCAAGTTAGTTTTTATGCTTAAAATGCTAAAACACTCACATCTCAACGTCTTTAAATCTTATGCTTACCTTGACACTTTTCTTGTGGTGGTGGGTCTTCTTCCTCTTTTAACTCTGCCTCATCCTTTCCAATTTCCTCATGTAAAGACCATATCAGCTAATCAATGCAACACTTTCGCTAATCCCATTTATTTAGTATTAAGAAGGAGTTAGGGCTTTGGAGAACCTTACTTTAGGTTTTGGGAGGGCTTCACGAAAGGGAAGGAGGTTAAACAAAAAAGGAAAAGAAAAGGAAATATTTATATGGGAAAGGAAAGGGCAAAATTAAGGTTTTAGACAAGGGGAAAGAGTTCCCTTTTAAGGTTTTTGCCACATGGTACAATCTGGCATGTTAAATCTTACATATGCAAGACTCTTAGCTTGTTTTAAAATGTTTGAGGTTTTTAATTAACCTTAGTCTAATAATGATTTAAATATATCAACCAAGTCTAATTTTTTTGAAATTTTTAATTTTTAATTCGTGTAAGTTTTTGGTTGAGGTAAAATTACAATTCTACAAAACCAAAGCTCCTAACTGCATTGTTTTGACTTTTCTTGTATATATTTTCTTTTAAAGAACTATTATTGATTTCTTATTGACTTTATTTCTATATTTGAATTGTTTTCGAATTTTATAAATCTAGGTTTTTTATTAAGAATAATTTGGGAATTTTGAAAAAAAAAAAAATAGCTGTTTAAATCTATACATAAATCCAATTGGATTCAATTGACTTCATTTGATTTTGATTTCTTATGACTGGTGTTTGGATCATTTCAAATATCATGAAAAAATAATTGTTTTAAGCTTAGATTTTGTGGAACCAAAACTTGATTCATGTGATTTCTGTTATGGATTTATTGAATACTATTAAGCACTTGTAACTAATAGCTTGAGCTGCATTTTCTTGGGTTTATGTGTGCACCATATGAACTCGTGTCAGATTTCAACTGAATAGACTGAGAAATCATTCTTTTGAATAGATTTAATGTAAATATCCTAGTTTATACAACCTGAATATGATAATCAATAAGTAGATAATGTAAGAAAAGTTATAAAGATCACTCCTAATTTTTCGCGATTTAAGAATCTAAAAAATATAAGAACAGTTTAATTATTGTTTAAGAGTTAAAATTGTTACTAATAAAAATTTCAAGATACAATTTCCAATAATTCTTTATAACCAATGATCCATAATAACTCAATGAACTAGTAAATTATTAAGGCTCTAGTAAATTTAAAGGAACTATACAACAATTATTATTATGTAAACCCTAGGATCGTAATTTAGGAATTATAAATAGAGATAATAACTTGTAAATATAGTATTCTTATTTTTTTTAACTTAATATGAGATAAATAATATTGTAGTACCCCCCAAAAATAATATGGTGAACTCGATATATACGTAAATGACGAAAATGAGATATCGTGATTACAACTTTAACAAGATGATGGTACTAATAAAAGTTATAAAATATCACATCTTTGATAATTAAAGGAAAATGGGTATTATATTTCATCTGTAAGTTGTCACACACACACACAAACAAGAATGGAAAAGCACACCTACAACCTTCATTTGTTGAGTTTGCCTTGCAGTGTGAGTTAGTGTCATGCCGTCATGTGTCACCTGAGAGAAGAGTCAAGATGATTCGAGTCAAGTTGAGTCGTTAGTCGTTTATTGTTCTTGTCAAGTCCAAGTCTTTTCAAATCGAGTAAGTGGAAGGTCAAAATTGCTAAACTATGTCTTACTGTTTTATACATACTATATTGCATGAAATATCAATCATATAAAGTTAAAGAAATATCGAAAAGTTTTATATAATGAAAAGAAGATGTAAATGATGAATAAATAAATGATTACAAAAAAGTGATACTAAACCTAAATAACAAAAATTTCAATACATTTCATGAAAACAAAAATAGCAAGAACATCAAATAAATGTGGTAAAAACACGAAACAATGTAACTAGAATACTTGTTACATATAAACTCAACAAATATAAACATTTGAGAAATAAATCAAAATTTCTTTAAATGAAAAGTAATAACAAAACCTGATCTAAAGATGATCAACTGAATTTCGAGGAAAAAATTCTTTTAAGGTGACAAGAATGAAATGCTCCAAAATTCCACCAACCTAGGTTAGAAATATTTCAATTAAATAGTATAATAAATAGTTAACTTTAAATTTTAAATTGAGTATAAGTTAGAAATTGAACTTAGATAATTTAATCAAAATTAAGTAAAAGTAAATTATAGAGTATGATTAGATAATTTGACATAATTAAATTAGTAAATAAATTAATTTAAATATGAGATTTCAAATGTTCTCTTCAATTAGCCTAATTGCTTTCGCAATCTTTTTCAACAAATCAAATTTTATCATATCTTATAATTCTTAAACTAAACTCGTTTTCTTTCAATTTCAAATCTCTAAAACTTTTAAAATTTCAATTTAAGTATTTAGTAAATTTGCAAACCCTAAGCTTTAATCTATTTCACGAATTAAATTATTCAATTTTTGCAATCTTCAACTTGAACCCATTTTTTCTTCTAATTTACAGATGACCTAACTTTCTCAAGTTCAATTTTCAAATTTATAAAATATCTTAATTTAGCCATTTTAACTTAAACTTTATTTCCTTAATCCCCATAAATTTTGAATTCATCTACTTATTTAAGAATATTAATTATTATGTCTAAACTCAAATTAAATATCAATTTCTTATAAATTAAACTCATAAACTAGATTTCTAAATCTCTTCTATAAACTCTTAAATGACCTTCTAATTATTTTCAGTACTTAAGATAATCATCTGAAAGGTTTAGACCCAAAGCCTCTACCCATAAATGTCTTTTAAAAGTTTGTTATCCTTATCCTTTATTTATTTTCTCTTTGACTTTTGTTGCAGCCATCTTTTCTTCTTCTTTTCTCTTTCTCTTGTCCTTTATGTTTTTTCTTCCTCTTCTCTTCTTCTCTTCTTTTTCTCACAAATCAACCTTAAATCTCTATTCCAAGAAGATCAGAGGAAAAATTAAAGTTAGAAAAGAAGATAGGAGATGAAAAATAAGCTTAGAGCAGCTTTATCAATGAGAAAAGAGGAGTAATAAAGAAGATCAAGTTACTCAATTTCACTAAAACAAATAAGTTATTTATTTTCTATATTTTGATTGTTGTGTATGCATGTAAATGATGAATTAGTGCTAGATATGAGTAAGGTTTGTGATCAATTTAGTAGATTAGTAATATATGGATGTGTATGTCAAAACTAGACATATGTTTGTTCATGAATAGGTTAGATGATTCATGAAATGATATGATGGAATATGAAGTAATAATATGTAGATAGATGTTGTAAGCCATGATTATGGATGGGTGTGCTACTTTTATGGTGTTTTTGCCAAAGTATATTGTAAACAAATAGTTAAAGTTGGGTAAAAGAAATAAGAGAAATCGTAATAACTAAAGCCCTATCGATCACAAGTGTGATACGGGCTTTAGTAGACTCTAATTTAATTTTTTTTTTACAATCACGAGCGTGATCTGGCCTTTGGTTTCTTTTTTGTCTTTTTACAAATCACGCGCTCAATCATAGGTGTGATGAGCCCCTGTATAAAAATAAATAACTAAAAGATAAAATGAAATAGACAGATGATAAATAATATGATATGTTAGTACATTATATAATAAAGAATAAATTAAATAAAGTAATATGTTTAGTAATTAGTTTAGACTAATGTAATTTCTAAGTATAAAACGAATTAGATCTATTAAGTTTAACTAACTTGGTTAAGCTAAGTTATGTTATATACAAATGAAATTTGAAATGTAGAAGGAATTAATAGACCTAAGTTTAATATGAGTCTTAAACATAAAATGAATTAGTTAATATATCTAAACTCTACTTGACATAACAAACTTTAGTAAGCTAAAATGAATTAGATTGGTTAAGTTTAATCAATTTGGCTAAGTTAAATTAAAATAGACTTAAAATTTATAAATGGCTTAAAAATAATATTATTGTAACATAATAGGCTAGACCATGAATAATAAAGAGAATATGTTATTTCAAATGAAAATTTACTGAAATGAGTTTTTCATGTAAATTGATAATTTATTAAAATACTGATATGAATGATAAGGAATAATGATGTTTTATAATAAATGATAATAAACAAAGGAAGAAATAATTTGACAAACAATGGAGAACCATCTGTATCTTAGCATAACTACTATGTAGCCATGGCAGGTTTACTACATAGTATCTAATTAAAAGAGTCTTTAAAATGAATGTTTATAAGAATTTTGACGTGGTTTGATAATTAAAAATACTTTTATGAACACATGACGAACATATATATGGAAAACTGATAAAATAAATAATGAATTGAAAGTAAGTTTGAACACTAAAATTTGATAAAGCATATATGTAAAGACCCGATATGTATGTAATTAAAAACCTCACATGTCATGTTCCTTGCCACGTATAATATACAAAAATACTATATGTAAGGTTGTCCAAAAAGGAAGGAGTTTATGGAAATTGTTTACTCAACCTATTAAAAAACAAACTTTACAAATACCACTCAATTAAGAGTAGATAACTTTATATAAACACATATGGTAGTACTAACTAATATGGTACTTTAATAGTTACAAAACCAAACTTGAAATATATATGCTAGAAAACTCAGGTGCTTAATATTACAAAACATAGGCTTGGAGATAGCCTCCGTCTATACTACTACATTTCAAAACAAGGTCTTGCTTTTTCTCTTTTCCAAGAAAAAAAAATGGAATAGTCCATCACCCTAATCGTCCCACTCATCTAAGAATGCTTCCTAATCAGTACCATAACCTATATCATCATAGCATCCATCATCATGGATACCCATAGAGGAAAAAGTGAGTTGGGGCCCAGTACACAGCAACACAAACAAATACCAGATGGCACACAATCTTAACTAATGCAATGCAAGAAATAATATAATTATTTATCTTTATTTAAGTAAAGCATTTCAACATTGGAGTAATCAAACTCCAATTTCAATCCTTAAGAATCTAGGGATCCTGAGTAACAGCAGTTGCTTAGGGGGTTGATATAATCAACTCGAATACTTATATCACCTACACAACTTTACGATTAATAATCTCATCTAGTATTCACAGTCGTTACTCAACTTTACTTTACTTAACTTAATCCATAATATCACCTAGTTTAGTCATTCACATAAACGTGAATGAAATCATATTATTTCTTCTTAAGAATAAATATTACACCAATATTATTCCTCCTATCAATCACCTGCTGAGCCATTTATGAAAGTCATTGTATCGTGACAAGGGTCGCCTAAGTACCTAATCTACCATATCAACCTTGTTAACAGGGTTGCCGCGCTAAACTGGATTCAACGGCACATGCACAAACAATTCATACAAATTTTTTAAGTTAATCTTTAGTTAAATTTGATTTGATAATGTTTAATCTAGTACTCAATAAACAAGTTACTGTGAACCTAGATAATTAGAACTATTAGGTAAATGACTGGTATTCAAACTCGACTGAATACGAGAATCTATCAAAGAACCATTTCATATAAAACACCATTAATTCATAATTAAACATTAAATCATTTGCCCCTATCAAACTCAAATAAAATATTAAACCGTCATAACTTCACATTCACACATGTATCTATACTTACATACCTCATTTCATTATTCATTTATTATTATTTTATTTGTTTATTCATTTTATATGAACAATATCAGATGGACTGTTACCCCCATCACAGAGGCCGTGATGTCTATCACGGGTACCATCATGGCCATGATCTTAAGCTGTGTTGGATCGCACTACCTTGTCATGCTCGTATTAAGAGATCACGCCCACCATAATAGTCGTGATGTAAGCCGTGATATAGGCCGTGATAACAAATATGCCCATTATAGCTTTTTTTAAATTTGTCCAAAAATCATCTAAAGAGAAAATGGCCTTTATAACGGCTGTAATCAAGAAAAAGAGGTCAAAGGATATCACGGGCTTGGTAATGGCCATGATCAAGCTTTAAATATCACAGAGAAGAAATAATGGCCCTCGTAATGACCATGATCAAGGCTATTTCATGTTTTAAAAATCAATAGAGAAGATCACAAGCCACATAACAGCCGTGACCATGAGGAAAACATACTTTCGAGGAGATAACGGCCTCAAACACGCTCGTTATGAACACTATTGGTCCTCTGATACTTGTTTCAAAACTTTCGAAGTTCTAGATCATTTATCTCTTTACTAAGGCTTTACTTGTTTATAAAAAACGTATCAAAACTATCCTATAATCACAATACCAAACATCATCAAGTTCTCTTGCACTCATATACTCATTTCATATGTACATGACCAATAATCTTAACCTAAAATATAATCCATCATTCATGCTTGTAGAAATCTATCATCACTCATATAATTCAAGTTCTACTCATTTATCACTAACAACATCAATGCACATATCAACTCATCATAAACTAAAAATTCATTGCTTCAAACATCTAAGTTGTATGTGCATATTTGCATATCTATTCACTAAAGTTCTACTCCTATTCAACAATTAACATCAACTAGAAACTATAATTAAACATAATTTGTAAGAAATCACTTTACTTACTTTTACGGCTACTAGAATCAACCAAGCTTTCTTTCCACTTTCTTGGTTTAAATCTTACTTTTACTTATTCCTTTCGATTGATTGTTTGCTTAAAAAATGGTGGGGTAAAATTTGGAAGAGATTTTGAGGTGGAGTTTGGGCTTGTTTTTATTTTGGAAGATGAGGAATAAGAAGAAAGAGAGAGATTATGGTAGGCTTGTTTTAGATTGATATTTTGTTGCCTTCTTTTAACTTTTTGAATATTTAGAAGCCTTCAGAAGATTGTAAAACATGGGCTTGGGCTTGAGTATGTGTGTGGGCTTAGTTTATTTTATAAAGAAAATAGGCTTTGGGCTTTTCTACAATTTTGTAGCTAAAAAGTCTCCCAATTATCACAAAATAAAACATATCGTATTATTTTCAATTCAATTCCATATATATTACTATAATAACTTCACTAACACACATATAATTTAATTATAAGATATTCCTGTATTAATAATTTATCATATCATCAAATCAAATTATAATAACTTAACTATAATAATTTAAATTACAAAATCATCAATCAAATATATATAAATAAATTAATTTAGTAGGTTTAATTTAGGTTATTTCATTCTTTCCCCTTTAAAGAAGTTTTGTCCTTGAAACTTATCTCATCTTATTGATCAAATAATTCTAGGTACTTCTGTCTCATGACACTTTCAACTTCCTAAGTAGCCTTACACTCTGCTTGATAACTCCACTGAACTTTAACCATGGAAATTGTTTTATTCCTTAAAATCTTATCCATTCTTCCTGAAATTTGACAGGTTTCTCAATTGTAGTGAGATCTGGTCAAATTTTTGGTTGATTTGTATTAATGATAGTATTTGTGTCTGATATACATTGCCTCAACTGAGACACGTGAAAGACATTATGCATGCTTGCTAAACTTGGAGGTAGCATTAATTGATATATCGATGACCCAATTCTCTTAAGGATTTCATATGGACCAATATATTTTGGATTTAATTTTCCTTTTACCCCGACTCTTAATATTCCCTTGGTTGGAGAGACTTTAGGAAAGACTCAATCACCAATCTCAAATTCCAAAGGTCTTCTACTCACATCAGCGTAACTTTTATGTCAATCTTAGGCTACTTTCTTTCTTTGCTTAATTGTTTGAATTTTATCAATTGCTTATTGTACTAAATCGGGACCAATTAATGCTCGTTCGCCTACTTCATCCTAGTGTAAAGGAGATTGACACTTTCTTCCATACAAAACTTCATATGGGGCCATTTGTATTGCTGATTGATAACTGTTATTGTATGCAAATTCGACCAACGGCAAATGTTCATCCCAACGATGTCTAAATTCTAATGCACAGGTTCTTAACATATCCTCTAAAATTTGAATGATCCTTTCTTATTCTCCATCTATTTGAGGATGAAAGGCTGTGCTAAATTGAATTCTAGTACCAAGGGCTTCATGTAAACTTCTCCAAAAATGACTTACAAATCTTATGTCTTTATCCGAAGTGATAGCTGTTGGTATCCCATGAAGTCTTACAATCTCCCTAATATATATTTGCATCATCCTCTCAAGCAAGCATCCGACCTTTAATGGTATAAAGTGTCCTGACTTTGTCAATCTATCCACAACAACCCATATCACTTCATTTTTAGCCAGAGTCTTAGTCATAGCACCTACAAAATCCATAGTAATGTCATCCCATTTCCATTTAGGAATTGACAATGGTTGTAATTTACCAGCAGGTCTTCGGTATTCAATCTTCACTTGTTGACAAATCAAACACTTGGATACATAGTTTGCAATGTCTCTCTTCATATTATCCCATCAACAATATTGCTTCAAATCTTTAAACATTTTTTTATTTCCTAGATGGATTGAGTAAGTTAAGGCATGAGCTTTCTTCATGATTTCTTTTCTTAAGTCATCTATTTTCGGTACACATATTTGATCTTTAAATCTAATGATGCCATCTTCATCAAATCTTAACTCCTTTCTCATCCCCTCCTTTATAGCATTTCTCAATTTCTTACTTTTTGGATCCTCTTGTTGATCTTGTCTAATTTGTTCAATTATCGAGGGTTGTAAAGTCAAGCTCGCTAACATAACATCAACTTTTTCCAAGGTCACTTCAACATCTAATCTTTGAAAATCTTCTAATATCTCTTTCTAACTTGTAATCATAGTTGTCACATGTACTTGTTTCTTCTGGCCCAAAGCATCTACAATCACATTAGCTTTCCCTGGATGACACAAAATCTCCACATCATAATCTTCGACTAACTCTAACTCCACCTTTGTCTTATATTCAGCTCCTTTTGAGTGAAAATGTACTTTGACCTTTGTGAGCTGTGTAAATTCTGCATTTCTCACCAAAAAGATAGTGTCTCCATAACTTTAGGGCTAAAACTATTGCTACTAATGCTAGATCATGAATAAGATAGCTCTTTTCATACTGTTTTAGCTGTCTTGATGCATAAGCAATAACCTTACCATCTTGCATAAGGACACATTCTAAACCTTGAATCGAAGCATCACTATAGATCACAAACTCTTTTTCACTAACTGGCAAAGTTATTACTGGAGTCAATACCAACCTTTCCTTCAATTCTTGGAAGCTTCTTTCACATTTGTTGTCCCACATAAATTTAACATGCTATTGTGTCAATTTAGTCAAAGGAGTTACAATCTTTGAGAAGCCTTCAACAAATCTTCTATAATAGCCAACTAAACCTAGGAAACTTCTCACCTCTATAACATTTGTCGGTCTTTGCCACTCTATAAAAGCTTTAATTTTCTCTGGATCAATTGATACACCATCCTTTGATATCACATGCCCTAAGAAGGCCATCTCTTCAACCTAAAACTTGCATTTACTAAATTTCGCATATAACTTCTTTTCCCTAAGTCTTTATAACACTAAATTTAAATGTTCCTCATGTTCTTTCTGATCTTGAGAATATATCAGGATGTCATCAATGAATACATCACAAATAAATCCAAATAATCTTTAAACACTAGATTCATGAGATCCATAAAAGTTTCTAGAGCATTAGTTAACCTGGATGGCATGACTAGAAACTCGAAATGTCCATATCTGGTATGAAAGGCTATCTTTGCTATGTCCTGTGGCTTAATCCAGAGCTGATAATACCCAGATCTCAAATCAATTTTTGAAAACACTGTGCCTCCTTTCAACAAGTCAAACAAATCATCAATTCTTGGCATAAGGTACTTGTTCTTTATCGTGACCTCATTTAATTCTCTGTAATCGATACATATTCGCAAACTCCCATCCTTCTTCTTCACAAATAGAACCAGAGCATCCCAAGTAGAAATAGTGGGTCTAATAAAACCAAGCTCTTGCAAATCTTATAATTGTTGTTTCGATTCTTTTAACTTAGTCGATGCCATCCTGTAAGGTGCTTTCGATATAGGCACTGTTCTCAGTATTAACTCAATCCCAAATTATATCTCTTAGTTAGGAGGTAACCCAAGTAGCTCCTCAAGAAACACATCTATGAAATCCTTCACTACCGTTACCATATTGATATTCACTTCTTTAGCATTAATTGTTACTACAACAGCAAAATTTTCCCATAACTCCATAGAATTTATACTCCGTGGTCTCTATCTCTTAAGCACATAAGTAAATTTACCACTTTCCAATTCAAAACTTAACTCTACTTTATTACAATCTATTGTAACTTTGTACATATTTAACCAATTCATACCTAAAATGACATCAAAATCAGTCATAGGTAAAACTAACAAATCTATTGGCATATTTACACTAACAACTAATACATCCGCATTTCTACATACACAAGTCTCCTTAAATTTAACACCCAAGGAGGTATTGATACTCATAATTCTATCAGATAACACTTCAAATTCAAACCACAATCACTCATAAACCTTTAGACATACATGCATGTGTGGCCGCTGCATCTATTAGAGTATAGGTATGATATTTTGTGATTATTAAAGTACCTGCCAATGTATCAACAGAAGTAGTTTCCCCACACAGTGGGAGTGCAAATATCCTTGCCACTGTTTTGCCTTCACCTAAATTTGAATCATCACCTTTAGATCTAAATGTACAATTAGTGATGTGGTGTCCCTTCTATTTACAATAAGCACAAAAATAGGTTATAATACTGGATTCATGCATTCAGAAGCTCTATGTCCTTCTTTGCCACAAGTGAAACATGCCTTCAGATTCTATTTACATTGGATTGCTTCAAAGTCCATAACATCTGGCATATCTTCTTTCAAAGGTGGTAGGAGAAGTAGAAGTCTTGGTTACCAACCCTACATTTGTCTTCTTTCCTAGAAATGACTTCTTTCCTCTACTTGCATTATCATATCTCCTATAGGGAGTACACAATGTGGATCTCTCTCCCAAAAATGTAGCTCATCTATCCTTTTGTATCTCAATCTTATTTAAAATTTATTCTACTAACTTCACCTTTGATTTCCAAATTCAACCCACTTTGAAACTTTTGAACCTTCATTCTTTCGTCATTGTATCCTTCACTTGAAAATCTTAGCAACCTATAGTACTCTGAATGGTATTTGTCAATAGTATTACTTCCTTACCTTAAACTTAGCCAATTAGAAATCATTTGTTCTCGAATGGTAGCTGGGAAGTACTATAGGAAGAAAGCTTCTTTAAATTGTTTTCAAGCAATAGGCCTTAGTAGATTTTCGCTTGCAAGTGTCCACCAATTATAGGTGTCTTTCTTCAGTATATAAACAGCTAGTCCACTTTCCTATCTTTGAGTACTTCACAAGCCGCAAATGCATTCTCCAATTCTTCTGCCCAATTCTCTATAGTTGTCGGATCTGAAACAGTCCCATCAAAATAAGATACTAGCCAGACAAAGTCATGTAATTTGACTATTCATTTCGCTCTCCCATTGGTACATTGTCTCCTTGTCTAGCAACCTAAGGAGAATACTGTTGCACAAATTGTTACTATTGTTGATACATTGTGTCTTGAAATGGTTGAATTACCACAAACATCTCGTTGAACATGGTGTACATATTATTAGGATCTTTCATTTGTACTTAAGGTATTTGTTGAAATGGCGGCATCTGTGGTGGTTGTGGATTCTGAGCTATAGATGTCGATGCAAGAGAGGGAATAGTAGTAGAGACAGGATTTGAAGATGATGTAGAGGCTAGAGCAGTTGACTGAGGAGGTGGAGGAGACATATTCTTTCTTTCTGGTTTTTTTCGATTGTGTCTTCGTAACCCGTCTATCTTTACAAATATACACACCATATATCCACAATATAGATCATAAGTTATAAATTATTCCAATGGAATTCAATTAGATCCACTTTATTATTAATTAAGGTAAACAAGCAAGTAATACACATAATTCAAACAAAATCCTAAGCCTTTCTAAACTACCTTCACTGCATCTAAGGTTTAGTCATCTTATACTCTATTACATTGAACAAGCAATTGCATAAATATAGCTCTTATACCACTTTGTAAAGACCCGATGTAAACCTCTAAAGTTTTGTGATCGGTTTAGCTTAAAACCCTAATTGGAAGGTTAACCGGAAACTTTAAAGTCAACAAAACCCTAGTTAGATATTATGATTTAAGTCCGGCAATCCCGTATAAGCAACCCTAAGAAAGTAAGTAAGAGATTAATATGTAGAATAGTCCGTAATTACATAAGAAAGCTTAAAAAGATCATATTAGTAAAATCGTGAATCGTTTTGAACCCGAACGAATACAGTTCTTGAAAAACGTGTCCCGAGGCTCGGAATAGTAAAAATATTCTAAATATACTGTTAAACTTGTAAAAATGTAAGATTTTCAAAAATATCAGTTTTATAATTTTTCGGTAAGTAAAAATATGAAATATCATAATTATACGCTTATTTTCTTACTATCGGTACTTTATTAATCATATCTACTTTACATTACACTATTCACTACTATTCTTTTATCTCTACTTTTTCTAACACCTACTTTTACAACACCATAACCTATTACATTTACTTTTTACCTTTCACATAACTTTATTTCACATCTACTTTACTTATTACTTCATTTAATCAACAAAAATACAAAATAAAATATCTCTCTTCCCTCTCTTTAAGTGATGACCGGCGCGCGCACCCCCCCCCCCCCCTCCCCCCCTCCCCCCCTTCTTTTTGTTTTCATCTCTCTCTCAATTTATTTTATTTCTTCTTTATTTAAACCACACAAAAATTCACTCCTCATTTCCTATAAATACCCCCCTCATCTTTCACTTCTTTCACACAATTACTACTCATAAATTTACTACCAAACCTCTCTCAAATTTTCCTCTCTATACTCTCTCTAAATACTCTCTCAAAGCTCATTCAAAATAATCTCAAACCACCTTCTACCTACACAAAACCCATTTCCACATAATACTTCAAAAAACCCTTTTTAGGTAAACTTTTCTTTACAAATTCTTTCTTCTCATGTCATGTAACTTTACATGATCATAGTGTGAGTTTCCAAAAATGAAATGTTATGGAAGATATACTATGTTCATGTATTGTTCTTGTTCATAAATATCTATTTATATTTATGTTGTTATTTTACATTGTTCATATTATTATTGTTATTATATCTAACTAAGTATTATTATATATCTACATATATATATATATATATATATTCTTTAGAGCATATAAGCTCACTTGCAATTTATTTATTTTCATGCAAAGTAATTTATTTATTTCTTCCATTGCAATTTATTTATTTCTTATTGTTTTAAGACTAGTCTCTAGTCTTAGACTTGTCCTCATCAAGTCAAAACAATTTTTTTCTTTCTTTTATTTTATTTCTTTCTTTTGGGACTAATCTACTTCTTAGTCCCAAGAGCCTTGAAGAAGCTAAGACTCCCAATACTTGACTTTATTTATTATTTATGTTATTTTTGCTTGTTATTATTTCTCATAATCATGCCCGTTAAGATTGTTGTCCAAATTTTCAAAGCTCCAATTATATTTGATAAAAATGAGATTTTATCACCTAAGAATAGTTTTATATAAAATATAAAATCTATGGTTGAACCAAAGCAAAATTCTTTTCCAAGCTTTAAGAAGAACTCACTACAATTTGAAAAGCTACTTTTTGTTTTGAAAAAGCTTTTTAAATCTTTTCTATATTACTTGTTTTCTTAAAAGAAGATGACTTTGATACTAAAACAATTTTCATAATATAAGAAAATCTCCTAAAACAAAAATAAGAGTTTCCAAAACCAAGATTTTTCAAATAAATAGTCAAAGAAAACAAATAGGAAAAGTAGCGCTAATGTTGAGAATTTAGAAAAGAAGAAATTCATTTTTTTTAATCAAAAAGTCATTTAGAAAAATAGTAAGACAAACATAAAGTAATTCTTTGAAAAACAAAGAAAACAAAATATTCATTTTAAAAGATTTACAAAATGGATTTCTTGTAAACTATAATTTTCTAAACTCCTAATTAACATTGTTTTACTCAAGAAATATAGTTGGAGAGCAAACACTTGAACATGGATAAAATATGAGCTAAGTATCTATGAAAAAGGAATTTTTCATCTATATAGATAACTAAGTATTTATCAAACAATTTTCGAATGATTTAATGTTTGAAACAAATTACTTTTAGGTTGGGAAAATTCATGGTGAATCTGGTCACCACTGTTTTGAAACCTAAATGATCTAGTTTGGTAAAAATAGTTTCAGAAATGGATAGATCCTTTCAATTAGGTAGAAATCAGTATATTATATGCCCGATTCCGAGTTAAAATGACCAAGTTATGGCCATTTTAAATTGGAGTCTTCCTTTATACGCACTTTGATGCAGTTATGTCATTGTTTTGCCAAAATTCAAGAAAGTCATCAAGACATACTCATTTTTGGTATTTTCTTTGACTATGTGATTCCAAGGAAGGATACCCATACCCCGAAGATTATTTCGACTAATTGGATTATGTGAACGACTCATCCATTTAGAGCAGTGTCGACATGGCATCGAGAGTTTATTTCCTTAAAATGCTTTACTTGATTGTGCTTATAATTTAGTCGCATTAGAATTAAGAAAAGACAAATTGATATATAAGCGAAAAATTGGTTGAAAGGATCCTAAGAATATCGAGGCCGGAACTAATTAAATGTTTGTTTTAGTATAGCACTTGATTTGTATGGAATTCTATGATCACCTTAAATTTGATAATAACGATACTATGATAAATAAATTGATTCATGCATACCACGAAGTGAGTCACATTGCATTGGGTTATTATCCTTGGGTGAGAAGGATGGTAGCTTAGGTCGAAAGCAACACTTGACGGTTATGATCGAAAGCGATTTCTTAATGATATGGAGTTAAATGCTTGGCGGAAAGTTCGGAAGCATGGTTTAATTCAAGTAGACTTAATATGCTTGGCAGTATTGATCGAAAGCATTTTTTTTTTTAACTAAAACTCCTTGTTTTGAGGTTACGTATCACCAAACCCCGAATGAAGGGCGTAAATCCATTCAACATATAGTTCCTGGAAAACTATATGTCTTGTTTACCCATGTGTATATTGCATTTCATTTGTCTACTTAAATAACTTGTTTGAATTTCATTATCCAATAAGTTTATTTATGGAAATAGTTCTCACTAAGCTCGTTAGCTTATACCCCTATAGATATCTTTTGCAGTTTACCTATTTATGGTTGAGACCACGTGGACCCTGCAGCCAAGTATTTTCCTTTTTGGTTAAGGAATTTCTAGATGAAGTTTAGTGTTGGATAAAATATAGACTTCATAGAAATATTCTTGTAATAGATTATAGTTATTTGTGGCTGGGGAATGCCCTTAAGTTTTGTAAGACAATTGTCATGATCAAATGAATATTATGAATCCTCTTTTCTTAATTTGTTATTATATCTTCTTAAGATTCATAATTTCATGTATGGTCCTCTAAATTTGTGAGAGCACACACTTAATATCGAAGCTTCTAGGAATGACTAAGGTTGTCATACTTAAACTTTAATATTGAGTGTGGCAGACTGTTACGTTTAGGGTACCCCTTGGGGCGTGACACCCGACGTGTATGTAACCAAAAACCTCACATGTCAAGCCCCTAACCACGTATAATATATGAAAATATTATACGTAAGTTTCCTAAAAAGGAAGGAGTTTATGGAAATTTCTTGTTCAACCTGTTAAAATACAAACTTTACAAATACTACTCAATTAAGAGTAGATAACTTATATAAACACATATGATAGTACTAACTAACATGGCACTTCAAAAATTACAAAACCAAACTTGAAATATATATGCTAGAAAACTCAGGTGCTTAATATTACAAAACATAAGCTTGGAGATAGCCTCAGTCTATACTATTATGTTTCAAAGTAAGGTCTTGCTTTTTCTCTTTTCCAAGAAAACAAAATGGAATAATCCATCACCCTACTAGTCTAACTCGTCCAGAATGCTTCCCAATCAGTACCATAACCTATATCATTATAGCATTCATCATCATTGATACCTATAGAGGAAAAAGTGATCTAGGGGCCTAGTACGTAACAACACAAATAAATACCAGATGGCACACAATCCTAACTAATGTGATGCAAGAAACAATAGAATTATTTATCTTTATTTAAGTAAAACATTTCAACACGAGAGCATTTAAACTTTGATTTTAATCCTTAGGAATCTGAGAGTCCTAAGTAACATAAGCTGCTTAGGGGATTGATATAACAGACTGCATACTTATATCTCTTATATAACTTTACAATTAATAATCTCATCTAGGATTCACAGCCATTACTCAACTTTAATTAACTTAATCCATAATATCACCTAGTTCAGTCGTCCCCATAAACATGAACTAAATCATATTATTTCTTCTTAAGAGTAAGTAAATGTTACACCAATATTGTTCCTCCTATCAATTACTTGTTGAGCCACTTTATGAAAGTCATTGCATCTTGATAGGAATATCATAAGTGCCTAATCTACCGTGTTAATCTCATTAATAGGGTTTCCTCTCCTCGGATCAAATTCAACGACACACACACCACAAACAATTCACACAAATTTTTAAGCCAATCTTTATTTAAATTTGATTTCATAATGTCTAACCTAGCACTCAACAAACAAGTTACTACGTACCTGAATAATCAAAACGATCAGGTAAATGACCAATATTCAACCTCGACTAAATATGAGAATCTACGAAAGAACCATATCATGTAAAACTTCATTAATTCATAATTAAACATTAAATCATTCACCTTCATCAAACTCAAACAAAATACCAAACCATCCTAACTTCTTATCCACACGTGTATCTGTACTTGCATATCTCATTTCATTAGTTTATTATCATTTTATTTATCTATTTTATATGAATAGTATCATATGGTCTATCATGCCCGTGACAAAGGTCGTGATGTCTATCACAGGCAGCATCACGGTCGTGATCTTGGGCCATGGTGTATCTCACTGCCTTGTCAAGCCTGTTTTAGGAGATCACGCCTTCTATAATGGCCGTGATGTAGGCCATGATAAGAATATGCCCGTGATAGCTTTGTTTAAATTTGTCCAAAAATCATTCGAGGGGATAACAGTCGTAATCTAGGTTGTGCCCCTATAAGAAAAAGAGGTAAGAGGATATCACGGGCTTGGTAACAACCATGATTAAGCTTTAAATATCATAGAGAGGAAATAATGACCCTCGTAACAGCTGTGATCAAGGCCATTTCATGTTTAAAAATCAATAGAGAAGATCACGAGCCTCATAACAGCCATGACCATCAAGAAAACATACTTTCGAGGAGATAACGGCCACAAACACGCCCGTTATGAACATGATATTGGTCTTCTAATACTTGTTTCAAAACTTTCGAAGTTCTATATCCTCTAACTCTTTATTAAGGCCTTATTTGTTTATAAAAACACATTAAAACTATCCTATAATCACAATACCAAACATCATCAAGTTCTTTTGCACTCATATGCTCATTCCATATGTATATGCACAATAATCCTAACCTAAAATATAAATCTATCATACATGCTTGTAGAACTCTATTATCCCTTGAATCATTCAAGTTCTACTCATTTATCACTTACAACATCAATACACATATCAACTCATCATAAACAAAAAATTCATTTCTTAAAACACTGAAGGTACATGTGCTTATTTGCATATCTATTCTAATTTACATGTTATCAAACCGTCAACTTGTCTAAAACACTAAAGTTCTACTCCTATTTGACAATTAGCATCAACTAGAAACTATAATTAAACATAATTTGCAAGAAATCACTTTACTTACTTTTATGGCTACTAGAATCAATCAAGCTTTCTTTCCACTTTCTTGGTTTAAATCTTACTTCTATTTGTTGATTGGATTGATTCTTTGCTTAAAAACTGGTGGGGTAAGATTTAGAAAAGACTTTGAGGTAGATTATGAGGATGAAGAAGAAAGAGAGAGACGATGGTGGGTCTATTTTGGATTGATATTTTGCTGGCTTCTTTTGACTTTTTGAACATTTAGAAACCTTTAGAATATTGTAAAACATGGGCTTGGGCTTAAGTATTTGTGTGGGCTTAGTTCATTCTGTAAAGAAAATAGGATTTTGGCTTTTCTACAAATTTTGCAACTAATAAGTCTCCCAATTATCACAAGATAAAACATATCATATTATTTTCAATACAATTCCATATATATATTATTACAATCATTTAATTTCACCAACACATATAATTCAATTACAAGATATTCCTACATTAATAGTTTATCATATCATCAAATCAAATTGTAATAGCTTAACTATAACAATTTAAATCACAAAATCATAAATAAAATATATAAAAATTAATTTAGTAGCTTTAATTTAGGTTATTTCAATATACTAAAAGAGGTAATGAGTGATTATTGTTTTATTTCAGAGGAAAAACAAAGCAATCTTTGAGTTTCTAGAAGATCATTATGACTTAGACGAAATGAGAGATAGGTAGCATCGACCTTATCATATTGTTTATGCTTGTAATATAGTTGCACATGTATTAATGTGAATATAGCTAGCTATGTATCAGAATGGGAACAATGCATGTTGTATGGTGTTTATCTTTGCATAGAATCTGATAAATCTTTTATTGAAATGTTTTTTACAACCAAAACTTTCTCAATCATAGTGATCCTCTTGAATCCCCAGAAAAATTCTCATCCCTTTGGGGCATAATATTTCTTCATCCTTTTGTGGCATAAAATTTCTTTATGCCTTTGGGATGCAAAATTTTTCTTATCCCTTCGGGGTACAAAGTTTTTCTTATCCCTACTTTGCAGGGTGCAAAGTCTTCTTTATCCCTTAAAGGAATAAGATTTCTTATCCCTTTGGGGTGAAAAATATTTTTCATTCTTTTTTGAAAAAGAACAAAGTTCTTCTTTTCCTGTAGGATGCAAAATCTTTTTATCTCTTTGGGGCGCAAATTCTTGTCATTCCTTTGGGGCACAAAATTTCTTTGTCCTTTCGAGGTCTAAAGTTTCCAAAAATCCCTACATATCAGGGTAACCTTTCAAAATCTTTGGTTACCAAGGTGACTAGAACCTTTGGCAATCAGGGTGACCTTCCTCATCATCCCTGCTCCGGTTTTTCAAAATCCCTAGATGTTGGGGTAAAGTTTTGTAATTAAGGCTATTAAGTTTAGGTTTCCGACAAAAATGGTGTCACTTTTTGCCTTTATAGTGAAGTTTTGTTCAAACTTCCCTAAAAAGAGAGGCAGCTTTCAGTACCCCATTTTGCCCCTCCCAAAAAAATATAAAAATGAAAATTCTATAAAATTTAAAATTTGAAAAAAGTACAAAAACATAGTAAAATTTAAAAATTAAAAATGTAAAAATATTAGTTAAGTTAAAATTAACAAAAAATATAAAAATTAAAAAATTTAGGCATAGGAAACCCCTTTTTTTTAATAGATACGCTTATATAGGAATTATAAATAAAAGCATTTTAAAATTTAAAAAAATAAAAAAAAAATTTGTATACTTTAGTTTTAAGTTTAGGCTTTTTATAAATATAGTGGTCATTTTATAGTGTTGGGCTATTTTGAATAATTTAAAAGAGGTTGGACCCACTTTAATTGGGCCTATTTTAATATTAGATCATGTTGGGTTTGAGTATGATCTTTTTAGGTTAAATGTATTTTAAGTGGGTTTATTGGCCAAAAGAACCAAGTCAGCTCAGTAGATTAAGGCATGCATGTTGCAAATTCAGTAACGACCAATAATAGCCATATTACTGAATAGTAACGAATTTGCCCCTTCTCACTAACGATCTCTCTCCCTCATCACTAAGGCTATAAGTGAGTCGAGACAGCTCACGAGCTACTCGAGTTCGACTCGGTGAAAGCTCGAGTTCAACTCGCTTACATTCGAGTCGAGCTTGAGTTTGAGCTGCTCGAGTAGTTATCAAGTTCGAGTTCAAGTTTTAAAATATTCTGCTCGTGAACTCTCGAGCTTAATCAAGCTTAAACGAATATTAAATTGAGGCGAGTCGAATTTGAGTTTATCAAATATTAAATACTCTATATAGTTAAATCAATATTTTAAAAAAATAATCGAGCTTAATCGAGTTGAGTTCAAATTTATCGAGTATTAAATCGAGTCGAGTTCAAACTTAAAAATTAAAGCTCGATTGAGTTCGAATTCGAGTTCAAACTTCAAGCTTTTCATTTGAGTCGAGTTCAAACTTGGTACTTTATCGGCTCGACTCGACTCATTTATAGCACCACTCATCACATCTCCTTCGTTTCTCCCTTTCTTTTCTTTTTTAAGGCTTACCTCATCTCTCTCGACCAGGCTCTCTCATCGAAAGCTCTCTCTCTCTCCTCTTTCTCCGACCTTCATCCCCGTCCCATCTCTCTAGCTCTTTCTCCCTCTACCCAAGAGTCCGTCTCTCCCTGTCTCTAGCGTACCCTTTCTTTAGCCAACCACCACAAACTCGCGAAAACCGCCACAAGCAACCCACCTCAATCCTAACAGCCACCACCGTCGACCCCAATCAAACCAACAATCACCTAAACCGAAACCACCATAATCCCAACTGTCCCGATGAAGTAGCCTCCATAACTCCGTAACCCAGGTCCCATCTCCCTCAATACCTCCTTCACCCACCACGTAAAACCAAAACAACTCCATTTTCCGCATCACAGCGATCCAAAACTCGACCACCACAACAACCACCCTCGTTACCATCAACAGTTACTCCCATCAACCTATACCAAGCAGCCGTCACTGTCCCCAACCCTCAACCGGCAGCCACCATCACCCGCTGAACCTACCGAACCCCCAACGAACTAAAACCAAAGCCACTCTACCAATCAAGACCACCACGTGAACCCTTCACCGAGACCAAACAGCCTAGAACCTCCATTCCCAAAACTGATGCCACGCTGCAACCTTTAAACCCCAATCACCAGAGTCTGACCTCCAGACTAACCCGCGAAAGAGAGAGAGACCATAGCTTGTCATTGTTTTTGCATGATTTGAAGATCTGTAGTAAACCCAGGTTCGACTCGACTTCGATCAACCCGTTGCTATTGGATAGATTCGGTCCATAATTTGCATTGGAAGATCAACGTAGCAGTTTTTATTTTGTTACGTTTTAGTTCATTTAATTCTTTAGTTATTTATGTCAATTATTGTATAATCTAATGTACATGTAATAATGGAAAAAATAGTGGAAAAGGCAAAAAAAAAAAAAAAAAAAAAAAAAAAAAGAGGGGACAAAAATTATATATTATGTACGATATCTATGCTACGCGATTTTATGCTGATCGCACCATATACGTATCCGGAAACAATCACAAACGTTTATGGTTAATAGCATGCGGTGCGGTATCATAAAAATCATATAGGTTTGATGAAACATGTGTGTGTTATGCATGTTATATTTCTGTTGTTATTTAGATGATGTGAGTAAATAATATGATAATTAGATAAGTTAAGTTAAATAAATGAAATTTTAGGATATAAAATAAACTTTAGGATATGATCTATATTAAAAGCACAGTTGATAATTGCCTTGAATTCATATAAACATGTGAACATCAACAATTTAAGATTAAATCACAAAAAATAACAAAAATGTAGGTGTAGTTTAGGATTATCAACTTATCACACTTTTGATAATACGTGCTACACTCAATACAAACCATTCTAATGATACTTTGTGATGTGTTAGATCAAAGAATTATCAATAGGAATTGATAGGCTTATTTGGCACGATCACTTGCATATAGAATTTTTAGTTCTCCTATAAATATTGTTTTTTCTTTTTCTTTATCAAAAACCAAAAAATAAAAATTCATAGAATTAAAAAAATTTATTTATCCTTTTTTGTCTTTTTCCCACATACGGGACACGTATATGTAAATAAAAAGTTTTTTCCAACTAATATATACAATATCACTAGTTTCTTTTTTAAAATATCAAAAACAAAATAAGGGGAGGTTTTCCGAAAACTAGGACACTTTTATGAGTTTACAAAAAAGCAAAAATATAAAAGTTAGATCTTCTAGGTATTTTCACATCAAATTGGCTAATCGCTTTCACATGGCAACTTGTCCTAAATAAAAAAGAAACAAACACACTAAAGTTTTATAAATTAAAACGAACTACAAGGACCTTATTTCGACTGGTGAATATGTAGGCACCTAATAGGCAATCACAATAATAAAAAAACTCTTAGGATTTTCAAATCAAAGAAAAATGTATGTTTGTATGTATAAACTCTTTCTATAAAAAGACTAAAAGTTAAAAAAAAAAAAATTAAAACAAGCCAAATTAAACTTTTCCCTCTGAATCCTTAGCTCATATAATTCAAAATTTCTAAAACCTAAGAGTTTACGTTTTAAAACAGTAGTCCCTAAACTTAAACTTTTTGTTTATTCCCGCAGATCGATGGCCGAACCAGAAATCAAACCACCCATTTGATTTTTGGTTCACCCTTTATTTTTCCAACCTTAGTTGGAGGCAACTCCAAACTAAACAGTTTTCAAAATTGGCTTTTTAAAAATCTTACTGGTTTCTCATCGAGCATTCCGTATCAGATGAGCTAAGTTTGATGCGAATTATAACCTTTATAGGGATAGTAGCTAAATTTGAGCTTAACAAGTCCCCTTGTCTATCACTGCAAATTTCAATTGGCTTTTATATTAGATGGATCTTAAGAATGCATTCCTAATTAAGGAACTTAAGGAGGATGTCCATATGAATATTCTACCAAGATTTGTAAAGGAAAATGAGATTGAAAGGGTGTATAAACTAAAATAATCTCTATATGAATTAAACTAGTCACCCATTGTGTGGTTCAAGAGAATCAAAACTATTAAATTATGACTCAATGAGGGATATTCAAGAAGAATGAAGTCACATGTTAGAAGATAAGTTCTAAGAAAAGAGCTATTTTGATTGTTCATGTAAATGATGCGATAGTTACAAAGACTAAGGATGCAATCGAGTCGGGCTTCGGATGGGTCATATGAACTCAAACTCGAACTCGTTATACTATAAGACATACCAAACCTCACCTTATAACCTTGTAGGATTTTCTTTCTATATCCAAACCCATCCTACATGATTTACTCTAAAACTTGCCACCCGTCCGATTACTTGTCTGACTATCAATTTGATTACCTGCTCAACCACCTACTCGATTATCAATCCGAAACCACCCACTTATTGTTTTTTTTTTTTCAATAGATTTAGTAGACATAAGCCAATAAAATAATAATCCAATAATATAGCAATTCACCTTCTTTTTGCCTACCTATTTTAAAATTTAGCCTATTACTTTGTTTACATTTAATAATATTTATATTATAATTTTTTTTACTAAGACTAATGAGTCGGGTGATACAGGTCGAGTATCCATCGGGTTTTAATAGTATTCAAACTCAACTTTAATACCCTACAGGGTTTTTACCTATATCCAAACTCGATCCTATTAGGGTCAAATCTTATAGGGTTTTTATCAGGTTAGATGGTTCGAAAACCGGTTAATGGTCGATCGATTGCATCCCTAACAAAGACTATTAAAAGGAAAAATTAAAAATTGAAAAGAAGACCGAAGATGGAATTTGTATTCAAGGATTGAGACATTTGAAATGCTTTCAAGGAATGAAAATTACTTGAAGTAAGAGCGATATTTTCATTTCATAAAAGAAGTATATTCCATATTCCTGATTTATTGCAAAAGACCAGTAAACATTATTGGAAGAGCAAAGTAGGTGAGGGAAGATATCAAGCACTTGTTGGCACACTCATCTACTTAACTATTACCAACTTATCTATTTATCTATTACCAAACCTGGCATAGCCTTTGCTGTGACCTTGGTAATTCATTCTCCAAATAAGTGCACGTAAAAGCTGTTGTCTATATTTTTAGGTATATGAAAGGAATGTCTAGTAAAGTTATATTATGCAAGAAAAAAAATGAGAAAGTCATAGAGAGGTTTATTAAAGATGTGAAAGTGAATTAAATGGTCAATCGTTTGAAAAAGAAGTCAATTTTTGTTGACCGTAACTCATTTTAATAGATTAAACAAGCCAATTCAACTCATTTAGTTCATTCATATATTTTAGTGGGTTATATGTGTTATCCCATCAATCCACTACCAGTAAACTTTTAATTTTTTTTCAATTAATATTATACAAAACGAAAATGCAGTAATCCTTTTCCTAATTAAGTAAAAAATCACATACCTATATTATACCAAATATGTAAATTATTATTAATAATTAATGACCTATAATTTGCAAGCTTTTTTCATTAGCCATAAATGAAATATCCTATGGTAGCTTCTAAGAGAGACAAAGTACATTACAACAAACATTATTTGAGATCTGCATCGGAGGATGCAACTTGTGCATCAACTGTAAGCAAACATGAATTCAAAATCTTTATCGTATATTTTTATGTATTCATGAGTTACCGTATTGGTTCAGAAAATAGTTAATTCTATGTTGATTTTTTTTAAAAAAAAAAATTACGTGGGTTAGCAAACCAACACAATTGATCATCATGGGTTATCTATTGTTGATTGGGCTGAAAATCATAAGAGCTGTAAGTCTGCTTCATATTATTTAAAAAGATGGTGATATAAAATGGTGATATGGAGAAGTAAAAAGCATAACAAAACGTTGAAAGTACAATAAAAGTTGAACATTGTACCATTACTCATGAAATAATTATAATTTGTGTAAAACAGATAATAGATGTACAGGGGTACGCAAATAACCCTACGTAGACATCATCACGGGTCGGTTTCGAATTGAGAACCGACTTGACCTGTCACCGGCGGTTCCTGAACCGGGAACCGGCCCTGCAATGGCGGGTCTGAACCGATAAAGGACCCGTCGGTTTTGACGGATCCTCACGGTTCCATCCCTAAAAACCGCATGATCAGGCGATTTTTGAACCATCGATTCAAGAACCGGCAGTTCTACACCATAAAAATTATAAAAAAAAGTAAGAAAAAAAGAAAAGAAAATTATAAAAAATTATAATTATAAAATAAATATTTAAAACTATTTTTGCATAAATAATAAAAAATTTATTTCCTATTCACAATATTTAATGTGTTATTATTAACAACAAAAGTAATAAATACATTTGAAATCATATATTGTTAAATTTATATAGACTTCTAATCAAAGTAGACTTTCTTTCTTAACAATGTGTGATTCGTTTTTTGTTATTGAAAATTATTTATATCTTTGAATATTTTATAGTGTCACATTGCTAATATAACAACTAAAAAAGTGCAAGTGATTGTATATAAATAAATACATAATTATAGAATTTCTTTTAACTAATGCGATGAACAATTATTGTTAGGCTCAATGTTATTTCAAGTTAAAAATTTATTTTACATTTTTTCTTAGTTAAATTAAGTAAATTATTTAATTAATTTTTTATTTTTTTCATGATTCCCGGTTCCTCTAGAACCAGAACCGAACCGTGAGAACCGGCAGTTCCTACGAACCGGGAACCAGACCGGCTCCCACAGTTCCGGTTTCGGTTCCACCACTTTTGGAACCGGGAACCGGCGATTCGGGTCTGGTTCCAGACCCGAACCAAACCATGATGATGTCTAACCCTATGAGTGAGTAATCTTGTTGTACAATGTATCATTTATGTCATACTCAACCAGATAGAGTCTAAAAGGATCTTAAAAGTTCAAGAGTATTGTACAAGTACAAATTTTCTAAAACCTTTTCTTAAGAGGTAGGTTAGAACATGTACTTTAATATATAAAGAATATATATTCTAGGCCATCATGCATCTCCCTTATTATATATAATAAATTTATATAAGTATATATATAAAGAATAATGCTCCATTTTTTTTTTTTTTGCAACCACTTTTGTTTAATATTATTATTTTCAGACTAACTTCTAGAAATTTTTATTATATAATAACTTGTACCATTTTATTTTGAAAGAACTTGTTATTGTATTAGATAAGAACTACGGTTCTGCATATGCACTTAAATTGCTAAATTGTGTAAAAACATTGTTTGTCTTTTAAAACTGATTAATACATTGGTAGCTTCAAAGTTTTTAATTTAAAATTTATTCTAGTTTCAACAATTTTGTTTAATATCACATAAATAGGTTCTATAAATATTTTTTATAAATTTCAACTTTTACACATGAATAGATTTTGCATATTGTAAAACTTATGATATGAACATATTATTTTTAAAATTCATTCCTATATGTTGGTTCTAGTGAATATATAAAAATTAGGTAGTTTCATATATTACATGAAATCATATCAAATACTATAAACTTAAAGTTTAAAAAAGAAGGAAAAATATAGAGATTTCATAAACAAATTTGTTAGTTCCATATGGTACAAAGTATCCTTTACCTTAAGGCTTCAAACAAGCAAAGGTACTTACAATTTGCTTAAGCTTGTGAGTTACTTGAGCTTGGCTCATTTTAGGCCAACTCGGCTTATTTGGCAAAACGAGTCAAGCCTAAGCTTTTTTTTAGGCTCACGAGCTAGTTCATGAATAAACTCATTAAAGGCTTGTCTAATATATTAATATAATATTATAATTTTTATATATAATTATTTATGTAAATGCGCTTGAACTCAAGGTTGAGTCGTTTAGCTAAACGAGTTTAATAAACTGAGCTCAGGCTGATGACAAAAAAAAAAAAAAAAAAAAAAAAAACTAAGTTTAAGCTTGCAATTCTTAATGGGCTCAGCTCTATTTTGTACATTTCAGGTTCGTTAAAAGCTCGATTTAAGCTTGTTAATTTTTTAAATGAGCCACACTCAAGCTTACCAAAGCCTGGCTTGGCCTGACTCTTTACACTCCTACTTTACCCTGTACATTTTACAAAGTGCAAGATACAAAATAGGTACAAGGTGCCATATGGTAGGTTCTGAGTATAAATTTTAATATGTTATACCTTACACTTATAGGGTAAGGTACAAATAGTGCATCATACTCTATTATCATTTATCTACTTAATCTTAGGATGAATGTTATAGTTAGAGTTGGACGTAGTGTGATTTGGTTTGATTCGCTCTTTTGATTTCAAACCTAATAGTACGATTCAATTCGTATTCAAACCAAAAAGGAATGGCTCGGTTTGCACCATTTTTTTAATTTTCAAAATAAAAACACGTTCTATCAAGACATTTTAATTACATATTTTTCATCTTTAATGCAAATTCAAACAATAATGTTTGAAATTAATTATTTATCCAAATAAATATGTAAAACTTATAGTTGGGAAAGATTTTATTTACTATAAAATTATAATTGTATACTAATTTCATTCTCTTTAATTATTCTTAATTGTAACAATATACTAAACTCGATAAAATTAGAATATGTTATCCTAGTATAAGGTATAAATTTCGATTCACTTTACTTTTAAATAACACATTATTAATTAAATAAACTAATAAGTAACTAAGTAATAGAAGTGAACTCTAATCCATAATACTTAAAAAAAAAAAAAAGTTTAGAATGCTAAAGGTTGAAACCTAAAAATTAACTTATTTGTAAACACAACTCAACAATTAAAATATGAGATGACTAATTTAATTTTATTCTCATGATGGTTACATATCCAAAGAAAATTTAAAGAAATAATTAATTTTTTAATAATATAATTACAAGAAAAAATATATTGTGTTATATATTTTTTAATTATATAAGCATTTCAATTTGGTTTGAGGTCTTAAGCTGAACTACAAACTGTTTATTCTTTGCCAAACCGAATTACAAACCAAACCATCTTGAAAAAAAAATAAAAATTTTAGTACAATTGATTTTGCAATTCAATTTTTTTTTCACATTCCTTGTAGTTTTTTTTTTTTTTTTAATAACATAAAAGCAATTCATTGAAAAAGATTAACCATGGTCAAGTACGAGAGGAGAAGACCTAACATCTAAAAGATCAGCTTCAAGACTTGGGATGGGGGGTTACACCACTAATCCATAGAACATATCCCTCTCCTAGTTATAGAAGCTATCCAATCAGCTACCATATTAGCTTTTCTAAATGCAAAAGAAAAAGACAAACTACTAGAAAACAAATCAAAAGAGCTTTTGATTTTAGCTAGATAAGGTTCAGTGACCTAGTGGATCTTCATATTCTTTCCCAAACAGGCTTGAACAATAGACAGACAATCTGACTCCAAATCAACACTGGCCCAGCCCATATCTAGAGCAAAATCAAGGCCCATAAGGATAGCTTTACATTTGACTTCCTCTGCCGTTAGACCATAACACCACCGAACAATAGACAAACAATCTGACTCCAAATCAACACTGGCCCAGCCCATATCTAGAGCTAAATCAAGCCCCATAAAGATAACTTTACATTCGACTTTCTCTGTGTTGGTCCCAAAAGAATAACCAAGAGAGGGGTGAATTGGTTATTAATAAAAATTTACTTTTCAAAAATTCAACCAAATTCACACGACTTAGTTACTCAAACTATAATGGCATTAAAACTTACTTGAAAACAATAAACTTAATAACCAATAACTTTAATAAAAAAATTCGAATCAAACAAGTTCACTCAAATCCACAAAAGATCAAACAACAAGTTCAAAGTTAAACTCCCAGTTTTACTCTTTGATTTAGTCTTTGATTAGAAAATGAACTTCCAGTTACTCTCTGATTTAGTCTCTGATTATAAAATGCAGTAAAACCAAACAATTAAATGTGCGTGAAATTTAAAGAGATAAGAGAGAAGAGAGTGCAAAATTGATTTATAGAGGTTTTGACTCAAGCGTCAGTCTTCTCTTCCAGCACCAAGCTGGGGACCCAATATTCCACACTGGTATGTTTCACTATCCAATCAAGAAATGAGAGTACAAGCTTGTTCAACTACAATTAACTTCAATCACTCTGCTCAGCCTATCTAGCTTCACTCAAGCTATTTACTGATCTACAGAGAAAGAAAGTCACTCTCACTCCTTTTACAATCCCTCACAAGAAAATAAAACAATGACGAATAAAGAAATAAAGATTTCCTCTTAGTTAAGTACAATGAAGACAATATAGAATAGCAATATTTGGCTCAATGAAATTCGCAGCTTTCTATGCTTGTTCTTTTTCACTTATTTTTTATTTGAATCTCTATTTGTTATATATACCCTTCATTCCTAACGGCTAGGAAAAGATAAACTTTGTTCTTGATATTTCTCCTTCACAACATCTACTTCCTTTGGATAAGATGAGAAATTGAACGTTGAAGATGATCTTGTTCCTATTTGTGTGCGTCTGTTGGAGATATTAATCTTGTTGTGAATGGGTCTTCAAAAATTAAACTTTATCAATTCAAATTATCCTCTAAAAATAACGTATCAGATTCCCTTGAAGACAGGACAAAATATCACTATTCATTTTCTTCTTCAAATTCAAAAAATTTTAGCTTATAAAGATAAATTTGATTGTTGATGAAGATCCCATAAATTTCAACTACTTAACGATAAACATCCTCTGATATGGTTAAATTTGATAAACACATTTGTATCCCATTTCTTTGCAGCCATAAATCTCATGATCCTCAAGCACTGTAGCTGTCTTTAATTCTCTTGATTTTAAATTCTTCTTGTTGTCCTTAATCTTCGTGATTTTGGATTCATTGTCTTGTTAAAAACACTCCTAAAATGCAAAGATCTTCATTGTGATAGTTTTGAACTAATTTCAAAATTGATCTTGACTGTCTGAACTTGAATAAGCTGCCATGAACTTTAATTTGTTGTCAAAACCTTAATTTTTCAACAGTAAATCCTTAATCCAATAAAACTTGAATTCCCATGGATACTTTCACCAACTATGTGGAACATTATTGAATGTATTACCCAAATACATTCAACTTTGGAGCAGGGTCTTCAAAACAATGAAACAATTAAAGAAAATATGATCCGTAACTTTTTGTTCGTGTTTTACAGCTTTTTTGTAAGTTGCAGGTCTACTCTCTGATATACCTTCTGACTGTTATAAGTGTCTTGTAAACCAACGATTTACCTTCTGGGTTACCTTCTGATTATTCATTTGTTCTTAAAAAACTTTCCAAACACTTTTTGAAATACTTTCTGAATTGAATCTCTTTTGAAAAACATTTTCATAAACCTTTGATCATACTTAAGCACTGCACACTTAATGAATTTGTTAGTAAACACTCATACATGTTTTGTTATCATCAAAACCAAATTAGGAGACCTAACACTCTGTCGTTAGACCATAACACACCATCGAATGGCCTAAAATTACCTTCCATAAAGAATCTTATATCACAACACCGACGGCCGCTCATTCACTTGCCTTTGTCCAAGATCCATTAGCGTTAACCTTAAACCTACTCATCAATGGTTTCTTCTACCCTCTCTTCTCCTCTTCCTGAATTCCTCGATTCGCTTTAGATTTTTTTTCTAGCAAAACCACTCCTTTCATTTAACATCAAGCGGATGTAATTTAGAACTCTCGATGGTTCTATCCTTCTACCTTCAAATATAGCTTTACATCTCGTCTTCCAGATGAACCATGTAACCCTACTAATTCTCGGTTCGATGTCAGTCGTTGATCTCCCACACTAGGAGGATAATTGACCGAGCAATCAAAAGGAAGGAGCTAACCATTTGCTTGTTGATGGGGATACCAAGACACCTAAACCAGATTAGATAGGTCCACTCGCAAAGAAGCAGTGCATGCTCAATGGTTTCAATCTCCCCATATAGAGGGCATAGTGGATCAAGTAAGATCTTTCGTTTCCATATTCTTTCTGTAATTGGGAGAGTGTTAGATCCAATATGCCATAAGAAGTGTTGGATCTTATGTAGGGTTTTTAATTTCTAGATTTTTTTCCATCACATTTTAAAATTTTTTCTAGACGAAGAGGTAAAGTTTGATGAAGCTAACTCTTGCTTTGCTTTCAGGCGATGATATGCTAACTTTACAGAGCAAACACCATCTCTCGCATGTGGCCAGATCAGGGAATCATCCTAATGGATACTACCTAGAGGTATACTCCTAATGCTTTCCACTTCCTTGTTTGGCATGATCTTTTTAATTTTATTTATGTTCCAAGACTTAGTATCTTCATCTATCAGCTCCGTAACCAAAATGTTATTGAATCCTCCTACATCCTTAATCCTAGGAATAGCTCCCAAAATAATAGGAAGCATCGGTCCTTGAAAGTATTTATCCTGTTTCCTAAACCCACTTGCCATGTTCCTTCTTTGAACAGTTGATCCTTCCCTTTTAGAATACTATTCCAAGCCCATGAAGGCCTACCTCCATTAGAAGCATATCTAAACTCCTTATCTAGGAAATAAAGGCCTTTGAGGATTCTAACCCAAAGCTCATTAGTACCATTTTCAATTCTCCATGTTAATTTAGTAAGTAAGGCAATATTGAACAAGTGCAGGTCTTTAAATCTCAATCCTCCATTTTCTTTAGCTACCGATAGCTTATCCCAACTCTTCCAATGTATTCTTTGTTCCTCATTTTTCTGTCCCAAAAAAATTTTGCTATCAACCCATTCACTACCTTACACCATTTCATCGGATAGCACAAACAAGACACTGAATACATAGGAATGGCTGCTATTATTGATTTGATCATAATCTCTCTTCTAGCTTCAGTTAAGATGTTTTTCTTCCAACCTTTAAGCTTCCTCACAATTTTCTCCTTGACAAAGCCTAACGCTTCATATTTTGATTGGCCCCAAGCATAGGTAGCCCCAAGTACATGCCTAGGTTGTCTATGAAAGGGATGCCTAACCTGCTTCCTAGTCTTTGTTTCACCTAATTATCTGTATTACTACTAAAAAAGATGCCTGATTTCTCTAGATTCACTCTTTGCTCTTGTCATACCCTGAGAGGTACCGTAAACATCGTAGTCCATCGTACACAATATTAAAGCCTATGAATGATTACCTTAATCACGCAAGGGCTTCCATATCATGTACAAGGCGTACATCACAACCAAAGGCACATATCAGAGTAGCACAATTTACATTGATAACGATCAAGTAACAAGACAAAGGGAATACTTATCATAAAACATAAACTGTTGGTCCCGTTAAAACAATCAAGAGGGGGGTGAATTGATTGTTAAAAAAATTTCGTAGCACTAAAAAATTTACGCGAAGGTTCTGTAAAATGTTCTATAAAAGATTCTGTAAAATTGTTTTTCTCTCTTATCAAACGAATTAACCTTTTGTAGGCGTGAGAATAAATAAACAATTATAACACAATATAATTGAAATGCATGAAATTAAATAGAGTAGAGAAGAGAGATCAGGCAGCGATATATAGTGGTTCCGCCTTGTGCGTCAGTCCACTCTTCCAGCTCCGAGCCGGGGACCCCAATTTCCTTTGGGTTTGTTTCACTATATCCAATGAAAATCAATTACAAACTTGTACAAATCCCTCTGCTCGATTCTCACGCTATACACTAGCTTCAACCGATCTACAGAGTTTACACTTGTAATTGAACTAACTTAGAAGCCAACAACAAGTTGCTTCCTTTGTAAAATAGCAAAAGATAAAGATGCAATAAGGAAAGAATTGTTCTATCCTACACTTGAAAAGAAAGATGAATGAGACTTCTTTTTCAAATCTAATGGATATTTGATCGAAATTGAATGTTAGATTGCTCTCGAATTTTTTCTTGTTCGTGAACTCTCTTTGTTCTGTATCTTCTTCTTCTTTTTATTTCTGTCGTGTCTTCCTTCTTTTCTAACGTTCTGATTCTTCTTTCGTTGTAGAGATAAGGCTAATATCCCAAATATCTCGGATGTATATCTTTGACGTCTTATCTTCAATTTCAAACTTTCAAAAAATAAACTTCTGATTTCTTTAATAAAATTCGTTCTTCTTGTTGTCATTTGAATTCTTCGTACCAGTTAGTGATTTGAATATGCTGAAGACGATAAGCTCTGCTTGATTTTCGTGATTCAACATTATCCATCTTGATTTACTGTTTTGACTCCTGATACGATCAATCCTTGTTGAAGATAATTCTGGAGAAGATCCTTGCTGATATCTCGGTCTTCTCCTTGATTCTCGCATGTTATCTTCCAGAGGATAATTCAATTCTTGATTCGGTTTCCTTCACGAATATCTACTTTGAATATGCTTCTATATAGATCCAATCAGACAACATAACTTCCTTGTCTTGAAACCAATTTATAGATAGTAAAACGTAACCATTTATTATTTCCAGTAAACCTTCTAAACAAATTTGAAATATTGTTTTGAATCCAATATTGTTTGAATCCCCTAGGATATATGGGTCTGTTTGGATTGTCTGTTTTTCATCTGTATCTGTATCTTTTTTTAAAATGATATGTGTAAATATATCGATTTACATCTAAATTTTATATATATTTGTTCTATTTGATCTTTTGATGAGAACTGTCAACTTTTTTTTATCTATATCTATTTCTTGATAAATAATTTGTTAGAAAAAAGTTTGAAAAAGTGTCTGTATCTGCTGGAAAAAAGCCAAAACAAACAGACCCATAATCCGACTTTAATGAAACAAATAAGTATATTTCCCAAATATACTTATTAACTCGGAGCTAGGTCTTCAAATAAATAAAAATTCACATGTCTTATTAACATACGTAATAACCAAGTAACTTCCCAGAGGTTCTGTGTAAAGTTCTGTATTTCTGGAAATGTATTATCCTTTAACTTTTCTTATGAAAAACATTCTGTGTTTCTTTTCCTTTTGAAGCATTGTCCAGACCGAACATTTTGTAATTTAATTCCTCTAAAAACTTGTTCTGGTCTAACATATTTAAGATTTAAGATTCTAAAATATCCAAGATTTAAGATCAATCATCCAAACATATATGATTGATAAATTCTCCAACATTTTGTACAAGGTTCTGAATAACGTTATGCACACTCATAAAAAGATTAGTTCTTTGGATCATTTTGTTATCATCAAAACTTCAGATATAGAGAATCAACATTAACATAATTATTTACATATTTTAGGGGCATACCCCCGCTATTGTCTCTAAATCTATATAAATGCATTCCTTTAGGAATATCCAAAATACCAACATAGCATACATTACATATGAGAAATTTACAAAATAACTTCATCTTATGTTCTCACTTCTCCACAAGAGTTTAAAATCCATCCATGACTTCCTTAACATCATGATCCTTGAATAAAGCCACAGGTAGACCTGTTTCAACAAAAATCTATGGAGTTTTAAGCTACAACTAGCTTAGTGTTTTCATTCGCACCATGGTTTCAAGCAAGTTCAATTAAATTTTCATGCATACTATGCATGCAATGCAACAATCATGTGATTACACAAATATATATAGCTATCCGAAAACTATATATAGAACGGATTTACCCCTCCATGTCAAAGGTTAAGGAATTTTTTATGAAGATCCTCAACCTTTTACTGCTAGTCCCCAGGCCCCGCCCAAAGCATTCGGCTGGCTCGGCTCTGAGCCTAGAGTCCCATTCCCCAGGCGATTTAGATTCTCTAGGAATGAACATGGCCTGTGTCCCCATACGATAATAGTCAATCCAACTCTACGCATAAGAGTAGCAGCCTTCCGAAAGAAATATGACTCGATGGATGCTATGTGTAAATGTGTTATTTTTCTTAAGCCAAACCTTATTAATGTTTCTTAGGGGCAATCAAACAATTTAACAAACAATAAGCAAGCATACATGTAGGTGGACAAAATACTTAAACAAGTAATTCAAAGTTGCGATATTCTTAATTCTCATTTCATCACATAAGCATCGAATCACATATATACATATCTCTGAATTCCCCATACATATCCAATTTTATCTTTTCTTAGTATTCTAATGCCACAATTCTACAAGCACAAGCAAGTAACGAAATTAAGCAGAATAACTCACTTGTCCATTTCGCAATCTTCTTAGTCGTAATAATCTTCAAGAAGAGAAATTTTGTATTCCGCATCACCTAGACAAAAGAAATACCCGCAATGAGTATTTCATAGAAATTCTACTTAAACTTTTTAATTCTATTTTATTATGTTCGTCAAAATTGCATAAAATGAAATTCCAACTTAAAATGGCCATAACTTGCACATTTTAACTCGGAATTTCGCATATAATATACCAATTTCTACTTATTCGAAAAGATCTATCTATTTCTAAGTTATTTTGGTTATATAAGGTTGTTTAGGTTTCGAAACCGTAGGGTAAAAATTCATTACGAAAATTGTAGTTTTCAAAACACAAGTTTGCAAACTTTTCTTTATCCAAAAATACTTGTATCAAAGTGTAGACATTTGTATGGTTGGAAAAATCCTTAATATATATATATATATATATATAGAGATATAGAGACTCATATTGTATGCAAGATTCTAATGGAGTTGTCTCATAGATTATATTTTGTAAAACAATATCTTGCGGTGTTGAAGACTTGTATCTTAACAATTTCTTTCCTAAGTGTTTTGAAAAATTTTCATAATTTCTTGAGTTATTATAAGTATATTCTTATTTTATTTTCTAATTTCTTTTCTAAAATAATTTTTCTCTTAGCTTTGGTCTTTTACAAATTTTATTTTTATTGATAAAAATGAAGTTTTCAAGAGTTTTATTAAGTTATTGATAACTTAGAATAATTTGAGTTGTGTATATTTTCTTTTAAAGAAATGACTTTGATAAACAAGTCTTTTAAAAATAAACTTTATTTCTAAAACTAGGTATTTTAACTCTTTGACCAACTTTACTTGGAAGGAAATCATGTGTTAATATTTTCTTAAGTTTTTGATAATATCTATCATTTTTGAAACCTCTACTGTTTATATTCTTTTATTTCTTTGAAAATGAGTTTATCATTTAGAAACTTTGGCAAACTTTTATTTTTTTAAGCGAGCTTATAATTTAGTGATTTGATTTTATCTTAACTTACAAAACTTAGTTTAGTTATTACTTTTTATTATGGAGTTGGTAAAAATTCCTATTGTCACATCCTAAAAACAGGCCTAGACGGATGACCTGGACTTATCATATCATGTGTGCAACGGTAATATGAGAACCATCTTGCAAGTCAAGTTTGCAAGACTCATCTGGACAATTACTATTTAAACATCTAATTATGAAATTATATTTGTGATAAATAAAGGAAATCCGATTTCCTACAGTCCACTAGAACCGCAGAGAATTGGTATTCCCTACCAAATAGTAAAATAGAATAAAACATCTGCATTTTTCCAACTTGAAACTACATTGTTACATTTCTAATCCATAAACAAAGCTTATATTATACAAGAGATAGAATCTAACAAACTATATCATCTATCTATTTCTCATAACAGATTGTCTTCTATCATCAAGGGTTCTTCTCCACACTATTTAACAAACATATTTAATGCTCACTCAACCATATGATATGCATAGTTTGGATGATCGGAATCCATACCAATGGAGATTTACGCCCTCTCTTGGGGGTTGAAGGATTGAATACAAGCCATTCACACCTAGGAGAACTGTGAACTAAGAAAGGGGTGTGTACTCAACTTGAGCCTTCAGCTCATATATTCCTTAGCACAAAAATCATTTCTTTATATCGCAGATATAATCGTCAACTGCCCCTTAGATATCGCTAGGGAGGGAGGATTTCATTTTGAATATTTTTTATTGAAAAATAACCTTTAACTTCTCCTTAGACTTAGCTAAGGATTGAGGATTTTCTTTGAAACTCATTTTATTGAAACGTAGCCTCTATTTACTCCCTAGACAAGACTAAGGAGTGAGGACTCTTTTTTGAAATAATTTTGTGCATAAAAACCAACATTTACTTCACTAATCAATTTTCCTTTTAAGCTTCGTCTCCTCACCTAACCCGCCTAGGGGAATAGCTCATACCAGAGCCCTATAGGACATGAGCAGTCTTTTGGAGAACAGCCCACTCCCTTAGAACCACAGAACCTTCCTTAAGTATCAATCCCTTAAGCGACTCCGACACGGGCAACGTCCTTCGATGCCTGCTTAGTTCCCGCGAAGCCGACAACCCTACTAGTAGCCAACAAGCAGACCCACTGGTCCCAACATGCACTACTATAGAATCGGAATATTAATACGTGACGTGACCCTGACCAATGCAAATGTGATGTGATGCAATGCATGACCAATTCATTTAGGGTCAACTAAGATTTATATCATATTAGATGATGACCATATAAATTTCGGACACTTAACAATTCATAATGCACAATTCACATAAAACAAAGGTTATCACTCAATTCAATCATCAAACAGCAAACAAATCCTCACCCCATGCATATTTTATTAATATTAACTTAAGTGCAACTATAATACAAACACAAGCAAGGTGATGAGATTATTGTTACCCAGCTGGCATCCAAGCTAAGCCTTAACTATTTTCTAGGAAGACCAAAGCATCACCCCTAACAACCATCTAATCATCAACAACATTGGCATCATCACCAAATCATCATCATCCTTCATAAGAAATCTAAATAAGAATAAAAAGTTGACTAAAGGCTATAGAAGAGAAAATATAACCAAAGCAAACATCCATTTAGGAACTTGAAATTATGTTATAAAAATCTTATACTTAAAACAACATATTCTCCTTATCACTTAAGGCCTAATATATTTCAATCATATATAAATCATTTACTCAAAGGATTCATGTTGACCTAGCTTAATTATCTAACTCATTTTATCTTAGTGAAGTTCATTAGATCAACTAACTTTAGTTATATTACTATTTCATTTCTAAGAATCATGTTAACTCAAGTCCTTTAAGTCATTCATTTGATATGTACAGACTATACTAAGTCTCATTTAGTTACTAAATTAAATTAAGCCAAGTGAGACTTAGATTTGTTAACTAAGTTCATTTTATGTCTAAGAAGTCTAAACTTGTTATATTCACTCCGTACTCTAATGGTCTTGAAGAAATCATGATATTATTAAGCTTAACTACTTATACACAACTAATGAAATGAATCCATCTTAAGCTTTGTTATTTCTAGAGTTTCCTAAAACTTACAACATAACAATTATAAGATTCTTTCTAAGCTTTTCATAGCATTGGGAATCACTTTAATCCAAGTTCGGATGATGAAATCATGATGAAATCAAGTTAACTTGACAAAGGAAAGAAGAATAAAGGAGTTTTTTGATCCATATGAGCCATGCTAAGGGTGGTGGTGATCGCCATGCCAAGGGTGGTGGTGATCGCCACGCCCCTATCAAGGAGCATATGGAAATCCGCAAGGGAGCAGAGGCCACTACCCCCCTTACCACCACCCCATGGTGGCTACCACACCCCTTGCCACCACCCCATTATGGCCAGCAGTGGGGCACAGTGGCTGCCATGCCCCCTGCCACGGCCTGTGGTGAGGGGCGTACTAACCCAAAAATGCGTCCCCTATTTTTCTTTCATTTCTTCAAGCCACTTTTCCACATGTTTTAATCATCAAACACCATCCCTAACACCATATCAACTTAGCAACATAACCCATAACACTTCTACTTATATTTCTTCTTCTCATTTAATCAATTCATATCATCCATTCCTTTGATCCATTCATGCCCAAACAAACTTAAGTTCTAGCATATACTCATATCTCACAAATTTACAAGTTCATACTTAAGCTTTACTCATAACTAACATTAAATCATCAAATAACAACAATCACAACAACTAAAAATAAAAGACAACACCATACTTATATATTTGATACATTTTAATTTCTTTTCTTCATCACTACTACTCCTCCTCCATTGTTGAAGCTTCTTCCTACTTCGTCTCCTTCTTTTATCTTGCTTACTATCGTCATTCCTCTTTAATTCTTCTTTGAAATTGGAATTTGAGTTGAAGAAGAGGAGAAATAGAGGGAGAGAAAAGAAAAGTATAAAAGGAGTGAAAGAAAGAAAGGAAGAAATTGTGGCAGCCAATGGAGAGAGAGAGAGATTAAATTGGATAAGAATAAACTTGTCATATCATTATCTTGAGCATTAAAAACAATTAGAAGAAGATTTAAGAATATAAATAAGTAAAATCACTAACTTGACTTACAAACAAAGTTTAGAAATTTAATTTTGTAGAATTGATATTTAGTTAAGTTTAAGCTTAGAAACTTATATTTTTAGATAAGTAGGTAATCTCAAAATTCATGAAAATTGAAAATATAGAATTTAGATTATAGAGACTACCTTTGGTTATTTTAGAAACCTAAATATCAAGCTCAAGAAAATTTTATATCATCAAGAGAAATGGATATCCAAATTAAAATTAGTTGATAAAATAGTGAAATTTGGTTTGATAGAAAAATAATTAAAGTAATTAAACAAGTTGAAATAAATAGAGTTCAAATTCGTTAACTAAAAGAGATTTAAGAAATTTGGTTCATGAAATAGATATGTGAAATAGATGAAAGATTGAAAAGGAGTATTTGGAATCTCAATTTCAATTAAGTCTATTACTAATTAATTATATTCATCTATCCATTTATAACCTATAATTCACATTACTTATTTTAATTAAACATCCAAACTCAATTATTAATTACACCCTAATCAACTTCAAGATTAATCATCCATTGGTAGTTGACAACAAATTAACTTTAGTTTTCGTGATTCAAAGGCTTTTGATCGTTTTAAGATTTTATTCTCCACTCACTTTTCATTGTTTTATTCCAATTAATTTAGATTGAAATTTGATATTGTTTCCATTTTCATTGCAATTCTAAATTATCGAAACATCCATTATTTTTTGAGTTAATATCTCATATTTCTATATCCATTATCTAATCTATCTAATATTTTTACTTAATTTATACTTTCTTGCTATATTAATTTGGGGTTTGTTATAACATTTTTATTTCCACAAACATCTCAATATTCAAGTTATGTAGATTTAGTACCATTCCTTTATAATTATTTATTTATTCATAATTCATTTCTTTAATTATCCTTAATGTTTTCTTTTATAACTTTGGTCATTATTACTACTAGCTTGAATCTCATTTCCATTTATTTGGATATATATATATATATATTTAATTTCGTCCTTGCTATTTTTATATAATTTTATCTTAAAACATAATAGTTCAAATTTTTAAACGATCAACAAATTATTTAAATTTCAATATATTTAAATTACGAGAAATTATGAATGTCTTCCATAACTTTTCTTAAAACTTTTTTTTTCAATAATTTTACATTATTTTCTTAATTATTATTATTTCTAAATTTTAAGAATTTAGGTTATTACACCTACAAGTAAGCTTTTTGAGAAAAGTCCATTTATCAAATAATTATTATTACTGAGTTTTAATAAACTTTATGTAACTTGTCATAATAAAAGAAAATGTTTATTTTGTTAGTTACTTCTTTGAGAAAAATCATTTTTTATTATTATTTAATAAAAGTCTTGGTGGGTTTGAAAAGAAGTTGTAAAAATAATTTTTCTAGGTGGGCGATAACAAAATCTTGAGGTATATAAAGAGAGTTTAGTTTCATTTTTCCTTTGTTTTCTTAGTAAAATTATCCTTGTTGACACTTAGGAAAACTTTGTGAAAAGCTTGAGAAGAAGTTGTAAAAATACATTTTCTAAGTTGTTGTTAACAAGTTTCTTTATTTAGGGACTAGTTACATAATAATAGAGTTTTAGTTTCAAGTTCCTCTATTAAAGAAAAATTCTACTTTAAATGTTGTTGAGACAGTATCATTATGAGGATGCATGTATATGAGCATGTAATATGAAAATGATGAAAATATAAGAAAAATGTAAGAAGCAAGATAATAATAATAAGTAAGATAATAATATCAACTATTGGAAACCTTAGCTTCATCATGGTATCTTGGTCAAGCATTGGGAGCCTTAGCTTTATCAAGGCAACCTAATCAAGTATTGGGAGCCTTAACTTCATCAAGGCATCTCGGGACTAAGAATAGACTAGTCCCAAAAAAAAAAAAAATAGAAAAAGAAAGAAAAGAAAAAGCAATAATAGAAGCATTAAGAATAATAAAAGCAAGTTAATAAAAGTTAGTGAACATTAAGCTCTAAAAATATATAGATATACATATACTTAATAATATATAAGAGAGAGTTAGATTAGAAATACAACAACAATAATAATATCATTAATAACAACATATATAGAAGCATAATAACAAGATAATAAATTTGGAATTTATGTGCAAAAACAAAACATGAACATGTTGTTGCTTCTACTACTCATATGAGTTTCAAAACAACACCATGCTCATGCTAAGTTACATGACATGGGTAAAAATGTTGGTAGGGGTTTACCTTTGAGTGTTTATGTGGTACGAAGTAAAAGATGAATATGGGATTATGTTGTTAGTGATATATGGTAGATAGTTTGTGTATAAAGAAGGATTTTTGTAAAGAATTGGTTTAAGAGAGTTTTGGTAGTGAGAAATTTTGGAGAGAGGATTTGTTGAGAGATTTTGGGAGAGTTTTGTTATATGAAATGAATGTGTGAAAGAAGTGGAGGGAGATGGGGTATTTATAGAATTTTCGGAGTGAAAATTAGATATAATAAAATAATTTGAAAAGGAAAATAAATAGAGATGTAAGAGAGACGAAAGGCATCGGTTCTAAGGGGAGGAGAGAGGGAGTGAGTTGATTTTGTTTGTATTTTGTAAGAAAATAATTAATATGTAAGATAAGATTTGATATAAGATATATTGGAAAAGTAAAAAGTAAGAAAATAATATATAGGTAGTTAAATATGTAGTAAGAAAAAGTAAAGATAGATTATAGTAATGAATAGTAAAATAGTACTAAGAATAGTAGACTAGACAGTCAAAATATCAATAGTAATAAAAATACGTGTATAATTGCGACATCTGTAGTTTTTAGTTACCGAAAATTCTAAAACTGATATTTTTAGAAACCTTATATTTTTACGAGTCTATTGGTATTAATGGAATATTTTTATAGTTCGGTGTACCAGAGCATGGTTTTCAAAAACTGATTTCATTCGGATTTGAAAGACACTAGAAATTTGCGAATCTGATATTTTTAAGCTATCCTATATTATTACAAACTATTATAAAAAATTATTTCTATTTCGTTATTTAGGGTTTAAGAGTACGGGATTGCCAAATCTTAAACACTAGGGTTTGTTGTAAACTTTGTTGACTTTTAGGGTTCTGGTTTGATTTCTGGTTTTGTTGAGTTATTCATAAGATCATAAAAGTTTGAAGTTTTGTTCGTATTATATTTTTGGTTCAACATCTATGGTTTATTTCATTTTATTTGTGATTATTTCATGTTTTTCAGTTCTAGGGATCGTTTAACCGAGTCTAGGATTATGGGCTGACTCAGTTTGACTCTTGGTGAAATTTGAAATTTTCTATTCTAAAATTCACCAAAGGATTTAAGGTTTAGTATTTTGTTGTCGAGCGTTATTTGGATTAGTCATCTTGATTTGCGTGTTAAGAACTGGATAGATGATTTGATTGGTGTATGGATGTTAAATCAATCGATTGTTGGATTTTCTATTTTGTTTTTAGGGTTCTCTTTTTCTCGAGGTTAAGAATTTTCGTATTTGACCTTATTTAGAATTTGGTTTTAGCTTGGGTTCGATTTTCAAGGTCTCGGTTTTGGTGTTTAATTTCTAGGATTCATTTTCTAAGAATTATGAAAAAATATGAGGTTTACAAGCCTAATGCTTTACAATACTTCTCCAAGATTCCAACCAATTTTACCAATTTCTCCAGTGTAGCTTCCATAAAGAAGAGGGAATCATCTACAAAAAATGAATGAGAGAGGGTAGGACAAGTAGGTTTCATAATCAAACCAGAGAGATCCCTATTTCTCCTACATTCTCCTATGCCTTGAGATAGCACATCTACCACCAAGATAAATAGATATGGTGATGATGGGTCACCTTGGCGTAACCCCCTACTAGGCTTTACTTGCCATGTAATAAGATATTGAAGTTGACTGATGTAACACAATACATCACCCAATTAATCCATTTATCATTAAAACCATACTTAGCAAGCACGCTTTTAAGAAAACTCTAATCAATTCTATCATATGCTTGGTTCATGTCCACTTTTAGGGATCAAAAACCTTTCTTTCCTTTCTTTTTATTTTTTAGAAAGTGGAAAGCTGTGTGCAATGATTATATTGTCATGTATCATCCTTCTAGAAATAAAAGCACTTTGATTTTCAAAAACAATGTCTCCTAGAAAGGGTTTCAGCCTATTAACAAGAATCTTTGAGACGATTTTATAAGCAAAGTTACAAAGACTTATAGGACGGAATTGAGACACATTTTGAGGGTTATAGATTTTAGGAATTAGGACAAGATCAGTTAAATTGAGATCAGAGGGGAGAGTACATGTGATAAAGAAGTCTTTAAGTGCATCAGTAACCATCTTCCCAATGATAGTCCAAAAATGTTGATAGAAAATTCCCAAGAACCTCTTTGGACCTGGTGTCTTTAATTCTCCCATTTGAAAAACAGCAGCTTTAATTTCCTCATCATTCACAGCATTGCATAGAGTTCTATTCATTTCATCATTAACTTTTTTGTTAATCCAGTTCGCACAACTTCCATCATCAGCTTCTCCTTCAGAGGAATACAACTGTCTGAAATGATTCACAAATTCCTGTGCAATAAAATTTTCATCCTCCAACCATTTTCCATCTATATCCTTAAGTTTCAACACTCTATTCTTGTTCCTTCTTATCAAAGTTGATTGGTGGAAGAAAGAACTGTTCCGATCTCCATAATTCAGCCAATTAATTCTTAATCTTCGATGTCAAAACTTTTCCTCTCTCTCCCACAGCTCATTTAGTTCACCAAATAAAAGTTCCTCCTCTTCCATGTCCAACCCTTTTGAATCACATTGAAGAATAGATAGCTTTTGCATCATCTTATCTGGAGGCACTTTAAACTCCAATCAGTCAAATTGCGTTACAAGCATTTAGATTCTGTATCAAGGAAGACCAATGCTCTCCATCATTCCAAAACCTCCAAGAATCTTCTATTATCGATTTGCATTCATTTGATGTAAGCCACATATTTTCAAACTTGAAAGTTCTCAAACTCTTGCATCCCTCTTCAACTAAACGCACTAGAAGCATTACATGATCAAAAGCACTTGGCGGTATATGCTCTATACTACATCCAGGAAAGTTTTCTATCTACCTAACTGTTGCCAGCCCCCTGTCTAGTCTATCACTCACTAAATCAGCCCCATTCCTTTTATTACTCCAAGTGAATTTCGGTCTACTAAACCCCAGGTCTTGCAAGGAGGAATCTTCTATGAATTCTCTGAAACTGGTCATGGTTCTTCTATCCACCCCTCTACATCTTTCCTCTTCATGCTCATACAAAATGGCATTAAAGTCTCCAATACATAACCAAACATCACGATCCAAAGACATAACTCTTAGTTGGTCCCACAGGATTATCTTTTGTGGAAAGTCAGTGGTTGAGTGGATCCATGATACAAAACCAATTCTATTACCATCCTCCTAGCAGACTTCGGAATCAATTAGGAAGTCTGAGTGTTACAAAATCTTTAGATTTATACCATCATTCCACTACAAAGCAAGTCCTCTGGCTAGTCCTCTATGCTTGACATAAAAACTACCCCCAAAATGCAGATTGCTTCTCAAACTTTCTAAAAAACTTTCTTTATTTTTAGTTTCCATAAGGAAAACCACACTAAGGTTATATTTACATATAAGGCCTTTAAGATTACGAACTGTCTTGGGAGACCCTATCTCTTGACAGTTCCAGTGAAGGAAACCCATGGCTCTCGTGTGGCTGTTCAAGGCCAGCTACCACCGCCTATTGATTCACAACACTCCACTAGGACTTCAAACCATTCATTAATTTCGATAAAAGTTATAAGTTTTATTTCCTTCTAAAACTTCATCCCAGCATTTTCTTTTTTTTTTTTTTTTTACAAAGTTTCTTTGCCTTTCTAGTTTTTTTTTTTTCTTATAGGTCTTCCCATGCTTTTTATACCTTCTTGAAAAAATTTTCACATTTTGCCCATCATAGACTTCAAACTCCATACAACCAGACTCTACCACCTGCCTCCTATAGCTTCTTTCTTGAGCTTCTTTTAGCAAGCATCCTCCACTTCCTCTCCACCTCTTTTAAGGGATAGACTTTTGAGGTTTCTAGATAGGTCAAGAGGGGCCATTGGATGCCGATTATGAGATTTTGAAGCTCCACTGAGATGAGCGGAATCATCCGATTTAAAATTTAAAGAAAGTTTGACTTCCAGATCCCAATCCACAGGAGGCTTAATAAAAGGGTCAAGGGTTTCATTTAAGATTTGGGTAGAAGGAGGGTTATAGTTAGAAATACATAATAGATTAGGTGAGCAAGAAAGATAAGGGTTAAAGCTTAGGTAATCAAGAGAAACAGGGGGTTTAGGTTTATCGAGGAAGACTTGGTTCAATGAGAGTGAAGGAAACTGTATCTGTCGTTTAGTGGAATTAATATTATAAGATAATTATAATTGGTATAAGGAATTAATTACAAAAACCTCATGTATTTTGGTTAACTTACAAACATATTATCTGTGTTAATTTTTTTTATAATTGGGTGACCAAGTTTTGTATAGAAGAATAAAAAATACTAAATACTATTAGAGGGATAAATGTTAAAATCTTGTTGATCTATTAAAATTAATTTAATAAAAATTAACTGATTTGAATAATATTAAAATTTTATTTAAAAAGCCAAAAAGTTAAAGAAAACTATAAATTTAATTTTTTAGATTGGTATGATACGAACATCTATTATTCTAAAATTATTAATAAAAATATTAACAATTTTGGATGAAGTTCAAGTTATCTAATTATAAAAAAAAAAATTAACAGAGTCATACGTATATAAATAGGTTAAAATACATGTAAGATTTTTATAATTAACTCTCGTAATTATTCTTACTAACCTTATTAAAACCATGTCAATAAGTTTCCTCATCAAATTTTTTAAAAATTTATCAATAATATTATAGCCTAGTAACATATTCCTAATCTTTCAAGTAAAAATTTTAAGTTATAATCTCTTCCCTTGTTCTAGTAAAAAAAATAAAAAATTTAATTTTCACCGCACTTTTTAATATATATATATCATAATATTATAAACTTTTGCTAGTTTTAAATAGGAGATGCAAGTCCGTGAATAATAAAGTGAGCTCATCTACATTGAAACAAACCTCTCTAGACTTCCTGTCTTCTCATTTTCTTAACCATCACCAACTATACTTCTCTTCTACTATCATCGCTACTATTGCAATCCAACCAAACAGAGACCGTAAACTATTTCTACCACCTCTATATTCCAACTAGCAGCCACCGCTGCCTGGCGTCGCCACCACCGCTGGGGACACAACTTCGGTCTCCCGCCGATACACCCACAAACTTAAACAGTCCGACAACCATCCTTTTACTGTATCAAAACAAAAGCCCTTAATTTTTTACTCTGTAAAGATGTTGCCTTGATCATTTTAATCGGTTCTTAGCATAAAAAGATTGCAGCTTGGGGGACAAGCTCTTTTTACTGGTACGATTCTCATCATTTAATTAATTTAATCATGTCTGATATCACGAAATCCATACTATTTATCGTGTGGTGCTTAATTCTACTTATCTCATTACATAATTTGATGGGCTTTTTTTCTTTAATTTGTTTAGGGTTTGTTTATTTTTTTGAGAATTTGACGTTTAAAGATTATAGCTTTGAATTGAAAATCTGGGATTGGATGATTAGGGCTCAAGTGTTGAGTGTTTGGTACTTTCTCTTGCTTAAAGATGTAAAATTGTTGCCTCATGGAAAGAGCAGTTGTTGTTGAATTGGGTTTAGAGAGTAGAGTTGGAGGATCATCGTGTTGATTGGAGATGGGTTTGGTTAGAAATAACCGCGTACTGGTAACAACACGGCAGTCTGTCTGTACTTGCTCTCAATTAAATTTGCTTAAAGTCAATTCAGGACTTCAACTCCATATTGAAACGTTCCATGGGACTACCTGACTAGGAGAAATTATACATACTTGAAACGTTGATGGGTACTGCGTAAATGATCAAAAGTTTAAAGATTTCTCCGAGGAAATTTATAGCCGTCGTTTGTCGATGGAAGACCCACGGTACCCACACTCGGAATGCAAACCTAATATTTGATTCAATACCAATATTAAGTATTACATCAGATATATAGGTGGTGTAGCACCTCTGGTTTCTCTTCTAGAAAGATTGGACTGGTGAGTGAGTACAAATGATGCAAATTGAAGCATTGTACTGACCTGATCAGTGTTTTTTTAGCATGCAAGTCCTAATCGTAGAATCTTTGGTTAATATAGTTGTGCACAATAGTGGAGAAAACAACTTTAAGTTGTGCAATTAACTCTTCCCATTGAATTGTCTATAGAATGAAAACTTGCTTGGTATGACACTATCTAACTAGTTGACAATTGTTATGCTTTTCAACTTAGATTTGACTGATATTCCAAGAAGTCTGTTGAAATATCCCCTGTTAAGTCCTTTGCTACTAGAATGATTGTGAAGCACTTAACAACAGAAGAACTTTATAATTGCATGGGACATATTTGCCTATTTATGGTCAACTGTTATATTTTAATTCTTATATGGATCACCAAATAACTGTTTTAGCTCTTAGATGATCTACAACACTTGTATTTGTTTCAAAGAATTTTAGTTTTGTACTGTTCAATCCCTTAATAGGTACAACTTGTCACTTGACCGTTGAATTGCAGAAATTGCCGTTGTTGGTTTAACTTGGGCTACTGTATCACTTTTCTGTAAGAAATATAAGAAATGATAATTGATATTACTTGCTGGTGAAACATTATTTGCTGTCTGCCAAAAGTCTGTTTAGTGTTGCTAGTTGTTGTTAATTTAACTTGGACTGCTGTTACTCTTTCCTGCAGGAAAAGAAGAAATGATAATTGAAGGCACTTGCTGATGAAAGCATTTCATCCAAGTGAACTGAGCCCCAAACGAGATCACCTTCCTGTACATCTTTTACTTTCTGTTGAAGAATCCTACATGCAGTTCCTAGTGTCAATCTGTCATTATTCAGCAAAACTTTTGCAGCTTAACTGAGAATCGTGATCACAAATATCTTTTTGTCTCCAATCTAAAACATGCTTCAGATGCTCTCTTTCTTTACACTGTTGCATCAATTCATTTGGGTTTGTTGCTGTTGAAGAAACACTTTTTGAGTACCCATGATGCCTCCAAGAAGAAAGAAATGGAGTGAGGCTGAAGAGAAAACTCTGATAGACAAATATGGCGAGCTTGTCTGTAGTGGGACCCTTGCCAAAATGAAAACTCGTGAAAAGAAATTTAAACCCATCGCGTGCCATGTGAATGTGGTCCACCACATGCATGACCCCATTACTTATCCATGGCAGTGGACATGGAAGGACGTGTCTACTAAGGTGCAAAATATGAGGCATCAATATTTGCTTGTCAAGCAGAAGATCAAGAAACCAACTGAACTGGTTTCTAATACTGGCAATCAATGTGATTTGGAGGAGTTTGACTGGATGGAGGGACTTACTCATTGGTCAAATTTCTTAAGGTACAAAGAGGTATTTGGGGATATGGCACTTAGTAGCAATGGTGTTAATGATTCAACTGTGATTGGAGATGGAGCTAAAAATGATGGGCTGTTTGTTGGTGGTGAACAGGGAATTGAGATGGATGATTTTGGGCAACTTGGCCACTCGGGTGAAGTTGATTTTGGTACAGGCATCGATGAAGGTGAGAATGTGGAATTAGATTTGGGGTTTAAAGATGAAGGAGAGGAAGTGGAAGAGAACAACCAGAGAGATGTAATTAGGCAAGATGAAGTGGATCCTAGTGGGTCTACATCAAGGAAGAAGAGGAAGGCATGGAAGGGGTTGGAGAAGCGGGCATGGGGCTTAATTCTTAAGCAATTTGGGCAACTAAGAGAATTAGAGAATCGATTTGAGCAACATGAAGAAGAGAGGGAACGAGAAAGGAAGAGACGGGACCATCTTAGAATGGAGCTTGATCAGGAGTGGGAGCGAAAGTTGGAACAGAGAGAAAAGGAAAGGGAAGAGATGGAAAAAATCAGGGAGGTTCTTAGGAGGCAGAGAATTCAAGAGTGGGAATCCATGGAAAAGGAGAGTGAAGAGAGGGAAAGAAGAAGACAAGAGGAGCAGCTTATGTACAAGAGGGAATGGGAAGAGAGTCTTAATATGAAGAGACTGGAGTGGAAAAAGAGAATGGATGAAAGGTTAAGTCAGCACAGAGCACAGATGGAGCAGATGCAAAATCGAATTCTTCAAGAGCAGCAGAATCTCACTAGTCATTTGCTGGGTATTGTTTCCCAATGGACAGGTCATCCGACTGGGCTTTCTGATCACACTGCTGCTAGCAATCATTATCTGTCACAAATGATGCAAAACTTACATAACGTGAATGGGATGGTTCATAGTGAGACTCGGGTTGATGAGGATAATCAGGATGACCAATTTATTGTTGATGGTTAATTGTAAATTTTGCGGAGCAATAGGTACGCATGGCTGGAAAGGATATAAGGAGGATTAAAATGTTTTGCTGGTATTGAAGGAGATTAACAATCAGACAAAAAATGATCCAACCACCGTGTTTTGGATTTGATGATATTGTATAATGATATTTTCCTTTTTAATTCTTGGTAAAATTAGTAATAGAATTACAAATTTTTTTGTACTTGTCCATGAGAAACAAAGACCTTTTAAACTACATTTGGGATATTTTCTGGAAGCTGTTTTTCCTTCATTTGGTATCAACTCAGAATAACTTTAGCTTTGAAGAAAGCCAAAGGGAAGTATGTGATATTTTTATTTGAAAAAGAAGTTGTCAATGAGCAACATCCCCGTGGGTGTGTGTGTTTTTCCTCACTCAAGAACTATCTTCTAATTCCACTTCTGGAGCCAAAACATTTTTACTGTTACGCTCATTCACTTCGCTGAATGAATAAAGTTATAATGAAATTCCTATTATAGAGGAATGAAATAAAACTGTAATAGAATTTTTTTTTTTTATTAATATTCTATTTAAATGTTGATATTTTGAATAAAAGACACTTCCAGTATGGAATTGATATTCATAGGTTTAAATAAAGAATGGGTATTTAATGTTTTGTATAATAGAGATTCATTGTGAAGTTGTCATTTAGTGAACTAAACGACGTAATAACTATTCGTAAGGAATAAGCTGTTATGGAATTGTAATTATAATAAAGTGAAAGAGCAGTTATTATATAAAGTAGTCAAACAAAGATTTGGTTTGAAACTGATAATTCTAGAGGAATTTATTATCTGATACCTCACTCATTCCATATTATTATTGAAAACACATATAAAATAGCCATATACTTATAAAATGACAATAATTTTATTTATAAAGTCTATTCTCAGGTAATCGAAATTAAAGATCAATTAACTAGCCCATACTTTAACTTTACTAGCCGAGTAGACAATTAGGCTTGCATCTTTTTTATCCTGCATTTTGTGTTATATATCTATATATATATATATATATATTGTTGTATGAATAGTTTAAATTTACTTTATGATGAAATTTGTGATGTTTGCAATTCTATATATGTGAATTCACTAGTTTGTGAGAAGGTACTAAAGTTTTATATTTGACTCTTCCATCATTCTTTTAAGTCCCGTAGGTTTGATTCTATAGAATCTGAGCCTTTTTCTTTTCAAAGGTGAGGTATAAGTTAATTATATAGAATCTGAGCCTTTTTCTCTTCAAGGGAGAGGTATAAGTAGATTAGATTGATTTTTTTTTAATTAAAAATACTACATGAGTAAAATCTTTGGTCTTTTTCCTCTTTCCCTATCAAGATTTTAACTCAAGTAAAAGTCTAGGAATTCTCCATTTTATTTGTAAGTTCCTTTAGTAGGGTTCCTTAGTAATTCTCTACATGTGAAACTCCACCAATTAAAATAGGAGAAAGAAGGTAAGTAACTTATATTTTAAGTTGTTTGATTAAGCAAAACTCTAGGTCAAGAAAACTACATTACTGGTTAGATGGGGTCAGTTGGTCTAGGTTCCCATGTCATATAATTCCAATAAAAAATTCTCTAAATTAGACTTAATCAAAACCAAATAATTTCACGATTATTGTGATAATATGTTAATCACTGACATGATAAAAAATTCAAAATTAAAGATTAAAAAAAAGAAATCCAAAATTTAATGTATGAATAAAAATATATCTAGTTGCACAAGCATCATATGCCTTAGTTTAGTTAAATCTCCACTTGACTTATCAAAGAACCAAAAAATTCTTGGTAAAAGTTATTTGTTTTTTATAGTCACTTGATCTCAATTCTTATAACTAATTGTGTAACCTCATGTTTATAGCTTCCTTTTTCACAAAAGGCATGCGAGCATCCTTATCTCGATAAACAAATCTCAATACAACATATATTACTTAAGCAATATATGTGTAAGGCTCCACTAAAGTTGGTGGATTACTATTTAACTTCTAATTGAGAAATCCTTTATTAAATTCTAGAAGTTCGACAAAGCATCTTATATATGTCAATGTTTTGGATTAATTTAGCAACTTATAAAAGACTTAGATATAAACATAGCCTATTGTGTACTTGTTATATGAGCACTACCCATTCTGGAATATGTTTTTAGACCAAAAGATCCATTCCAAATGTTACCTTATGTAAAATTAAGTTAGATACAGTCATCCAACTATAAAGTCTAACATAGTTTTAAAAGAAATTTCTAGATAAAAAGTCATGGCTTGCAATATACGCCAATCTATCCAAATCCTCACTCAACATCCTTACCCCCAAATCTCAAGGAAGTTATGTTGCATATCCACGTGCAAGTCATTAGTAGCACCTGAAGTGACTAAAAATTTAAAAAAAAAAAGCCCAGTACACAATAAACAAGCATGCTTACACATCACACGCTCCTACACTAATGCATTAAACACGATTTATATAATTAATTACAAGTCAACCAATGAAGTATTTCCAACGTCCCACAAATAATAAACACACACAATAGTACTCATGACTCAAACCAAACAATAACGAGGAGCAAAAGGGGTCCTGAATCAAGCATTCCTTGAGGGTTTAAGCGCTTTACTATCATATCATCACAAAATTACAATCAACCTAATAACCTAATCTAAGGATGCAACTTTCTGAAGCAAGTAGCCATAGAGCAACCAACAACCAATTAAGTCAAATTTAGGTATTAGTTCGTTTATTGACTTCATTCTAGTAAGCAACACGAATTTACTACAAATCTAAGAATCAAACTCAAATCATTTCTCCTTTTAAAAAGCTCAATGATAATAATTGTTCATGACTTCAAAGACTCGTATTATAAATAATGTCTCATGTGACCTCAATAAACTTGTTTCTTGTTCTCATTATATGAATTACTCGGTTATGGTCCACATGTTTATGGATCCTATTATAGGACTTTAACTCATTTACATACATTGAGTCTGGATTATAGATAAGCAATATTTCTAAGATTTTTATGTCACCAGTTTTATTTATTCAAGTTGTTTAATTGACTATATAGGTTATGGTTGGTTTTAAAGCCCAAGTAAATCAATCCTTAATGGGCTTTTTTTTTTTGTGAGTTTTGGTTCTTGACCTTCTAAGAATATTTCCATTGTTCACTAATCACCTATGTCCCTTAATATCCTATTCCAATTATTAGACCAATAAGTGCAAAAAAGTCTTATTTAGATAAGACATTTTGAGTTTTATGTGGGTACTTACTATTTAATGCATAAATTTGGAATTTTGCAAAAGTTGTGCTTAGCATGGGCTAAATGTGGTCATGTTTTCAACACGAGCAAAACATGGCTGTGTTGAGAGATCATGTTTGTGTTGTGTTTTTTTTTAGTAGCTCAACACGGGTAAGACACAATCATGCTAAGAGGTGCATTCTCAACACAAGTAGGACACAACCGTGCTGAGGGGTCTTGTTGGATTTGTGATTTGTTCAGTTATTGAATAGGGGCATCATTATGACTATGTTAGAGGTCATGTTTATCAACATGACTAGCAACATGGTTGTGTTAGCAGTCATCTAGGCATAAATTTTTAAGGTAACTTTAATATGACTTATATATGAGGGGAAAGGGAATTTTGGGTGAATTTATGAGTTACGAAGGACTAAAAAGTCAAGAATTGTAACAAACATATTCAAACTTTCATATGCATAATTTACTCATATATAACCAATTTGTGTTATTCCCATATTCAATAAACATCTAAGTCACAACATATATGCCATGGAGGGGTTTATACATATAAGAACTTGATGATTTAGGCACAAACGCATATCCCATAGATATCATGGCATTAATATCATATAAGATTCAAATTTCCAGTATATTACTTGAACTCCACATTCCATATTCATCCAACAATTCAAGTCCACTCATATCTACAATTCATACTCATATGTCAACTCTTCAATCACATGTTCATGTAACAATTTATTGCCTCATAAGTCATATTCATATATATAATCCTTGAATAAACTCCTTCTGTCTCCCAAATACATAATTGGCCATAAACAACTAAATTCTCCTATTCTGCACTTAATATCTGTAGACACCTCATTTTGACATTCTTTTTGTCAAAATAAATACTTAGCTTAGTATACACATAATTAAAATAATTGAATTTTGCAAATTATAAATGTTAAAGTTAGGAATGAAAATTAAATCAATTTAATAGAAATGAATATATATGATAGTATTATATTTTCGTTTTTTGTAAAAAAAATATATATATATTTACTGTTCATCGTCTTCTAGCTTTGGCCGCCTGATGGGCCATGTTTGAGACCATTTTTGGCTCGGTTTTCGACTCGTCTTTTACAAATCAAGCACGTTTCTTAAAAATAGGAGCAGAGTAGTTTATGTTGGTATAGAATTTAGTTGTTTTCATCAAGAAGAAGGATTTAAAATTTGAATTTGAAAATTAAAAAAAAAAAACTCGTTTTTAGTTTCCCGAAAAAATGCAAAATCTGAGATTTTTGTTAATAACAGCTGTTTAACGTTTAAAATCATAACGGTAATGACAGCTATTTGTAATAATTGACCGTTTTTTTACGTTAATGACAACCAATTAATAGTTGTAATTCGTTTTTTTTTTATTAAAATAAAAAAGCCCCAAATTTAACTCTATAAATAGAAGAAGAAAAAACGAAAATAGAGGACACAAAAGCAAAGAAAAGAAAAATCAAACAAGCATTTTATATCAGGAAGTTGAGAGCTTTCATTTCCCTAAGTTGATTGTTGTCGAGAACCATTGAACGGCCGTCATCGGAGTAACCGCGATCCAACGACCCCCTCCGGCGTCCACGATGACCCAGATCCATTCCTTCCTCCATCGGTGTATTCTGTGCATCCGTACTTCACATTCCTGGATGCTGGTAAATAAAAGAGTAAAGACTGGTCTGGCATATTTTGGTTGAACTTCTCAAGGAGGCAACCGATCCATCTGTGGGGTTTCTTTCGTGAGTCAACTTGCCGAAGTGGGTTGAAGCCATTATTCGCAAACTGCCAGGGGAGAGGATAATAAAAATCAACATTGTTTGTGGAGAGTGGATTAAACACCCCCTTTCCAACCGAAACCTTAATCTGGTGCGCTAGATCAACTCCACCATCTCCACGCGCCGACCCTGACTCCATTCATCAATCCACGCGCAGGTAAGTTCCTTGTTTTTTTGTTCAATAATAAAGAAAGAACAAGATAGAAAAAAAAAAAATAATAATAAGTAAGAAAATAAAAAAATAAATGATGAAATTAGTAGACCGTTTGCTTTATAAATGTTTAAAAATAAAAATAAAATAAAATATATAAGAAAAAAAAATTTTGTAGATGAATAAAAGGATTTAAAACAAAATAATAATGCTAATAATAAAAATAAAAAAATGTTAAATCAAAATAAATATGAATGACTTTAAAATTTGTATTCAATGTACTGTGGCACCAACTTTGAATCTGGATTCAATTAGTACGCATGCATGATTTCTTGAGTTCGAGTTCCTAGGATGGCATCACAACGGAGACGTATTCCAATTTCCGTTAAGTACATATGAATAGTAAAAATGATAATGGTAGAATAATAAAAAACGTAAAATATATATGAATGTGTATGTATAAATTTATAGACATATAAATCATAAAGAAATTAATTTCAACCTTAATCACACTTAGAAAATGTACTTTCTATATATAAAATTAAATTGGTAGTTTTTTTTAGGATTTCATTTTGAAACTTTTTTTTTTTCTTGTTAATGAATATTTGTCTCATAAACTTGTTCTAAAAATATTAATTTGAAATTTATGATTTAATTTATCATGATATAGTTTTTGAATGTTCTATTTTTTTTGCATTAATATAGTAATGATTTTGTTTTCCTGTGATAAAATTGAATTTATATATATATATATATATATATATCATGTTAGGTATGTGTTCGTAGAATTACATTAAGATCTTGTTATTGGTAATATACCTATAATCATGCCCTAACTATGAGGAATATATGAAATTTTTTAGAGTTTTAGGTTTACAATATTTGAAATTGTGTGATCATGTATGATGATAGTCATTAATATTCCTTTTATGCCATGATATAGTGATGACCTTGATTGTAATAATAATGTAATTTCAACGATATATAAATCTTGATTATGCCATGATATTGCTTTGTTGAAATTAGCTTGTTAAATATTGATATTCCTTATAATATTTTTATTCTTGATGATATGTATGATCAATTGATATGCATGATATGTGGTTATGATTTCTTGTTCAAAATTTTTGTCACCTAGAAAAATCCGATTTTCCATAAAATTGCTAAAACCTAACTTAATAGATTTAGGGTTCATGTTAAAAGATATGTATACATTTTTCATAAAATTAACAAATTTAATGAACTTAAAGCGAAAAGATTTCAAAAAATTTTAAAATTAACCAACAAACTAAATTTTTCTAAAAGAACTACGTGTAGTCTGATCCCGATTAGCGGGTACGTAGGCACCTAAACGGGCGACTTAAAATATGTAAAAAATTATTTTTGAATTTGTTTGATTTGTTAGTTTAGTTTAGAATATATGAAATGAATATTGATAGAATTTGATAAGATTTGATTAATTTGAATATTTTGAGTTTTTAGGTTATATATGATTATCGATGGAATTTGATTAGTATTTTTGTGCATATTAGACATATGTTTAGTTAATTAGATCTTGATAAATAGTTTAGATTTTGAAATTAGGGTTTAAAAGAAAGCAATTTAAATATGAAAATTTAAAATGGTAACCATTTAGGTTTTAATAGGTTAGCCCACGAACTCAAGTTAATTTCTGGTTCTCGTTTTAAAAAAAAATGATTTTTTCGCAGATCAGTAGCAAAATCAAAATCAACCTACCCATTGGTCTTGGTTTATTTTTTTTCTCGACTTTAGTCGAGTGGCGACTCCAAAATATTTTTAAAAAATTCAAAAATTCCTTTAATTCTTAGTCGATGATTCGTATTGAATGGGTTAGGGTTTAGTACGAATCGGATTAAAGGAAATCGAAAAAAACCAGGCTCGACAATATCGATTTAGGTTCTCAATTCTCCCAATATTACTAATTTCATATTAGAGATTGAGATCCACATATTAAGTTGTATATCCATATTAATTTCTCCTTAACATGAATTATCACCAAATCACTTAATTAAAATTTTAAAATCATCTAAAACATCCTGTGAACAATTTATTTCAATAAAACATCACAAATCCACCAATTAGGCTAATTACATGCCAATTTAACAATTTTTCAATCCTATACCTTAGTGACTGTCACCATACACTTTTATATATAATATATATATATACACACACACACACTAGCGGTCATCGCACCCACGATGTATATTCAAATAATAAATTGAAATTCTTAAAAACTTGATTATTAATCATATACATGTGTAATTACATGTAAGTGCAATAGTTGTGTTTACAAAAGAAATGTTTAATATAAAAGTTGAAAAAATATGTATATAAAAACTATGAACAAGTAGAACAGCATTCGTATGATTATTTTGATATTTCACTCTTATGATACAATTAAACGTTTACGTTCAAGTTTTTATTATTACTTTTAAAGAAATATAATAAATGCCTCTAATGAATGTTATTGCAAAGAAGGAGAAATACATAAAATAGCATATTGAAGCATAACTTTTAGAAGATAACAAAGATCACCGTGATTTTGAAATTTGTAACTTTAGTATAAATTTCAATAATCAAGTTTAACGCATATCTTTGTATTTGTTTTTTACCATATAACATGTCACTATTTTTTTTACCTATAAAAAAATAATAATAAATTAGCACATGCACATGCACATGCACATGCAATGTGTGTGCCAAAAAGTGTAAATTTAGTATTAAAAAATTATATATTTAATTGCAACATTAAGTCATTGAAAGTTATAGCATACTAAAAATTGGAATTCCACTTAAAGTTAACTAATTCATACCTAGAATGACTATTGATTTATTTGTGAACAGCAACCCTCGTCTTAGTAAAAATAACATTACAAAATGTCTTATTAAAAATAGCATTGAAAAAAATAATGTTTACAAAGGATACATCTTGAACTTGAACTATGTATTTTGAAAAAGACATAGAAAAAGGCATATGAGACAAATAGATATTGCAACAATCATACATGTCCAAATCACAAACAATGATGACGATGTCTTTTGATATTAAGTATTCCATAACCTAACAAAGAAAAAAGAAAGAAAATTAAAAAAAAAAACATATGAATGTATATACGATGAATAATTTGTAAAGTAAAATCACAAACAATGGTGATGATCTCTTTTTATATTAAGTGCTCCATAACTTGAAAAGTAAAAAATTAAAAAAAATATGAATGCATATATGATGAATAATTTATAAAGTATAAATGGAGATTGATAATAATGGTAATGATCTCCTTTATAATAAGAGCTCCCATGACCTAAAAAAAAAAAAAAAAGTAGATATAAAGGCACATATGATGAAACCTATAAAGTATAAATGGAGAGTTGACAAAGAGAAAAAATGGAGAATGATTAAAACCAAATATAAAGACCGACAAAAAAATTTCCACCATGGACTTAAAAATAATTAAATAATGCATCAAAATGAATATATAGATGAAAAATCGAATAATAATGACATATAAATTTCCCAAAAGAAAATAAAAAGAAATAACCAACAACTTACTTACTTGAACAACCATCACATGCAAAGGAGGAGAGCTTCTACTATAGTAATTTTTTTGTAAAATTTATATAGATTTGAAGAGAATTAAAAGAGAGAGGTAGAGAGTTAGAAGTTAGAGTGGTGAATTCTTGGCAAAGAAAAAGTTGAAAATCAAAAAGTGGACGGATAAATGCAAAATCATGAATAGTAATGCAAATAGATAAGTTGACTAACTGAACTTCATACATAGATGACCTTATATTTTAAAATGATGCATAAAAAGGAAGATAGGAAAAAGGGATAAGGATTAGATAGTTAATTATCCTAATAAACAGGTGATAGGTGGTAGATCATCTAAGAAAAATAATTTTTAATTTAAGGTACTTGTTAAAAATAATTACTCAAATAAGATCAAGTTGAAAATAATTACCAATATATAGTATCAAAATCACATCTTATAAACAGGATATGAAAATAAATATTACACATATATCGCATCTTATAATCGCAATATCGTATATATCGCAATTATAACAGTATGTGAGATATAGAGAGAGGATGGACATAGGAGAGAGAGAGAGTGTGTGTGTGTGATATAGAGAGAGGTGACAATGGGGAGAGAGAGGGAAAAAGAAAAACAAAACAGAGAGAGGAGAGATAAAAAAGTTGTGACAGATGAGATAGACAAAGAAAAAGAAGAGAGAGAGGAGAGAGAAGAAAGATGAGATTGAACAGAGTGAAAAAGTAAGTTTTGAAAATATCGTACGCATATCACGGTGTTAAAACATGATTTTCTGAGAAAAATAATACATCCCGTTTATTGAACGCGATATACGTGCGGTACTAAAACTTAATATCACAATTCATGTATAATTTTTTTTATCTTGTTTTTTAGATGCAATTTAGCAACTGCATATTAGTAATTAATTTCATCAAATTTGTATATTAGTAATTTTTTTGTGTAGAAACGGTAAACACGTATTAGACTTGGTTTTAAGAGTAACTATCATTTTTTTCATTTTTATATGTAAAAGACTGTGGCATCCTCTCTATTTGTTCTAATTTACTCGTTGATATGATTTGTAGATTTATAAAAGAAAGGACCTAATTGTAATTTAAATAAGATAATTAATGTTTTGAATATTGGAGATGAAGAGTGGGAATTGGCTTAATAATAATAGATGGATAGATAGATTATAATAATAATTTACCTAAACTATCATGAGCATGACCCTTTAATTATTCCATTCAAATCAAGTTGTTTAATTGAAATCATTAATTCATCTTATTTTGCCAAGAATTTCATCTCTACATACCCAATCATATTTATACTAGCTCTATTGGTTAATATCCTTATGATTCATCACCAAAGCACCCTAATTTTCATAGTTAATCAAAATTTTCATATTCAAACATCAACTTTCACTTCCTATATATCTCATAATACACACCATTAGAATTCTTAGCAGCTCATATCTCCAAAAGCCTCATTCTACAAACCATTTATCACAATAACTAACAAACCATTTAAAAAATCTCCAAATTCAACCCCAGCAAGTACAGTAGCTTACCTTACTTGTATATAGAGGTGTGCAAGTGAGCTAAGAAAGCCAACCCACCCTATCCCGCTTTAGCCCAATGGTTATGTGGGCATGCCTGCTTTAGTTTGCATAATAAAGTGACCCAAGAACCTTGTCTAGTCTACCCAACATAGGTTGGTAGGTTATGCAAACTAGCCCATCGACTTGCTAAGTTTTTTTTTTCTTTTCTTGCAAAATTTAATTTTACAATGTAATCATAATAAAAGTAAATATTTTTTAAAATTAAAATTAAAAAATTATCTATATATAAGATAAAAAAATTTAATAATACATATAAGATTAGGATAAAAAATTTTCTTATTTAACATTAATATTCACTTTCTTATTCCTTTAATATATTTAATTTATTAATTTTTTTTCAATGCAATACTTACATATAGTTATTTATTGTTAATAGTTTTTTTTTATTTTTTCAAACTTTCACAGGTTAGCACATATTTAAGAAAAAAATTTACAGGTTTGTGGGCAACCCAACCCATAGCATGTTAGCTTGTGAGTTTTGCGGGGCAAGCTAAAATGGTCCTCATAGGAAAGTGGGTTGAAATTTTTAACCCAGCCACAATTTTTTTTTCCTTTTTTGGAAAGTTAAATGGGTTGACCCATATAACTTACCCTACTTGCACAACTCTACTTATATGTGCACTATCATCAGTTGTTTAAGCTTCTACACCAAATGGAGCCTTCCAAAACACTTACATACTTAAAGTTTAGCTACCTAAATCATAAAAACGTACGCCCATGTTAATTTTCATGCTCAAAATAATATAAAACTCACTGCAACTTACTTTAAAATATCACCCTCACCTTATTACGAATTTTGAGGACCTCGGGTAGCTTCTCCCTCTTCATTTCCTCTATTTTTTAATCTCAAAATGTCACCCAAGGACAATATAGTCATAAAGGGAGTTTACTAAGTGCTAATATAAGCTAAAACTCAATTTTAGTACACTTTTCTTACCTTGGTCTTGAAAATTACGAATTTTGCAGCTACTAATCTCCTTGGATGTTCATGTCTTCTACATTTCCCTAAGAAAAAGAAAACAAACATTAATCCTAACTTAATCTTACATTGTGGTGGCTTAAACATGGGCTAAAAATACTTAAAAGATTGATTATATAGGCATTTTATCTTATAGAGACCTTAAGGAGGTATTAATAAAGAAGTAATAAAGGAAAAGAGGAGATTAGAGGGAGAAAATAGGGTTTGGGGCCTGCCATACGAATTTTCAATGGTGGGGGAGGTCTGGGGTTTCATCTTTTCTAAGGGTTAACTTTAATACATATATGTCAGTTTGATTAGTTTTTGTATATTATTGATTTATCATTGTAAAGTTTTCATCCAAAAATAAAATTTGACCATTTGAGTCATAAATTAACTTGAATTGACTTTTATTCACTTCAAATGATTTAGTTACTTATAATTGGTATTTGGATCATTTAAAAAATGACATGAAAAGATAGGTGCACTTACCTAGAAATGAAGTGTGAATTAATTGACTGCATTAGATCTATGGAATTTTAAATCTAATTGAATTTGGTACTTTCACACTAAATCTTTAACCAACATCAATAGCTAGCACATAAATCAAGCCTAGAATAAAATAAGGCTCCATGCAATTCATCCATTAATTCGTCAATTATTAGAATAAGACACTTATCGACAATAGTAGCTTATTTTAAAGCCTTACAATTGCCACAAAAAACACCAAAACCTATCCTTCTTCTTGGCTAGCAAAACTAGGGAAGAAAAAGAGGCTTCTACTTAGCTTTATATACGAGAATCCGACATTTCTTGCACCAATTTTTCCTTTCTAAAAATGGGTATAGTGGTGAGGCCTAAAATTCACTATTTGAGACTCATTTTTTCATATGAATGTAGTGTTGCACATTGTGAAAGTTGGAAATGATGAAGGAGTCTCAAAGATGCCTTAAAATCTTCCCAATAGTGATTAAGTAGCACTCTTGTTGGTAGTATCAATGAATAAATTATCTCGCTAACCCACTAAACTAAATGATCCTACCACATTATCAAAGCTGACTAGTTTGTGAAAAAATGGTGCTCAATTAACTTAGGTTTTTTAACATATTGCTACCTTTAAATTGTATTTGTTTTCCATATAAAGTGAAGGGCATAATCAATTGTAATGGACACAAAGGTCTTCAAACACTCAATTCCCAATACCAAATAAATACCACCCTCCCCCTCTAAAAATAACAAATAGAAAGAAATAGAGAAATCCACCATAAATAACTTCTCAATCAATGATAAACACTTTCATAGACACTAATATAGATGAGATTTTCACCACTTGAATCATCACATGAAAAGGTTCTAGTGACTAAAATAAGCAATTTAAGTTGTTTAGCAACCCTATATTGAACATAATTGTGAGTACTTCCCAAGTCCACTACGAAACTTGATTGCTATGAATGGTACCAAGGAGTTTAGATGTTTTAGAAATATGTGCCCATGATATTTCATCTTAAAAGTGTGATCTTTGGGAAACTTTTCTTTACGGTTGAATTAAAGACCCTTCTCATGTCGAGAAGCCATTTCATTTGCAAATAAGCATTTAAAAGGAAGGGTTTTCTTGGGTTAAGAGGATGGAAGTTATGGCTAAAATATAAGGCAAAAGTTTAGGTTTAGTTTGATAATAGAAAGGTAGTCTATAAGTAGATTAAATGGTAGATTCAAAAGCAGAATAAAAGAAAGAAGAAAAAGTAAACTACTGAAAAGAGGATGGTGAATGTATAGAAAACAATTAAAACTTGCCTTCATGTGACTTGGCTAAAATCATACCCTAAAGTAGACTAGCTAGATGAAAGGTGAGCACTTCTTGCCTTATACCTATTCACTTTGCTGAATGAATAAGGATGTAATGGAATTCTTATTATTAAAGAATGAAATAGAGTTGTAACTGGATTTTCATTTATTGACTTTTTATTTAAATTGGAGTATTTTGGAAAAAAAGATAATTCCAGCATTGAATTGTCATCCATAGGTTTGAGAAAGAAATGACTATTCAATATTTTTTTATAAGAGGATTCTATATGGAATCGCTATTACAGTCAAGTGAACATTGTAATAGTCATTTACAAGGAATAGGGCCGTAATGAAATTACAAATACAGCGAAGTGAACGAGCAACTGTCTAAGACCCAAAATAAAGCAACCTGCAACAATTTTCCAAAAGTCCAATAACTCTACTAGAAAGAGTTTCCATATCATGTCGATAATCTGCCATTGATTTGGTCAAGTTTACTAAGTTTTCCATAAAAAATATCATACAAAGAAGGACCAATGTAGTTTCAAGTGCTTTAAGAAATGCAAGCCAAGCAGTCAATAAATTATTATAAAATAGCCATCAAAACCAATACAAAGCCTCGCCTTCCACGGAAAAAGAGGCCATTTGTAATTTTTTTATGATTAGGAACATGATTAAAATCAAAGAATATAAAATCTTTAAAAAATCAACGATAATGGATCTTGACCAATAAACTTTGATAACTCCAATTTAATGTTTCTAATGTAAAATGATTGAGAAAATATATGATAATGACAATAGGAAAAAAGGATGAGATAATCTCATTAGAAATGTTACTTTTAAGTGTTTAGATTCACTGTTTACATTTTGACAACATTCAATACTTGATCCATGTCTAAAAATAAGCATTTAGTTTGTTGTTGCAAGGCAACAATGTTAGTACCATCCGGTTACAATTAATCTTGAAGGTTTGCAGCTCGAGTACCTTTTGCCATCAATGATCAATGAAACCACCAACTGTTAATGCCAATAGGGGTCAGCCTATAATATAGTAAAAAAACCTTCAAAGCAAAATAAGGAAAAATTTTGGATTTCACTATGCCTCTAATTCAAAAAGGTATACCTCTCTCTCTCTCTCAATTACGGGTTTCAATTTCCTTCAATTGTCTTCTCAAAAAATTAACAAAATTATAAGTTTCTTTACAAATCTCGACAAGATCTATCTAATGATGCCTTTATTTATTTGATTATGTGACTATATTTATACTATAATTTTGTGGTTATGGTAAGGCGAAAAAGATGATACTGGATTTGAGTTCCGCCAAACCCTTTAGCTCAACTATCTTATTGGGGTATAACTTACTTCCCCTTGTATTTTTAATCACTATTTATAATAAACCATAGGTATTTACAATTTTGTTTTGCCCTCTTAGCCACATGAGCTAGATCTATATACAATATATGCAAGTATGATACAACTGTATAATGATGTATAATTTATTGAGTCTATACTTCATAGTGTATTAGAAATTAAGGTAATCTTTTGGTTTGTGTACTATGGACATAACATAATTATATGTTAATTACATAAGAAATCAAATCAAGATTCTTTGGGAAATTGGGTTGAAAAATAAATAAAGTAAATGTTGCCATTTGTAATCACATGATGTGTGCAAAACTAATATTCTTTCATGTTTTACTAAAGAATAATCCATGCATGTTATATGAGTGGCATACTCCAATTTTTAGAGAGCCTCCCCTAATGCAGGAGCCCTAAAATCTAGTCTAAAGCTAAATTCATGCTTGTCTAAGATAAGTATGCAAAGATGATCATAGGTGCTCTAGTTGGCAATTGCTTGAGCTTTTAATTGAAATCTTATATCAGTCTCAATCCTATACATTATATAGAAGCAATAAAACAATTTGCACCTGAACATGGGTTATTTAAAAATGTATTAATGTTAAATTTACTATGTCAATTTCACCCAAACAATTGAATTTTTGACACATATACCAAACTAACTCTATTACCACGTTAGCTAACACGGATAAACCAATCAATTACACAACAGGTGACATTAACTCATTCTTTTACTTCATCATTGTTATTATCATAATTGACATCTATATTATTATTATTAAAAAGAATCAAAAGCCCATGGTCCAATCTATATTAAGCTATGCCTATCTTATAATCTATGTCATTGAATAATGAAAAACTCTTATGCATTTTTCAATTATATATTATAGTAGGCTATTTGTTGAAGAAGGGATAAAGACACGAGCAGTGCCTGTTGGGCACCTGAAATGTCTTGATTTTGAAAGTACAGGCACTTTTTTGCCCAAAATCAAACATTGGGCACCAAATTCCTAAACCATGATAGTACAGGTACTTCTCGTGTCTTTATCCCATTGCAGAATAGATAATAGAGACAATTGTCTCTTTATCTACCCTTAATATCACCATGTTCAAGTTATATAGTGTAGCATATACTAATTTTTAGAGGAGCTCTTCCCTGGGTAGGGGCCCTACAGTCTAGTCTAAGCTTTGATATTGTAAATGTTGTTGAATGCCACACTAACTTTCTTGAGGTGATAAACTTTTTTCATTTTAGATGATAGGTTTTCTGATCACGGCACTTATGATGACTTAAGAATCTTGTAACTTTTTAAATTCCCATTTCAACTTTAGGAAAATATAGAAAGTTAGATTTTTTTTTTTTTTTAAAGCTTTGTATGCCTATAAAACCCACTACAAGACCACATCATATTGTTAAATTCATAATATTTCAAACTACTGGTTAGAATTCAAATTTTTATATTGAAGTTTCAAAGATAAATAAACATATGTGCTCTTGTTTAAAAAGAACTACAATTCATGTTTGATACTGGAGAAAAAGAGAGAATTTTAGCTAATGGTACTTATAATAATTAATTTTGTGACATTTATTATATATGGAGCTTACATATGATTATGTAATAATGGATGAATAGCATAGTGCAATTCAACTATTGGCGACAACATAGGAAGGCTATTATATAGCATCTACATAGAACCTATTTGAATACTTAAGCTCTATAGCCCCACTTCAAGGTTAATGTACGAAAAAAAATCATATTTTGGGATAATAATTCCCAAAATACAGTATCTCATAAAATTATTCATCACCAATAGGATTTCCTATTGAACTTAAGGGTTGTTGCACTAGAAAATTAGCAACATCATTTTCATGCATCTCCCGCCCTCCTCTACTCCATCACCATCATCACTACCACTCTGCTCATCTTTTATAGAATCCCCATCTTGATTAACATAGTGGGTTCCATCCCAGTGTTCATCTACAGCTGTTGGGTTAGTATAAACGTCACATTTGACAGTGACTCATGAAAAGGCATAGTCTCATATTCTTTGACATGCATTGGCGAGTAGCGCATTAAGCCTTGCTCGTATGGACTTGCATGAGCGAATGTCCCCACTTCAAAATGTGGAGTTTCATACACTACCTACATCAATGCCTAAATAAGGATAGCTTGATGTGCTCATTTCAAAATATAAACTAGTATGAGTAGATAGATTCACTTCCATTAAATAATACTCTAAAGGATCACTTGATTTGCCAATTTCTGCACAAACAACTCTTACATTAAACCATCACCTAACTCTTTTGCTTGTGTCGACGAATCCATTACGCCTTCATCACCCACAATAGGCACTAACATATAGACTAGCTAACTTGGCGTATAGGGATGTTTGTGTATTATTTCAATATTGATCTACCTCAATGCTTTCACATATCCTACTCATAAATTGTCAATAGTTGACATCAGTTCTCATCTGCACCTTATCAATTAATGCCCTATCATGCTCTAGCCTTTGCATGCCATCAACAATTTTTCCATGGGCATACACCATAAATTGAAATGATCCAAACACCACACATAAAATCCAAAATTTAGCAATAATAGCTGAGATATAATTAGGAATTTAAACCAAGAGAATGGATAAAATTAATTAGTGGATTGACTAAAATGAAACTTAAAATTACTTTGATTAATGAATCTAGGTTAGAAAAATTTGCCAATAAAAACCTAATGGAGATGAATAGTTGAGATTGTGTGAAGTAGCAATCTAAAAATGAGCTCTACATACCCTAGACCTTCGCCTCCGTATAAATACTTTTCCATTTTCTACCTTTTCTTCTTTAGGAAACTTACTACAACTCTAAGGTAAGAAACCATAAACCCTAGCCTCCACTTTATGCTAACTAAGTAAGATTAAAGGAGGATTAGCACTAACTAGCCAAGGTTATCTATTTCATGTTAGGAAATGATAGCAATGGAGACGAATTAAGAGAAAGGGAAGAGCAATAACCTCAATGAAATTTGTGACAAGGTAAGTTTGAGATTTTCAAGCTTTGAAGTACAAAGTTTATGGTTTTTTATATATAAATTCTAACATAGGGATGTTAATAGGAAGTGAAGATAGTAAAGAAGTTGTTTTGGAAGTGTTTTGAACTTTGGAGTACTACCTTATAGCTGCAGCAACAAGGTAAGACCTAAAATCAACTCTTAGTATTATGAATATGTGATAATGATGAGATAAGATAAGTCTAAAAATGTTAAAGAAAAGAATGCATGTATTTCAAGTTGAAATCTTTTTAGAGGTTAACCTTAAGAAGAAATGAATGTTAGTATGTGTTCAAAACTATGGATAAGATCATAGAATGAACATGAAGTTGATGTTATTGATGCTAGAGGGATTTGAATGAAAGATTGTATATGGAATGTTTTGGAAATTTCAGAGAAATTATGGTATTTTGATAGTTGTTGTCAGGCTTTCAATTTGATCTAATCATGTTTTAAAGAATAATAAATGAAAACGGATGAGACTAGGCATAAACATGACCTTCTAATACATCTAAGATCACTAAAAGTTATTCAAAAACACGTTTTCAACAAAAAAAAAAATCAAATACAAGTATGAAACAAGACAAACCCAAAAAAGCAGGGCATGTACGTGATTCACGTACCTGCATGTGCTTCTCTATGAGCCTTAAAAACACAACGAGTCGTGCTTCCCAAAAAAGCACGGCATGTAGATGACGTCGTGTACCTATCCATGCTTCTCTCTATTCTTGAAACCCAGAAGGACACGAGGGGATGCAAGCAGTCATGTTCCCCCCGTGCTTCTCTCTATCCTTGAGATGCTTTGAATCCCAGAAGAGCACAATGGGTAGACGAATCGTGCTTCTCACTAGTCTTGAAAGACAATGAAGCCTAATGGAACACGGGCAACGGTGTTCCATTCATGCTTCTTCTTGAGTTTAAGTTCCCAGGAAAACAAGGTTAGAACACAGGATGACCTATCCAACCATGCTACTCTCTTCAAACCCTTTTGATCCTAGAACAACACGGGGAGAACACAGCATCGTGTTTTACCTCGTATACCTTACTGAACCCTGAATGAAGAAGGAACATGGCAAAAGCATGGCTACCCTATTCAATCGTGTACTATAACACATGGTGATACGTCCCGCCACGCACTAATCGTGCTCTTCTAACTACTTTTTCCATCGTTTTTCTTATCTAAATCACACGAAACTTGACTCGGTTCCTTCATTAGACTTAAATAACCTTCTAACATGATCTTTAAGCGGAATGGCTAGGTCAATGCAACCTAGATATAACAAGCAAGATGAGAGGATTGGAGATAGTTAATCATGAATTAATTTCAAATTTCAATTATGAACAGTTATTAAACTTCGAGCTTAAGAAAGGATAACAAGCTCAAATCAACCAACAAGTATGTAGTAATTATATTTTGCTTGATAAGATAGTATTAATAATTGGACTAAGAATTTAAACTCGGCTAAATTGATTGTTAGTTGCTGCTTGGTCGTTTGCTCTAGGAGTGGCACCCTTAGACTGGGTAGCGAGCCTAATTGCAACTTCAAGATGATGCGGTAGTTGTAGGCGTCTGGACCCCCCACGAAGTGTGCAGTAAAACACGTGGGTAGTCGATAGGGGATATTCCAAAACCAGACAATTAGTTAGGAGCTGGTACGAAGTTGCAATGAAGTTATACGAGATTATGAGTTCTTACATAAAACGTTGCAATGGACTGTGCTCATTGATGGCTGTTTGTGTGGAATTGATCCGTATGAGACTACTTCTTTCTTTTCTTCCCGGTAAGTCCTAGGGATTTATCAAACCCCTTCTCTTCGATGTGTGATCCGTTTAGGAACCTTACCCCTTTTGTTTGGCGAGAGTCTTGAGTACCCTTGTGCGTGTTTTATTTCTGGGATGCTGAAAATACTTGTTTGTTGGCCTAAAACTTAATTAAACGTATTTATGCTTGCCGCATTAGCCTAGGCGTGCATGACATGTGTGTATGTATTTGATTACTGTGTATTGGTTTCACAGCTCACATTCTACTATTTCAAGTATTGACGAAGGTTCGTATGTGGATCTCCACTATAATTCCATGGGTTTCGGGACCAACAAGTTTGGAGAGTGATCTCATTATTTAAAGGACCAAACAAAACCTTTGGAAAAACTATTTGAATGTTTGCGTTTCTATTTTAATGGATTATTGTAAACTTTAAACTATTTTACTACTTTTGCACCGAGTACCAAACTTTATAATCGAGTTGAGCCTAGCTCTCCTTTTATGGTTGACATATTAAACTATTTTGGATTTTAAATTTCGTTTTTCTCTCTTTTAAAGTGCTTTTGTATCCGTGGTACAATAGTTTCTAAATCGGTGGCAAATTATCAACCGATGTTATGGTTTTTACTAAAGAACCTAATTACGATTTCACAACTAAAAATTGATTCACAACTCACGTAGTTAATAGAAGCCTTGCACATATCACTTAGAGACAAAATGTGGAACGAAACCATGCCCTTAAGCACCCTAAGGGCTAGATCATTTCATAAATCAAATTAGATCCGCCATCACAAACTTATGCAGTAAATTCTTGTAGCATTAAAAATAACAACACTACAAATTGAGGTCAAACGAGGTGCATGTTCAATGATCATACTATACTACTTCACTCCTACACTTTCCTATTTGGTATTTTATTGAGCACAAGGCATGTCTAGTTTTAAATTAATCTCCAATGATCTAATCTTAACAATGCAACGACATACAAATTGCAATAACACATATATAATCCATAAATGTAAGAACTACTTTATGTAAACAACTAATTTGTTCAATCACAAACCAATTTCAAACCTAAGGTTTCAAAAATGCATAAATGAAGAAAATATAACCACATGAAAGAACAAATAGGGAGAGGTTTTAGTTTCTTGCCAAAACCACTGCAAGCATGAGAGCTAGAAGCTATTGAGTGATTGAAATGTGAGGTTATGTGGAAAATGATGTCTGATATCATAACGGAGTGTAACACTGCAAGAGAAAGTCCAGAGTACGAATGAGCCATTCGCCTACGTTTTTCCATTATATAGCAAGAGAAGGTGCACACTTCTTTATATAAAATGAAGATGCATGGATAAAGCTTCTTCATAATAATATATAAAAAAAAAAAAAAAGTGATTGGATGTGCCCTATTTATAGTGGTCAAAGGTACATCCACTAGGGATACAATTAGGATAGGGTTTAGGATAGGTTTTATAAAATCCAAACCCAAAGCCAATACTATATAAGGTTTTCGAAACTAGTCCCAAACCCTGCAAGGCTTTTTCTTCGTTAACCTAAACTGCTCGATAAACCCTATTAAAATACCTGAAACACGACAAACTTATTACAATTCTACTCGAAGAATAGAAAAGGCAAAGTTTTTAGAGGTATGAAAAAAGAGTCTCTTAAGAACTCAATTGTGGCAAACATTACATACAAAAAGGGAGGGAACAATGAAAAAAGAAGGAATGAAAAAAAATTACCAGTTCATTCTCCCTCTTGATATTCTCTACTACGAATCATGCCGTCTTCGGTCGTTGTACATAGAAGTTTTGTTTCATATTGTAATACATTAAGTCTATATCTTATACCTACTACAAAGTAATTCGTTTATATGTGTGTGTATTAAAGTCGCAATAATGTAAGAATCTACTATTCCCAAAAGCAGGAAGTAGGAGTAGTGGTGAATGCATGCGGATAGGCGTGCTCTGAGTAAATTTTTTTCAATGGTTTCAGATCTCCAACTAGTTTTTTATCCGTCCTAGAACCTACCAAACTTTATAGGGTTTCCTAAATGATCCCAAAATCCATCTCAAACCCTCTAGATAATATCTTATAAAATATTTATCGGATTTGGTAAATCGGTGCTTTATAAAAACCCATCCGGTTACATTCCTAACATCCACTTGATTGGATGAAACACATGTCTAGGGTTCTTTTAAAAAAAATACACAAATAAAAACTGTATAAAAAAAATTACCAAATTAGTGCTTCTATGTTCCATCTTAGAGTCGAGATATAAATATTTATACTTGCATCGCATCTTCAAGTAGAGATATAGCAACCTAAACGAAAAAAATTTTAGGGGCTTGTGTATCGCTTATTAGTCATGCTCAAGGTTGTCAAACTCGCGATTCTACATAGAATCGCCAAGGAATAAGTAGAATCGGAACATAAAATCAAAATGTAGAAACGTAAGTTTCTACAACCTTTGCCAAATAGCTTTGAAAATTTATAAAAATGCTTATAGAAGATGTAGAAAACTTAGAACACATTATGGATATAAAAAAAATAAAGAAATTAAGTTCTTTTTTTCGTAATAACTCTTAATCCATGATATAACATATATAAAAAAGAGAATAGAGTCAAAATTAATTTTTTTCTATTGTTTTGTTTAAAATAAATGATAAATTGAAGAATAATCAAAGTTTTAAACTTATTAAATGCTTAATTAAATAAATGAAATAAATAAGTTTTCTTATGAATTTTACATTTATAACTTCACTTGAATGAATTCTATAAATGTACAACAAAGGTTTTCAAGAGAGGGAGGAAAAAAGATAGAAAGAGTGTGTAAAAACCAAATAGAAACAACAAAAAGAGAGATACATTATCTTAATTTCTAATAATTGACGAGATTGTAAACACAGTTATATTTTTTATATTTTAGCTTATTTGACTCGAATCGGTAAACTTGGTTAAAATCGTAAGATTTTACCATGTTCACATGTAGACTCAGTGAAATTGTAAAATCTACCCAAAAAAGATTCTATCCATAAGTCAACTCGGAAGGGTCTCCTAAAATTATATATGTAAAATTATAATTTTGACAACTATGGTCCAAAGTATATCACACAACCAACATGTGATACACATGTAATTTTAACTTTGTATCGCACCTCCAAAATAGAATACAACAATATTATTTTTGTAATTTTTTTGCACAAATTTAGTTTTTTGAAAAAAAAATTTTAAAGTGCATTACACATATAATATTCTCTCCATTTCTGACATCTACTTTACAAATATTTTTGTAAAATACCTTATTTTAAAAATTATTTTCTCATAATACGGTATTTCTATGCAAAGCTCCATTTCAGTTCCTCTACCCAAAACAAACTTCGCCGCTGTATTAGAAGGATGAGCTCTCTGCGTAAAAAACCACGCAGCCATGCGCTATGCACAAAGCGAACTTTCTTTCCCCTTTTACTGAAAATAAAGACTACCGTGGTATATGCCTATTTTTGGAGGAGCATCTGCCTAGGCGGTCTTAAACATTACACAATGTATCTCTGTGAACCTACTTTGGCTTTGGGTCATTTGATGCCTATAACTTCGGTTTTCAGTAGCATCTTCATTTTATTTGGCGTGAATTTAATCGACAAAATATAAAAAGCTATGCGCTCAAGTAACAACAACCAGTTGGCTCCCTGATCTTCCATCCTTCACACTCGGAACTTGAAAGCCTTGCTTGCTATGGAATGATTTGGATGGATCTCAAGCTCTTCAGTCTTATCTAATTTGGCAAGTTTTAAGAAGGCTCAGAATTTGATAACATGAGGAATTTTATGTACGATGACAGCATATTACAAAATCATTCCTGAAATCTTCCTGGATTTCACACGAAAATCAGAGAGGTCTTGTCTCGGGCCAGAGGGATCAGTACACCAGCCGGACCAGTGAACCCTAAAGATTGATGATCACCAGACAAAGATTGAATAAATATTAATCAACCCTGCATCAGCTCTACATGAACCCCAGGCAGCAAGCAAGAGACGTAAGGATCAATTGGTCAATGCTGACTCCGTTTATTCGTATTTATCCAGGACATCAGAGCACTAACTTGCTTCACGTGCACACAGCACACTGAAAAGAGATCCCAAATTTACAGGTCCAACTTATTTCTTCCCTTTCCGTGCCAAAAATCGTTCTCTAGCTGCCTGGATTTTAGCTTCACGATCATCAGGAGCTTTCTTCGTCTCCTTGTGTGACAAATTAGAAACTCTCTCCTCATTTCCATCATCAGATTGACCAGATCCTCCACTATTGATAATTAGAGGAAAGTAGGAGGAAGAATTAGACACCATTAAGTACAGAGGTTTTTTTCCTGGAATCACTGTAGAAAAAGGCTTACCTCAATTTATTAACATTTAATTCCTTGAGCTTGCTCAAGATGGGGACAACCCATGACACATGTACAGCACAGACATTACGCATGAATGGGCGAGTAGTAGCAATTAGTTCATGGTAGACAACAAAGTCCGGGTATAATCCCTGTTCATCTGTTCCCAGGACTGAACATGGGTGTACCTAAAAAAATAATAATAATAATAAATAATAAAATGAAAAATGAACATTGCCATTTTCCAGTTGTGATTCTATTAAGACACAGCCCTCTATCTAGAATCATACTTCATCCCTACAACAGATGATGAATTGCAATTTAAAACAAAACCAACACTCAGATTGTGTTGGACCCAGCAATGGAACTTTGAAGTAGTTAATGAAATTCATATTAGAAATTACCTGAACTAGCTGAGATTTAAAACCCAAGGTTCGAAAACCATTGTGAAGCTCCATTCTTTCCGCAAGCTGATTGGCATAACCCACACAGAGAGCCTTCCTCAAATTTTTGTAATCCTTTCTCCTCTCCTTCAAATTTTCACGTGCTCGCACATCTAATGATCCTGTTCCAGAGATGTGGGGATGATACAATAATAACAGAAAAATAGCCATGAAGAATGGCCACTAGATCGATTGTAGATGGATCTGTATATCCTCTTCTAGAGAGTAAAATGTAGTAAAACTATTGCACAGAAGCAAGAGAACAAATGAAAAAAGCAATCAAGCCACGATAGAGTGATTTTGCAGTGCATTAACTTGTCATGCTGAATAAAGAAGCAGATATCCTTGGAAAATCATTTCTTATTTTCCACTGAACATACAAGTTAAAGAACATGTCTTTCCTCCTTCCTTTTAAATATCAAGTAAAATGTCCTCTGTAACATCTATTATTCTCCCACGATGAGCTTTTAAGTTCAATGGTGATGGAAGCAGCCACAATTTACACTCTTAATGTTACATCAGCGCGAAGGAACTACAGCATGTAGACAATGGCTATAACGTTGATTTTAGTCTGCAAGATATGCATAATTGCACTGCAGTCTCAAAGAATGACATGTAAGTTGGAGCGCTACATTTATTTGCTTACCTGTAATTAGTATTTAAAGGTTGTGCAATTGTAAGAAAAAAAATACCTTATCTCACAATCAAAAGACTTCTATTCATCAATAGATCATAGCTGTAATTCCCATGCTTTCTTTAACAAGGATGGGATTTGCTAAAAGAAATAAAACACACTAAGTTTCAGGAATTTTAAAAACTGTTAATGTTGACAATAATGGACATGGAAATCTCTAGCATATAAAATCAGTATTTTGTACGGTTTCTAATTATTCATATACATGAAATCCCCTTGATTAAAATGCTAACCTTTTGCTATCTTCTGCATTATCTGACACAACTGCTTCCGGACATCTTTCACGAAAAGCATACCCCGTACCTATTAATGCCATAAAATATTTAGTGAATGGAACTAGTTACAGTTCTTCCATGGCATCAGCGAGTATGAAGTTCAATAAGTCACTCCACAAGATTAATATAATAGGTATTCAAAAAGGAAGAAATCCATATTAGACCTGCAAATCGTTATCTTTGCACCAGCCAATATTATAGTCATATTGATCCCAGCGCTCAAAAATCTGAAGCAATTGAATGTGGTCACCCAAGCCAGATCCATCAGGAAGATCTGAAGGGGGGTGTTTCCTCTTCTTTTCATCATCTCTGCTGCCTTTACTGCAAGAACGAGCAGTTAATGTTATCATCAATGAAGCCCACCAGATAAAAGTTTTGTTATCACTGTTTAGAGTATCCAGATGCTTTAGTTGAAAAATCAAGGCGCCAATTTATCACAAGGTTTAAAATATATTGAGCGGTTACTAAAGTAGAACTCTTAGCCATCTTTCTTCCTCTCTTTCCTGTGGCCAATTAGGGTTTAGATATTGTTAAGAGAAAACCCACTGATCTCGAGTGTCTGAAATGGTTTTCGCAGGAACAAGCCTGTCCTCTTTCATTTCCACTTCCAACATAACTACAATGAATAAGAGACATCTAACTCAATGGCTACCCATTCCTTAGCATTACCAAGACCATTTACCCAATATCCTATTTACACTTTTGGCCAAAAAAAAAAAGTCCTGTTTGCACAGAAACAACCCACCATGACACACAATCAACAGAAACAACAACATAAGCAACAGCAACTGAAACAAAACAACAGCAGCAACCATAACATGAGTGACCAGATTTTCACACGTAGACATGGACAACAAAGACATAAACAACCACCCCAGTCACTAGTTGGCTTCTTCGTTCAAACATATACACTCAGAGCTGGGGTAATAACATCACTCTCCCCTATGAGAGTACACATGATCTAGTGCGTAGGAGGGGTATATTCAATAAGTTTGACCTTATACGCGTAAGACCCTTTTTCTTTTAACAGTAAAGGGTCAATAGAACCACAAAGGCACACTAAATACCTTTTTACTCATTAGATATACCTGTCTATAAGGTTGTAACTTGAGGAGCCTAAATCCCCTACCCAAAATTTGACATGCCAGTGCTTTCCATCGTGATTGGATATCATTCCTTATTGAGCATGGATCAGATTATGCCGCACACAACCTCAAAGGAGGTGGCCTCAAGCAAGCATGGAAGCCCATGATAGAGAAATACTCTATCTATGGAATCCATTCCATTCACCTTTTTGGATTATGACCGGTGAAAGACCTAAGGTACAATCGTCCTATTAACAAATTCACTATGGCCATCACTTTGTGGATGACAGATGGAAGAAAAGGATAGATATGTCCCACAAAGCTTGAAAAGCACTTTCCAAAAAATGCTCATGAAGGTGACATCTCTATCACTTACTATAGATTCGGGTAGCCCATGTAAGCAATGAATTTGGTCAAAGAAGACTTGTGCGACAAAGATGGCGATACAAGGATATATTTAATTTGGCATCAATTACCTAAATCAGAGTACATCTATTGAGAGTATCAAAGTTTTTACTAATATCACAAAATATATTTAGTTTTAAAAAGTTAATAAGTTTGGCATGGGCATTATATTTCACGTATCATTTTTTTTAGACTAAGATTTTGACTAACGCCTACCAACTGGACAATTTTAATTTAATAGGATTTTAATGTGTGTATAAGCAGTCAAACCCATAATCTCCTACTCCGATATGATACATTGCCGAGGGTTCCTAAAGCCATATCTAGAGTTTATAGTAGGAGAATTAAGAGTTAGTATGTGATTGTGATGTGTAATGATAGAATATATGTGTTGTGTGTTGTGTTATGTATGTGTAATAAAGGTAATAAGAGTTAGTAGGAGAATAAGAGTGGCATCTATAAGAGAAATAGACTCTAGGATGAGCTGGCAAGGAGTGCTTGATAGTTAGTGACGTTAGTGTGAAGAGGTATAAATAGGCAGAGGAGAGAGAAGGAGGTGTGAAAAATATTGTTAAACACTTGGCAGTGGAGATTGTTTGGAGCTGCTACACCTAATCGGTAAGCTCTAGTCTTTTCAGTTTTGTTTTAGTAATTCTCTTCGTTGAAACTTAGACCGAATCCTTTTGGTTCGTATCAATTTGGTGCCATCTGTGGGAAAATTGAATCATGACTCGGATGGAAACTCGACTGGAATCAATGGAGAAGGAAATTAGCAAAGAAATGCATGGTTGTGTATCAAAGCTTCAACAACAGATTCGAGATGCAAATGTGAAAATAGGAACTATTGATAGTTCGATAGCTAATTTTCCCACAGACGGCGCCAAATTGATACAAACCAAAAGGATTCAGTCTAAGTTTCAACTAAGAGAATTACTAAAAAAAAAAGAAGAGACTAAAGCTTACCAATTAGGTGTAGCAGCTCCAAACAATCTCCAATGCCAAGTGTTTACTGGAACCACTAGAGAAGGAAATTAGCAAAGAAATGCGTGGTCATGTATCAAAGCTTCAACAACAGATTCGAGATGCAAATGTGAAAATAGGATGTATTGATAGTTCGATAGCTAATTTTCCCACAGACGGCGCCAAATTGATACGAACCAAAAGGATTCAGTCTAAGTTTCAACTAGGAGAATTACTAAAACAAAACCAAAGAGACTAGAGCTTACCAATTAGGTGTAGCAGCTCCAAACAATCTCCACTGCCAAGTGTTTAACAATATTCTTCACACCTCCTTCTCTCTCCTCTGCCTATTTATACCTCTTCACACTAACGTCACTAACTATCAAGCACTCCTTGCCAACTCATCCTAGAGTCTATTTCTCTTATACATACCAAGTCATCTTATTCTCTTACTAACTCTTATTACCTTTATTACACATACACAACACATTTCACAACACACAACACATATATTCTATCATTACATATCACAATCACATACTAACTCTTAATTCTCCTACTACAAACTCCAAATATGGGTTTAGGAGCCCTCGGTAATGTATCAGATATCATATTTAGATTAGCACCACAACCATTTAATCTAAAAGTTTAAACTTGTAATTATAGTATAGACATAATATTTATCACCTAACATTTTTTTTTTTTTTTGGAACTAAAAATATTTTACGATATTAATCAAAACTTTGATATTCTTAATACTCCTCCTCAAGTTAGCTTGAAAATGTCTTCCATTGCGTACTTGCCAATTAACTTGTTGATTAGCTTCTTTGGTAGTCTTTTGGTGAGTATATCTGCAATTTGCTTTGTGGTTGGCACATATGTCATATCAATTAATCCATTCTCAATTTTTTCCTTGATAGAGTGTTTATTTACTTCCACGTGCCTTTTTTTTTTTTAACTAAAAACATTTATCACGTAATGTTTTTTTTTTTTTTAACTAAGAATATTTTATGATATTAATCAAAACTTCGATATTCTTAACACTCCCCCTCAAGTTGGCTTGAAAATGCCTGCCATTATCACCTTGCCAATTAGCTTGTTAAGTAATCCTTTGGTGAGTATATCCGCAATCTACTTTGTGGTAGGCACATACGTCATATAGATTAATCTAGTCTCAATTTTTTCTTTGATAAAGTGTTTATTTAGTTCCACGTGCTTTGTTCTATCATGAAAAACTGGTTTATGAGCAATTAAAATAGGTACCTTCTTGTCACAAAAGACCTTCATTGGTGCAACACGTGAGACCTTTAATACTTCCAATATTCTTTTAATTCAAAGTAACTCGCACATACCAAGTGACAATGATCTGAACTTTGCTTTAGCACCACTCCTTTACAACAACATTTTTTTCCTACTTCGACAAGTAACTAGGTTATTCCAACAAATGTACAATGACCAAACATTGATCTCCTATCTATAACCTGTCCTACTTAGTCAACATAAGTTTACACTTCTACATGTAGATGTCCACATTTTTCATATGTCCTCTTCTAGGAGTTCCTTTCAAATACTTTAAAATCCAGTAAACATGCTAAAAGTGCTCTTAACCTAATGAATGCATGAATTGACTAATAACACTAACTGCAAAGCTATGTCTACACAAGTATGAGATAAATAAATTAACTTCCCAATAAACCTTTGGTATTGTTCCCCATAAGGCTGTAAGCGTGTCGACAACTCGCGAGTTATTCAAGTTCGACTAAACAAAAGCTCGAATTCAACTCGCTTACAATCTAGTCAAGCTCGAGTTCGAGTTGCTCAAGTAGCTATCAAGTTCGAATTCAAACTTTAAAATACTCGGCTCGAAGAACTCACAAGCTTAATCAATCTTAATTGAGTATTAAATCAAATCAAGTCAAGTTAGAAGTTATCGAGTATTAAATACTTTTTATAGTTAAATGAATATTTAAAAGAATAATCACGCTTAAGCAAGTCGAGTTCGAGTTTATCGAGTATTAAATCTAGTTGAGTTCAAACTTAAAAATCAAAGCTCGATCGAGTTCAAGTTCGAGTTTTTTATTCAAGTCTAATTCGAGCTTGGTATCGTATCGACTCGACTCGACTGGACTCGACTCGTTTCGTTGATAGCCCTAGTTCCCTATCTCTTGCTTTTTTGACCTTGGCAAGTTTGAGTATGATGTTGAGCTCAATTGGAGTTTCACTCGTCTTACAATCATGTAGACCTATTTCTTCAAGCAAACGAAAAACAGTTACGTTGGTTAACATATAATCCCCCTCTTGATCTAACAAACTCCATCCTGAAAATGTACTTCAAGGGGCTTAAGTCCTTTATATCAAAATCCTCAGCAGGCTTCTTCCTTGAGTTTTCAAGTTTTGCATTGTCATTACCTGTTAGGATAATATCTTCTACATAAAAAATTAAAATACTTATCTTCCCATTAATTGAGCATGTATAAAACATAGTGTGATCCACTTAACTTTGAATATAACCATGGCTCTTGATAATTCTCCAAAGCATTCAAACTAAGCTCTGGGAGAATATTTCCAGCCATATATCGATTTTCTCAGCCTGCAAACCTTATTGCTATTAAAATTTCCTTCATAGCCAAGTACTTTTTCTTTTCCTCCAGATTTTCATTGAGTAAAGCATTTTTCACATCTAATTGCTATAAGGGCCAATCAAAATTTGCAACTATAAATTTAGAGTGAAACGAATTCTCTATATATTCGTTGATTTATATACATATTTACATACATGCAAGAAGATAAGAATAGGAAAAAAAAATAATCCTATTTCAATCCTCCCAATAAAAGCATTCCTATTCTATAACTTCCCTATATTGTAATAGTTAACTTTCCTAATCTATAATTGTCATATTATGTAATAGTCAACTTTCCTATTCCATAATACTCCTTAAGCTAGAGCATAGATATCGATCATGCCTAACTTGTTACTAAGAGAATCTACCCGAGTCCCATTTAAAGCTTTTAAAAATGAACAAAACGACAAGCAATCTCAATATGTTTAATACGTTCATAAAAACACTGGATTTGATACAATATGAAAAGCAGCTTGATTATCATACCATAACTTAGCTAGCATTGAAACTTGGAACCCAACTTCAATCAATATCTACATATTTACACGTGTAGACTGAGTCATAGCTCAACCCCCTAATTTTGCATTAGATCTTGATACAACATTTTGTTGCTCACTCTTCCATGAAACCAAATTCCTTCCAAAGGAAATACGATAACCAGTAATGGACTTTCGATCCTCTTTGGATCTAGCCTAATCTGCATCTAAAAAAATTCTATACAAGAATGACTATATAGCTCAAGAGCATCGTTCAAATAACACAAGATCTATTCCAAAGCAGCTCAGTAATGAACTGTAGGAGGAGACATAAATTGGCCCACCAATGCCAAAGAAGAGAAAATGCAAGAGCAATGGAAAGACCCAGGTCAATGGTTGGTAGATCCAATGCCAAAGAAGAAATTGATGCTAAACTTGTAATAAGAGGATGCTTGCGTCTAGTATACACAAGACGAATTGGTGGAGGAGGTAGGGAAGGAGGTGGTGTAGTTGCTAGTACATTTGGTGTCTAATAGGTTATGAGATAAACTAATAAATCATCACTCTCTTTCTCATTATCAGCAGGCTTACAGGAAGCAAGAAAGAAGGGAATGTTCCATAAAGGAGACATCATTGGAAACAAGAAATTTGTTGAGATTCAAACAATAACACTGATATCCTTTTTGCACACGGGACTAACCCAAGAAATCACATTTCATAGACTTAGGGTCTAGCTTAGTAACACAACGGCCAAGATCCCAAACACATTTACTCCCAAATAAGGTTCAATAGGAAGCAAAGGTTTCGTGGGGAAAAGAATACGTTAAGGAACCTCACCCTAAAGAACTGAGGAAGGCATATGATAAATTTAGAAACATGTCGTTGAGATAGCTTCCACCCAAAAGTGTTTAGGAACATAAGTGAAATAAAAGTGCTCTTGTTGTTTCCAAAAGGTGTGTATTTTTTCTCCCAATCATACCATTTTGAGATGTTGATCCATCTCCACTATCTCCATTTTATTTGCTTATTTTATATTCACTCTCTCTTACTATAAATTATAAAAAACAAGCAGAATCTTCTTGGTTGTTTATTTATTTTATATCGTATAACAAAATCTACTATTACTGGGAAAATCAAATGTTAATATTAATAGTAAATATATATTAATTAAAATAATTTAAAAAATAATTACTTACCCAACAAAAAAAAAAGATTAAGTATAATGCCTAAAAAAGTTAAGTAAAAATCCTAAAAAAAATTGTTCTTTTTTCTTTCACTTATCCAAAAAAAATGGAATAATTTAAAATAAAAAAGTACAATCAATATAAAATCAGAGGAAAAAATAATGTTTTTTCCCCCCTACTAGTACTAGAAAAAATAAATGTACATATATTTGAGGACATATGTTTAACCTCACTAATGGTAAATTTTTTTAATATATATCTTTTGGATAGAGTACAATCATATTTTAGATGGACTCGAGCAATGTTAGTAGGAGTGGAAGTGGGAACAAACAAAATGATCCAGCATGGAAATATAATTATTTGGCCAATAAAAATTATACAAATTTAGTGACTTGGATGTTTTGTCAAAAAGTCACTACGGAAGGGATTTATAGAGCCAAACAACAGCAAGTGGAGAACAATAGGAATGCAAAAAAATGTTTGAAGTGTCCTCCAAAGTGAGAAAAGAGTTGGAGTATTTTATGAATGAAAAGAAAAGTCAAAAAGAACAACATGATAAAATGCCAGATATTGATGACTTTGATAATGTCATTGAAATTGGGTGATGACGATGTGGCAAAAAGTAATAAAGAAAGAGAGAGTTGTTACTTCCATGGCTTCAAAGAAGAGGGGGCCTATGGATGCTTTTGTATCAATAAGGCAAAGCATGTTGTTGAGATGAGTAAGAAGGAAAAAATGATGTAATCTACTATAAATGATGCATATGACAAATAAAAATGAGAGCAAGCTTGCCAATACATTCTAGTTTCTTCTATGAGGTGGGCATTCCATTTAATGTTGCGCATCTTGATTCATTTAAATGAATGATTGAAACCATTGGTCAATATGGACCAAACATGAAACCTCCAAGTTATTATGAGTTAAGAGTTCCACTTCTTAAGAAATAAGTTGAGTATACTGATGAATTGTTTCAAAAGCACAAAGATTCAAAGAAGAGACTTGGATATTCAATTATATCATATGGGTAGCTAAGTCGAAATCATCAGAGCATTATCAAGTTTTTAGTTAATTGCCCAATGGAAACAATGTTTGTGAAATTAGTGGATACATCATCATATATGAAAACAGGAAAAATTATTTGAATCGTTGGACAAGTTTGTAGATGAGGTCGAAGAAGCAAATGTTGTTCAAGTAATAACAAATAATGAATTCGATTATGTTTTAGCAGGAAAGTTTTAGTTTTTAGATTCTACTTTATCATAAGTTAATTATTATAATATAAATATATAATGTTTTTTAAATATTATATTTTAATATGGAAGTTATTGAAAGCAAAGAGACCAAATTTGTTTTAGACACTATATGTTGCTCATAGTTTGGATTTAATGCTAGAGGATATTGCAAAGATTCCGTGAGTAGCAAGAACCATTGAGAAGGCAATTAACATGACTGGATTTATATACAATCATACGAGTCTCTTGAATATTATGAGATCCTTTTACACAAAATAGAGAACTCATCTGTCCATGAAAAACTAGGTTTTGTACATCATACCTCACCTTGCAATCAATTCACAATTAGGGGAAAAAAAATTTTCATTTGAAGGCCATGTTCGCTTTAGATGATTAGACTTCCAGCGGTTGGACAAAGCAAGTGACGGGGAAAAGGAATAATGTCACCTATATTCTTAAGGTGATGGGGCCTCTTATGCGAGTACTTAGACTTGTTGATAGTGAGAAAAAATCAGCCTGGGATATATATATATATATATAAAGTTATGGATAGAGCAAAGGAGAGCATGTCAAAATCATTCAATGGTGATAAAGAAAAATATGCGGAAGTGAGCAAAATTATTGATGATAGATGGAATTATCAATTGCACCATCCCTTATATGCAACTAAACATTTTCTAAACCCTGAGCATGGAGTTTGATGAGAAAGTTATTACAGGATTTTATGCCACTATAAAGAGATTAGTACCCCAATCTCAAATGTAAGATAAGATAATTTCTGAAATTTCAGTTTACAAGCATGCTGAGAGCCTATTTAGCATTAATTTTCACATAACATCAAGCAAGACAAAAGCACCAAGTAATTTTGAAAAATGTCATATTATGATAATAGTAATTTTTTTAGTAACTAAGACTTTTTTTCTTTTTAACTATACAGCTGAATAGTGAGGGTTATATGGAAGCTCAATCCCTAATTTACAACAACTTGCAATTAAAATTCTAATCTTGACATTTAGTTCATCTAGATGTGATTGGAGCGTGTTTGAGCAAGTATGTATCTTAAAGTTTTAATTTGAGTGTAATTGCTACCATGTTCAAAATATTAATCATTATAACTATAATTATTTGCAAATACATACAAAGAGAAGAAATAAGCTTGCTCAAAAGCATTTAAATGATTTAGTTTTCATTAAGTATAATCAAGCTCTCAAAACTCGATATGATCAACATGATGTTATTGATCTTATATCTTTAAATGACATTGATGAAAGCAATGAGTGGCTGATTGGACAGATAGGTGTTAACTCATTGTTGAGGCGGATAATGACTTGGTGTTTAAGAATAATGACTTGACATGGCAAGATGTTTCAAAAGCTACAAGAGTTGAGGAACCATTGAGTACTAGATCTCAAACACAATTTATGGGTCGTCAAGTAGAAAAGCTATTATTGATAAGGAGGAAGTTTTGAGTGATGATATGGAAAAAGATGTTAACAACAAGGTTGTCAGAGGCGACAAGCGCACTCAAGGCGCTATGCCTTATAATCGCCTGAGGCGAGAAGCGCAAAAAAAGTGCTCGCTTGAGTGAAACAATGCGCAAATATTTAAAAAAATTTATTAATATTATTTTGATACAAAAAACATCCACATTTAATAATAATGTTTAATTTAGACCAACAAAAACTATTTAAATAAGTCAAATATTAGGTTAATATAGCATCATATTCACAAAATGAACACTATATGCATAAAAACATTAAGATTTAAACCATTATAATAGTTTTTTTTTACAAGATAGTAAATATAAAACTAGACATTGACAAGTTCAATCATTCATTCACCCTTCTTCCTCATTATTAGCACCTTCCAAATAATCATCCCTACTCTTATATTCATCAACATCTTTTTCCATATCATCACCCAAAACTTCTTCCTCCTCATCAATAATGACTTTTCTACTTGACGATCCCATAAATTGTGTTTGAGATCTAGTATTCCTCAATGGTTCCTCAACTCCTGTAGCTCTTGAAACATCTCCCCATGTCAAGTCATCGTTCTCAAACACCAAGTCATCATCCGCCTCAACAAATGAGTCAACACCCATTTGTCCAATCAACCACTCATTGCTTTCATCAATATCATCTAAAGATATAGGATCAATAACATCACGTTGATCACATCGAGCTTTAAGAGCTTGATTATACTTAATGAAAACTAAATCATTTAAACGCTTTTGAGCAAAGCTTATTTCTCCTCTTTGTATGTATCTGCAAATAATTATAATTATAGTGATTAATATTTCGAACATGGTAGCAATTACACTCAAATTAAAACTTTAATATGCTCGCTTGCTCAAACACGCTCCAATTTCTTTCACATCCAGATAAGCTACATGTCAAGCTTAGAATTTTAATTGCAAATTGTTGCAAGTGAGGGTTGAGCTTCCATACAACCCTCACCATTCAGTTGTATAGTTAAAAGAGGGGAAAAAAAAAAGTTTTAGTTGCTAAATAAAATACTATCATTATAATATAACATTTTTTTAAGTTATCTAGTGCTTTTGCCTTCCTTGACCTTATGGCAAACTCAATGCCAAATAGGCCCTTAGCACGCCTATGAACAGAAATTTCTGAAATTATCTTATCTTGCATTTGAGGTTGAGGAACTAATCTCTTGATAGTGGCATATAATTTTGAAATAACTTCCTCATCAAACTCCATGCTCGGATTCTCATAAAAATTTGCAGGATTTAAAAAATGTCCAGCTGCATGTAAGGATGGTGCAATTAGCAATTCCATCTATCATCAATAATTTTGCTCACTTCCACATATTTTTCTTCATCGCCATTGAATGATTTTGATATGCTTTCCTTTGCTCTATCCATGGCTTCATAGATGTATCCCATGGCTGGTTTTTTCTCACTATCAACAAGTCTAAGTACCCGCACAAGAGGCCCCATCACCTTAAGAATATAGGTGACATTATTCCAAAAGCTAACAGACAAAATTGTTTCACACACCCTTTTCCCCTTCACTTGCTTTGCCCAACTGCTAGAAGTCCAATCATCCGAAGTAAACATGGCCCTCAAACGATTTTTTTTATTGTGAATTGATTGCAATGTAAGGTATGATGTACAAAACCTAGTTTTCCCTGGACGGATGAGTTCTCTATTTTTTGTAAAGGATCTCATGGTATTCAAGAGACCCGTATGACTGTATATAAATCCAGTCATGTTGATTGCCTTCTCAATAGTTTTGTTACTCGCGGAATCTTCCCAATATCCTCTAGCATTAAATCTAAACAATGAGCAGCACATGGTGTCCAAAACAAATTTGGTCTCTTTGCTTCAAATAACTTCCCTATTAAAAGGACAATTAATAATATTTAAAAAACATTGCATATTTATATTATAACAATAAACTTAAGATAAAGGTAGATTCCAAAAACTAAAACTTACTTGCTAAAACATAATTGGATCCATTATCTGTTATTACTTGAATAACATTTGCTTCTGCAACCTCATCTACGAACTTGTCCAACAATTCAAATAACTTTTCTCCTGTTTTCATATATGATGATGCATCCACAGATCTCACAAACATTGTTCCCATAAGGAAGTTGACTAAAAAGTTGATAATGCTCCAATGAGTTCAACTTAGCCACCCATCCGACATAATTGAACATCCAAGTTTTTTCCAGGAATCTTTTTGCTTTTGAAGCAATCCATCAATATACCCAACTTCTTTCTTAAGAAGTGGAACTCTTTAACCCATGATAACTTAGAGGTTTCATGTTTGGTTCATATTGACCAATGGCTTCAATCATCCATTTAAATGAATCAAGATGTGCAACATTGAATGGAATACCCGCTTGATAGAAGAAACAAGCAATGTATTGGTAAGCTTGCTCAGTGTTGTTGGAGGCGCAAAAGGCGCTCGCCTAGGCGCCCAGGCGAGGCGAGGCGCACGGCAGCGCCTTGCGACGCCCAAGGCGAGGCGCCTTTGCTGAGGCGCGCGCCTGTTTGCGCCTAGGCGCAAGGCGCACAAGCGCCAAGCGAGCGCCTTACTTTTCATTCCAAAAAAAAAAAAAAAAAATTCTGGAAACATCGGCAAAGCAATCCCCACAAACAGGCAAAAAAAAACCCTACCCCACTGCTGGTAAAACAAAACAAATATAAAAAATAAAGTAACTTTTAAACTAGAAACCCTACCTACTTCACTTTCTTTCTCTCTCACGTTGAGCTTCTCTCTCTTTTGTGCTTCAAAAACAAACAAACATAGTGCTGTCTGCTGTGCTTTGACTCCTCCAGGTATTTAATAAAGATTCCTTTCTTCTTATTTTATTTTGCATGATACAACTTGACCGTTGGTATGTGGAGTCCACACACTTGTCCAATATGTTTGTTTTTTCTTTGACACTTGCTTTACACTGTTTCACACACACACCTTTGAAATCTGTCCGACAGTCCTACTTCCACTTTCTCTCTTACTATATATATTATAAAATACAATCAATATCTTGTTTTTTGACCGAACAATCAGCATCTATCTTGTTTTTTGACCGAACAATCAGCATCTACTTGGTTTGCGTTTGATTTATTTTATACTGTATATTGTATAGTGAAAATCTGCTATTACTAGGAAAAACAAAAGTTAATATTAATAGTAAATATAAATTTATTAAAATAATTACCCAAAACAAAAAATAAGTATAATGCCTAAAAAAAAAATGTTCTTCTTTCTGTCAATTTTAGAATGATAAAATCAGAATATGATAAAGGAAAAATGGAATAATTACTCATAAAAAAAAGGAATAATTAAAATAAAAAAGTATAATTAATATTAATAGTAAATGTAAATTTATTAAAATAATTTAAAAAATAATTACTTACCAAAAAAAAAAAAAGTATGATGCCTAAAAAAAAATTTGTTTTTCTTTCTGTCAGTTTAGTTATAGAATATAAAATCAGAATATGATAAAAGAAAAATGGAATAATTACTCATAAAAAAAGGAATAATTAAAATAAATAAGTATAATTAATATTAATAGTAAATGTAAATTTATTAAAATAATTTAAAAAATAATTACTTACCAAAAAAAAAAATTAAGTATAATGCCTAAAAAAAATTGTTCTTTTTTTCTATCAAGGCCACACACACACACACTAGTATTGGGAAAAATAAACGTATTTATGTTTGTGGACATGTGTTTAACTTTAACCTCACTAATGGTAATTTTTTTTAATATATATCTTTTAGATATTGTGCAATTATATTTTAGATGGATTCGGGTAATGTTGGTGGGAGTGGAAGTGGGAACAAACGAAGTGATCCGGGATGGAAATATAATTATTTGGCTGATAAAAATGATACAAATTCAGTGACTTGTATGTTTTGTCAAAAAGTCACTAAAGGAGGAATTTATAGAGCCAAACAACATCAAGTGGGGAACAATAGGAATGCAAAAAAATGTTTGAAGTGTCCTCCAGAAGTGAGAAAAGAGTTGGAGGATTTTATGAATGAAAAAAAAAGTCAAAAAGAACATTATGATAAAATGCCAGATATTGATGACTTTGATAATATCATTGAAATTGGGGATGATGAAGATGTGGGGAAAAAAAAAAGGCAAAGAGAGAATTGGTACTTCTATGGCTTCAAAGAAGAGGGGGCCTATGGATGCTTTTGTATCAATAAGGCCGGCATGTTGTTGAGATGAGGAAGAAGGGAAAAATGATACAATCTACTATAAACAATACATATGACAAACAAAAAAGAGAGCAGGCTTGCCAATACATTGCTCGTTTCTTGTATCAAGCGGGCATTCCATTTAATGTTGCACATCTTGATTCATTTAAATGGATGATTGAAGCTATTGGTCAATATGGACCAAACATGAGACCTCCAAGTTATCATGAGTTGAGAGTTCCACTTCTTAAGAAAGAAGTTGAGTATACTGATGGATTGCTTCAAAGGCACAAAGATTCTTGGAAAAAACTTGGATGTTCAATTATGTCGGATGGGTGGCTTAGTCGAACTCATCGGAGCATTATCAACTTTTTAGTCAATTGCCCAATGGGAACAATGTTTGTGAGATCTGTGGATGCATCATCATATATGAAAACAGGAGAAAAGTTATTTGAATTGTTGGACAAGTTTGTAGATGAGGTTGGAGAAGCAAATGTTGTTCAAGTAATAACAGATAATGGATCCAATTATGTTTTAGCAGGTAAGTTTTAGTTTTTGGAATCTACTTTATCCTAAGTTTATTATTATAATATATATGTATGGTTTTTTAAATATTATTATTTGTCTTTTTAATAGGGAAGTTATTGGAAGCAAAGAGACCAAATTTGTTTTGGACACCATGTGCTGCTCATTGTTTGGATTTAATGCTAGAGGATATTGGGAAGATTCCACGAGTAACAAAAACTATTGAGAAGGCAATCAACGTGACTGGATTTATATACAGTCATACGGGTCTCTTGAATACCATGAGATCCTTTACAAAAAATAGAGAACTCATCCGTCCAGGGAAAACTAGGTTTTGTACATCATACCTTACATTGCAATCAATTCACAATCAAAAAAATCATTTGAGGGCCATGTTTACTTCGGATGATTGGACTTCTAGTAGTTGGGCAAAGCAAGTGAAGGGGAAAAGGGTGTGTGAAACAATTTTGTCTGTTAGCTTTTGGAATAATGTCACCTATATTCTTAAGGTGATGGGGCCTCTTGTGCGGGTACTTAGACTTGTTGACAGTGAGAAAAAACCAGCCATGGGATACATCTATGAAGCTATGGATAGAGCAAAGGAGAGCATATCAAAATCATTCAATGGTGATGAAGAAAAATATGCGGAAGTGAGCAAAATTATTGATGATAGGTGGAATTGTCAATTGCACCATCCTTTACATGCGGCTGGACATTTTTTAAATCCTGCAAATTTTTATGACAATCCGAGCATGGAGTTTGATGAGGAAGTTATTTCAGGATTATATGCCACTATCAAGAGATTGGTTTCTCAACCTCAAATGCAAGATAAGATAATTTCTGAAATTTCTGTTTATAAGCGTGCTGAGGGCCTATTTGGCATTGATTTTGCCATAAGGTCAAGAAAGACAAAAGCACCAGGTAACTTTAAAAAATGTTATATTATAATGATAGTATTTTATTTAGCAATTGAAACTTTTTTTTTCTCTTTTAACTATACAGCTGAATGGTGGGGGTTGTATGGAAGCTCAACCCCTAACTTGCAACAATTTGCAATTAAAATTCTAAGCTTGACATGTAGCTCATCTGGATGTGAAAGAAATTGGAGCGTGTTTGAGCAAGTAAGCATCGTAAAGTTTTAATTTGAGTGTTATTGCTACAATGTTCAAAATATTAATATTATAACCATAATTATTTGCAGATACATACAAAGAGGAGAAATAGCTTGCTCAAAAGCGTTTAAATGATTTAGTTTTCATTAAGTATAATCAAGCTCTTAAAGCTCGATATGATCAACGCGATGTTATTGATCCTATATCTTTAGATGATATTGATGAAAGCAACGAGTGGTTGATTGGACAGATGGGTGTTGACTCATTTGTTGAGGCGGATGATGACTTGGTGTTTGAGAATGATGACTTGACATGGGGAGATGTTTCAAGAGCTACAGGAGTTGAGGAACCATTGAGGAGTACTAGATCTCAAACACAATTTACAGGATCATCAAGTAGAAAAGTTATTATTGATGAGGAGGAAGAAGTTTTGAGTGATGAATGGAAAAAGATGTTGATGAATATGAAAGTAGGGATGATTATTTGGAAGGTGCTAATGATGAGGAAGAAGGGTGAATGAATGATTGAACTTGTCAATAGCTAGTTTTATATTTACTATCTTGTAAAAGTAGATTACTATAATGGTTTAAATCTTAATGTTTTTATGCACATAGTGCTTATTTTGCAAATATGATGCTATATGAATCTAATATTTGATCTATTTAAATAGTTTTTGTTGGTCTAAATTAAATATTATTATTAAATGTGGATGTTTTTTGTATCCAAATAATATTAATAAATTTTTTAAATATTTGCGCCTCGTTTCACTCAGGCGAGCGCTTTTTTTGCGCTTCTCGCCTTAAGCGATTACAAGGCGTAGCGCCTTGAGTGCGCTTTTCGCCTCTGACAACCTTGAGCTTGCTCTCTTTTATTTGTCATATGCATCATTCATAGTAGATTGTATCATTTTTCCGTTCTTCCTCATCTCAACAATATGCTCCGGCCTTATTGATACAAAAGCATCCATAGGCCCCTCTTCTTTGAAGCCATGAAAGTAACAACTCTCTCTCTGCCTTTATTACTTTCCCCACATCTTCATCATCTCCAATTTCAATGACATTATCAAAATCATCAATATCTGGCATTTTATCACAATGTTCTTTTTGACTTTTTTTTCATTCATAAAATCCTCCCAACTCTTTTCCACTTCCGGAGGACATTTCAAACATTTTTTTGCATTCCTATTGTTCCTCACTTGATGTTGTTTGGCTCTATAAATCCCACCTTTAGTGACTTTTTGACAAAACATACAAGTCACTAATTTGTATCATTTTCATTAGACAAATAATTATATTTCCATCCCGGATCACTTCGTTTATTCCCACTTCCACTCCCACTAGCATTGCCCGAGTCCATCTAAAATATGATTGCACTTAATCTAAAAGATATATATTAAAAAAATTTACAATTAGTGAGGTTAAACATATGTCCACAGTCCACAAACATACATACATTTATTTTTCCTAGTACTAGTAGGGGGAAAAAAATAGTTTTTTTTCCTGATTTTATATTAACTGTACTTTTTTTATTTTAATTATTCTTTTTTTTGGATAAGTAATTATTCCATTTTTACTTTATGATATCCTGATTTTATAAGTGATAGAAAAAAGAATAATTTTTTAGGCATTATACTAGTGGGGAAAAAAACATTTTTTTTTTCTATGATTTTATATTAACTAGTACTTTTTTATTTTAATTATTCCTTTTTTTTCTCTGGATAAGTAATTATTTTATTTTTCCTCTATCACGTTCTGATTTTATAAGTGACAGAGAAAAGAACAATTTTTTTAGGCATTATACTAGTGGGGAAATTTTTTCTGATTTTATATCGAATGTACTTTTTTATTTCAATTATTCCTTTTTTTCCGAAATAAGTAATTATTCTATTTTTCCTCTATCATATTTTGATTTTATAAGTGATAGGAAAAAAAATTTTTTTTTTTTAGGCATTAGCCTAGTAGGGAAAAAAATGGTTTTTTAATTATCCTTTTTTTTTTTTCTGGATAAGCAATTATTCCATTTTTCCAATATCATATTCTGATTTTATGAGTGACAGAAAAAGGAACAATTTTTTTATAGGCATTATAATTAATTTTTTTTTTATGGGTAAGTAATTATTTTTTAATTATTTTAATAAATTTATATTTACTATTAATATTAACATTTACTTTTCCTAGTAATAGTAGATTTCATTATACAATATAAAATAAATAAACAACAAAGAACATCCTGCTTGTATTTTATAATTTATAGTAACAGAGAGTGAATATAAAATAAACAAATGAAGATGATTTCAAACGTGAGTGAGAGAAAGAAAGTGTGTGAGTGAGTGAGAAAGAATGTGTCAAAAGACTCAAAACAAGTGCCAAGGAAAATGAAAAATCAGACAAGTGTCCCACTCCACCAACCAGTCAAGCATCATGCATGCAATAACATAAGGAGAAAAGTATCATTATTTACCTGATGAAAGAGTCAAAGACACTGTGGTTGTTTTGTTTCTTTTGAAAGACAAAAGAGAGAGGAGTTTTGTGTCTTCAACGTGAGAGTGAGAGAGAGTGAGGTAGGGTAGGGTTTTTTCCAAGCTTTAAAAGCTACTTTACTCTCTATATTTGTTTTGTTTTGCCAGCTGTGGGGTAGGTTTTTTTTTTTTTTTTTTTTTTGTGTCTATTTATGGGAATGCTTTCTGGTCTTAATTTGAAAAAACAAGCTGCTTTCTTTTTTTTTTTTTTTTTTCCCTGTTTTGACCAAGCACTCGCTTGGCGCCTTTAACGCCTAAGCGCAAAAGGCGCGTGCTTCACCGAAGGAGCCTCGCCTTAGGCGTCACAAGGCGCTGCTGTGCACCTCGCCTCGCCTGAGCGCCTAGGCGCAAAAAGCGAGCGCCTTTCACAACGCTGATTGACAAACATGAGAGTTAGGATGCTTATTTGAACAGTGCTAATGATGAGAAAGAAAGGTGAATGAGCGATTGAACTTGTCAATGTCTAGTTTTATATCTACTATCTTGTAAAAAATACAACTACAACAGTTTAAGTCTTGATGTTTTTATGCACATAATGCTCATTTTGTGAATATGATGTTATATTAATCTAATATTTGACCTATTTAAATAGTCTTTGTTAATTTAAATTAAACATTATTATTAAATGTGGATGAATTCATGTATCAAAATAATATTAATAATATTTTAAAATATTTGCGTCTCGTTTCACTCAAGCAAGCGTTTTTTTTACGCTTCTCGCCTTTGGCAATTATAAGGCGTAGCGCCTTAAGTGCACTTTTCACCTCTGGCAACCTTGCCTACTCAACATGTATATTCCAAAATCTAAACAACAAGACCAAGTTACTTCATGTCTTGAACCATCCTTTTTTTCCTCATCAAATCTGGTCCCAAGTAATCTTGATCTTCCTATTGCTCTTTGGAAAAGTAAAGTCAATGTACTCATCCCAAGGTTATCAAAAGTGAAAAGTGCACTCAAGGCACAATGCCTTATAATCACCTAAGGTGAGAAGCGTAAAAATGACACTCACCTAACGAAATGAAGTGTAGATATTTAATAAATCTATTAAAATTGTTTTGATGCAAAAAAATATCAATATTTAATAATCTTGTTTAAATTAGACCAACAAAGACTATTTAAATAGGTAAAATATTATATTAACAAAGCATTATGTTCACAAAATAAGCACTATGTGCACAAAAAATCAAGACTTAAGACTATTATAGCAATCTTTTTTCAGAAGATGGTAAATATAAAATTTGATATTTACAAGTTTTAATTATTCCTCAGCTTCATCATTAGCATCATCGAAATGATCATTCCTACTATTACATTCATCATCATCTTTTTCATATCACTGCTCATAACTTCTTCCTCCTCCTCATCTCTAATATCTTTTCTACTTGCTGACCCTTTAAGTTGTGTTTGAAATCTAGTATTCCTTAGTAGTTCCACATCCCCTATAGCTCTTGAAACATCAACCCATGCCAAATCATCATTCTCAAACACCAATTTATTATCCGCCTCAATAAACGAGTCAATACCACTCGTTTTCATCAATACCATCTAAAGATATAGAATCAATAACGTCACACTGATCATATCAAACTTTGAGAGTTGATTGTACTTAATAAAAACTAGATCATTTAAACACTTTTGATCAAGCTTGTATCTCTTCTTTGTGTATATCTGCAAATAATTATGTTTTTGCACATGGGGGGAATTCATTCAAATTAAAACTTTTGGATGCTTACTTGCTCAAACATGCTCAAATTTCTTTCAAATCAAGATAAACTACATGTCGAGCTAAGAACTTTAATTGCAAATTATTATAAGTTAGGAGTTGAGCTTCCATACAATCTCCACCATTCAACTATATACAATAAAAAAAAAAAAAAAAGTTTTCAATTACTAAATAAAAGACTATCATTATAATATAATATTATTTTTTTAAATACTTTGTGCATTTGTCTTCCTTAACCTTATGGCAAAATCCACGCCAAATAGGCTCTCAACATGCTTACAAAGAGAAATTTCGCAAATTATTTTATCTTGCATTTAAGATTAAGGAAGCAATCATTTTATAGTAATATATAATCATAAAAAGAAAAGTTTTCAATTACCAAGATTTAGAAAATTTGCAACTACAAGCAAGAGATGGTGCAATTGACATTTCCATATATCATTACTATTCTTGCTCACTTCCGTATATTTTTCTTCATCACTATTGAACAATTTTGCTATACTTTCATTTGCTCTATTCATAGCTTCATAAATATATCTATGGTTGATTTTTTCTCACTATTAAATAAGTCCAAACACTTGCACAAAAGACTTCACCACCTTAAGAATATAGACATCATTTAAGAGCCAACCGACAAATTATTTCACATATCCTTTTACCCTTCACTTGCTTTGGTCAGTGGCTAGAATTCCAATGATCCAAAATGAACATAGCCCTCAAATAATTTTTATGATTGTAAATGGATTGCAAGGTAAGGTATAATATGTAAAACCTAGTTTTTCCTTATATGATGGTTCTCTATCCTTTATAAAAGATCTCATAGCATTAAAGAGACCTGTATGACTGTAAATCCAATCATGTTAATTGTCTTCTTACTAGTTCTTGCCGCTCGCGGTTATCTACTTGGTATCCTCCAACATAAAATCTAAATAGTGAGCAATAATGTTGTCTGAAACAAATTTGGTTTCTTCGCTTTCAATAACTTTGCTATTAAAGTATGGATATTGAAAAGACAATTTATATAATAACATAACTGTATGTAAATCCAATCATGTTAATTGTCTTCTCAATAGTTCTTGCCACTTGCAGCCATATTCCTAATATCCTCCAATATAAAATCCAAACAGTGAGCAGTAATGTTGTCTAAAACAAATTTGGTTTCTTTGCTTTCAATAACTTCCCTATTAAAGTATGAATGTTAAAAATACAATCAATAATAATAAATAAAAAACATTACATATTTATATAATAATTAACTTATAAAAAAATTGAAACTAGATACTAAAACTTAGCACGCTAAAATATAATTGGATCTGTTATTTGTCATTACTTGAACAACATTTTTTCTCCAACCTCATCTACAAACTGTCCAATCATTCAAGTAATTTTTCTCTTAGTTTTCATAAATGATGATGCATTAACTAATCTCACAAACATTGTTCCCATTGGATACTTGCTTAAAAAGTTGATAATGCTTCGATAAGTTTGACTTAGCCATCCATCCGACATAATTGGAAATCCAAGTCTTTTCCAGGAATCTTTGTGCTTTTGAAGCAATCCATCAGTATATTCAACTTTTTTCTAGACAAGTGGAACTCTCAATTCATAATAACTTGGAAGTTTCATATTTGGACCGTATTGAACAATGGCTTCTACCATCCAGTTAAATGAATGAAGATGTACAACATTAAATGGTATTTCCTCTTTATAGAATAAACAAGCAATGTATTGGCAAGCTTGTTCTCTTTTTTATTTGTTGTCTGCATCATTCATAGTAAATTGTATCATTTTTTCCTTCTTCCTCATCTCAACAACATGCTCCAAACTTATTGCTACAAAATCATCCATAAGCCCCCTCTTCTTTGACACTATAAATGTAAAACTCTCTCTTTCCCTTTATTACTTTTCGTCTCATCTTCATCATTCCCAATTTCAAAGACAACATCAAAGTCATCAATATCCAACATTTTATTATAATATCCTTTTTAACTTTTCTTTTCATTCATAAAATCCTCCAACTCTCTTCTCGTTTCCGAAGGACACTTTGAATATTTATTTGCATTTCTATTAATCTTTATTTGATGTTTAGTTCTATAAATCTCTCATTTTGTGACTTTGACGAAGCATAAAAGTCACCAAATTTGTATCATTATTATCAGCCAAAAAATTATGTTTCCATCCCAGGTCGCTTCGTTTGCTCCCACTCCTACCAACATTGCCCAAGTTAATCTAAAATTTGATTGCACTCTATCTAAGTTATATATATTAAAAAATTTTACCTTTAGTAAGATTAAAAAGATTTCCTACAAACATACATACATATTAATCATTTAATTTATTAATTATATTTTGTGTAACATTTATTTTTAGCTCTAATTGTGATTTCATGATTGGAAAAAAAAATTTTTTTATGTCATTCTCTTAAAAAAATCTTTTTTATTATTTTAATATATTTATATTTACCATTAACACTACTTTTTCCTAGTAAATTTGATTATACGAAAAAAATTAGAGAGAGGCTCTTTATTTAGTAAATTGAAAATTTATTTTATTATTACAATAGTTTTATTGTACTGTTGAAAATTTAAATTTCTCTTTTCTTTTGAAACCAACAAAGGGTCAAATGCTTGAAAATTCAAAGAAGTTGAAGGAGGCTTGAAACAAACAAGCAATAGTGAATATAAATATACAAAGAACAACCGGTGAAGCAAAAAATAAAATTAAAAGAAATGTTTGAGAAAAAATCATATCTGAAAGGAGCTTGAAAAGTCAAAATATCGTGCTTGTTTTTTGTAAGTGAAATGAAAGAAAGTGGGGGTGAGGTTTATTTACTTATTTATTTTTTTACGTGAAAGAAAGAGAAAACGGTATAGGATCTTTCCTCCTAACTTTCAAGGAAATGCTTTATTCTTTTACCAATTGTGTTACAACATTTACAACAACCATATTTCCTTCGAAAAAGAATTTACAGCGCTCATAATGAAAAAAAATATATATATATATATCACCCTCCACTAATGCACTTGCCCTGGCACCACATGCACCTTGTGTTACAGTTCAAGTGTTGAGGATCTAGAAGGAGTGTTCAACTCATGCGTATAACATTGCAAGTAGCATCAGTAAGGTGGTTTGTTCGAGGATTAGGTTAATTCTCAAGGTGGATTTAGTCTTACGTGAGCAAACCGGTCAGGAGCTAATGTCGCTAACTTGATGAGGCCATGAGAAGCCAAAACTAGTTGGAACGGTTGAGCCCCAAACATGTAAAGGAATATAGTAAAGCCTAGATGATGCTCCTTAAGAAAAGGATGAGCTCGAAATAGACTAGGAAAATTATAAAAAAGAAGAGTTAACTCACCATCCAGAATGAAAGTAAATGCTTATATGAGGGATGGTCAAGCGCCACATAAGCACTCCAAGAAAGAGAAACCTCCAGTCTCATGACAAGTGGTATAGAGTGAGTATTCCAACTTCATCAGGCTACCATCAAGTGTACTTAATGTATGGATAGTTCTTGTTGTTGAGTTAGCAATTAGAGTGAAGATCGAGGCAAGGAGCAACTACTAAAGAGAGAATATCATTGCTAGAGAGCAGCTGTGTCGAGAGCACTGGAAACAAGAATCTACCCAAATCTTGTTGTTAGTTTAGCTCATGTGGATGAACCTCAACGTGTGAAGTGGCCACTAGAGGAGTACATCATTGCCAAAGTGCAACTATGTCACGAGTCGGCGTTTGAAACAAGAATTTACCCGAACATTTAAAATGGTACTTTAGTGAGCAAATCCTTCTGTTAGGCAACTCAGCAAAAAGCAATCTAAAAGATAGTGGAATGGGTTAAGGCGAGAGCTTGCCTATGGAAGCCTCATGCTCTGGCAATATGACCTTGGATGGGCTTAACAATAGGTAGAAAAAAGTTGGTAAGCTTAACGGAGTGGGCAATGGCAACAGATTTGCTTCATGACGAGGGCTTCGTGAATTGAGGTGGGGAAGAATATCACGGTCCAAGATTTAGGGTCAGGTGTGAATGTTCAACTTGGGTGTATAATTTTTGAAGTGGTATCACAAGGTGGCATCAGCAAGGTGGCTTGTTCAGGAAATAGGTCAAATCTCAAGGAGGGTCTATCCTCCTATAAGGAAACTAGTCAAGAGCTAATGCCGCTCTCCTAATGAAGTCATGGCAGGCCGAAACTAGTTAAAATGGTTGAGCTCTCAAACATATAGAGGAATGTGGTAACACCTAGATGGTGCTCCTTAAAAGAATGATGGCTCGAAACAAACCTAGGAAAATTAGGAAAGAGAAGACTTCTTTGCCACCCATAATGCAAGTAAATGCTCATATGTTGGTTGAGCATTACATGAGCACTATAGTAGGGAAGAACATTCTGTCCCGTGACACCTTATGCCTAGGTGCACAAGGTGTGCGCCTTGTCAAAGGCACCTCGCCTTGGCCTTCCAAAAGGCGCAATCTTGCACCTCACCTCGCTTGAGTGCCTAGGCGCACAATGCGAGCACATTTGATTACACTAACTTATTCTATTTCTTCCTTTGTTTCCTATGACCACTGGTCGTCGTCGTCTTTTTTGTTTATCGCATCACTTGACACCCTAACAATTCCAAATTCTATTCATGTTGCCTTCTCTCATCTTTGCTAATGTGATGCTATGACGGAAAAGATAAACACCACGGATATCAACAATGCTTGGGATCTAGAGGACTTACCTGCATGGAAAAAGGAAACTGGCCATAAGTGGGTGTTGTTAAAGCAGCCACCTAGGGTTGTTGCCCAATTGGAGTCGAGTAAAGTTTGTTGTATGCAAAAGTCGTTGCATGGATTGAAACATTCCTCAAGCTTGGTTTGTGAAATCCAATCAAGCAATTAAAAATGTGGCCTAAAAAAGAGCAAGTTGGATCACTCAGTATTTTTTAGGTGTTCCAAATCTAGTATAAAAATTCTCTTTGTATATATTGATGATATAATCATTACAAGAAGTAGCAATATCGAGATTTCCTCTCTCAAATCATTCCTCCACACTTAGTTTCACACAAAGCATCTGGGACTAGTAAAATATTTCTTAGGAACTAAGTTAACAAGGAGCAAGAAAAGTATTGTCTCAAAGAAAATATGTGCTTAACTTAGTAACAGAGATGGGTAAACAGGGAGCTAAGCCGTGCAATACACCCATATTTCCTAATATGCAGCTTACAAAAAAAAGGTGAATTGTTCAAAGACCAAAAAAGGTATAGACGTCTAGTTAAGAAGTGATATTATCTCTTGGATACCCAATCAATGTTGTAAGTTGATATATGTCTTCTTACAGTGCATCATTAGGTGTTATCTAGAGGGTGCTCCAAGACATGGTTTAGTGTATGGAAATCACAATCATTATCGTATTATGTATTTGTCGGAGAAAATCTAGTTTCTTAGAAAAGCAAGAAACAAACAACATATCCCACTCGAGGGCAAAGTCAGAATATAGGGTTATGGCACAATCATATGTTAAACAATGTGAATTCATTAGCTCTTAACTAAAGTTAGCTTTAAAGTGTCAATTCCTGCAATGTAACAATTAAGCAGCTCTTTACATTGCATCTAATCCTACATTTCATGAGTGAACCAAACACAACAAAATCAACTATCATTTCATTCTCAAGAAGATATAACTAAATTTAATTTCTACAAGGCACATCAAAATTGGAGAACTGATGTGCCAAGAACACACTAATACCAATTTATGATGTACCTAGGAAGACAAAATCACTAAGTCTTTTATTGATAAACACGGTATCAATAATATAATACACCTAGAAATAATATCATTAGCATATCTAAGAAATAATTAAGTAATTAATTCAATTGAATCCCTAAATCCAAAGATAAGAACTAGGATTTCTTGAATAAAAAGATAGAACCTTTACTTCTCTTGGATATCACGCACCAAGAAAGGCGAAGATAGATACAATCGCAAGCAATCAATATTTTGCGCAATAATTCTACAATCAAAGAAATTTGATTGATAATAGTAAGGTTTCAAGAGTAACAACTCTTAATGAAATAAATTTTATTCAAAAATCAAAATCATAATGAGTCTATAACAAAAGAAAGGATAATTTATAGTAGTCCAGAACCCTTATAAAGACTAATAAAATTACTAAAATACCCCTAACAAAGATTCCAATTAAAACACACACAAAAACCAAAAAAAAAAAATAATGCAAAAAAGCAATGAGTTCTGCATACACTGCAACTTGTGACAAAATCCCATGACATTGGCCTTCAACATAACTTCAAACATGGGCCATGTTCTTCAGCCGTGTTGAACACAGAATGCTCCTTTCTCCTCACATTTGCTTATGGTTTCAACACAACTTCTAACACAATTTATGCTGCCACTCATGTACTCTTGACAAAGGTCCAAGATCCTTAAAATTCATCCTCAACACTTGAATAAATCTTTATCTTCATTTGAGAACACTTCATAAACATCCTATTGATAGATTCTTTTGTCCGGGCCTCATCATCTCCCCTAACTCAATTCCCATCATATTGAATTCCATCAAGAACAATGGGCAATAATCTTCACTGAACCTTTTAATGCAGTTTGAATCAACGATATCCATATAAGGTTAGGTATAATTAATACCAATGGTCTCACTTGAAGGAGAGAATTTTATTATATATATTAGTATATAATAATTTGAATTAATGCAGAATATTAGCTAGCCATTATTAGAAAGATTTTTTTCCTAGATAAGCTCTGTCAAACTCGTATATATTCATCTCCTTACATATGAATGAAACATCATAAATTGCTTTTCCTTTTCTTCTTAAAACAAAGCCCTATTACTCCATTGGCCGACATCTCATTTCATTGTCTTTCAATTCGATGTTTTTGACTTATAAGGATGAATTACAATGGGGATTGTGCCCAGAATCAACCAGATGTCATGGTCGCATGATCGCTAGGGGAGCACTCCTTGTTGCAAGTGGGATGGTCTTCAAACTAAACCAAATGTTTATTCAGATCTCTGTGACTTTCCACTTCATGCATAGCCACCACCATCAGAATGAAGCTGATGCATCAATCTTCTGCCGCTATTGAACAAACTCTGTACTCATGGTAGTAAAATTTCACACTGAGGGCTAAATCCTTCAGCCAATTACCTTTCAAAACCACACCTATGCCACAGAAGCGTAAGGAACACAACTCTACAGTAAAGAATTATCCTCCTAAATGCAAAAGGTACTCTCTAACATATCCAGTGCTTTGAACAAGCTCCCCATTGGCTACAACTGCTCTCGATGATTGCAGTTGTCACTAGCAGAGGGGCAAAAAATTTAGAAAGCAGTAGATGCTCCCCATGTCTCACACCAAAATAGTAAACAGATTCATACTTCCTTAAAAAGCATTAGATACTCCTTAAAAATCTATTGAGCTCTTCCTATTTTGCCTTTTCCTTATCCTCACTCACAAGCTCCAATTCTTTCGCTATCTCAAGCCAAAACAGCCTCTTGGATAATGCCCTGCTATGAAGGGCTCATCACAGTTGAAACATGGCCCGAGCTCTCTGTCCCTCAAAATCAGCCCAGCTTAGCCTTTGAATATAAGGTGCTCAAGCACCTTGATTGACTAGTCTATCATCTTCTTATTGCTAGCAGGATCCTCTCTCACTGGTAACACTCTTCTGTCAAAAATTCAAACTGCACACTCTACTGCCTTGTGTGCCATTAATTCTCATGTTATCTTAGTCATTTGCACCACCAACCGATGGTGTCCAACTGATGTTGGAAACATCTCAACTCTTTTGTAAAAGCTGGCTATCATACCAAAAAGTTACAGGATCATAAATTATATGGAGTGGTTAGTAAACTAGAATTCTGTCATCTCTCTCTCTCTCTCTATTTCCCACCGTGAATTAGGGCTTTGAGCTTGTTATAGAGAAAACCCAATGACCCCAGAAGTATCCAAGATGGTTCTGATAGGAATAGATCTATCCTCTTTCATTCCCTCCTTTCAATATAAGTACAATGACAGATGGTTTTCCAAAAATACCATTCCTCAACACTAGCAACAGACCATTTACCCACTATCCTATTTACATGGTAACAAACCCACCATTACACGCACAATCAACTGAAACAACATTAGCAACAGCAACTAAAACAGAAGAACAGCAACAATAACATGAACCACCACAGATAAACTCAGAGACATGATCACAAACATAACTGAAACAAAACAACAGCAACCACAACATGAACCACCACAGATAGACACAGAGACATGAACATAAACACAAACCACCACCCTAGTCTCTAGCTTGCTTCTTCCTTCCAATATATACTAGTGGCAATAGGGCAATAACACATTTGCATGCCCCTTGGTAATAAAATTTACTTTTAACATTGGAATAAGAGAAAGAAAGGAGGGACACGCTTTTGAGAAAAAGAAAAAACCATAGTTCTACACCTTGCATATTTAAAACAAACATCAATTTCCCATATACTAATAAACGTCCACTCTTTCAATCAAAGACTGCATTAGGTTCTGTATTCCAACAGCTGAGGTTAATCAAGATAGAAGGGGATTCTTTTTTTTGTTTTTGTGTGTGTGTGTGTGTCGTGCAGGGGTTGGGGGGTGGGATTTTGTTGTGCGCATGTGTTAAATAGAAGAAGATTCTTCATTCATTAAGATAAGGAAGGGGGGGCCAGGGGGGTGGGTGGTTTTGTTGTGTGCGTGTGTTAAACAGAAGAAGATTCTTCGTTCATTAAGATAAGAGGGATTGAATTCAATAGTAGATGATTCTCACTTACTAAGATATTAAAACAGAAAAAGAAAGAAGCATTTGTCAAAGCCAGTAAATAATCAATCGATCAACAGCAAAAGGGAAGGCCCCATTTACACGTATTGGATGTGTACCTTCTACCAGGAAGCAATGAAGTCTCTGCAGATAACATGGCAGCAATAGTTAAAGCCTGGACAAGCAACCATACTCATTAGCCTCCAGCAAGGTTCTTGAGAGGGAAGGTTCTAATGGAAGCTCTGCAGAAGTCATATAACACTTTAATGAAAGGGAAAAAACTCATAAAATTATGAAAGAGATTTAGCATGGAAATAATTATTTGACTTCAGTAATTTTCAAATCTAAAGTTGCCACAGCACCAAGGAACTGATATTCAGGCAGATAACATTTACAACTGACAGCTTTGGATCAATCCATTTAATCAAGAGAGGAGATATACCAGCCATAGTTCGTCCAATATTGGTGATGGATCCATCCTCATCAATTGCATCAATCAGGTAGAGTTGCTTCAAAGCATCTTTCAAGGAATCATCTGAAATGTACTAAATTAGACCACATAAGTTTACAGAAAACATGACTATAATGCCAAGGAGTTCCAAGACTAAAAATAGAATCACTTTGCAGGATGCAAATGAGAACTTCAAGTGAGCAGGACAATCCTGCTCAATTTCCCAAACAAATTCTCATATATAATACTCTCAAGCTAAGCTAGAAGGTGAAAAATGGAAATAAATAAATAAATGAGTAAAATGAAACAATCAGCTCTTACATGAAGGTGGGTCGAGAAAATCAAATTTCAGTATGTCAATATCAGAAAGATCCAATGATTTGAGATAAAGAACACAGCCAGCAAGAGAAGATCTCTGAATCTCAGGAACTGTAACATCAAGGAAATTGTCCTCATAGACTATGGAGGGGTATAACCGATAACACTTCCCAGGGTGTGTTCTTCCTGCTCGCCCAGCACGCTGGTCAGCCTGCACTCTGTAGGTCATAACAGCCAATTCATGACTAGAGCAAAAATGATGTCACCAAGATTTCTTTCGTTTTACAGAAAGACTTTCCAGATCATGAGTTCTTTGGATGATGGAAAATACATTGGGCAACAGAAAATAGTTTTTAAAACAATTTACTTAGAAAATGAATACACATATTTTAACTTTCCTTTTTAATTTTCTTTTTTTCTCTTTTCCTAGAACTCTTGTGTTACCAGATCATAATCATAGGAATTTTTCCTCTTTAAATATGTGTGTGTGTCTAAAGCAAGAAGAAGGTTAAGGGAAAAAAAAAAAGAAATTTTAGGAACTTTTAGAGTTTTGAAAAGATCCAGGGTTCTCTCATGGTAGCCATAATTATCAACTATTTTTTTAATGAGATCTAGGTTTCTCTCTAAGTATCCCTAAACACTTGAAAATAATAGGTAAACTGGGTAGAAAGAAGAATAAAAACAAATACTTGGATAGTGAAAATTTCACCCTCATTCGTCCTACGACAAGATCACAAACACAATCCTATAACAAATTGGTATCAAAGCTGTGTTCTATGGAGGAGATAAAGCAACTGCAGCAACAATTTGAGGCTTTCATGCTGATGTACGAGGAAGACAGAGAGAAAATGGAAGAACGCCAGCAACACTTGGTGATGCAAGTCAATAGTCTGGCCCATGAAGCATCTAATATGCACACAGGGGAAGGGAATCGTGATGCAGCAAGTCAGAAAAAGAGACATGAAACTAACAACAGCCGCCATGGCAACCGAAATGAAAGAGGAGCTCTTCCTCCAAAATATTCAAAATTAGATTTTCCCAAGTATGATGGAAGCATAGACCCAATTGGTTGGCTTAACTATTGTGAGCATTTTTTAAGCACGCGAAAATTGAAGAGGAAGAAAAAGTTGAATTGGCTGCTCTTCACATGGAAGGGGATGCTCACTGTGGTTCCTGAAGTTGGAAAGGGATAGGCCTAGACTGTCTTGGGAAGAGTTTAAGCCTTTATGCAATCTTCGATTTGGTCCATCACTAGGGAGTAACAAGTTAGGAGAGTTGGCTCAACTACAACAAGTAGGAAATGTGGAGACTTATCAAAAGAAATTTGAACAGTTGGCAGCCCAGAAACTATCATTAACGCGAGATCAAGAAATAGCCATCTTCATCAGCAGTCTAAAGGAATACATTGCAGTTGAAGTTGAGTTACATCACCCTAGGGACCACGCACGCAATGGGGTTAGCACATCTCTATGAACGACGTGGAATCCATGTTGAAGAAGATGCAAGCAGCAGTAAGGAGACAAATATTCAAACACCTTATGTCAAAAAATTGAGCCACACTGACTTAGAAGAAAGAAGAGCAAAAGATCTTTGTTTTAATTGCAATGAATCATTTATAGTGGGGCATAAACATAAAAAACTATTTTGGGTAGAAAGTGTGAACCATGATCAATTTTAACAGTATCGATGAAGGAACAAATGTTTTTGCAAGGACACATGCAATTCCCAAAGGGGGAGTAATGTTACCAGCTCATGATCATAGGAATTTTTCCTCTTTAAATGTGTGTGTGTGTGTGCCTGAAGCGAGAAGAAGAGGGGGGTGAAAGGGGGGGGGGTGTTGTGTGTGAATTTCAGAACCTTTAGAGTTTTGAAGGGATCCAATGTTCTCTCAAAATAGCCTTAATTATCAACTATTTTTTTATGAGATCTAGGATTCTCTCTAAGTATCCTTGAACACTTGAACATAATAGGTAAACTAGGTAGAAAGAAAAATAAAAACAAACACTTGAATAGTGAGGATTTCACCCCCATTCGTCCCAAGACAAGATCACAAACACGATCCTGTAACATCTTGTCACTTCAATGTAATATCAACAACCATCCCTAGCTACTAGCTATCACTGCTACCTCCTACCTAAGCATTAGTGAGTTTGTGTGTGTGTTTTGAAGGGTGGGTTGGTGGGGTTCACATATTAAATAAAATAGCCTACATTATATTTACAAATTTAAACTTTTAGATCAAATGGTTACGCTGCCAACCTTAAAATGGTATTAAAGCAGGAGAATATAAGTTTGAATCCATGCGAACTTATTATAATCTCATTTAATTAAATAATTTACTTAATAGGTCTCGGTCAAAGTCAGGGCTTATAAATGAGGGAAAGGGTGATATAATAAGTATAATAGTTCGCACCATATATACAAGCTTAAATTTTTAGATCTAATAGTTGTTGTATCAACCTTAACAGGAAAAAATCTAGAAAAACAGTTCAAATGAAATAGATACGTTCTCAAATATCTACAAGTGCATATCCATACCGACCGACCCTTTTTTTAGGATAGGTGACACATTGCTTAAGGGACTACAACCCAATAAACTAGCCCTAGCCAAAGAGCCTCCACTAGTAGTAGAGTTTCAAGCATCAAACCGGATTGCACACCATCTTAGTCGTATTTCCTAGCTATGTCCTTCTATATCCAACCATCGAATTTAAAGAATCAGAAAGCTAAAGTAAGTATCTTCTAGTATGTAGAGTAAAAATTCCTGTATAGTTGACTTACTTGCTAATTTGGACAACGTCCAGAGAATACATTCCAGTGGATGGGTTGTACTGGCGTTGTTTCACATGACCAGAATCGATAACATACCTAACAAATCAAAAAGTGCAAAGTGGAAAGGATTAAAACCATAATGATATCACCATCATGTAAGCATTTACCAAGGCGACAAGCATTAAAAGCAAAATAACATGACCAATATATAAACATATGACCATGTCCCTTGGACAGAAATAAGATGCAGTATATCTTATTCATGCATTCAAGATGTATAAGCAGTAATCAAATTAAGTTTTCATTTAAGCAACAATATATTTTGTCAAAATTCACAGTAGGCAAATCTAGGATTCAAACTTCATAGAAAAAATTATCAAAATAGGTTATCTTACACAACTCCGTCAACAGTTAATGAGGTTTCAGCTATATTGGTAGCTACAATAAACCGCCTGCAATTCGGAGGTGGGGGACTGAAGACTCGCACCTGCATGATCATCAGGGGGAAAAAAAATCATACTAAGGAAATATAACAATTTACTTCTAAAAGATGTTCAAAAGCAATCCTTCACTCAAATCTTAAGCTCCAGCGACATATCATTGGCTTGAAAATCTGTCCTCCCAAAATCTAGTTACACAAAAATTCTATGAGGAACAACTAAATGAAATAGAAATTCAACAAACTGGGAAACTGATTGCGTTTGCTTTATACAAAAGGGAAGACACTATGGACTCCTCAAATTTGCAAGCAAATAATCACGTTTTCCCTAAAGAGATCAGCATATTGTGTGGCTAAGATTTGCATTAAGCCATATCATCTAGAGTAATTGTTGTAAACTGTGTTTATTATTTTTTTTTATGCATATCCTTAGAGGATAAGGCTAGATCTGGTATTTCCTTATCTTTAGAAACAAGATAAGCCTTTAGATAAAGTCAGCTGAGATAAGTCTTAGATATTTAACAAAATATCAGCTGAAGTTGTTATTTCTTTATTCTTTAAATAGACATGTAATCCTCTAAGTGTAAATATATAGTGAATATATTATTTTACTGTTCTCTTCATGGTATCAGAGCCACTCTCTGACCAAAAACACGAGGGAAAAGAAATAATGGCCAAGAAGAGTGAAACAACCTTGGATGTTGTTAGCCCCTTGAGCCTTGAAAACCCATCAATGCCGATTACCATTCAAAAACTGAATGGGATCAATTTTTTACAATGGTCACGATCCGTGACCTTGTACATCCGAGGAAAAGGACGCCTTGGGTATCTCACGGGACAAACGAAGGAGCCAGAAGTTGGAAGTCCCGAGCATCAGAAGTGGGATTCTGAAAACTCCATGATCGTCGCGTGGCTGATTAACTCATGGAAGCTGACACTGGGCGAACATACCTATTCCTAACCACAGCGAAGGAAGTGTGGGACGCCGTAAGGGAAACCTTCTCCGACCTAGAAAATTCCGCCCAAGTTTTCGAACTCAAATCGAAACTTCGGGATCAGAAGCAGTTGAATCTAACTGTGACGCAATACTATAGCATCCTTTACAATCTTTGGCAAGAGATTGATCTCTTTTGTGATGCTCAGTGGACGTGCACTGAGGATGCACTCCTGTATAAGAAAATAGTCAAAAGAACGACTATTTGATTTCCTATATGGTCTGAATAGGGACCTAGATGAGGTACGTGGACGCATCCTGGGGAAAACTCCCTTAGCATCCATCCGAGAGGCCTTTGCAGAAGTTCGGCGTGAAGAAAGCCGGAGACGCGTCATGCTGGGATCTCCCCCAAGTGCTGATGTTGATTGCTCAGCCTTGGTAACACGAAGGAATGAAACGTTTGGTGATGCTCGTGATGCTCGACGAGGACGGCCTTGGTGTGAACACTGTCACAAAAAGGTCACACCAAGGAAACATGCTGGAAGCTGCATGGGAAACCAGCGGATTGGAAACCAAAATCAGGATCACGTGCCTACACTGTCGAAAAGGCTGTTCAAAATCCATTTACACCCGAACAAATAGAACAGCTTCAGCGCCTCCTCAGTCATGTTCCAGAATCTCAGCCACATCCAAAGTCCTCTATATCAACTGATCAAACCAATCCAGGTATTACACCTACTGCCCTTACAGTTGATGCCGATAGTCCTCCTTGGATAATTGACTCCGGAGCCTCCGATCACATGACTGGCAAATCCCAACTGTTTAATACATATAGTCCATGCCCAGGTAATTTTAAAAAAGATAGCTGATGGTTCGCTATCTACAGTAGCTGGAAAAGGAACTATTTATCTTTCACCCGATCTTATCCTACATGATGTTCTCCATGTTCCTAAGCTTACATGCAATCTGATTTCAATAAGTAAACTCACTCACGATCAGAATTGCACTGCAAAATTCTTACCTAATGGCTGTGAATTTCAGGAATTGACCTCGGGGAGGACGATTGGGAGTGCGAGGGAATGTAGTGGGCTGTACTACCTTGATGTTGAAGCACCTATCCGTCCTCATAAAGGTTCTGCTGCTGGTTGTATTGCCTCCAGATTTGATGAAATAATGAGATGGCACTTTAGACTAGGTCATCCTAGCTTTCCTTATTTAAAACATCTATTTCCTACTTTGTTTAAGAATAAATGTTTGAGCTTGTTCCAATGTGAAGTATGCCAATTTGCAAAACATACTCGTACTGTGTTTAGATCTAGTTCTTATAAAGAATCACAACCATTCTCATTAATTCATAGTGACATTTGGGGTCCATCTAGAATTCAAAATGTATCCAATACTAGATGGTTTATTACTTTTATTGATGATCATACACGAGTATGTTGGGTATATCTCCTTAAAGATAAGTCTGATGCTGCAAATACCTTCAAAAATTTTCATGCCATGATCGAAACACAGTTCAATGCTAATCTGAGAATTTCATACTGATAATGGAACTGAGTACTTTAACACCATTGTAGGAGATTATCTTAAATCTCATGGGATTATTCACAAAAGTTCATGTGTAGGAACACCCCAACAAAATGGAATTGCCGAAAGAAAAAATAGGCACCTCTTAGAAGTAGCCCGAGCTCTCATGTTCACTACTTCTGTTCCAAAGCAATTTTGGGGTGAAGCCGTGTTAACAGCAGCCTATCTTATCAACCGCATGCCATCTCGGGTACTTCAATACCGAAGCCCCTTGTCTGTTCTCGTGAAAAACTACCCCACACACACCTCAATTCTACTCTTCCTCTTAAAACCTTTGGCTGTGTCTCATATGTTCATATTCCGAGTTCAATGCGAAGCAAGCTTGAACCAAGAGCCCATCGTGCATCTTTCTGGGGTATTCATCCACACAAAAGGGATATAAATGTTATAATCCTCAAACCAAACGTATGTATGTGTCCATAGATGTTACTTTCCATGAGAACCAATCATTTTACCCAAACCACTGCGCCTCAGGGGGACACTAGGACAGATGCTTGTTTTTGGGAAACTTGCTTACCATCTCTCATCCCAGAAAATTTTCCTACATTGCCACTCATAACCGAGAAATCAGCAAACACAAAGGAGCTAACAATCGTGGAACCTGAACGGATAGTCATACTCGAAGAAACAAACATGGACAAGAGGTACACCCTCTATAGAACCCGCCATCCAAGAGTCCGAACCTGAGGCAGTCCATCGGGTAAGTAATCCTTCAAATCAAAATATCTTTGATACAGAATATACTTCCTCTACTGATAATAACTCCAGGACAGAACCAGATCCTCCCATTGCAAAGAGAAAGGGAGTACGGAGCTGTACCCTACACCCAATCTCAAAATTTGTGGGCTTTAATAAGTTGACTCCAACATATCGAGCCTTTGCAACTAGACTTGATGAAATTCTTATACCACGGGCATTGAGGAAGCACTCCAGCAACCAGAATGGAAGAAGGCATAGAGGAGGAAATGATGGCTCTAGAGAAAAATAATACATGGGAGATTGTAAGCCAACCGAAGAACAAGCACATTGTAGGATGCAAGTGGGTATTTAATTTAAAATATAAGGCTGATGGAACGATTGAACGGTATAAAGCACGACTGGTTGCTAAGGGGTTCACTCAACATATGGGGTAGATTACATGGAAACATTTGCACCCGTGGCCAAACTCAATACTATCAGGATCTTGCTTTCATTGCAGCTAACCTCGATTGGCCACTACAACAACTTGACATCAAGAATGCTTTCTTGAACGGAAATTTAGAGAAAAGTATTTATGAGAATTCCGCCTGGTTTCCAAGAGAAATACGGAATGGAAATGTGTGTTATTTGAAGAAATCGCTCTATGGGCTAAAGCAATCTCCTCGGGCTTGGTTCGAACGGTTCAATCAAGCAATTAAGAAGCATGGTTATACACAGGGTCAATCCGATCACACTCTGTTCTTCAAACACTCACAAACTGGTAAAGTAGCTATTTTAATAGTTTACGTTGATGATATAATTCTAACCGTGATGATAGTGAAGAACTAGAGAAACTCAAGAAATTATTAGCCCAAGATTTTGAAGTTAAGGATCTTGGTCGATTACGATACTTCTAGGAATGGAAATTGCAAGAAGCAAAGATGGAATCTCGGTCTCACAACGGAAGTTGTAACAGATTTGTTAAAGGAAACAGGGATGCTATGTAAACCAGCAGCAACACCAGTTGAACCAAAGATCAAATATCATGAAAGAGACAAAGGAAAATTGGTGGATAAAGGGAGATATCAACGACTGGTAGGCAAACTAATTTACCTATCTCATACTCGTCCTGATATTGCATTTGCAGTTAGCCTAGTAAGTCAGTACATGCACCATCCCCTCGAGGTACATTTAGAGGCAGCATATAGAATTCTTCGATATCTCAAAGGAACACCTGGTAACGGATTCTTAAAAAAGTAAAGAAAAGGTGTTGAAGCATTCACTGATGCTGATTGGGCAGGTTCAATCGAAGACCGAAGATCTACAACAGGATATTGTACTAAAGTTTGGGGTAATTTGGTAACTTGAGAAGCAAAAAGCAATCAGTGGTAGCCCGAAGTAGTGCTGAAGCTGAATTCAGAGCCTTAGCTCAAGGAATGTGTGAACTTCTATGGATCAAACGATTACTAGAGGAGTTACAACTTCAAAGCTCTAGACCAATGAAGCTATATAGTGACAATAAATCAGCCATAAGTATTGCACATAACCCCGTTCATCATGATAGAACCAAGCATGTGGAGGTATAGACACTTCATTAAAGAAAAGATTGAAGCTGGAACTTTGTCTCGTCTATGTACCAAGTAAGCAACAAGAAGCAGATCTACTGACCAAGGGATTAGCCAAAGACCACTTTAAAGATCTTATCAGCAAGCTGGGCATGTGGAACCTATACGCACCAGCTTGAGGGGGGGTGTTGTAAAATGTGTTTATTATTTTTTACGCATATCCTTAGAGGATAAGGCTAGATCTGGTATTTCCTTATCTTTAGAAACAAGATAAGCCTTTAGATAAAGTCAGCTGAGATAAGTCTTAGATATTTAACAAAATATCAGCTGAAGTTGTTATTTCTTTATTCTTTAAATAGACATGTAATCCTCTAAGTGTAAATATATAGTGAATATATTATTTTACTGTTCTCTTCAGTAATTTATGAAAATAAGAAGTTTCTGAAAGGTTTTTACAAGCTGAGAAAACTATCAGAAGAAAGCAAAATGTTTCAACATCCTTCAGAAACAATGGCTACAGATTTAGTCTTTCTGGAAAAATCCTTGCGGACAAGACAGAAGAGACATGCCTGCATTTCTGGTGGCAAAGAACCATGAAGTGGAAGGATTATGGCATCCATGCAGGACCCCTCTTCCAAGCTTGTAACTCTATCTTCCAACTTTGAGACCATTTTCTCTATTTCATCCTATCAATGGATTGCAGCTGTTTGGAGTCAGTTAATCATTTTGCAGGAAAATACCGATTGCAAATTGTAATATACACCAGGAGAACCGAAAAAACCCAACCTGTCCAGTCATAAATATCAAAACATCCCCTTCAGGTTCCCGTACATGTATATCTGTAGATGCATTTCCATAAATAAAAACTCCATGTAAACTGAAATCCTGAAACAACAAGATATGCTGTAGATTTTTTCCCTAACTATTAACACTTGATAGTTAAATGAACTTTCAGGGAGTGAGCATAACTTAGACATTATGTCTAAATTTTCATCTCAAGAATAAAAATTAAACATAAAAGAATAAAGCCTTATGTCTAAATTTTACATGCATCGAAATTCGCATTGATGTTTATGGGAAGTAAATAATTTCATTGAGAGAGAAAGAATATTACAACTGCAACACAAGAAGTGGGGAAACAAATTCCAAAATTACATGAACAAAAAAACAGGAAACTACAGTAGACCAAGCAAAACCAATTTACAAGGATCTTAGTGCAGCTAAGAATCTGTCTAGCAACGAAGGAGGCCGACAGTAGAGGGTTTCCCGGTCAAACAACATTTTGGACTCTTTAAATAGAATAAACCACAACAAGTAGTGCAATTCTAAGTCTCAAGGAAATAAATACGTTGGATAGAAATGGGATGCACTAGGAGTGTGGATGTAGCTAATTGCCATGTCCTACAAATAGGTAGGCAACCAAGCTGATCAATGACAAGAGGTCCAAACTTTTGACAAAAAGGCACATAAAAGAACAAGGGGCTGTGTTCCTCATTGGCAGCTTTGCAAAGATAGCATTGGAGTTATCATCCAAAGAGTACATAAAAGAACGAGAGGTTGTGTTCCTCCAAAGCATATGGATGATTACTTCTCCATCATTTTGAATCATGTGAGGACTGATATATTGGGAAAAGACTGAGATAGCTGGAAAGGAAGTAATCGATATACCAAGGTTTCATGACCTAGAAGCATCATCCATCATGTTTACCACACGATCTCGTGTGAACCAAGCCATGCATAGGTGGATGGCAACCAAAGCCAGCAAGGTGAGAAGCTGAAGCAATTGGTTGATGAGAGGATAAAAGGAATTAAGCTTGTCACAGAGCAGGTGTCTTAAGCATCAAGTTTGATGGAGTCAAGCTACCTCCAAGTGAATCCAACAATGAAAAGAAGCAGATCCAATGTCGTGTGGCATTCATATTGGGATTAATATTATCTGCTAGGCTATTGTCTCCCATTGCCTATTCTCCAATAAATCGCCTAGTATTTAATGTGTAGTTTGTTTGTCTATGTAAGCTAACCATGTTAATAGAGATAGTCTAAATAGCATAGGCATCCACAAAAATTTCAATTAGGTTGTAAGGGAACAGTTCTAAAATTAAGACAGCTAATTACACATTTAAGCAATGTTGAGATAGTAAATTTGACATCAACTGTAATGACACGTTTGTATGCTAGAATGGACACAGAACGGAATCATGATTCCGAGTTCCATTTCCATTTCTATGCCTGCATACTTTTATACATGCCAAAATCGATGATTCTAGCTTTGAGGGGAATCTGATTCCACCCTCGTAAAGGCGAAATTACGATTCTTTTCCATCTAATTAATCATCACTATTATAATTACATTTTTATTCACTTATACATTTATTATTAAGGATATTTTTGACAAATAACATACCAATTCCATTCTATTCCATGATATATTCAAATAAAGGAATGGCACTATCATTCTGCTACTCATTTCATTCCATTCTGCCCATTTCAATCCATTTCATTCTGAACGATTCATGCATACCAAATGGAACATAAAAAATTTGTTGGATAACCGATCTAAATGTAAAATTAGAACATGCACAAGTTAAAAATGTGGATGAAAAACAATGTTTGGTTTAAAGGCTGATCTATCTATGATATACCTGCTCAGATGTTGCTTTTTACAATGAACAAAGCAAGTAATTTTATGCACTAATCCGGAAAAGAGCATTTCAAAGCTTTCAAAGGATACATAGATATCTTAAACATAGCCTGGGAAAGGGACTGTTATTCAAAAAGAGAGAACGTCTTGGAATGGAGATAAATGGATGGGGATTCAGCAGGAAATATAACAGCAGGACAATCAACATCAAGTAATTGCATTTTTTTCAGAGGATTTCTAGTACCATGGAGCAGCTGAAAACAAAATGTTGAAATTAGAATTAGCGCGAGGCAAGTTTAGAGCCATGGATCGGTGGATAAGAGGCTCACTAAATGAATTGGCAGTTAACGCTGCAAAATGAATTAAGGTTTGTTGCGATGACAAAGCAACAACTGTGATCACATACTACATAGCATTAATGATAAATTGAAACATGTGCAGATAGACAAGCATTTCATGAAGGAAAAGATTAAAAGTGGAACAATCCACAGAAACTACATTCCATCGCCAAAACAAGCTGCAGACAATCTCACTAACGGAGTTCATGGTTGATAATCTAAGACAAGCTGTATATGAAAGACATATGTAACCCAGCCCAAGGGAAGTATCAGACGATCATCCTAGATTTGATAGTTATTATTGTAAAGTATTTTCTTGGTACTCTTTCTTTTCTGATTTATAGTCTAGGGTAAAAATAGAAACTCTTATTGACTTTGAGAAAAGTTGTCACTAAGATTAGCCACATAAGATGCAAGACAAAGAAAATAGAAACTCAAGTCAATCTTCGTTACACTCTTGTATGTGTACCCATAATTTTCAATTATGAGTATATATCAGAATCACTCAAAGCTTCACTAATAAATCAACTTAAGGACATCTGTAAGTTTCCAAGGTATCTTGGCTCTAGTCAACAGCTATAACTACTAAATTAAGTCTTATCATAATTTTCAATTATGAGTATATATCAGAATCACTCAAAGCTTCACTCACAAATCAACTTAAGGACATCTGTAAGTTTCCAAGGTATCTTGGCTAGAGTCAACAGCTATAACTACTAAATTAAGTCTTATCTTGGCTGCACAGGCACAATTCCAATGCTTCACCTCTTTGGAACCATTGAGTTTATGCCATCCATCCTTATGATTTTTGTCTAAAAGATCTTCTAGGGTATTTTTCCAGAAAAGGAAGATGGATTTTTGTTGCTTGTCAAACTATAAGAGGGAAAAAAAATTCTTAAAAGATAAGACTAGTTCAAATTAACAAGAACTACCTTTCAACCCACACTAAACAACAAGTTGAACCAGTAATGTTATAAGTAACAATATGAAGCACAACAGGCCAAAATGAAGACAAGGATAACAAAATACAATCAAAGAACTGAAGATAAAGGCTCAGATTCCTTCATACCAAGTGCAGTTTTCAGTGCAGACTCAAGATAGCTAGTAGGGCTCTCTTTGCTGTACAATATTTTCACTGGGTACAACTTCCCAGGAACAGTTAGCACTGGACAATTTGAGAAGAAAGTAGATACTTTGTTTCCATCAAGTGTGGCTGAAGTGATCAAAACCCTTAAGTTGGATGCACGTGACTTGACTAGGCGCTTCATAAGTCCTAGCAATATATCCCTAAAAATTCATTTTACCAAATAAAAGCATGTTATCAGTTGAGAGTCCAGAACATGGCCAATAAACATGCAAAGGATCAACCCTACTGCAAATCCACATGAATACCACATTAAATGACATTAATGGTTTCAAGATGTAATAGTGAACATCGAAAAATTCTGGGATGGCATTACACTTACGTATTTAAGCTCCTTTCATGAGCTTCATCCAAAATGATAACTGAATATTCATTAAGCTCTGGATTAGACAAACTTTCACGTAAGAGGACGCCATCTGTAAGGTACCTTCATGTTGACAATCAACAATTCCATCATCAAGATTAAATAAGAAAAAGACTTTTTAGATAGTTGAAAGTCAAACCAAAGCACTTGTAGTAGAAATTCAAGTGAATGCTTCTATTACATATGTACGTATGAATGTATGTATGTATGTATGTATGTATGTATGTATGTTTTGGGTTAAAGCTTTTATTATATTGGAAATACTGAAATGGATATATCATTGATCCATGTAAGCGTACTTGATCCTTGTTCTGTTAGAAGTTCTATCTTCAAATCGGATGGCATAGCCCACTTCTTCCCCAAGTTCTACACCAAGTTCTTGCGCAACCCTCCTGCATACAATATAGTGTTAAAAAGTCTATACTAACCATTACCTCTATATGAATAGAAAGGTTGCCAAATGCAAATGTATACAACCTTATTTTTGTATTTTTCAAAGAGACTATTTTGCCTCCTATCTTGTGAGTCACCAAAGGTTCAACTTAACATCTCGTGGAGGAGCTCCTTTGCATTTGTATGGAAGATATTTTAATTAAATAGTAAGTAAATTAAATTATAGGCATAGAACTTGCGGACTACAGTATTCACACTCATCAAATTTAACTTTTCCTCCAGCTTTTCTTTTTTTTTTTTCCCTTTTTAAGATGAAAAGACAAAACTACAGTTAAAGCTACAACTTTCAGGCATATGAACTACATATAAGAACAATACACCAGGATATGTCCAATTTGCGAAATATAGATGGCCCCAAAAAGGGCTTTTGATCTAATTAGAATTCAATGCTGCTCTATATTATTTTGGTTGTTAAATACTAATGTTCGTTCATGATTAAAAAGAAAAAAAAGTTTTTTACTCACCGTTATCAAATTAAAGCAACTATCACGCAGATAATTTGATTCCTTAAATTTTTTTCAAGTGTCGAGTAACTGTTGTAACCAACTAACTAACTGAATCGAATTCTATTCCATCTATAGGTTTCCATCTCTAAAATAAACATCACATGGCAGAAGAGATATTCACCGCATAAACCTCAGAAAAACCCTAGTATATGTAAAACAAAAGGAACTGGTTTGATGAACCTGGAGACGGAAACAGCGGCCACACGACGAGGCTGAGTGACAGCAATGGAACCGGACTTGGTATAACCATGGCGATATAGAATCTGAGAAAGCTGCGTGCTTTTGCCGGAACCAGTCTCTCCGATAATGACGACAACGGGATTGTCTCGGACAGTCTCTACGATTTTTTCTTCGAATTGACGAATGGGAAGTGTTGGTAACGGACGCTCTGCCATTAGTACCAGAGAGACAGAGCGAGGAGAGGGAGCACCGGGGAACAAAGATGAGCAGCAGCGAAAGGACACACTTTGCCTCAGCGGATGGCAGCAGCCAGGGAGCAACCGGCAAATGTAGATTTGTAATTGCACAGTTTCTAATTTGTACTCGGATTATGTGTTTTTCAAGAATCCTAATTGTTTAAATTTCATAATTTATGAGATAATAATAATAATTACTAATAATTTACTTTAATTGACTCAAATTTAATTAGACGTATATAGCATTCATCTATTGTCACGCTTCAAGGGTATCATAGTAGTAGTAAACAAGCTTGATTACCATTACTAGTTTACCTTCTAAGAATGACATATTTTTAATAAACAGGATCTTTTAATTACTTGAATAAGATGAACAACTATATATATAAGACATAAATTAGTAAATAACTACCACACTAAGTTTGTGAATAATAATAAAAGATTACAGACCATAACATTCCTTAAACTCCTGCAAATACATAGCTAAAGATTCTAATGCAAGATACTTGCAACTAAAAGATAAATAGAAATATATATTCTTATCATATACTATTCTTTAAGCTTCCGGTTCCTAATTTCTTATCGAGACCATACTCCTGATAATATTGAGCCAAGGTCGTAGAGTGAACCTGAAATGACTATTGGAGTGTGAGCTAAATCACAAGCTCAGTGAATAACTAGAACTTATCACATAACACATACAAGTTATTTAACAATCATATGAAATGTATCAATCAAAAATATGTACAAATACAAGCTTGGATAACCTAGAATCCAAACAGGATGAAGATTTGCGCCCTCTCATCGGAGTTGAAGGATCACAATCTATGGTCTACCTACCTAGGAGAGACTAAGCTTTCAGGAAACAGTAATGCTCAATTTAATTATCTCTTTGAACTTATTGTGTCTTGTCATTTATTTCCTGCTTTAGCTTTAGAAACTCCACTAAGTGTTAGTTATTTCCATGCAATACCATAAGCAGCGTCCTTCATTTACCATTTAGTTCCTATGGTATCAACAGAACAAAGGTAATCTTGTGATTAACTAATAGCTTTCTTGCCTATATAACCTAAGCATTACCAAATATCCGAAATACTAACACGTAGTAGGCTATCACTTACTCAAATGCTATTTTATGCAAAATATGCAATGCATGTAAAATTTCCTTTATGGTACCAGTAGTTTTTAATCAGATTGAAGGCGATCAAGCATTACAGACATTCAATCATGTTACAAAAGCAATATAGCCGTACATAACTCTGTTGTCACTTTTATTAGAGTGACTTGGCAATCAATACAATACACAATTCTCATAAAACCATACAGTACACCCAATTTATTATCTTTTATTTAAGGTTCGCTAGATTTACAGGCACAGCCAATATAATAAGACTGAGTTACTCACCTGCTCATGTTGCTCAATTGTAATAATCGTCAGGAAAGTCTCACAAGTACACAAATCACCTATTGAGATGATTAATATAATCATTAATGACACAAAAACTATATAACTCAACTCCTATGAATGTCTAAGCGTCATATCGTGCTACCGGGTCTTTTATTCTATTATTATATTAATTCTTTAAAGATCTTACAATAATTAAGTATTATTTCACTTTTATTTAAAGTTGCTTGATTCGATTTTGTTTGATATTTAAATCTATTAATCGGGTATTCAAGAATTTTAACAATTTAGTTAATTCACTTTTATAATTTTTTTATTGTTTAAAACTATTAATTTTCTTTTGATTTACTTGATAATTTTTTTTTTGTAAAATATAGATATTCCTATATTCACAAATTTAGATTATTTAAATTTTCATTGTTATCTAATTATTTACAATTATTCATTTAGATAAATACTTAGTATTTACTAAACTTGTAATTTTTCTTGTAAACTAATTAAATACAACCCTAATGACAATAAATTTATTAACATAAAAATTTGCTAACTTAAATAAAGTTACTTTCGAAAAATTCTTGTTGGCCAAAAATAATAACAAAAGCAATCGTAATATTAACAACAACAACAACAACAACAACAACAATAATAATAATAATTGCAGTGACAACATTAATAATAATAATAATTACGAAAAGACAATAAAAATAAATAAAATAAAATAAAATGTTTTTCACAATAACATTATTTGTAATACTTGTCTTATACTTTAATCATTATTAATTTATAAATTTTTACCATTAAAGTTGAAAATCAGTAATAATATTACTAAAATAGCTTTAGCCTTAGCTTTTGAGTTTTTATTATAGATGTTACATATAAGAATATTTAAGAAATGATAATTTCAAAAACATTATTAATTTAAGAATTTTTTTTATAATATTAGAAATATTAACAATTATAGTTGTAAAACTTAGTGAACTTGAATTAAATTAACAATAATGATTTATATTACTGATAATCTTCTCTTGTTAATGTTAATAAACTCATTATATATTACTTAGATATTATATGTTTATTAATACTGAAAAATGTTTCATTTTTTTTAAACTCAATTTTTTCAAAAATTTTGATATTATAATCCTCAATAGCAATATCATTTATAATATATACAGAAAAAATGAATAAATAAATAATAACAGTCCTAAAATTACTAATAATATTAAATATTATATAATTTAATTTAAGTAACTTCGTTTTTAATTTTTTTAAATAAATTAGAGCCGAGAGGTACACAGGGTGGAACACACCCATTTTCCCCTCGTGCTCATCAGGAAAGACATTGTTCATTGTCTTCCCCGATGGGCTTGGTCGATTTCGACCGATTCCTGACGTTCCACGGCCTGTTTTTCAGCTCCTCTGAGTTCCTATAACACTATACTATCTAAATATGACATCAAAACATCAAAATAACAACATGTTCCATGATTTTCAAATCATCAAAAGCAAAACTAGGGTTTTCGAAAATCGCCTTCGACAAGCCACTCCGATGAAATTCGAAGCTTGTTTTCATGTTAGTTACGTTCCTATGGTGTTCAAGAGTCAATTTCAATCCTTAGTTTTGAAAGAAAACAACTCGAATTACATCAACACACCTTAAGCTCGTTACAAGCGTTTTTCCATATTATTTTTCCTCTGATTCGTACTAGGATTATATGTGCGGTTTAATTTATGTTTCTAGACTGTTTTAGCTATTGATTACGAGTAGGTTTGATCTAAAAATTTTGAGAGGAGGTTGTGTTTGTTTGCATACTCTTTAAGAGCTTTAAACACATATATATAGAAGAAAAAGAGAGTGTTTGCTGCAGCATTTCCTACGACGTTTTGATCCAAATTCCTCTACTTTGTTACTGTTTTATCATTTGTTCTTATTGTCATTAATGTGGAGTTGATTTGGTAAGGTTGGATTGGCTTCCAAAGTTGATTTTGTTGACCTAAAATGCATTATTTGAGCAATTTCGGTTCTCCTTTTTCAAGAACATCTACACCCTACATATAAGCAATCCAACGTATCCTGCTAGTGTTTATATATATATATATATATTAATATTTAGATAATAATTAGCTATATTTTCAAGAAGTTTATTACGTTAATCGGGTATAAATTAGCTAGTATTTGAGAGTTTTTACACAAAAATATTTTTATTGGGTCCTGCAAAATATTTAATTTTTAATTTTACACGATTAATTATTTATGAAATTTTATCTCTCGCGATTAAGGTTTTCTAAGCTTGTTAGGTCAGTTTTTGTTTCAGGCTTCAAGAGCTTATGAAAACCCTAATTTGAACAATGGTATAATTCAAATATTTATTTGAAGTTTAGATCTTGAGTTATATATCAGTTTATGTTTTTGTTGTATATTTATAATTGTAACTGTTTATCTTAAGGTTGCAATTTCTCAACTATAAACGTAGTTGATCAATTACTTTATATCGCCTCAGATATAGAAGCTAAATTATCTATATATTTTAGGTTTGGATACCCACTATGAAATCTTATTAGTAGTGTTTATTACTATCTAAGAATCTCGATTTTTAGGATTTAAATCTAGGTATAGGCTCATTACTACTCATTATTCTATTCTCGGTCTTTATTGAGTGCAATAGTAGTCATATAATTTATATTTTATATTTTTCTATTTAATCTATTTGTATAACAAGTTTCGGGTTTGAAAATTTGAGTTTCCTTTAATCATATCTTAAATTATCAGTTCAAAATACGAAATCTCATTTTTTGTATCAGTTAGGGTCAAAGAAGTTCTTTATTCGGGTCATAGATCCTAACCTAGCCAAATTTAAATTATAGATTTATTCTTAGGTTTTTATTGAATTCTAGGTTTACTAACTAGTTCATTCTTTCTATTATAGAGTCGTGTATTATCGTGAAAAATTTTTAGGGTTTACATCTATTAATATTAAAAAAATATTGTTTATTGGTGTCAAAATAATATATACCAAGCTATTATACTTAGTTTCCTTTTTTTTCCTCTCTCATCTCTCTTTACTCTTTTTTAATTTATATTTTCTATAAAGATAACTGTTATCCTCTTTTTTTCTCTCATCTCTAAGAATTGTTCCTTTTTTTCTGGTTTTTTTTTTTCACATGCAACATGGGTGCATTATATGCTAGTATATGGTAAACGTTAAACATCTTTTTGTATATGTCTCCAAATAAACCAAAATGTCACGACATTTGATAATAAGTTATTTGAGGTCACAATCTTTCGAATAATTAGAAAAATTATAATATTTGAAAAAGTGAGTCTATTGGGTTCACTATTAACACGTGTCAATAAAAGAAATATTTAAAATTAAAACTTAAAAGACCCGACGTGTTATAAATAGCGATCCTAATTGACTTATTCCTTCAAATGATGTGACCTCTTCTTAATCACTCAAAACGCTGTGACTTAAAACAACATTTTTCCCTAAACGTTGAGAACTATTTTTAACTACTCGAAACATTATAACTTCAAATGAATTTACTTTCAAGCTTTGTGACATTCTGATATAATTTACATTGAGTTCAAATGTAAAGTTTTATATAAGTATTTAAAAATTAAATAAACAAATACCATTTTTCTTAAAAATATATCTAAAATAGGTATTCAATGCCCCTTCACAAAATAAAAGATTTTACAAAGAAAGCATGTAGTGGTTTTAATACAAATAAACTCTTTTATATGGGTCTTTTTTTGTAAATCAAACTCTAACACTTAATAGTAACAAAGAAAATATTGCTTTTAAGGGATAGGATTAGAGGTGTAGCGAATCAATTTATGTTGCTTTTGGTACGCACGAATCGTTTGGATCATAATGATCGGAATTGAATTGTTTATGAACACACATGATGCGAATACAAGGAGTTCATGGAAGAACTATGTCAAAACACTTAGCAAGTTATGAGGTGCAATACATGAGGGTCTACGGAAGTATATGAGACTTATGCGTAGAAGATTTGTGTGTGTGTTAAGCTTTCACGAGCCCAAGATTGTTATTATGCAAAACAACTAATACGATAACAAACCCACTATTATTTGTCTAACCAAATCTTGTCACAAAGCAAAACACGACACTAATACAAAGTAGCCCTTAAAGAGACAAAAATGTTTCCCTATCAAACAATCAAAGGATCTCGACGAAGTATGTTTCTTTTATCTTCTTTTTTTCTTAGTCTTCGATTTTTGCATTTTACGATACACAAATCAATGATTTGAAAATAGGTTTATGTTTATCTTTCAAAAATCTATCTACTGGTATGATCTTTATGTTGTCTATATATATGTAATGTATTTAACTAATCAAGTGTATGTGTTTAATTTACAAGGTAAATGTATTTGAAAAGTACTCACTATTTTCAAGCATGGTTGCTCCAAGAAAGGAAGAAGGAAGAGGGGGGCTAGAAACAACTTTGAGAGATTGGGTTTTTACTTTCTAGTTAACCTCTATTTTTTCCCATTCTAGTATATTTATACCCGATATTGAAATCTATTAACTAACCTGTTACTCCTTGTATTCTACTCTATATGTCTAAGTCTTATTCCAGTATGCATAAGTCTCATGTACTTCTGTGGACCTTCATGTATCACACCACATAACTTGCTAAGTGTTTTAGCATAGTTCTTCCATGAACTCCTTGTATTCATATCATGTGTGTTCATAAAAGGAATGCAAAATAGAATGATAAATTCATTCATTTGCTTACATGCATCTTGGAATGGAATAGAATTGATATATGACTTGTGAAAAATATCCCAACAATTAATGTTAATAATAGATAAGCAAGATAATAAAAAAGATAGTTGTAATAGTAATCATTTATGAGGACGAAGGAATTGTAATTCCACTTTCTAAAAAACGGAATCGAATTGCCCCCAAAACCAGAATCGTTGATTTCTGGCAATCACAATTTCAACTTTTAGAAATGCAACCAAGCATAGAAATAGGAATGAAACCGGAATCATGATTCCATTTCAGGTTCATTCATGCATACTAAACGTAACATTAGGGTTTTGTTTATACAATACCGATCAATCAACATTTATAACTTTTCAAAATACATTTATGAGTACTCTTGGTATCCCCTTGTCAAAATCTATTTAACCCAAACCTTATCAATATAATGTAGTTGTTGCTTATGACATTTAACGTGCTTTCAAGCTCACTGAAAAAAGAAGAGCATCTAAATGTGCAATAGATATAGCAACAAAATATGATATGACATATAAGGACTTATTAGAAGTACTATTGCATAAATTAGGCTTTTGTAATACATAATTACTTAGATTATGAAGGGTATATGTTTAATTACCTATAATTTAATGGTAAATGGCATGATAATAAAAAAATTATTCCTTCGAGAAGAATAAGACAAAGAGATCCATTATCACTTTACTCACTCTTATTTGTAGCTAACTATCTTTCCACGATGATGCAAAAAGAAGCTTCAACCGGGAGTGTAAAAGGAATTTAAAACAAAATCCATAAACTCTAAGTTATCCCATATGTTCTTTTGTGAATAACTCCTCATTATGCATAAAAACAAATCCTTTTATTCTCAAGAATCTCCATATCATTATGAACAAATGTGTTTATGTCCTTTAGCTCAAATCAAAAGAGGTAAGGATACATTGCTATAATATAATGGGAATTCCTAGCTCTCATCAGCCTAATCCTTGTAAGTACTTAACACTACGAAAAGGGATAAGTTTAAAAACGAAGTGGTTAATGCTACTAAAAAGGATAAGTCCAAAAAGAAGATTCAAGATAGCTAAAAGATAAAATTAGGAATGAGCTAAAAAATGGAAGAATTCAACATCATCCCCAAGAGGAAAGGAAGTTTTGATTAAGGCATTGAGTGTGGTGATTCTTACTTATACCATGAGTGTCTTCAAATTCCATCAAAAGTGATGTAAGGAAGTGGCATCAATGTTTGTTAGACTTTGGTGGGGTCGGAAAAATAAAGAGATAGATTTATAAAATCCTTAGACAAAACTATCGACTTCAAAATTAAAAGGAGGACTTGATTTTATAGATTTAGAGGAGTCAGGTAATAAATATTATAAAAAATAGCATGTAGAATGGTGCTACAACCAAATGATTTATGAGCTAGAGTTCTAAAAAGCACTTACTTTTCCAAATCTAATTTTACAAGAGCTTCAAGAGGTTGTAAACCATCATGGTTTTCAGTAGAGTTTGTTACAAGGAAGAGATGTTATGATTTGAGATAGTGGTTGATCTATTGGAGATTAATTAGTGTCACTATTTGGAATGATGCTTGGGTCCTAACCACTAGAAACTCCAGGCTTCGTTCGAGTGGTGTGAATAACCTGAATCATGATCTAAAAGTTAGCTCATTAAATTCTTCAATTGATAAGATATGGTAACTTAATGAAAATTATGTATGTTTTGTCAAAGGAAGAATTGTCAACAATAAAACAATTTTTTTTATAGATGAATGAGAAGATTGCCTTATTTAGTCGCATGAAAGAACGAAGGAGTACTTTATTTGGTTTAGGTATTATAAGCAAAGACGACAAGCTAAGAATGGACCAGTTAAGAGAACATTATGCTCTTTTCAAGTTGATCCAAATTATGGAAAATAACATGGCCCCTGGAGGTTTAGCCAAGATCAAGCAGTCAGCTTGGAGAATGAGTAAAAATCTTATAGCTCCAAAGGCCAACATTTAAAAAAAAAAAAAGAAAGAAAAGCATTATAGCATAACCTTGCGCACCATCCACAACGAAGAAGGAACATTAAAACATGTTCCTTTGAGAGATTAAAGGAGTAAGGTTGTAAGTAATGAATTTTAAGTGAGATATTTAAGACAAGTCAAGATTCAATAGGTACTTGATATAGGTTGTATCAAAACTAAGTGTAAATTTATTGAATGCACATCAAGGAATCTCTTTTATTTTATATTTTTCTTTTTGAAAGCATTAGAGAATCTCCTTAAAGCATATGATAACCATACATTGGTTTAATTGGAAGCATGGCAATGAATGTGTGATTGAAGTTAAAGTACTCAACCTTATGTCTATTATTAGTAGAGTGGGAGGTGCATTGCATGGTTCTATTGTCTCGAATTTAGCATAAAAGACTAAGGATTGTAATAACACAGTGAAACCCAGCTATGAGAGGATACTGGATTGAGAAGCTGTGAAGTTAAATTGTGATGGTACCCACGATCCCAACTCAAATGGATGTGGTCTGAGTGTAGCAGTTGGAGATGGAAAAGCCTCGCTTCTGGATGCCATTTCTTTCTTTGATGTAGTTGTAGACATGAAAATGGCAAAAGGCAAAGCTATTAAAAAGCCTTATTAGGGTAAAAAAGGAATTATGCTTCACTTGATTTGTTGTCTCGAGATGTGAGATGCCTAAATAGCTTGATAGGAAGACCTAGAGGTTTAGAAGCGAGTTAATCCAAAACATCAAGAGATGAGTCCTTTTTAAAGACAATAAGTAGACACAGGAAATCTAAAGAAGCATTAATACAAAAAATGAGTAAAAATTTGAAGAAGCATCAAGAAAGTAAAAATATGAAGTAATTAACAATAGTATACATGTTTAAGTGCACGCCAAAGGGATGCAACCACTATCAATTACCTAAAAAGAAGTAAGAGCTCATCATAATGGACTTCGATATAATACTATTAAAGATAATAAGTAGACACAAGAAATGACAGACATACTGGCTAAATGCGAACATTTTATACCTTTGAAGAAAAGGTACTCACTCAACAAGTTTGCTTAATTATAGAAAGAGGAAATCGTGAGGCCTTGTGGGACCCAAGTGACTATAGAATCACTTGGGGACGACATGCTTTTAGAAATATATTAACAAAGCTTACACAGCACCTTAGGAAATAACTTGTAGTTCAACATGACTTTTCACCATAAGTCGAAAGGACAGTTGGAAATGATAACCTAGATATGGAAAGGTCCATAAAGAGCATGCATTTTAAACTTTTGAGGACATTAGAATGATCAATTATCCTATGTAGATTTCACCTATAATGATAACTATCATACAAAATATACAAATGGTGCTTAATAAAGCCTTATATAGAGAAAAAAATGTGGATAACCCATTCATCGGGTTAAGAGGGGAGAAAGACAAATACTAGGATCCAAAATGATAAAGAGGATTGTATATAAGATATAAGTGATTGCACGTAAGAGATAAAAAGCTTGAAGTAGCCAAAAAAAAAAAAAGAGCTATGGTATGAGAGGATGAAATCTTTAAAGTTTTTGTTTCTGATCATGCAATCTTTATAATCTCACTATCATCCTTATAATCTCACTATCAAAAAGCAAAATCTAAATAGGGATAGTAGGCAAGCTTAGTTCACGTTATGTTTGATCACTTGCAACTCAAGAAAAAATCTAGAAGTAACTTATAAGGTGGTGTTATCTTTGAGTATTCAAAAAACTCATGCTGTGTAGCAAGAACCATTGTTAAGAAGATATACCTTTAACCCAAATCAAATAGTTGAGATTGAATGATCAAACACACAAACTAACTTAACCTGAATTGAATACCTAATAAGGATATGGGATATGATGGAACAAAATCCCAAAAAAAAAGCTGCAAGGGAGCTTGAGGATTTCATGAAGAGTTTGTATCCAACGCATACTTAAACACTTAGAATATTTCAAAGATTAAATTTACTTTAAAGTGGGAGGAAGAAATACCTCATAAAATGTTTTAAAACAAAGGGTAACTTCGTAGCCTTATCATATATAAGTTCACCAAACATTAACCCTCTTCATTTTATATGAGGTTTCAAAAGGACAATTCTTCTTCCCTCTAAATACTCTTACCTCAACATGAAGAACACCATGACTTAGTGAGCTATGTTAACCTTGTTGTTATCTTTGTGTTACTATGCATATATTTTGATAATAAGTATGTGGGTATTGTTGTTTTTTTTTTTGGTTTTGCTTATTAGGTTAAAAAAATTATTAGATTAATTATTATATTGGCATACTATTATGATATTATGATTTTTGTGATGACGTAGAACTATTATATGCTAAAAAAATTGAACCATGAGCAATTTTCCTCTTTTTGAATCTTGTATGGGATGTTTATTAGTTTTCTAGCTATAAATGGGTTCAAATTTTCATTAAAAAAATCTGGGTCTGTAATAGCTAATTAGTGTTTTAATTAAATTATGTTTTTTGGATTAATTCTTTGTTGTATAAGTTATTGTAACTTGCATGTGATATAGTATCGTGTGTGTGTGCATGCATTAGTCTATACTAAGTTGTATTGCTCATACATTTGAGATTTTATTTTAAGTCCTGATGATGAGCTCAATTTATATAATCAAATAAGATTTGATTCATGTGCTTGTGGTAGGAGGACGAGGATTATGCTAATTTTCTAAGATAAAATTTAAAGAGATTGGTTCAACTTGTGTTATATGAAAACTTTGGTTTCAACTTAAAGATGTTATTACATTTTGTAGACTTTCTATAAAATTTAAAAGTTGAATTTGAAGGATTAATTATTTTTTTGAGCGTTATGAGAAATTATACATTTATAGATTGTATTGTTATTTCTTTAATGTTGAAATGCCTAAGTAACACCTAGCAATGTAATTATGCCTACTTTTATATTGTTTCAAACTTTAATATCTAACTATTGCAATTTAGCATATAAAAAATAATAATAGCAAAGTGCAATAAGTAAAGAGTAAGGGTTACAGAATATTGTATTGGGATTTAACGTAGAGTTCAGTCCACCTCCTAGTCTCCACTTCCACAAACAACATCACTAAAAGAAGACTTTACACACTTTATTACGAATAACACAATTTGCTCCATCGGAACTATACAACAACACACACTTGAGTTGTGCCTTTACAACAAACTCAGTAACATTTTAGACACAACTTAAGATTCTACCAACAATACTCAACAAACTAAGTATAGTGCCTTTCCAAGAGATTACATATTCTAAAACTAGGTACTATACTTTTTCTCTCATTTACACAAAATAACACAAATTATAATATAAGCTTTGATAGAGTATTTACAATATTTAAATGCAATCCATGAGCACTATCAACACCCTCTAACTGCCTAAACTATTGAATATATAAGCCTCCCAAAAGTCCTAGTCATTGCCCCAGAAACCCTCTCAAACGGTATGGCATTAAATGTTGAATAGCTAATTGAAAAATTACAACAGGTGCGAACCTTTGTGCAATGGTCTAGACCATTTAAACATCTTATAGAAAGCGATATTCTAATCATTAAAATGTCCAAACCTTTGTAAAAGGTTCGGACTTCTGTGCACCTGAACCTTTTGATCATCAAAAGGTTAGAACCTTTGCACAAAGATCCGGATATGTTGATATAACTTAACACCGTATCCTATTTTAGTCATATCTCTCTTATCCAGACTCCAAGTGAGATGATTCAAGATGCTACAGAAAAAGTTTAGAGAGAGAGCTCTACAACTTTCATGTTTTGAGCTTTAAAAATTTCTTAATAAATCAAGGCCTAAAATATGTTTGTATCAACCTACGGCAATAAGCCCAAACAAAAACACATATATTGCACATAAGCGCTCAACACATCACAAATGAAATTTTACGATATCATTTTGAGTAATTGTGCAGTGTATTTCGTCATCAAATTTTCACTTGAACCTTTCGATTCAACAATCTCCACCTTTTTACGAGGACAATCATTACATAATTAACTCCTCCTCAACACAACACTCCCTCTCGATTAAACATCGAGTTTTAATATATATTTTTGCAAATAAATTAAAATTATGATGCTTAACTTGAGGGAATAGAAGTTATACTTAATAAGCAAATCAACTATATTTACAACTTTTATACATGTTGATTGTGTAACTAACAATTTTCCCCCTATTAACTCATCAAAAGGCAAAACATACTTCATGCCATAAAAAAGATTAGAGCACAAAAAAAAAAAAAAATATATATTATATATATATGTAGGTGCAATCTAAATTCATGTATGGTAAGAAAAACACAAATTTGCACGAGTTGTGGTAAAGGCTAACGTCATAAAATTTCTTAAAAGTACATAAATTTGCATAAACACATTATCATGCATTTTCACTCATTCTCACAAGTTTAGTTGACTCTACCAAGCATGAAAAGACATTGTTTATGCACAAAAAATATGAAAATCCAACTTCTTGCATTTCAAACTTTTTTTGCATAAATTTGCTCAAAATATGCACTAAAATACCATAACATCAAAATTTGCATGTTTAAGCATGTTGACACATATCATACAAAAATCAAGAGTATAAAACATCAAAACTTTAGTAAGTTGAAAATTTACCTCTTTGATGCCCTTAAAACCCCTTAAGATACCTATAAAGACTAAATTCATTTCTCTGTTACCCATTTTTGCTTAGGTCCTTTAAGGTTAGGTAAAGTAAAAATTTCTCCTTTAGGCACTCATACAAACTTGCTTTTATGACCCGAATGCATTGATTTCCTTATTGCACGATTGTGTGCAATATGACTAAGCTTTCCACAATAGTTATAAATTCCATAAGTAGCTCTCACAAACCGAGTTTTATTAAACTTCTTTGTATGCCTGTTAAACTCCTTCTCACCATCATCATCCTCTTCTTCACTTGAGCATGAGCTCGAGCAAGATGCCTTTAGAGCCATCTTTTTCTTGATTGACCTACTCCTTTGTTTCTTGATCATCCCATGAGTCTTTAGAGTACCAAGAGGTTGCTCCCTTGATAATTGGCTCAATTTGCGTGCCTCTTCTTCTGTTGCCGCTCTTTTCACTTCCCACTTCCTTAGACAGAACCTAAAGATTTTTTAATTAATTTCAACATTAGAGTAATTCTTACCACGAATAGACAATTGATTCAAAATATGAATGAACCTATCATGCATTTCATCTATTGTCTCGTTAGTCTTCACTTTGAAGATTTCAAATTCTCCACCAAAAAAAAAAATATAATAATAATTTTAGTATCTTTTACTTTTGTAGATGATTCATAAATATTTTCAAGATTTTTTAAAATTTCTTTTGCAGATTTACAAATACAAATTCTATCAAAATCACTATCATTTAAACCACAATACAATATATTCATTATTATTTCATTTAATTGCACTTTTCATTTTTTTCTGCCTTTATATAGCTATTTTCATCTTGACCCTCTACAACTATAAGGCCATTTTCAACCATGCACCATAAATGTAAGTTTTGTATTTTTATAAAGATTTTCCTTTTATATTTTCAATATGCATAATTAATGCCAATTAAGCTGGAGGGCCTATTTATGGCTTGTCCTTCCATGAATTCTAATGTGTTACTAGCCATTTTTTAAACTCTTGATTTGGTTAAGCATTATATCCCAGAGTACTAGCTCGATACCAATTACTAAAATGTCTTAGTAACACTTAGGAATACAATTATACTTAATTTTACACTGTTTAGGTTTTAATATCTAGCTATTGTAACTTAACACATAAAAAATAATAATAACGAAGTGCAGAAAGTAAAGAGTGAGAGTTAGAGAAGATTGCATCAAAATTTAACATGGAGTTCAATTTGTCCCATAGTCTCTATGGTCTACAAGCAATATCTTACTCAAGGAGGACTTTACACACTTTATTGTAACCAACACAATTTGCTCCACTAGGGCTACACAACATAATCACCAATACGACAATACATACTTGAGTTTTGCGTTTACATCAAACATCATAACACTTTAGGCACAACTCAAGATTCCACCAATAACACTTGTCTTTACAAGAGATATAAATTCTAAAACTAGAGGCATTATACTTTCCTCCCACTTACACAAAATAACACAAATTACAATACAAGCTTTGAGATCGTATTTGCAAGATTTAAATGTAATTTACGAGCACTATCAACATCCTCTAACTACCAAAACAATTGTATTTATAAGCCTCCAAATAGTCATAACTATTGCCCTAAAAACCCTCTATTATCAGGCATTAAATGTCCAATAGTTAGTTAAAAGGTTACAACAAGCCTAAACCTTTGCGTAGGCGTTCAAATGGACATTTTGTGAAAATGCTAACATTCTGACCGTTAAAAAGTCCAAAGCTTTGCACAATGCCCTGAACCTTTGTGCCACTCGAACCTTTTGAACATTGAAAGGTTCGAACCTTTTGGTATAGCTTGATGCTTTTTATATTTTAGTTGTACCTCTCATCCGGATTTCAATTGAGGTGATTTGCAATGCTACGAAAAGGCTTAAAGGGAATTCTACAACTTTCATGCTTTAAGCTTTAAGAAATTATAAAAAAATAATTAAGGCCTAAAATATGATTTTATCAACTTGCAACGACAAGCACAAACAAACAAACACGCATATGTATTGCACATAAAGACTCAACATATCACGAACGTAATTTGCTTATTAATTGTAACTTCACTATATCAATTCGAGTAATTTGTGCAATGAATTTATATATTAAAATTTGACTCGAACCCTTCTATTAAACATTTAAAATAAGTATTAGAGTTTTTTATGCTATTATTTTAATATGAATATGTAATGGTGCAAGTTGTGCACCTGGCTCAAAGTATTGTAAGATTTTGTGAAATGTGTCTTACTTTCAATTTTTCTAGTTCTTTTCCTCTACAATGTTGTAGAATAAAATTTCACTCTTTTTATTTATTTATTTTTTCAACAAATATGCTTGGGTCGTATGAAGAGAATGTTTATACAGTAATTTCATTCATTTTTTATTAAATGTGTATTATTTTCATTAAAATTTAGATAGTTAAATTACACGAACAACCCTTCAAAAGTTTTGAAATTACATGACCCTACTTTTTAAAAAATTAACAACTATCCCCTTATAGTATCTATGGAGCTAACATATATTATTAAATAGTTGTTTATGTGTTTTTCATAATAAATATGCATTATGAAATTTTAAAAAATAAATGCCATCTCATTTTTTTTTGTTGACGTGGCAAGATAATAGAAATTTTAGGTTATTTACTTAAAAACTTTGCATTTAAAACCCTTAAAAAAATTGCTAATATTGAAAATTTTTTCCTTAGTTATAGTAACAAATCACTCTATATTAATATATAATTGTAAATTTGCGATTACCTTTTGGTGTTAACTTATTTATTACTCAATTTAATTTATATTATATTGATCGATGGGATATTAATGAAATATTCTGTTTCGAGCCTATGCTACCTCATTAGGAGCACCTTCTTGGTTTTGCTATAATCTTTCATATGCTTGGGAGGTTTAATTGTTCCAACTGGTTTCGGCATGTTGTGGCCTCATTGGGAAAGTGGCATCAACTCTCGACCAGTTGTGTTCACAAGAGGCTAAACTCGTCTTCAGAGCTAATCCATTCTCTAAACAAACTACCATGTTGATGCCACTCATAATATTAAACGCCCACAAGACATTTAACTTTTGGACTATGACATTCTCCTCTACTTAAATCCATGATGCCCTTGTCATAAGGCAAATTTGCTGTTACTACCCACTCCCTTAATATCTTAACTCTATTCTACATCCATCGTTGACCCACCCATGATCATCCTATTAGGACTTTGGGCTTCCATAAGCTTCCTTCCGCCCTCAACCATTCTTTCGTCATCCGAGATCACCTTCAGTTAAGTTGCTAATAGTAGGGTTTCAACACAGATTCTTACTTCAACCTCAGGTCGCGACACAGTTACCCTCTAACAACGATGTCCTTCCTTAATGGCGACTCCTCTCTTTGAACTTCATTTACATGAGCTGCATTGATAACAAGATTTAGGCAAGTTCTTGTTTCCACGACTCACGACACAACTGTCTACCATCAATAATGCCCTCCCTCTTATGGCTACTTTTCTCCACTAGTTGCATCAACAACAAGAACTACCCACTCATTAAGTACATTTAGTAACATTTAAGAGGCCTAATGAGCTAGAACATTAGCTCTGATACCACTTGCCATGGGACAGGAGGTTCTTCCCTCCTAGAGTGCCCATGCGGTGCTTGACTATTCCCATATCATCATTTACTTGCATTTTGGATGGTGAGCTGACCATTTATTCCCTGATTTCCTAGGTCTGTTTTGGGCCCATCTTACCCCTTTAGTAGTGCCCTCATAGCTTTACCACAATCCTCTATATATTTGAGAGGCTCATTTGTTATAATTGGTTTCGAGCTGTCGTAGCCTCATCAGGAGAATGGCATCAACTCTCGACCAATTTATTCACGGGAGGCCAGACTCGCCTTTAGAGTTAACCCATTCCCTGAACAAAATTACCCAACTAATGCCACTTACAACATGTTTGAGTTGAGTGCTCCCACAAGGCCCTTAACTCTCGGACCATAACAATTACACATTAAATAATCTTTAGAAAAGTAATGGTCTCAAGCATTATAAATTGTTCTTTAAATTTTAACCATAAATTCCATCAATTCTAAATTCCAATTTTCAATTTTTTTTCAAGTATCTTCATCATTTATTACGTAAAAGTTGAAAGGAGAATATGCCATATTGGGAAAGAAAAAAGAATATGCCTTAAAATGAACTAAAAAAACAAACCGAAATACCTATATCTTATTTCTTCTTGTTATAAGCTTCCCTAGGTTCAATTTGTGCAAACAAAAAAATGTCCTATTGAAGCAAGTTTTCTACTTTAACATTTTTGTTTTGCTACAGTGTTATAATTGTCCCCAAAAAACTATCAGATCTCTTTGCAAAAAGCGTCAAGCAAATGCTAGTAAAGGCATTATTTAAAAAAAAAAAACCTACATGATGAAACGCATTCCGTGTACATGTAGCTGAAAAGGAAGGGGGAAAAATAGAAAAGAGCAACCTCTAGTTAATTTTCTATTGAAAAATTAATGAAATAATAATTTTCCATTCAAGTCCGAAGTTCCAAATCATTTCCCTCAATTTTCTGGCTAGAACACAGCAAAAGCAATTGTTTGTGTTTCCCTGTGCTCTCATGCTTCTCTCCAATTCTTGCCAAAAATAGCTTCAAGAGTGACGAGTTTGATTCCCCTCACCCACAACTCTGCCATTTCATTGCCCCCCTCACAAACAAAATGCAGCTCCTTGTTCTTTATTGTGACGACATGGAACAACCCGGGTTCGTCTGTATCAAACTTTCTCCTCCGGTTCCAGATGAAGGTTGCAGTTGGCCCGACCTCCGCACGCCTGCATATCACATTTCTTTTACTTGATCTGCCCCACCGCAAGACTCCACTACTTTCCACCATTTTGAGTATTTTTTTATGGGGTGTTCCCTTGCCACATTTTGTATGCTTCTTCGCACAAGTACCTTCCAGGGCAAGTTTCCTAGCAAGCCCGTCAAGCATTGCTTCCTTTGCATGATTCCCACTCTTGTTCTCTGTTTTGGGTGATGCATCTGCAGCATGTCCAGCACTGGTGATCTTGCCCTCCCCCTTACCTCTATTGGCAGCCAATTTTAGTGGGATGTTTCCGTCACTATCAAGCGTATTGACATGGTGATGTTTGGTTATTAGGGGACAATCCTCGATTGTTTTCTTATCCATCAGTGTATCAGGTGTAGCATTAATACCTATAGAGCCATTGCCACGTTCTGCATTTGAACTGCGGACTGACTTGCAGAATCGACCAAACCCAAATCCGCACCAGCTGATATCAAGCTTCTCAGGCATTCCTCATGCTTGTACCTCGCACAGATCATTAAAGCAGTTTCTCCAGATTCCGTTTGAGAATTCAGATTGCATCCTGCACTAATTAAGCACTGAAGAACTTTGGGGAATCCAAGTCGTGCAGCCAAATGAATGGGACGAGCTATTACCTTTGCAGTAGTTTTTATTGGACATTCCACGTTTACACCATTTTTAAGTAGAACACTTAGTGCCTTTTCATTGTTGCATAGAATGGCATGATGGATAATATCTCTACCAAAATGAGGAGCAGTTGAGGAGACTGAGAAATACCGAAGAAGCATATGCAAGATGGCACCAGTATCTTCGAAGTATTCAACTGAACACCAAATGACAGAGTATGGTTCGGCAAGACCTGCACCCACACGAAATTCTTCCCCAGTGCTTTCGTCCCAGACCCAGGCTCCAAGTTTAGTCTCTGTGTCCTCTTTAGCACCTCCCTACAAGCAAAGGTGAAAATCACTGGAGAAGTTAAAAAAAAATTGATTTTCCTCTTAGTTTGGGGAATCCGGTAACTAGCATCCGTGACATTGCACGATGAACACACGAAAGCTTAGATACTTATCTCAAGTTTCAATGAACACGCCTACCTGTAACAGCAATCTGACCACTGAAGTTGCCTACTGACAACAGCAGCTACAAGTGCACCGCAATTGACATTTATATGCAGAGAAGGCTTGGAAGATTGCAGAAGTACCCTGTAAGTAGCATTGACGTCTACTCCACACTGCATTATCCAGGAATATTAATTACCGAAAAGCAGAATAGATAAACATATTATGCATCATGGCCTTTTCTTAACAGGTTGCTTCTTCCGTATCCACTATTCCACATATCATATGACAGTACAGGAACTGCCATTTACATCCGGTATCACTTTTCAGCTTGTTATACGGATGCTGCATTACCAAATTGAAAGTTAACCTGATTTAACAGGACATTCACGAATTCTTCAAATCTCTTAAAAGTTGCACACGCTTGAGAAAAGTAACTCAAAGATATCTTCATGGAAGATGTTTAAACGTTTCATGAAGAGGTTCGATCCTCTCCTTACCTTTTATATATATGTGTGTGTGTGTGTGAACATACAAAAGTGATTACTTGTTGTATTATCAAGAGATAAGGTGTGGCTTTCACTTTTCCGCATTCAAGAAAGGAAGAAAATCATGGCTACCTATAAGGTATGTAATTTTGTCAACAATGTTTACATGAATTCGATAAGTTTTTGAGTGAATAATTGTGTAATGTAAATACTTAGATGAGCTAGTTGATGTCAGTTGCAGTTGCTACACCAGAATTAAATTGCCCCTACTTTTACCTTGACAAGAGTATCAACAACATCAACGAACCCTCTGCAGCATGCAATGACAAGAGCACGGACAGCAACGTGTCTTTGGATCATTTGGGATCCCATGAGAAGCTCAGTGATCCTTGGCTGCCCTGTGTAGCTTGCCTCTAACAAAGCTTCCTCACAAGCCTGCTGGCAAGCTTCTGCATTGATTAGAACCTCAACAATATCTGTGTGGCCCTCTCTCACGGCGGCTGTCATGGCATAACCCTTGAATAATTTCCGGTTGACATCAGCTCCAGCACCCTGCCAAACAAAGCGCATCTTCATCAGCACCAGAAGGCCAAAAGCCAAAAGGCATCGAGTATGGTCTTTTTCTTATCATTGTGCATATGATCTGAAGATTAATATTTGACAAAAAAAAAATGATGAATACGGCACTTTACCAGCAATTTTCTAACGAGGATGACGTTGCCAGCATGGGCAGCAAGGAAAAGAGACGTTACATCTGTCCTAAACTCCTCGTACTCAACTCTAACCTCATGTGCACACTGATCATGCAACACGATCTCCGTCTTCTTACACTTGAAACTCACGGTTCCAATGAAGTTGACGTCCACCATAGGATCCAGGAGGCACTCGTAGGCTGTGTCCACGTCATTAGCATGAGCTGCATCCACAAGTCGCTGTGACACCTTGGCGTGATGGTCGGCAGGGAATATCTGGTTCTTAGGGAAATATGTTGTCACTGAGTTGGCTAATGCTGGTGTCATGACGTCTAGTTGCAGCGTTGGGTGGGAAGTATGGATCAGTTTAAATCACCAAAACGAGTAATGCTCCTTGGGGCGTTGTTTTATTGTAGGTGTGAATGAACTTGCAGCAAACTAAATTTTGAGTGGTTTTAAGCTGAAAAGGAATTGGATTGAAGCGTTGAGGAGGCAGAGAGATAAAGTCTTTGTGTTTGGCTTTTTTCGGGCATATAGAGACTTTCTTTCAAATTTTTTTTTAAAAATTATTTATAAAAAATAGATATAGATAAAAAAAAGTTGGTAGTTCTCATCAAAACATTAAATAGATCAAATATATATAAAATATATATACAATCGGATATATTTACACATATTATTTTGAAAAAGATATAAATATCTGTTTGTTTTGGCTTTTTTTCAGCACATACAGACACTTTTTCAAACTTTTTGCTAACAAATTATTTATCAAGAAATAGATATAGGTAAGAAAAAGTTGACAGTTCTCATCAAAAGATCAAATAGAGCAAATATAGATAAAATTTAGATACAAATCGGATATATTTACACATATCATTTTGAAAAACAGATAATTAGATGAAAAACAGACCATACAAACAGATCCAAAAGTAGAAAATCAACATTTCGAATATGGAAATCTGACACTTTTAAAGGGCGTGCACTTATTATAGGGGGACATTAGAAAAAAAAAAAGTTTTAACCCGGTTATTCTATTTATATTAATTAAAACCTAAGTAATCTTAATTGTTAGTTTGGAATCTGATGGAAACTAAAGGGAAAAAAAAAAAAAAAGAAACTAAGAAGCCCGGTTCTTTCGTTTTTGTGCATTAATACAATTTCTTGGTTTCATAATGAAAATAATACAAAAAAAAATCTCTCTTACATGTTGCACGATAGAATTACTGCAGCCGGCCGATCATATGCAATACACGTAATGGTCAACTTGAGAGACGTGGTGTTCTCATAGAATAGATGCTTGAAAATGTTTCAGTAGAGTTTTAATATTATTTTGATCTTAGCAATGCATAAAATTCTCCTTAAATAAGAAGAGAGTCTCATATTTATAGATGTTTGAAGCTGATGCTAGCTTTTAGATTATTTTTAAGGATCCAACAATTGAGATTAAAGCTTTCCTTTCTTACTAATAGGCTGGAAAGAGCTTAGAAATAAGGGTTTTTTTTATAATATAAAAAGCCCATTATTTATTTAAAATATCATTTTTCAATATAAAATGGTTTAAGACTTACTTTAGTCAAATAAAGCTCAAATCATCACATCAAAAATATTTCTTGAGTCTATTTTTCGTGTACGAGAAACACGAATTAGGCTAAGAGCGAAATAAATCGGTCTAACAATCTCTATTTCAAGTTTACCAAGTCAAATCTCCTTTCGATATCTTTTATTGGACTCGGCTTTTTAAGTCCTCTCACCAGCCCGAAAAACCAGCCCATGGCATTAAATTGGATCAAAAGCAAAATTATTAAAATGACCCTCTACATATGTATTGGCCAATGGGACATTGCTCATTACTTTGTGCATATAGCGATAATTATAACAATAATAAATATCATCAAACATGCAATTGTCTAGAATTAAAAAATAAAAAGTTAATTAATTAAGGATCAAACTAATGATATAAAATTTAAACTAATTTGTAGAAAAATGACAGTGGGATAGAGCCGCATATGTTTAGTTTTGTAATATGTTAGAGGAAAGAAGTAATATAAATAATATAGATTAAATCATATCTAAGCTGCCAAAAATGTTTTTTTATATTACCCTTGATATTTTGGACAAAGATCTAATAATATCCAGGAAAAAAAAAAAGAAAGATATATACTTGTTGTAAACTTTTTGAAACATAACATTCATGTCAATTTTTATTTGCATAGGAGACTATCAAAATTAACCTAAAAAAACTACCATAGCTGAGGTTCTAACCAGTGCTTATTCTAAGCTTTTCAAATATTCTCATTGAAATGAATACAACTTGCTACGAGCATAATTTTTAGATTCCTAGCAATGGAAAAGGTCTTTCAACTTTTTTGAGATTCTCTACTAATAATCTCAAAAAATAAGGCTCTTCATGTCTTTTTGTAGTTATTTTATACTTTTTATTTTATTTTATTTTATCACGTATAGTATATAAAAATATATGTGACCTACAAAACTTTAAAAAATGTGAATAACCTTGTATAAAGAATTTTAAGGATTAAGTTCTGAGGTTGTTTAGAAAAAGAAGTCATATATGGATGTGAATCTCTAAGTAATCTGTTTTTAAGCTGTTGAATTATTAGTAATTGCAATCATTTAAGATGTCTATATTAATGCTTGTTTCAAACATTACATATCAATTAACATTATAAGAAGTTGAGAATGTGTTCTTCACATTTTAGAACGAATCATTTTTCTCACACTACACTTCGATTTTTGGAACATAGATCTAAGACATGTAAATGCGTTTTCCCTCCTCTTTTACCGCTTATATAACATTGTGATTTAGTTGTGAGATATTATATAACATCGACATCAATGCTGTATGTTTTATCAATTTCCAAATTGGCATATACATCCAATAAAAATATCGTCACAAACTAAAATAGTATACTAAAAATATTAATGTATTGTTTGAATGGTTGAAGATTGAAAATTTTTTTCATTGCAAGACCATCCATTCCATATTTAGATTGTTGGATACCGTTGTGAATGGGTTTACATAATCCTTAATAATTTGTTACACGTGATGAGATGATAATCTAGGGGATATTGCTTTGGAGTTAGCACCCTAAAATTGGAAAAAAGAAAAAAAAAATCCTTCAATAGAACGACCAATAGCATTAGAGTAGGCAACGGCACTAAATGAAGAAAACAAACATCCAATATTTCCTTGATATGAACTAAAGCTATCTAACAATTGGCTCGTGAAGATGGCTCTTTGGCCCCACTTGATAGCTGCACCTTTCATGCAAGTATATCCAATATAGTCAGTTAGTCACCATATATAGCCAGAGTTGGCCTGCAAATTCTGATGTTTCCTAACCTAAGAACTATTATATAGCTGCATATTATCTATCACATTCTTGAAGTATTCAAATGACATTGTAGAAAGAAAGAGAAATGAGTGTTGGTTGTTGTTGTTGTCCAAATTGATGCTTAATCTTACTCTTTGTTATACTCAAACCTAAAGGGTAGTTGTATCTTTTTATCTATTAAGAAGTAAGAACACGTAAATTTTTGCAATACTATGGTATAGGAAAAAAGATCTAGTATCGCATGCAATCTTATTTTCTTGTATGATACATCCTTATTGGAAGGTATTGCCAAAGATAGATGGTTTAAGAACCATCTATCTTTTACTTCATGGACTAGATTCGTTTGCAGGCAAGTCTGAATCAAATTGATCTTTAAACCGATCCTAGAGCTGGTATAGAGATTGGTGGGACCGAACATGTCTAAGTCTACAACTAATATACAAGCTTAGGCCCACTAAGGTAGGTTCAATCCTAACCCCACATATTCAAATGTGAAACCAAGATACCAATTTAGACTTGTAAAATCGACATGTCTAGTTAGTTTTGATAATTTGAAATAAGAAAAAATAAAAAAAGTCAATTATATCAAAAGGTGTGAACATTTGAGAATGGATTCAAATAAGATATTGATACTTTAAATGGTTAAAAAATTATTATTATTTCTTAAAATAGATCAAATAAGGGATTTAACATTTTATATTGTCAAGAAAAGAGTCGGCATTGTATATAATCATGCAAATAAAGGATCCTTTTTTGTGTCTAATTTAAAACTCTTCTAAAATGTTGATCATATTTTTAACAATTTAGAGCACTAATCCTTTTAAATGACCCATTTTATAAAATGTTGATACTTTTTTAAAAACATTTTATAAAATATTGATACATTTTTTTAACTACTCGAAATGATAATGTCTTATATAAACTTAGCCTACATGCTGATACGTTTCATATATTTTTCACCAAAATAAAATGCAGCGTAAAAAAATCAAGAAAGCATAAAACTTGATAGTGAAATTTTATACTAATTCGATATTAACTAGGAACATTAATTTCCTATTTATAATATTACTGACATGTTTACTTTGAGGTAATAAAGGGGAATAGAATAATCATTCCTATGAATCAATTTATTACCTTGCACAAATCAACTAAGTATATTCATCATTGGTAAACTTTTTATTTGCTATGCAGAGAATAAAGAAAACCATCTACCATATGTTTTTTTTTTTTTTTTCATTACCTCTCTATTCTCTCTCCCATGGGAATCAAAACTTAAAGAATATTACTATTTTGCCTATAGTAAATTTAGTCATTGACAAATATACCATGACAGTACACAAAACTTTTTTTTTTATACAATTGTGTCATTCTTTATTTATTTTAGTGTTAAAATTTAGTGAATCATATATAAATCTGCAATGCAAATTATATATAACATATACATATAACACATAATTTATGTTCTATAACGACCTATATGAGTTGTAACATGTATATAAAACTTATAAGTAATATATGTGAATTATATATGTTATATATATGCACTATAGAATTATATATGAAAAAATTGTGTGCATTAATAAAATATATAAGTTTTATATATAAGTGATATAAGCTATAGTTAATATATATGTATATATATATCACATGTATAAGTTATGTATGTTTTACAAGTTATATATGTATTATGTTTTATAAATTATAAGTTACGTATATAAGTTATAATTCATATATATAAATTATAAGTTATATAATATCTCATCTTTATTTATAAGTTATTATTTATATACATACATATACATATATATGTCAAAAAATATATAAGTTAATAATCTATAGATTATAAATATTATATAAATGGCAAATAAACAGGATATTGATAAAATATATAAGTTGTATATACATATATATTACATTTATAAGTTTATACTATATATGTGCATGTATAATATATGGACAACACATAATATTATATATTTGTATGCATTTATGTATTATATGTATCATATATAAATTATATGTTTATACATTTATATATAATGTATTTATTATGAATATCATATGTGCGTGGGTATTGGTCTAAGTACATGGGTATATCTATATAACTTCTTACTTTTTTATCTACATAAAGATATAATGGTAATTTTAATTTTATTCTCAGTTTAACACTACAATAAAAAAATTAAAGTAAACATTGGAATATACATTTCTGGTAATAAAACTGTAGATAAAGTGAACAAGATAATACATGATCCATAGTGACATTAACGAACTTTTAAACACTAATCTTTTCAAGCCTAAGTTCGGTAAATATAGCAACCAGCTAAGCCTACATACGCTTTACATGTTTTATCCTTTTGCTTACACACCCCTTCACTTTATCTTATATAAAAGGCCGATAAAGAATCTTCTTCCGATGTGGGACAACATCAGATAATGATCAACTCATCGGATGCTCTAAATCTTCCTTAGGTATAGGATATACTTTGGATCCATAAGATGAAGATGGCCGTCATCTTTACACCAAAGTCTTCATCTTCCTACTCCATCTTCTTTCTTTCGCTAAATCTTTCTCTCGAGCTCCTTGGAATTCACCATCCAAAACATCATGCCCACGATCACACTCACTAATAAAGTCCAGTACATAAGCAATGGCAATAGAAACCTCTGCATCGGCCAACAGAGAAGCCCTCATTCCAGTAAACCATTGCATAGTAGTGTTTGCTCATGCTTGCCTCGTGGAATTTATGGCTCTGCGACTCACACATCTTTGCTTTTGCTCTTCTCATTACCCCTTCCTCCTCTACTGAGAACTCAACACCAGTGTTGAGTAACTCTAGCCATCCACGAAACTCGACATCGATAAATAGAGAGAGAAAGTGTGTGAGTTGATAAAGAGAGAGGAGAGAAACATAACCCACATTTGATGTCAATCTTGTTGAGTAACTCTGGCCTAAAATAGTTTTCAAGTTCCTCCATAACCAACACTTTTAATCTACCATGGGAGGTAGACTCATTATCTGCTGTAAAAAAATCTGTTAGAGTTGCGGCCTCCTTTGCTATGGTGCTAGAACACATATTAGATGTCATCACTAGCAATGCATTCTTGAATAAAACTCATCGTCCATGTAGGATATAATTTATGAGTGGAAACAATGTGTATTGCGGAAATGTCAATAGTAATTAATGAAGAATGACTTCATACCATTTTTCTTTTATTTATTTTTAACTTAAAATTGTATCCTATCAAATACTTCAGTAGTCTGATCCTAGATTTCCTAGTAATCTAATATGCATTGAAGTTGAATTCCCTAGTAATCTAAGGTGGCCATCTTCAAACAACTGCAAGAGGATGTTAAATATATTTGGGTGTGCTTTTCAAGCTCTAGAAGAACAACTATGTTAAAAAAAAAAAAACTTGTTTTCAAAGGAAAAAAAAAAAGAGGATAAAGAGAGTCCATTTGTTAAAGAAAACGGTTGGCTCCAATAGAAACCCAAAAAATTTCAAAAACAGCAACAATAAGACATTGGACTTGTAATGGTTTTTGGTTTTTTATTAGTCCTACATAGAAGAAGTATTGAGAAATAAACTTGCATTTAATATAAATTTAAAGCAACAAAGGTTGGAAAATGAAATGTCAACAGAGGACCCATGGCTTGTATTGCCAATTTGCATGGGCTTTGGAGTGATTGTGTCTTTTAATTTCTTTTAAATAACATTAATTATAATTTAAAATATTAATTATAACGAAAAATAAATAAATTTGACAAATTTCCACGTTAACAAGAAAACACATAAAAAATGATAAATGATGCCACGTCAAATGACACATCTCACGATGTGATTTGTCTGTATGTCTACATCAGTAACGTTATTAGCACCGTTAACCGAGGTACTGAAAATAACCATGTAAAATTCTTTTAGGTATTGAAATTGAACTTTCGAAAGTTCGGGTACTTAATTGAATTTTCAGGCAAAGTTGAGATACCAAATTTGACATTGACCTTATTATTAATATTATAATTCATATAGGATGTATTTGGATTAAGGAAAAAAATGGTCAATTTTTTAAAAAAATTACACAAATCCTATAAGGTGAAAAAAAATCCCAAAAATAAGCAATTCAAACTCATCTCTTGAAGAGATGGGATTATAAGTAACTAACCTCATCTCTTGAACAGATGAGGACATAATGAACCTCATCTGTTCAAGAGACGAGGTTGTTGTGATTTACAACAACCTCGTCACCTTCTCTATTTCAGAAACAAGGTTAACTTGTCTAATTTTAAGATTATTTTCATCCTAGTGATATTTTTATAAATTTTTTAAAATATATATATATATATATTAATTTCCTTTTCTTGGATGAATTTTGTGTATAAATAAATTAATGTATTGTACAACTCCTCAACAAAATGGGTAAGAGAGTAGGTGGTTTTTGAGCTCAAGCTTTCCACCCTGTAAAGTTTAATTTATTATATGTTATCAAAGTTTTAGTTAACATCTAATATATGCATGTGTATATACTTATAAGGGTGGTTCATTGGTTTACGTAAAATTAAGGGACTTGTGAGTCTTTTTGACACAATTAGAAAACGATATTAACTTATTTAATTCGGGACTTGGCTAGTATGTTTGTTCAAGTATGGGTTTAATTGTGCCTCTTTACTTCTTTCTTTCACTTTGTCCCAAACTTATAACATATGAAATGATTTAAAGTAAATCCATGATTGGTAAATTACAACTCAGAGTGTATAAAATTACTACTTAGCCTAACTATATTACAGGTGTATAACATAGACATGACTTAGACCCTAAATGCACCGATCATTTCAATTTCATCTTCTCTATCTAAGACCTTTATTTGATGTATGTAACCTTCATTTTGAGTTTTAGCTCCCGCTACAAACTTTATAAAGGAATCCATTTACTTCAACTTACACCATCAAGAATTAAGATGAATTGAAATACTTAATGCACATCAATTCATAGCATTTTTCTTTTTTTCTTTTTCTAAACAAATAAAAAAAAACACTTGGTTTTGACGATGGTTATCATTATTTTATTCATGTCAAATTATGGATCAAGAGTTTTTTTTATGAAAAAAGAACATAATTTCTTTCTTTCTTTATTTCTATGATATATTTCAAGTTTGTTACAACTACTGAAAGTATATCTATATATATATTTTTTATAACTAAATCTACATTTCAATACTACAAACTTTTTTGGTTATTTTAGGTAGAATCGTGATTTTGATAACGTTGAAAATAGTTGTGTGGTATAGCTTCTCTATTTTTTTCCAACTAAAACAATCTATTGATGATTAGTTGACCATTCAATATTTGTGGTTCGTGGTATATAACAAATATATGAGGTTTATGCTAGTCCATTGGAATATAAAAAATATATGGAAATTGCCCAATCTATATCGTTAGTACATATTATGTTGTAACAATGGCATTCGATAAAAGAAAAAAGCAATCCCTCCCTCTCTACTGGCACACATTAGTATATATAACCATTTTCTTCTTAGCAATTAGCATACCACAAGCATAATACATTTTATATCCAAGAGGAAATAATGTGTTAAGGACTCTAAAATGCCCCAAGAGAAAAAAATTGTGATTATGATTTTATTTAATTTCTAATGTGAAATTAAAGGCTTATGCATTTGCCAGTGGCTTTGTAACCTAATGGTATCACCTTTGATCTCTCAAATGAGATATACTAAGTTCGATCCCCCTCCCTCATCGTAATGGTATCCAGTGTGCACGTCTCTATTTATACAATGATGGACCATCTAATAAGTGGTGATTTAGTTGATTTATGCATTGGATTGAGGTGATGAATTTTTTTTCTAGATATTAGATATATGTTTATTATGGAATTTTAGTTTAAAAGTTAGGTTTTTTCCATGACCCAGAACCTTAAGTGGTCAAAGTCCGCTACATATAACACTTAAGATTTATACAATAAGATTCTCTAAACCATTTATGCGCTATGATTTAGGAAAAAAAAGGTTAAAAACAAATAAAAGCCATAAACTAAATAAAAGATCAATATTATACAAATTAAAATGCCCAAACCACAACAAGTATAAAGGGCATCATATAAAAAATCTAGAAATAACCAAACTAAGACTAATTGGTACAACACAACTACAAGTCACAGTAGCTCTTGTATCCATCCAACCCTGACTAATGTAAGATTGTAGTCAAGATAATCATAAGCATCGTCATTGATATTCTTGGTGTTCAAACAATAACTGCATTTCACATGATCGAAATTATGATTATGTAGCATAGTAGAGTCTAGATGCCATATTTTAAGACATGTTTAGTATTCGAATGTTAGTTGTAATTTGGTTAGGTCCTAGAACTTCACACACAAACACAACACTTTAGATGCATAACCACCATCTCATCATATCACATATACCTTTTGTCAATTAAGTGTAACTCATTTGAGTAATTGTGTAATGTATATTTCATCAAAATCCCTATCGAAGCCTTCAATTCAATGTTTCCTATCCCGAGTTCCTAGTAATTATGTGTTGGTTGCTAAAATGGAACTTAAAAATGGAATACTTTTTAAACTTGTCCAAGTAATTGTCTGTTAGTTGTTGCTTATATGTTAATCTAGCAAGTGACACTCTTTGCCTAAGTTATAAGATTAATTGGACCTTCAATAAATTATAAGTCTATGACTCTATGAAGGTAGGAGTAAGCTTGGTAGGTAGTCAATAAGAAGTCTTTATGGAAGGTATGGTCGGCTTAAGCTTGTAAGAAGTTGTGATGGGCTTATCCAAGTATATAGCCCTTCAATAAAATGTCACAATAGACAACGGTCATCAATGGATGGATTTGATAGATAACTCCATACAATATTACTTATTTCTTCTTCTTTTCAATATGATATTAGAGATCTTGTCAAATCTTGCTTAACGAAAAGCAGAGTTGAACCCTTTCAATTCCTTGATTCTTTTGTTTGCCTAAAATCATAAGTTCCCCGTATTGCATGTTTTTAGGACATCAAAAACACGTTGTTTGCATTAGATATAGATTTGTGACATGATTGTTTATGTTTAGTTACTATTGTACTAGGCTTTGCTACTTTTTTTTTTTTTTTACTATTTTATCTATTGATAAATTGTACGTAGTATGCATTGTAACTTGGTTTTGGTTACGACAACTTTGGTTGTGGTCATGATGAGTATGGTGTTAAAGGCTATTAGATGTGGCAAATGTTCTTGTCTATCTTATCTTTTATGGCAAAGAGTGTTTCATTAATACTTTTGATCACTCATGGCTTTTGATTCGGAGCCCTTAGTAACTTAACTTACCATTGTTAAGATTTATTTGGATTGTTTGATTTTCATCTAAATCTTATTTATGTTTGTTTGCATTTGTATTTTATACGTATATAATCTATTTGATCTATTTATAAGAAAAAATTGTCTGTTTTCATTTATATCTATTTCTAACATACATTTGTTTGAAAACTATAAAAAAGATGCCAAAACTGTCATAATAAAATGAAACCAGCAGACCATACTCTACGTGGTTTTGGACCTATTGGTTAAACTAGTTGATGATGGAACATTGATCCCCTTTTAGGCCCTTTGGTCATGTGAATATATAAAGTGATTTTGATATTATTTTGTGCATAGGAACTGTTTTTTAGGTTTTGCAAACTCTCAAATTATGAATTATCAGATGGAGCTTTCTCAGACAATAATGATGTGTTTTTAGAGGAAAAAAATCACATACGCAACCAAAAAAGGAAAAAAAAGTTACTACAATGTCTAGATATTCGATTCAAGGTCTATTTGGCTTATCTTTTTTTATATGTGTGGTATCATTTTTGCATACACTCAAGTAAACATATTTTTTAAAGGAGAAATACATCTGTGCATCTCTTTTTATATTAAATACTCCAAAATCTCTATAAAACTGGGCTTATTAACCTTTACTTGATTCATTTTTACAAATGTATTAATAAAAATTTTCTCTTTTGATTCATAAAATCACCCTTTTTTCTTTAAAATGTAAACTTTCGTATCTTACTTTCATTCCTCAATTATTACCTTCTTTTTATTAAATATAAAATGGAGATGAAATTAATGATAAAAATGCTTATGTATGTCATATACGTGTATGTTGACCAATGTGCTTTAGGGAGCCTTGTTGATGGATGACTTTTGTACATTATCAACTTGTTTCACTTGAGATAAATAACTATATATTTTCATATTGTTTAATGTAAAGTTGCTACTAAAGTGTTCAGTTGAGGAAATAACAATTCTACTAAGTAAAATAATGAATAACAATTTATATCCATAAATCATGAATTGTTATTTAATGATTTATTTTTCAACTTTATCATAAACATTCCTGTCTTAAAAATATCACATATACAATTATCATGTCCAGTGACAAAGACAAATAGTATTATAGATTTTTTACTTTTTATTTCAATAATTATTTATTTTAGTTTATACCAAGTGGATATTGTAATAACAAGTTAACAACCTTTTTACATTTAAAATTTTCCTTATTTCATATGTTGAAATGAACGATGAGTACAGGTACAGATATGTTGTTTTACCTCAATGGTGCACAGTTGAAAAAACCAAAAATAATAGTGAAAATTTTAAAAATATAGATCAATTTTCAAAGAGAAAATACAATTCTATCGTTTGGTTTAGTTTGGTGAGCATGAACTTTTCGTCCACATTGGGCTTCGCTCTACAATCCAAGTCCAAGAGCATAGCCAACAGAAGCTCAGCCCAAAAACAGAAAGCCTCGCACCGTCTACGTGTATCAGAAATGCATCACTAAAACCCAGCAAATCACACACCGTCCGATCGACCGATTCCACATACCCGACCTCCATCACCGGCATTCCACCGTTCCTTTTTCCATTCCCCACCATCTTCTTCCTCTTCTTGAATTAAAAGGCAAAAACAAAAATAAACAAACTAACCGAATTCCCTTTCCTCCTAAGTTCGGTCTGCTTCACTGAATCGCTGACACACACGCTACAGAGGAATACATTCTATGGTATTTACTCACCATTCTTAGCTTCCTTTGCTTTGCTTCCTCTTTCATTTCTAAGTGCTGCTTTGCTTCTGAGTATTAGTTAATAAAGATTTGTTCTTTTCTTTGTTGAATTTCTTTGGTGGATCTGAGATTTGATCGGATACGAATTTTCTGAATTAGTTTTTTTTTTTAATTATCATTTCATCTGGTCTTGATGTTTTAATTGTGAGGTTATTAGCTAGGGTTTCAACCAAAAAAAATAAAAAATAAAAATCCCTGTTCCTTACGTGATGATTTGATTCCATTGGACCCTTTTTAGTGAGCTTTTAGTAAAGGAATGTGTTAGGATTGAATTAGAATCATTAAAAGCATCAGAATGAAAAATCTATCCACTCCCATTGTTTGCTGTGGCCCGGAGATCGCCTGGATTTGGATTATTTTTAGATTAAATATTCGGTGCCTTTTTTCCTAGAAAGGAGCCAGAACTTGCATTGGACAACTATTCCCTTTCTGGATTGAGCTCGAAGTCTTTTAAGTTCCTTGTCGGATATATCAAGTTGTTTTTTATTTTGTTAATCATAAAGCTAATAGTATAGCTGATTAGGTAGCTTCTCATTTTCAACAGGGTGTGTGTTCTATGATTGGTGGTTAAACTCCTCGTTCGCCCTTTGGAAACTACTTTTCGATGTATTTTTTTCCTGTTGGTTTTTCTTGTGTTGTATATGGAGTTGGTTGATATGGAAGGTCATATTTTTGTTCTCTTTGGCCAGAAAAAGTGTACAATGGCTGATTTACCAAAGAAAAGGTAACATGATAGCAATATTGATCATATGTATTGCCAGTGGCAATAGAACTTTATGGTTGACCCAATTACTGTAAATGAAGATTGAGTAGTGCGGGGCTCATTATTACCATTTAGGCTTTAAAAATGAGACTCCTTTATTTTTATTTTTTTATCTTTATAATTTTTTTGAAGTGTTCCGGTAGTATTCATGTTGTTATTTGTTGATGTTTCCTTATATGCGCAAATTAAGACATTGCAAGCTTCATGCTGCCTGTATCTTTTCTCAAGTGTCCACTTAATGAGTAGATACTCTTGGTGTTAATAATGTTTAAAGATGAAACTTGTAGTATGGGCACTTCAAGATTTGTCCATGATGCTATTGTTTTGTCTTATTTCAAAGGTATATGTTGGGGCATGGTATTGATCTCTCTGTCTCTAACAGGCACCCGTCAGGGGCTTGCTTTCTTTGAAGAGGGCAGCTTTACTTCGTGTGCACAGTGAAAGGTGGGCTGTGGGCTATAGGTCATTCAGCACTCAGGGCGCAACAACAAATACTAGCAGTAGTTCTGCCCCTCAACCTCCTCCGCCGCCACCTCCTCCTGAGAAAACGCATTTTGGTGGCTTGAAGGATGAGGATCGGATCTTTACTAACTTGTATGGATTGCATGACCCTTTTCTTAAAGGTGCCATGAAACGTGGTGACTGGTACCGCACCAAGGATCTGGTCTTGAAGGGTAGTGATTGGATTGTAAATGAAATCAAGAAGTCTGGTCTTCGTGGACGTGGTGGAGCTGGTTTCCCATCTGGCCTTAAATGGTCTTTCATGCCAAAAGTATCTGATGGTCGTCCATCCTATCTTGTTGTTAATGCTGATGAGAGTGAACCAGGCACCTGCAAGGACCGAGAAATTATGCGTCATGATCCTCATAAGCTTCTAGAAGGCTGTTTAATTGCTGGAGTTGGAATGAGAGCTTCTGCCGCTTATATTTATATTAGAGGTGAATATGTGAATGAGCGCAAAAATCTTGAAAGGGCAAGAAAAGAAGCTTATGAAGCTGGATTGTTGGGGAAGAATGCCTGTGGTTCTGGTTATGACTTTGATGTCCATATCCACTTTGGTGCTGGTGCTTATATATGTGGTGAGGAAACTGCACTTCTAGAGAGTCTTGAGGGTAAACAAGGGAAGCCAAGATTGAAACCCCCTTTCCCTGCAAATGCAGGATTATATGGCTGTCCTAGCACAGTCACTAACGTTGAAACAGTGTCTGTTTCTCCTACCATCTTAAGGCGTGGTCCAGAATGGTTTGCCAGTTTTGGAAGGAAAAACAATTCAGGGACAAAGCTCTTTTGTGTTTCTGGTCATGTAAACAAGCCTTGCACAGTTGAGGAGGAGATGAGCATACCATTGAAGGAGTTGATTGAGAGGCATTGTGGTGGAGTTAGGGGTGGATGGGACAACTTGCTTGCAGTGATTCCAGGTGGCTCATCTGTTCCATTGCTTCCCAAGCACACATGTGAGGATGTGCTAATGGACTTTGATGCCCTTAAGGCTGTTCAGTCTGGTCTTGGGACAGCTGCGTTATTGTGATGGATAAATCGACTGATATTGTGGATGCAATTGCTCGGCTTTCTTACTTCTACAAGCATGAGAGCTGTGGGCAGTGTACACCTTGCAGGGAGGGTACAGGGTGGCTTTGGATGATCATGGAAAGGTTGAAGGTGGGAAATGCGAAGTTGGAGGAGATTGATATGCTGCAGGAAGTGACGAAGCAGATTGAGGGGCATACTATATGTGCTTTGGGTGATGCTGCTGCTTGGCCTGTCCAAGGTTTGATACGGCACTTTAGGCCAGAGCTTGAGAGAAGGATTAGAGAGCGTGCAGAGAGGGAACTGCTGGAGGCTGCTGCTTAATTTTCTATGCAGGTTACTCCCCTCATTTCCCATACGTATGTTTCAACTATGATGCAAATGACCTGGTGGCATATTATTCCAACAAACTCATTTAAAAAAAAAAAAAAAAAATCCCATCCTAATACCCCAAACCAGGCTAAACACTTCTGGTAGGTGAGTTGTGCTCACTCTAGATAATCTAATGCTGAACTTGTTGAACCAGTGTATCTTAGTTGGCTGCTTATTCCTAGGTTTTAGCAAAGATGAGAACCTTTAGTGATGGAAAGGTTGAAAGGGAAAAAACAAACTATTACAGCTTAAGCAGATATTGGCAACTGGTATTATGATAAGATCCCCTTTCTTTTGATAAATTCATTCTAAGCACCCCTGCCCAGTCCACTTTTCCTCTGCTGATTACTGGCTGTGTGTCTTCTGTTTTCCTGCCATTGATTTCTGTTCATGCTTTGGTCATCTATTTCTTATCATTCTTTCAATGTGACATGGGAAGCGGATTAGCTAGTTTATGTGGAGAAATATTACACTCGCACAATATTAAGTTTTTACAATCACAATAGGGAATATCTGACTAAAAACTCTGACTGACCTATCACTCTGTACAAGTGAATATAATTAACCACAAAAGCTTCTACAAGAACCGAGAAGCTGTACAACACAACTACTGCTATCAAGGAAATTACACGCGGATTCCACATAAGTATTATGTTATCATATGTTCTGTCTGCCTGAAATGTTTTTTTTTTCTTCCTCTTGTTTCATGAATCTGCTTGTCAACTGATGTTGCAAACATCTCAATTGACCTACCAAATCTTGTTTTATGTGTAGGCAAAGGCTCAAGCAGAGCAAGTAACTGTTGTTGGAATAAAAGGAGGCAGCCCGTATTTGGGTTGGCTAGATTGAGGCATTGAGATTGTATTTAGGAAGTTGCTATGCAACTGAATTGCTTAATTAACCATTAAGGAAAACTTATGGTCTCTTGTCAATGTAATCTGGAGTGACCACCTGTCAGCTGTTGTGTTTGGCAAGCATTTTCCGAAACATTGTCAGGAAAGTTGTCAAATAATGCTTTGTATTTGCTCATTGCTTTTGGAACAATCTTTTGTAGTTCTAAACACAAATATCAGGACTTCTCAGTGAATGGTCATTTTAATTCTTCCAAAAAGCTGTTTTAGAACCATCCTGATATGGGTTCCCGCTCCAGTTAAGAGTTAAAGACTAGAGATACAGGTGAGAAAAATTATGTTAAGACCAGACTTCGACTAGATCCAACCGGGCATGAATCAACGATGTACGTGGACGCTTTAAAATCACTTGAATCTAGTGTTAAGTGAACCCGGCGACTGTAGTCTTGCACATATATTATGACCAGTGGATGTAGCCTAGATATATCTGTTTTGCAATCACCTTCATCGATTTCCCTTTGAAACTATAATTCTCGCTGTGTGGGGAATTCGGTAGCAGAACATTTCATTTAAGCATGAGCCATGTGGTTCACTATCAGGAGATATATGTCGATACTTGACGAAAGGGCAGGTTTCTTCTTCTTCTTCTTAAAAAGAAGATACCAATTGAAGTTAATTGAACACGCATATGGGCTAAATAAGAAAATGCCAAATTGTGAATTTAGCTCCTGGATTTTCATTAGGGTTTTCTTTGTGTGCATATTTTGGGAACTCCTTAAATTACGGTACTTGAGGTTTGGCAAAATGCCGATTGACTCGATTGAGGGGTTGAACGGATATCAGAGGTTGAACCAATGGTTATATTTAATATATGTTAGTTTTATTGGTATTTAATCTTTCTTTTTTGCCAAATATTGGTAACTTAAGCTTTTTGCTTTTTATTCGTACTCTATTGAAAAATTATGAAGACGCGTTTAACGCATGTTGGTTTTTTTTGAGATTTTAATGATTGAAATTTTTCACGCAATTTGTGTTTATTTAATTTATCGATTTATATATATTTTTAGGTTTCTTTAGGCATTAATGTTTGTTTGGTATAACTTACGCCGTCTACATGGGTATCAAACGGAGCGCTTGATTTGTGAAGTTAACAGCATTTTAGAGGGTCCACCATAATTGTATTTACTCCAGCCACTGTTATTTATGAGCTTTTATCAAAGGTTAGGACACTAACAAATACAAATTTTGAGCAAGTTGGGAATTTCAAGGGTGAAAGTGAAAGAAGTGTGCACACATTTCAGTGACAATTTTGAGTGTGAATTTATAAAAAGGCAATGTTAAATTTGACGCTTAAACTTGAAGATTTCAAACGAATACTTAATTACATTGTTTTATTTTTAATAACTTTTTAGCATGTTTTGTTCAGTTGTTGCTGTGGAAGAGCCAACTTATTAGTTATAGGTACAAGCTTGACAATTATCTATCATGGTAATATTAAAAAAAAAAAAAATTAAAATCACATGCTTAAAAAGGGAAAATAAAAAAGAGAATAGCAACCATATTTCTCTCATTAGGTTGAGGATTCAAGAACTGTATATAAGGTTGTCGAACTTGTAATTTTATGTAAAAGGATATAAGAGTTTGTAGTATTGCAATGTGAAAATTGAAAGTAGAAATATAACATTAAAAAAGAGTTGAAAAATTATATCGATATCATTATAATAGTCATAAAAGAAATAAAAATACATAATAAATAAATGAAAAAAACGAGGTTTAATTTTTTTTGAATGACTATTAACCCATAACATATAGGAAAAGTCAAAATTATGTTCTTTTTAGTTTTTATGTTTGGAAAGAGTTATAATTGATGAGAATAAAATCTTTCATATGATTTTGAATTCTTAATTGTACAAGAGGAATGAGCTGATACAACGTGTGTAGAATATAGCATATTATCTCTACTCGATCTTATATGATACATGATATTAAATTTTGTACTTGGAATGTATCCTATGGCACCCTTACATTGACCCTATACCCTGTAAAATTTATAGGGCATAAGGTACTCTGTAGATTTTTCTATGAAATCTCTAATTGTTTTCTTTTTCTATTTAAACTTCAAGTTTATAATATTTGATATGGTTTATATGGTATATAAAATTACCTTATTTTCTTACATTTACTACAAATTATAGAAAGGAATTTTGTTTTTGACACTAATTTATTAATATTACGAGTTCTTCAATTTACAAAATCAATTTATGTGTGAAATTTTAAACTAATAATAAATACCTATAAGTCCTATTTATATGACATAAAAAAAATCATGGAAGCTATAGAAAATTTCAAAACTAAAAAATTTTCAAACTACTTCTGTATTGATCGGTCTTAGAAAATAAAACATGTCTATATAATTCGGAATTCAAGCACATACAATTGTAGTTCCTCTAAAATAATAAGTCCTTCAAAATAAAACTGTATAAGTTCTTCAATATAAAAATTTCCAGAAGACAATCTAATAATAATCTTGAATAAAAGTGGTTATAAAATAAAAAATAGAGTTTTATTATTTATATCTTATACATTAACCCATTTTATAATATTCAATAGGGTAGAAACATGATATGCTAGAACCTGTACTATCTATATATTATAATATAGGTTATAGGGTGGGTACATGGTATGAAGACCTTGTATCTATATCCTACCTCATGTAATTTTAAAAAATTTATACTCATATCTTATCCTATGATTATTAACACTCGTCGAACCCTCCCCAATCAAGTAGAATACAAGTGGGTGTTTTATATGATAGGATTATCCACACACTCGTAGTTTCCTTATTAACTTTGGAGGCAGACTTGAATTTGAATGAAAGTTTTAAATGTCAAGTAGGAGAGTTAGAAAGGGAAAGAGAAGGAGAAAACAAATTTTGAGCTTGATAAGGAAAATATAGCATCATAATAATTGATGGACTTGTAAAAGTAAGGTCGTATTTTATATTTTAGCTAGTTTGGCTCAAATAAATAGAATAATTAAACTTAATAAAAAACATAATATTTTACCGAGTTTAACATATAAATTTGGTTAAAGACGTAATATTTTACACAAAAATAATTTTATACACATGTACCTCAAAAAGAGCCTCTTAAAACTACAAATTTATAATATAGCAAAGAAAAAACTATAAATTTATATAAATTGTATGATATCACTATTTTAATAACTATGAATATATAAACTAAAATACATAATAAACTATAAAAAATGAAGAAACAAATGTCACATATAGTATGTAGGAATCATTTGAGATAGAATAGAATTGACTAAATAGTGGAATAATAAACCCATTAATTTATTTGGATACATCCATTAATGGAGTGGAATGCACATGATATTTATAGAAAATACCTTTACTAATAAATGTGTGAATAATAAATATGTAAGGAGATAAAAAAGTAATTGTAGTGATTATTGTTAATCATAGCAGAATGGAATTATGGTTATGCCTTATCAAAGATGGAATCGAAATCTTGATAGAATTGCAATTCTCCTTTAAAGACAGAATCGTCAATTTCCAGGAATTGGGATTCTAGTTTTTAAAAATATATTTCAGACATGGGAATAAAGAGGAACTTGGAATTGCAATTTTATTTCAAGTTCATTCTTTCATACCAAATATTTTTTTTTCATAACCGTTAATCGATAATATAACATATATATAAGACGGGCAAGAAAAGTTAAAATCATGTTCTTTTTAGTCATCATGTTTGAAAAAGATCCACTGTTGTCATAGGATGGTTATCTCGATTAATTGATGGGAATTAAATCTTTCATATTATCTTGAATTCTTTTTAACTATATAAATAAGTGTTGAACTTGTATGTTCAATGCAGATTTTGATGAGACAATTATTTGCACAGTTAACTATTCAATTATTGTAAATTACTAAAGCTTCACAAGCAAAAAATGGAGAGAAATTAGTTAAGGAGCACGTCGAGGTGTCAGCAAGTGTATTAGTCAAGATGTGATAAAATTAAGACCAAATAGACATCATCACGGGTCAGTTCCGAACTGGAAACCGACCCCACCCATTACTAGAGGTTATTAAACTGGAAACCGCCCCGAAAATGGCGGATTTGAATTACAGATTTGAATCAACAAAGGACTCGCCGATTTTAGCGGGTCCTTATGGTTCCATCTCCCAAAACCGCCAAAATTGTCGGCTTAAGAACCGGCTAGAAAACCAACGGTTTCAACGGTTCTACCTTATAAAAATAAAAAAAAGAAAGGAAAAAATTAAAGAAAATTATAAAAAAATTATAATTAAAAAAAATATTTAAAACTATATTCTCATGAATTTAATGTGTTGTTATTAACAACACAAGTAATAAATATATTTGAAATCATGTGTGGTTGAGTTTATGTAGACTTCTAACCAAAATGAACTTTTCTTTCTTAACTATGTGTGACTTATTTTTGTATTGTAGAGACTCATTTGTATTTTAAATATTTTATAATGACATGTTGCTAACATGGTAACTAAAAAAGTATAAGTGATTGTACATAAATAAATGCATAACTGTAGAACTTCTTTTAACTAATGGGATATTAACAATTATTGTTAGGTTCAATATTATTTCAAGTTAAAAATTTATTTTACAATTATTTTCTTACTTAAATTAAATAAATTATTTAATTATTTTTTGATTTCACAATTCTTGGTTCCTCAGGAACCATAACCGAACTGTAAGAACCAGTGGTTCTTAAGAACCAGTGGTTCTTAAGAACCAGGAACAAGACTAGGTCCAGCTCCTACGGGTTTAGTTCTGGTTCCACTATTTTTAGAATCGGGAATCAATGGTTTGAGTCTAGTTCAGGTTCGGTTCAAACCTGTGACGATGTCTAAGACCAAAGCTTGACAAGTTCAAAAATGCATAGTCAATGATCAAGAGTTGGTTGAGGGCTCGACAGGTTCACTGGTTATGATGCGGAAAACTCAAGACTAAGACTTGACAAGTTCAAAATTGCATAGCTCCGGTAGAGGGTCATGTCGAGGGCTTAACATGTTAAAGCATTAAGGTGTGATAGTTTCATTTTAAGGCTTGATGAAGTAAAAACTTATCGAGGACAAAAATGTGGTGTGACGAGTCTTTAGGGCACGACAATTTAAACATTGGAATTGATGTGGTAAAAAGAGCTGTTGAAGCGCATTTAATATTTGGTAACTTAAAGACTTTGTCTCTAACATATATTTGAATTTTTGAATGCTATATTTATTCCGTCATTGGGAGACTCAATAGAAGAGCAGTGTTCCAAAAAATGAACTGCGATTATTTGCGAACAAACAAATCATTTATTTTTTTGTTTTCTTATTCATTAAATTCGCAAAATCTACAAAGAGAGACAAAAACATTCTAATTCTATGCTCTGTTCTTATACTTGTAATCTCTAAAAGAGCATCTAGTGAGAGAAAGAAAATGTTTTATTTCATGAGCGTTGTAAAACATTGTAATTACTCAGCTTGTGCGTATTTTTAGTTATTAATAAAAGTGGTCGTGAAGTCCTCGATTGGAGGCATTGGTGGACCGTGGAGAGTAGGAAGTGGGCTGAACTCTACGTTAAATTTGGACTAATATTTTTCTATCCCTATCTCTTTTACATTTCATATTGTGACATGCTATCATATTATCTGTTGTGATTAAACTAATTTTTTTCTGCCTATTAAAATTAATTGTTTGAATTTTTAGGGCAAATACTCAATTCACCCCCTCTCCCGTCTTGAGTATTTTATAATGCATTTTTACGTTTTCAATAAGTTCCTTGTGTGAGACTTGGATTTGGATGAGGTGGAGGATTGGGTGAAAGAAAAAGAAAGAAAAAAATAAATAGAATTAGATTGTAATAAGAAAGATGTAGCATCGTAATCCTCGATGGACTAATAAAAGTAAGATTGTACTTTATATTTTATATTTTAACTCATTTAGCTCAATTAAAAGCATAAAATTTTACCAAGTTTAATGTATGAAGTTAATTAGAAAGGTAAGGTTTTATACGCATGTTAACTAAAAAAGAACTTAATAAAATTGTAAATTTATAAAATCATATGGAATGACAATTTTAACAATTATGACTATATAGGTGATATTGCACATATTTAAAAAAAATCATTAAAGTGGTGCTTTAAAAAATATTTCATCTCGCTCTTGCAGAACAATGGGAATGCAATGAATACATGCAATTCTACTTATGTCACGTTTGGTACGCATGAATGATTTGGAATGGATTGGAATGAAATGAGTTTAGGAATGAAAAATCCATTCTTATGTTTGGAATGGCTAAAAGAGTGCAATTTTTGAGAATATAATTAATAAGGGTGGAGTGGAATCTTGATTCTGCCTTCTCAAAGGAAGAATCAAATTTTCCTTCAAAGTCGGAATTCTCGATTATAAGGCATTACGATTTCGGCTTTTAAAAACACTTCCAAACACTAGGAAAATAAATGGAAATCGGAATTGCGATTCTATTCCGATTCATTCCTGCATACCAAACGTGCCGAGTATAATTATCTGCAAATGAAAGATGTCATTAGTAATCTGATAGAAAAAAAAGTTTCAATAGGATTGATAAACGATAGGTTGGAAGAATGGTGAGTAAATATTAAATTATTGTTTTTAATTTAAGGTGGTATTTAATTAAGAAAAAAACAATATAAATAATAAATTTTACTAATGCTTTTATCCATTTAATCAATTTATATGAGATGTTAATGTCATCCTATCAAAGCCTTTGTACACATGGACCCAAAAGGTATGTGATTTTCTTGAATTAGATCATCATTTGAAAAAAGTGTGGCAACGCATGGATTCAACGGCTGACTAAATGCAATAACCCGCGATTTCCTCCGTTCCCTTTTCATCCTTCAGGTTAAGGCGACAAAACATGAAACTTTGCGGCGGGGGGCGCTAGGTGGTGTTGCGGGTCGTTGGGGAAACGAAAAAGAAAAGAAAAAAGAAAGAAAGAAAGAACCACCCATACACGATAACCAAACGCAATTATTTATTTGTTATGTTTTCGGGCCAAATTTTTCATTTATTTAGTTATTACTTATTAGAAAAAAGTACGTGCATTGGATGCTCCTGTCTCAAAGCATGTAGCATTGCGCACGTGGCGCAATGGATGGATGAAGATTTATTGGACGTGAATGCCAGTCTTTCTCAACCGATTTACAACTTTTAGGATCCCGACACAGCACTGCTATAAATTATAATTAAATTAATTATAAAAAAATAGTACTAAAAAGATTAAAGGTTTTAATTACGGTTTGAATAGACATCATCACGGGACGGTTCCGAACCGTGAACCACCTCGAACCATCACCGGCGGTTCCTGACCCGGGAACCGCCCCGTTGGTGACGGTTTCGAACCGTCCAAGGATCCGCCGGAACCAGCGGGTCCAAGCGGTTAGCGTGATAGAACCGGCGGTTCCAACCGGGTCCGGAACCGCCAAAAATTTGAATTTAAAAAAAAAAAACCTGCGCAAAGTCAAAGCGATGCACCCTGGACTAGCTCATTGGAATCTATAAGTGATCTATATCCATTGATGTTAAATTCTTTTAAGTGGCAAAATAATGAATGAGCACTAGTTCATTTATATTTGAGGAAAACAAATATATACCTTAAGCTTGCTAAAAGATCGTGTCCGTTTTATGGTTCTATACATATACTTAGATCTTGTTGCTCCTATTCCTGATTAATTATTTATGTTGTTTCATTTAACCATGGGGGGTAGGGTAGGGTAGGGGAGGTAGGGTTTTTGTTTATTTCATTTTTTTTCAAAAAAAAAAAAAGTTCACGTGAACCGGAACCGAAATCGGAACAGTCCCGGCTCTGGTGGTTCCGGTTCGGGTTGGAACTGACCCGAACCGTACCGATATCTAGGTTTGAATATATTTTTACTGTTTAATAATGCGGTGAAATTGGTCTTATTATAACCAATACAGGATGATGCAATTTTTCAGGTCAGCAATATGATTGGGTTTGACACGTTTTTTTTTTGTAGGCATTACCACCACGTTTGCCTGTTATTCTTCCCGATCATGGTTTTCTTCGCCCTTCCAGAAACTAAAATGATGTGTCTTAGCAAATCTATAGAAAGCTATATAAAATAAATCACATGGAATTACATAAATGAAATGATGAAAACTTTGATGATATAAACTTAATAAAAACATGAGGTCGAGTTGCATGAACAGAACTTTATTAGAAACAGTAGATAGTGTGGCCAGTATAGGAGTATTTTAAAACTCGAAATCGATAACTAATCGAGTAGCTCGAATTTGAACTTGATCCAATTGTAGTCGAATCGAATTAAACTTAAGTAGCACGCGAGTAGATTCAACTCGGTTACAACTCATGCAACGCACAATCAAATTATAAAACACAGATTAAATTATTTATTAATTAATATAGCCATAAACATAAATTGATAAGCGTCTCTTAAACAATATTCAATTACGACTAGACCTTAGATAATAAATTTTAGAAAAAATATGAACCTATCCACGCCAAACAAAAAATTTGTCACAAATGGCAAATCTGAAGATTCAAGAACTTCTTGGTTATGTCACATATAACAGATCAAATGATATTCATATTCCAATACCTCCTACTTATGCCACGAGTGATAGAACAAAAGTTATTTAGGCCTCTCTTTAACCATAACCAAAATAGAAACTGAACTGAATACGATTTCCAAGTAAGACTTCAAAAAGCATAGGTCATTACGCTCTCAAAGGTTTGTGCAAATAACTTTTCCCCAAAGCACAAACAACATATACTATATAATTCAAGTATTACTTAATCCGATAATCTCAAACCTATCATTTACAAGTAATAAGTATCGGTGGTTACGTAATTAGTATCCGTTTAAATTTTAGAATCCAAGTCATATCACAAAATAATTAAATCTCAAATCAAAACCAAGTTGTCCGAATATCTATGTGCTTAAAATTCTAATTTTTCGTTTGTTAAACTTCAAATTTGATATATATATATATTTCCAAATAGATGAGAATGATTGAAATAGCATGTACCAATCAATCAATTCTCAATTTTGTCGACTAAGAGAAATGACTAGCTTGGTGGCAGGTAGGGCTAGGCTAGTAAGATGTTGGTGGCTAGCCAATTCGCCTTCTGCAGCCTTGCTTCTTCTCCAAATCAGTCCAAAATCCTTCTAACATTGATTAGAGCTATTTTTGGGGTGTTTTTCATTCGTTCTTTTTACAGAAATATAATTTTTTTATCCTATTAACATGCAGTTCATCTTTAAACTCTTGTTTTCACAAATCCTCAATTAAATATAAATTATCAACTCAAAATTGCCACAAGTTTCCATATTTAGATTGATCTCTATAGATGCAGGGTCCTTGCTGGTAGTGGTCACGCACGTGTCACATGGATCTTGCACCTAGCACGTGTCGGAGTGTTGCTGAGAAAATGACACTTGATAATGGGATGACTTGGAGAGAATGATAGTAAGGAGGAACAGACAGTCTCAATGTCTCAAATGCACAAGTGATAGATAAGGAAGCTTGAGTAGACATCACGCGTCAACCTTACAATTCCTGAGCAGTTGAAGTAGAAATCACTTGAATTGTCTTGTTTGATATTCCTGAATAGAACCTCATTTACAGACTGTTGTTTGTCTTTTCTTTCTAAAAGTTGGAAATGAGGAGGAATGATTGAGTTTAAGGACCCTTATCCCTTTATAACTATTATAGGTGATAACAGTTCCCCAACTACATATAACCTGCAATTATATGTAAGTTGTCTAAAAAAAAATGTTTGAGTAATTGTTTGTCTAATTCTATAACAATCAACATATATCAAATCATAGATTTTTTTTTTATGTTTTTAGTTTCAATACTAACATATATCACAAGATACGTAACCCAAGTCATCCATAGTTGCATACATAAATATATTACAACTAAAGGCTTCTTACAAGACTTAACAAAATCTTCAAAAACACAACCCAAACTAAAACTTCAGTTACATCACCAACAAAAGAAGTCACATCTAGTCTATTACAATTATAGGGTTCCATTGAGTCCATGGTTAACTATAGTCCTCCAAATCATCAAGAAAATCTTCAAAGTCGGTTCCGTACCCCATACTCGCATAGAACTCATCGGAGTCATCACCTGAAATGGATAAAATATGAGCCAAAGGCTTAGTACACAAGTAACGAATACAAATACAAAGTGAGTCACACATTCTTAGACTAAATGCATTATCAACAACCAATTGTTTATTGTTCAATCTTTAGTCAGTAAAACAACACGGAGTATTCAAACTTCGGACAACAGGGATCTCGTGGAACCTGAGTAACAACCTTGACGCTCAGGGGGTTGATATAAGTTGTTCGGGGACTTATATCATCCTAGATAAATTTACCGATAAGAAAAATAGCTTCATCCAGGGTTTTTAGCTGTTACCCATCTCTACTTAGACTCAATCCATAACATGAATATAGTTCACTCCTTCCCATAAACGTTGAACTAAACCATGGTACTTTCCCCTAAGTTTAAGTAAATGTTACGCCGATACCAAATACCCTGTCGACTACCTACTGAACCACTTATGAAAGTCATTTCAAATAACAGGGGTGGTTCTAGCGCCTAAACTACCATGCCCCTAAACTGAGCAGGGTGCCGCTCCTCGAACCAGATTCAACAGCATAATAGACATTCAACAAGCAATTATTAAATTTTGTTAATTTAAAGTAGCTTTAAAGGATGCCTATCTTAACAAAGAAACAAGCAAGTTACTGCGTACCTGTGTTAGCTCGGGAATTAATGGGGATGGCCGAGCGGGGATCAATCACTGTTCAATGAGATTATCACAATATCACACTTAGTCCAAGCTTAATATCAACTAATCTCATACTAACCATTCAAGTAAATTCAAATAAGTTATCACAAGATCTTAAAACAAGCAAATGAAGTCATATATACAATATAACTAGTTTTAGCTTAACACTCATAGACAACCAATAATTTGTTAAATCTACAAATATACTTAAATCATACTTACTTATATCACTTAATCATCATAACACATCAATTATCATATATCTATCTCATTTTAGTCCAAAAGATCCATTTGTTAAAGCAAATACACATAAAACAAACAAAAACATGTTTTTAACTTTGTTTGGAAAATGTATCAGCTGGAAAGAAGTGAAATTTAATTACTGATACTTTTATAATTTGGAAAAACTCAAAACTCAAAACACAAAAGTTTTAGATCTCTTTTTAATCCTTCCAACGCAACTTGAATCACCTCAAACGGAGATCGGATGAAAAAGTTACAGGCAAAATACGAAAACATATCAAGCTGTAGGGGAAATTGCACGCCCCTTTAGTCGCCCGTGATTTTTGAAGATCACACCATCAGAGAGTATCACACCCCTTTGGTCGCCCGTGACATGTGAAAAAGTGACAATCAGCTTAAATCAGTCCCCTTCGCTCGCCCGTGACTTATCCTCTGTTGCTAGACATGAATTTCCTTTGTTTTTCATGTAAAGTTTACACTTCCAAAACTTCTTTAAAATCATTCCATGTTTTTCCTAAGCTTGTTATATGATCAATACATCATTCAACCCACATAAACTCCTCAAAACATTAAACACTTCACCACAAATCATATACACAAATACCATCCCAAATCCCCACTCATCAACACTCTCAACATTTGATCATTCAACCACAACTTTCCAACACTTCCAAATTCATATACCACACATACAACTAACTTTATAACAACAAAACACTTCTCATACAACCAACAAAGCATATGAATCATCAAACACAAGTTTAAGTTTAAACCCTATTGTCAAGAAATCATATTCATGCATAAGTTTAAGACATGAAAAACATACTCATCAATAAAACTTTAGGCCTTAGCTTTGTGGTCCTTAAGCAAGCTTTTGGTGGTTATTTTTGTAAGAGTTGAAGAGGCTAATGGTATATAGCCATGGGAGAGATTTTGGAGAAGAAAGAAGAAGTTTTGGAGCTTTTGGAGGTGTGTTTAGGAGGTCTGAAAATTTTGCACGAATTTGACACTTTATTAGGTTAATATTATTTTGTTTTTGACTTTTGAGGCATCAAAAGTTAAGGTAACTAATGACTTAACTTTTGGCTAATTAATGATATTAGTTTAAGGCCTTAATGTGGTTTAAAAGCTTGATTTTTGGCCTTATTTTCTGCTATAAGGAGACTTATATGCATGCATTAATCTACTTGTTTTGATACATTCCAAACATAATTCATACATGTTAATGAAATCTAAATTTTATGAACTAAATATTTAATAAATTATAGAGTATTTCCATATTTTAACACAACAATAAAACACATAATTTATCATGAACATAAATCATATTCAACACATACAAAAGCATGTATAATTCCAATGACACTTTTATAAAATATGAATTAGGAATTTCATGGCTATTTCATGAGTATTTATTGGCACTTGGCATGATGATGATCGTCATATCACATCAGTGATTGACGAATGAGATGAAGTAAGCTCAATTCATGGTTATCTTGAATAAGCTCCTCATGGCTTAAAGCTATAGCCATCTCCTCTGTGCATAATCCTACCTAAGAAAGTTTGGATACGACAGACTGGTCCAACGATCTCTGTTTCAAACCCACCAAGTCAATTCTCCCAAGCAATCCCAATAATTGAATTGGACTCATAAGACCTTGTCACCTAGCCTACGAATCAAGCCAAATAAATAAATAAAAATAAATAAATAAATAAATAACATTCATATTTATATTTTTAAAGCCCCATTACAATCTCATAATTCATTCTAGTTTCTCCTTTGATTATATTTGTGATTCTACGAATTTTAATTGTATATTATATCTTGTTTCAAAATCATCAAGTATCTCATCATATTTAACTACCAATTAGTTCTTGGTTCGATATTCAAGATTCAACTTTAGATAGATCCCTAGAAAAATTCTCATTTCTCCAGTTACATAAACAATTTCATCTTTAATAATTAGTAAGGATAGTTACTAAATTCCTTGCCTTAAATGAAGAACTTGATTCATTGTCAATACCGTTTATTAAGTGAAATTCCAAAATCCTTGTCTCAATTACTCTACAATGTGATATATATATATGTATATATATTTTTATGAGGAATTGTTCTATGATACCATTGAAATTTTTACAATACAAGTTACTCTTCATGATGCATTGATCTCCTTCTTTGGTTTCTTTCATTTCCCACCAAAGAGTACTCTCAATTAATAGAAATCATCTAATAGTACATTGAAAACTAAGAGTAAGGATCTTTTCAAATCTTTTGAGATTAATTAATATAGATTCTTAATTTTAAAATTTGCTACAGATTATATAGTTTTAGTTGATATCATATAAATAGATTTTTTATGCATAAACAAATTCTCATATTGCAGAGTTTGTAATATTTAAAAAATCATTTTTTAAAATATTTTCAATTGACTGTTTGCTATAAGTATATAAAACTAAAGATAATCTTTCATATCTTCCATAAAATTGTATATAAATTTGAAATTTAAGATGAGAAAAAATTAACAAGTCTGTTAAAAATTTTACATGCTATGCTAGTGTAGGTGGGTGAGAAATTTACTAAATAAGTACCGAATATAAAATTTACTACCTGAATAGGGTATCCTTACTATATTAATATTAATTGTTAATATTAAATTGTCAATAGAGATGTGACGATTGTGGAGGAAAAAAAAAAAAATAAAAAAAAGAGCTTGGATGTTCGGTACATTTTTGAGGATTATTGCCAATGTTAACTACTTTAGATACTGAGCAGCCTGAACTCAACGCGCTATCCTTAAATAAAAAAATATCCTAATGTTTAAACAGTCAACATATCTGAATTCGGTACTTATCAAATAGGGTGGAATTGACTTTTTACCTTCTCCTTCCTTTTCCTCCTTTTAATTTCACTAAACCAGTAAAAACCAATAAAAAAAAAGAGTATCTTTTTACACCTTTGCTCTTTAATTTTTCTATGAAAAGTGTAATTGGATCATATGAACTTGCACTGCGTGAAACAAAGAGTTTTGCCAAATATGAATCACGGGTAAGAGTAAGGCTAATCATTAGTAGTTTTGTCTTTTTGCAGCTTTTTTTTTTTTAATAAATTTCATAGATTCACTGTTGGAATGCTGATGTATATTTGGACAACTTCTCTCTGATTTTTAGGAGACAGATTTTGAAAAGTAAAAAGGGAATATAAAAAAGATATCTTTGGGTTTCAATCATGTGAACATGACTGTTTGTTAGGTAATTTTCTTGCTTAATGTAGACCTTTATTCTTTGTCTATCTATCTATCTGTCTCTCTCTATGTCTAGAGATGCAATGTAATGCAAGTTTAGGTGATTTCTTAATTCTTAATCCCAAGTCAGATTTTTCTTCTGAATGGTTCATTGTTCTGACTAGTTGATATAAAAATTTTTTTTTTCCTCCTTGATTAAAAAACACATTAATTTGCCTGCTAAGCTAATTCAGTGGGGTAGGTCTTACCCTTTTAACTATATGTATGATTTGTCTGTCTCTTTTAATTTATTGACTTACACATGTTTGTTGATTGTATTCTTTGATTATGAGTAATGCTTATTGCTTTGGCATGTTCAATTTTCTTGCTTTTAGGGTAAGTTTAATCTTGTCTTCTAGTTGCTTCTGCACATAGATATGCTTCATTTTCAGCTCCCTAATTTATTTTAATTCTATGTATGTATGTCAGGAACGTAGAGATATGGCTGTAAATTCAGCTTGCTGAAGTTTTTTATCCACATTCTTGTTTGAAAATGGTTCTTGGGTTGAGATCGAAAAGCCGAAAATGTGTCGTGGTTGAGGTGGTTTACCTCATCCATGTACAACAAATTAAGCCCTGGCCTCTAGGGCAATTTCTAAGATCTGGTCAATCAGTGTTGGTTCAATGGGGCAACAGTGATCAAAATTCGGGAACGTTCTCTTGTGGTGTAGTGGATGACAAAATTGATATCAACGAATCGTTTAAGCTTCCAGTAGCTTTACTGAAGGAATCATCCAAGAAACAGAGCAGTCATGAGGGTTTTCAGAAGAATGTGTTGGAATTTCAAATCTTTGAATCTCTCAAGGACAAGCCTGTTAAAGGTCAGCTTTTGGGATCTGCTGCTATTAACCTTGCTGATTATGGTGCTTCTGGAGAAATCATCAATCTTAATGTTCCAGTGAAGTGTAAGAAGAGTTGGAAAAATATTGCACAACCTCTATATGTTAGCATCGAGCCATTCGATAGGGATAGCTGTAATTCTTCACCAAAGAGCAGCATTTCAAAAGATTATTCCTTGGAAAAAGGTGGAAGTGAATCTGTTTCTGTTCGAGGGAATGATGACGAGGTTGAGATTGCGGCATTCACTGATGATGAGGAGAATGGGAATGTTCCTGCACGTCTGTCAAGGATCATGTCCTCTGCCTTTGGTGCTAGTCATGCTTCACTCCCTCAAAATGGCCAGGTATTCTCCTTGGATTCGATTCTTAACGTTGTTCTGGTAATTTGGTAATTGGGAAACGTGTCCATTGACATGACCTTAGATTTCTGTTTGCCTTTGATAAGATTAATTTTATTTACCTTACGCAAAAAATGATTTCATTCAAGTAAAAAGCTAAAGTACATTAAATATGATGGTAGAAGAGCTACCAAAAGGTCTGATGCCTCCATGCTGCCTGTATATGCACCAAAAGATATTTATTGTTCAACAGGAGTAGCGTCTTTGTGGGTGCCGACCAATCTGTTTGGTTCCCAGACATTAAGTCAACTGGAAATTCTTGGTGAAGAACAATCCAAGAGATTTTACTTCAAGCATGCAGTGCCTTTATTTTGATGAAATCCTCTTGTTCAATATGCTGCATTCTAGCTCTTCTTCCCATTTCATCTTTCCAGATCTTCCAACTTTCGTGAAGTGGCATCGTCATATGTATCGGTCACTTTTGTTTTTCCCTCCTTGAAATTGTAATTTGTTTCAAGTATATGAGAGAGATTGGACAAGCTACTGGTGCTTTGGAATGGTGATTGTTGATTGGCCGACTAGTCATATTTCCATCCAATCCCTGGATGGCTATGATGATGCTATCTTGCTTTGATTAATGCATCTCCATTTTCTTATATCTTTGAGATGATCCCTACTGTAATGAACTTTAACATGCACTGTCTGTCTGTTTCTATGCTTGGAAAATCAGTCTCTTTCACTTAAACTGATATGGGTAGGTTGGCTGGTATCACATGTCTTATTTATGTGCTCTACTTTAGCGCAAAGTTGACTTGACCACCAGATAGAGATAATTTTCTATTGTTTGAGTAGTCTTCTGGTTTGATCTCTAGGAGTGGTGGTTTGCACTGTTTCTTTTCATTTCCTGCATCGGTCATTATATTTCATTTCCTCTTTCAAGGCAAATTATGAACAATTATGGGGTTTCTATCCATTCTAAGAAGTGCAAATGTCCCAGTACTCTAAGGAAGATTCTGACTATCTTGCAGGAGGAAACAGAAGCATCAGAATCTAAGAAACATCGTGAGTATACTTCCCTTGTAGCTGCAGCACCTTCGGTCTATGAAAAGAATATTATAGAAAACAATAAAAAAAGCTGCTCCTCTTCTTTGTCATCAGTAGACTTGCCTCCTAATCTGGATTATCCAATTGAAGGTTTGACTATTTCCCCCCATTCTTTATATTATTTTTGTTTGACCTTGAACAAGGAACATTGATCTAAACAAACACACTTTTGGTAACCACTATCTTTATTTTTTTATCTCCCTTTTCAGATATTCCAAATAGATGTGAGCAATTCATAGATGAAGGGTTTAAGCAGGAGATACCAGCTAATCAGTTACATCAGAAGCCTGTCATTGAAAGTGAAGTAATTCATGAAATTACTCAAGAGCCTATTAGAAATGAAGATGTTGAAAGCATTTCTAGCATTTCATCCTCTACCGACACACATCTCATGGAGGATATAAGCTCCAAGGTAACAAGCACTAATTTTCAGGATTATCAAAACACAGAGATACAGATAAAAAATAACCTGGGGGAGGCTGGCTCCATGAGTTCATCTTCAGGTGAGAATGAGCTTTCAGAGACAACATCTAAGGCAAAGAAAATCTCCAAAGATAAACTTGCTCCTAGTTTCCTAAGAAGAACTACCAAAAAGCAGGTAACCTTCAGAAAAGGTGCCTCTGATGATTATGGTAGCATTGCTAAGGGATCCGAACCAAAAAATGAGAAATCTACTCATTTAGTGACAGACTTGGCTGGAAAGTCCTCTGAGAATGATGCCAAATTGAAGTCTAAAGTTGCATTTCTTGAGGACGAATTAAGGGAAGCTGCTGCAATGGAAGCTAGCCTTTATTCAGTTGTTGCTGAGCATGGAAGCTCCTCAAGCAAGGTTCATTGTCCAGCACGGCGTCTCTGTAGATTCTATTTCCATGCATATAGAGCAAATTCTCCATCTAAGAGGGCAGCAGCAGCTCAAGCTATTGTATGGATTAGTCTTGGTTTCTAAGGCTTGCGGCAATGATGTACCAAGGTACTTTTAAAAAAAAAAAAAAAAGAAAAAAGAGCATCCTTGAAACAAATTAAATTTAAATCAGCAAGGATTGGAGGGAAAAAAAAAGGAAAAGAAGAAGTAGTACAGACATCTGTCTAGGAAAATGACCATTAAAATAATAGTTATCGTTTTGGAGCTTTTCTTAGCTTTACAATTTCCTTCTGTTTTGACAATGAGCTTTGGTAAACATAATCTAAATAAAGTGGTCATCATGTGCTGAAGTTCTAAGAAAAAGATTTGATAGTGATACTTGAATGTGAGTTTGTTGCCCTGAGCTTTTCTGAACCTTAATAATTTAATGGAATGATAATGCATAAACATGATAAACAAAACCTAATATGACCTCTCAACTAAAGCTCTTCTACTATCAACTTAGATATGACTTGAATTTGTTGCCTTTTCATGCAGATTAACATTCTGGTTGTCAAATGCAATTGTATTAAGAGCAGCTATCGGCCAGGCTACTGGACAGTGGCATGGTGGAGCTAATAGCTGTAACTACAATGCAAATATAACGAATGGTTCTCATGAGGTAGATAAGTCTTCTACATCAGAGCTCACTGATGATGGAGAGGATTCACACAGCTTCACAACAACATTAGAGAAGATTGAAGGATGGATGTTTTCACGAATAGTTGAATCAGTATGGTGGCAGGTGAATCTCTGTACTTCTCTAGTAGTGCATCTGCAAAACTTTTCCCAATAGAGCTATTACACAACATCATAATTTCATTTATATATATTACGACTCCATCACATTATTCGATTAAAAGATTTGTGAAATTATTTTCTGCAGACCATGACTCCGCATATGCAGCCCTCCGCTGTCAAAGGTCCATCATCAAGAAAAAATAATGGAAGGAAATATGCCTTGGATGATCAGCAACAGGGAAATTTTTCAATTGATCTCTGGAAGAAGGCTTTTAAGGATGCATGTGAAAGGCTTTGTCCTCTTCGGGCTGGAGGACATGAGTGTCGATGCTTGCCTCTACTTTCTAGATTGGTATGGTGTGCCTTTAGTGTCATAAAGTTATGCTTGAAGGTGTATATGTATATCCAAATTCCAAACTACCTATGTTAGACAAACCAACAGGTGTAGCTAGGATCTAAGCTGAGGTTCCATTGGCTTTACAAAGATGTCATTATTAAGAATTTGCAGTTCGATTCTTCTAATGGGACATTTAATTGTACTTTGACTTGAGGGAGTGGAATTATCGACACAAGTTAAGATTGTGCAATTTATGAGATTTTGAAGTTTCTCATGCTCACTAAATTTCTATCTTATGTTATGAAGAGAGGGGGTGGGGGTATGTGTGCGGGGGTGAGGTGGAGGGAGGAGGGGGGAGGAGGGGGAGAGAGAGAGAGAGCAAGGGAGGGGGAGAGTCAGACATTGGCATATAGTTCTCTTCCTTGTGCTATTTTCACACATTAAGTTTCCTATTCGTTTCATCTTATTGTCTTTACAACTGATGGATGCCCTAAATGTATATAATGATGATTGGAATCATCAATTCGATTAATACGTGCTTTGCTGCTTTTCTAGGTTATGGAACAACTGGTGCATAGACTTGATGTAGCAATGTTTAATGCTATACTCCGTGAATCAGCTGATGAGATGCCAACAGATCCTGTTTCTGATCCTATTATGGACCCTAAGGTTCTGCCTATTCCTGCTGGAAAATCTGGTTTTCGAGCTGGTGCACAATTGAAGAATGCTGTAAGTTACTTTTCTTAGTTTCTTACCTTTCAAGTTTTCATGCCAGAAGACAACAATGATGGTCCTTCATAACTAATTTTCCTGTCCTATATGCATCACATCTCTCCATTGCTGATTTCCGTTTCATGACTGGTTTCCCTGTCCAATATGCATCACTTGTTTCCTTTTCTGATTTCTTTTCAGATGAAGTGCTTATGCTTCTACTTTTTTTGTGATGATTTTGGACTAACATCAGAACTTGCTCTTGGAAGTTGCTTAACTCATGAACTTCTTTTATATAGTTTTATGTTTAAGAGGCCTCAAAGTTCTTGATCTAACCATAAAACACTGTTTTACATGAACTCTTCTCTTGAATTTATGCTGGCAGGTTGGGAACTGGTCCAGATGGCTCAGTGATTTGTTTGACATTGACAACGATGACTGTGGTGACAGCATGAATCATGTTGACAATAACCAGAAACAGAAGCCTGCTGCATCATTAAAGCTTTTCATTTGCTTAATGCACTCAGTGATCTTATGATGCTTCCGCCTGAAATGCTCGCAGATAAAGCCACCAGAAAAGAGGTAGTGTTGTTTAACTTACAGAATTTTTTATGTGCATGTCTCCACACGTATATCTCCAACTCACTGATTGTTTACTGCCATTGTTGTGTGCTTTGTGAAGGTTTGCCCACTGTTTGGTGTTCCAGTGATTAAAAGGGTTCTGTACAATTTTGTCCCTGATGAGTTTTGCCCCCATCCTGTTGATCCAATTATTGATGAACTCGATTCTGAGGTTAGTCTTTGCTTGAGGAACATTTTGTTCAAGAGTAGAGATATTTGTTCCACTGCATCGCTACTTGGCCAATTCATCTGATGACCACAACTATAGCATGTCATAGCACTAAATTTTCCCTGTGTAATTGGTGTTATTTTTGACATCCAAATTTTGCTTTGGAAATACTATCTCCTTGCTGATAATTTGGCATCTGTATCTAGGACATTGAGGGTGCTGGTACAGAACCGATATCCAGTATTCCCTGCGTAGCTTTACCAACTCTTTATATGCCACCCGTGCCCTCATCTCTTACAGCCATTATTGGAGATGTCGGGAGTTTAACTCCATCGAAAAATGGGTTATCAATGCTGAAAAAGTCGTATAACAGTGATGATGAGCTCGATGAATTGGACTCGCCAATAAGTTCAATAGTCATTGACAGCAGCCGAGCTGGTTCCATCTCAACGTCGCCAAATCCAAATCCGATGCTGAATGAAAGGGGTGGTAGAAAAGTTGCTAGATATCAACTCCTTAGAGAAATATGGAGGGAGGGTGTATAGCCATGTATTTCTTTTTCCTTCTCTTTCCTTTTAGACTTTGTTTATGCCGGTGATTGTTTTGCTGCGATTAATGATATAATGAGATCTATATTACCTATTTCGGCTAGTTAACAGAGGCAGAAGTATTTACGGTTGCTCAATATCAGGAGTTACAATATTTGCTCTCCTCTTGGTGACTAAATGCTGGTAGTGTGAGGAAGTAAACTAGTGTTTCCAAATTTTGTCTGCTTAAATAAGGTGTTGAAAGTATAATAGAAGAGCTAATTGCAAATAAACATTCACAGTCAGTATAACAATGTTCAGCTTTCAGTGTAATGTTAGAATTATTTATCTAGCGGTGACTATTGGAATATTGGGAACTTGTACTGTTCTATCATGGCATCATATCGTTACTCATATAAAAATTAAATAGATTATAAAAGAAGTGAGTGTAAAAAATTTCAAGGATTCGAATAGGGTTAAAAAGATCTGGATCGTTTATTGATGTGATGAGATCGGTTTTATTGTAATTTTATGGTACATCATGGTCGGAAAGATTTGGCCGTTCATTGATACGATGGATTAGTCCTATTATAACCTCTATGGGATAGTAGAATTTTCCTAGAATATTTTGCATTTGAAGATTTTACATGGTTAGATAAGTTTCCAAGTTTTGGAAACTCGACACAAATAGGACGTTTCTCCTACCTGCCTTCCCCCATATATATATATATATATATATATATGTATTATAGACTCGCTACTCATCTATTTTGCTATAATAATAATTTTATTACAGCTTATTCTTTATGAAGAGTTGTTACAGTATTTAGTTAATAGCACTTCTAGAAGGAATTTCAGTTGTAAAAAATTTAAATAGTTTAACATTGAAACTTATTAATTTATGTTGGAATTGATTTTTTTGTTTTGAATACCTTCATTTAATTTAAATGAAAATCTTATGTCATTTCTATTCTATTGCTTATTATTAGCAATTTCATAATAGCTTTATTTATTCAGTGAAATGAGCATAGTAAGTTAGCAAAGTGAATGGTAAGTATTACGGTATCTCTAGATTCAAGGCAACAAAAATGTGACAAATGCAATGGAGATACAATATTGTTACCTAACTTGAAATCCTTTATTTTAAATCAATAATAAATTAAAAATTCTAATCTATCTCAATTTAACTCGTAGATTTACTTTTATTATATTCTATAATTATTTTGTGTTCTTGTTTAAATTCACTATACTTATATTTATTATAATTATAATTTAAATTTTAAAAAATATTAAGTATCATCTTGCAACTTAAATATTAGAATGCTGGATAATGACAACTAATAACATTTTGGAAAATTTTATGGCTTTTTTTAAACAGGTTCAGTTCCATTAGTTATTTAACAAAAGATTCATAGCTAATTGTGATTGTATCTTTAAAACACTTAATATGTTAATTACTATATTTATTTTAATGACGAGATGATTAACCAAATGATTCTATTAATGAAACCACAAAAGTGCACTAGCATTTTAGCTTAGATAAAGGCTGAAAAATACTCACATATTTTAAATTTTAGTTTATATGAGATCCAATTTCCATGAAGGTTTGGGGTTTCTATATAAATCCCATTCTCAAGATCTTAATACTTATTGAGGTAAGATATAAAAGAATCCTATCAATTCTCCCTTAGATCCAACCAACATTACCTATGTCATGACCCTAAAGGGGGCCTAGTAGGATTAACCTAAAGTTATCATATCAAGTATGTATCTAGGATATGAGAATCGTTTTGCAAGTTAGGGATTTGGAAGACTCTACTTCATATTTGCTGTACAAGTTTTACTCGTATAAAAACATTTTGATATTTAAGGAAATACGGATTCTTGTAGTCCATTAGAACCACAGAGAATCGGTATCCCCTACCTAACAATAAAACACGATAGATAACTTACATAATATAAGGCCTCAAACTATTATACAAACAATCTAATTCATTCTAAGCTATGTCATACATTACAGAATCTCAAACTTAAACACTAAAGCTATGAATTACATTCTAAATCCATCTTCAATGCCTTCATTAAAGAGATCTCTCGCTACACATCCTTAACCCATTCCTGGCCTGATATATTCTTGCACAAAAACTATAGGGGCATAAGCTAAACCATATCTCAATGAATAACAAGACGATACCACACATCAAGCAGTTGCCAAGCAAGTGTTATTAACAAACATATATAATGAAACACTCAACCATATGACATGCACAGTTTAAATGATCAGAATCCAAACCAATGGAGATTCATGCCCCCTTTTGCAAGTTGGAGGACTAGCTTAAGTCATGCATACCCAGAAGTAACTAAGAACTAAGGAAGGAGGAATTTTCTTAATTCACTGGTATTTACATATATATTATTAACCTAACATCAATTTCACCTTAAAAGAACTAGGGAAGGAGGATTTCTTTTGAAACTCATTTGTTATTTATACATATTATTAACATAACCTCCACTTCACATTAGAGCCTTATAAACTCCTTAAGTATAAATCCTTAAAGCTAACCCAAACACAGGTGATGTCCCTTAAGCCTAATTAGTTCCTATGGAATTGATAACCCATGGTAATCTTAACTAGATTCACTGGACTCTCAAATGTATTCATAGAATCGAAATATTAATACGTGATGTGAATACCATGCTAATTCAATTTATGCTTGTAATGTAACGCAATGTAATGCATGACCGATTCACTTAAGGGTCAAATAAGACTTATATCAGATTGTTTAATGACCATACCAATTTCAAATAGTCAACAATTCATATTTCACAATCAACACCAAACAAATGTTATCACTTTTATTTTAGTGAGTTATCAACCAATTCAATCACTAAACAACCAATGAATCCCTGATCCCCATGCATAATTGGTTATAATTATATTAACACAGGTGCAACTATGTAATAAGCACAAGAAAGGTGATAAGGTCAATGTTACTCACCTGACATCCTGGTTAATCCATAATAATCCTATAGGAAGAACCAAAGATTGATCTACTCCTCCTATGAAACAAAATAGTACTCATTCATCACTTTTCTTAACGTAAACTTTATTGAATTTTAGTATTCAAACTCATTTTCATTCTTTAATTTATACTTGATCGAAACATTTATTCAAAATAACAATTCCTCTTATTAGTCATAGTTTAGTCAAATATATTAATTTAAGCCATTTACAAGTTATCGAACTAAGGCTAACTTAACTTAACTAAATTGAATAGAATTAATCAATCTAATTCATTTTAGTTTATTATTAAAGTTCATTGAACTGAGTTGAGCTTAAGTTTATCAAATAAGTTCATTTTATACTCAATATCTATATTAAATCTAATAAAGCATTAAGTTTATTGTATCTCAAGTTATATTTAGTAAAACATAACCTAACTTAGCCAAGTTGCATTGAATTAATCATTTCATCTAGTTACTAAGTTGTATTCAATTATCTTACTAAATCATTACCATATGTCTATTAGGATCTTAGTTAATCTATTTCATTTTAGTTCATTTAGATTCATTAAACCAAATTAGTCTTAAGTTGATTAATTAAGTTCATTTTATACTTAACTTCTATGTTTAATTTAATTAGTCATCAAATCTATAAGTTGACTTAACTCATTCCTAATTGTATAAATGAACTAACATATCATATTAACTATTATTATCTATTCCATTTTATGAAGTTTGAATTACTTTAGTTTGGGTGAAAAATTTTAGACTTAATATGTTTAGGTGATATACGTCATCATTGGGGATATTAGTACTTCTTGAATGTGTATTTTGAAGGCCTTGGAAGGCTACTTAAGGTTAAGGAATAAACTGGGTCAAGTTTCATGCGATTTGGACGAGAATTGGTGAAGATATAAAGGGGCTAGAAAAGTACACGGGTACATGTATTACCCATGTTAGAGTTGAAAGAGTTTTGAGACCAGAGAGAAGTATGCGTTGATACATTACCCTGTGTTTTGCCGTGTTGTTATAGAAAACTTGTTTTCTTTGAGTTTTTAAGGTCAGATAGAAGCATGATTGGATGGGGTAAGCCATGTTCTGGCCGTGCTTCTTCTCACGTAGGTTAAAATCATGTGTTTTTAGGCATCAACAAGGAGCACGACTAATTGTGGCATCTCGTGTTTACCCCGTGCTCTTTACTTGTTTACTTCCTTCGAAACTTAACCTATTTTACCTCTTATTTTATATCAATTTTCAACATTTGACATTCTATACTCATCATACAAACTTAGAATCATCATTTATAACATCTATATATGTATTTTCATTCGTATTTCATCAAAATCCTAATTCTAACATGCACGATCTCATTTAGATTTTAACATATAACTTTGTATATTATAAGTTTACAAGTTTTATCTTAAATTCTACGTACAACTAGCGTTAATTCATCATATATATGCAATCAACAATCAAAACAAGAAAACAACCTAACCTACAAGTTTGGCTAACGTAAGTTTCTTGACCTTTGCTACTACTACTCCTCTTAAGTTGATGTAGCTCCTCCTAGCTTAACTCCCATCTTCTATCTTCTTTTATAACCTTGATTTCTCTTATGATCTTGTTTAATTTGAGATTTTTAGTTGGATTCTTGAAGAGGAAGAAGATATGGAAAGAAGAAGAAAGGGAAAAGAAAGAAACAAAAAAAAGAGGAAAAGAAGAGAAGAAGAAAAAGAAGAAGAGGAAGCAGCAAGTCAAAGGGAAAAAGGAAATAAGGGATAAAGTTAAAGATATTTTTAGGTAGGGATTTTAAGTTTAAATCTTTCAGATGATTTTCTTAAGTATTAAAAAAAAGTAATTTCGGAATTTATAACGTAGAAATTAATAGCTTGAATTGAAAATCTAGTTTATGAATTCAATTTGTAAAAAATTAATTAATCAGAATTAAGGTTGAAGAACTGTATTTTTGAACAAGTAATTGAATTAAAAAATCATAAGGATTTAGGAAATGGAAGTCAAACTAAATTTCAAAGATTTAGAAATATGCAAAACACTTAAATTACATATTTAGATGTTTATGGAAATAAAATTGAAGAAAAAGGAGTTTAAGTGAATAATTGGGAAGGATTGACTAATTTGGTTCCTTAAAAAATGTTATGTGGCAAATAGATGATTTAAAAGAATATTTAAAATTTTAAATTTCAATTTAAATCTATTTACTAAATTATATCAATTTATCTAAACATGTTATATAATTTATTTTAATTAATTTGATTTATTATCTAAATCAAAGTTGATATTTAGTTTGGATTTGGAAATTTAGGATATAAAAATGATATCTTCAAACAAGAATTCGGTTTCAAAATTTAGGGGTATTAAGATAATAGGATTTAGTTTAGAATAACTAAAAAGGGATGTTTTATAAAATTTTAGGTGATTAAACTTTAGAAATTAGATACAATTTAAATTTGAATGAGAAAGATGTTCAAATTGAAAATTTATCAAAGTGATGATGCAATTTGATTTGTGGAAAAAAGATAATTAAAATAAATAGACATATTAATAGGATTCAAGTTTGATAGTATATAGAATTAACAAATTTTGATTCATGCAATGGATAATTGAAAAGAATATTTGAATTCTCAATTTCAGTTAAAATTATTTATTAATTTGATTATGTTCAATTTGAATTAAATCTATTTATTAATTTGATTATGTTTATCTATCTAATTATATTCTATAGTTTAATTTACTTGATTCAATTAAATTATCTAAGTTCAATTCTAAATTGAGCTCTAATTCATGTTTTGCTATTACTTTTCATTTCTTAAAGAAATTTCAATTCATTTGTCCAATATTCATATTTATTAAGCTTATCAGTTATAAGTATTATAGTTACATCATTTTATTCTTTTCTCACATTTACTTGATATTTCTTATTATTTTCATTTTCACGAAAGTATTAAGATTTATTGTTATTTAGGTTTAGTATCACTCTTTTCATGAGCATCTATTATTCATCATTTATTTCTTAATTTGATAATTAGAAAATTTTCAATATTTCTTTAACTCTATTTGTCTGATATTTCATACAATATAGCATATATAAAACAAAAGAACTAGTTTAGCGATTTTATCCTCCACATACTTGATTTTTAGAGAGACTCAACTTAACAAAGACAATAAACGATTGGCAACATGACTGGACTTGACTCAACTTGTCTCTAGACCTAAGATGACACAACACTAACTCACACGACATGACAACTCAACAAAAGAAGGTTGTAGATTCGCTATTCCATTCTTATCTGAATATATATGACAATGTGTATATAAATTATACAATATTTATATTCTTTTAATTATCAGAGATGTGATATTTTGCAAGTTATTAGTACCATTATCTTGTTGAAGTTGGAATCAAGATATCTCATTAATTTATTAAGTTATTATTAATTAATGAGTGTGAAAAATGTTGGAGAATTGTATTTTGAAATTTTGTTATTAACAATTCTAACTTTTAAACAATGATTGAAACTCATGTTTTTAATATTCTTAAATTGTGAAAATCAGGAGTGATCCTTGCAACTTTTCTTAAAATCTTTTAAAGTTTTACGTTATTTACTTAATGATTTTCATATTCAAGTTGTATAAATTTGAGTGATTGCAGCCTCACTCCTCTCTCTCTTTCTTTATTTTATTAGCAAAATGGATCCATGACATAAGAGTGAATATATTATAGGTTTTTGAGATAATTTGACAAAAACTTAGTTATTCATATAGCCACAAAATGTAGATTCAACTATGAGAATATAACCAACAACAACAATAATGATGTTTGATGCCAGCACGAAATTTGAATCCAAAGTGGCTTAATATAAAAATTTAGGTTAGAATTTAAATCATATCCTTTCAATTAATTATGTAACCAAATAACCATTAATTTAGACAAATAAATATGAATTAGAAAATTTAAGCTAGCTAACAAAAAGGTTAGGTCAACCTAGTAAAGCAACTCAATTCAAGCTTGCTCAAGAATTGAAGATTGGTTGCAACTTTTAGATATTGATCGAATAAGGGTAATGATTGGGTACGATCAAATGGGTTGTGGTCATAGGTAGATTAGGGTGTATTCAATGCCAATACTAACAAGTTTAACTTTTCATGGATATAAATCAAAAGGTATCAATGTTTTGAGTGGCTAAAAAGAGGTATTAATGTTTAGGAGTAAGTTCATTTAAACGATTTGAGTGGCTAAAAAGAGATATCGACGTTTGGCAAAGTAAGTCAAATAAGGTATAATAATTGACAATTGACAGAAAATTAAAGAGATAAAATTGAAAACTAATCCAACACCAATACCTTAAATAAACTTTGCAAAACGTTGATGTCTCATTTGATGCACTTTACCAAATGTTGAAACCACTTTTTAACTACTCAAAATATTTATACCTTAAATAAACTTATCCAAAAACGTTGATACATTATGATGTAATTTACTCAATGTTCCGTTTGGTCAATTTCCATTCCATGTTGTTTTATTCTATTAATTATTAGGATTAATTTTATGATATCCTTTTATTTTATTATGCTTCTTTCTATATATTGTTTTCTAGTTGATTCTATGCTACAAATAGGCATTAGTTGTAATAAACAATTTAGCCTATTGAGTTATCGGCTGTTTGGTTGAAGGATTGTCCAATCAATCATTTAACTATTAAAATAAATATAGTAAGTGGTATATTAAATATTTTAGTAGTATGATTATGATTGGGTATAAATTTGAGTCGTTAAATAACTAATGAGTCTAATCCCTTTGAAAAATATGACGGAATCATAAAATTTTTCCAAGTTACTATAGAGAAAACAAAATTGAAGCATGTGTTATCTTCTTCAAATTAGTCAAGAACTATATTCTTATGGTGTTTAAAGTTATATTAAGGTTCTTCTACATTGTTGATAAGTACAGCCTCAACCCAAGCCCAAAGTATATAAAGCAATATGATCTCTTAGAGAAACCTTAACTCTCTTCCTCACAAAGCTAAGTGTTTTTTGCCTCTCTTCTCTCTTTCTCTCGTGTGTGTAATATGCAATCCTAATTGATCTAATGTTTGTGATTTGCAGGTGAAAATGACTAAGGCTATTCGAGTAGCTGACACTCTTAACTCAACTTCTTGGAATGATAATCCGGGTGATCCTTTTCTGTTCTTTTCTTGATGCATTTATATCATGATATAAGTACATTTGTTATAAGTTCTAACTTCTCAATTGCAATAGCTACTCTAACCATTTCTCAATTGTATTAGCTATCTATTACATTTATACTATTATTCTCAAGTACAAAATCTCTAAATCTATACGATACTTTTTGCTATGAGACGTAAGTCCTCAAGGTGAAATTGTGGATAAATCTTCTTAAAAGAGTCTAGATCCTCTTAACTTGAATCCTCTTGAGAAACCCCTAACCACTGAACCGGTATCTGATATACCTTTTGTCATGCTCTAACGGATACCCTAAACGTGAGAGCCCGCTGTACACAATATTAAAACTTGAGAATTACTACCTTAGTCACTCGAAAGCTTTCATATTGGTACAAGGTCTACGCTCATAATAAAGGGAGATGGTGGAGTTATGCATTCTAAGATAATGGCAGCAAAACATAAAAAATAATACTTAATATAATTAATCAAAATATAAAGTTCTACAAATTCTACGGGGCATTCCCTTGATAATCTCCATAATAACATAGTCTTAATGTGATAAATAACTAAAACTAGAAGATTTTAAAGGAATCAAATCTAAGTCTTTAAATAGAATTCCTCCAAAAGCTTCCTAAAACATAAGTTCTTCCCGGATAGTCAAAACAACGATCCTGCAACATAAAAAATCTATCAGGGAGTAAGCATAACTAGCTTAATGAGATAATCCTTATGCAAAAGTACTCATTAACAAGACAATCATACGAGTCTATTAAGCAAGCATATGAAGTGCAAACAACCATATGAGCACACAATACATACGACTATCCAGTTTCGTATGTAGAATGTGTTTATCTCTCTATTATGGGTTAGGTAATGCTTTGAATGGGTCACCATCAACCTCCTTAAAATTGTGCACGTCTTGAGGTTCCAATGAACCGTACTACTAGTCCCTAGGCTTTCCTTACCTAAAACAATCGATCTGGTTGGGCTACACCATGAGGCTGTATTCCCCGAAGATCCTAATTCCTCAAGATGTAGCTAGATAGCTTACCTTTTCCGGTCCCACGCTGAGGAGTAGTAGCAAATTGCAAAGCTGATATTTTAAGTGATATGCATGAATAATTTAGTTTTAAGAAATTTCTGATCAGTCATTAATTCATTTAAGATAATAAATCAATATTTGCTATGAGACATTTATAATAATCAACCAATCGGGCTCTGATATACTTATCATTCATTGATCACATATAGTAAATCACATACATAACTCCTATGATAACCCACATGCATATCAATTTTTATCTTTTCCTAACATCTAGTGCTCTATTCTACAAGCACATGCGCGGATGCATAAAAGTAAAGGAAAACTCACTCGGCTATGGCGATCTTCTATCAGTCGAAGAAATCCTTAGGAAAGAGAAGATCTTGGTCCTCCTCACCTAAATAAAGGAAATATCTAAAATGAGTATTCCATTGAATCACTAATCAAAATTTTCTAATTCCATTTTCTAGTTGCAGCAAAATTTGGTGGAAATTCCAACTTCAAATGGCCAGAACATGCTCATTTTAACTCGGAATTTCGCATATCATATACCGTTTTCTGCCTACCTGAAATGGTCTATCTATTTTTAAGGTTATTTCTGCCATAAAAAGTCATTTAGGTTTCAAATAGGTACAACACATATTTGACAGGAAAATTCTAGCCTTAAAAATATGTTTTCCCAAGCTTTTCTTTAACAAAAAAAAAAAATCCTATAGCAAAAACATAGATATTTATATAGTTGAAAAATCCTTTTTATACATATATAACTCACATTACATGCATGATTCAAGTGTTGTCCAAGCTATGATTTTTCATGAAATAATTTCCTTTAGAAAGATTGGAGTACAAGTTCCCTTTTGTAAATTTGTTGAAATGAAAACTAAGATTTTTAGTTTATTGTATATGAGTACTTTCTTTATCTTAACTATCATTCGTACTGATGCGAATGCATCAAGATCAAGCCAATTTGACTCCAAGGAAGGATCGAGCATCAAATGCATGTAGGAAAACTCGATTGAATAATGGAGTAACGAAGCTTGTGGATTCAACAAGGAAGAAAGAAGCCGATAAAAGGGTGTAGGAGTCTACGCCGGCCTTAAAGCCCTATGCTGTCAGTGTATCAAGGTATACAGCTGCCTTCCACCGGCGTTGAAGCATCCCAGATTGCGAAATTTTAAAGCCAAAGCTTACACCACCTGTGTAGAATATATAAGCCGCTAGCATTCGAGATATAAGCTGCTAGCTTATACGTAATTCATGGATGTTTTAATTTTGTCTTTTTGTATTCCCTTAGTTATTATTATTAATAGGGTCATTTATTGTATCTATTTTTAGGTCTTTTAAGTTTCGTTAGTTATTTTATATATAGGACTTTTGTTTAGTTTTTACAGACATAACATATATGATATTTTCTTAGTGAGAGTTCCTATTTTGTGAGTTCTTGTGATAAGAACTTGTGATTGCAAATTTTTTCAATTGTTTATGAATATTGAGAGATATTGAAATTTTCTTTATTCATTTTTTATTGATTAAATATTTGATTCCTTTGACACAATAATCTGTTTGTAATTCGTGAGTCATATCGAATTGCAATTCTATTGCGAACTAGTTTGTCTTTGTGATTCGTATTTCGATTCACGATTTCATCCATATTGTTTAGATTTTTTTTAGAGTTTATATATTTAGAAAACCTTAAAAAGACAAAGAACCTAGATCTGTGAAGAAAATAATTTTTGACCCCCTTAGATTTGTGTCATTTGGTATCAGAGCTCTTGGTTTAGTGCGCTTCAAATTTGGTAAGTCATCGTATCAATTTCGTTTGCAATTTTTAAAATTTGGGGGTTGAGTTGTAGCTGTGGATTTTTGTTGTTGTTGTTGAATTGTGGGCGTGGAGAATTTAAAAAAAAAAAAATTAGGGTTTGTTGTGGAGAATTGGGAATTTTTGTGGATTGATTAAATTGAGGAGTGGATTTATTGATTTTGCTGGAAAATATGTTGCGCTTTGATTATCGTTTGAAAAATCCACAAGAAGAGGAGATTTATCAATATCATGCTAGGAATTTTTATAATGGCAGATCATCATTGCATGAAAAATCCAAACATATTGAAAGCAAAAATAAGAAAATTATTTGTGAAGAATCTTATAAGCAACATGATCTACAAGCTGTAAAACCAGAGTTTAAATAGCTAAAGAAAATTTTTGATGAATGGATGGAGAAGATTAGTGAAAGGACATTGAACAAATTAGAGGAATCAAAGGTAAAAGTGGTGAAGGTTGAGCCAAAGAAGCCAATTTCTGATTTTTATATTCTTGAAGAAAAGGTTGTTGAGATTCCATAGGTAGAAACAAAGTCGAAAGGTGATGTCGTTGTAGGGATGGTGGAAGAAGAGATTGAGACTGTTGAAGAAGCGAAGGTAAAAGATTCCATTGAGAGGGAGGAAGAAAAAAAATTGTTAAGACTCCTGTGGTGTAAGTGGAGGAAGACAAGTTTGTTGTTACTACAATTCCTTCTCATTTACAGGTCCAAGATAATTCATACCACCAGGAGAATTTGTTTCAGGCTTGTTGTATGGTGCAGGGGAAAGTATGTAAATTTGTTGTTGATGGAGGAAGCTGTGCTAATGTGGTTTCTTGAGAGTTTGTTAAGAAAATGAGTTTACAGTGATCCCACATCCAAAACCCTATAGCCTTTGATGGTTGAATTCCCCAGATGTTATACATAAACATAAATAGACACAAGTATCCATTGCTATGGGAGATTTTTTTGACACTATCACTTGTGATGTGGCTCCTATGGATTGTGTTCACATATTATTAGGTAGGGCATGACAATTTGATAGGCGAGTTATTTATGATGGATATCGAAACACCTATCGGATATATAAAGATGGACAGACATTCTTATTGCTTCCAATGACTTTAGCTGAAGCTTAGCATGAGAGATTTGAAAATGTTCGGGCTAAAGATCAAAGGAGTTTGTTTATGTTTCCTTGCAAGTCTTCCAAGCCAAGAAAGAAAGCGCCCAAAAGTTCCAAGAAGAACAAAAGATTAGAGGTCGAATCTTTGCTAAGAAGGGGAGAATGATGTGAACGCATTAAGCCCAAGCCAATTTGACTCCACCGAAGGATCAAACATCAAACGCATGTGGGAAAACTCGATTGAATAATGGAGTAATGAAGCTTATGGATTCAACAAGGAAGAAAGAAGCAAATAAAAGGTTGCAAGAGTCCTATACTGCCTTAAGTCGCTGGCTTTGAAGCCTATGCCGCCGGCGTATCAAGGTACACCGTCGGCCTTCTACAGGCATTGAAGCATCCCAGATTGTGAAATTTTAAAACCGAAGCTTACTGTCACGCCCAAAGGGTATCTTAAACGTGACAGTCTACCACATACGGTATTAAAACTTAAGAATGACTTCCCGAAGTCATGCGAAAGTTTCAACACCATATGTAAGGTGTCTATCACAACAATAGGAGACATCGGTGGGATGTATAGTTTGAGATAGTAAATACAGCATACAAGAATTCTAGATACCATCTCATTTCAATATTATAAAAATATAATCCTTACATTATCTTAAGGGCCTTTCCCCTATGAATCTCCAAATAATCATAATATTAACTTAATCTTTCTCACAACAAAACAATACTAACACCAAAAGATATAAAAGGATGATTAACCTAAGATCTTCAAAGGATTTTCACAAGCTTTTCTAAAACATCATCCCACTTGAGTATGTGAAGTCCTTGGGCATAAAAGATATAGTCCTGTTACAACAAATGTCTATCGGAGTATAAGCATAACTAGCTTAGTAAGAATATTCCTGAATTAACGTACTTGTACAAATAATTTCAAACAAATTATTAAACAAGCATATGAATGCATCAAACAAGTGATCAAGCAATACATATAATCTACCGGAAATCATATGTTTGAATGGATTTACCCCTCCATTCAGGGTAAGGTGTTCTAGGCTCTTTAAAACCCATCTTTAAAATCCAACTCATGTAGTTTATTTTAGGCGCCTAATCGCCCATCTTAAAATAGTTTTTTCAGGCTCCTAGTCGCCCATCTCATAGATTTATGGCTCTTGCAAACCCGGCTACTATACTCTTGTCCCATCGAGTATAGCAGCTCAAGAGATGAAATTAACTACGTGATATGCATGAATCAATTTAATATAACTCATAATATATGCTTAGAGTAATTTAAAGGTGATCACAAAATTTGCACACACTCCAACATAATAATAGTAAAACACAAGTTAATTAACAACGATTCATGTTTCGGAATGCTTAGCATTCTTTCAATCAATATTATCATACATAGTTCATTTTCATCTTTTCCTACGTGTAGTGCCGCTAGCTACAAGCACAACTAGTACGAAAAAGGTAGGGAATAAACTCACTTGGCCATGAGGACACTTCTTTCTTATGGAGGAGTCGATCGGAATTTCCACCAATCAAAATAATCCTCCGGATATGAATACTCTTCCTCGGAATCACCTAATCAAGAAGAATATCCATAATGAGTTGATGGTGATTTTTCCTTGCCAATCGTAGTTTAAATTTGTAAAATCCTTTCTTAAACTTCTACGAAAGACTATAGGCAGTGAACCTATCAACTCGTAGTATAGTGTTTAGATCGGAATCGTCCACGAGGAAGGAATAAGTACTAGTAATCACTATATTTCTACTATTTAGCAAGATTAAAAGAGGTGATTGATTTAACACTAAATGCTAAGAAAAATTACAATCTAAAAAAAAATAAGAAGAAATCACAAGCACTTAGAAATCAAGAAAGATTTAACAAACAATTATAACAAACGACCTAGATCTTGTTCTTCATTTAATCTCATCATGTGTATCACAGAATACTAAAGATTATCTTGTTGAAATCTTATACCGCTGAGTTCCTTATACAAATCAATAATCCTCTCGGATATATCAACTTATCTAATCTTAGATTGATTAATTAGGATCTCTCCTTAACTAATTACAATCTAAAATTGCATGAAGATCAAGAACTCATAAAAATCAGAAAATTACGGAAGATTCTTGTAACCTATCTCTAGGATCACAATCAAATCTCTCCAATTTGCATAGATCTATTCATGAAAGTAATTTCTCAATTGACTTAAATGAAATCAAAATCAAACTTGTACTCCGGATATACAAATCTGAAGAAACGATGAAGAACATGCAAATTGAATATAAGATCATCAACAAACATTAATTTCCAGATCTCAATACATGATGAAAATTAAATCTGAACAAGACCTAGATCTATGATCTACTCCTCCATCAACATGTTAAGAATCAATTGAATTTCAATATGAGAAAAAGAAATCATGATTACAACCTGTAAAAGATTGAAATTCAATTCCAGAATTCAAATCTTCAATTTCAATGTAATCTTCACTTGAATCTTCGTTACTTGTGTTTTCCAAAAGAAGAAATCTCTCACAAAAATAGAAGAAAAAGTTGTATGTAATTCTTTCTAAAAATGTGTAACTAACTTTCTCTCTCCTCCCCAGCATATATAAAAAATGGGTCCAATACAGAAAGAGAAGAAAAATAGCATAGAGGAAAATTCGCTGCTATAAACGGGGGTACAAACGGCCCCATTTGCTTGCCTGTTGCGCCTGCTGTCCTCGAAACTGGAGTAAACATCCTTGCAAACAGGGCTGTTTGCTCAGCTGTTGCGGCTACTGGTCAAATCCTAGGCGTCTTGATTCCAAATACCCCTCCAAACGGGGTCGTTTGAGTGACCGTTTGCTTTTCTGATTTGTCCTTAAATGTATTGTTGAGCTCCAAAATTGTTGAATTTGAAATATTTCTTTGTAGAGAACCTAAAATTGACAAATTAAGCACTAAGAACCAGTTTTAGATAATTTTCATTTAGAAAAACAAATATTGAGCCCAAAATTATCTTCGAAATAAGGGTGTTACATCACTTATCATGAGTATTTCTTGTTGATTCTATGGTACTTATCAAAACTTATGTCATAAGATCGTTAAAATTAGTATAAAAGGGTAATTTCAACTTAAAATGGTCATAACTTGGTCATTTTAACTCGGAATTACGCAAATAATATACCGTTTTCTATCTACTCGAAAAGATCTATCCATTTCTAAGGTTATTTTTGTCATAAAAATCCATTTGGGTTGGAAAATGCTATGGTACAGAATAGTTACAAATTTATAGTTCACAAAATATGATTTTTTCCAAACTTTTCTTTACTAAAAAATCTTTAACCAAAATATATGGATATTTATATAGTGAAAAAAAATCCTTTGAACATATATAGGCACTCAAATTGTATGCATGATTTTTGTAGTGTTGTCTCAATATTGATATTTCATAAACAATTTGTCTTAGATGGCTTTAAAGATAAAACTTTTGAGAATTTCTCCTTTTTGAATTTAGAAGGAAAAATAAAAATATATTTGAGTTGTTATGAGTGAGTGTTTTCCTATTTATAATTCCATTCTCTATCTTTTCAAAAGTAAATTAATTTTTTCAAAAATTTGATTCTTTAAGTTATCTACTAACTTTATTTCTAGTGATTGAAAAATAAGCTTTTCAAAATATTCATTAAGTTTTTGGTGTGGTCAAATATTTGAAGTTGTATTAAATGTATGTTTTCCTCTCATTTTGTATCCTTTTTCTTCTTTAGAAAAGAAGTGTACCTTTAAAACTTTACTTTCTTGGCAAATCTTATTTTTCTAAGTTAGTTTCCAAAATAGTGAGTTGATTTTTACCTTGGTTTGAAAAACTTGTTTTATTCTTACTATTTGTTAAGTGATAGAATAATTCCTTTAAACAAGTTTATAAAGAATTGTTAACATTAGAACTTAGAAAAAATTTCATTTTAATTTTGGAAAGAGAATAACAATAAAAATTTAAGTTTTGAAGAATTTCCTTAGTGTGTGATTGAAATAACCATGAAATTTCCAACTTATATTTTATATGTGTGTTATTGAATTTATACATATTTTTGATATGTATTGAATATGATTTGTGTTCATGATGAACTATGTGTTTTATTATTGTGTTAAAATATTCAAATACTCTAGAATTTATTAAATCTTTAGTTCATAAAATTTAAATTGCATTAACATGTAAGAATTATATTTGGAAGGTAGTAAAATGAGTAAATAGATCCATGTACATAAGCCTCATCTTAGCATAATTCTTTCACTTTAAAGGGAGCTTAAACACCACATTAATTAACCAAAGACAAGTTTATTAATTAGCAAATGATAAGTCATTAAGTCCCCTTAACCTCTTATGCCTCAAAAGTCAAAACTTAAGATAATATCAACTCAAATAGTTAAAATTCGTGCACAATTTTCAGACCTCCTAAACATACCTTCAAAAGTTTCAAAACACAATTTCCTTTTTCTCCAAAGCTCTCCCATGGACCTATATAGATAAGCCTTTCATATTCTACACTTTCCACCATCAAAAGCATGCTAGAGGATCACAAAACCAAGGCCTAAAGTTCTATTGGTAAGTATGTGTTTCATGTCTTCAAAATGTGCAAGTTCATTGTTTCTTAGCAATAGGTTTTAAGCTTAACTTGTGTTTGAGGACTTATATGCTTTGTTGGTGGTATGAGAAGTGTTTTGTTGTTATAGGAGTTAGTTGTATATGTAGTATAAGGGATTAGAAGTGTTGAGAAATGCAAATGGTTGATGACTAAATGTCGAGTGTAGTGATTTGGGGTTTGAAGTATGATTTATGTATGATGATTTGTAGTGGAGAGTTTGATGTTGTGAGTTGGAGTTTATGTTGTTTGAATAATGTAATGAACATATAACAAGCTTTGGGAAGTTTAGACTAAGTTTGAGAATTTTTTTTGAAAGTGAACAAAGTGTAATAAAACAGGGGAAATCAAAAACATTTTCGTATAGGCTAAATTTTGGTCGTATGCCGGCATCTGGGGTTTCTACGCCGCTGGCTTATAGGCGGTGTTGCAAACGAACATAATTAAAATTATTAAAGCCGTTTGAACGCCGCCGGCTTTCGCTGGAAAAGTCAGCCAGCGTTCATTCTTTCACATTGTACGCCGGCTACTGGGAATCAAAGCCGCGGGCGTATAGTGAGAGGCTGCTAGCGTATCCATGTACGCGGCCGGTTTATACCTCTCTGGATGTTTTGAAAAATTTTGGATTTGCATTCTACATCGGCTCAAAGCCGCCGGCGTAGAATGAAGGCAGCCGGCGTACCCTTTAGCGTTGCCAGCGTTGGCAGTGTTGATTTTCATAGTGTTGAACACCGGCTCAAAGCCGCCGGCTTTGAGTGCCGGCGTATCCCCTGCGCTTTTGAATTTTAAAAACTTTCTTCAAAATTTTTTGAAGTTTGATATATGATCAATTAAGTATTGGTTAAGTGTTCTATGATATAATAGGATGTTTAAATGCTTTATTATGACTTTGTATTAATTTATTTGAATTTCTTTGATTAATTGTATTTTCAACTAGATAATTAGTGCTTGAACTAAGTGTGAGTTTGTAATTACTTCTTTTTACAGTGAGTGATCCCCTTTCGGTTATTTTCATTGATTCTCGAGCTAGTACAGGTACGCAGTGACTTGCTTGTATGTTTGTTAGGATAGGCATACTTAAATTTGATATAAATTCTAAGTGACTTAAATATTGCTTGAATTGCTTGTGTTTTCACCGTTGAATCCGGTCCGAGGAGCGGTAACTTATCATGATGCAATGATATGTTAGTGTAGGCGCTTAGGCCAATAGTCATGATGCAATGACTAGGCTTGACGGATAATTGATAGGAAATGTAGTAACTGAGCAACATTTACTTATTCTTGAAAAGAAATAGTATAACTTAATTCAATGTTTATGGGAGCATGTGAATTAATTTATATTACGGATTGAGTTAAGTGAAGTTGGGCAACGGCTATATAACCTATATGAGATTATTCTTTTTAGTGTAACGTTATCTAGGAGATATAGATATTCGGGCTATCTATATCAACTCCCTGAGCGTCGTGAGCGTTACTCAGGATCCCCAGAATCTCATGGCTTGTCCCAGAGTTTGAATACTCCAATAATGATTTGAGCATTGATTACTAAAGAAAGATAAATAAAACATTAGTGTTGCATTGCATTAGTCTAGGTATGATTGCCACTACGGTTGTTGCTGTGTACTGGGCCTTTGGCTCACTGTTGCTATTTTTTAGGTGATGATGACTGTTATGATGATATGGGCTATGGGTCGGATTGGGAGAAGTTTATGGATGAGTGAGGCAAGTAGGAATCGAGTGCAAGATGGCAAGGAAGGAAAACTTTTGAACAAGTTGTTGGTTCAAATATTGTATTTTGTATTTTGAATAGAGGCTTGTTAGATAAGCCTTGTTTGTATATAAAGACTTAAAGTCTATTTTTCTTGTTTTGTAAAAACTTATGTAATTTTGTTGTGTCATGTGCTTGACACAAAATTGTAAATTATTTCTTTAAAAGTTCTATATGAATAGATTACTCAAGTGAGTAATCCATTTGTAAAAAGTCTTTATATCAAGTTATAGTGTGATTAAACAAACAATTCACATAAATTGTTAGATTTAGGATAACCTTACATATAATATGAAAATATTATATGTGGTTAGGACTTGACTTGATAAATCTTAAGGATAGGTGGGTCGGGTCTTTATAGTGATTTTCAAAGTCCATAGTGAACCTATTTAAGTCTGATAAAAGATATGGTTGAGTTAAAATCTTAAGTTCAAGGCTAAAAATTTTATCTTTATGGAGTATTTAGTTTTGATTTATAAAAGAAATGAATTCCTTTTATTATTTTGAAGAAAACTACATTACTACTTCTTTATGATTAGCTTATCCTTTGAAAAGAGTTTATTAAAAGAAAACTTAGATCTTTTTGTTGAAAATTCCTTTTGTTAATAAATCTAGTTTACTTTTCTTTATTTAAGAAAGAACCCATTTTTATTTTTACTTAAGACAACAATATTCTAATCATGCATGAATATGTAGCAATGTAAAAATAAAGATAATACATAATAAGATACAAAGAAATACTTGTAAGTAAATAAACATAATAAAATAGTCAAGCATTGGGAACCTTAGTTTCATCAAGGTATCCCAATCATGTATTGGGAGCCTTAGTTTCATCAAGGCAACCCTAGACTAAGAATAGACTAGTCCTAAAAGAAAAGAAAAGAAAAGAAAAAAATTGTTTTGACTTGATATGAACAAGTCTAAGACTAGAAAGACTAATCTTAATAAATTGCATAAAATAAGTAAATAAATAAATAAATTGCAAGACATGAAAATAAATAAATAACAAATGAGCTTATATGCTCTAAATAAATATATATACATAATATACATAATACTATATAGAAGTTAGATTAGAGCAAAAAAAATAATAACAATAATAACAACAACATAGTAACATACTGTAAAATATGAACATGAACAAAAACAAAACATGAACATATTATTGCTTCTTTAACTCATATGAGTCCAAGAAACATACACTAAGCTCATGCTAAGTTGTATGAACATGATAAAAAATATAGGTAGGATTTTTACCTAAGGTTTAATGGAGGATTTGAAAAGAGATGAATGGATAGTATGTTTGTTATTTTCTTCTTGAAGTTGTAGGAAATGGTAGAGAGTATTTTGAGAGAGATTTCTTGGAGAGAGGTTTTGAGAGGGAATTTTGGTAGAGTTTTGTTATGTAAATTGGATGTGTGAAAGAATGAACGAGGAAGGGGGTATTTATAGAATTTTTGGAGTGAATTTTTGATGTAATAAAATAAATTAATATGGAGAAAGAGAGAGGGAGGCCGGCGGTTTTGAGAGGGAGGAGAGAGAGGATAATTTATTTGTTTTGTAATTTTTGTAAAGAAAAAAAATAATGTGTAAGGTTTGATGTGAATAAAGTTGTATTGGAAATGTAAAAAGTAAGAAAATAGGTTTGTAGGTAGTAAGAAATAGGTGTAAGAAAAAGTAGAGATAGTGAAATAGTAATGAATAGTATTATGAATAGTAGAGAATAGTATTATGAATAGTAGACTAGACATATAAATACTGGTAGTAATAAAAATACGCGTAAACGAGCTATATCTGTTATTTTTAGTTATTGAAAAATTGTGGAACTGATGTTTTTGAAATCCTTATTTAATTAAGAGTCTTTTGGTGTTATTGGAATATTTTTATTATTCGAGCTCTAGGATACGTTTTTCGAGAACTGATCCCGTTTGAGTCCGAAGGACACTCGAAATTCGCGAATATGATATTTTTATGTTTTTCTATATTATTACAAACTATTGTAACCCATTTACTCAATTTTGTTTTCTAGGGTTTGAGAACGCGGGATTACCGGAGTTGAAATTGTTTGATTGTCTTGACCTTTGTTGACTTTTGAAACTCCGGTTTGACTAGGGTTAGAGTTTAATCTAACTTTACCCTATAAATTGGGGGGTTTATATCAGGGATCGGATAGGTAGACTTCTCATGCTCAGATTTTGTGTCGAATGATTAATGAATCTTCTCTTATGAAATCCTGTGATCGAAATTGCTTAAGGTTCGGTTTCAACTTGGACAGACTTTAGGGTTTCGATTTGGTATTCCAAAACCATTCTCGAAAAATTTGGGGCTTACACTTACACTACCTGTTTAGAATATATAAGCTGCCAGCATTCGAGATATAAGCTGCTAGCTTATATGTAATTCATGGATATTTTAATTTCGTCTTTTTTTATTCCTTTAGTCATTATTATTAATAGGGTCATTTATTATATTTACTTTTAGGTCTTTTAAGTTTCCTTAGTTATTATTATATATAGGACTTTTGTTTAGTTTTTACATACATAACATATATGATATTTCCTCTATGAGAGTTCCTATTTTGTGAGTTCTTGTGATAAAAACCTATGATTACAAATCTTTGCAATTGTTTATGAATTGAGAGATATTGAAATTTCCTTTATTCATTTTCTGTTGATTGAATCTTTGATTCCTTTGACACAGTAATCTGTTTTGTAATTTGTGAGTCATATCAAATTGCAATTCTATTGTGAAACATCCTTTAGATTTTTTTTCAGAGTTTATATATTTATAAAACCCTAAAAAGACGAAGAACCCTAGATTTATGAAGCGAAGAATTTCTGACCCCCTTGGATTCGTGTCATTTGTTATAAGAGCTCTTGGTTTGTTACGCTTCAAATTCTGACCCCCTTAGATCCGTGTGCAGTGCCGGTGATTCTTGTGCCTAAGAAGGATGGGTCACGGAGGATGTGTGTTGATTGCCGAGCCATCAACAATATCACAATAAAGTATCATATCCCATTCCTCATTTAGATGATATGTTGGATGAATTGCATGGCTCATGTGTGTTTTCTAAAATTGATTTAAAACGGAGATATCATCAGATTAGAATGAAGGAAGGAGATGAGTGGAAAACCGCATTCAAAACAAAGTATGGTTTATATGAATGGTTAATTATGCCTTTGGCTTAACTAATGCACCAAGTACTTTTATGATTAATGAACCATATTTGGCATGTTTTCATTGGAAAGTTTGTGGTTGTTTATTTTAATAATATTCTGATCTATAGCATGAACTTGAAATACCATGTGAAACATTTGAAATCTGTTTTTGATGTGCTTCGAAAGGAAAGATTATTTACTAACCTTAAGAAGTGCACTTTTTGCACAGATAAGCTTGTATTTTTTGGCTTTGTTGTTAGTGCACAGGAGATACAGGTAGATGAAGAGAAGGTTCGTACTATCCAGGAGTGGCCTAGTCCAACGAACGTGAGTTAAGTAAGAAATTTTCATGGACTAAATAGCTTCTATAGGAGATTTGTGAAGGACTTCAGTAGTATTGCCACACCAATCACTGAAGTTATTAAGAAGAATATGGGCTTCAAATGGGGGGAAGATTGGGAGAAAGCTTTCAAGCTAATAAAAGGATAAGCTTACACATGCTCCTTTACTTACTTTGCCTGATTTTACTAAAAATTTTGAAATTGAATGTGATGCTTCAGGTTTAGGAATTGGAGTAGTGCTCATGCAAGAAAGACGACCCATTGCATATTTTAGTGAAAAGCTAAGTGGGGTAGCTTTGAAGTACTCTACTTATGATAAGGAACTATATGCATTGGTTAGAGCTTTTGAAACCTGGTAGCATTACCTATGGCAAAGGAATTTGTGATTCATACGGATCATGAATCCTTTAAGCATTTGAAGGGCCAACAGAAATTGAACAAGAGGCATGCGCGTTGGATGGAGTATACCGAGACATTTCTTATGTCATTCGCTATAAGCAAGGTCAGGAAAATATTGTTGCTGATGCACTTTTCCGTAGGTATGTATTGATCTCAACACTTGATGCTAATTTACTTGGTTTTGAACATGTTAAAGAATTATATGCTGTAGACCAAGATTTTGCTGAAACTTATGCAAATTGTGAAAAGACTGCCTATGGAAAATTCTTTAAACATGATGGTTATCTATTTAGAGAAGATAAGTTGTGTATTCCAGATTGTTCAATAAGGAATTGCTGGTGAGGGAAAGTCATAGTGGTGGATTGATGGATCATTTTAGGTAGCAAAGACTTTAACTGTTTTGCAGGAACATTTTATTGGCTCCAGATGAAAAGAGATGTTGAGAGAATTTGTGAGAAGTGTATTACTTGCAGGCAAGCTAAATCCCGAGTACAACCACATGTTTTGTATACTCCATTACCTATTCCTAATGAGCCTTGGGTAGATTGGATTTTGTGTTAGGATTGCCTAGGAGTAAGAATGGTAGGGATTCAGTATTTGTTGTAGTGGATTGATTTTCTAAAATGGCACATTTTATTCCATGCAACAAAACTAATGATGCTTCTCATATTGCAGATTTGTTCTTTAGAGAGGTTGTTCGACTTCATGGTATGCCTAGAACAATTGTGTTGATAGAGATGCAAAGTTCTTAAGTTACTTCAGAAGACCTTGTGGTGTAAGTTAGGGACTAAACTATTATTTACTACAACTTGTCATCCGTAATCTGATGATCAAACTGAGGTAGTAAATAGGGTTTTATATACTTTGTTAAGGGTTACCATTAAGAAGGACATTAAAACTTAGGAGGAATGTTTACCTTATGTGGAATTTGCTTATAACCGTATCATTCATTTGTTACTAAATATTCACCATTTGAGATTATATATGGTTTTAATCCATTAACTCCGTTAGATTTATCTCCTTTACCTATGCATGTGTTTTTGAATTTAGATGGTAGGAAGAAAGTTGAATTTGTTAAACAGATTCATGAGAAGGTAAGGTTCAATATTGAGTGACGGACTGAACAGTATGCTAACACAAGCCAACAAAGGGTGACAACAGGTAGTCTTTGAACCTGATGATTGGGTTTGGCTTCATATACGCAAGGAACGATTTCATGAACAAAGGCGATCTAAATTACTTCCTAGAGGCAATGGTCCTTTTCAAGTTTTGGAGTGCATCATTGACAACGCTTACAGGGTTGATTTACTTGGTGAGTATTCTGTAAGTGCTACTTTTAACGATACTGATCTGAGTCCTTTTAATGCAGGTGATGAAGATTTGAGGACAAATCCTTCTCAAGAGGAAGGGAATGATGAAAATATGGCTCGTAGATCAAGAGTGGATCCGCTTGTGATGCCACCTAGACAGCTTCAAGAATTCAAGCTAAACGATTTAAAGAAGCATTCAACAAGTTGATTCAGAAGGTCTAAGAAGAGGAGTCGCACGTTCGCACCATCCGAGATGAGCCAAAACCAATCAATATCATCAAAGCGAGCTCGGGAATGAATCAAGACAAGTTTCAAGCGCAATGGACCAAAGCTGGCAAGTAAGCCGTCAGCCTATCTTGGATCGCCGCCAGCCTATGTGCGATAGAAGCTAAAGTTGAAAACAATGACGTTGGACGGCTTATGCTGGATTACTCAACGCCGCCAGTCGAAAGGGTTACGCCGCCAGCCTAAATGTCGGCGTAGACATTCTATTCACTTTGCATTTTATTTTTGATTTGAAATGGCCGCTGGCTTTGTAAATATGCTGCTAGGTTATGTTTTATTATGAACCATTTATTATTTTGTGTCTTTAGGGTTTCCTTTGCTTGTTATATAATCTCCTTTAGGTTGTATGAACAAGATCAAATTATGGTGAATGAAAATTGAGATTATTTCTCTTAGGTTCTTGAGTGAACTATTTATGAACTTATCGGATTTAATCTGTGGCATTCAACTTTTCGACTTATCAATTGAACTTTCCACTTGATTGTGGCATCTTCGCTTGATACTAAGGTTCTTGTCTCTCTATAGACAACAGGTCGTGGTTACTATACAAACACAAACGATCTTAGGAATTGAAATCAAACGTATTGGTATTGGGTTGCGTCGATAGATTGCGCTGGTTCATATCACCTACTTCATAGACTTTATAAAAATAAGTTTTTATATTTTTGAAAACTTGTTATCTTAGATATTACTTCTAAGTGTTTAACTAGTGAGTTAATTTTTAATTTGACTTAGAAATTTGTTTAGTTCTTAGCATTTATTAGAGAGTACGAGTTCTTTTAAATAAGTTTTTAAGAAAAACTTGTATAGCAAAGCATTATCAACATTAAGATTTAATATTGATTTTATTTGAAAAAGAGAGTAAAGATCTTTATAACTATGTTTGGAAAAGCATTTCATCACATTAACTCTGAAAGTCTATGATGAATTTATTCAAATTTTTGAAAAGGATATTGTTGAATTATACTCCTAAGTTTCAAATGAAAACTTTAAGTGTCAAATATTATTTTTGTAAAGATTTTAGTCTTAAATTTTTAATAAAAGAAAAGACTCGTTCATTTAGACAACAACATAGTGATTGTGCATGATCATGAGTATATGACTATATTAAATAAAAAGATAATAACTTATATAGGAAATAAGAGATGTAGAAAATTAAATAAGCAAACGAACATGCAAATAAAGTCAAGTATTAGAAGTCTTAGCTTTTATCTAGGTTTCCAGACTAGAGATAAACTAGTCACAGAAAGAAAAGCAAGAAAATTAAAACAAGAAAATCATGGGAGTCTTAGATTGATATCAAGGATCCCCAACTTAGATTTTGGACAAGTCCATTAAAAGAAAAAGAAAGAAAAGAAAAGAAAAAAAAAAGGAATTTGTTTGGACTTGATAAGGACAAGTTTAAGACTAGAATGACTAGTCTTAATTATTTGCAAGAAATAAATAAATTGCAAGAGATAAAATAATTGCATGAACATGAATGTTAGATTAGTGAGCTTATATGCTCAAGTAAATATAGGTATGTATATAATCATATTTATACATATAGATAGATAGATTAGATGAAAAAAATATATCAACAAGAATATAACTTCAATATGATCATAAACATAACATGTTGTTGGTTTCATTTTTGCATTATAATCCCTTAGCTTAATGCCTTGTAGGGAGATTTTTCTCCATGGATAATGTATGAAATAACACCTATACTAATTGTAGATGTATGGGAAGTATGCTTACCTTGAAAAGATGAATCAAAGAAGTGTGTTTATTTTAAAAAGAAAAATGGACAGCAAGGTTGCAGCAAGAAAAGAGAGAATTTGATGAAAATTGTAAAGTGTAAGAAGTATGAATGTATATGTGTATTTGTAGAGGAGTTTTGGTGAGTAAAAGATAGCAAAATAATTGAAAAATAAAAAAGTACAACTACAACAATGGACCATGCTTCATGTGTAGAGTAGGAAAGAAGGAAAATAGAGAGCAGAAAAATAAAATGAAAAGCGATAAGTTTGACATATGAGAAGGTAACTTTGTAAAAGTAGTAAATAGGATATGGTGTGTGAGAATTAAGAATAAATTATAATAAAAATAAGGACAACAAGTAATGGTAGAAAAATAATGAATAGTAATAGTAAAATATCAAATAAGTTACTGGTAACGATAAAATATGCGTATATGAGGTATATCTAATGTTTTTATGACCCGAAAAATTTGTATATGATATTTTATGAACTTGTTAATATTTTTCTAGTAAAATGTGATTGTTGGAAAATTTTTCATTATTTTGCATATCGGTAGTTGAATATAGAAACTGATCTTATAAAGGTCCGAAACGATTGATTTTTCATCAATATGATCTTTTTAGGAATTATACTAATTTACTAAATATAATTTGAATTTATCTCATTTTTATTGTCTTTGAGTTTCGCGTGTGGGATTGTCGGATCTATATTCACTAGACTTAACATAGAACTAGGTTGACTTTAGGGTTCCGGTTCGACTTTGATTCTTAGGGTTTACTTATAATTATCGTAAAATCTAGAGGTTTACACCTTTTGACCAATCTGTAAAATAACCCTTGAGCCCAGAATACACAGTGGTTCTAGCACAGGGTTATTATGTAAAGCTTTGGATGGTAAATCTAAAGAAGGAAATAAAGACCCATGTGTTGGTTTTAAACTTGAGACATGAAAAACATTATGGTTCCTTGGTGTCTCAGGGAACTCCACTTCATAAGCTACTGGTACAATCTTTTTATGAACTCTAAAACTGACCACAATACCTTTTAGAATGTTTATGGTAATCCCCAAATAAAGATGTCTATCGATATGGTTGTAATCGAACAAACACCATATCTCCCACCCAAAGTTGAACATTAGTCCTCCTTTGATCTGTATGTGTCTTCATCTTGTCTTGAGCAACTAATAAACGAGCTTTCAAGTTACTCAATACATCATCTCTGTTCAATAATTTCAACTCAATAGCTTCAAGATTAGACTATACTGTCAAATACATAGGAATTGAAGGAGGTCTCCTCCCATATACTACCTCAAAAGGTTTCATATGGGCTTCTTGATGAAAAGAACTATTATAAGCAAATTCTGCCCATGGCAAAAAAGAAACCCAATCCTTAGGTTTATCCATGGCAAAGCAATGCAAATACTGTTGTAAAAGCCTGTTCAACACCTCAGTTTGCCCATCTGATCAAGGATGATATGCACTACTTGTAAATATTTTAGTGCCAGCAAGTCTGAAAAGCTCTTGCCAAAATTTGCTCACAAATATAACATCTTTATCTGACATAAGACTCTTTGGAAAGCGATGAAGTTTAATTACTATCTATAGGAACAATCTAGTAGTAGAAGTGGCATTGAACTTTGACTCTGGAGGGCTTAAATGATAGTATTTAGATAACCAATCCACTACCGCCAACATAACGGTGAATCCTTGAGATTTCGGTAATCCTATCACAAAATCCATAGAGATATCCTCCCACACTTGCTTCGGTATAGGCAAAGGTTGTAAAAAACCTACTAGAGCATTAATGGAGTAATTATTTTGTTGACAAATCAAACGTCTTCTTCTAAACTATTCCATATCTTTTTTTTTTTATACTTGACCAATAAAAATGATACACCAATCTATGGTAAGTCTTTGAGACTCCAAAATGGCTAGAAGAAGGAATACTATGATACTCATTTAATAGTGATGGAATAAGAGTAGGATTAGGCATTAAAAATTGCTACTACCCTTATATAAAAGGCATTCACTTATCTCAAATTCCATTTGAGTGTATTTCTAGCTTCCAAATCATCAATAAGTTTTTGAAATGCTAGTATTTTAGTGTATTCTTCCTTTAATTTGTCAACAAAAGCAAATTGTGGAATCGAAGGAGACATTGTTATGTTTCCTTGACAAAGAATCAGCTACTACATCATCCTTTCTAGCTTTATAGACAATGGAATAATCATAACCTAGTAACTTAGTAAGATACTTATGTTGCTTGGTGTTTGCATTAACTTGTGTTAGTAACTCCTTTAAACTCTAATGGTCAGTATAAATCTAAAAATGCAATTGTTGCTTCATCTGATTACTTAAATCCCTCCTCTTTCTTTAACAAGTTTGTCAATGGACTTGTAATAGTTGCATAGGGCTTGACAAATCTCCTATAATAACCAGATAATCCTAAAAAAGCTTAAAGTTGCTTAATGGTTTTAGGAAGAGGCCAATCCCGTATAGCCTTAATTTTAGTTGGCTCAGGTTGCACTCCTTTCTTACTAACAATTTACCTTAAGTATTCAATACTCAGTTGACCAAACACACATTTAGATTTCTTCAAGATGGTATTGTCAACCAATATTGATAATACCTTGTCTAAATGTGTAACATGTGACTCTAAATTCATGTTGTATATCAAAATGTCATCAAAGGAGATAATAACAAACTTACGTAGAAACGACTTAAAGATCTTATTCATGATTTCCTGGAATATTGTAGGTGCATTACACAATCCAAAAGGCATAACCAAGAACTCGTAGTGGCTCTCATGTGTTCTAAGAGCCATCTTCTCCACATCATTGGGTATATCTTAATTTGATGATACCCAACATGTAAGTCTAATATGGAGAAAATAGTTGCACCCTTCAGGTCATCTAATAACTCATTGATAGTGGGTATCGGAAACTCATCCTTAATAGTAGCTTCATTTAGAGCACTATAATCAATACAAAAACGTGAAGTCCCATCTTTCTTCTCAACCAAAAGAATTGGTGAAGAAAAAGGACTGTTGCTGCACTGAATTACTCCTTGGTCCAGCATCTCTTTAACTTGCTTCTCAATTTCTCCCTTCTGGAAATGTGGATATTTATATGGCCACATGTGTATTGCTGAGACACCTTCTTTTAAATGAATGCAATGTTGTATATCATGTAAGGGTGGCAATGATGAGGGTGTTTCAAAAATTGAAGCATATACTTCCTCAATAAAAGTTTTATTGGTGGCTATCATTAATTCTTTGTACCCTTAAGCCATTAACTGATAACATGAAGCTACTGCATCGACCTTCAATGTCCTTCTCAATTGATGGTAAGTTATCTGCACTATATTATTCTGATTACCCAATAACTTGACAATTTCATCATGATAATTAAATTGCATGGTTAATTGGAATAATTGATCGTAATAGAGACTAATTCTTGTAACCATTGAACGCCTAAAACCAAATTAGCTCCTCGAATGGGTAAGACATAACAAGATACCCTGAACTCGACTCCCTGAATAAGAACTAGAACATTTCTACATACTCCTTCGCAACATAATGTTGGTCTTCTTTTTAAAGCTACCGAGTTTTAATATTTATAGATCTATTATTCTACTCCTAAACTCGTTTTTAGCAGGGAAGTGCACTTATCATTTCAGTAACATAAAATAAAGTATAGGGTTGTCTTCATAGGAAACATTTTCAGGTACTAGTACTACTATAATCTTCCTATTGTCTAGCAAATCAATTAAGGAATGGATTTGGGGAATGCTTATTAATCTAAAATTAAGAATTATACTAAGTTATATTAACAACACAACACAAAAAGTGCGATTAGATTTTTTCAATGTTGACTGAAATGCTTTTTTTGTTTTTAAACACTATTTATAAACACAAAAATAACTGGCCAGTAAATGGGTGCATATGTAGCAATAAATATTTCTAGTAAGACTAGGTTGAACCATAGAGATAATGGCTAAGTACTAGGTATTTGAGTTCTTTCCTAAGCTAAGCTATCAAAATTGGATTTTAGGTTAAGTTATCAAATTGTGATTTACTAAAAACTAAACTAATTAATTAATTTAAACACTTTAAACTGAATGCCCTAGCAACACAAATGAGGGTCTTAGGGTTATGAGATGCCAAAATCAAATTGGAGATTGCAAATATATTCTTATTTGAATTAACATTATGCCTTGGATTGATATTTGAAATTGATTAATTGGGATTTAACCAAACTCACTAGAACTCGCCCACCTCTCGGAGTAACAAAATTTCAATTATAGTATAAATCATTATGCAAGGTGATTTATCTGTGATTATTAGAGTTTGGTATAAGGGCCGTTTACCCATTCAAAAAAATGGACTGCGACTAATTTTTTTGGCTCGTTTAAATGCGGGCCAAATTGCCTTGGCTTGTTTAGGTCGCGAGCTAGCCCATGATGGGCTGGGTTGGTCCACAGGCCAAGAGTTTAAAAAAAGAAGAAGAAAAAGACGAAAAATATAAGAATAACAATAATACAATAACATATTTGTGAATATTTAGGATATGTTATGGAAGAAAAGATTAATATATGAATCATAAGCATTATAACATTTTTTAAGTACATATTTATTTATTTAATCGTATTATGATATCTAATAAATCATTTAAAAGACTTATTTTCATTTGTAAGTAATCAAAATGGTAACAAAATTAATTTTTAATACATATAAAACCTTGGAATATATAAATATTCCAATTTTTACAAAAAGTGACATTAAAAAAAAAATTTCATTGGCTCCTGGGTCAGCCCTTTTAGCCTGGGGGCCAAAGTGGGCCGGCCCCGTTTGCCTACCTTTAGTAATTATCAGGTAAATAGTAATTCGCTCACATCGAAATTACTACTCTTGTTGAATTTATGGACCAAGCACAACCAAGTGATCCAATCCATATTTCCAACCACATAAAGTACGTGAGTTCATGAGTTTTGTCAAAACCCGCATATCTCTATGACGAATCTTAAACCCAAGACATGTTTGTATGGATTATTGAATCTCTCCTGAGTATCTCTATTCTATTCTATCTAATTAGTGTTGGCCAATCAAAAATCAAATAGACTACAAGCAACAATGCTTATATATCCAATTTATCAAAAATCAATACCAAAACAAGTCATTTAAATATCAATTCCATCAAATCCGTCATTGCAAAATCCATAAAAATATTAATCATACCATCAAAATAATACAATCAAGCAATTAACAATACAAAGCAAAGGTTACAAACATCTCAATTGAAATTTTCTCATGAAAGTATTCAAAAACCCGAAATCCTAATAAAAATTGAGCATTGCTTGATCGTATTAAACCCCAAAATCACCCCCAAGAGTTCCTAGAACAATGGAGTTTTAGTGCCCTATGATTGAAATACATCTTCATGTTTTGCTACTATTCTACGTTGCCTCAAGTTTTTCTTTTTCTTATCTTTTTTCCTTTGCTGTCTCTCTCTTCAAAAATTAACAAAGGGAGTATTTATGCTAAAAAGCTGCGCAGGGATATAAGCTGGCAAATTACACCTGTACGCCGGCGGCCTTGATTTAATTTTAGCTAGCTTTCGATATGTAAATTAATTTTCGAGAGCAATGGATGAGTTTACGTTGGCTTAAGGTCGACAGCCTCGAAGTTCCCACTAATCAGCGTATGTTATAGAAAATGAAGGCTGGCTTGATTTGTTCTCTACACTAGCAGTGTTGAAGCTGGTGCTAATCTTTTTGATTCTATTCATGCTCAAAGCTGGTGGTGTAAATTCTCTAGATTGTCGACGTACATTGAAAAACATGAAAGTTGATGTTTTCTATGTGAAGGCCGGCGGCGTTGTTGCCAGTGCTAATATTTCAAAACTGTGAATGTACAAGGCTGGTGGTATAAGTCCACCTAAAGTTGGTGTAGGTTGAATTTTTCAAAGGCTTGTGAAATTTTTCTACAAAAGCTGGCGGCCTTTGTTATTATTGAAGGTCGGCGGCCTGTTTGCTTCAATGTCCAGCCTACTTTCTTCTCATCTCTAAATTTACTCAAATCTCTTCTAAACTGCTTGTATTTGTTGTATAAGTCCTTCAAGACCGGAAATAACACAATAAACCATACTTAAGAACCAATTCCTTTTTATTTCTATAAAATTAATAATGATTAAGCATGATTTGTTCAATAAAAAGTGAGTATACAATGACTTTATCAACTCCCCCACACTTAAATTTTTGCTTGTCCTCAAGTAAAATAAATAAGAACAAGATAGAAATCTGCCATAGAAAGTACAAAAATTTTACTTTCATAATTCAAGCATCTTTTCCTTTATAGCTCTTGACTCATGACTTGCAAATGTAGTGCCTACTAGTTTAACCAAATTGGGTGCATGTAATTAGATTACTACAATCGGAATTCAATAGCTAATATAGACAAAACAAACTTTAATCCCAGTGTTTAGCCAAAGAACCTTTTGTCTAAAAGTAAATACTTAGTCCAATAAGGAAAAACACCCATTTAAACTTTACCGAACATTAGCCGACGTATAGTCCTTGCAACACAAAGTGAAAGCATGTAGTATCTACTTTTTTCCTAGAATTTTTGTTATGACCCAAAGGGTATCCTAAATGCGACAGTTTACCGCACTCAATAAAATCTTAGTCATCCCAAAAGCTTCGATATCAGGTATAAGGCGTACCTTTACAATCATAGAGAACATACTTTGAAACAAATTATTTAATAAGATGTAATAGCAATTAAGAATGGAAATCATAATTTTAAAACTTAATCATAATATATGGAGTCTTACAAATATCAAAGAGCATTCCCCTAATAAAATATATGTAGTTCATCAAACTCTATCTTTCAAAAGAAACTACACCATAGTTTTACTTAGAAGTCTAAGTCTATATCTAGTTCTTGACTTCTTTTCAAAAGCTTATGAATCTAAAAGATGGTACTTAAGAGAAATAGCCTCTGGGCTTCAACCATAAGTAAGGGTGCTGCAAAAGGTATCTAGAAGGGTATAAGCTTACTTGCTTAGTGATAAATATTTCCATAATAAAGTACTCCTACAACCATTAATCAAACAAGTTAATTATTCAAGCATATGAAAATGCAACAAATACGTGAGCATACAATATGCATGATTTACTGGGAATCATGTGTTGAATAGATTTACGCCCTTCATTCGGGATTAGGTGTTCTAAGCCATATAGACCACTATTTGCAAATAAGATTTTTGTAGTTCATTCAAGCCACTACTAGCCGCTAAAATATAGTTCATTTAGGCAACTACTTGCCATTAAATTTATTATAGCGACCATTTGCCATTATGCAGAGTTTCGAGCTTTCAGACCTCACTACTATGCCCTTGTCCTACTAAGTGCATAGTGATGAATGCAATGTGACGCACTTAATGTTATGTAAGAATCCATTCGATTTAGTATGGTATTAGATATTTTAAAGGTGATCATACAATTTAAGACATATCAGTGCTATACTAAATCAATCAATTGACTTAAGTAATTCTTGACTCGATATAATTAATCATAATTTCAACCATGTAAGTAAAGCACATGCGTTTCACTTTTTTTATCTTTTCCTAATTCTAATGCTACTATTTACAAGCAAAAACATAAGTACGAAACGTAAGAAATAAATTCACTTTGCCATATATAGTAGTCCACTAGTCAAAATAGTCATATGGGTAGGAAAAGACACATTCCACGTCACCTAAATAAGAGAAATACCTAAAATGAGTATTTCATGGAAGTTCTACTTAAACTTGCCAATTCTATTTTACTAAATTCTTTAAAATTCGGATGGAATGAAATTCCAAGTTAAAATGATCATAACTTGCTCATTTTAACTCGGAATTTCGCATATTATATATCGTTTTTTACCTACTCGAAAAGATCTATTAATTTATAAGGTTATTTTTATCATAAAAGGTCATTTGAGTCAAAAAAGTACAGTACATAACTGTTACGAAAATTGCAACCCTTAATAATACATTTTTCCAAGCTTTTTATCAACCAAAAGTCCCATAGCAAATACATGGATATTTATATTATCGAAAAATCCTTTTTATATGTATATAAACTCATATTACATGCATGATTCAAGTGTTGTTGTCGTCCAAATTATGATTTTTCATAAAACAATCTCCTTTAGAAATTTAAATTTTGGAATCTACAAGTTTCCTTTGTAAATTTATTAAAATGAAAACTAAGATTTTTAGTCTATTTTAAGTGAGTACTTTTTATATTCTAACTACCATTTCCACTTCATAGATTTTACAAAAATGAGCTTTTATATTTTTAAAAACTTATTACTTGAGATTGTTTAGTGGTATTACTTTCTTAAGTGTTTTCTTAACTAGTAAGTTGGTTTTAACTTAACTTAGAAATTTGTCTAGTTCTTAGTGTTTATTAGAGTGTGGGTATGAGTTCTTTTAAATAAGTTTTTTAAGAAAACCTTGTTTAACAAAGGATTATAAACCTTAAGATTTAATAATAATAATATATTTTTCAGTGTTTTATAAAAGAGAATAATGAAACTACTTACTATGCCTTGGAAAAATTTTACATAATTTCATATCTTAAAAATCTAGGTTGAACTTATTCAAATTCTTAAAAGGAAACTTTTCCTAAGTGCCAACATCGCTTTTGTAAAGAGTTTAGTTTTAATTTTAATAAAAAAACTCGTTTCATTTAGACAACAACATTATGATTATGCATGAACATGAGCATATAATTATATTATATGAAGAAAAATAACTCATTAGAATATAGAAATATAGGAAATTAAATAAGCATATGAACATATAAATAAAGTGAAGTATTGGAAGTCTTAACTTGTATCAAGCTTACGGACTAGAGATAGACTAGTTCCATAAAAGAAAAGAAAAGAAAAGAAAAGAAAAGAAAATTGTTTTGACTTGATAAGGATTAGTCTAAGGTTAGAAAGACTAGTCTTAATAAAATTGCAAGAAATAAATAAATTGCAAGAAAGAAATAAATAAATTGAATGAGCATAAATAAAAGTTATGTTAGTGAGCTTATATGCTCTAAGAATATGTATACATAAATATACTTAGTAATATATATAGTTAGATTAGAAGCAATAATAAAACATAACAATATAACAATAAAAAAAATAATACTTAAACATTGTTAAACAAGATATGAACATATTGTTACTTTCGTAATACTCATAGGTTTAGGAAACATACACTATGGTCATATTATGTTAACATGAACATGAAGAATGTTTAAAAAATATTTACCTAAGGTAAACAAGTGGATGGTAGAAGAAATGGAGTATTGGTAGTTGTGGAGAGATAGTTGTTATATGGGAAGAAGAGAATGTTGGGAAGAGATTTTCTTGGATAGGAATTTTTGGAGAGAACTTGAGAGAGTTTTGTTATAGTAAAAAAGTGTGTGAAAGAAATAGAGGGAGATGGGGTGTTTATAGATAAATGTGAAGAGAAATTAGTTGTAATTAAATATAATGAAAAAAATAGATAAAGGGAGAGAATGGGGCACCGGTTTTGACGTAGAAGGGAGAGAAATTATTAAATTTATATTTTTGTAATGAAAGTAATAATATGTAAGATATGCTGTGAATAAAGTTTTATGGGAAATTAAAATTGTAAGAAATAGGTATGGTAGAGTATAAGAATAGGTAGTAAGAAAAATTAGAGATAGATGAATAGTATATAATAGTAACATGAATTGTAGACTGGACAAATTAATACCGATAGTAAAGAAAATACGCGTAAACAAGCTATGTTTGATATTTTTAGATACTGATAAATTTTAAAACTATTATTTTGGAATCCTTATAATATTACGAGTCAATGGTATTATCGAAATAATTTTACTATTTTGCGGGCCTCGACCCTATTTTCGTAAATTGATCTTGTTCGAGTTTGAATCAAACTAAATTTTTACGAATCTAATCTTTTTAAGCTTTACTATATTATTACAGACTAAAAATACAATTATCTCTATTTTATTATATAGAGGTTTAGAGTGCAGGATTGCCAGATCTAAATTCACTAGAGTTTATTATAGATTTGTTGACTTTAAGGTTTTCGGTTGACTTCTGGTTCTAGAGTTTAAGCTTAAAATTAAACATAAAATCAATGGGTTTAAATTTTTTCCCTTTTTATTATAAGTCTAATTTCATTTGATACTTTAGGATTCATTTTCGTTTTATTTCATACAAGCACTTAATCTCTTTTTTTTTTTCTTTTCAAAGTTCATGAATTGAACTTTTGCCTTTCCTCCCTTCTCGTTATAATGAGTTCATTGAGTCGACACATCTCGGGCTCATCACCCAGGTGACTAGGTTTAAAAGGGACCCCTAAGATCTTTTCCTCATTCTAACATTCAAGTTTGGATACTCTTGACTCAATTACCTAAGTTAATGGAGTAAAGGCTATGCTTATTTCTTTCCTTTATTTTAAATGCTGCAACAAATTTACGACTTTTTTTTAAAGGATCAATAAGTAAGGAGTTTCTTCTACCTCTTTCAGCAAGTATTGATATGTTCTCAAAATAACTTAGAAGAGTATTTAAAAGATAACTTTTTCTTAAAAGTAAACCTGTTTATTTTTCATATGAGGACTCAACCTACTCTTAAACTTTTAATTCTAAAGCTAAATATAAGGTAAATTTGTTCCTTAAATATTTCACAACTTAATTTTAACTAAATATTCTAATTACAAAGCAGGTGAGTAAGGCACCTAACAAGTTAATTTACATTTTTCATAGATGCTATCAACAATACTCAATACAATCTTCAAATTTCATGACAAATTTTGAAAAAATTTAGTCTAAAATTTCCACATAATGCTTTAGGACAAAAAGTTTAAAGTATGGGTTTAATAATTCAAGTTCAAATGTCATATATATTCAATCAATTAAAAAAAATTTAGACATCAGCAGACATATATGCTCCACTTCATTCTCCATATCTTATTATGCCTTCCCTCACACTTAACTAAACTGTGTCTCACTTTTCCTCGTTCAGCTCAAATCAAGAAAGAGTAAAGATAAAAAGAGATAAGGAATAACAGCTGGTTTTGATAAAGTTGAGTTCCAACCGATACAACAATAGAGAAGAAGTTCAATTGTATCCATCTTGTAAGTCCATAGCTACTCTTTAGCTCTTATCTTACAATTCTTGCATAAAGAAGATAAAGGCATCTAAGTAGCAAACATAAGACAAAAATACTAAAAGAAAAAGACTAAAAAAGAAACTACTAGACTCTCATGGTGTGTTGCCTCCCACCTAGCGCTTGGTTTATAGTCCTTAGCTGGACTTTTGCATCTCATACTCAAGAAGGCTAAAAAAGTCAGGATTCCCTAGGTCCAACTCCAGCGTCTCCATCAAACTTCACTCTCTTTTGAAACACTCTAACTTTTTCACCATCAGTTGCTCTTAATAGTTGATCTAATGAGATATCACTAGAGACATCAATCTTGTGTCGTTTCTTACATTTTCTAGCACATAGCATAATTTCCTCATCTCCAATTCTTAACACTATCTTTTGTCCTTTTACATCAATGAGGGCTCTAGCTATAGCTAAGAATGGCTAAGAGGCATGTGATAATCTTCTTTCATATCGATCACCACAAAGTTAGTGGGAAACTTATATGTACTTATCTGAATAACCACATCCTCACATATACCTATAGGAGTCTTTGGAGTTCGATTTGCCATTCTAAGTGTCATACCTGTGCTCTTCAACATGCTCCCTAGCTTTAATCTCTCCATCAACTTAAAAGATATGAGGTTTACCGCAACACCTAAATCACATAAAGCATTCTCAATAGATTTACTAGCAATGGTGCATGGAACCGTAATCTTTCCTGGAGCACCTAGTTTAGGGAGCATGTATTCCATTGTTATATCCATCTCTTTGTATGGTAGACTTATATGCTCCTGTGCTATCTTATTTTCCTTCATGCTTGATGTGTCACTTAAATCTTCTTTAGTCATCTCCATCATCTTGCTTTTACTTGTGATTTCTATTTTCTCCATCTCATTAACCTTGAAAAGGTTGAAAATGGATAATTGTAAAACAAGACCTACACCTATGAGCACGAATGTAAAACTTGACAAAGATGAAAATGGCAAAAATATTTGTGAAAAGCTTTATAAAGGCATGATACGCAGTTTGTTATATTTAACAGCTTTAAGACCTGGTATCTTGTTCTTGGTGTGTGCATGTGTATGATTTCAATCTTATCTAAAAGAACCACACTTGAATACAGTAAAACACATATTAAAGTATGTTGCAGGAACTATTGAAATTGGCTTGTGGTATCCAAAGTTTACCTTTTCAATCTAGTTAGATATTCTGATGCTGACTTTACTGGATGCAAAATAGATAAAAAAAACACAAGTGGCACATGACACTTTCTTAAGACCTGGTATCTTGTTCTCGGTGTGTGCATGTGTATGATTTCAATCTTATCCAAATGAACCACCCTTGAATACAGTAAAACACATATTCAAGTATGTTGCAGGCACTATTGAAATTGGCTTGTGGTATCCAAAGTTTACCTTTTCAATCTAGTTAGATATTCTGATGCTGGCTTTACTGGATGCTAAATAGATAAAAAAAAACACAAGTGCATATGACACTTTCTTGGAAACTCCTTATTATCTTGGCACTCAAAGAAACAAAATTCAGTTGTACTTTTAACTACTGAAGCTGAGTATCTAGCTATCGGTAGTTGTTGTGCACTAATTTTATGGATGGAATAAACTTTGCTAGGTTAAGGATTAAAGTATGAAAATGTTTCAATTCGTGGTGATAACACAAGTGCTTCTAAATTTAACAAAAAATCTGATCCAACACTCAAGAACCAAGTATATTGACATCAGACATCATTTCATTAGTGATTATGTTCAAAACAGAGATATTAGCTTGGAATTTATTGATACAAATAACCAAATTACTGATATTTTTATAAAACCCTTGAGAGTGAGGATTGTTTTTGCACATAACATAGAGAATTGGGCATGAGAATGATGAGTGCTAAATATCAAGAAGCCAAGATGAGATATCCCAAACCCTTAGCTAATTAAATTAGAAATGCTTTAATTGGATAATATCATAGATAGCTAATTGTGAATATCGTTTAGATAATTTAAAAGAGTAAAATAAGTAAATAATAGAAAAGAAATAGACAAATTGATATAATTAAATTAGTAAAAAAGTTAAATTGAGATTTAAGATTTTAAATATTCTTTTAAGAATGTCTATTATCTTCAATTATCAATTTATAAAATAAATGATCCAATTTCTCTCAAATATCAATTTGAGTTACTTTTCTTGTAATTTCAATTCTCTAAACCTCTAAATAAACAGCTTGAATGTTTGATAAATTCTTTAAAACCCTTAGACTTTAGTTAAATTTTATTTTGTAAAATCTCACTAATTTTTGAGATTAATTACTTGTTTAAAAATATCAGTTTTAAACTCGAATCCGAATTAAATATCAAATTTTTATAAATTAAACTTTTGAATTGTGTGTATATCAAGTTATTAATTTCTAATATATATGTTCGCAAATTATTTTTTAATTATTTAAGATTCTTAAAATATTATCAGAAAGGTTTTAAATCTAATACCGTATTCTAAAAAGTATCTTTAATTTCCTAATCCTTATTTTTTTCCTCCCCTTTTTCCTTTGCTATTTTCTGCTTCTTCTTTTTCCTTTACCATTTCTTTCCTTTCCTTTCCTTTTCTCTTTTTTCTCTTTTCTTTCTTTAAAGATTATAACCTCGAATCTCATATTTTAAAGAGATCATAGGGTAAAGTAATGTTAGAAAAAGAAGATAGAATATAGAATGTATGCATGTAGAAGCTTCATCAAATGGAAAGGAGGAGTAGTAGAGAAGATCAAGTTAGTTAAATTAGCTAGACATGTAAGTTTTTTTTTCTTTGTTTTAATGGTTTTGTATGCATGTTATAAACTCCTAAAATTTCGATTAATTTTAAGTTTAAGCTTAGAACCAAAAGTCAACTAGGAACCCTAAAGGTCAACAAAAGTCAAGTGCAAACCCTAGAATCTAGGTCTGGCATTCTCGTATTCTTTAGTCCTAGAAAACGAAGTTGAGTTAATTAGTAATAATAGTTCATAATATCTTGAGGAAATATAAAAATATTAGATTCGCGAATTTTGAGTGTCCTTCGAACTCAAACGGGATAAGTTCTCGAAAAGCGTGTTCCGAAGCCGGAATAATAAAAATATTCCGATAAACCGTTAGGACCGATTTAATACAAGGATTTCAAAAATATCAGTTTCGTAATTTTTCGGTAACTAAAAATAATAGATATCTTATTTATATGCGTATTTTCTTACTACCGGTATTACTAGTCATATCTACTTTACATTACACTATTCATTACTATTCATTTATCTTTACTTTTTCTAACACCTACTCTTACAACCCCATACACCTATTATCTTTACTTTTTATCTTTCCCATAACTTTATATCATATTTACCTTACAAGCTATTACTTTTAATACAAAAAAATATAAAAAATTCCATCTCCCTCTCTCTCCTCTCTCCATGGCCAGCGCCCTCTCTCTTCCATCTATCTAATTTTTTTTCTTTTTAATTTATTTTATTACATCTAAATTCACTCCCTATTTTCCTATAAATACCCCTCCTCTCTCACTTCATTCACACATTTACTGCTCACAAAGTCAGTACCAAATCTCTCCAAAATTCTCATCTCAAAACTCCTCCACAAACACTCCCAAAACTTTCTCAAATTTTCCTCTCAAAACCTTCTCATACTATAAATACTACCACCATTCTTACTTTAGGGAAGAATACTCTTTAAATTTCTCTTACCATGTCATGTAACTTTACATGGCCATAGTGTAAGTTTTCTAAACTTAATGTTATGGAAGCTACAATATGTTCATGTATTGTTTTTGTTTATGAATATGTATTTATGTATTTCTATGTTATTATTTTGCTCATATTATAATTGATATTATGTTAACCTTTTATATATATGTAACTAGATATAATTATGTACTTATTATATATAATCTTTAGAGCATATAAGCTCATTGTTATTTATTTACTTCCAAGTTATGTAATTTATTTATTTATTTCATGTTATTTTAAGACTAGTCTCTAGTTTTATACTTGTCCTCATCAAGTCAAAACTATGTTTGTTTTCGTTTCCTTATTTCTTTTGAGACTAGTCCATTTTTAGTCCCGTATATCTTGATGAAGTTAAGGTTTTCAATACTTGACATATTTCTTTACTTGCTTATTTTATTACTTATTATACTCTTCTTATGCTTTCATAATTTCATAATTCCATAATCATAATCATAATCATGCATGAACATATTAATTTTGTCTCAACAAAATGAAGAAGGAAAAACAGGGTTTCCTCAAAATAGAAGTTCTTTTCAAAATAATTGTTATTATGAGAGAAATGATTTTTCTATGAAAACTTAAGAATCCATCTTAGTATATCCTCTCTAAGAAATTTAATGGAGCTCATAATAGAATTTAGAAACCTAGGAATATAGGAATTCTTAGATAACACATACTTGTACCTTACAAAATTGTATTCTTTAAAAATTTAAAAAATTTCAAGTTCTTATTTAAAACAAAAGTTTTACTAAACTTCACTTTTCATCACTTTGAATTTCAAAAAATTAGTTTGACAAACACCAAAGAAATTTTCTTTCACAAAATAGAATGATCTTAAGGAATAAAATTAATAAACAACTTAGGAAATCATTTCTTTAAATATAAGAAAATATAGAATTAATAGATTTATTACTACCTTCAAAAAGTATTAGAAACTAAGTTATATGGAATTTAAAAAAACAAAAATCCTTCTTTTGAAATTTAAAAGACTAATGAAATGGAATTAAGGAAAAGAAAAGACTCATTTAAAATAACTTAAGAAATTTTCTAACAAGCTAAGAAGAAATTTTTAAAAATTATACTTTTAGAAGACTTTGCTTCACCAAAAATTCATGGTTGAGACAACTTCGTTAATTCTATACATTTGATATGAGTCAATGAATACACACACACACACACACACACACACACACACACACACACATATATATATATATATACATTTTTAAAGGTCTTTCAAACCATTATAATATCTGTATCTTTGATACAAGTTTTTGAAAAAAAAAGAAAAAGTAAGTTTTTCAAAATTCGTGGTGAATCTGATCACCACTGTTTTGAAGCTCAAGCAACTTAGTTTGATAAAAAAGTTTTAGAATTGGATAGAACTTTTCGAATATGTAGAAAATTGTATATTATATGCGCAATTCTGAGCTAAAATGACCAAGTTATGGCTATTTTAAGTTAGAATTACTCTCTATACGAATTTTAACGATCTTATGATATAATTTTTGATAAGTACCATAGAATCAACAAGAAATACTCATTATGGGTATTCTTCTTGATTAGGTGATCCCGATGGTGAATGTTTGTACCCAGATGATTATTTTGATTAGTGGAATTACCAATCGACTCATCCATAAGAATGAAGTGTCATCATGGCCGAGTGAGTCTACACTCTTTTATTTTCATAGTTACAATTGTGCTTGTAAATTTAATTGCATTAGAATTAAGGCAAGATAAAATGGAAGTTGTATGATAATATATTGAAAGAATATTAAGCATATCGAAGCATGAATTGCTTGTAATAAATTGTATGTGTATATTCACATTGAAGTGTTTGAAATTGGTTGATCACTTTGTAAGAAATTAAAATATAACGGCTAGACTTTAATTGAAATTTATGCATGCACTTCACATGTTAAGACATATTGCATTCACTATTATATAATTGGTGGGACAAGTGTATGATAATGGTGGTAGGCATAACCGGTATATCATGTATGTGGTGAGTAGGAGTATAAAATTTACATAAATATTGGTGGCTAGTAGGAGTCGGTAATAACTACATGTTTTTGATGGCGTATAGGAGCCGGTAAGATTATAAAAAATGTTTTAAAAGAAGTAGTGGTCGTAATGGGCCGGAATACTTAACCCCGAATGAAGGGCGTAATTTATTCAACATATGATTCCCTGAAAATCATATGTCTTGTATATTCACATGCTTGCTACATCCCATTTGCATGCTTAAAAAACTTGGTTGATAATTTTTTTTTGTTCTAAGTATGAATTTTGGGATTTACTCACTAAGCCCATAAGCTTACGCCCCTATAGATATTTGCATTCTCAGGAGCACCTGTTTTTGTACCCAAGATCTCCTCTTATCCGAGTAAGTTTTCTTTTGGAGTTTTTGAAGGAAATCTACTTGAAGAATTAGATTAGAATTCCTTTTAAAATTTTGATGTAGTATTAAATTATTGTATAGACTATTAGTTATTTTTTATCCTTGGAATTTAGCAGAGGTATGCCCCTAAAAATCATGTAATAGACCTTTGATTATGAATATTATGATCTATTTTATTTCTGAATTCTGTATGGTCATTTTTACTTACTTAGACTACACTTTTCAAAAGCGTCTCCTATTACTGTACTAGATGCCTTTTATGTAATATTAAGACTTTCGCATGATTAAGGTGGTCATTCTTGAGTCTTGATATTATATGTGGCGGACTACCACGTCTAGGGTACCCTTCGGGGCGTGACACATGTATATGATGCATTGGAATTAGACATAAGGAGGATCTGTAATAAAATTGGTAGATGAGTGAATTGATAAAGTTTATGAAATGTTCAAATGTTTGATATGAAGTTATGAGAGTTGTATGATGTTGGAGATGTGGAGTTTATATGTATTTGGTATTGTTAAGTGAGTGTGATGAGTTGTATGCAGCTTTTATGATGTTTTAGTTGATATAGAAGGTGCAAAAATTTGATAAAACGAAGTTTGAAAAATAAGGTAATTCATAACCTCTTGAAGTACGTCCTGTATGGGTGTACAACGACCCTTACAAGCCTCTGGTTGTGACGTTTTTCATTTATATAGGCATATAAGGGCCTTTATTGGCCTTAGGTCATAGCGACGCTATTTTGTAATTTAGCCATAACTTTTTCATCTAAACTCGGATTGAGATAATTAAAAATGCTATAAAAAGCTTAAAAAGAGCTATACAACTTTCATGTTTTAAGTTTTTGAAAATTCTAAAAGTATCAGGACCTAAATTTTATTTATTTCCAACTATTACATATCTAAATAAAGTTGAAAACTTGTGTTTACTAGTTAAGCATATGTAGTTAAGTATAAAATGAACTTAGCTAATAAAACTAAGTTCAACTTGATTAAATGGACTTGAATAAGTTAAAATGAATTAGATTGATTAAGTTTTATCAACTTGGTTAAAAATTAAGATAATATATGTTTAAATTGGATTTGACTTAGATTAATATGTTAGGATAAACCATAAATAACATAGGAAATATGTTGTTTTAAATGTGTGTTTGCATGAGAAATGATGTATTTTCGAATATGAATGATATGATGATGTTTTTGTAATAAAATACTATAAACTAAGAGAAAAGAAATGCTTTGACAAACAATGAAGAATTGTCCATATCTTGGCAGGGCGATCTTCGCAGCCATGGTGAGATTCCCACTTAGTGTCTAATCAAATAGGATCTTAATATGAGTTTGATATAAATAGATAGTTAAATTAAATGCTTATATGAATTTAATTGTTGAAAAGATATGGATATCTAATATATCTTTTGAAAGGGCTTTTGAGACTCTATTTGGATTTCAAATATGAAAGCTATGCAGTAACTGCGGTGATGATTGTTACAATTGCATTTTAAAATGGATCAAAACTTAAAGACAATCTTTATAATTGAGTGTTGCTTATGCTTGTGCTTCTTCTTGTGCCATTGAATCCAGTTCGGGAAGCGACAACCTTGTCCTGAGTGGGGTACTGTAGTTTAGGCGCTTAGGCCATCGCCGTCATGATGCAATAACATTTATAAGTGGCTCAATGGGTAGTTAATAGGGCAAATGATATCGGTGTAATGTTTAATTAAGCTTAAGATGAAGTAACATAATTTAGTTCACGTTTATGAGACTGGTTTAACTAAGTGATGTTATGGAAGGAGATAAGTGAAGAGCGAGCAACGACCGGGAACCCTGAATGAGGCTATTTTCCTCTTTTTTGGTTAGTATAGGAGCTATGGGTATTTAGGCTGCCTATATCAACCCCTTGAGTAGCTGTTGTTACTCAGAATCCCCAGGTTCTCAGAGGCTTATTCTGGAGTGTGAGTACTCCCATGTTGCTTTGTAAGCCCTTAGATTTTTCGATAAATATAGTAAACCCTAAGAACCGAAGTCAAATCGGAACCCTAAAGTTAACATAATTCTATGTTTAGTCTAGTGAATCTAGATCCAACAATCTCGTGTTCTTAAATCCTAATAAGTGGAATGGAGATACTTGTGGATAATGGTTCATAAAAATATAAGAAAGCTTAAAAATATCAGATTCGCAAATTTCTAGTGTCTTTCGAATCCGAATGGGATCAGTTTTCTAAAACTGTACCCCAACACATTAGACGATGAAAATATTCCGACAATACCATTTGACTCGTAAAAACATAAGGATTTCAAAAATATCAGTTTCAGAATTTTTTAGTAACTAAAAATATCAGATATCACATGTAAATCCCTAATTTTTAGGGTAATTTAAGCTTAAACCTTAAGCCGGAAATTCAACTGAAAACCTTAAGTCACAAATCCTTAGGAAACCCTAGCAGTTTAGATCCGGTAATCTTGTGTTCTTAAATCGAGAGTCGAAATATGAGTGGAGAGTATAGATTGGTTCGTAATAATCTTAGGATGCTTAAAAATATCAATTAGGTAAATTTTTGGCCTATTTCAAATCCGATCGGATATAGAATTTGAAAAGCGTGTCGCGAGGCTCGAGATACCAAGAATATGCTATTAGTACCGTTAGATTCATAATTTCATAAGATTTCCAAATATATCATTTATATAATTTTTCGGTTTATAAAAGTTTCAGTTATAGCCTTTTTATCGTATTTTCATTACTACTGGTAATTTAATTGTCTAATTTACTTTTTGATTTCTAATAACACTATTCATAAGTATAACCACCCATACCCTATTCTTACATCCTTACAGCGTATTCTTACAATCTTACATCATTTTCCTTAAAATTACTTTTCCAATACCTTTTATTACTTAAGTTATTTTTAAATTTTAAATTTTATTACACAAAATATCTTACATCTCTCTCTCTCCCCTAGCCCCTAGAACTGATGTTCCCCTTGTTCTCTCTCTCTCTCTCATTTTGTTTAAATTTTCTCCTTTTATTTACTCAAAACAAATCTTAATTTCATTTCTATAAATACCCTTTTAGTCTTTCACTTTTGAATTTTCTCTGTTTTCTCTTAGGTGAAAACTCTTGCAAAATTTTTTTCTCTCCCCCTCTCTCTCTCTTGTGCCATGACCTCTTCCCTCTCTCACACATACACAAACAATTTTTCTTCAAGTTTTTCTAGCTCCAACATTTAATAAGTAATAGATCTACACTCTACCACAATAAAACATGTAATGACAAGATCATACATGTGTGGTTCCACCAAAATCCCTATGAGCTTTATGCTAGGGGCGTGGAAACATTTAAGCATGACATCCTTGCCATCACAATGTGGTGGATCTTGTTATTTAAGTTGTTTTACTATTATTTTGCCATATTATTGTTTATGTTGTTATTATTGATATTTTGTGCATTTATTCATTATTAACCACATCTACATAATGTTGATATTGTATTTACATTCATGACTTGCATGATATACTAGATCTAGTTGTTTTGAACACATAAATGCCATAGATTTTGTCTTATGTACATAAAAGACTTGTAGCAGCATAATAATAGTGAGAAAGTGTTAAAAAGTCCAAGATCTATTTTAGTTTCAACAAAAATGATTTTTGGAAATTCAGATCTAAAAAGAACCCTGTTTTAAAAATCTTTTTGCCAACTCCAAAATGAGTATTTTATATTAAATATGAAGGGCTTATGGAATAGGTATCATAAAGGAATGGTTTTGGAGGAGTAAAGCTTAGATCTACTAAGAGATAGTTTCAAAATAAGAAAAGTTTACAAAACTTACGTTAGCATTATGTTTCAACCCCAATAACAAACTTAAAATTTGTAATAAGGAAAGGTTGATATTTGAACACCTATTTTTCAACCCTAAAACAAAGGTTTTATTAAAGAAATAGAGCCTTAAAGAGTAGGTTTGATTAGTACTTAATTTTAGAAAAATTAAATGAGTTTTACACAAGAAACAATCTCAAACATGAATTTCAAAATTTGGATTTAGAAATGATCCCCATTTGAACACCTATTTCCAATCACCAAAATGAGGATTTTAATGGAAAAATAGAAGCCTTAGGGAACAGATGTAATAAAGACTTAATTTTGACAAGGATAAGTGGATTTTATCAAGGTCTAATCCTAAAACAAGGAAAGGTTTGAAAATATAGATTAAATAATGTTTTCATTCCTTAAAATTTTGTAAAATTCGTAACTAGGTAAAAACCCTATTTAAACATCTATTTTCCAACTCCAAAATGAAGAATTTTATTAAAATGATGAATGTGTTAGGCATATAGGTCATTAGGATTGTGTTTTAATAAAATAAGTGTGAATTTGCAAGAAATAAAACTAGTTTTCTTAAGTCGAGTAATTTAAAAGGTTTTATAAAGCAAAAGTTTTCTAAAAGAATTCTTGTAATCAAATATCATCAAGATATACATATAGATAGCACATATCATGACATTTATGATAATGACTTGCAGATATTGCATGTACATTTAATACACTTGGTAGAAACCAAGCTTGAGGAAATAGTGTCTTTCAAACCCCATAAAACATTGTCTAAGTACCTGAGGAAATAGATTGATCAAAACCCATGAACCATGCATGATATTGAGTTATATATGTATATAAAAGAGTTTCAAGATATAATGATAGCTAGGTATCTATCAAAGCTTATGGATGATGCTTGGATTGAAATTAGAATTTGATTTGTGGGGTGGGAATCTCGTATATCTGTACCCTATTGTTCATGAACCAAATGAATTTTTTTGATGGAAATAACTTTAGAAATAGATAGCTCTCGTCAAATAGGTATAAATCGGTATATAATATGCGAAATTTCGAGTTAAAATGACCAAGTAATGGCCATTTTAAGTTGGGATTTCCTCTTACGTGAACTTTGACGAACTTGTTGGAATAAAATTTATAAGTTTCATTTAAACTTCATAGAAATACTCATTGGAGGTATTTCTTTTGTTAGGAGACTTGGGAGACGGACTAAACCTTCCTGATGATTAATATGATTAAGAGAAATTTCGCATCATGGCAAAGTGAATTCACTTTCTTTAAATTACATGCTTATGATTGTGCTTGTAATGATAGTGGCATTAGAATTAGGATAAGATAAAATTGGAATGTGCATGTGAATTTTGCTTGGTTGAATTGATGATAAGAATATCGAAATGGGAATTATAGAAATATGTGTATGATTTAGTATAGAATTGAAGTGTCTGAAATCTTTATGATTGCATATAATTCACTTAAATAATATGCCATGACCATATAACTAAATTGTCTATGCATAACATATATTGAGTCACATTACATTCGTTGTTACACCTTTGTGGGAAAAATGCATAATAGCTAGATAACGGGTAGGCTTGAAAACTCGGATATCGGCGCGGGGTCACTTGAATTAAAATGGAAGTGGAGTAGGCACTTGAATCTACTACATAATTAACGAGTGGATGGCACATAAAACAACCACTAAATGAATAAGAAAAAAAAAATTGAAATCTATGGTCATGCGGGCCTGAAACACTTAACCCCGAATGTAGGGTGTAAATCCATTCAACATAGAACTCCCGGAAAGTCTTATGTATTGTATGCTCACGTGCTTGTGCATTTCATATGATTATTTAAAATAACTTGCTTGCCCTATTGTTCGATTGAGTATTTAATTTGGAAGTGAAACTCATTAAGCTCACAAGCTTATACCCTCACAATTTCCTGTTGCAGTACAATTATTTATGGCTATCCCAAGGAGCTACTTTTCTTAGTACAACTTTTGGAAATCAAGGAGCTTTTTGGAGAAGTCGGGACCTAGATGTTAGGCATAGACTTCTAGTTAAATCTCCTTAATTATATATATAAATGTTGTTATAAGAGACCTTTGTGGACCTTAAAGACTCTTAATAGTTTGGTGGCAGTATGCTCCTTAGATTTTTATAATAGATTAATCTTGGTCATAACTATTATGATTTATATTCTTGTTGCTATGTATGTCTTCTTAAGCTATTTCGATTCAAAGTAAGGTCCCCTACAAGGTGAACGTAAGCCTTACACCCGATATCTAAACTCATGGGATGACTAAGGTTGTCATACTTGAGTTTGAATATCGAGTGTGACAGGCTGCCGTGTTTAAGGTATCCTTTGGGCCATGACATCGCATTTTTACGTGTATTTTCTTACTTCCAGTATTTTATTAGTTGTATCTACTTTACATTCTATATTATTTATCTATCTCTACTTTTTGGTACAACCTATTCTTACATTCTATATACCTATTTCTTACAATTTTCATTTTCTATAAAAGTTCTACACCATATATTACTAAACTTCTTTTATACTTTTCTTCAAAAATTAATTTTAAATTACTCTTTTCTTTCATGTCATCAATTTTTTTCTTTTTCATTTATTTAATTAACTACAATTTCCCTCCAACTTTTCTCATAAATATCCCCCTTCTCTTTCATTTTTTTCACACTTCATCCACTCACAAATTTACTACAAAAAAACTCTCTAAAATTTTCCTCTTAAAACTCTCTCCAAACTCCCTCTCAAATTTCCTCTCTACATATTCCCAAAATTCTCTCAAGTTCTTACCAACACCACCATTTTCTTCACTGCCATTTATTTTTTAGGTAATAAACCTTCTTCATATTACTTCTACCATGTCATGTAACTTTATATGACCATGGTGTGAGTTTCATAAACTTATTGTTATGGAATTACACTATGTTCATGTATTGTTCTTATTCATGAACATCCATTCCTATATTTTTATGTTGTTATTATGCTTTGCTCATATTATTGTTGTTATTTTGCTAACTTCTTATTTATATCTAACTAAATATATTCATGTACCTATATATATCTTTTAAAGCATATAAACTCACTTGTTATTTATTTATTTTCATGCTTTTCAATTTATTTACTTGTTTCATGCAAATTATTAGGACTAGTCTTTCTAGTCTTAGACGTATTCTTATAAAGTCAAAACAATTTTCTTTCTTTTCTTTTCTTTTTGGGACTAGTCTATTCTTAGTCCCAAGATACCTTGATGAAGATAAGATTCCAATACTTGACCTTACTATTATGTTCTTATTGCATTTATTTTATCTTATTATGTTATGTTTATTATATTTCTCATGACTACATATTTATGTTCATGCATGGGAATATTGATATTGTCTCAACGAAAATATGAAGAAAATATTTTTGCGAACTCTTTTAAAAAATAAACTTTGGTTACTTAAAGAGAGAATTTTCATTAAAAACTAAGAGTTTTACCTTCACAAATCTTTTCCAAAAATTTAAATAAACTCATAATAAGTCTTAGTAATAATGGTACATTAGAGTTTTAACAAAGGATACATAAAGTAAATTTTCACACATACTCATTTCAAAATGATAAAATGGAAAAGTTTTCTTTAAAAAGTTAAGATTTCAAATTCTTACTTAACAAAAGTTTCTTTAAACTTATTTATGAAAGTTCATCAAAACTCCAAAGTACTAAGGTAAAACAAGTTTAGCAAGATTATCAAGAAGTTCTCTTTTTAACAAAATAAATTTCTCTTAGGGAATAAAATTAGTGGACAACTTAGAAAATCATTACTACTTATTAAAGTAAAACTTATTTTAGGAAAAACGAAGAACAAGCGAACTTTAATAAATTTTTGTCACTATCAAGAAAACATTTAGAAACTACACTTTTAACTTTTAAAAATGAAGTTGTAGGAATTTTAAAAGACTAAAATTATTTTGGAAAATTTGAATTGTTTTCAAAGGATAGATAAAGTTAAAAAGAGGAAAATACTTACTTATAATAATTCAAGAACTTTTCCAACAAAGCTAAAATAAAATTTTTCAAAGCATTACTTTTCCAACTTTTAGAACACCTTGTTTTACAAAAATTATTGTTGGGACAACTTCACTAAATTCATGCTTATGATATGAGTCAATATATTTGTTCAAAGAATTTTCCAACTATAGTAATATTTATATTTTGGTACAAGGTTTTTTGGATGAAGAAAAGTTTGAAAACTTGAGTTTTGAAATATGGAATTTTTGTGATGAATCTGTATGTCACTATTCTGAGACCCAAAAGGCTTATTTTCATAAAAATAATCGTAGAAATGGATAGATATTTTCGAGTAGGTAGAAAACGGTATATAACATGTGAAATTTCGAGTTAAAATGAGCAAGTTATGGCCATTTATTTTAAGTTGAAATTTCCATTCATGCGAATTTTGACTAACCTAATAAGATAGAACTAGAAAATTTAAGTAGATCTTGGATGAAATACTCATTTCGGGTATTTCTTTTGTTTAGGTGATGGGGACCAAGATCTTCTCTTTTCCGAGGATTACTTAAACTAATAGAAGATCGCTATGGATGAGTGAGTTTTCTTTACGTATTTTGTATTTGCATATGTGCTTATAGAATAGAGCACTAGATGTTAGGAAAAGATAAAATTGATATGCATGTAGGATATCATGGAAATTATGTATGTAAATCGTTATGTGCCATTAATGAATGATAAGTATATTGGAACCCAATCTGTGATTGTTATAATTGTCTCTATGTATATTGTTGCATGTGTGCAAATATTGATTGATCACTATAAATGAATTAATGTCGGATTGGATATCCCATAAATAAATTGCTCATGCATATCACCTAGAATATCATTTTGCATTTTGCTACTACTCCTCAGTATGGGACCGGAAAGGTCAGCTGCCTACCTATATCTTGAGGATTTAAGACATTTGAGGAATACAACCTCAAGTTGTAGCCGAGCCGGGTTGATCGCTTTGGGTAAGGAAAGCTTGGAGACTAGTAATACGGTTTATTGGAACCCCAAGATGCAGGCAAAATTTCAAGGAGGTCGATTAGGGCCTAGTTCAAATCATTCCCTAGCCACCTATGGAGAGGTAAATCCATCATACATACGAAATCGGATAGTCGTATGTATTGTTTGATCATATGATTGTTGCATTTCATATGCTTGTTTAAATGAACTTGGTTGAGTGCTTACTATGATTACTTTTGCGTAAGGAATATCTCATTAAGCTAGTTTTGCTTACTCCCCAATAGACTTTTGATGTTGCAGGATCCTTATTTCATACCCGAGACCACCTTGATCATCTGGGTAGAATCTATGTTTTAGGAAGCTTTTGGAGGAATTCTGTTTTGAAGTCTTAGATTAGATTTATTCTAAAATCATCTAGCTTTAGTTATTTGCTTTAGTGAGATTTTGTTATTATGGAGACTTACTAGGGGAATGCCCCATAGAAGTTGTAAGACTTTATATTTTGATGAAATATATTAAGTATTATTTTGAATATTCCGCTGCCAATATCTTTAAATGCATAACTCCATCGATCTTCCTTTGTTGTGAATGTATGCCTTATATCGATATGAAAGCTTCCGAGTGACTAAGGTAGTCATTCTCAAGTTTTGATATTATGTATGGTGGGCTGTTATATTTAGGATACCCGTTGGGGCGTGACATGCTTGCTTTACTAAAATAAAAGATAATAATTTTTTGTTTGTTGCATTGCATTTAGTTAGACTTGTGTTCCATTTTATGTGTGTCTGCGTTACTGTGTACTGAGCTTTGGCTCATGATTGTTGTTTTTTGTGATTTTTCTAAGTGTTGTATTGATGATTGATGATGATGGTGATGTGATGATGATTTACTTGGTGAAGGGCAACCCTGGAGATATAAGATGAGTTAGGATCATTGGATTATACTTTGTGTTTTATTTTAAGAATTGGATTTATATTTTAAGTTTTTAATATTCTTTTAAGAGGCTTGGTGGAGCGCATATTTTGTAATTTAAGTTCTTTTTAGAGTTTTGTTCACCATCATCAAAGGTATGTGATATACCTAATGATATGGATTTGTTTTTATGATGAATGATCTAATCATGTGAGTAGACTTAAGAAATGTTTTTATGAGATTTGTGATTAATCTACTTATAAGAGTAGATTACGAAAGGTTTTTATGAAAGATTTATTTTATCGTTATTGAATCTAGTTGTTTCGAGAATCTAATTAAACGATTTCATAATTAATAAAATTTAGTTGCAAATGTTTATTATAAACATACCATTTAAGGAAGTCTGTGCATGTAATACTTTAAGTATTATATATGGCATTACAAAATGGTATCCATGTGAATGTTTATCTTAGACATTGGCTCTTTCATAATTAATTAGGATGCATTCTAGAATTGGTGAGTTGAGTGTGGGGAAAGTTTTTGTTTTCAGTTTGTGTTGGTTTGTTATGTTATAATGATTATTAAACCTCTAATTTAGGACTTAATAAACATTAATTAATCACATTAAATTAAATAACTTGGCTTATTTACTTTCTGTGATATTTGAAATGGGATTAATTGGAACACTTTATGATTTATTAAGTATGTTATGTTGTCTGATTGTATGATATTTGCATATTGTATGCTTTAAGTAAAACATTATCATGTGATATGTATATATATAATATGTATGAATGTACATTTTCCTATGAGATGTTTTGTTATGTGATATATAAATATATATTTTTTCCTTTTAAATTTATATATCTTATGAGATGTTTTGTGAATGTTGTGTGTTGTTATGATTTTGTGTATGATATATGTCTTATTATGTATATTTCTTGTAATATGAATCTAAGTGTATGTTTTGATGTCTGTTTGTAAATGAACTTAATTCAAATTTGGCCAAATGTTAGTAGAGCACAAAGGATTTAGATGAATACTAGGACTTGCTCCAAAAATCCTCTAAAATTGGAAATAGACTCTAGGTGTTGTGTGTTATGTTTTGGTATGTGTTTGCTTTTGTTTAAAATATGAACTATAATAGGAATTTTCCCTTTAGGATTTATTTGTTGGTATATTGACAAATACAAGGAAATTAAATGAAAAGAAAATTAAAGTTTTGAATCGACATTGACATTTCCAAGTTTATTAATTTGACAAACATATATCCTCAAAAGCTAATGAATATTACCTAGATTTAATTCAAGAATTTTCTTAAAACTCATAAGATAAGATATTAACAATAATATAGTGACAAGATAAAAATTTTAATTAATTTTCAAAATAAAATTTTAATGATAAGCATATACATAAAATGTGGAAATTGTTTATGAGGCAAAGTTGGTAAAACTAATACACACGCAAATGATGAAATTGAAAAATATTAATTATGTTTTTGCTAAAGTAAAAGTGTTGATAAAAGCTACAAAATACAATTTTTTTTTTTTTTATAGTTAAAAGGACATGGCTATTGTATATTTCCCATGCACATTGTCATATATATTCAGTGTGGATGGAATAGCAAATTTATAACCTTCAATTGTTAGTTGTTGTTTTGTATCAGTTAGTATCGTGTCATCATATGTCCCTGTGAGTCAAGAGTCGAGTAAAGTAGGGTCAAGTTAAGTCAATGTCATCAGTTCTATTGAGTTCATGTTTGAGTCTTCTTTTGTCGAGTAAATAAAGGTTGAATAATTGCTAAACTAGTTCCTACTATTTTATATGCTATATTGCATTAAATAGCAGTATTGTAAAGTTAAAGGAGTTTTTCAAAAGTTCAAGTTAAGAAATTAAGAATAAGCGTAATTATAAGAAATAATATTAAAGTTAGATAAATAATTTAAAATTTTGTATTAAGAGATTGAAGAAATATATAAGGAATAATACAAGTTATAATGAGATAATGCTAAACCCAAATAACACTAAAATTTCAACCTGTCTTGGAAAGAAGAATGAAAGATATGAAACATGTGTGATAAAAGAAACAAATGATGTAATCATATAAGTTAACAAATAAATATTTGGTAAATAATTCAAAATTTTCTTAGAGATGAAAAGTAGTAACAAAATTTGAATGAAAAATAATCAAGTGTAATGGAAGAATAAAATTCATAAAATGATTAAAAGTTTATGAATAATAAAATTAAAAGTATATGAAATGTCTTATACCAACAAATAGTCAAGTGAATTTTGAGGATAAAATTCTCATAAGAGGGGAAGAATGAAATACCGTAAACCTTTGCTAATTAAATTAGAAATGGTTTAATTAGATAATATGTCAATTGTGATCAATACATGTCTACTTCCAATTGGTCCTACAAAACTGAGGCTATACGTTCACAGTGAAAAATAAAATACTGTACAATTGAATAAATCAAATGCAAATATCATGACATGATAAGATAGATCAAATGAGCAAATAATACAAACTCATTCATAAGAGCAACTTTATGTCATTATAAGTTTATATATATTCCTTAAAAATAATAACACGATTGTAAACCCCTAAAATTTTCAGATAATTTTAAGTTTGATCTTAGAATTAAAAGTCAACCGAAGCCCTAAAGGTCAACAAAAGACTAGTACAAACCCTAGATTTTAGATCTGGCATTTCTGTTTTCTTTAGCCCTGGAAAACGAAGTTGGAATAATTAGTGATAATAGTTCGTAATAGCTTTAGGTTATATAAAAATATCAGATTTGCGAAATTCGAATGTCTTTTCGGACTCAATCGAGATCAGTTCCCCAAAATTGTGTCCCGGAGCCCGGAATAATAAAAATATTCTGATAACACCGATGGAACTGATTTAATATAAGGATTTAAAAAATATCAGTTTCGTAATTTTTCGGTAATTAAAAATATCAGATATCGCAATTATACGCGTATTTTTTTACTACCGGTACTTAAATTGTCATGTCTACTTTACATTACACTATTTACTATTATTCTACACTATTTATCTGTCTCCTACTTTTTATTACAACCTACTCTTACAAACTATACCTCTATTTTCTTACAATTTTCATTTCCAATACAACTTTACATCTTTCATATCTTACTTTTCATTAACAAAAATCCAAAAAAATAAAATTTTCTCTCCCCTCCCCTACTAAAGTTGCGCTGGCCCCTCTATTTCTCTCTTCTATTTATTTCATTTTTCATTTATTTAATTAACACAATTTTCCTCCCACATTTTCCTATAAATACTCCCTCTTCCTTCTACTTCTTTCACAACTTCCATACACTAAAATTACTCTAAAAAAATCTCTCCATAAACTCTCAAGTTTCTCTAGTTTCTACTTCTTCTCTAGGTAATAGTTTTAGCTTTCTAAAGTGTTCATTTACTTAGTATGAGCTTAGTGTGTGTTTTCTAAACCATGAAGGTTAAAGAAAGCAACAATAAGTTCATACTTTGTTTTTGTTCATGAATCTAATTTCTTTATGTTGCTTTTATATATATGTTACTAAATATATCTATGTAGCTATTTTAGAGCATATAAGCTCACTTGTCTTGCAATTTTTTTACTTTCATGTTGTTTTAAGACTGGTCTTTCTAGTCTTAGACTTGTCCTCATCAAGTCAAAACATTTTCTTTTTCTTTATGGGACTAGTCTATTCTTAGTCCCGGGATACCTTAATGAAGCTAAGGTTCCAATATTTGATTTATTTCTTTACTAGCTTATTTATTTAATTATTATGTTTTCTTATGTTTTCATAGTTTTATGATTCATATTCATGCATGGACATAATGATTTTTGTCTTAATAAGATAAATGAGGAAAGGTTTTCTTAAAATAGAAATTTTTCTCTAAAACTAAAAATAGGAAGTGATTTTCATAGAAACTAAGGATTTTATTTTAACAAACTTTTCTAAGAAACTTGGAGGAGTTCATAGGAATTTTTTTCAATACATACACAACATGGGAAGAAATTCTTGAGTAAAATAAAAGTTTTACTAAACTTCACTTTTTCATCAAATACCAATTGACAAACACCAAGAGTTTCTTTTTATGAAAATAGAATGATCTTAAGAAATAAGAAAATTATTTCTACAAATATAGAATTGTTGTTATTTTCAAAAAGCATTAGAAACTAAGCTTAGAAAATAAAATCATTCTTTGGAAATTTAAGAAGACTAAGGAAATGGAATATAGGAAAAGAAAATACTCATTTAAAATAACTTGAAATATTCTCAAAGTAAAATAAAAAGGAATTTTGAAAAGTTCTCACTTTTCCAAAATCCTTAAAAGACTTTAATTTTTCATGGTTTGAGACAACTTCATTAATTTCATACATTTGATATGTGTCAATAAATAGATGCATATACATTTCAAAGGTCTTACAAACTATTATAATATCTATCTCTTTGATATGAGTTTTTGTTAAAAGAAGGAATTCAAGTTTTGTGAAAATTCATGGTTAATCTGATCACCACTATTTCAGAACTTAAACGACTTAGTTTGATGAAAATAATTTTAGAATTGGAGAGATCTTTTCGAATAGGTAGAAAACTGTATATTATATGCTCAATTCCGAGTTAAAATGACCAAGTTATGGCCATTTTAAGATAAAATTTCTCTCCATACGAATTTTAACGATGTTATAATATGGTTCCTTATTAGTACCATATAATCAAAGAGAAATACTCATTTTGGGTATTCTTCTTGATTAGGTAATCTTGAAGAGGATTGTTCATATCCCGAAGATTACTACGATTAGTGGAAATCCCGAACGACTCATCCATTTCCAGAAAGGTGTCATCATGGCTGAGTGAGTTTACTCCCCGTTATTTTTCATACTTATGATTGTGCTTGTAAATTTAGTTGCATTAGAATTTAGGCAAAATCTAATGGAAGTTGTATGATAATATGTTGAAAGAGTATTAAGTATATCGAAATATGATTTGTTTGTAATAAAGTTGCATGTGCATTAATATCTTAAAGTGTTTGAAATTGGTTGCTCACTTGAAAGAAGTTAAATATAACTACTAGACTTTACTTAAGAAATTATGCATAGACTTCATATGTTGAGTCATATTTCATTCACTACTATACAATTGGTGGGACAAGTGTATAATAGTGGTGGTAGGCATAACCAGTATATCATGTAAGTGGCGAGTAGGAGCCGGTAAGAACTACATAAATTGGTGGCTAGTAGGAGCCTGTAATAACTATAAGTTTTGATGGCGTATAGGAGCCGGTAAGATCTATAAAAGTGTTTTAAAAGTCGTGGTTGTAATTAGCTTGAATACCTAACCCCGAATGAATGGCGTAATTCATTCAACATATGATTCCCGGAAAGTCATATGTCTTGTATGCTCATGTGGTTGTTGCGTTCCATTTGCTTGACTAATAAACCTGGTTGATATTTTACGTTGAGTATGAATTTTTGGGATTTACTCACTAAGCCCGTAAGCTTATGCCCCTATAGGTATTTGCATTCTCAGGAATACCTATTTTTGTACTCGAGGTCTCCTCATATCCGCGTAAGTATTCTTTTGAAGCTTTTGGAGGAAATCTATTTGAAGATTTAGATTAGAATTCGTTTGAAATCTTTAAGGTAGTATTTAAATATCGTAAAGACTAATTCAATCTTTGAGATATAGCAGGGGTATGCCCCTAAGAAATCATGTAATAGACCTTTGGTTATTAATGCTATAATATATTTTATTTATGGATTCTTGTATGTTCATTTTTACTTGCTTAGACTATGCTTCTCAAAAGCGTCTCCTATTATTGTGCTAAACGCCTTACATGTAATACTAAGGCTTTTGCATGACTAAGGCAATCATTCTTGAGTCTTGATATTATATGTGGCGGGCTGCCATGTTTAGGGTACCCTTCGGGGTGTAACAACGATATTGTAAGCAATATTCAAATCCTTAAAATACAATATTGTGCAATATTATGAGCAATTTTATTTAATTAAATTCATATCAAGAAATATAGGAAACCATCTAAAATAAATAGTTAAGTTACCTAAATAACCCATATAGACTCAAGAGCAAATATGACAGAGTGGATCGACCTTAGATTTCTGAACAAGAGTTCATCAAAGTCAAAGTACATTGACATTAAGTTTTTGACTGTAAAAGAAAGGGTTCAAAGTGGTTTAGTTGGCATAGAGCATATAAATACAAACTCTATGATAGCGGATCCATTAACCAAGGCATTAGCACCAAAGGCTTTGATTGAGCACACTGCTCATGTGTGTCGCGCCCTAACAAGTATCATAAACGTAACAGTCCGCCGTACATAATATTAAAACTTGAGAATGACTATCCTAGTCACTCGGAAGCTATCATATCGGTACAAGGCGTATGTTCACAGCAAAGAGAGATCGGTGGAGTTATGCATTTTAAGATACTGACAGCAGAACAATTAAAATAACACTTACTATATTTCATCGAAATATAATGTCTTACAACTTCTATGGGGTATTCTCCTGATAATTTTCATAACAACATAGTCTTAATATGAAGATTTACTAAAGCTAGAAGATTTAAAGGAAATCTAGTCTATGACTTCAAAACAGAATTCCTCCAAAAGCTTCTTAAAATGAAGATTCTACCTGGATGATCAAGATGGTCTCTGGTACGAAACAAAAGGTCCTGCAATGTCAAAAGTCTATTGGGGTGTAAACATAACTAGCTTAGTGAGATATTCCTTATGTAAAAATACTCATAACAAGCATCCAACCAAGTTTATTAAAGAAGTATAAAATGCAACAACCATATGATCAAATAGTACATACAACTATTTGGTTTCATATGTATGATGAATTTACCCCTCCATCGGTGGTTAGGGAATGATTTGAACTGGGTCCCAAATGACCTCCTTGAAATTTTGTGCGCGTCTTCGAGTTTCAACGAACCGTACTACTAGTCCTCGGGCTTTCCTTACCCAAAGTGATTGTCACGCTTCAAAGGGTACCCTAAACATGGCAGTCCACCACATACGGTATTAAAACTTAAAAATGACTTCCCGAAATCATGCGAAAGTTTTCAACACTATATGTAAGGCATTCATCACAATAATAGGAGACATCGGTGGATGTATAGTTCGAGATAGTAAATACAGCATACAAGAATCTAGATAATCATCCAATTTAATATTAAGAGAATATGATCCTTACATCATCATAGGGGTTTTTCCTCTATAATTCTCCAAACAATCATAATATCAACTTAATTTTTCTCACAACAAAACAATACTAAAACCAAAAGATATTAAATGATATTTAACCTAAGATCTTTAGAAGATTTCCAGAAGCTTTTCTAAAACATCATCCCACTCGAGTATATGAAGTCTTCGGGCATAAAAGATATAGTCCTGTTACAAAAAAAGTCTATCGGAGTATAAGCATAACTAGCTTAGTGAGAATATTCCTGAATCAACGTACTTGTAGAAATAATTTCAAACAAGTTATTAAACAAGCATATGAATGTATCAAGCAAGTGATCAAGCAATACATATGATCTATCGAAAATCATATGTTTGAATGGATTTACCCCTCCATTCAGGGTTAGGTGTTTCAGGCTCTTTAAAACCTATCTTAAAATCCAACTTATGTAGTTTATTTCAGGCGCCTACTCACCCATCTTGAAATAGTTTTTTTAGGATCCTAATCACCCATCTCACAGATTTATGGCTCCTACAAACCTGGCTACTATACTCTTGTCCCATCGAGTATAGCAGCTCATACAATGAAACTAACTACGTGATATGCATGAATTAATTAATATAACTCATAGTATATGATTAGAGTAATTTAAAGGTGATCACAGAATTTGCACAGACTCCATCATAATAATAGTAAAACACAAGTTAATTAGCAACGATTCATGTCTCAGTATGCTTAGCATTCTTTCAACCAATATTATCATACATTATTCATTTTTATATTTTCCTACTTCTAGTACCTCTAGCTGCAAGAACAATTAAGTACGTAAAAGGTACGAAATAAACTCACTTGCCATGAGGATATATCTTTCTTACGGATGAGTCGATCGGTAAATTCACTAATCAAAATAATCCTCTAGGTATGAATAATCCTCCTCGGGATCACCTAATCAAGAACAATACCCATAATGAGTATTTCTTGTTGATTCTATGGTACTTATAAAAACTATGTCATAAGATCGTTAAAATTTGTATAGAACGTAATTCCAACTTAAAATGGCCATAACTTGGTCGTTTTAACTCTAAATTGCGCAAATCATATACCATTTTCTACTTACTCGAAAAGATCTATCCATTTCTAAGGTTATTTTTATTATAAAAAAGCCATTTGGATTGGAAAATAATACAGTACAAAATAGTTACGAATTATAGCTCGCAAAATATGATTTTTCCAAACTTTACTTTACTAAAAAATCCTTAAGCAAAATTTATGGATAATAATATATAATATATTATAGTTGAAAATCCTTTAAACATATATTTATATTCATATTGTATGCATGATTTTTGTAGTGTGTCTCATATTGATATGTCATAAACAATTTGTCAAGGTTTTAGAAGATAAAACTTTTGAAAATTTCTCCTTTTTGAATTGTTAGAAAGAAAACTAAAATATATTTGAGTTGTTATGAGTGAGTGTTTTTCTCATTATAATTCCATTTTCTATCTTTTCAAAACTAAATTAATTTTTAAAAAATTTGATTCTTTAAGTTATCTACTAACTTTATTTCTGGTGATTGAAAAATAAGCTTTTCAAAATATTCCTTAAATTTTTTGCGTGGTCAAATATTTGAAGTTGTATTAAATGTATGTTTTCCTCTCATTTTTATATCATTTTTCTTCTTTAGATAATAGGTGTACTTTTAAAACTTTACTTTCTTAGCAAATTTTTATTTTTCTAAGTTGGTTTCCAAAATAGTGAGTTGATTTTATCTTGGTTTGAAAAACTTGTTTTATTCTTAATATTTGTTAAATGATAGAATAATTCCCTTAGACAAGTTTATAAGAAAAGATTTCTTAATAAAGAATTGTTAACATTAGAACTTAGCAAAAATTTCATTTTGATTTTTGAAAAAAGAATAAGAACATATAACAATTATGTTTTGAAGAGGTTTTCTTAGTATGTGATTTTCAAAGTCTATAATGAACCTATTTAAGTCTTATAAAAAATATGGTTGAGTTAAAGTCTTTAGTTCAAGGCTAAAAATTCTATTTTTATGGAGTATTTAGTTTTGATTTGATGAAAGAAATGGGTTTCTTTCATTTGAAGAAATCTTGGGCACTAATACTTTAAAACTTATGATTAACTCTTTAAAAACAATATTTAGACTTCTTTGTTGAAAGCTCCTTTATTGAGAAATCTAGTTCACTTTTCCTTATTTAAGAAAGAACCCATTTTTGTTTTTACTTAAGACAACAACATTATAATCATGCATGAATATGATTATGTAGCAATATCAAAGTAAAGATAATACATAATAAGATAGAAAGAATAATTGTAAGTAAATAAACATAATAAAATAGTCAAGTATTGGGAACCTTAGCTTCATTATATCCCAATCATGTATTGGGAGCCTTAGCTTCATCAAGGCAACCCGGACTAAGAATAGACTAATCCCAAAAATAAAAGAAAAGAAAAGAAAAGAAAAAATTGTTTTGACTTGATATGGACAAGTCTAAAGCTAAGAAGACTAATTTTAATAAATTGCATAAAACAAGTAAATAAATAAATTACAAACATGAGAAAAATAAATAACAAATGAGCTTATATGCTCTAAATAAATATATTAATATTATGTATAATACAATATAGAAGTTAGATTAAGCACAAAAAAAAAAAAATAAAAAACAATAATAAAACATATAATACAAAAATGAATAAAAACAAAACAAATAAACATATTGTTGCTTCTTTAACTCATATGAGTCTAAGAAACATACACTAAGCTCATGCTAAGTTGTATGAATATGATAAAGAATATAGGTAGGATTTTTATACCTAAGGTTTAATGGAGGATTTGAAAAAGAGACGAATGTAGTATGTTTGTTATTTTCTCTTGAAATTGTAGGAAATGGTAAAGAGTATTTTAAGAGAGATTTGTTGAAGAAAGGTTTTGAGAGGGAATTTTGGTAGAGTTTTGTTATGTAAAATGAATGTGTGAAAGATGAAGGAGGAAGGGGGTATTTATAGAATTTTTGGAGTGAATTTTTGATATAATAAAATAAATTGAAAAAGAAATATTATAGAGAAGAGAGGGAGATGGTCGGCGCAACATGGGAGGGAGAGAGAGAGGATTTTTGTTTGTTTTGTAATTTTTTGTAAATAAAAGAAATAATGTGTAAGGTTTGACGTGAATAAAGTTGTATTAGAAATGCAAAAACTAAGAAAATAGGTATGTAGGTAGTAAGAAACAGGTGTAAGAAAAAGTAGAGATAGTGAAATAGTAATGAACTATAAATAGTAGACTAGACATAAAATACTGGTAGAATTAAAAATACGCGTAAATGAGTTATATCTGTTATTTTTAGTTACCGAAAAATTCTAAAACTGATATTTTTGAAATTCTTGTTTAATTATGAGTCTTTTGGTGTTATTCGAATATTTTATTATTTCGAGTTCCGGGACACGCTTTTGGAGAATTGATCCCGTTTGAGTCTGAAGGACACTCGAAATTCATGAATATGATATTTTTGTCTTACCCTATATTATTACGAACTATTATAACCCATTTACTCAATTTCGTTTTCTAGGGTTTGAGAACACGGGATTACCGGAATTGAAATTGTTTGATTGTCTTGATCTTTGTTGACCTTTGAAACTCCGGTTTGACTAGGGTTAGGGTTTAATCCAACTTTACCCTAGAAATTAAGGGGTTTATATCGGGGATCGGATAGGTGGTCCTTCTCATGTTCGGGTTTTTGAATCGAACGATTATTGAACTTTCTGTTTTTGTTTTTTAAGATTTTCTATGAAACATTGTGATTGAAATTATTTAAGGTTCGGTTTCAACTTCAGTCATAATTTAGGGTTCGATTTGGTATTCCAAAACCATTCTCGAAAAGTCGGGGGCTTACAGTGATCGATTCGACTCGGCTACAACTTGAGGCCGTATTCCCTAAACATCCTAAATGCTCAAGATGTAGCTAGGCAGTTTGCCTTTGGTCCATACTGAGGATTAGTAGCAAAATGTGAAATGATATTCTAAGTGATATGCATGGCAATTTATTTATGGGATATCCAATCTGACATTAATTCATTTAAAGCGATCAATCAATATTTGCACACATACAACAATATACATAGAGACAATTATAATAATCACAAATCGGTTTCTGATAGACTTATCGTTCATTGATCACGCATAACGTGTTATACATAAACCCATGATAATCAGCATGCATATCAATTTTATCTTTTTCTAACATCTAATGCCACTATTCTACAAGCACAAGCAAGTAACGAAATTAAGAGGAATAACTCACTCGTCCATTTTGCAATCTTCTTAGTCGTAGTAATCCTCAGGAAGGGAAATCTTGTATTCGCGTCACCTAAACAAAAGAAATACCGATATGAGTATTTTGTAGGAATTCTACTTAAGCTTTCTAATTCTATTTTACTATGTTCGTAAAAAATCGCGTAGAATGAAATTCTAACTTAAAATGATCATAACTTGCTCATTTTAACTCGAAATTTCACATATAATATACCGTTTTCTACCTACTCGGAAAAATCTATCTATTTCTAAGGTTATTTTTGTCATAAAAAGTCATTTGGTTTGGAAACGGTGAGGTACAGAATCATTATGAATTTTCGATTCCTCAAAACATAATTTTTCAAACTTTTTCTTTATCAAAAATCCTTGACAAAAATATAGATATTTACATGTTAAAAAAAACCTTTAAATATAAATATATAGACTCATATTGTATGCAAAATTTCAATGGCGTTGTCTCAACGATTATATTTCGTAAAACAATGTTTTACAGTGTTAAAAACTTGAACTTTAACAATTTTCTTTCTAAGTGTTTTGAAAGAATATTATAAATTCTTGTGTTATTATAGATGAGTATATCCTTATTTTGTTTTCCGATTTCTTTTCTAAAATAAACAAATTTTCTCTTAGCTTTGGTCTTCTACAAATCTTATTTCTAGTGATAAAAATGAAGTTTTCAAGATTTTTATTAAGTTCTTGATAACTTATAATAATTTGAGTTGTGTATATTTTCCTTTTTAAAAATGGCTTTGATAAACAAGTCTTTTCTTATCATATTTTCTATCCAACTTCTTTAAAAATAAACTTCATTTCTAAAACTTGGTCTTTTAACTCTTTGAATAATTTTGCTTGGAAGGAAATCATGTTTCAATATTTTCTTAAGTTTTTAATAATATTATTGTCCTTTTGTAACTTGTCATGTTTATATTCCTTTTTATTTCTTTGAAAACGATTTATCATTTCGAAACTTGACAACCTCATATTTTTCTAAGTGAGTTTATAATTTAGTGAGTTGATTTTATCTTATCTTATAAAACTTAGTTTAGTTATTACTTTTTATTATGGAGTTGGTAAAATCCTACAGTAAGCTTTTTGAGAAAAAATTGCTTGCCAAAGAATTACTAATACTAAGTTTTAACAAACTTTATGTGACTTATCTAATAAAAGAAAATATTTATTTGGTTAGTTAACTTCTTTAAGGAAGTCATTTTATCGTTATATAAGAAACGTCTTGGTGGGTTTTGAAAAAAAAGTAGTAGAAATAATTTTTCCTATATAGATGATAACAAAATCTTGATTTAGTAGTAAGGATATACATTAAGAGAGCTTGGTTTCATTTTTCCTTTGTTTCCTTGCTAAAATTATCCTTGTTGACACTTACGAAAACTTTAGGAAAGTTTGAGAAGAAATTGTATATAAAAAAATATATATACATTTTCTAAGTTGTTGTTGACAAGTTTCTTTATTTAGTGACAAGTTTTATAACAAAAGAGTTTAGTTTCATGTTCTTGTTATTAGAGAAAATTTCACTTTAGATTTTATTGAGATAATTACATTATGATATTGCATATATATGAGTATGTAGTACGAAAGTGAAGTTATAAGAAAGATATAAGAAGCAAATAATAAGCAAGATAATAATATAATGTATTGGGAATCTTAGCTTCATCAAGATAACCTGGTCAAGTATTGGGAGCCTTAGCTTCATCAAGTAACCCGAGACTAAGAATAGACTAGTCCAAAAAAGAAAGAAAAAGAAAGAAAAGAAAAATCAATAATAAGAGCATTAAGAATAATAATAAAAGTAAGTTAGTAACAATTAGTAAGCATTTAGGCTCTATAAAATATATAGATAATATATATATATTATATATATTGTTAAGTTAGAAGCATAATAACAATAAATCATAAGATCATCATAATACCAGATAATAAAAATCATAATTTCTTGGCATGTGCAAAAACAAATGATGAACATGTTGTTGCTTCTACAATTCATATGGGTTTTAAGAAACAACATCATAGTCATGCTAAATTACATGACATGGGTAACTAGATGGTTGAAAGCTTTACCTAAGAGTGTTTTTGTTGAAGGATGAAGATGATAGATGTAGATTATGTGGGTAGTGATATGTGGTAAATAGTTTATATGTAAAGAAGGATATTGTAGAGAAAGATTTTGAAAGAATTTGATTGTAAAGAGTTTTGGTAGAGAGGAATTGTGGAGAAATTTTGAGAGAGTTTTGTTATGTAAAATGAAGGTGTGAAAGAAGTGGAGAGAAATGAGGTATTTATAGAATTTAGGAGTGAAAATTAGATGTAATAAAATAAAATGAAAAAGAAAAATATTGTATAAGAGAGAGAGAGGGGCCGACACATTGAAGAGAGAAGGAGGGAGAGTTTTGTTTTATTTTGTAATTTTTGTAATAAGAAGTAATAATGTGTAAGGTTTGATGTGATAAAGTTGTATAAGAAAGGTAAAATGTAAGAGGTAGGTATGGTAGAGTGTAAGAAAAAGTTGTAAGAAAAAGTAAGATAGTCAAATAGTAAAAATAGTACTATGAATATTAGACTAGACATATTAATACCGGTAGTAAAGGAAATACGTATAAAAATGCGATATATGATATTTTTAGTTATCGAAAAATTATAAAACTGATATTTTTGAGATCCTTGTATTGATATGAATCTAACAGTGTCATCAGATATTTTTATTATTCGGTGTACCGGGGCACGGTTTTCAAAAACCGATCTCATTGGATCCGAAAAGCAGTAGAAATTTACGAATATGATATTTTTAAGCTTCCTTATATTATTACGAACTATTATCAACAAATAATTTAGTTCCGTTGTTTAGGATTTAGAGCACAGGATTACCGAATCTAAACAATAGGATTTATTGTAGACTTTGTTGATTTTTAGGGTTCCGATTTGACTTCCGACTTGTTGATTTATTAGTAAGATCATGAAATTTTTGGGGTTTTTGACTGTTTTATATTTTTGGTTCAACATTTATGTTTTTTTTTTTTATTTCATTTGTGATCTATTTAATATTTTTTAGTTCCCAGATTTTTATCCGAGTCTAAGGTTATGGGTTGACTCAGTTTGACTTTGGTGGCAATGAAATTTTAATTCTAAAATTCACTAATGGATTTAAGGTTTTAGTATTTTGTTGCGAGCGTTATTTAGATATATCATCTTGATATGCGTATTAGAAATTGGATAGATAATTTGGTAGGCATGCGGATGTTGAATCAATCGATTGTTGGATTTTCCATTTTGTTTTGAGGGGTTCTCTTTTTCTTAATGTTAAGAATTTTCGTATTTGATCTTATTTAGAATTCGATTTTAACTTGAGTCGGTTTTTAGGGTTTTGGTTTTAGTATTTGACTTCTAGGATTATCTTCTAAGAATTATGAAAAATTTAGGGGGTTATAGAGAGAGAGAGGAGAGAGAGAGAGAGAGAGAGAGGAGAGAGAGAGAGAGAGAGCAAAGAAGAAGAAGAAGTAAACTTCAACTAAGCTCCAAGTGAAGTTAATTGTTAATTGTTTTTAATTGGAAACTTAATGGATTTTGTAGAAAAATTAACAGGAGTAACAAACATATTTTAGATTCGCCCTAAAACTTAAGAAATAAAAAAATTGAAACTGTTGAAAACTTAGGGTTTCTAATTTGGTTTAATGTCATGAATGGTGTCTGAATTTTGATAAAATATTTAATTAAGCACCTAAACAATGAAATTGATCAATTTAGTATCTAAACTTTCAAATTAATCAATTTAGTATCTAAATTTTGAAATTAATCAATTTAGTATCTAAATTTTGAAATTGATCAATTTAGTACCTAAAAGAAATTTTTATGCATGCAATAGTACGTTTGTTAAGTTCTTTCAAGTGCTAAGTTGATCAATTTCAAAGTTTAGGTATCTAATTATAGCTTTTACCAAAGTTCATGTACCATTTATGGCATTATCCCTTCTTTTTTGGAAGTGATTTGATGTTCAAAATTAGGAATAAAGAATATATTCTGACATGTTTTTTTATGGGAGTAAATATATCTTAAAATAATTTAAACCTCTATAAATTAATACTTGGCAAATTAATTGCCTCTCTAAAATAATATTTTCTCCCTAATCCAGCTTGAATTAGTTTACAAAACTAGTAATTTCGATAAATTAATAAGAAGGTAATTTTCTTGAAGACCCTTATATAAATATAATTCCGTTAATATCATAAATTAATAATTCTATAAAATTACAAGTACAATTGGATACTTTAGTAAAATTGAATCTATGTTTGTTTGCTTTTTCTTGAAATTTTAATTTAGGTAGATTTCATCTTTAACTTTTCACATTGCAATCAAAAGCTCCGGTGTCATGTTTTTGACCTACAACAGAGAATTATGAAGAGTTGCTGTTGCTATGTGTTCTTCCTTTCTCATGATTGGTTCTGAAGGTACTGAATCATCCTCAATCGGATTTTTAATGATACTAGCCACAATTTCTTTTGAGCTTCACCTATGTAATTCAACAGGTGATTGACATCCCTTTTATTGCAGTAACCAAGATTATCATTATGTCCAACTCATGAATGCCTTCTTTAGGAGTTGCTTCATTTGAATTCTTTGAGGCTACTTCAACCCCCTAATGAATTTTGCAACGTGGAAAACAATTTACCATTGCCTCTTGTTGGGCATTTAACATGCAAGCTAAAACTGTAAGATTGATGACATCTAGAATATTAATCATTTAATCATCTTAACTCATAATGTTTGAATATCTTATAGTAAAATCTTTTGTGATAGTGCATCTTGAAAGTTCTTCTTATTTAGTGTCACATGGTTGAAATTTTGATGTCATGCTAGGTGGCTAAAAAAAAAAAAAAATCTTTTCATCTACCATACATTTTCTATCTGGCCAATTGACATATTTGTCGAAAAGCACACTACTCATCCATGCTCTTCTGTTGGCATAGCATTGACAATTGAAGCCATTGATGTTGGCATTATTGAAGCAACATGGCTTTACATACTTTCCAATAATCCATGAAAGAAATTTTTTTGTTTGAGTCATCTTTATTGATAGGGAATACTAGGTTATAACCTAGTAGGACAAATATTGACTTAATGGGTTTGCAAGCCCATCAAAAGCCTCATCAAGTACTTTGACCAAGAAGCTCCATAAGGACTTTAGCCTTAACATGAGGCTCTATGAGGACCTCGATCCTATGGACACCTTGGTCTCATTATGAAGCTCCATAAAGCTTCGATTCGACGAAGACCTCGACACTTTGCTATTCTTGTCGTGATTCTACACACTGAGGCCGACGGTGCTAGTCTCCTCTTCTATCTCCTTAGGGGAAGAACTACGGGCTCAACTACTCCACTTTGTGTAAGGATCACTTCAAGTTCGAGGTCATCTACCTCTAAATGGGCTTAAGCCAATGAGAAATAAGATTCTATAGGCCTAAATGATGGTATGACCAAAAGTTATAAATAGATCATCACTCAAAAGGTATGGGTATCTGATCCAACTCAATTTAACCCATTTATCCTCTATTGTGTGAACTCGTAACTAACTTAAGCATAGTTGTCAAAATCACGATTTTGCTATTTATTGGAATGTATAGAATTAATATAATTATACAAAATCGTGTAAAACCAGTAAAATCGTAAACATATAATATCGCACATCTAAATTCATAAACCCACCTATAGTTTATACCTAAACAATTTTGCATCTACTTTATTAAAGAAAAAAAATGTATAAAATCATCCACTCATAAAAATGGTATATATGACTTTAAATTTTCCACTATAAACTTAAGTATCGGAGTGGCCGTACCAAATAACCCCATATATACCACTAATTATGTAGTGCTTATAGGTCTACGATGTACTCGCACTCTCTCTATTAGAGGTTCAACACCTGCAACAATCCTTAATTCCTCATTGCAACAAGGAACATTGGCAAGCCTTTCTTTGTCTTGCTTTCTTCCTTCAAGTTGCTTTGTTGCAAGTAAATGATTAGCATGAAACCTGTAAACAAACTAGTTTTATTGATTTTAAAAACATCTTTCATAGAGAACGAGTCTATTTTTTTTTTTAGACTCTAATGTCTTCTCTATGTGTTGTGTGTCAATCAAAACACTCTTTACAAATGATGAAATGAGTTGAGATAGTGTCTTAACTTGAAATTCTCAAGCTAACCTTGAGAAAGGTTGTTCTTAGAAGGCTATTTGGCGTATAAAGGTTTCATAATCTCCTTTGCCTTCTCAAAAATTAGCTCTCCAATTATATTCACAACATCTTAATATTAGAGAAACAACCCACAAACAACCTTCTCTACATTTGGAAATTTTGTTTGCTTGTGTCGCTTGGTGCCCTATCCTTTGTCTAAGTTAGGTAAAAGTATACTTAGATGATCACTTGAGAGTGTTTGATATTATACCTTGGCTAATATTCTAATGATATTTTTCATCAATCCACTACTATAAATCTTTTTGGGTGCATGTGGGGTGATTTTTCATATATGCATATAATGCTATGCATATTTGATTAATCAAGGTTTATTTTTGGACACTTTTTAGATGAGAATCCATCGATGGATATTATTTTAAAATTTTTTTCTATGTTGTTTGATATATTTAAATTAATATATGTTTTATAGGTTAAATTATGTATATTTTATATAAATTATTGCAAGAATTGGTACTTTACTTGATTAATTTTATGTTTTTGAAAGGTTAAAGAGGATTAATTAGCTTTGAAGGAAAACTTAATCAAGTAACATCAAATTTGCAGTAATTATGAAGAAATTTACAAAGAATTATTTGATGAAGAACATGAGGAGAATGCTTCAACCGTGTTTTTAATACTTGCTAAAAATTAGAAAACAGAAGGAAGCACGGTTGATCATGGTTGATTATGTTCTAATTGTGTTCCTCTCGGATATGTAGCGGCCTTTGTCAAGCTCTAAAGGAAATAACACAGAATGAAACATGGTGTATTACCATTAACCATGCTCTAAACATGACAAATTAAATTAAGCCATGTATGCTCCGTGTTTTGATTGAAAAAGGGAGAATGATTCCCAATTGCCTCATGTTTCTATTAGAAAGGAAGAATTGAAGAGGTGAGTAAGAAGTGCGAGAGATTATGATGACCCATGCTTAAGTCGTGTAAATCTGGAAATCAGAATTGAAGGGGACTTAAAGAAACAAAGAGAAACATGGTGTATTAACTTATCCTATATTCAAGTCATGCTGTTATGCGATTAAAGAAGTGTTTGATTTTGGAGAGAAGCAGCTGTGATTTGGATGTCGTGCTTAAGCAGTGTTCCTAGCGAGAATTATAATCCTAATAGTATAGAAAGAAGCACGATATGAAGAAAACACTCATGATTCACCCGTGTATTTGAGAAGACTCGGTCAATTATTTTAAAGCATCTTAGGAACCTATTTATTATCTTATCTAAGAACTCAACTGACAGAAACTATTATTAATAGGAGTTTTTAGTTTAGAAAAAAAAAAAAAAGATTAACTTTAGTACATATTACTCATATATGAAATTTAAGAGTGATAGAGTCTTCAAAACAGAGTTCTTCAAGATTAGGAGAAATTGATCAAGATTTTGTCAAGATCAATTCATGATTGTTTAGTAAGGTGTATTCCTTCCATCTTTGAGTTTAATTGTAATAGTTCTTATTGTTGTGGTAGTTTAGAGATGGAAGAGTAGATTTATTTCATCTAGATAGCAAATTAAAATTGAGAATATTACCATGTTATGTACTTAAATGAATTCAATGGAAGTTTATATTTTTTTGAGTTTGAATACGTGTTTCAATTGTTATATATAGAATAGTATTTCCAGGATATTATATCTATATATGCTTTTGTATATGTTATTTATTGAAGATTGCACGTATGAATAGATCTGCGTAATTAGAAAAACTTGTTTGGGTTACTAGAGATAGACCTACAAAATTTTTCCCATGTAATTGATTATAAAAAGATTCAAAGATCGATAATGCGATTCTTAGATTGTTACTAGTTAAAAGAGATTTTAATAGGTAGATCTGAAGAATTAGTGATTGGTAATCTCGAGAGAGGTATTAATCTCATGTAGGAATCTTTCAGTTCAGAATTAACATAAACCATATTGATATTAAAATTAGATGTTAGGCATGGTAAAATTCTTAGGGGAGATTTGTTATTTGGATGAGCTAAGGAATGCTGAATTCTAATTCTTGTTGATTGCTTGTTTTGAAGTATATTGAAAATAAGTTTTAATCAAAATTTTCTTAATAATAATAGACTAATATCATGATATGAAGTAGATAATAGGAAAGTGTTGATTCTAATAGATATTTCTGATCCTTGAGGGATGATACCTGTTCTCATCAGATTATATTATCAAGATAGGTATACTTGCCTCAAATTTTGGTTGAAATAGAAGATTTGAATAGAAAATATATTTTAATTAATCAACCAAATAATCATGTTTATATAGTAGTTCCCTTCATCATCGGACGTTGAATGTATTTAGTTTTAGTACATTGAGCCTGTAGATATAAGCGACTTGTATTAAACTATATTCAATTGGCCAACACAATGGATATTGTTTAGGTATTAAAAACAATGAATACCATCTATGTACTTATTTTCGTAATATATATATATATATATGTACAATGGATTTTCTTTTTAAATTAATTCAAGAAATATGATACACATATTAGTGATATACAATGATTTTTTGTGCAATTGAATTTATATTTTGAATAAAAAAAACCCTTGAAATTAATAAATTATTGATAGAGGTTTTACTATTTATGTAATATTACTCAATTTTGGAAAAAGAAAAAAAATACAAAAGAGATCCCACCACTTCCTTCTTTATCTTTACATCCTTCTCTCTTCTTTCAATTACCAAAATAACAATTGAAGGAGGTGACACAAAAAGTAAAACAAAATGGATCTATTAGAGCACATGCCTTGATGGACTTTAAAAAGTGGGTTAATGTTGGAGTATGTGGTTGGCTTGCTTGTGGTCAAGATTCAATCATAGTTTGGTGTTAATGGTGTTTTGATTTGTCGTGGATCAAGAGGAGGCTAGGCAATGATGGTTTCTATGGATATAACTTATGGTTCTACTATTAGGCTTTGATAGTTATAATTTTTGGTTGAGAATGACGACTATGGTTGGCAGTGGTTCTTGATTTGGTAGATTTGGTTTGTTATGAGTGTAATTTTGGATGTTGTGTTTCATCTTTAATGAATGAAAGTTAGAGAGAAAGAGAGTTTTATAAATGATGGGTTTCATTTTGGTGTTAATTAGCTAACGAAGACGTGGTATTAATGGGTTCGTTTGTGCATTACATACCATCAAAGAGACTTCCATTAATGGTGAATGGAAATGATGCCTTTGGTTTTCTGGCATTTCTTTTCTCTCTCTCTCTTCCACATCCTCACAACACACCCCCCCCCCCCCCACCCCCCCCCCCCTTCTCTCTCATACATACACATATCTTTTTTTTTTTTTTTTGTACACATGTCAATCCTTCATTAGTAATTACATCCATGTCAATAGCTGGAATTAACGGAGTTAATCCACAGAAAATTGAATTGAGTATTAAATTGAACTTTTTAAAGTTCATGTATGTAATTGCAAATTCGAGGACCAAATGTGACATTTTTCCTAATATATTTTATAATTTGGATATGTAGTAACTCATAACTATAAAAACGAATGAAGTTGTAAATATAAGGCATATGAAGGTTTTAAAAATATATAATGCCTCGTAAATCAATACTAGCAAATACGTACTTGCATTGTAGTGCATAAAAGGAGGTAAATAATTAATTTCGTAAACGTACATTATTTTAAAATTACCATAAAAAACTTTAATAAAAAAATTAACAATGGCCTCCCAAACTTTTGATCTAGGTGAGGATATATTTTTTAAACTCTCGAATATTACAAACAACCCCTTTAATTTTTTATCAATTGGCAATATTAAAGATATTTGTTTTTTTTTAATTTAATAAAAGTACGTTAAGATCAAAGTTTATTGGATTTAAAGCACATTTTGATAGTTTTGAGGTATTTCCACATCAAGATCAAAGTTTAGGAGGATCATTTTTACCTTTTAAAAATTATTTGTGAATTTATTGAAAATTAAGGAATGATTTACTACAATAGAAGTTTAGGGGATGTGAGGTTAAAGTTTGGGGGATCTTTGATGTATTTGCCTTCCATTATTAATGGTGACTACCATATCTTTTTATTTTCCTTAATTTTATAAGGATTAATGTTACAAATAGTACCCGAACTTTGGCAAAATATACAATTATATACTTAAACCTTTAAATTGATCAATTTAATACTTGAACTTTAAAACTAGTTAATTTAGTACTTGATAGAATTTTTTGTATATGCTAACAATACCTCAATCAAATTCTTTCATATACTAAATTGATTAATTTCAAAGTTTTTCAGGTATTAAATTGATGAATTTAAAAGTTTGGATATTAGAGTGATCAATTTTAAAGTTTGGATATTTAATTGTATATTTTGCCAAAATTTATGTATCATTCGTAACATTAACCCATTATATAAATAACAATGGTATTTAAATCAATTATAAAAGACATCACAAGCTTCATTTGCTTTAATAATACTGGATAAAAGATTATGTATTGTAGGCAGCATAAAAAATCTTCAAATTGTGCTTTGATAGTGTTTAATGGCTATCTTCTTCCTACAAGGCTACAACAACTAATATGATAATATCAATCAGGGTTAATGTCACGAATAGTAGCTGAACTTTGACAAAATATACCATTAGTTACTTGGACTTTAAAATCGATCAACTTAGTACTTAAAGAATTTTTTTCAACATGCAAATAATACCTCTGTCAAGTTTTTTTAGATACTAAATTGATCAATTTTAAAATTTTTTAGGTACTAAATAGATCAATTTCAAAGTTTAGGTAGTAGATTGATCGATTTTAAAACTTAAGTATTTAATTGCATATTTTATCAAAAGTTCATGTATTATTTGGAACATTAACTTTATCAATTAATGAGCATTTCATTTTATTTTATTTTTAAATATTAACTGGATATCAAGCATATAACAACACGGTAATATTTCATTATAGTATATATATCTAACTTATCTTACAGTAATACTTGACCCCTCAAAATCTGTCCCCGTTCACAAGGATTTCTTATCCTCGTCGAAGGCCTCTTAAAGCACAACCACGAGGAAACCGTCCAGCTGCAAAAGCAAAGTCACAACAACCTCGGTTCTTTGGACCAAAATGCTTCACTTATGGATGACACGTTCCTTTCTCTCCGTAGATAATTAAAACGCAAGACAGAATTACGCGACATGTGAATCAATTAATGATATATTTAAATGCTTGTAAAGTTTTGATATGTGGTAGTTTTTGTTTCATCATTAATTTTGGTAGGATTGGTTCTATGACTCACATCATACTTATATTACTAAAATAATTAATATTCGATTATTATATTTAGTTTAAGATTAGATAATTAGCTGAACGGTCCGTTGACAGATCTGTAAAAACTCGTTTTATAAAATACAAAATAACAGGTTTTTTTAAAAGTTTTTTTTTTTTATTTCTATACTATTGTATACGAAAATATCATGATACTTATGTACGGATCATCCGTGCACGCACCATTGCTGGTGATAAAATCTTTTCTCCCTATTTGTGTGAGGAAATTGCGTGGAACTATAAGCCACCTCAACGTACAAAATTGTCACCATATATATATATATATATTATAATATAAAAACTCTTGTACGAGTAAGTATGATGCGAACCACTCGTTTCTCCGTCCTTAACGTGATTCTTAACTTTCTTTTGTTGCAATACTCCTTTTTGGTTTGTATCTACAACGCTCTTGCATATGCATCAATCTTATTTCTCAACTGCCCCATTTTTCTCTCGTTTAGTTGCACCTCGTCTGATTTAAAAATCTCTAAATCAATCGTTAACGCGGACAATCCTTTGAAGTTTTGAAGGTACTTCCGTTTTCGGTCGGTCATAAGTTTTTCTGCATCCTCCTGCTTGAAGGTATGGAAATTTCATATCTCATGATCATGTTTTCATGTCTATTTCATTTAAATTGTAAAGGAAAGACTAACAAGCCTTTGTGATTGAGACTTCCTATCCTAATTGAACAATGATCATTAAATGGTGCATAACACGCATTACAATTTTAAAGATCTTTTAATATATCTTTTATGATATCATTGAATAACACATCTAGATCTTTATAATCTGGTAGGTTATCTTCAATCGTTGTGATGTATCTTTTGTGATTTCCATCGGTAACACCTTTCCATGAATAAAGCAAAACACATATTAGATCAAGAAAAATTCTATTTCCTATAATTAATTTCGATAAAACCGTTTTTGTTTTTAATGGCTCAGATTTATAATTAACTATGCTTTACTGATATAGTCAATTTCCTTGTTTGTTTTGCTTATATCTTTTATAGGGAAGGCCACAAGGGTTTTGAGACCGTGTAAAAACGCAATTGCTCTAAATCTTTGTTTGGTTTCAATTCCAACACCACAAAATCAACCCTCTTTCAGAAAAATCAGTACTGCTAGAATGAGTGCTAGGCGGCAGCGGCTGCGGCCCTTGCAAACTTTCAGTAATTCATTTGTAGCAGCAGCCCAAAGAGCCTATGCTAGGGCACAGGAACTTGATGGACCGTTTGGTTCAATGTTTAAAGGGTTGGCAAGAGTAAGATTAGCTTCTCTTGCTAGTCTACTCATACATATTATTCAACATCTTGTTCTAGCCAGCATTTACATTGTTGATATTCAAATCCTAATAGCAGAGAATGTAATGGAGAAAGTTTTCCCTCCTTCAAGTCAAGCATTCAACAAGATCGATCAACTTCTCCAACTCATTGAACATCTTCCTAACAAAATCGATGCTATGGTAGACAGGGTGCCCCATTTGATTCACGAAATTCCATATCTAGAATGGATACTTAGTGTTGTTGTATCATGGATAAACTTTGGATCTACAGGTTTGTTCCAGTGGAATTAGAAAACGTTAGGGAAAAGGAAATTCTGGTGGATGCAAGCTACAATGAAGAGTATCTAGCACCAGAATGTGGTGATGAAGCAGAAGATCCGTTCATCGATTCGCTTAATAAGAAAATTCTTGATCATGATGAGGGAGAATCCTCTCCAATACCTAAGACTCAAAAGACTGAGAGTAAGAATGGTGATGATACCACGTCACCTAGGACGGAAGCTGGCATGAAGGGCACATACAAGGAAGCATTGGAAAAGGGAACTAAAGAACCCCAGGAAGGGAAAAAAGAAGAGACTAAACATGTTGATACAACAGATGATAAGGTGGATGATGGAAAAAATAAGGATAAAACTTTTGTTTCCGATGATGTCACTAAAGATGATCCCATTTTGGCACTATTTGAATCTAGGTGGCAGTTGACTCCTAGAAAGAAAAAATAAGGGGATGTTCTAGGGAGGGGAAATTTCTTTATCTATGTGCAATTGCAAGTTATGTTATAGTATTATTAATGGACATTGTATTTTAGAATGGATTAAATTTACAACGGTATATATGCATGCAGTTATAAAAAAAAAAAATAACAACTTAGATAAATCTTTATGTCTTTTGAAGACTTTGAGGGTAAATTTCAAAATGTAGTTAGCTCATTTTCAGAGCAGACTACAAGCTTTCTTTTGTTTAGACAAATATCTTTAGAAGATCTTTAGAGACAAGTTTCTTTTACCAAGAGATGGATTGAAATCCTTACTTATTTGGGGCCCAGGTAATTTATAATGATCCTCAAATTTAGAATCAACAGTTAATAAGTGATCAAAATATGATATAGATTTTAAAGCTTTCTACAATTGGGTGTGATATGCATAACAAACACTTTGCATTCATCATACATATCTGTCCAAGTTCCAACACCAAAAGAATAGAAGAATAGAAAGATGATAATCGCCCACCACGGGGCTCAAACCCATGACCACAAGGTTAAGAGCCTTGCGTTCTATCGACTGAGCTAAACGAGCTAACGGTGGACCATTCCAACTTTGTAAAAATCATTAACTAAATTTCTTGTCGTATTACAAAAACTTAATCTTTCGCAAAGTTTTATATTCCGACCAAATAAGTGGCTTTACCAAGCTAGCAATTCCTATTAATGGTCACGTTTTTGTGTTTGGTTTTAAATGAATTCTTAATTGATAACCTCAAATATATTATATAACACCTATATTAACTTTATTTAAAATTTTAAATTCATAACTTTGTCTTTTGTATCTATTATATATAAGTTAGAACCCATTTTATTTGACTGCAACATTTTAATCTATGCTTTTATTTATTTTTTTTCCTTTATCCTTCCACAGAGCACAATTTTAGGAGCAGTTAAAAAACAGATTTTAAATTCAACAACTGCTCTCTCCTTTCTATAAGCACAATTTTAGGAGCAATAAAAAACAACCCACTATATGACTGTTACTTTTATCCTTCCACTCTAAAATATTTCCTAATTTTTCTCCATACTAAGGCAGTTACACTTCTATCCAAATTAAAATAGTTAATTTTATCCAAAACTTATGCCACTTACTTCTTGCTATGCTCTCTATAGCTTTATCACTATCTGGTCTTTCATCCTGCTCTTTTCTCTGCCGGAGGTATTAATTCTTTTCCTTGCATGTCTTGCTTCATATTTTATTTTTTTAATGCCATCTCTGCATACATGCTGTATTCTTTTCTTTATTTCTTTAATGTCGTCTCCTGTGTTTTGGTATTCATTTTTCTCATTATTCACATTCGATTGATTGATTAATTATTTTTCTTTACCATTGCAAATATTGATTGAATGTTTTCCAACATATTTAACAGAGTACATGAACTTTGAGCATTACTCAAGTACGAAGTGAAACTCTCATATATTATTTATTTATTTTTATTTACATTTTATCACATACTAATTCCACGGTTAACATTTTCTTTTTCTTTTTTTTTTTTAAGAATTTTGGAAATTTTGTCATCATCTGATGAATTCTTTGCATTAGTCTGTCAATAAGTTATGCAATTTTTGCATGAAAATGTTTTTTTCTTTTCCTTTTTAAATTTTGTAATGTATTATCATTTTTGTTGTCCATTTTTCTTATTACTCCTCTTCACATTTTTGGTTGATTAATTAGTTTTTACTAGAAGGTACTGATTGAAATTGTCTTATATATCTATGTCAAAAAAAAAAAAAATTTTGTCCAATATATCTAACATAATATAGATATCAACTCCTCATATTACTCATGCGGTAAATCAAATGTTTGATCTTGTACTAATTCTATTGTTAACCTTTTTTTTTTTTTTGTTTAAGATTATAAAATTTCTACCATCATCTAGCAAATTCTTTGCATTATTCCAACAGTAACTTATGCAACTTTTGCATATATATGGTTCAATTTTGTAACATATTCTCATAATCTTTTTATGCTTCCGTATTACTTCTTCAATTTAGTCCCCTTACCTGCCTTCATCCACTATTTATTTTTTTAATGTCATCTTTGCATGCTCTATTTTCTTTTTTTATTTTTTTAATGTCATTTCTCTCTCCTCTATTGTCCATTTTATCTCTCTATTTATCTAGCAAATAACACAAATTCAACTCATTACTCCTATGCTATATGGATATATATATATATATATATTGTTAAGTTTCATGTCACTCTTTCATACATTTTTCTTTAACATTCTATGCTATACAGATTCTATTTAAAACGCATTACCCCTATGCTATATGGATATATATATATATATATATATATATTGTTAAGTTTCATGTCACACTTTCATACATTTTTTTTTTTTTTTTTTACATTCTATGCTATACGGATTCTTTTTTTATCTTTTTTTAGTTATTTGAAAATTCTCTATCATTTAACAAATTATTTGAATTACTCCAACTGTAACTTGAACTTTGCATAATCTTCTTCTATTATTTTTACTTAATATCTATGTTTCAATGAATTTTTTCAATAATTAGTCTATTGATTGAAATTTTAGAATACGAACTTCGTGCATGGTACCAGCTATAAGTGACACCTTTGGACTGGCAATATGTTTTTTTCTTTGAAATTTATTAGTTTAAAAAAATTTATCAGTAAATGTTTTATATAATAACACACTTTCCCATGTGTAAATTTTTGTACATATCACGCCCCGAAGGGTACCCTAAATGTGGCAGTCCGCCACATATAATATCAAGACTTAAGAATGACTACCTTAGTCATGCGAAAGCCTTAGTATTATAAGTAAAGCGCCTAGCATGGTAATAGGAGACGCTTTTGGGAAGTATAGTTTAAGCAAGTAAAAATGAACATACAAGAATCCAGAAATAAAATATATTATAGCATTAATAATCAAAGGTCTATTACATGATTTCTTAGGGGCATACCCCTGCTAATCCCAAAGATCGTGATAGCCTTTACAACATCCAAACTACTACATTAAAGATTTCAAAGGAATTCTAATCTAAGTCTCCAAGTAGATTTCCTCCAAAAGCTTCAATGGAAAACTTACACGGATATGGGGAGGTTCCAAGCACAAAATGTAAGCCCCTAGATTTTTCGATAATATTAGCAAACCCTAAGAACCGGAAGTTGAAATGAAACCCTAAAATTAACCTACATATATGACTAGTCTAGTGAAGCTAGATCCGACAACCCCGTGTTCTTAAACCCTAGAAAACGAAATTGAAATAATTGTGGAATATGGTTCGTAAAATATAAGGAAGCCTAAAAATATCAGATTCAAATTTTTCTAGTGTCCTTCGGATCCGATCGGGATCAGTTTTCAAAAACCGTGCCCCGGAGCATCGGATAGAAAAAATATTCCGACAACACCAATAGATTCGTAAAAATATAAGGTTTTCAAAAATATCAGTTTTAGAATTTTTCGGTATCTAAAAATAACAGATATAGGACTTTTTACGCGTATTTTCTTTACTACTGGTATTTTAATTGTCTAGTCTACTATTCATAGTACTTTTCTACTATTCATTACTATTCACCTATCTCTACTTTTTCTTACACTTACCATACCTCCTATATTACAATTTACCTTCCCATACAACTTTAATCACATCATACCTTACATATTACTTCTTTTAATACAAAACAAACAAAAATAATTAATTCTCCCCCTCTATACACTCAAACCGGCGCCACTTTTGTCCCTCTCCATCTATTTTATTTCAATTTCATTTAATTTTAATCACACAAATTTCCACTAAAAATCTATAAATACCCCCTTCCTCTTCCATTCTTTCACACAACAAAAATTCATACTAAAACTCTCCCAAAATCACTCCACAAAATTCCTCTCGCAACATCTCTCTCAAGTTCTCTCTTTTTCTTAGAAAATCCATTCCCACATAATACTACAACCCATTCTTTTCTTCTTCAACACATAAACCTTAGGTAAAACTTCTCTTATTACTCATCATGTTCATATAACTTAACATGAGTTTAGTGTATGTTTCTTAGACTCATTGAGTTAAAGAAGCAACAATTTATTCATGTTTTGTTTTTGTTCATGTTCTTATTTTCTTTATGTTGCTATTATGTTGATATTGTTATTATTGTTTCTAACCTAACTTATTTAAGTATTATGTATATATATTTATTTAGAGCATATAAGCTCACTTGTTATTTATTTATTTTCAAGTCTTGCAATTTATTTAATTTCAAGTTGTTCTTAAGACTAGTCTCTCTAGTTTTAGACTTGTCTCTAGTCTTAGACTTGTCTATATCAAGTCAAAACAATTTTATTTCCTTGCTTTTCTTTTCTTTGAGGACTAGTCCATTCTTAGTCCCGGGATACCTTGATGAAGCTAAGGTTCCCAATACTTGACTTTACTTTTATGCTCTATTTATTTTATTTATGTTGTTTTTATATTTTTCATGGTTACATATTCTCATTCAAGCATGAATATGTTGTTATTGTCTCAATCATAATAAAAAATGAATTTTCTTAAAGTAAGAATAAGAACTCTTTTTAAATATAAACTTTGAAGTTATTTTCCTTAAAGTTTGAAATTTATCTTAAACAAATATTCTTCTAAAGTTAGATAAGCTAGCTCAAGCTTTAGTAATAATATATGGTTTTCACCAAGAAATACATAAAGTAAAGTTATTATAAATTCTCTTTTCAAAGAAATAAGAAAGTTTCTTTAGACCCAAACAAAGGATTTCTTAAATTCAATTGTCGAAGTTTTCCACCCACACTAAAGTCTAAGATAAGTTTTTTCAAAATTTACTTATAAGATGATTTCTTTTAAAAGTGGATATAACCATGAAGTATTTAGAAAGATTATGTTTTCCAAAACATTAGAAATAAAGTAGTAGAAATTTGAAAGAGATTAAAACTACTTTTATTTAAGAAATGGAGTTAAAAGAAAGAGATGCTCACCTTTAGTAAAATAAGAATTTTCTTAAAACTAATTTCTTTACAAAAATTAAGCTTATCTCACTTTCAAAACATATTGTACCTCAAGAACATTGTTGAGACAACACCACTAAATTCATGCTTATGGTTTGAGTATATATGTGTATTCAAGGGATTTTTCAACCATACTATATATCTATACTTATGTACAAAAGCCCTTGAGTGAAGAAAGGTTTGAAAACTCTAGTTTTGAAGTTTGGAAAATTCGTATCAAATCTGTACGCTACTATTCCGAGACCCAAATAACTTCTTTTGAAGAAAATAACCTTAGAAATAGATAGATCTTTTCGAATAGGTAGAAATCGGCATATAATATGCGAAATTCCGAGTTAAAATGAGCAAGTTATGGCCATTTTAAGTTGGGATTTCCATTCCATACGATTTTACGAAATCTTTAAGATAGAAGTAAAGAACTTGAATAGATCTTGGATGAAATACTCATGTTGGGTATTTCTTTTGTTTAGGTGTCGAGGATCACGATCTTGTCTTCCCGAGGATTACTTCGACTCCTAGAGCGCTATGGACGAGTTTCCTTTACGCTTATGTATTCGCGCATGTGCTTGTAGAATAGAGCACTAGATGTAGGAAAAGATAAAATTGATATGCATGTGGGATATTATGGGAATTATGTATGTGATTCATTGTGTGCGATCAATGAACGATAAGTATATCGGAACCCGATTTGTGATTGATATAAATATTTCCATGTATGTATTGTTATGTGTGCAATATTGTTTGATCGCTTTAAATGATTTAATGCCATATTGAAATCCCCATATAATAAATTGCTCATGCATATCACTTAGAATATCATTTCGAAGTTTTGCTACTACTCCTCAGCGTGGGACCGGAAAGGTAAGCTGCCTAGCTACATCTTGAGGGTTAGGACGTACGGGGAATACGGCCTCAAGGTGTAGCCGAGCCGGATCGATCGCTTTGGGCATGGAAGGCCCGGGGACTAGTAGTACGGTTCGTTGGAACCCCAAGACGCGTGCAAACTTAAAGGAGGTTGTTCGGGACCCAGTTCAAAGCATTCCCTAACCACCGATGGAGGGGTAAATCCATCAAACATACGAAACCGGATAGTCGTATGTAATGTTTGATCATATGGTTGTGCATTCATATGCTTGATTAATAAACTTGTTTGATTGTTTATGAGTACTATTGCGTAAGGAATATCTCACTAAGCTAGTCATGCTTATACTCCTATAGACTTTTGATATTGCAGGATTATTTTTGCACCCGAGACCACCTTGATTTCCAGGGTAGAATCCTTTTTTTGAGAAGCTTTTGGAGGCAATCTATTTAAAGTTATAGAGTAGATTTCTTCTAAATCTTCTAGCCTTAGTTATGTTATATTTAGAACCATGTTATTATGAATTATCGGGGGAATGCCCCTTAGAAGCTGTAAGACTTTTATTTCAATGAAATATATTAAGTGTTATTTTGCATGTTCGCTGCCAATGCCTTAAAATGCATTACTCCACCGGTCTCGCTTTATTGTGAATGTATGCTTGTACCGATATGGAAGCTTTCGAGTGACTGAGGTAGTCATTCTTAAGTTTTAATATTGCGTACGGCGGGCTGTCACGTTTAGGGTACCCGCTGGGGCGTGACAGTTTAAGTTGGTATCAGAGCATAAGATTAGGAAGAAACAGTAAGTTAGAAATAGAAGTCTTAAGAATAGGATAAGTTTAAGATTAAGCCATAAGAGTTTTAGGAAGAATCCTATAATTATAGGAAGTGGGGATTTATGGGAAACCACATGTTCTATGACCATACCTAAGATATGTAGATGGCCCTAGAACTAGTTTATATGCCCTTAAGAAGAATAGGAGGTTTTCAAATGTTTTGAACCTCAACCCTCGTAAGTCGAAAACGGAATTAACTAACTTTTGTTAAAACTAAAAGGAAAATACGTTTACGTAAAAGACTATACAACCAACCTTAGGTAACGCCGGAAACGAGTCACGCAGACGCCATCAACGGATCGAAGGTGACAAGAAGGTGAAACCAACCCCAGATTCCCTCAAGTCTCAACAAAAGGATCGAGAATAGAAGTAAGGAGCCATGATGAGAAGAAGACGTCGTATTCACCCAAGACGCAACGCCTTAGTATTAAATCGCAACTAATCAAAAGATGTAGTTAAGTTTTTAACAAATAAAAGTAACCTAATGATTTCTTGATAATAAGATTCCTTTGTTTTAGTTTTATTATTTTTTTCTTTTTGTGATTAATGCATGCATGTTGATTTCTTACTTTGTAATTTCTTTGAATTGTATTTGAATTTCATAATTTCTTATTAAACTCCTATCAATCCTATTTTGTCAATTTATTTCCTTAAGTTTTGTACCTTGATTTAAATTTCTAGTCTTTATATTTGAGATTTCCGTGATTTCGTAAACGTTAGTATGGAGCGTAATTAGAAACTAAAATCTAAACGATTAAACAGCCGTCCAAGAAGACGTAGGAATAGAGAACAAAGAGATTCCAACAACGTACCAGCTGAACGAGGAGTACCCCGCGTAACCAACCAGAGAATAACCCTGCTCCTGCCCCGAACCAGCAAAACGACTTTGCAGCTGCCATTGGACAGATGAACCAGTTATTAGCTATTTTGATTCAGCAACAAAATCAAAATAACCCAGCTCCTGCTCCACCTCAGAATGCTCCTGAAGCTACGGTAGAAGCACCCGGCGAACAGTCACATGCTGCACCATTTCCACCACCACCACCGAGATCACATCAAAACTTGCTCGCCAATTTCATCAAAAGTAATACCTACTTTGATGGAACCTTCGGAAAACCAGCTGAGGCCGAAGATTGGTTGGCCCAGATTGAGAGATCGTTTGATGGTTATGAAGTACCCCACCACCTAAGAGTCAGTTTTGGGACATTCATGTTGAAGTTCAATGCTCGCATATGGTGGGAATCGAAGAAGCGAGAATTGCCTGCTCCAGTTACGTGGGATATGTTTCGAGAAGAGTTCTTGGAGAACTACTTTCCAGGGAGTCCAGAGTTCGGTACAGTGCTGAGTTCTTTAATATTACTCAGAAAGGGAGAACCATCGAGCAGTACGAAACCGAATTCAGTCGCTTGTTGCAGTATGCTCCTGACTCCTATAAGCACAGCGAGGAGCTAAAGAGACAAGTTTTCTTGAATGGGTTAGATGAAGACCTAAAGATTCGCTTGGTGGAGTTTGATGTTAAAGTTTTAAGGGGCTAGTGGAAAAGGCTCGAATTATAGAAGAAAAAGATGAAAACAAAAGCTCCGGAGAAGAAAGTGTTTGTTTCGGAAGGAAGCCTTATGAAGGACCAAGTTCTGGGTTCAAAAATAAGAGGTTTAAGACCTTTGGAAGTTTCAAAGGAAGTGGAAGCAATCAGAGGGAGGTGACCAAGGTAGATGTCACATGCTGGAAATGCCGAGGGAAGCATTATCCAAAGTCTGCCCACAATTGCAAAACAAGTGCTTCTTTTGTGGCAGCCCGGATCATAAAATCTGGAGTGTCCCAAGAAGAATACCAGTGTCTGCTATGTGTGCAAGCAGCCAGGGCACTTTGCAAATGAATGCCCAAAGAGGAAAAATGCTCTTGTGAGGTCATCCAACACCTCGGGAGGATCCGCCCTTGTCAGAACCAACAATGGCAATGGAAATGGGAACCGCTCTGGCACCTCGATGCATGGAATGAGAGTTTACAACCTGGAGGGCCAGTGGATGTGCGAGGAAGCAGATGATGAGGAGGAAGGATGTGAGTTTGCTGCCTTAGGGAGACGAAGGCTATGATCATGGACTCGTTGCAGGTTAGCCTTAACCTTAAGCTTTCGTTTTGTTTATAGTATCTTTTTACGCTGTTAATCTATCGCAATAGAATCCCTATACCTCTTTAGCCTTAGTAAAGTTAGATAAAGTATAGTATAGTATGGTTAGTCACTAGTGCGTGTTAAACGCAGGAAGTATACAAGTAGCTAACAAGACCGCTTACGCCTTATTTGATACCGGAGCCACCCATTCGTTTATTACCCCCAACCTTGCTAAGAAAAGTGGATTACCTATAGTCACCACCGCTACCAGCTTCAAGATAAAGACACCCACGGGTAGCGTCGTAACCACCCAAGAGATGTTAAAGGAATGCCCTTTAGAGATCCAAGGTCACCATACGACAAGTGATTTGGTCGTGTTGGAGATGAATAAGTATGAAGTAATTCTTGGAATGAGTTGGTTGACCCATGTTAAAGCCACGGTAGATTGTCGAGAAGAAGGTGAATTTTAAGGATGTAAATGGGAAGGATATTGAGTTTAAAGGAGAATCCACGGTCGTAAGGAGGCAAGGATTAAGTTCGCTTGAGTTGGTGACGGATGAGGAGGAGATTGACCAACAAATCAATGCTATAGAAGAAGAAGGTGAAGACCAAAGGTGGAGGATATACCCATAGTCAATGAGTTTCCTGACGTTTTTCCTAAGGAATTACCTGGATTGCCACCAAAGAGGGAGATCGATTTTGAGATTAGCTTGATGCCAAATACCGAGCCGATATCAAAAGCTCCATACCGCATGGCACCGGTAGAGTTGAAGGAACTCAAGAAGCAATTACAAGAGCTTCTGGATCAAGGATTTATACGCCCAAGTGTATCACCATGGGGAGCACCAGTTTTGTTCGTTAAGAAGAAGGATGGATCCATGAGGTTATGTGTCGATTACCGGGAGTTGAATAAGGTTACAATCAAGAATAAGTATCCATTACCCCGGATTGATGATCTCTTTGATCAGTTGCAAGCAAGCGTGTTTTCACGCATCGACTTGAGATCTGGATACCATCAGTTAAGAGTAAGGCCGGAGGATGTACCAAAGACTGCTTTTCGAACTCGATATGGACATTATGAGTTCTTAGTAATGTCTTTTGGATTGACAAATGCACCTGCGCTTTCATGGACTTGATGAATCGAATCTATAAGCCCTTTTTGGATAAGTGCGTTATAGTTTTCATCGACGACATTTTGGTCTACTCAACCACACGAGGAACATGAGGAACACCTCCGTATGGCGCTTCGGACGTTAAGAGAACATAAGTTGTATGCCAAATTGTCAAAGTGTGACTTTTGGTTGGATAAGATTCCTTTTTAGGACATGTTGTTTCAGGAAGTGGCATATCGGTTGATCCTGAAAAGATTAAGGCAGTGATGGAGTGGAAGCAACCAAAGACGGTAACGGAAGTGAGAAGCTTTCTTGGACTAGCTGGCTATTATCGAAAGTTTGTAAAGAATTTCTCGACTATAGCCAAGCCGTTAACAACTTACTCAAAAGAATGAGAAGTTCATCTGGACCGATAAAAGAGAAAGGAGTTTTCAAGAGCTCAAGCAAAAGCTTGTATCCGCACCGATACTCGTTTTGCCAAACCCTGAGAAGCCTTACACGGTGCATAGCGATGCATCAAGAAATGGTCTTGGATGTGTGCTAATGCAAGAAGGAAAAGTGATTGCTTATGCTTCGCGACAGTTGAGACCACACGAGCAAAATTATCCGACGACTTGGAGCTAGCTGCCGTTGTTTTCGCACTCAAGATATGGAGGCATCACTTGTATGGACAAAGATGCGAAATATATACGGATCACAAAAGCCTCAAGTATCTATTCACTCAGAAGGAGTTGAATATGAGACAACGGAGATGGTTAGAGCTTATAAAGGACTATGATCTTGGAATCAACTATTGTCCAGGAAAAGTTAATGCCGTCGCGGATGCCTTAAGTCGGAAGAATCATGAGGAAGTTGCCGCTTTGTTGACGACCAAAAGGAGTTGGTAAGAGAATTCGAAAGCTAAGTATTGAATTCATTGGAGATGTGGAGGTGGAAATATCTAGCTTGGTGATGGAACCAACCCTTGTGGAACGAATTAAAGAAGCTCAACGATATGATGAAGTCATACAAAGGATCAAACGGGAAGTACAAGCGGAGAAGTATGATTTCACCGTAGATGACGAGGATGTAGTGAGGATGAAGGGAAGGTTATGTGTGCCGGATGATGAGGATATGAGAAAGGAAATCATGAGTGAGCACATAACTCAGGATACACAGTACATCCGGGAGGAACTAAGATGTATCAAGATCTTAAGAGCCACTTTTGGTGGAATGGATGAAACGGGATGTAGCTGATTATGTGATGAAGTGCCCAACTTGTCAACAAGTAAAGGTGGAACATCAAAGGCCAGGAGGATTGCTAAAGCCTTTGCCGATACCTGATGGAAGTGGGATCAAATCTCGATGGATTTCGTGTGTGGACTACCAAGGACATCGGCAGGATATGATGCCATATGGGTCGTGGTAGATCGCTTGACTAAATCGGCTCATTTCATACCAATCAACATGACGTACTCAATGGACAAGCTAGCCAAGCTGTACATAAGGGAAATAGTACGATTACATGGAGTACCTGCGGAATTGTGTCAGACCGAGATCCAGATTCGTGTCTAAGTTTTGGACAAGTTTACAAAAGTGTATGGGGACAAAGTTGCACTTTAGCACAGCTTATCACCCCCAAACCGATGGACAATCGGAACGGACGATCCAAACCTTGGAAGACATGTTGCGTGCCTGTGTTATGGAATTTAAAGGAAGCTGGGATGCTCATTTGCCGCTCATAGAGTTTGCCTACAACAACAGCTATCACTCGACCATACAAATGCCGCCATATGAAGCTTTGTACGGACGACGCTGTAGGTCGCCTTGTTTTGGGATGATGTAGAAAAGCTGCTATTGGACCGGATTTGGTACAAGATGCAGCAGACAAAGTGAGGATAATCCGACAGCGAATGAAAGAGGCCCAAGATAGACAGAAAAGCTGGGCAGATCTGAAAAGGCGAGTTCTCGAATTTCAAGTGGGAGACCATGTGTACTTAAAGATAAATCCAATCAAGAGTATACATCGAGTACGCTCACAAGGAAAGTTGAGCCCACGGTACATTGGACCTTTTGAAGTGCTTGAACGAGTGGGAGATCTAGCCTATCGCCTAGCCTTGCCGCCAAACCTGTCAGGTGTGCACAACGTGTTTCATGTATCGGTCTTACGCAAGCATGTGCGGATCCAGAAGTGTAGTAGAGTTGGAGCCAGTGTTGCTAAAGGAGAACCTCACTTATGAGGAACACCCGGTACAGATTTTGGATAGAAAAGTCCAAAAGCTTCGGAACAAAGAGATCAAATATGTCAAAGTCCTCTGGAGGAATCACACCCATGAGGAGGCAACTTGGGAAGCCGAGGATGAGATCCGACGCAAATATCCGAATCTTTTCGAGGAATCAGGTACGATAGCCAAGTTTTGAGGACAAAACTTTCTTTAAGGAGGGTAGGTTGTAAGCCCCTAGATTTTTCGATAATATTAGCAAACCCTAAGAACCGGAAGTTGAAACGAAACCCTAAAATTAACCTAGTTTATGATTAGTCTAGTGAATCTAGATCCGGCAATCCCGTGTTCTTAAACCCTAGAAAACGAAATTGAAATAATTGTGGAAAATGGTTCGTAATATATAGGGAAGCCTAAAAATATCAGATTCGAATTTTTCTAGTGTCCTTCGGATCCGATCGGGATCAGTTTTCAAAAACCGTGCCCCGGAGCACCGGATAGCAAAAATATTCCGACAACACCAATAGATTCGTAAAAATATAAGGTTTTCAAAAATATCAGTTTTAGAATTTTTCGGTATCTAAAAATAACAGATATAGGCCTTTTACGCGTATTTTCTTTACTACCGGTATTTTAATTGTCTAGTCTACTATTCATAGTACTTTTCTACTATTCATTACTATTCACCTATCTCTACTTTTTCTTACACTCTTACCATACCTATATACTTACAATTTACCTTCCCCATACAACTTTAATCACATCATACCTTACACATTACTTTTTTAATACAAAACAAACAAAAATAATTATTCTCCCCCTATACACTCAAAACCGGCGCCATGTCCCCCTCCATCTATTTTTTTTCAATTTCATTAATTTTAATCACAAATTTCCACTCCAAAAATCTATAAATACCCCCTTCCTCTTCCATTCTTTCACACAACAAAAATTCATACTAAAACTCTCAAAATCACTCCACAAAATTCCTCTCCCAACATCTCTCTCAAGTTCTCTCTTTTCTTTAGAAAATCCATTCCCACATAATACTACAACCCATTCTTTTCTTCTTCAACCAACACATAAACTTTAGGTAAAACTTCTCTTATTTATCTCATCATGTTCATATAACTTAACATGAGTTTAGTGTATGTTTCTTAGACTCATTGAGTTAAAGAAGCAACAATTTATTCATGTTTTGTTTTTGTTCATGTTCTTATTTTCTTTATGTTACTATTATGTTGATATTGTTATTTTGTTTCTAACCATTATATATTATGTATATATATTTATTTAGAGCATATAAGCTCACTTGTTATTTATTTATTTTCAAGTCTTGCAATTTATTTAATTTCAAGTTGTTCTTAAGACTAGTCTTTCTAGTCTTAGACTTGTCCATATCAAGTCAAAACAATTTTATTTCCTTGCTTTTCTTTTTTTGAGGACTAGTCATTCTTAGTCCCGGGATACCTTGATGAAGCTAAGGTTCCCAATACTTGACTTTACTTTTATGCTTATTTATTTTATTTATGTTGTTTTATATTTTTCATGGTTACATATTCTCATTCATGCATGAATATGTTGTTATTGTCTCAATCATAATAAAATGAGTTTTCTTAAAATAAGAATAAGAACTCTTTTTAAATATAAATTTTTTAAGAAGTTATTTTCCTTAAAGGTTTGAAATTTATCTTAAACAAATATTCTTCTAAAGTTAGATAAGCTAGCTCAAGTTTTAGTAATATATGGTTTTCACCAAGAAATACATAAAGTAAAGTTATTATAAATTCTCTTTTCAAAGAAATAAGAAAGTTTCTTTAGACCTAAACAAAGGATTTCTTAAATTCAATTGTCAAAGTTTTCCACCACACTAAAGTCTAAGATAAGTTTTTCAAAATTTACTTATAAGATGATTTCTTTTAAAAGTGGATATAACCATGAAGTATTTAGAAAGATTATGTTTTCCAAAACATTAGAAATAAAGTAGTAGAAATTTGAAAGAGATTAAAACTACTTTTATTTAAGAAATGGAGTTAAAAGAAAGAGATGCTCACTTTAGTAAAATAAGAAATTTTCTTAAAACTAATTTCTTTACAAAAATTAAGCTTATCTCACTTTCAAAACATATTGTACACAAGAACATTGTTGAGACAACACACTAAATTCATGCTTATGGTTTGAGTATATGTGTATTCAAGGGATTTTTCAACCATACAATATATCTATACTTTTGTACAAAAGCCCTTGAGTGAAGAAAGGTTTGAAAACTCTAGTTTTGAAGTTTGGAAAATTCGTATCAAATCTGTACGCTACTATTCCGAGACCAAATAACTTCTTTTGAGAAAATAACCTTAGAAATAGATAGATCTTTTCGATAGGTAGAAATCGGTATATAATATGCGAAATTCCGAGTTAAAATGAGCAAGTTATGGCCATTTTAAGTTGGATTTCCATTCCATACGATTTTACGAATTCTTTAAGATAGAAGTATAGAACTTGAATAGATCTTGGATGAAATACTCATGTTGGGTATTTCTTTTGTTTAGGTGTCGAGGATCACGATCTTGTCTTCCCGAGGATTACTTCGACTCCTAGAGCGCTATGGACGAGTGAGTTTCCTTTACGCTTATGTATTCGCGCATGTGCTTGTAGAATAGAGCACTAGATGTAGGAAAAGATAAAATTGATATGCATGTGGGATATTATGGGAATTATGTATGTGATTCATTGTGTGCGATCAATGAACGATAAGTATATCGGAACCCGATTTGTGATTGATATAAATGTTTCCATGTATGTATTGTTATGTGTGCAAATATTGTTTGATCGCTTTAAATGATTTAATGCCATATTGAAATCCCATATAATAAATTGCTCATGCATATCACTTAGAATATCATTTCGAAGTTTTGCTACTACTCCTCAGCGTGGGACCGGAAAGGTAAGCTGCCTAGCTACATCTTGAGGGTTAGGACGTACGGGGAATACGGCCTCAAGGTGTAGCCGAGCCGGATCGATCGCTTTGGGCATGGAAGGCCCGGGGACTAGTAGTACGGTTCGTTGGAACCCCAAGACGCGCGCAAACTTGAGGAGGTTGTTCGGGACCCAGTTCAAAGCATTCCCTAACCACCGATGGAGGGGTAAATCCATCAAACATACGAAACCGGATAGTCGTATGTAATGTTTGATCATATGGTTGTTGCATTCATATGCTTGATTAATAAACTTGTTTGATTGTTTATGAGTACTATTGCGTAAGGAATATCTCACTAAGCTAGTCATGCTTATACTCCTATAGACTTTTGATATTGCAGGATTATCTTTTGCACCCGAGACCACCTTGATTTCCCGGGTAGAATCCTTTTTTGAGAAGCTTTTGGAGGCAATCTATTTTGAAGTTATAGAGTAGATTTCTTCTAAAATCTTCTAGCTTTAGTTATGTTATATTTAGAACCATGTTATTATGAATTATCGGGGGAATGCTCCTTAGAAGCTGTAAGACTTTTATTTCAATGAAATATATTAAGTGTTATTTTGCATGTTCCGCTGCCAATGCCTTAAAATGCATTACTCCACCGGTCTCGCTTTATTGTGAATGTACGCATTGTACCGATATGGAAGCTTTCGAGTGACTGAGGTAGTCATTCTTAAGTTTTAATATTGCGTACGGCGGGTTGTCACGTTTAGGGTACCCGCTGGGGCGTAACACAAAATTAGGTGTTCCTGATAATACAAATACCTATAGGGGTGTTAGCTTATGAGCTTAGTGAGTAAATCCTAAAAATTCGTACTTAAAGTAAATTATCAATCAAGTTTATTAGTCAAGAAAATGAAATGCAACAACCACGTGAGCATACAAGACATATGACTTTCCAGGAATCATATGTTGAATGAATTACGCTCTTCATTCGGGGTTGGATATTCAAGCCAATTACAGCCACAACTTTTTAAAACACTTTTATAGTTCTTACAGGCTTCTATACGCCATCAAAAACTTGTAGTATTTACAGGCTCCTACTAGCCACCAATTTACGTAGTTCTTACTGGCTCCTACTCGCCACTTACATGATATACCGGTTATGTCTATCAACACTATTATACACTTGTCTTACCAATTGTATAGTAGTGAATGCAATGTGACTCAACATATGAAGTGCATGAATAATTTCTTAATTAAAGTCTAGTAGTTATATTTAACTTCTTTTAAGTGAGCAACCAATTTCAAACACTCCAAAATATTAATGTACATACAACTTTATTACAAACAAATCGAGTTTCGATATACTTAACATTCTTTCAACATATTATCATACAACTTCCATTTGATTTTTGCCTAAATTCTAGTGCAACTAATTTTTACAAGCACAATCAAAAGTATGAAAAATAACGGGAAGTAAACTCACTCAGCCATGATGACACCTTTCTTGGGATGGATGAGTCGTTCGGGATTTCCACTAATCATAGTAATCTTCAGGATATGAACAATCCTCCTCAAGATTATCTAATCAAGAAGAATACCCAAAATGAGTATTTCATGAAGTTTCTCTTCTTGAAGATTATAAACTTTTCTTAAAATCGCGGTAAAATCGTATAAGAGGAAATTCCAACTTAAAATGGCCGTAACTTACTCATTTTAGCTCGGAATTTTGCATATAATGTATCGTTTTCTACCTACTCGAAAAGATCTACACATTTCTAAACTTATCTTCATAAAACTAAGTCATTTGGGTCCCGAAAAGGCAGCAACCAGATTCACCACGAATTTGTAAAAATTTGAGTTCCTCCTTTTAAATAAAACACACTTGAAGAGATGAATGTTCCAAGTATTTTTATAAATTTTTTGGAAGATATATACATATATGTATGGACTCATAACAAATGGATGAAGTAAATGAAGTTGTCTCAACTTATGAAAAAGTAAGGTTTGAAAAGATTTTTGAACTTGAGATTTTTGTTGAAATATTCATTTTACTTTTGAAAAAGATCTTGAGTTATTTGATATGAATATTTCTTTTTCTAAATTTAATCTCTTGTAATTACTTTAAATTTCTAAGGAGTGGTTTTATTTTCTAAACTTAGATTTCAACAACTTTTAAAAGTAATAACATTTTCATAAAATGATATTTTTGTTTCTTGTAATGACTCCAAAAGAATTTCTAATACGTAATGAAAAATAAGTTTTTTTAAAATCTCTTGTTTATTTAAGAAAAATCATTTCTAAGTATGTTTATGAGTTTTTAAGAAATTTAATTTCTACCTTTGTTTCTTGGAAAAGAATCTTTAGTCTAAGAAAACATTTCCTTATTTATTTTTGTTGAGACAAAAACATTATGTTCATGCATGAATATGAATCATAAAATTAAGGAAAAATAAAGGAACATAATAACTTGAAGGAATAAGCAATTAAGAAAATAAATCAAGTATTGGGACTTTAGCTTCATCAAGGTATCCCAGGACTAAGAAAAGACTAGTCCCGAAAAGAAAAGAAAATGTTTTGACTTGATGAGGATAAGTCTAAGACTTGAAAGACTAATCTTAAAAACAACTTGAAATTAAATAAATTGCAAGGAAAGGTAAATAAATTGCAAGACAATGAGCTTATATGCTCTAAATATTATGTATAGCTATATAGATATATTAGATAGTAATGAACATGAAAGAACATAAAGGAGTTTGGAATTATGAACAAAAACAAAGTATAAACCTATTGTTACTATCTTAACCTTTATAGTTTTAGAAAACACACACTAAGTTCATATTAAGTAGATGAACATATGAAAATCTTGGAGGCATATTACCTAAAAGAAAGAAGAAGAAGAGAACTTCTTGTAAGAGCCTTCTTGGAGAAATTTTGAGAGAGATTTGAGTATAGTAACTTTAGTATAGAAGAAGTGTGAAAGAAGTGAAGATATGAGGGGGTATTTTTAGGAAAATATGGGAGATAAATTGTGTTAATTAAATAAGTGAAAAATAAAACGAATTGAGGCATGGGAGAGGGGTGGCCGACGCAAATCCAAGGGTAATGAGGAGGGAAGAATTTATTTTTTTATTATTTTGCTAATTAAAAGTAAGAAATGAGAGATGTGAAGTTGTATTGGAAATGAAAATGTGTAAGAAATAGGAGTATGAGTTGTAAGAGTAGGTTGTAAGAAAAAGTAGAGATAAATGAATAGTATAGAATAGTATAAAATAGTGTATGTAAAAGTAGACATGACAATTAAATACTGGTAGTAAGAAAATACGTGTATAAATGCGATATCTGATATTTTTAGCTACCGAAAAATTATGAAATTGATATTTTTGAAAATCTTTATTTTTAAGAGTCTAACGGTATATTTGGAATATTTTTCCTATTCCAAGCTCCGGACACTTTTTTCGAGAACTGTGTCCGATCGGGTTCTAAGGACACTCGAATTTTGCAAAACTGATATTTTTATATAACCTATAGCTATTACGAACCATTAGAGCTAATTATTTCCACTTCGTTTTCTAGGGCTAGAGAAAATGGCAATGTTGAACTCAAGCGGTTACGGTAAACTAGGGTTTTGTTGACCCTAGAAAATCCGGTTGACTTCCGATTAGGGTTTAAACTATAATTCGAATCCAAAAAAAAAATTTGGGGATTTACAGTACATGTACTGCTCAGCCAAAGGAAAAACTTCTCATTGTTTTGCACCATTTAATTTTTTTTCCTCATTGTGTAAATTTAACTTTTAGGTCCATATGGAAAAAGGAAAAAAAAAAAAAAAAACTATAGCTCTTAGTCAGTAATTACTTCGTATATGATGAGATGTTTTTTCTTTTTAATACATTTCATATTTTCCATTTACTTTTTTAGGATTAAGAAATTTACAGATCAATGGTTCTACATGAGTTTAGCAATTTGATTACTAGGTATCATTATTTTAGTTTAGTTAAATAAATCTTACTTTTCTTATATATAAAATCTCTCAATTGTTATTATATTTCTTTAAAATGTAGGTATATGGCCATTTCTTCAATGCAACAAAACATGTGTGATTAACTTAGCGTGGAAGGATATTTTTCTTTCTTTCCTTTTTTTTCTTTAATTGTCAATGGCAAAGAAGGTTGTTTCATTCAATAAATGTGTTATTACAGGCCATACTTTATAATTTTTTTTTTTGCACTCGCATAGCGGGTGCGTTGGCTGCTAGTATGTATTTAGTCCTTATCAATTATAAATTCTAAAATAAGCCCATGAAATAGTTGTAGAATCACTACTAAATATACATTTTTATTCTCTTTTAATTTCCTAAATACCTACAACAAAAATTACATTTAAAACTAGTGAAAATGTCTGTAATGATGACATTCAATTTTTAGCTTAAATGTATAGACAAGTCATAATGAGCTTATGTATTTTAATAAAAGATTTAGACTGTATGTCCCTTTGGCTAATTCACCAATAATTGCTATATTTGCACATATAAATCGAAGGGGTGAACATGATTTAACCTTGAATTGTTTAGTTAAATGAGATAAGGGTCAAATTAAATGAGATCATCTACTTAACATATTTGATAAACAAGTCAAGTTTTTTCAACCTAATCTAGTCTACTAAAAGGTTTGCTAGTTTAAGGAGGTAAATTGCCTAGTTAATAGAGAAATTTTTTTTTAATAATTTAATCCAAAACATGATTTAAAGTTTAGTTTTTTTTTTTTTAAATAATCAACTGTAAAATGTTTCTTAACAAATCAAGAGTGATCCTAAAAAGACATTAATTAGTGAATCAAGTAGACTTTTTTCAATAATTGAGTTTGGTTATGGACTAGTGAAGTAGGGCCTACAAAACAAATTACAGTCATGGGTGCATTGGAGGGTTGTTTAGTGCAACTACTCTGATGCTTAAGTCAATGTTTATTAAGATGAGAAATGAACTATAATAAAGTATAAGAGTTACTAGTATGATATATTTGTCTTCATAAGCATGTGGAGAAGATATTTATAGGAGATAACTCCTTGTTGTTACAAACTTCGTAGAGAATATAGAGTAGTTGGGAGTTGAGATTGGTTGTTGAGGATATGGGAGTTAAGCCATGTCCAATCGATTGTTTAATGAGGAGAGTGGAAGTTATGGGGGCGTGTGCCAATTGGTTCTAGTTGTTATTACCGAGTGCCTAGTTTAATAGACTGGATTGTCGAGTTAAAGAGAATATTGTTACCCTTAAGGGCTTGTAATGAGTTCGATAAAGTCAAACTTGGTCTTAATAGGTCGGTCTAAGCCTTGAATGAGTCAAATTAACCTTAGGGAGCCGATGCCCCATAATTGACCATCAACACTTCCATTACCACGCCCTTCTCCCCTTAAAAAAAAAAAAAAAACCCAATACCTTAATTGTCCATGAGTTGGCGGGGGAGTGAGTTATGCTAGTGGGTTGTTTAATAAAGTTTTAGCTATTTGTAAGGATTTTAGTCACGCGCATTGTGCTTAGTATTGTTAAAGTGCAGTGTGTCGTTGGTGGCCAATTAAAATAGTAATAGTTATTAGTTATGGTTCGAGACAACCTTGACCTGACTAGTGGGATGAGGTTGGCTTGGTTGATTTCTTATTTCTTTGAGCCAAGAAATAATCATATGCTTTCGAAGAAAAGGTGGGGAAGAATCGCTAGAGCGAAGATAGTTAGAGCTAATCACCATAGGATTGAGTGGAAATGGTTAGATTCAACTAATCAAATTAATATGTGGTGCTGGCTGAGGCAATACATTGTTTCAAATTTGAGTGTAACTAGGTATGTCTAGCTACGTGCCTTGGATTCGTTAAGTGGCTCAACATCATGTCTGTACTTTGTTAGAGTTGTGATGTGCTGCAACATTAATTGTTGTTCGTTGGATCGAGGTAGGAATTGATCCAACAATTGTCTTTGGGTATTGATTCCATTTCTTCATAATTATCATGTCAACCTAAAAACCCTCATTTAAATTTCTTGAAAGGCGATGATCTTTTCACATTCAAATATTTTTTTTTGTTGCCATTATTTAAAATAAAAATTCCTTAAAGTTTCATGTCCTTTGCCTTTTGCGACTTTTTACAAAATTTCAGGTGAAAACACTAGTAGTTCATCATGTACATGTTCTAGTCCCCTCAAGGGTGTTACATCTTAGAGGGTTGCCACCTGGTAACTACATTAAGTTGAATCGTACAAGAGAAAACCATTGAGGAGCGAAGTAATATAGGATTTATTAGGGTACCCTAAATGTGATAGATCGCCACACTTAATATTAAAGTTTAGGAATGGCTACCTTAGTCATGCAAAAGCTTCGATATTGGGTATATGGCGTACTAGCATGAATATAGACGAACGATCTTTGAAACAAGTATTTAAGAAGTTATAGACATAGCATTCAAGAAATGGAAATCATAACATAATAACTTAATCAAAATTTAATGGGAGTCTTACAAACAATAAGGGGGTATACCTACATCAAATAATTACATAAGCTCGAAGTCTAGTCTTGAAATTAGGAAATACATGGGAGATTTTTATGGAAGTCTAGTTCTATTTTAAACCAAGACTTCCTCCAAAAGCTCTTGAGTCAAAAGTCATTACCTACATGTAATACCTTAAGGGCTTCAACCACAAAAGGGAAACTGCAACAGATATCTAAGGGGGTATAAGCTTACTTGCTTATTAACAAATATTTCCACAAAAAAGTACTTGTATAACAAAATCAACAAGTTAATTATATAAGCATATGAGATGCAACATACACATAAGCAAACAATACACATGACTAACTGGAAATCATCTGTTGAATAGATTTATGCCCTCCATTTAGGGTTAGGTGTTCCGACCCCATACAACCATAGTTCACCAATAAAATTTTTACAGTTCATTCGAACTACTACTCGCTGTTAAAATGTAGTTCATACAGGCTACTACACCATGAATATTAATACAGATTTTCGGGCCATGCTTACCTCACTACTATGCTCTCATCCCACAAAGCGTATAGTAACGAATGCAATGCGACTCACTTCGTGTTATGCATGAATTCATTAAATTAAGTACTCATAACATGATTTTAGATATCTTAGGGGTGATCATAGAATTGGCAGACACATCAATACTATGCTAAATCAACCATTTGATTATAGACAATTCAAGCATCGATATACTTAATATAAGTTCAACCACTTATATAAAGCATATGCACTTTTCATTTTTATATTTCCTTAATTCCAGTATCACTACTCTACAAGCAAATACATAAGTACAAAATTGAAGAAATAAATTTACTCGGCCATGGTGCGATAATCTACTAATGGACATAGTCATCGGGATAGGAGACTTCTCCTTCCTCGTCACCTAATAAAAAGAAATATCTGAAATGAGTATTTCATGGATTTTTACTTAAATTTTTTAATTCCATTTCATCATTTTTGTCAAAAATCGGGTTATGTGAAATTCTAACTTGAAACGGGAATAACGTGCTCATCTTAAGTCGGAATTTCGCATATTATGTATCGTTTTCAACATACTCAAAAAGATATATCTATTTCTAAGGTTATTTTTAATATAAAAAGCCATTTGGGTTCTAAAACGAGTCAATACAGATTACTTATGAAAATTTCAGCCCTTAAGTTGTAATTTTTTCTGAGTTCTTGTTACGACCCAAAAGAGAATAACAAGGCAACCCACTTGGATAAAGGATTTTGTAACTAAATAGTTACTTAGTTACTTAGATTACACTTTCTGTTTTTAGGGTTTTCAGTTCGGAAACATACATACATGTAACTAAATTGACAGATCAGCAACAGATAACAAATTGACAGATCAGCAATAGATAACTGTCAAAATAACAAATTGTAGTACAAGAATAAAAAGGAAATCGAAAAGAGAAAACTCATCCTTATTTCTGAAATTCCAGTGTCTCTTCTTCCTTTCTCATAGGAGTTAACCTTACTCTAAAAGGTACCTAGCAAGCAACACAAAATATAGAATTGTTATATCAAGTTTATATCAAGAATGAAATAAGAAAATTAGGGTTTCAGAAGAACTTACACATATCCAGAGAGAAAAGAAGAGAGTCTGATTGAGAGATTAGGGTTAGTCGATGTGTATGAGCGTTAAGTGAGGTAAGCCGAGCATTTGGACTGGGCCTTGTTTGGGGTCCAACATTTTGGTGCTCTCGTTTTTCTTGTTCTGTACAGTTCTGAGTTCAGTCATGGCGAGTACTCGGGCACAGGAAGAGTTTATCAAACTACAATCCCTGGTTTATTCATTAGCAGATACCATGAATAAAATGCAAGTGCAAATGACAGAGTCGATCCAAGCAAATAAGACAGTTCAAGATTCGGTCAGTTCTTTACAACATCACATGCAGAACTCGATTCAACAGATGAATGACAAATTGGATACATTTAGGAATCAGACCGAGGGTTTTCCACAATCAAATTCAGTTTCAGACAGTCCTCGTTCATCATCTTCCTTAGCAGACACGTTATAAAGGGATCAAGTTAGAGATACCTCGATTTAATGGAGAGGACCCATTGGGATGGATCTACAAGACTGAGAAATTCTTTACCTTTCATAATATTCCAGTGGAGCAGCGTTTAGAAATTGCTTCTTTTGCATTCGAGGATGATGGCCTGCAATGGTTACAATGGATGGAAGCAAACAAACAGATCACAACTTGGAATTCTTTCTTACAATCATTGAAAGTTAGATTCGGACCATCTGAATATGAAGATGTTCAAGGGACTTTGGCTAAATTGGTGCAAGTTTCCACTGTTCAACATTATCAGAAACAATTTGAGGCTCTTTCTAACAGAGTTAGAGGTATTCCTGAATCATTTTTAATGAGTTGCTTTATTTCGGGCTTAAAATCTCATATTAGAAGAGAAGTACAGATTGCTAGGCCTTCAGATTTAGCACATGCTATATGGTTAGCAAAAATGCATGAATCTAAATTCCATGATTCATATTTTGTTCCAAAAATGTCTTCTTCATCTTCTCATACATATTCCAAACCCCTTCAATTTTCAAAACCATACACACAACCTACCACAACTAGTTCACAGTCATCTACTGGGAATTCCAAACCACCATTATTACCTAATCCCCCTGTTTCATCTCTTCCCATAAAAAAATTAACACCTTCTGAAATGTTAGTTCGACGTGAGAAAGGCCTTTGTTATAATTGTGATGAAAAGTTCCATAGGGGACATCAATGTAAAGCCAAATTTTTGTTATTAATAGAAGACGAAGACAATAGTAATGAAATGGATGTACAATCGGATGAATTACTTACTATTACTGATGAGGGTACTATCAGTTTTCATGCCTTGGCTGGGTTGCAAGTTCCAAAAACATTAAAATTTCAAGGTTGTATTAAAAATCATGATATTTCTATTCTGATTGATTCGGGCAGTACTCATAATTTTTTACAAAGTAGAATTGCAAAATATTTGGGTTTAGTGATTGAACCCTCTCCACATTTTCATGTTCTCGTGGGAAATGGGGATAAATTGCAATGTGAGGGAATGTGTAGAAATGTTCTCATTCAGATTCAAGGATTGGATTTCTTTACTACATTTTACATCCTACCTATTCAAGGGGCTGAGGCAGTATTAGGAGTACAGTGGTTGAAAGAATTGGGACCTGTCACAGTTGATTATGGAAGTTTGACAATGCAATTTGTTATGAATGGAGTTCAAGTCCAGCTATCTGGAGATGTGGGCACTCAAATGCAACCTATCACTCACCATCAGTTTCAAAGATTATTAGCAACTGATGCGGTTGCTTTTTGTTTGCAATTGAAGGCTCAGGGTTCAGACCAATCTTCAGAGAATACCACCTGCAATGCGGCTATTCAGCACACATTGGGCAGATTTTCTCAAATTTTTGAGACACCCTCATCCTTGCCTCCTTTGAGAGATGTCCAACATAGGATACATTTGACAAATGAAGCTCAACCAGTCAATGTTAAGCCTTATCGTTACCCACATTTCCAGAAATCTGAAATAGAGCGACAGGTAGCTGATATGTTGAGTCAAGGTGTCATTCAACATAGTACCAGTCCATATTCTTCACCAGTCTTGTTGGTTAAGAAGAAAGATGGAAGCTGGCGATTCTGTATTGATTACAGAGCATTAAACAAAGTCACAATCAAGGATCAGTTTCCTATTCCAACTATTGATGAGTTGTTGGATGAGTTACATGGGGCTTCTGTATTTTCTAAGCTGGATTTACGTTCAGGATATCATCAAATTAGGATGCATCCATCAGACATTGAAAAGACAGCATTTCGAACACATGATGGTCATTATGAGTTTGTTGTCATGCCTTTTGGTTTAAGCAATGCACCTGCTACTTTTCAATCTATAATGAATAGGTTGTTTAAACCATATTTGAGGCGATTTGTTATTGTTTTTTTTGATGATATACTTGTATACAGCACATCTATGGATGCGCATGTGGAACATTTGAGTGTGGTTTTACAGATTTTGTTGGAGAATCATTTTTATCTTAAGGATAGTAAGTGTTTTTTTGGCCAAGAACAGATTGAGTACTTGGGCCATATTGTGTGCAAAGAGGGTTACACCAGAATCTACTAAGGTTGAAGCAGTTATGAAGTGGCCATTACCACTTACTATTAAAGAGTTGAGAGCATTTTTGGGTCTTTCTGGATATTATCGTCGTTTTATTAAGGGCTATGCTATGATAGCCAGTCCATTGACTGATATGTTACAACGAGACCAGTTTCATTGGTCTAATTCAGCTAAGGAGGCTTTCGAAAAACTTAAGAAGGCACTGTGTTCAGCACCAATTCTTAAGCTTCCAGATTTTAATCAGCAGTTTATTGTGGAGACAGATGCTTCAGGAACTGGTGTAGGAGCTGTATTATTACAAGGTAGTCACCCACTTGCTTATTTTAGCAAGAAACTACCTATACATCTCAGAAAAGCTTCAGCTTATGTTCGTGAATTATATGCTATTGTTCAGGCAGTTAAAAAATGGAGACAGTATTTGTTAGGAAGCCATTTCCTCATTCGGACAGATCATAGGAGTTTGAAGGAAATACTCACCCAGGTGATTCAAACACCTGAGCAGCAGAAGTATCTCTCCAAATTAATGGGATTGACTATTCCATTGTTTATAAACAAGGAATAGATAATCAAGTAGCTGACTCTCTTTCCAGAAAATTTGATGATAGTTATCTTTATTTTGGAATATCTTCTATTTGTTTTCAGTTTATTGACAAACTGAAACAGGAGTATACAACTCTAGAAGAATTCAAAACTTGTTGTCTGACATGAAGGAGGGGAATGTTCTGAAATGGGACCTTCATTGGTGCAACAATTTGTTGTATTATGGTTCCCGACTGTTTTTAGTACCTCAGAGTTCACTCATTCCAGACTTATTACATGAGTATCATGCATCCCCAGCTTCGGGTCATTTTGGAATTTTGAAAACCTATAAACGCTTGCTAGTGACTTTTATTGGATAGGCATGAAGCAACAAGTGGAAGACTTTGTTAAGGGCTGTCTCATTTGTCAACAGGTGAAGTACCAAGGCCGTTCTCCTGCTGGTCTATTAAGTCCACTTCCTATTCCAGATAGGATTTGGGAGGATATTAGTCTTGACTTTATTACTTGCCTTCCAAAGTCACAAGGGTTTTCAGTTATCTTGGTTGTAGTAGATAGATTATCCAAATATTGCCATTTGGGGGCATTGGATCTCATTTCACAGCAACCAAAGTGGCTACCTTATTTCTCAATATTGTAGTCAAACTACATGGTTATCCTCGCACAATTGTATCAGATCGGGATCCTATCTTTTTGAGCAAATTCTGGACAGAATTATTTTCATTGAGTGGCACCAAATTGAAGCTGACAAGTGCTTACCATCCTCAGAGTGATGGTCAAACAGAAGTTCTTAACAGAACTATTCAACAATATTTGCGCAGTTTTGTAATGGATTGTTCAAATTTATGGGTCAAGTATTTACCTTGGGCAGAATTTGCCTATAATACCTCATTTCATGGAGGTGCAGGCTTTACCCCATTTCGAATAGTATATGGTAGAGACCCACCTACTATTTCCTCTTATGTTAGAGGATCGTCTACTTTGGAAGCTGTGGAAGCAGACTTATTAACTAGAGATGAGATTTTGAAGCTTCTGAAACAACATTTGACTCAAGCTCAAAATAGAATGAAAACAATTACTGATCAGCATAGGACTGAGGTAGTCCTTCAGCCTGGGGATCTGGTTTTCATTAAGTTGCAACCTTATAAGCAACTATCTTTAGCACATCATGGGGTCTCTAAGCTCTCTAAACGTTTTTATGGACCTTATAAAGTACTGGACAGAGTGGGAACATGTGCTTATAGGGTGGAACTTCCTCCTTTCTCTAAAATTCACAATGTATTTCACGTATCTAAATTGAAGAAAGCTTTTGGGGTCTCAGTTCCAACATTGGAATTACCAGAACATGCTGTGGATCAACACCCACTCATACACCACTGTCTATTTTGGGTCAGAGAATGGTGTCTCAACAGGGTCGATTAATTCCTCAGATTCTAGTTCAATGGCACGGTTTACTACCTGAGGATACTACTTGGGAGAATCTAGAAGATTTCCAGAAGGCTTATCCAACTTACAACCTTGAGGGCAAGGTTGTTTTCGAAGGGGGGAGGAAAATGTTACGACCCAAAAGAGAATAACAAGGCAACCCACTTGGATAAAGGATTTTGTAACTAAATAGTTACTTAGTTACTTAGATTACACTTTCTGTTTTTAGGGTTTCCAATTTGGAAACATACATACATGTAACTAAATTGACAGATCAGCAACAGATAACAAATTGACAGATCAGCAATAGATAGCTGTCAAAATAACAATTGTAGTACAGCAATAAAAAGGAAATCGAAAAAGAAAACTCATCCTTATTCCGAAATTCCAGTGTCTCTTCTTTCTTTCTCATAGGAGTTAACCTTACTCGAAAAGGTACCTAGCAAGCAACATAAAATATAGAATTGTTATATCAAGTTTATATCAAGAATGAAATAAAAAAATTAGGGTTTCAGAAGAACTTACACTTATCCAGAGAGAAAAGAAGAGAGTCTGATTGAGAGATTAGGGTTAGGCGATATGTATGAGCGTTAAGTGAGGTAAGCCGAGCATTTAGACTGGGCCTTGTTTGGGGTCCAACAGTTCTATATCATCCAAAATCCCATAGCAAGCACATACATATTTACATAGTTGAAAAATCCATTAATATCGATATATACATATTATATATATGATTCTGGTGTTGTCTCAATAATGATTTTTCATAAAACAATTTATTCTAAGAGTTTGAAAAATGAAGTTTGCCAAATCTCCTTTTAAGCTGTTGGAAAGAAAGTAAAAAATCTTGAGTTTGTTACAAAGGAGTGCCTATCTATTCTCTTTATATTTACTTAAATTCTTAAAATAACTTTACTTCTTAAAATTTGATTCTTTTAGTTATCTACCACTTTTATTTCTTAACTAGATTTTTATCTAGTAAGTTGCTCTTAAGCTTGGTTTAGAAAAATTGTTTGGTTTTCAACGTTTTTCAAAGTGTTGGCATAAATCCTATAAATAAGTTTTTAAGAAAAAATTGTTTAACAAAGAATTATCATCATAAAAATTTATAAAAATTTTCTTTATCAACTTTGAAATTAAGGTAGTTGAACTATTATCCTACGTTTTAGTGAAAATCTCTCCTAAGTGTTAAAATTCATATTTCTTGATAGTCTAGTTCTTTTTTTTTAAGTTAAAGAAAACAAGTCCTTTATTCTTTAAAAATTTTATCAAGACAACAATATTATGACCATGCATGAATATAAACTTGTAGTTATGTAAAAAGAGTAATACATATAGAAAATAAGGGACACAGATAATTAAATAAGCATATATACCTAAGAACAAAATTATTGGAAGTCTTAGCTTGCATCAAGGCTTCTTGAAACTTAGACACAAGCATGTTCCATAAAAAGAAAAGAAAAACATAAAAAGCTTAAGGAAAGTAAAAAAGAAGAAAATGATGAAAGTCTTAGATTTTTATTCAAGTCTTCCTGGGACTTAGAAATGGACAAGTCCCATAAAAGAAAAATAAGTAAATAATGAGAAAAACACGGGAGCCGTAGATTTATGTCAAGACTCCTCAGACCTAGATTATGGACAAGCCCTAAAGAAAAAAAAAAAAATGTTTTGACTTGTGAGGGTAAGTCTAAAACTAGAATGACTAGTCTTAATTATTTAGCATGGAATAAATAAATTGCAAGAAACATAAAAGTATAAATAAAAGTTAGATTAGCAAGCATTAGGCTCTTAGAATACATACTTATACTTAACAATATATAGAAGTTAGGTTAGGAGCAAAAATAAAACAAGAGCATAAAAATATTTATAAATATACATGGTGTTGAATAAGACATAAACAAGTTATTATTTTCATGATTTCTTCCCTAGCATAAAGCTCATGGGATTTTAGAAATCAAAAGAACAAGGTATTCATGTTATGTTAACATGAAAAAAAAAAAAAGAAAGGATTTAGATTTTTACCTAAGGTTTATGGGGATGGATGGTGGTGGATGATAGATGAATAAAAGAAAAATTTATAGAAATTATGTGGGAATGGGGAAGAGAGTCTCACGGTCAAGAAAGGGAAGGAAGAGAGAGCTAAGAAACAAAATTTCAATAGTTTTGTTATGGTTTGATGAAAGTGTGTAAAGAATGAAGGAGGGAGGGTGTATTTACAGAGTTTTGGAGTAGAAATTTGTGTGAATAAAATTAAATAAAAAAGAAAAGAAATTAGATGGAAGAAAGAGAGAGCAGGTGTCGGCTATGGGTGTAGGGGAGAGAAAATTCATTAATTTTGTATTTTTATAATGAAAAGTAGATAAAGTGTACACGAAGTTTAGTATAAAGTTTTATAGGAAAAAAAATGTAAGAGATAGGTGTATAGGTTTTAAGAATAGGTGGTAAGAAAAAGTAGAGATAGAAAAATAATAGAAATAGTACAATAAATAGTAAAAAAGACAAATAAATTAGCGGTAGTAAAGAAAATACGTGTAAAAATGCTATATCCTATATTTTTAGATACCGAAAACTTACAAAATTGATATTTTATGAATCCTTATGAAATTATGAATCTATTTTGATTTTCAGAATATTTTTACTATCACAAGCATCGGGGCATGTTTTTTGAGAATTGACCCCGCTCGAATCTGAAACGATTAAATTTTTGATGAGTTTGATCTTTTTATGCTATCTTATATTAATCCGAACTATAATTCACCCTTAGCTCATTTCTATTGTTCTCAGGTTTCAAGCACGTAACAGTTAGAGTTAAAACCACTAGGTTTTGTTATTGACCTAGTCGGTTGACTTTCGGTTCTGGGGTTTAAGCGCAAAACTTCACATAAAATCAAGTGGCTTATAGGATCCCTATTGAAGATTATTATTATTATTTTGCTTAGAGGACGTCTAGGGCATACGAAGAGATATTTGCATGGTTCACATTATGGAGGAAAAGAACCCAGTAAACGTTTTGAATACTCTTCCAAGCGATAGTTGTTCTAGTGCTAATCACATCGAAAGTGAAGTTGAGGGTAAGAGTTGGCAATGACCATATGACATTATTTTGAAAGTTTGTTAGGTGATTATTTAATCACTATCCCAATAGAAAATGAGTGTGTGACTTCATTGTATGGATAGAGGTTTTATGTATACTTAGAGTGGCTAGAATTCGGGCTACCCTTTCCTCTCTCTTATTTTTAACAAGAATGCTTGAGTTCTTTCTAGTAGTATGCCAGTCATCTGATGTTGATTTCCTAATGATTACTCTTCACTCTTGAAGCATTATGCAAGAGTTTATGCCACAAGCTAACAACCTAGTTAGTAAGAAATTTTTTTCGATATGAAGGTGAAGGTTGAGGATTAGATTGGTATTTCATAGAAGAAGGAAGTCAATCTATTCAACAATCTAAAGTTTTCTATCAAATATTTGAAGAAAAGATATATTGTTGTCGGTTTCGATTGGAAACCAAATTTCTTCACTTGCTAGGTTAAATTGTTGATTCTTCCCCCAGTGACTAGATTAAGTAATATGATGAAGAGATTGTATTCGAGATAGGCAAATTTGCACATTAGCAGTCCCAAATGGGGTTAGGTCCCATGGATGTGGGCATGGTCATTAGCTTTTTCCAAGAGAAGGGCCCTCACTATATTTCTTGAGCTCATTTCAAAGGGAGAGAGAGAGATTGATGCCAAAGGTATTACTAGACTATTCTTGTTGTGCTTGTAAACTTTTGAATTTTTCAGAACTCTTAGATAATTATTCTATGCTAAAAACCAAAATCAAAACCCTAAACTAACACAAGTTAAAACCAAACTCTAGAAACTCTAAACAAGATCAGATATGAATCTCATAACCTTTAGAGAGAGAGAGATAGAACATTAAAAAAATGGAAAATCCAATAATTGTTTGATTCAAAATCCGTATGCTAAACAATCATCTATCTAATCTCAGATTGAGATGGTACGACCAAATAGCATTTTAAGGACAAACTACAAAACTTTAAACCCTTTCATGAATTTTAGAGTCAAAAGTTTAAAATTAATACCAAAAGTTAAATCAAATCAACAATTAACCTTCAAATATATTGACTTGATTAGACAATCCCGAGAATTGTAAAATATTGAATGAATCATAAAAAAATTAGGTAAAATTAATTTTTGAATCGAAAATACAGTATAACCATAAATTCTGAGATTATCTTATCTTATGAATAAATCTTAAAGGCAGAATTGAAACCGGATTCCTAAAAGTGAATCTAGGTTTACCCTAAGATCTAGAGTTTTCAAATCCAGCAATCCTGCACTTGAAACTCATAACAATAAAAATGAGTTAACCTTAGATTATAGTTCAGAATAATGTCTTATAACCTAAAAAGATTAGACTCGACGAAAATATATTGTTTCGAACCCGAACAAGATCAGTTTTCGAAATCAGTCCCAGCACGTAAAATGGTAAAAATATTTTGATAATATATATAGACTTGTAATTTGATGAGTAATCGTAAAATATCAATTTTAGAATTTTTTTACTTATAAAAATATCATATATAGCTTGTTTATGCGTATTTTCTTTACTACCGGTATAAATTTATCTTATTTACTATTCAAGCGACTATTCCCTACTATTCATTATTATTTCACTATCTTTACTTTTCCTTACTACCTATTCTTATAACCTTACATACCTATTTCGTACAATTTTAATTTCCGATACTATTTTATATATAACTTATCTTACACATTACTTACTTTTCATTACAAAAATACAAAATGAATCAATTTTTTTCTCCCCTCTCTTCCCAAACCGGTGCCATCCTCTCTCTCTCTTCTATATATATATATATATACATATATACCTATAATATTTCTTTTTCAATTAATTTTAGTCGCTCTAATTTCCACTCCAAAACTTTGTAAATATCCCATGCCTCCTTCATTCTTTACACATACTTTCTAAACATAACGAAACTCTTGCAAATTCATTTCTCAAATCCTTTCTCTTCATCCCCATCTAAACTGTAAGCCTCTCATCCCTATTCCCATTCAGTTTCCAAAATTTTTCTTTTCATTCATCTATCATCCACCACCTTCCATCTTAGGTAAATATCTAGGCCCTTCTTTTTCTTCATGTTAACATAACATGAACACTATGTACATTTTGATTTCTAATATCCCATGAGCTTTATGCTAGGGAAAAATCATGAAAATAACAACTTGTTCATGTCTTGTTCAACACTATGTTCATTTATGAATGTTGTTATACTCTTGTTATGTTTATGATCCTAACTTAACTCTATATATATATATATATATATTAAATATAAGTATGTATATATATGTTGTTATACTCTTGTTATGTTTATGATCCTAACCTAACTCTTATATATATATATTTTAAATATAAGTATGTATATATATATATATATGCTTAGAGTCTAAAGCTCACTAATCTAACATTTTGTTTATGCTCTTTTTTATTGTTTATTTATTTATTTCATGCAAATGAATAAGACTAGTCATTTCTAGTCTTAGAATTATACTCCATCAAGTCAAAACAAAGGGGACTTGTCCATAATCTAAGTCCCGGTGAACCTTGAAAATTAATCTAAAACTACCATGATTTTCTTATTTATTTGCTTTTCTTTATTCATGAGACTGGAGATATTCAAGTCTTAGGGAGTCTTAATAAAGCTTAAGACTCCTAAAAATTTATTTTCTTAGCTTCCTATTTTCTTTATGGGATTTGTCAATCTCTAAATCCTAGGAAGCCTTAAAATGAATCTAAAACTTCCATGATTTTGTTTTATTTTTCTTTTCTTATTTTCATGGAGCTTGTCCATTTCTAAGTTTCGAGAAGTCTTGATAACAAACTAAGGCTTCCATATTTTGTTCTTATATTTGCATATTTAATTTTCTATTCTTTTATTTCTCTATATGATTATGTCATAATGTAACTACTAAGTTCATATTCATGCATAGTCATATGATGATGTTGTTGTCTTAATAAAATTTAAAAAATGATAATATGGATTATTTGCTTTTATATAAATATGGGACTGAAATAACCATGAAATTCTCAATTTATATTTTATATGTGTGTTATTGAATTTATACATGCTTTTGATATGTGTTGAATATGATTTATTTTTATGATGAGTTATGTGTTTTATTGTTGTGTTAAAATATTGAAATACTCTAGAATTTATTAAATATTTAGTTCATAAAATTTAAATTTCATTAACATGTATGAATTATGTTTGAAATGTGTTAAAATAAGTAGATAAATGCATGCATATGATTCAAGCTTTTAAACTATCATTAATGCCTTAAGACAACTTCATTAATTAACCAAAGGATAAGGCATTAACTCCTTAATCCTAAATGCCTTAAAAGTCAAAGTAAGGGATATTATCAACCCCAAATAATGCAATTTTGGCCAAAAATTTCCAGAAAAAAAGAAACCCTCTTTCAAAGCTCAAAACACTCTCTTATTCCTCCCAAAAGCTCTCTCATGGTAGTATATAGTTAAGCACTTCATTTTTCACCATTTCTACACCAAAAACTTGCTCAAGAATCATTAAACCAATGCCTAAAGCTCACTAGGTAAGTATGTTTTCTTATTTTGAATTTATGCATTTGTGAAGTTCTTGATGATAGGGTTGAACTTGGATTTGTGTTTGATGATTCTTATGTTGTGATTGTTGTATGAGAAGTGTTATGGGGATAGTGAAGTTAGTATATGTGTAGTTATGAGTTTAGAAGTGTTGGAAACACATGTGGTTGAATGATTAGATGATGAGTGTTGTGGCTTTAGGGTTTGAAATATGATTAGTGAATGATGTGGATGGTGGAGTGTTTGATGTTTAAATTTGAAGTTTATGTTGTTTGAATGTTATATTGATCATATAACAAGTTTTGGGAAATTTTGGAATGAGTTTAAAGAACTTTGAGAAGTAAAATGCATTTAAAAACAAAGGATTTCATCATTTTCTCGTTCCAGTGTGCACAACCTGATGCATGGGTGTGCACTTGCCGTGCAGACCTTAAAATCCTTAAAATTTTGTCTCGGGTTACTTTTCATGCCCAGTACGGCCTGAGCACGGCCATGCACTCGGTCGTGCAGCCTTCCCTTATTTCGCAGCCTGTTTCTAATTCAATCGTAACTTTTTCATCTGACCTCCGTTTGAGGTGATTCAAGTTGCGTTGGAAAGCTTAAAAAGAGCTCTAAACTTTTATGTTTTAAGTTTTCACAAATTTTAAAAGTAACAATTCTTAAATTTTATTTTTTTCAACTGATACACTTTCCAAACAAAGTTTAAAACTTATTGTTGGTTGTTAAAGTTCTCCCAAGCTTGATAAGTGATCATTTAAGTATTTGTTGAGTATTGTATGATAATATATGATATCTAAACGCTATGTGATGATGTTGTAATGATTCATTTGAATTTCTTTGGATGATTATACTTGAGATTTAATGAATATATATACTTGAACTAAGTGTGAGTTTGTAATTACTTCTTTTTACAGTAATTGATCCCCTTTCGGTTATTCCATTGATTCTGAGCTAGTACAGTACGCAGTAACTTACTTGTATGCTTGTTAGGATAGGCATACTTAAATTTGATATAAGTTCTAAATGACTTAATTATTGCTTGAATTGCTTGTGTTTTCACCGTTGAATCGGTCCGAGGAGCGGTAACTTATCATGATGCAATGATATGTTAGCGTAGGCGCTTAGGCCAATAGTCATGACGCAATGACTAGGCTCGCAGATAATCGATAGGAAATGTAGTAACTAAGTAACATTTACTTATTTTTGAAAAGAAGTAATATAATTTAATTCAATGTTTATGGGAGTATGTGAATTAATTTATATTATGGATTGAGTTAAGTTAAGTTGAGTAACGACTATATAACCTATATGAGATTATTCTTTTCAGTGTAATGTTATCTAGGAGACATAGGTATTCGGACTATCTATATCATCCCCCTGAGTGCGTGAGCATTACTTAGGATCCCAGAATCCCATGACTTGTTCCGGAGTTTGAATACTCTAATGATGATTTGATCAATGAATACTAAAGAAAGATAAGTGAAACATTAGTGTTGCACTGTATTAGTTTAGGTATGATTGTCACTATGCTTTTGGGTGTTGTTGCTGTGTACTGGGCCTTTGGCTCATTGTTGCTATTTTTAGGTGATGATGACTGTTATGATGATATGGGCTATGGGTCGGATTGGGAAAAATTTATGGATGAGTGGGGTGACTAGGAACCGGGTACAAGATATCAAGAAAGAAAGTTTTTGAACAAGTTGTTTGGTTTAAATATGTATTTTGTATTCTGAATAGAGGTTTGTTAGTTAAGCCTTATTTGTATATAAAAACTTAAAGTCTAATTTTCCTATTTTGTAAAAACTTATGTAAGTTTTGTTGTGTCATGGGCTTGATACCAAGTTGTAAATTATTTCCTTAAATGTTCTATATGAATAGATTACTCAGGTGAGTAATCCTTTTGTAAAAAGTCTTGTATCAAGTTGTAGTGGTTTTAAACAAACAATTCACATAAATTTTAGATTTGTGACAACCTTACGTATGATATGAAAATATTATATGTGGTTGGGGACTTGACTTACTTAATCATAGGTTAGTAGGTCGGGTCTTTACAGGGACTAAACTCCCAAGAAAAATAATTTTCAATACTTAGAAAGAATTTTCATTAAGACCCAGGATAATGGTTCAAGTTACGCTTTTTCTAAAATACCAAAATAAATTCATCATATATTTCTAATATTGATAATCCTTTGTTATGTAAGGTTTTCTTAAAAAGTCATTTATAAGGCATATGCCAATATTTTGAAAACATTGAATGAAACAATTTTCTAAAATAAACATAAAAATCAACTCATTTGTTAAAATTCATTTAGAAATAAAATCGGTATAGAACTTAAGAAACTAAGTTTAAGAATTAAATTCATTTCTTTTTATGAAGTTAATAAATATAAATAATAGTTGTAATAATTAGACACCCACTTGTAAAAACTAAAAACTTTAGTTTTATTCCAACAACCCCTTAAAGGTCCATGGTTAAGAATTTTGTTAATTAAGAAAGAGTTATTATGAGAATAAAAATTTTAGAACAAGCCATTCGCTTAAATTTTTCCATATGCTGAAATGTAAACCATTTTGAAAATAACACAACATAGAATGATTTCTCTTCACAACCACATAAATATTTTGGTTTTGGAAAATAATTAGTTAAAAGAAGTTTGATATGAAAATGAAATATTCATGAACTCAAATAAATATAAAACCATGGTTTTCTTTAATTAAGTTCCACATTTGCAAAATTAGAGGAATAAGAAAAAAATTCATTTAGGATCCAAACTTAGAAAGCTTCAAGAAAGAATGCCCTTAAAGTTTTATGTCACAAATAAGAAAATCATGCCTTATAAAATAAATTGTTAAATAGAATTTTTTAACAATTATAAGATCCTTCAGATTTCAAAATAGATATATTGAACTATGATTTTTGTTGATAAGTCGCATCTTTACAAAATGTTAGATTTAATCACAAGTCAAAGGATGATTTTTCATAAAACCCAACACTTCACAAAGATTATTTACAAAATTTTAATTTTAAGACAATGCCATTAGAATCATGTATATAATATAGATTTATTTCTATATTAAAATGATTTTCAAATGTATAAATATTTTGGTGCTTTTATAAAATAGTTAAGTGATGTAAAACTTAGAAAAATGCAAAACTAAATGCAGGGACTTCCGGGTCAGAAATGTACCAACCTATTTCGAAACCAAATGGCTTTAAATGTTAAAAATAACCTTAAACTAGATAGATCGTTTTAAGTAGGTAGAAAACGACTACTAATATGCAAAATTCCAAATTAAAATAAGCAAATTATGGCTATTTTAAATTGTAATTTCTCATGATCCGAACTTTGATGAGAGTAAAATAATTTGAAGAGAATAAAATAAATAGAGTTACAAAATTAAGTAAAACTTTGTTGGAATACTCATTTTGAATATTTCTTTTGTCTAGGTGACAAGGAATATGAGACTTCCTTTCTAGAGGATTATTACAGCTAAGCAGATTATGATATAGACGAGTGAGTTTTTCCTTCTATTTTCATTACCTTGCTTATGCTTGTAAATAGTTGGACTAGATCTATAGGTACAAGATAAAATGAATATGTATGGGATTGTGGGTTTATATGTAAATGTTTTTATATATGTGTGACAAAGGGTACTAATCAAAACCAATGAATGATTGTTTAAATACATTATTAATATTATATGTTGTTTATGGATATTTGATGCTTGTTTGATCACCCTCAATCATAATATAATTACACTCGGCTTTGATATAAATTAAATAGACACACATTACATCTGTCGAGCCACAGAATATAGACTACTCCTCCTACGCAAGGAATCGAAATAGCTAGAGGTCAAGCTCATTCTTTAAGAACCAAGGCATACCGTCGCAAGGATGAGTAGCGTTCGATCGATCATTATAAGCAAGAGGCTCAGGGACTAGCAGTGAAGATAACGTAGATCTTTAGAATAAATTCCCTAACCCTCAATATAGGGGCGTAAAACCATTCTATGTATGGTTTTCGGATATCCATACATAATTGTTTGTAACATGTGTTTATTGCATAGCATGCATAGCATATGCATGAAAATTTATAAATTTGTTTGAACTTATGGTGCGGATAAAGAGGGAATATCTCACTAAGCTCATTGTAAGCTTATATCCCCATAGATTTCTATTGAACATGTATGCTTAAGACTCCATCCGAGGATCAAGACATCAAGGAAATTACCAATGGATTTTGAGATTTATGGAAGAAGTGGGAGCATGGTATGAATTTAAATTTTTGAAAGTTTCTTTATGAGTAATACATGAAATGTTATTATTTTGAAGATCACTCGAAAATATAAATATGTAGATTTGAAAACTTTAGCGATGGTATAACCCTAAGATTTGTAATTGAACTTATTTATGATTAATGGTCCATATTCCTTATGCTTTATTACTTAATTGTTGTCAATATAAATTGCACTACTCTAACGCATCCCTTTTGATGTGATGTTGGCCTTGTGCATAATATGGAAGCCTTGATGTAACTAAGTAGTCATTCCTAGGCTTTAATATAGTGTACATCAAATTGCCATGTTTAGGGTACCCTTCGGGCGTGACAGTACTTGGTTGAGTTAGATTGGTAATTGTGTGAGTACAATGTGGGATGGGAGCAACCTTTTTTAGTGTACTTAACAAGCATCGATTCTAATTATAGTGCCATATTGTTAACTTTCTCCTTCTTTTCATTGTAGATGGTAGCAAATCAGAGAAGTAGGGTTGTATCCTTGAGAAGCTCCATTAATCCAATTTTGGGAGGAACAATTTAAGTAAGCAAGTAGTGCTAAACACTCCTGTAGAAATTAGTGAAGTAGAGAAGGACCCAGAAGAGGAAGGGTCCTGAAGCAGTAGAGTCACGGTGGCTCTAAGTCAACTTGAAGAAGCTAAAGCCGACTAAAGGTTACTTCCTATTTCTTCGACAACGGCCGACTAGAAATGAAGGGTTCACAAGCCAGCCATGTTCGTTTAGAAAGGTAAGAAGAGCTCTTGTAGAGGTAGTCTAGTTAATGACTTGATTGATTAATCAAGGGGTGGAGCTACAAGTAGTTACAACTTCGACCACTATCAATGGCAAGTTGAGTGGCCAATTGAGCCAAGGAGAGAGGAGGTCTTTACTAATGGAATACTCGTCTAAAGAGGACATAAGTTTCCAATTCACTATGTAGGTAAGTTCCTTTTTGCTGTGAATTGTATTTCTTTAGTCTTACTTTTCATACCATATACGTGTTTATAGCCAGTGGATAAATGGATACAACGCATGGATCCAAGGCATAATGTTGGAGAGGGAATTGACAGAAGAGAAGGTTAAAGCTGTTAACCACATTAAGATGGCTAGGGAGGTAGCTTCTTTAATCGATTGTAATTGTTTGCTCTATTGTAAATATGATGAATGTTTGGGAAAGTGGCATCATCTTTATGTTAAACATGTTATAGTGCAATAGAAGCTAAGGGAAAAGGATGATGTAACCAATTGCTCTTGGAGGGAGTGGAGATGAGGCCCAACAAAAGGTAGATGCACTAGAAAAGGATCTAGCCATGAAGAAGTAGTAGATGGATGAGGAATAACATTCTTTGAGGGCTACAAACTAGCAATTAGCCAAGATATTTGGAAGTTTGAGAGCTTGTTAAAAAACGTTAAAGCTTAGTTAAAGAAAATTGTTGAATAGGCTCGTTTGAGAAAGAAGGAGATGCCCGATTGAGTTTTTGAGGCATAAGCGAGAGTAGGGAATTGGAAAACCAAGTTAGTTGATTAATTAAAGACATTCAAGCTTTGAATGTTAAGGTCTAAAGCCTCAAGTTTGGAGAGATCATTCCCTGGGTAGTCAAAGAGAAAGTACTTATGGATTACTTTAAAGCATGAGCACAGGGGTAAAGAGGTCAGCACAATGCAGGATGCTATTGAGGTTGTAGTTGCCGATATCCATAATAAGTGCAAATACAAACATATTGATTGGAAAAGGTAGCATTTCCTTGTGTCACGACCCTAATAAGGGCCTAGAAAGATTATCATTAAAATATCATACAACGTGTGCACCCACCATATGAGACCCATCTCGCTTGTCGGAGAATACATGACTCTATTTTATTTATTTCATATCATTTGATCACATACACACACACACACACACACACACACACATAAGATATCTTTAATCAATTTACTAAGGAATCCAATTTTCCACTTTTTTCCAAGATCAGAGAGAATCGATATTCCCTACCAAATAATAAAAATTGGGTTTGAACTTATTAAATACGACTTGAATAATTATATGATTTGATCATTATATAATCTAAGTTCAGCATACATGTAACCTAACTTTTTATTTTTAAGATGTTTGATGAAGGAGCACTCTCACACATTCTTAGCCTATTCCCAATAAGCGTTGTTCTTGTAAAAAATTGTTAGGGGGTAAGAGAAACCACATCTTAGTGAGTTCGTTCCTCACTACTACTGGTCACATAAGTTATCAAGCACTAAAAAAACATTCATGCAGATCTATCTATATGTGATATCAATTCACACACGATGAATGCAAGCAATACATCAGACCATCATCCAATAATGGTGAATCAATCTAACCATTACCAAAGAATGATGAATGAATCTTACCATCACCAAGAAATGATGAATCAGGTCGGTAGACCTCGACTTAGGTAACATCTATCACCAAAACATTACTCAAAAATGTCTCAAGCGTATGTCATAAATTCATTTGATAAAACTCATTTAAAAGATGAATAGAGAGTGACTTGAGATTCCACAAGCCATGCTCCTTTTGAAAATACATTTCCAAAATACTTTCAGTTGCATATCCCAGACAATTTTCTACAGGGGTTTTGTCACGCCCCGAAGGGTATCCTAAACGTGGCAGTCCGCCACATACGTATTAAAACTTAAGAATGACTTCCGAAGTCATGCAAAAGTTTTCAACACCATATGTAAGGTGTCTATCACAACAATAGGAGACACCGGTGGGATGTATAGTTTGAGATAGTAAATACAGCATACAAGAATCTAAATAAACATCCAATTTATCATTAAGAGAATATAATCCTTACATCATCTTAGGGTTTTTCCTTTATAATTCTCCAAACCAAATAATACTAAAATCATAAGACATTGAAGGATGATTAACCTAAGATCTTCAAAGGATTCCCATAAGCTTTTCTAAAACATCATCCTTGGGTATATGAAGTCTTCAGGCATAAAAGATATAGTCCTGTTACAATAAAGGCCTATTGGAGTATAAGCATGACTAGCTTAGTGAGAATATTCCTAAATCAACGTACTTCTATAAATAATTTTCAAACAAGTTATTAAACAAGCATATGAATGCATCAAGTAAGTGATCAAGCAATACATATGATCTACCGGAAATCATATGTTTGAATAGATTTACCCCTCCATTCTGGGTTAGGTGTTCCAGGCTCTTTAAAACCCATCTTTAAATCCAACTCATATAGTTTATTTTAGGCTCCTACTAGCCCATGTAGACTTTCCGGCTCCTACTAGCCCATGTAGAATTTCCGGCTCCTACTAGCCCATGTAGACTTTTCGGCTCCTACTAGCCCATCTTGCAGATTTCTAGCTACTGCATACCCGGCTACTAAACTCTTGTCCCATCGAGAATAGCAGCTCATGCAATGAAGCTAACTACGTGATGTGCAAGAATCAATTAATATAATTCGTGGTATATGTTTAAAGTAATTTAAAGGTGATCACAAAATTTTGCACACACTCCAACAGAATAATAGTAAAACATGAGTTAATTAACAACGATCCATGCTTCGGTATGCTTAGCATTCTTTCAACCAATATTATCATACATAATTCATTTTCATCTTTTCCTACTTCTAGCGCCTCTAGCTACAAGCACAACCAAGTACGTAAAAGGTAGGAAATAAACTCACTTGGCCATGAGGATCTATCTTTCTTATGGATGAGTCGATCGATAAATCCACTAATCAAAATAATCCTCTGGGTATGAATACTCCTCCTCGGGATCACCTAATCAAGAAGAATACCCATAATGAGTATTTCTTATAGATTCTATGGTACTTATCAAAAACTATATCATAAGATCGTCAAAATTCGTATAGAAGGTAATTCCAACTTAAAATGGCCATAACTTGGTCATTTTAACTCGGAATTGCGCTTATAATATATCGTTTTCTACCTACTCAAAAAGATCTATCCATTTCTAAGGTTATTTTTGTCATAAAAAGCCATTTGGGTTGGAAAATACCACGGTACAGAATAGTTACGAATTTATAGTTTCACAAAATATGATTTTTCCAAACTTCTCTTTACTCAAAAATCCTTAAGCAAAATATAGGGATATGTATATATATATGGTTGAAAAAATATCCTTTGAACATATATAGCCACTCATATTGTATGGATAATCTTTGTAGTGTTGTCCAATATTGATATTTCATAAACAATTTGTCTTTAAGGATTTAAAAGACAAGACTTTTGAAAATTTCTCCTTTTTGAATTGTTAGAAGGAAAAATATATTTGAGTAGTTATGAGTAAATGTTTTATTATTATTTCATTTTCTTACTTTTCAAAAGTAAATTCATTTTCAAAAATTTTGGTTCTTTAAGTTATCTACCAACTTTATTTCTAGTGATTGAAAATAAGTTTTTCAAAATATTCTTTAGGTTTCAATATTTGAAGTTGCGTTAAATGTATGTTTTCCTCTCATTGTTATATCATTTTCCTTCTTTAGAAAATAAGTTTAACTTTAAACTTTTCTTGCTTGGTAAATTTTATTTTTCTAAGTTGGTTTCTAAAATAATAAGTTGATTTTATCTTGATTTGAAAAACTTGTTTTATTCTTAATATTTGTCAAGTGATAGAATAATTCTTTTAGACAAGTTTATAAGAAAAGTTTTCTTAATAAATAATTGTTAACATTAGAATTTAGTAAAACTTCATTTTAATTTGAAAAGATAATAACAATTATAAAATTCAAGTTTTGAAGATGCTTTCATAGTATGTGATTTTTAAAGTCTAAAATGAACCTATTAAAAGATTTAGTTGAGTTCAAGTCTTTAGTTCAAGACTAAAAATTCTTATCTTGATGGAGTATTTAGCTTTTAAAAAAAAATGAGTTCCTTTGTTTTGAAGAAATCTTCATTACTAATTCTTCTAGAATTTATGATTAGCTTATCCTTTGAAAAGAGTTTATTAAAAAAGAAACTTAGATCTTTTGTTGAAAATTCCTTTTGTTAAGAAATCTAGTTTACTTTTCTTTATTTAAGAAAGAACCCATTTTTATTTTTATTTAAACAACAACATTCTTAATCATGCATGATATGATGATGTAGTAATGTAAAAGTAAAGATAATACATAATAAGATAAAAAGAATTACTTGTAAGTAAATAAACATAATAAAATTGTCAAGTATTGGGAACCTTAGTTTCATCAAGATATCTCGGTCATGTATTGGGAGCCTTAGCTTCAACAAGGCAACCCGGGACTAAGAATGGAATAGTCCTCAAAAGAAAAGAAAAGAAAATTGTTTTGTCTTGATATGGAAGTCTAAGACTAGAAAGACTAGTCTTATATATTGCATAAAACAAGTAAATAAATAAATTGCAAGACTTGGAAATAAATAAATAACAAATGAGCTGCTTATATGCTCTAAATAAATATATATATATATATAGTATACATAATATTATATAAGTTAGATTAGAGCAAAAATAATAACAATAATAACAACATAATAACATAATGTAAAATAGGAGCATGAACAAAAACAAAACATGAACATATTGTTGCTTCTTTAACTCATATGAGCCTAAGAGATATACACTAAGCTCATGCTAAGTTGTATGAACATGATGAAGAAATTTAAGTAGGATTTTACCTAAGGTTTAATGGAAGGTTTGAAACAGATGAATAGGTTTTTTGTTTGATATTTTTCTTCTTAAAGTGTAGTGAATAGTAGAGAGTATTTTTTAGAGAGATTTGTTGGAGAGAGGTTTTGAGAGAGTATCTTGGTAAGTTTTGTTATGTAAAATAAGTGTGTGAAAGAATGAAGGATGAAAGGGGGGTTTATAGAATTTTTGGAGTGAATTTTGGATGTAATAAAATAAATTGAAAAAGAAATAATAATCAGAATGGGAGAGAGATGGCCGGCGCCTATGATAGAGAAAGGAGGGGTATTTTGTTTGTTTTGTAATTTTTTGTAAAGGAAAAGAAATAAAGTGTAAAGTTTGATGTGAATAAAGTTGTATTGGTAATGTAAAAAGTAAGAAAATAGATATGTAGGTAGTAAGAAATAGGTGTAAGAAAAAGTAGAGATAGTGAAATAGTAATGAATAGTAGGAATAGCACTATGAATAGTAGACTAAACATATAAAATACCGGTAGTAATAAAAATACGCGTAAACGAGCTATATCTGTTATTTTTAGTTACCAAAAAAATTCTAAAACTGATATTTTTGAAGTCCTTATTTAATTATGAGTCTTTTGGTGTCATCGAAATATTTTTATTATTCCAAGCTCCGGGACACGCTTTTCGAGAACTGATCCCGTTTGAGTTTGAAGGACACTTGAAATTCACGAATCTGATATTTTTATGTTACCCTATATTATTACGAACTATTTTAAGCTACTGACTTAATTTCGTTTTCTAGGGTTTGAGAACGCGGGGATTGCCGGAGTTGAAATTGTTTGATTGTCTTGACCTTTGTTAACTTTTGGAACTCCGGTTTGACTAGGATTAAGGTTTAATCCAACTTTACCCTAGAAATTGAGGGGTTAATATTAGGATCAGATAGGTGATCTTTCTCATATTCGGGTTGATGATTAAACTTTTTATTTTCGTTTGAAAATTCTCTTATGAAATCCCGTGGTCGAAATTATTTAAGGTTCGGTTTCAACTTTCGTCAGACTTTTGGGTTTCGATTCAATATTCCAAAACCATTTTCGAAAAATTCAGGGGCTTACAGGTTTCAATCATAGGTGATGATTATATCCATTTAATTTAGCTGAGTATTTAAAGCTATCTATTTATTCCGATGATCATGTAGATGATGGCACTCATAACAATCAGTCATTCAATAGACAAGTAATACAACCAAGATAACAAGAAGCAGTAGCAAGCACAAGCAAATAGCATATCATTAGACGTATGACCATTGGAAATACCTGAGGTTTGAGAACTCGGGCTCAATATCTCCTATGAAATGAAATAACAATTATTCATTACCATATATACATCTTTGTAAATCTAATTGATTCTTAAGTGTCATAAACTCGTTTTTTTTATCGTATCTAGTCTAAATTTCATCATTAAATATGGGTTTTAGAGTTCAAAAAGATTAGGTTTTTCCAGTTGAGTTATAAAATTTGTATAAATTCACTTTTCTTAGGAAAAGTGCCTTAAATGATTCCAATTACTAGTTTTAATAGTGAAATCTTAATATAAGTCTGCTATGCTCATTTTAACTTTGTTTTTTTTTTTAGCAAATAAATAGATGCTGGAAAGCTTATTGAAAGTAGTTTTCAATTATTTATTTTATATATTTTTACCGCTGTCATATTAAGGTCTAGAAGATGTCTTTATGATGTCTATTATCCCTGCTTTGTATTTTTAATCCTTACATTTTAAGTCCCTTGATCAACACTTAGCCAAAATTTATGTTATAATTTATTTTTATTTTGCTTCTTTGGTCTTAATCTAGGTACCTATATCTTTAAGTGACTTGATCATATTAAATAAGATTTTTACAACTTATATCTAAACTTTGTAACTTAGTGTTTTAATATCGAGATCCATATTATTTTTGTGTCTGCAATCCTTTGGTTTAATCTTTTAATTCTAAACTATGTCATCATATTATCCAACATGTAATATATGAATAATTAATCTATAATGAAGGGTAAAGTTGTAATATAATGTTGTTTAAGAGGGTATTTTTGTCCTTAATGGACAGATTTAAACTCGAAGAAGTTGTTCGCAAAGAACAAGAAGGGGAGGACTTAGCCAGCTATAAGTCGCTAGCTTTGACATGCAAGGCCGCTAGCTTTTATGGAAATACCACCAACTTTATGCGAGCTTTGAAGCTTCAAAAAAATTGCAAGAAAATTTGTAAAAGATGGTAGCGTATAAGGAAAGTCAGAACTAAGGCCGCTGGTATATATATCAATGCCATCGGCGTTCGTGGTGAAAGCCGACGGCTTATGTGGTAATGTTGCTTGATTCGTGTTTAAGTTGCCCCTAAGACGGCAACTTATCCTCCAACCTATATCTAACAAAAAATAATCTCCTTTCTTTTGTGCTAGGGTTTCCTAATCTATATATATATTTCCCTAGGTCTTTTATTTCTTCCCCACATCTCTTCTAAAGCATAAACCTTAGGTAAGTGGGTTCTTCCCTTATTCTTTCAATTAATCTTTTAGTGTGATCCTTCTCATAAAGGTTGTTTCTTTGATTTAAGGAATCAAGTTTGTGGAGATAGTTTCATTGGAGAAAAGAAACTTAAGTTGTCATGCCCCAAAGGGTACCCTAAACGTGACAGTCTACCACACTCGATATCTAAACTTGTGTATGACAACCTTAGTCATTTCATGAATTTAAACACCGGGTGTAAGGCTTAAGTTCAATAAATAGGGAACCATGCTTTGAATCAAAATAGCTTAAGGAGACATCCATAGCAATAATAATGTAAATCATAACAGTTATAGCCAGATTAATCTACTACATGATCTAAGGGGCATAGCCCAGTCAAAATATTAAGAGTTCTTAAATCCTCAAAAGGCTCTTACAGCAACCATTATAGATATTGATTAAGGAGATTCAGCTAGAAGTCTATGCCTACATCTAGGTCCTGACTTCTTCAAAAAGTTCCTTAAGTTCCAAAAGTTGTACCTGAGGAAAGTGGCTTCTCGGAGATAGCCATTAATATTCATACTGCAATAGGAAACTATAGAGATATAAGCTTACGAGCTTAGTGAGTTTCACTTCCAAAATTTAATGCTCAACAAGTAATATATTTCAGGCAAGTTATATTAATGACCATATGAAAGGCACAAACACATGAGCATACAATACATAAACCTTCCGGAAATCTTATGTTGAATGGATTTACGTTCTCCATTCGGGGTTAGGTGTTTCAGGCCCATACAACCATATATTTCAATTTTTCTCATTTACATTGTGGTTGATACAGGTGCCCACCCACACACAATTTCCGACCATTACGCCAACATTCGAGTTTATAGGCCCCTCGTTGCCCAGCTATTATGCCTTCTTCTCACAAAGGTATAATAATCTATGCAATGTGACTCACATATGGTATGCATGGTCAATTTGATTATAACATCACAGCATATTAATTAACAATTTATAGGCGGTCATAGATATTGCAAAAACTTCAATTCTATACTAATTTATACGAATATTTACAACAAGCCTATTTCGATATTCTTATCATCGATTCACCTAAGTATAATTCATATGCACACAATCAATTGTTATCTTGCCCTAATTTTAATGCTACTAACATTACAAACACAATCATAAGCATATAATTTAAAAATAGTGAACTCACTTTAACATGGCGTGAAAATTCACTTAATCGTAATTGTTCTCGGGAAGGTCTAATCCGTTTAACAAGTTCGTCAAAATTCGTCTAAGAGGAAATTCCAACTTAAAATGGCCATAATTTGGTCATTTTAATTCGGAATTTCGTGTATTATATACCGATTTCTACCTATTCGACGAGAGCTATCTATTTCTAGTTTATTTCCAAGAAATAAGGTCGTTTGGTCCATGAACAGTAGGGCACATAATACTATACGAATTTCCCATTCCATAATTCAACTCCTAATTTCAAATCAAGCATCATACTAAAGCTTTGATAGATACTTGGCTATTGTTATATCTTGTAAGACTCTATTATATATATATATATAATATATATATATAACTCAATATCATGCATGATTCATGAGTGTCGGTAAAGTTATTTTCTCATCTACTTAGATAATGCTTGATGGGGTGTATAAGACAATATTTTCCTAAATTTGTTTCTACCAACTGCATTATGTGTACATGCAAAACCAATAAGTTATCATCATGAATGTCATGAAATGAACTATCTATATGTATATTCTTAATGATACGATATCCAAATTCTTTTAGAAAACTTTTGCTTTGCAAAACTTTTGAAATTTCAAACCTTAAGAAAACTAGTTTGATTTCTTGCAAAATCACACTTGTTCTTACCAAAACTTTTCCCTAATGACCTATATGTCTATCACCTTCTTCACTTAAATGGAATTCTTTGTTTTGGAGTTGTAAAATAGGTGTTTACATAGAGGGTTTACATAGATACGAATTTTACAAGGTTTTTAAGGAATGGAAACATTTTTTAATCTATCTTTGGAAAACTTTCCTTGTTTTAGGAATATTCTTTAATAAATTTCACTTATCCTTGTCAAAACTAGGTCTTTATTACATGTATTCCCTAAGACTTCCATTTTTCCATAAAAATCATCATTTTGGCATTTGGAAATGGGTGTTTAAATAGTGGTCATTTTCAAATCCGAATTTTGAAAGTTTCATTTGAGATTGTTTCCTTTGTAAATGTCATTTAATCTTTCAAAAACTATTCCTAATCAAACCTACTCCTTAAGGCTTCCATTTATTTAATAAAAATCTTGTTTTTGGGTTGAAAAATAGGTGTTTACACTTTAAGCTTTCCTTATTACGAATTCAAAGCTCGTTATTGGGATTGAAACATAACTTTTGTAAACTTTTTCTTGTTTTGAAAATATTCCTGTGTAGACCTAAGCTTTTCTCATCAAGATCACGCATTTGTGATGTCTATTCCCTAAGTCCTTCATTTTGAATGTAAAATGCACATTTTGAAGTTGAAAAATAACTTTTCTAAATAAGGTTGCTTTTTTATCCGAATTTCTAAAAATCATTTTTGTTGAAACTAAAGTAGATCTTAAGCATCCTAACATTTTCCAACTATCATCATGTTATTACAAGTCATTTATGTGCATAAAACAAAAGCCTAATGCATTTATGAACTCAAAACAACTAGATCTAGTTTATTATACCAGTCATAAATGCATGAACACTATGATTATTATGTGGATATGGCTAGATGATGAATACATGCACTAAACATTAATAATAACAACATATCTCAACAATAAAACAAAGTAATAGCAAAATAATCTTAAATAGCAAGATCTACTACATTGCGATGGCAAGGATCTCATGTTTAAGTGTTTCCACATCCCTAGCTTAAAGCTCATGGGGATTTTTGAGCAAAATCACACATGAATGATCTTACCATTACAAAAGTGTGTATGTGTATTGAGAGAGGGAGGCTCATGGTTTCAAGAGGAGAGGGAGAGAGAGTTTTGCAAAAACCTTTCTAAAGAGAAAATGGAGAAAGAAGAAAATGAAATGAAGTTGGCATAAAAGGGTTCATATAGAAAAAGAATTTAGGGTTTGTGTGATTAAACAAATGAAAGAAAAATCAACAAATGAAGGGAACAAGGGGGAGGGGGTGTCGATTTTGAGTGTAAGGAGAGAGGAATGTGTTGTGTTGTGTAAGTTTCAAACTTAAATTAAGTAATTTAAGCAATAAAATTATATTGGAAAAGTAAATTATAAGGAAAATGATGAAATTGTAGGAATAGGTTGTAGGGATATAAGAAATAGGTTATAGGCAGTTGTACTTGATGAATAGTGTGAAAGAATTAAAAAATAGATTAGACATTTAAAGTACCGGTAGTAATAAAAATATGATAAAAGGTTATAACTGTAACTTTATAACGCGAAAAATTATATAACTGATATATTCGAAAATCTTATGAAATTACAAGTCTAATGCTACTAATATCGTATTTTTAATATCTCGAGCCCCGGGACATGCTTTTCAAAGTCTATATCCAATCAGGTTCAAAATAGATTGAAAATTCGCTAATCTGATCTTTTTAAGCACGCTAATATTATTACGAACCAATCTACACTCTTCACTTATATTTCGACCTATTGGTTTAGGGACACGGGATTGCCGGAGCTAAACTGCTAGGGCTTCTTAGGGATTTGTTTACTTAGGGTTTCCGGTTGACTTTCTGGTTTAGGGTTTGAACTTGATATTATCCTAAAAATTAGGGGTTTACATAAGTTGTGTTGGTGATTTGGTTCTACAATCAAGGAGGCATGAGATCTAAAAGTTTTAGGTAAGTATGAATCCATTCAAGCTTTGTAATTCTAAAGAAGTAATCTCTTCTAATAGTTTGATTTATTGATTTAGAATTTTAGGAATTGTGGAGAAAATTTGTGTTTTAAGGATTCCGTTGTCTTGTGAACAAGAGGAAACAGGTGTGTGAATCTATTATCATAGATTTTATTATTTGGATTGTGAATTTTAGGACTTAAGGTTTAATTATGTGTTGGAAAAACATATTCTGATTTGAGATGTGTTGATGATTAGGAATTTTGGTGAAATTAGGGTTTCTAATCTTTTAAAAGGTTTTGTCGGTGAAATTGAAGTTTTGAAAGCAAATCTAGGTACAACCATACCATGTTTGTTGATTGTGCTTGTAGGATTACATTTGTAAAACTTGACCTAATTCTATTGGACTTTAATTGAATTGAGTGTTGCTTGTGATTGGCCACAATAAGTAAAAACCCACCAGAGTGTGATACTAATGCTAGCAACCTGATGATCCTTGTGTGACATTATCCCAAGTGGAGATTGCACCTAGAGATGATTCTGGTCATTTAGGAGTAATACGAGTATGGAAACCCAAGTATATGGGAGATTTCCAACACCATATATGTATGTAATTACCTATTTTCTATATTGGATGTTTTAGAGTCATAAGATACTTCAGGTTTGGGACTAGTGTACAATAGTTCTGGACTATGTTGGTTGCAAGCTAATTAAAGATAACAAATTTATGATTGTTGCATTAGTAATTAAGTCGTATGTGATATGGCTTGTAGCTTATTCATATGCATGTGATTTTGGTTTGGCGTACTGGGCGTTTTTCGCTCAATCCTTATTCTTTTTCAGGTACAGGTGAAGATCCAATTGTGTATGATCTAATGGGTTATGATGTATTTGTGGACCATGGAGAGAGCGATGGTGGATTCTATCATCCTACTGATGATTAGATTGGTTAGATTAGAGACAGTGATTTGAGAAGAAAATACTATATTTTGATTAGCTTTCTTTGAGACTTTTGAAATTTTAAGGATTTTCTTATTATGTTAAAATTATGTTAAAGTTTGGCTTTTTGGTTCATAATGTAGGTGCATTGCGGAACTTTTATTTCTTTATAGCATTAAAGTTTTTAAAGTAACCTTATTGTGAGCAACGGGTGATACATGGTATATATATTTATGGATTATAGGGACTTATAGCCTTAGCGTGTCTATATTTAGTAAGGACACTGGTGGACTGATAACGCTTTAAGTTAGGACGTTACACAACACATATTTGAATCATACCAAGTTTGGTCTAGAACCTTAATTTTATATGCATGCTATGAGGTTCCTGTGTATATGTAAACACATTTCTTAAGTTATGAATAACAGATTTGAAGCTCATAAAATTTTCTATTCTCTTGTTTTAATATAAAATTTGTATTAATCGGTTTTATTTATGAAAATTTGTTTTAAGGATTCTAAGTACCAGTTTTTATTGCATAATCTTTAACTATGCCTATAATATTCATTCTAACTTGGATTTTCCTACATAAATAGGCGTTGGAAAGCTTGTTTTAAATAATATATGATAGTTAACATAATTTTATTAATCTGTAAATTTATGTACTCTATGAATGTCGATAAGTGTTATAGAATATTTTTAAGTTTGTTTTGCTTAAGAATTTTATTATTAAGATTTTATTGTTTATGTGGTTTTTTTAGTATGTCTACCTTGGGGGAGTTTATATTTACTACTTATTATTTATTTTCATTGTGATTTCTCTTCTTTCTAATTTATGTTTTTATCTATATTTAAGGGGATCACATTATTACAATCTATCTATATTTACATCATTTAATGCCACTTTGATAGTGAAATTTTCTTTATTATTTACTTTGTTTGCCAACCTTATCTATCTATGTAAGTTGGAATTTTTATTATTTATAGGATCATATTTTATCGTCTAATCACTAGTTAATTTTTCTAATGAGTTCATATAGGTTTCATTTTGTATTTAATTCATGATTTGTTCTTATGAACTTGTTTTTGGTCTAACTTTAAGGTTTGATTTGGTATTGGAAAGAAGAGAAAATAGGGTTTACAGTATGTGCTAGAGGGAGGGATGAATGCTCTGTTTTATGCCCAACTGGTCTACATGGCTTATGCAGAAGGGAGGGATAACATTTTGTTCTTTGCCTAGCCTGTCTGCATTTCCTGTGCTAGGGGTGTGCAGAAATGTTTTATGAATTTCGTTAGCTATATGGTGTAATTTACGTTATAGCCATAGAGCCGAGATTCCTCGTAGGTATCTTAATGATTATATTAGCTAAACTTCAGTTCCTACGTTATATTATTTATGTATAATAAATGTATTCTACGAAGTATTAGATTAATTTTATGATGCAAGGTGGGATTTGCTTCCTATATGAATTGAATTTTTAGATCCATTGTCTCTATTGCCTTAATTAGTTTTGATCTATTTTATTCAACATTAAATGTGATATAATCCTAGCATAAAACATGCTTCATGTAAGATTGTAAAAAATATAGGATGAACATGTCACACCCCGAAGGGTACCCTAAACGTGGCAGTCCGCCACATATAATATCAAGGCTTAAGAATGGCTACCTTAGTCATGCGAAAGCCTTAGTATTATATTGTAAGGCGTCTAACACGGTAATAGGAGACGCTTTTGGGAAGCATAGTTTAAGCAAGTAAAGATAAACATACAAGAATCCAGAAATAAAGTGTATCATATCATAATAACCAAAGGTCTGTTACATAATTTCTTAGGGGCATACCCCGCTAACCCATGGATCGTGATAAACTTTATAACATCCAAAATACTACATTAAAGATTTCAAAGGAATTCTAATCTTAAGTCTTCGAGTAGATTTCCTCCAAAAGCTTCAATATAAAACTACACTGATACGGAGAGACCTGGGCACAAAAATAGGTGTTCCTGAGAATACAAATATCTATAGGGGTGTAAGCTTATGGGCTTAGTGAGTAAATCCCAAAATTCATACTCGAAGAAAATTATCAATCAAGTTTATTATTCAAACATATGAAATGCAACAACCACGTGAGCATACAAGACATATGACTTTCCGGGAATCATATGTTGAATGAATTACGCCCTTCATTCGGGGTTGGGTATTCAGGCCAATTACAGCCACAACTTTTAAAAACACTTTTATAGATCTTACCGGCTCCTATACGCCATCAAAAACTTGTAGTTATTACAGGCTCCTACTAGCCACCAATTTAAGTAGTTCTTACTGGCTCCTACTCGCCACTTACATGATATACCGGTTATGTATACACTTGTCCCACCAATTGTATAGTAGTGAATGCAATGTGACTCAACATATGAAGTGCATGAATAATTTCTTTAATTAAAGTCTAGTAGTTACATTTAACTTCTTTCAAGTGATCAATCAATTTCAAACATTTCAAGATATTAATTATACAACTTTATTACAAACAAATCGAGTTTCGATATACTTAGTATTCTTTCAACATATTATCATACACTTCCTTTTGATTTTTCTTAAATTCTAGTGCAACTAATTTTACAAGCACAATCAAGAGTATGAAAAATAACGGGGAATAAACTCACTCGGCCATGACGACACCTTTCTTGAAATGGATGAGTCGTTCGGAATTTCCACTAATCGTAGTAATCCTCGGGATACGAACAATCTTCCTCGTGATTATCTAATCAAGAAGAATACCCAAAATGAGTATTTCATGAAATTCTACTCTTGAAGATTCTAAACTTTCCTTAAAATCGTAGTAAAATCGTATAAGGGGAAATTCCAACTTAAAATGGCCATAACTTGCTCATTTTAACTCGGAATTTCGCGTATAATATATCGTTTTCTACCTACTCGAAAAGATCTACGCATTTCTAAGCTTATTTCCATAAAACTAAGTCGTTTGGGTTCCGAAAAGGTAGCGACCAGATTTGCCACGAATTTGCAAACACTTGTTTTCCTTCTTGTAAACAAAGCTCATTTGAAAAGATAAATATTTCAATTATTTTGTAAACTTTTGAAAGGTATATATATATTTGTAATGACTCATAACAAATGTATGAAGTAAATGAAGTTGTCTCAACTTATAAAAAGTAAGGTTTTAAAAGACTTTGAACTTGATATTCTATTGAATATTTATTTTACTTTTGAAAGATCTTGAGTTTATTGAGATGAATATTCTTTTTCTAAATTTAATCTTTCTTTAAATTCTTAAGGTGTGGTTTTATTTTCAAAACTTGGATTCAAAAAGTAATAAAATGACAATTTTTGTTTCTTGTAATGATTCCAAAAGATGAAAGATAAGTTTTCATAAAACCTTTTGTTTATGTAAGAAAAATCATTTCCAAGCATGTTCATGAGTTTTTAGGAAATCTATTTCCTATTCTTATTTAATAAGAACCTTTAGTTTTAGAAAGACACTTCCTCCTCTATTTTTGTTGAGACAAAAACATTATGTTCATGCATGAATATGAATCATAACTATAGAAATATAAAGGAACATAATAACTTGAAAGCTTAAGTAATAAAGTAAATCAAGTATTGGGACCTTAGCTTCATCAAGGTACCCCGGAACTAAGAAAAGACTAGTTCCGAAAAAAAAAAAGAATTGTTTTGACTTGATGAGGACAAGTCTAAGACTAGAATGACTAGTCTTAAAATCAACTTGAAATTAAATAAATTGCAATGAAGTAAATAAATTGCATGAAAGATAAATAAATTGTAAGACAATGAGCTTATATGCTCTAAATAATATATATAGTTATATAGATATATTAGATAGTAAAGAACATAAAAGAAACATAAATGAACATAGAGGAATTATGTTTATGAACAAAAACAAAGCATGAACCTAATGTTGCTTTCTTAACCTTCATGGTTTTAGAAAACACACACTAAGCTCATACTAAGTAGATGAACATGAAGAATTCTTGAGAAATTTCTTACCTAAAGGAAGCTAACTAAGGAGACTTCTTGAAAGAATTCTTGAGAGAAATTGGAGAGAAATTTTTGTAGAGTAACTTTAGAGAAGAAGAGGTGTGAAAGAAGTGAAGGTATGAAGGGGTATTTATAGGAAAATGTGGGAGATAATTTGTATTAATTAAATAAAACAAAATAAAATGAATGCATGAATGGGGGTGCCGGCGCTATTTTTGAGCACGGAAGACCAAAATTTATTTTTTGTTATTTTGTTAATTAAAAGTAAGAAATGAGAGATGTGAAATTGTATTGGAAATAAAAAAGTATAAGAAATAGGTGTATGGTTTGTAAGAGTAGGTTGTAAGAAAAAATAGAGATAGATGAATAGTGTAGATAGTAGAAAATAGTGTAATGTAAAAGTAGACATGACAATTTAATACCGGTAGTAAGAAAATACGCGTATAAAAGCGATATCTGATATTTTTAGCTACTAAAAAATTACGAAATTGATATTTTTGGAAATCTCATATTTTTACTAGTCTAACGGTATATTCGGAGTATTTTTCCTATTCCGGGCTTCTGGACACGTTTTTCAAGAACTATGTCCGATCGGGTTCAAAGGACACTCGAATTTTGAAAAACTGATATTTTTATAAAACCTATAGCTATTACGAACTATTACAACTAATTTTCCCAACTTCGTTTTCTAGGGCTTGAGAAAACGGCAATGCCGGACTTAAGCGGTTATGGTAAACTAGGGTTTGGTTGACTCTGGAAATCCGGTCGACTTTCGATTAGGGTTTAAACTATAATTCGGATCCAAAATTTCGGGGATTTACAGAACATCTATCCTAGCAAAAGGTGACTGAACTCATAGGCTTCATAGATGACTATCATATTGATTTTCCTAATTTTCTAAGCATAGGAGTAACACAGGATTCAAGATAGGATAGGAATTACCTTTTTTGGATGAAGTTTAGAGTGATAAGCACTTCCATTTCTAGGACCAAACCTATGAGTAAGAAAAATGGAATAAGTTCTTATATTTTTCTAAGAATAACTAACTCATTTAAGACCATACCTTTCTTTTGAATCTTAATTCTTAAAGCTTGATTTGTTCTAGATAAAGTGGGATTTTATGATGCTTTTTTATGCTTGGAAATGGGTCGTTTTTGGTGTTGTTTGATTAAACAAGAAGTGGGGTTTATGGTTGATAAAGGGAAAAGAAAAGTGTTGATTTGTTTGTTATATATTTTCTTGATGAAAGTAGGTTTTTACAGTGAGTTTTGTGAAGAAAAAAATGTAATGTTTGCTCATAATACCTATTTATTGTTGAGTTGAGTTGTTGATATTTATTGGATGTGGGAATGCGATAACTTGAAGCATGTTGTTTGACTAATCCAAGCTTTGAATTTTCTAAGGGAATTTACCATGGAAATAAGGAGAAATAAATTGTAACGTGCTATGTTTAGCTCCCAGCTGTGTATCATAGTTGTAATCACCCAAATTTATACAACTAAAAGATAATAATCATTAAGAAAATAATATAAAAATTCTTAAGAAGTTTTAAGAAAATCACATAAAACACTCATAGTTTTTCTCGACCTAATAATATTAAAATATAAATAAATTAATGATCATTTAAAAGTTTGGATTATTATGTTTCATGATAAAATTCTTCCATAACTTCTTGATTGAATCTTGCAAACATAACAATGACAAAATAAGAAATTATATATATATATATCTATATTAAACGAAAAATAAGATTCAACTAATTGTTAGTAATAACCAAAGTTATAAAATAAAATATTCAGGATAATTAAAGAAATAAATAGTAAGTAAATAAATAATTATAAAAGAATGGTAATAAAGCTAAATAATGTAAATCTTAAGATGTTTTATACAAACAAAAATATTACAAGAAACACTAAATCAATATAATAAGAAAGAATAAAACAACAAGAAATATCAAACAGACATGATCATGAATATAGAAATATAATATATAAACTCAATAAATAATAGATTATCAAACAATTAAAAATTATTATGGGAGTGAGCATAACATACAACATTAATTGGAAGAAAACAATGAAAGCTTGTGTAAAAGAATAAAATCTTAAAAAGATTAAAAATTTTGAATTATAAAATTTAAAGCTAATATATAATGCCAACTACCAATAGATGATTAATCTCAAATTTTATTTAGAATGTAATTTAATAATTGAGTTTAGAAAGTTTAATTAAAACAAGTAAATTCAATTATAGGTTATAAATAGATATATTGACATAATCGAATTAGTAAATAGACTTAATTGAAAGTAAGATTGGGATTTCAAATGCCTTTTTCTAATCTTTTTTCTATTTTAATTATTCATTTCATGAACCAAATTTCTCAAGTCTTTTTAGTTATCAAATTTGGACTCTATTTCCTTCAAATTATCTATTTATTTCAACTATTTTTCCAACAAATCAAATTTTACTATTATCTCAATCAATTTTAATTTGAAAACCCGTTTCTTTTAATCTACAAATGACCTAACAATATTCTTAAACCATATACTTATATTTATAAAATAGTCAAATGTAGCCCCATTAATCTAAATTTTATACTTCAATTCTCATGAATTTTGAGTTCATTTGCTTGTTTAAAAATATCAGTTTATAAGCCTAAACCCAAATTAGATATCAAGTTTCTACAAAAGTAAATTCTAAACTAGATTTCTAATTGAAGTTATCGATTTTACTTTTGTATATTCTAAAATTTTCTTCAATATTTCCCAAAACCATCTAATATATAATCTTTTCCCCTCTTGTCTTCTTAAACAAGCTATCTTCCTCTTCTCTTTACTTTCTCTTTTACCATACATTTCTTTTCCTTTCCTTTTTCCTCTTCTTTCTCTTCTTTTCATTTCTCTCAATTTTCAACCCTAAATCTCAATCTTAAGAAAATCATAAGAGAGCTTGAAGTTAGAAAGGAAGGTAAGAGGTGGGAAACATGCTAGCAGAAGCTTCAACAAACATGAAGTAGTAGTAGCGTTAGTAGTAATGAAGAACAAGATAGTTAAATTCATCAAACGTGTTAGAATGCTTGTTCCTTTGTTTTGATTGTTATAAATACATATATATGATGGATTGATGTTAGTTACATATAGAAAGTTTGATGAAGTTGGTGTATTATGGATATATGAACATGAAAGTTAAAACTTAAGTAGTATATGCATATGTGAAGTTAAGGATTGATGATATAGTTTGAAAATGTTTTGATCAAGTAAAATGAGATTCAAAGTATTGAAAGTTGTGAATATGAATTATGTTTAGTTTTTATGGTGTTTAAGTTAAAGTAGAATGTATGAAAAGTGTTAAAAAGAAAGCAAGAAAATAAGAGAGGTCACAAGGATCCATACATCCTGTCAAATGCCTTGTTCAGAGGGGTATTTCACCCTCTGAGTTTTTATTTACAAAGACCCAATGTCTAAGTGTATGGAGAAAATGTCCCTTGAAATCACCCATTTGGATGGACGTTTCACTTTAGAATCATTTTTTGGTAAAATCCCTATATTGAAATGGCCTTTAAAACGTCCCTATTTGGTTTCTCCTGCAGCAATACTTGTTTTGTATTTTAGTCATAAATTTCTCATTCGATCTCGGATTGAGGTCATTCAAAATTATATGAAATCTTAAAAAGAGATCTACAACTTTTATATTTTAAGTTTTTGTAAATTCTAAAACTATCAAGGCTTAAATTTTGATTGATCTAGTTGCTATATATTCCAAACAAAGTTGAAAATTTGTGTTTTCTTGTTAAATGTGTGTAATTAAGTATAAAATGAACTTATCTAATAAACCTAGGTTCAACTTGACTAAATGAACTTGGATGAATCAAAATGAATTATTAATTAAGCCAACATAAACTTAAGTTAATATGAATCTTAGATATAAAATGAACTTAATTAATCAATTTAAGTTCAACTTGATAGAATAAACTTTAGTAAGCTAAAATGATTTAGATTTATTAAGTTTAGTCAAAATGACTTAGTAATCGGATTAAATGATTAATTCAAATAAATTCGGTTATGATTGAGTTAAAATGGGTTAATACCTAATAATCGGATTAGAATGATATGTTGGGATAACCATAATTTATATGGGGAATATGTTGTTTCAAATATGTGTTTTCTTAGGAAATGAATATTTTTGTATATGAATTCTTTGTTGATGCTTATGTAATAAATGATTATAAATAAAGAGAAAAGAAATACTTTGACAGACAATGGAGAACTGTCCAAATCTTGGCCAGGTGATTTTCGCAGCCATAACAGGGTTTGTAAACCGCTAAAGTTTTATGGTCGGTTTAGTTTAAACCCTAATTAGAAAGTCAACTGGAAACCCTAAAGTTAACAAAACCCTAGTTAGACGTTATGGTTTAAGTCCCTCAATCCCGTATAAGCAACTTTGAGAAAGTAAGTAAGAGATTAGTATTTAGAATAGCTCGTAATTACATAAGAAAGCTTAAAAAGATCATATTCGTAAAACCGCAAATCGTTTTGAACTCGAACAGATATAATTATTGAAAAATGTGTTCCGGAGCTCGGAATAGTAAAAATATTCCAATTATACTGTTAGACTTGTAAAAATACAAGGTTTCCAAAAATATCAGTTTTATAATTTTTCGGTAAATAAAAATAACAGATATCGTATTATACGCACATTTTATTACTACCAGTACTTTATTAGTCATATCTACTTTGCATTATACTATTCATTACTATTCTACACTATTCCACACTATTCTTTTATCTCTTTTTCTAACACCTATTCTTACATCTATTACTTTTACTTTTTACCTTTCTCATAACTTTATTTCACATCTACCTTACTTATTACTTCATTTAATCAACAAAAATACAAAATAAAACTCTCTCTTCCCCTCTCCTACATAGTGGTCGAGCCCCCCTTCTCTCTCCCCCTCATTTTTGTTTTAATTTTCCTTTATTTAAATCACACAAAAATTCACTTCTCATTTCCTATAAATACCTCTCTCCTCTTTTACTTCTTTCACATAATTACTACCCACAAATTTGCTACCAAAAATCTTCAAAAAGTTTCCTCTCAATACTCTCTCCAAATACTCTCTCAAAATTCTCTCAAACCACCTTCTACATACACAAAACCTATTCCCATATAATACTTTAAAAACCCACTTTTAGGTAAACTTTTCTTTACAAATTCTTTCTCCCATGTCGTGTAAATTTACATGACCATGGTGTGAGTTTCCAAAAACTAAATGTTATGAAAGCTACACTATGTTCATGTATTGTTCTTGTTCATGAATCTCTATTTATTTATTTATGTTGTTACTTTACTTTGTTCACATTATTATTGTTATTATATTTAACTAAGTATTATTATGTATCTATATATGTATATTCTTTAGAGCATATAAGCTCACTTGCAATTTAACTAGTCTTAGACTTGTCCTTATCAAGTCAAAACAAATTTCTTTCTTTTATTTTGTTTCTTTCTTTTAGGACTAGTCTACTTCTTCGTCTCAGGAGCCTTGAAAAAGCTAAGACTCCCAATACTTGACTTTATTTATTATTTATGCTATTTTTTTTTAATATTATTTCTCATAATTATGCCTATTAAGGTTGTTGTCCAAATTTTTAAAAGCTCCAATTGTACTTTAACAAAAAGGAGATTTTATCACCAAAGAAAAGTTTTATATGAAATATAAACTCTATAGTTTAACAAAGGTAAATATATTCTTTTCCAAGCTCTAGGAAGAACTCACTACAATTTTAAAAGTTACTTTTGTTTTGAATAGCTCTCTAAATCATTTCTATATTACTTTGTTTTTCAAAAAGAAGATGATTTTGATACTAAAATGATTTCTATAAAAACATAATATAAAGGAAACCTTATGAAAAAGAAATGAGAATTTTCAAATTAAGATCTTTTCAACTAAATGGTCAAAGATAAATTTTATAGAAAACAAATAGGAAAGTGACACTAATATTGAAAAATTTGAAAAGAGGAAATTTATTCTTATCAAAAGTCATTCAAGAATAAGATAAACATGAAATAATTCTTTGAAAATGAATCAAAATATTCATTTTAAAAGGAGTTACAAAAATGGATTTCTTGTACACTATGGTTTTCTAAACTTTTAATTAACATTGTTTTGTTCAAGAAATTGAAATGGACAACAAACACTTGAGCATGGATAAAATATGAGCTATATATCTATGAAAAAAGAATTTTTCAACTATGTAGATAACTAAGTATTTATCAAAGCAATTTTTGGATGGTTAATATTTGAAACAATACGCTTTTGGGATGGGAAAATTCATGGTGAATCTGATCGCCAATGTTTCGGAGCCTAAATGATCTATTTTGATAAAAATAGTTTTAGAATGGATAGATCTTTTTGAGTAGGTAGAAATCGATATATTATATATGCAATTTCGAGTTAAAATGACCAAGTTATGGCCATTTTAAATTGGAATCATCTTTTATACGAATTTTAACGTTCTTATGACATTGTTTTGTCAAAATTCAAGAAAGTCATCAAGAAATACTCATTTTGAGCATTTTCCTTGATTAAGTGATTCTGAGGAATAATACTCGTACCCTGAAGATTATTTCGACTAAGTGGATTGTGTGAACGACTCATCCATTTAGAGAAGTGTCGACATGGCATCGTGAGTTTATCTCCTTAAAGTGCTTTACTTGATTGTGCTTATAGTTTAGTCGCAATAGAATTAGGAAAAGACAAATTGATATGTGTGCGAAAAATTTGTTGAAAGGATCCTAAGAAAATCGAGGCCGGAATTGATTAAATGTTTGTTTTAGTATAGCACTTGATTTGTATGAAATTCTATGATCACCTTAAATTGATAATAATGATGCTATGATATGATAAATAAATTGAATCATGCATACCACGAAATGAGTTATATTGCATTAGGTTATTATCCTTGGGTGAGAAGGATGATAGCTCGATCGAAAGCAACACTTGGCGGTTATGATCGGAAGCAATTGCTTCGCGACATGGAATTAAATAATTGGCCGAAGTCCAGAAGCATGGCTCAAATCAAGTAGACTTAAAATGCTTGGCCGTATTGATTGAAAGCATAATTTTTAACTAAAACTACTCGTTTTGAGGTTACGTATCACCAAACCCCAAATGGAGGGCATAAATCCATTCAACATATAGTTCCTGGAAAACTATATGCCTTGTTTGTCCACGTGTATGTTGCATTTCATTTATTTGCTTAAATAACTTGTCTGAATTTCTTTACACAAGAAGTTTATTTATGGAAATAATTCTCACTAAGCCTATTAGCTTATACCCCTATAGATATCTTTTGCAGTTTACTTATTTGTGGTTAAGGCCACGGCGACCCTGCAGCCAGGTATTTTCCTTTATGGTTAAGGAATTTCTAGATGAAGTTTAGTGTTGGATAAGATGTAGACTTCATAGTTATTGTAGTAGATTATAGCTATTTGTGGCTGGGGAATGCCCTTAAGATTTGTAAGACCATTGTCATGAACAAATAAATATTATGAATCATCTTTTCTTAATTTGTTATTATATCTTCTTAAGCTTCATAATTCCATGTGTAGTCCTCTAAATTTGTGGGAGCACGCCTTACACTTAATATCAAAGCTTTTGGGAATGACTAAGGTTGTCATACTTAAGCTTTAATGTTGAGTGTGGCAAACTGTTACTTTTAGGGTACCCCTTAGGACGTGACAAGATTCCTATTTAGTGTCTGATCAAATAGGATCTTAAATTGAGTTTAAGCTCATGGATAGATGTTTACTTTTGTTATTTATTCTCTATAATAGCCTTAGTCAATCTGCTAATTCTATTTAGATTTCAATATGAAAGATGATGATGATTTGATGCTGAGGATAATGTTGATGATGATGTAAATGATGGGAAAGGATAATGCTTTAGTTTTCTTAGAGGGTTTTTATGGCTTAGCTTGAATGATAGGTGGGTAACATCAACCTTATCACGTTTTTTGTTATTGTAATGTAGTCGCACATGTATTAATATAAACATAACTAGTTGTGTATGGGGATAGGAACAATCCATGTTGTATAGTGTTTGGATGAATAATGAACTTTATTAATATAAGTGATAACTACTTGTTTGATATTATTGTGTAATGTGTATTGACGACTGTTTAGACATCGTATGGTCATTAGATAATCTGATGTAAATTTTAATCGACCCTTCAATGAAATGGACATGCATTGCGTGACATCATAATTTGCATTTATATGATATTCACGTCATGTATTAGCTCCTTGGCTTTGTGGTTATCCTAAGTTATGTCAGTGGAGCTATTTCCAATTGGATTCCATTGCGTGTCAGCACTACAGGAACTAAGTAGGCACCGAAGGACGTTGTCTGATGAGAGTTGACATGAAGTGGCTAATACTTAAGGGAGTTTAAAGGTTCTAAGTTGAAGTAGTGGATATTTTAATAGCACTTATCAAGGAGAAAAAAAATGAGTTCCAAAATGAAGTCTCCCTCCTTATTTCTTTTTAAGGAGAAATTAGAGGCTATGTTTCACTAAAATGAGTTTCAAAGGAAATCCTCCCTCCTTAGTTATATCTAAAGAGCAGTTTGAGCTTATTTTTTAATAAAATGAGTTTCAAACGAATCCTCCCTTCTTAGTTATATTTAAGGAGCAGTTAAAAGTTATGTTGATGATAAATATGTGAATGACAAGAAATTTGAGAAAACAAATCCTCTTCCTTAGTTCTTAGATTCTCTTAAGCATGATACTGGAGTTGATTCTTCAACTCCCAAGAAAGGGTGTAAATCTCCATTGGTTTAGATTTCAGTCATCTAAACCATGCATATCATATGATTGAGTGTTGCCTTACATATGTTTGTAATGAAACTTGTTTGGCATTTGCTTGATGTGTAGTTTGCTTAATGTGTAGTTTGGTTATGTTATTCACTGAGCCATGATTTAGCTCACACCCCCATAGTTTTTGTTGCAGGAATAGCTAAAGCTTGGGGAATGGGTTAAGCCTGTGTGGAGAAGACTCCTTGAAGATAGAAGACAAGTTAGATATAAGATGTAAATAAATTGTTTTGTATTAAGATTTTATTTTATGTAACATAAGTTTAGATTATAGATTAGGTTAGATGTATAATAATTTAAAGTTATAAAATGTAGATGATCTATTTTATCTTATTATTTGGCGGGAGATATCGATTCTCTACGATTCTAGCAGACTGTGGGAAATTGGATATCCTTTAATTATAAAAAATATAATTGTATCTTAGAAGTTGTCAAATAGAGATCAGGTAGAGTCTTGCAAATTCTGACTTGTAAGATGGTTCTCATATTATGGGTACATACGTGATATGATTACTACATGTTTATCCTCCTAGGCCCCTTTTGGGGTCGTGAAAACAGTGATATGAGGGAAATTAGGCTAGATTTACAAGCAATTCAAGTGTCAATTTGTTGAGTTTTCATTGGAGTTTTATAGATCAACTTGTTAAAATTTGTTAAATTGTTTAATTTTTAGAATTTCCTAGGATATCTATGGTAAACAAGAGAGATGAAATTTACAATGTTTTATGTTTTATTCCAGCTTTGTTTTACGGTGAAGTGGAGATTTGATTATGATTTGGTACTTGATTTTGGGTATCAAATTTCCTCTTGGGTATTTACGGTGAATGGGAATAAAAGAACTGGCCTTAACAAGCAAGCTTGAGTTATCTTGACTCATTTAATGTCTAGGGCATTTGGAGGCTCATGATTTGTTGAATGTCATTTTCAATTTGACAAAATTAGCAACTTGTTTCAAATTGGAAGAACCAAATGGCCGTGAGGAGTTTGCAAGTGGTTTAGCTAATCAATTTGATTCAACTTGCACCATATGTTTCATGCATGATAAAAGGAAATACTGATATAATTAAATATGTAAGTTTTCATGTAGTTCATTAAGCTAAATGCGCGTAATTATATCAATCATATGGGAGTTTTATCTATAAAAGTTCATCTAAAGTCTCCACAATATTTCTAGATTATCCTCGAGTCCAAATCCTAAGTTGAAAGTTTATGCGATTGAGTATTTTTAGAGTTTTACCTTACGTGATTAGGATTTCTAGGTTCAATGGGCTAAATTAGGGTTTTAGTCTCTATGGACTCAGAATTTTCTAACTAGTTTAATGGTGTAATCTAAATCTTTATTTGAGATCTATATTTATAGTTATTGATCTATTTTAATTTTCTGTTATGTATTTATAACCTTAGCGGTTCATCTTTAAGTTTTCATTTTTAAATAATAGACTTTATAAAATAATCGTCTCCTCATGCACTTGATATCTAAGGCTACTTATAATTATATATTGAGCTTTTTACTCATATCACAAAATCTTGTCTTTTATTGCCTAAAAATTATTTATCTTATTTATTAATGATCATAACTTTCCTAGGGCTACTTTATGGCTTTAAAATATTAGAGACGATTCGAAAACCACCGTATCATTATTTAACGAGTGTAGAATTTATTTTCTAATCACTAAATTTAAGGTAGAAAAATCTTGGAGTTTACAATAACAATGGATTTATCATCGATCATTGATTGTCTAAGGTTATGGAAGCTACATTTTGGGTCTCAAAATTTTATTGGTAAGGATTCTAATATTTCTAACTATAATCAAATTTGATCATACTTTGATAATCTTAAATCGTGAAAATCAAGAGTGATCTTTGCAATTTTTCCTCAAAGTTCCTTAGAATTTTATGTTATATTTTTTGTAATTATCACATTTAAGTTATGCAAAATTAGGGGATTACACCTTGACTTCGACCAAGGTGATGGGGATGCTTGAGGCGATCTGATTATGCAAGGTCTTTAATTAGACTCAGGGAAATAGGATGACTAAATAGCCTTTGTGGAGGATTCTACTAAGGTGCTAATGAATCTATACATCCTATTCTCGAGTAATTAGCTACTATAGGTTATTAGGCAGCTCTACTAAGCATGTTATGGTGTCAACCTATCCTATTTTTGAGTAACGGGCATCTATAAATCTCTTAGTAGAGCCTATTATCATAGCTAAGAGGTAAAGGAAAAGGCCCCATGACACACCGAGTAGCGATGTTGCAATGGCAAGGTTTATCCCTTTTAATGGGATCCTAAATGATCCCCCTGTTACATTGGTTGAACATTCTGAAACTGAGCAAAAGGAAGCTTAGGATCTAATAATGAATTGACCTACCATGCTTGGGTCAATTAGTGTAGTGTGGTGTAGTAATTCTCTATACTAATTGATAGATCTCTTATGCATTGTTCGGCTTATTTTGTAAAATTTAGTCAATATGTTAATTGTTTTATATGTACCTCTCATGCCTTAAGTTATTGATATACTGATTTTTCTTTCCTCTTTAGCTATTTTTTTATCTTTGCCCTGTATATGTGTAAGGTTTGTCTTTACGTTAATCGGTGTTATTGCTTTACGTGCCATTTGATAGGATGATCCAACTCACTTAGTACAATGGTCTTAATTTGACTTGAATTGACTAACTCATCTAGAAGGATAGGCTTTTGATCTCATGTTCTACGACTCATGCCTTATATCTCTCATGTAGCCAAGATTTATGCAATGTAATCATAGTAGGTTAAGGATTCGTGCCATAACATTTATCCTCTTTTCCAACATGGAACACTTACCCATAACCCTTAGATTTAAAGTATATCTTATTCAAAAATTAAGGTTTAACGATGGTTGATCTTCCCAAGATTTATTGGAACATCAACAAATGTCAAGTTAGTAATTTCTAAGTCTATGGTGGTTATAGCCATACATCGTCTCCATTCCTTAGGCTCATGTCGCTTTCTTTTCTTATAATTGTCTTCAGCATAATTTTATGTAGAAATCACTGTTTCTAGTAGATTTGATAATGATCTCAAATTTTGTAAAAGTCCTTTCTTAAAACTACTATGAAAGCAATTAGGCATGAACCTATTGAATCGAAGAATAGTGTTTACATTGGGGTCGTCCACGAGGAAGGAATAAGTACTAGTAATTACTCTAAATTCCACTATTTAGCAAATCAAGAAAGAGATTGATAGATTGATTCTACTAATTAAGGAAAACTACTAACTAAAGAAGATCAGCCGACAAGATCACTAAAACAGCAAGCAAGATTTGAAAATTTTAAAATCTAACACGACCTAGATCCTGTCCTTCATTTAACTTCATCATGTGAATCATAAAATACTAAAGATTATCCGAATTGAGATCTTATACCGTTGAATTCCTCATACAAACCGACCATCCTTTTGAATTAATCAATATATCTAATCTTAGACCGATTAATTAGGATCTCTCCTTAACTAATTACAATCTAAGATCGCATGAAGATTAAGAACTCAAGAAAACAGAAATTGTACGAAAGATTGTGGCAATCTATCTCTAAAATCACAATCAAATCTCATCAAATTGCATAGATCTATTCATAAAAGCAATTTCTCAATCTACTTTAATGAAACTAAAACATAAATTTGCATTTTAGATATGCAAATCTAAGAAATCAATTAGGAACATTTAATTTGAATATAAGAACATCGATTGAATTTCACTAAAATCAGATTCTCAACAAATGATGAAATTAAAATCCGAGCTAAATCTAGATCTACGATCTACTCCTCCATATCAATCTCAAAGAACAAATTAAATTCGAAAGGAAGAGTTGAATTCATGAATACAAGCCTTAGAATTGAAGCACAGTTGTGATGATCTTGGATCTAGAAATCCGGATTTGATCTTTACTTGTGTTCTTCGTAACCTGTTTGCAAAGATCTCTCCAAAAAGCCAGAGAAAAATATGAATATGATAGTTTAACCAAATGCCTAACTCTCTTCACTTTCTCTCTCCAAAAGGTATTTATATGGGTCATCCAAATCTCAAAGCAAAAAAAATAAATAAATGCAAGTTCAAACGGGGTCCAAAACACCATGTGATTGCGCCTGTTTTGCTTGCTGATTTGGTGTTATGGGCTAAAACACCCTTCGAAACAGCCTTATATCCTGGGCTGTAGCACCTACTGTTCTCAAATGAGTGATCTTAGTCCAATATAGCGTCCAAAATAGGGTGTTTGGAGGGCTGTTACGCCTGCTGGTCATGATGCTGGTCTAAAACAGGGTGTTTGGACTATTTAGCTTCATTCTTGTTGCATTTGTCTTATTTCTTCATGAGGAGATCGATAATGCTTGAAATTAACAAATTAAACAACTAAAAGCCATTTCTAGATGATTTTTGCTTAGAATATCAACTAATTGAGTCAAAAATCATCTAAGAAATAAGAGTGTTATGGCATTTATCATGTCTGGAGAGATTGAGTTTGTGGTAGTGTTCTCTTAGTCTTTAAAGGACTCAGGTACAATTATATTTCTTGTTTTCATAAAATAAGGCAGTAGATGTTGCACTTTAGCATACCTAGGGTTTTGAAGTCTTGTAATCTTTTATAACATTGAGGTTACAAAAGAGAGAGGGTTAACAATTCCCAATTGCTTATACTGATTCTCGAGCGAGAGGAAACTATTATCTTGAGATTACTTGTAGCTTTCTCAACTTTATGACCCACTTAGGGTGCCAATACTTACTTCGATATGGTTTTTTTTCGATTTTAACCTAATCTTTTCACCATTAAATAAGATAGTTAAATATGAAATTAATGTAATAGTGATTCAACGATTAGATGATGAGTTGGAATGAAAAATATGACTCGGCAAGTATAATATTATGCAAAATGAAAGATGGTATAAGGTTTTGCTAACAGATCCAGAATTTTCCAATCGAGAAAAGGAATATTGTTTCAAGCGAGTAAAATTGAAATATAATTTTTAACTCTTTTGAATTTTTCAACAAAAAGTTTAACATTTTTGAAAACCTAAGCTAGAGAGGAGAGTTTGCTGCTACAACTTAGACATGGTCATGGTTCGATTCTGAATTGGGAACCGAACCAAAATTGTTCGCGCTAGGGTATTGTTAGTTTCTGGTTCCTAAGTTGTTCTTCGGCCCAGAAACGAGTAAAACTGACGATTCCAACTAGTTTCATTAAAAAAAATAGAGAATTTTTTTAAGAAGATAATATTAATTATATAATTATTAATGCTTAAACTATTTCATATTAATATTAAAATTCATTACCTGTTCACAATATTTAATATAATATTTAAATTTATTACTTATTCATAATATTCAATATGTTGTTATAAACAATACAATAAATATAACTTAAAAGCATATATAATTTAATTTATATGAATTTCTAAAAAGAAAAACGTCTTTCCTTAATAATGTGATATTGTTTTTTGTACTATAAAATTTTGAACCTCTAAAGTGTTTTGTAATATGATATTACTTACTACAATTTATACTAGATGTGTTTGTATATAAATAAATGTGCATCCTAAACAATTTTTTCAAAAAAGTTGCTTAAATATTTCAACACTCTTAGACTCAATTATTATTTTAAGTTTAAAATTTATTTATTAAAAACTAAAATTCATTTATTTATATTTTTAATTTTTACTTGAAAAAAAATGGCGGTTCTGTGGTTCCGGTTCTAGTTCCTCAATTTCAAGACCCAAAACCAACGGTGATAGTTTGGTTCCAAACCATGATGATATGTAACACAACCACTTTTGCATGCAAAAGAATTGATAGTATATACATATTGAAGGAAAATCAACTAACCTTACCTAAGTATAAAACTAGCTTTGGTAGATCATGCGTACATGCATTAGATGTTAGGAAAAAAATTTTTCAATTTCCTCGTACCTTAATTGATATCCTACCATTATAAGATCTAAATGGAAAGATTAGGGAATTAAAAATAGAGTATGGTCAATACTGGCACTAGAGAGATTTAGACATTATGTCTCCTATGGCTACTTTAACAAAAATTGCTATATATGCATAAGTACATTGAACAGATGACTCTATGCTGATCTTGACTTGCCAGGTTGAATGAGATAAGGGTCAAATTAAATGAGATAATCCACTTTAACATATTTGATAAACAAGTTTAATTTTTTTCCAATTTATCTTGTCTCTTAAAGGGTTTGTTGGGTTGAGGAGGCAATTGCCCACTTAAAAGAACTAAATTGTTTTTGTTTTTGAATATTGTATCATAACACCTTATTTGAAGTTTGCTTTTTAAAAACAAAAAAAAAAAAAATTAATCGATTGTAAAATAAGTGATCTTAAAAAAAAATTAGTGGATTAAGTAGACTCTTTTGAACTTGATTACCATGATAAGTTGATCCATAGATGGACCACTTTCACCCATTCAAAGGTTAGAAAATGTGACTCAACCAATAATAAGTTAAGCAACTAGTCAGCACAATTCCTATTAGCTAAGGGTTTGTCTCTCTTAAGGAATTTGGCAATTACACGCATGGTAACACTTGCATAAGAGGTTGCTTCTATCCATTTGGTAAAATAATTAATGGCTACCAAGATAAATCTGGGCCTATTGATAGCTTTGAGAGTAATAGGTCCAATCATGTCAATCCCCCACATAGCAAATGGCCAAAGAGATGATAGTGTGTGCAGCTCCCGAAGAGGTTCCTTCTTTCTATCTATGTAGATTTGACATTAGTGGCAATGTTTGACATTCTTAATGCAATCTGATTCTATCATTTGCTAATAATATCCTATTCTCATTATTTTCCAAGCTAAAGTATGACCATTCATGTGCATGCCATAAACTCCTTCATGAACGTCCAACATCAGTTTCTTTGCTTCTTCTTCATTCACACACTTGAGGAGTGTGGTGTCAAATGATCTATGATATGGAGGGTTCCCATTAAGGATGAAGTAACTAGCCAATCTCCTTAGATTTTTCTATCATTTTTAGTTGCCCTTTTTAGGAGTTGCCCATTTTGGAGGAAGTTCTTGATATCTTGATACCATGCGGATTAGCTATGAGTTGACTCGACTTGGAGAAAAATGCTAGCAGTCTTTCAATCTCAATCTTTAGGGGTCATATCTCTATCCTATTAGTGACTTTAATCATGGAAGCCAGCGTCACTAATGCATCTGCAAACTGATTTTGAGTCCTTAGCACATACTTGAAGGAAATGCTTTTGAATTCTTTGATCAGCTCTTCCAAGTGCTAGTGATATAGCACTAGCTTAGGGTCTTTCGTTTGGTATTTTCCCATAGTTTATAGGATAATGAGAGTTGAATCCTCATATACTTCTAACTGTTCAATTTCCAATTCCAATGCTATTTTCAGGCTAAGGATACAAGCTGCATATTTACCGATATTATTGTCGTAGGGGAACATCAACTTAGTAGCCACAAGGACATGTTCCTCTTCAGGGGAAATCAATACTACCCCAATCCCATAACCATAAACATTCACAGCTCCATTTTTGTTTCACTTTAAGTAGCCAATACTTGCTCGCTAAGGAACCGTATTGCAGTTTCAGAAGTCACCTTTTTGGTTGGCAACTTAACTAATTAATCATCAATTGCTTATCCCTTTATCGCTTTTATATGACATATATGATGTCACATTCTGATAATAGCATTTACCATTTGGAGATCCTTCGAATTATAGTAGGTTTTGTTGATAAGTACCTCAATAGGTCATGTTTGGTCCATAACTTAATTGAGTAGTACAAAGTGTATTGATGAAGTTTGTGCGTGATCCATACTAAGGCATAACAAGTTCTTCTAACTTCAAAGTGTCTTTATTCTCTTGGGGAAAATTTCTTACTGAGGTAATATATGGCGTTTTCTTTCCTGTCTTCACCTTTTTGTCCTAGCATACAACCCACTGACTTTGAGCGAACAGTGACATACAATATTAGGGGCTTTCCTGGTTCAGGGGATACTAGGATATGAGGATTCATCATATACCCGTTGATTTGTTGTAAAGCTTGTTCACATTCATCATCTCATGCAATAGTCTCATTCTTTTTTAATAATTTGAACCAAGGCTAACACCAGTCTGCAAACTGGGATATGAATCTAGTAATGTAGTTTAGTCTTCAAAGCAGACCCTTCACTTCTTTTAGAGTTTTTGGTCACGGCATATCCAGAATGGATTTTATTTTGTTAGGATCCACTTCAACTCTTCTTTGATTGACTACATATCCTAGGAGTTTTCCTGAGGATGCCCCAAAAGTACATTTCTCTGGACTCAGCTTGAGTTGAAATTTTATAAGCTAGTCAAATAATTTCCTTAATACTTCAATATGATTCTCTTCAACTCGGGTCTTGGCAATCATATCATCAACATAAACTTCAAGGTCTTTGTGTGTCAAGTCATGCAACAAAGCCACCATTGCTCTTTGATATAGTACCCCAGCGTTTTTGAGCCCCAAAGGCATCACCTTATAGCAGAATGTGCCCTATGTAGTAATGAAGGTCATCTTGGTTTTATGCTCTTCCGCCATACAAATTTGATTATATTTAGAGAAACCATCCATGAAGGAAAAGAGATGGCTCGCTAAAGAGTTGTCAACGAAGACATCTGGTTGGTTGTTTGTTTATGCCGTGTATGGTTATAATAACTCTTTTTAAAAGAACAGCTCAAAGTGGAAGCTTTCGAAATTTATAAAACTAATTGGTTCTATTTAACTTCGGCTAGCAATTACCAACAATAAGGTAAGTACACCCCTGAAGTAGTATAGAAAGAATTAGGGTGGAATCCCAAGGGAAATCAGTGGCATCTGTCATACTCACATGTCATCCATTATCTAGCCAAAGAAAAATTCAGCAAATCATAATGAAAACAGAGGTTATGCTAATGTTAATAATGTTTACAAATGTTCTCTAAGCAAAATTAGGGATCAGTTTGCAACATTGCAAGATGATAGCCTAGGATTTGCTTGACCAATTCTTTCTCATATGATTTCTTAAGACAAAACTTAGAGAGAGAGTTGCTTGTTGTAGTATTTGCACTATCAGATTCATTGAGGTAAACCAAAACCTCTCCCAAGATCAGTAGTTATAGATCTAAACTAGACTGTTAGAGTCTCTTCTCAAGCTATCATCGGCCTCAATCCCCATGAAGTTTAAAAATCCTTTGTTTTTAAAACCAACTCAATGAATTTCAAAACAAGTGATAGAAAGTCTTTGCCCTCCCTCTCTTAAGATATTAAGGATTGACTCCATTAGTAGCCACATATCTATTCAAAAAAATGGCCTCTCATCCTATTCAGTCGAAATCAAATATGAATCTAACTCGTGCACCACGCATTTAGACCTACGAAATCAAAATCAAGCTATTAATTACAAATGCCTAGTTAATATTGAATTAACAGTGCACTTGAAATCACATGAACTAGGATTTGGATTCACAAACCCTAAGCTATAGGAGATTATTTCTTCATGGATTTAGAAATTGCCAACATGATTTGAAGAAATAATATGGAATTAATTGAAGAATATTACGATTCAGCATGGGGTCTTGCAGAAATTACAAACAATAGGTTAAAATGATTTTACTTAGAAAAATTTGAGATTTTTAAAAGCAAGAAGAAATAGAATTTTTTCACCCTAGAAATTTCCTCACTACACTACATTAGTACTATTCTATTGTATGCTCATTGTAGATTATGCTTATTACAATGCTATGCATGCTTATAGGACGATGGCATAGAAATCATGAATTACTAACGTGGTAGATTCTTTATAATAGAATGCAAATTATTTATCCATACGTACGTTTATATCGAATGCTCAAACAATCGCTCATCGAAGGGTAAGTCAAGTGCCCGAATGTTGCATTAAAAGTAAGGCTCAAATTTAGTTTAAAACATTGTCGTTTTTGTCCATTCTTCCATCGAAGGCTAAATTGAGTGCTTTGAGGGCTTGATGCTTAGATGATTTGAGGTGGACACAAGTTAGGAAAGGTATATACTTCACTTCAACAACTATTGTAGGTCAGATCTAGAGCTTAACATTGAGGCACGACATAAGCTTTCTTCTTGTTTGGTTCGATCTTCAAAGAATAAGCGTCGAAGGTCATGTCGATGGCTAAATTTAGGGTGCAACAGACCAATTTTTGCTTGTTTTGCCTTACATTTTGGCCTTAATCATTATTTTTTAGGGCACGATGGTTCCATTCTTCACTTTTGTTGTTGTTTTTGCTCCAAATCTGATTGAAAACACTTTGATTCTTCGTCTTTTGATTTAATTAGCTAAAAAACAACAATTTAATGTTAAAAGCCCCATATTCATTAGAATTTAATTAAAAACTCATCAAAATTAACCCAAATTCTTATGAAAAGAATAGAATAAAATTAGCTTATCAAAATCGATGTGGGGCAAAGGAAAATCATCTTTAAGGGTAGCTTGGTTTAGGTCTCTAAAGTCTACTGTCACGCCCCGGAGGGTACCCTAAACGTGGCAGTCCGCAGCATATAACATTAAAGCTAGTGAATGACAACCTTACTCATGCAGGAGCTTCGATATCACATGCAAGGCGTGCTTCCAAGATAATAGGAGACTCACAGGAGTATTACGTTTAAGTAGATAATAAAAGCAAGCATGAACTTATATAAATAAACATAAGATCTTCATTCAAATAATAATTTCTTACATCATCTTAGGGGCATTCCTCCCCTTAAAAGTCTTGTTTCAACTAAACTATAATAAGGTAATCATAACTACAACATAAGCCTACTATAGAGATTTTCTTAGAAGTCTATGTTAAAAACTAAAATACATAAACTTCTGTAAGCCCTGGAAAATTTCAGTAAATAATTCTAAAGATGAACTTTGAAAATAAAACCCTGAAAATCACTCTGAATTAAAACCGAACTTCAATAAGTCCCAAATCCGAACGAATCCAGAAATTTCTGAATCGTGAGAAAAATAAGAGTCCTCAGAAATAAAATAGTAACTTAATATACTTCCAATCTAAAACCCCTACGTATGACAAATTTTATATTTAACTCTAACTTATAAATTCGGGTAAAATAGAGCCCTAAAACAAATTATTAAGAAGTAAATAGTGATTAACCTTTGGGAATGAAACTCAATCCAAAGAATTCCGAGAACGTTGTGAGATATTAATACTTATGGAAATCGACCTTAAAATAAATCTCACCAATCATATGTGTCATATAAGTACAAAATATCAATTTCCAAATTGGCAAAGGTGTAAACCGGAAAGTCAATCAAAAACCTAAGTCCCTGAAACTCCCAAGAAACTCCGTAGCCTAGATCCGGCAATCCCGTATTCCTAAACCAAGGAGTCGGAATAAGAGGAAAAGGTGTAATTGGTTCGTATTAAGCCTAGGATGCTCTAAAGGATGAGATTAATGAATTTTCGATCTATTCCAATCAAGTCAAGTACCGACTTCAAAAAGCGCGCCCTGAGATTCGAAATATTAAAAATATTTTATTAATGTCCGTTAGACTCATATTTTTATAAGATCTTTAAAATATTAGTTTTATAAATTTTCAATAGCTAGAATTACCTGCTTTTGCAAATTTATTTGTATTTCATTACTACCGGTAATTAGTGAGTCTTTCAGTACGATTTACTATTATTCATTACACAATTTTTATTATTATTCTTATAATGTATACCATAGTTTTCCTAGTAATCGAATAAACTTTGAAAACCGAAGAACGAAACCCTATATTGGTATAGTTCAAGCTTGGTAAGAGGAGTTTAGAAACCCTAGACCCGGCTTTCCTTCGGTTTCATAACAAAAGAAGTTTTATAAAGTAAATGAATATGAATTATTGTTTTAGAGTATATTTTAAACCTTAGAAAGTTTTAAATTCGGGAAATTTTCTATTCCAGGTCTTCCCGAGCTCAATTACGGAAAAACGTGCCCCAGGACCAGAAACTCAAAAAAATATTCCGGAATATTCATTAGATGAAATTTTATAAGGATTTAAAAATATAAATTTTATAATTTTTCGGTTATAAAAATTACAGTTATAGCCTTTTTTGTATTTTCTTTACAAGGTAAAGTAGATGTCTTGTCTACTATTCAAGTACAACCTACATACCACTACACATACCCTATTCTTACATCCTTACAACTACTCATTACAATTTTCTTTTCCATGAAATTTTTGTCCCTTATTAAATTATCACTTTTGTTACATTTATTATACAAATTACAAATTCAAAAAAACAACTCACTCCCTCTCTCCTCCTAAGGCCGGTGCCCCCCTCCCCAATTCCCCTTCCATTTGATTTATTTTACTCCTTTTTATTCAATTAAAACCCTAATCCATATAATATAAGCTTATATTCTCTCTCTCTTCTCATTTTTCACTCTTTCAAAATTTGTAAAAGGAGCAAAGCCCTCTCTACTCATTCTTCTTCTTGCCGTGACCCACACCCCGTCACACCCACACACACAAACTCATTTTCTCTTCTTTTCATCTCCAAATCTCCATTTAGGTGATGATTCTGAGCTTTATTCCTAAATTACCTTATAATGGCAAGACCATTCTTGTGTGTTTTCCACTTTCAATCCCAATGAGCATATGCTAGGGACATGAAAACACTAGTACAAGAATATCAAGCCATCACAAGAAGTAGATCTTGTGTTTAAAAGAGTTTTTGTTGGAATATCATCTTGTTCATGCATGCAAAGTAGAGATCTTGCATAGAAAGTTATGTTCATGCCATGAAACTCATGATTCATGCACTATATGTGGTAGATCTAGCGTTTAGACACTCATATTTTTATTTACATTTATGTTCACGTATATATCTTGAGCTTTCATGCATTAATGATCATAAAAGCTTAGCTTGCATGTATATAGATGTGTTAGATGATAGATCTTCATGTATAGAAGACAAGGAACTCAAAAAGAAAAGATTTTTGCTAGAAATGTCTTATGGAAAATTCGGATGATTTTTTAAACCCATTTTAAAAACCACTAAAACCACTTTGAAACTCATGTTTTACATAAAAAATGGAGGGTACATGTAATAGGTATCTTTAAGGAATGATTTTTACAAGTTTGAATGAGTTTAGGCATGAGTAATATGTAAAACAAGTAGTGGAGTTAGAATGGAAAATCTTAAGATAGTAATTAAATTGTTAAAATCCTATTTTGGAATAATGCCTACATAAACACTTAGTATTCAAGCTTAAATTGCATTTTTTATGACTTAAATGAAGTCCTTAGACAATAGATATGATAAAACTTCAAATTTTGATGCATTGATCAAATTTTCTCATAAGAAATGTGCAAGAAATGAAATTTTCCAAAATTCGGATTTTTGTGAAAATATTGTTTAAAAACATATTTGCAAAGGGAAAAATATGTAATTCTATGAAGAAATGAAGGTCTTAGATAGTATAGATGTTAAGGACTCATTTTTATTTAGATAACAAGTAAATTTTAAGAATAAAAAGTCCTAAAACACTAGAAGATGTAAAATTGGAAAAAATGGATTTTTAAGAAATGGCTATTATGGAGTCTTATAATAATTAGGAGTTCTTAAAAGTTCTTATCAAAAATCATCAAGATCATGTATATATTGAGCTCATTACATGTCATTCATATTAGGAATTCATTCATATTTCATCTATACAGAATCATCAACTAGATATATTTTTACTAAATGCAAAACAAATTTTTCGAAATGGAAACATTATAGAACAGATCTGACCCTCTGTTCTGTGACCTTTAATGTCTTTGAAACTTGAAAATAATATTATAAATAGATAGATCTTTCGAATTAGATAGAGATCGATATAAAATTTGAGAAATTCCGAGTTAAAATAACCAAGTTATGGCCGTTTTAAGTTGGAACTTCCGCAAGTAGCGAGAATCACGACTTTGATTATTTAGATGCATAGCTTGAATTAGTTAAGTGATGAGATTCTTATTAGGTTATTCTTATTTGGTAGATGATCCCGAAAACGACGATGCCCTACCACCCGACTACTATTATTAAGAGACTGGCGTACCATGGCCGAGTGAGTATCTCTTCCGATTTCAATTATTGCTTGTGATTAGTAATGATAGTTGCACTAGTTGCTAAGTAAAGATAAAAAAGAATGATTATGCATGATGGGGTTAGTTGGGTATTATAATTGTTTGTTGTTGATGTGTGAAGTTGAAAGTAAAGAATATCGAAGCCGGATGATAAGTTATTGCTTGTGTAGGGATGAGTCAGAATTGATTGTCTGCGAATATTGCTTGGCCACTTAAAAGAATCTGGTTAACCGATTATTGGACTTCAAATATAATTGAACTCATTCATATCACGATAATCGTGATCCATAAAATGAATTGTTGGTTAATCGTAATCCATAAAATGAATTGTTGGTTAATCGTGATCCATAAAACGAATTGTTAGTTAATGTGATTTATAAAACGAAATATTGTTCAGTTGACCGTGAGCTTAAACGGCGTCGTACCGTAGGATTCGTTAATCTACTAACCCGGGATGGAGGGCGCAAGTCCATCCACATATGATTTCAGCTGGTCATATGTTTGTCGAACTCATTGTTTGATGCATTTCACTTGCTTGAATAATCACTTGCTTGAATGATTTGTCTTAATTGTGATATGGAAGTTTTCACTCACTAAGCTAGTGTAGCTTATACCCGATAGTTTCTTATCATAGTATAAATACCTTTGGCTATCTCGAGGACCCGTGGACATCAGATACACTTTTAGATGTAAGGAGCTATCGATAAGGCTGGGACCTAAAATTAGAAATGGACTTCTAATCCTGTTTCCTGAACCAATGCCTGAAGGATAATACAAGGAATTTTGTGAGCCTGAGAACTCTTAGCATTGTCAACGGGGGTATGCCTCCTAGTTCATGTAATAGAATAGTTCTCTATGAGATGGTCATGATTTACATTCTTGTTGCTATATATGTCTCCTTAAACTACTACGAAGCAAAGTATGGTCTCTGTATGTTGAGAGTGAGCCTTACACCCGATGTTCAAACTCATGGGAAGACTAAGGTTGTCTTACTTGAGTTTAAATATTGAGTGTGACGGACTGTCACGTGTAGGGCACTCTTTGGGGCGTGACAACTTCTCCCAAAAACTCCTAGTAGCTTAAACTCGTACCTAGCATACAAGGCTCCTTTGGGCTAACCACAGATAATCATAGTGTAACAAAAAGCTATAAGGGTATAAGCAAATCTAGCTTAGTGAGATAATTCCTATCTATAGAACATTTCCATATAGAAAACAAGTTTTTTAAATCAAGCATATGAGAATGCAACAATCACATGAGCAAGCAAGATACATAAGATTAACCGGAAATCTAGTTTAGCATGGATTTTATGCCCACCATGTCAAGGGTTGGGAGGTTACAGGCCCATACGACCATCAATATTTGTAGATTTGCTAGCTCCTACTCGCCCTGTAGACTTCTTGGCTCCTACTAACCACCACTACCACTTCCTCGTTTCCCCACACGAAGAATAGTAGTGAAACGAATATGACTCACAAATATGATATGCATGAATTAATTTCAATATACATTTAACCAAATAATGTTCAATTCATATTAAAGGCGATCAACCACAGTTTCATCATATCAATACAAAAATCACACTTTATTTAAACATATCATCCTTCGATATACTTAACTTTCATTCAACCAATCTTCACTCAAGTTACATAACAATTGTTCATTTATCTTTCCTAAATTTCTAGTGCCACTATTTACAAGCACAAACAAGGAAATGTAACTTAGAAAAAGGAATAACTCACTCCATGTCGGTAGATCCTAATCGAGTAATCCTCCAGAAAAATGATCTCGGGTCCTTCTTCACCTAAACAAGATGAAATACCCAAAATGAGTCTTTCATGAAATTCTATTCTTGAAGATTTTAAACTTTTCTCAAAATCGCGGTAAAATCGTATAAGAGGAAATTCCAACTTAAAATGGCTACAACATGCTCATTTTAACTCGGAATTTCGCATATAATATATCGTTTTCTACCTACTCGAAAAGATCTACCCATTTCTAAACTTATTTTCATCAGACTAAGTCGTTTAAATTCTGAAAAAGCAGCGACATGATTCATCACAAATTTAAATAAACTTGAATTCTTTCTTTTATCAAAAGCTCACTTGAAGAGATAGATATTCCAAATATTTTATAATTTTTTGAGAAGTATATACATATATGTATTGACTCATAACAAATGTATGAAGTTAATAAAGTTTTCTCAATTTATGAAAAAGTAAAGTCTTGAAAGATTTTGACTTGAGAATTTTTGAAATATTTATTTTGCTTTGAAAAGATTTTAAGTTATTTGAAATGAGTATTTCTTTCTCCTAAATTTAATTTCTTGTAATTGCTTTAAATTCCTAAGGAATGATTTTATTTTCTAAGCTTAGATTCCAACAACTTTTAAAAGTAATAACAATTTCATAAAAGAATATATTTGTTTCTTGTGATCATTCCAAAAGAATTTCTAGCACTTGATGAAAAGTGAAATTTTATAAAACCTTTTGTTTATTTAAGAAAAGTCATTTTTAGGAAATGTTTATGAGCTTTTAAGAAACTTACGTTTATGAGCTTTTAAGAAACTTACTCCTACATTTATTTAGAAAAGAATCTTTAGTTTAAGAAAACATATCCTCATTTATTTTGTTGAGACAAAAATCATTATGTTCATGCATGAATATGAATCATAAAGTTATGGAAATATAATAGAACATAATAATTTGAAAAAATAAGCTAATAAGGAAATAAATCAAGTATTGGAACCTTAGCTTCATCAAGGTATCCCGAGACTAAGATAAGACTAGTCCCAAAAGAAAAAGAAAATGTTTTGACTTGATGAGGACAAGTCTAAGACTAAAAGACTAGTCTTAAGAATAGCATGAAAGTAAATAAATTGCAAAACAATGAGCTTATATGCTCTAAATAATATATATAGTTATATAAATATATTAGATAGTTATGAATATAAAAGCAACATAAAGAATATTAGATTATAAACAAAAACAAAGTATGAACCTATTGTTACTTTCTTAACCTTCATGGTTTTAGAAAACACACACTAAGCCCATACAAGTAAATGAACATATGAAATCTTGAAGAAAATTTACCTAAAAGAACTAATCTTGAGAGAGCTTCTTGAGAGGAAATTCTTGGAGAGATTTTTGTAGAGTAACTTTAGTAGAAGAGAGGTGTGAAAGAAGTGGAAGTAAGAGGTGGTATTTATAGGAAAATGTAGGGGATAATTTTTGTTAATTAAATAAAGTAAAAATAAAACAATTTAGAAGGAAAGAGGGAGGGGCTGGCGCTACTTTGATGAAGAGAGGGAGAGAAAAATTAATTTTTGTATTTTTGTTAATTAAAAGTAAGATATGAGAGATGTGAAGTTGTATTGGAAAAGAAAATATAAAAAATAGAGGTATAGGTTGTAAGAAAAAGTAGAGATAGGTGAATAGTGTAGAATAGTGGTAAATAGTGTAATGTAAAGTAGACATGATAATTTAAGTACCGGTAGTAAGAAAATACGCATATAAATGCGATATCTAATATTTTTAGCTACTAAAAAATTATGAAATTGATATTTTTGAAAATCTTATATTTTTACGAATCTAACGGTATATTCAGAATATTTTTACTATTTCGAACCCGGGACACGTTTTTCAAGAACTGTGTCCGATCGGGTTCAAAATGGGTTGCGGTTTTACTAAACTGATCTTTTTAGGCTACCTTAGATAATTACGAACTATTCTATCCACTAAACTCTTTCTTACTCTCTTATGATTTCTTAAACAGGATGCCAGACTTAAGCAGTCACGGTAGACTAGGGTTTTGTTGATTTTGGAAATCCCGTTGACTTCTGATTAGGGTTTAAGCTTTAATTTGATCACAAAACTTCGGGGGTTTATATCTACACGAACCCTTACTTTGCCATTCTTTTTCATAACTGATACTATTTTTGCTGCCTATTGAAGATAATATAATACCTCATTGAACCCTACTTCAAGTAATTTCTTAACTTCCTCTTATATCTTAAGTAGATATCAGGTCTAAATTGTAATCTTCGATTTTCTTTATCACAACCTTGACTTCGAGAGCCAAATCGAAAACCAAAACCTTAAACCGGAATAGCTAGGGTAAGTAAGAAACCTAGAAACCCTAAGGCCGGCTTCACCGAGAATAAAACCATCAATCTTTTGAGAGCAAATTAATATAGATTATAGTTCCAAAGAAAATATTGAAACATAAAAGACCGGTTTTTGAGAAATTATCTGTTTCAAACTCGATCGGGATCCGTTCCGAAAAACCGGCTCCTAGGACTTACAATTAGAAAAATATTCGGAATACTCATTAAGACCGGAATATAATAAGGAATTCAAAAATATATTTATTATAATTTTTCGGTTTATAAAAATTACAGTTATAGCCTTTATATCATATTTTCTTTACTAACCGATAACTTAATTGTCTAATCTACTATTCATTAATATTCACAAGTACAAGCCTATACACTACTCACGCTCATAAACCATACCCCTATTCTTACATCCTTACAACTAAACCATACCTTATTACATCACATTCCTTACATTTACTTTTCCAACACATTTTATTACACATTTAACTTGAAAATTTGTAAAAATTATTTTCTCTACCTCTCTCTCCTCAATGGCTGGCGCAATTCCCCTTTCTTTTTCCCTCATTTGTTTTATTTTCTTCCTTTATTTTAACCATGCAAACCCTAATTCAAATTCCTATATATATTCTTTTATGCCTTCCTTTCTCTTTCTTCATTTTCACTTTTACAAATTTTCACAAACTCTCTCCTTCTTTCACTCCCTTGCCATGAGCTTCACACACTCTCACACATTTTTTTCCTTCAACTCCTCTTGTTTCACAAGCTTAAATAGGTATAGATCTAAACTATACTACCATAAAGACATATAATGGCTAAATCATTTATGTGTGGATTCATAAAAATCCCTATGAGTTTCATGCTAGGGACATGAATTAACTAGAACATGAAGATCCAGCCATCACAAGTTGTGGATCTTTTGATTAAAGCTTGTGTTTTCCTCATAATCATAATATATGTTCATGTAGTGATGAGTTCACGTAGGAATCTTGCTACCACTTTATTGTCATAAGTAGTATACTTCATTTCATGTATATAACATGATCATTACACTTAGATATACCTCTTAAACATTTATTCCTTACATGATATTGTGGATCTCATGCTTTTATTATGTTTAAGATGAGTGAATGGTGATAAAGAACTTTGTCTCATGTAAATAAATGTTTTATTACTTCTAAAAGTTAGGATATTTATGAAGATGAGCCAAAAAGCTCAAGAACAAATTTGGTTTCATAAAAACAAACTTTTGTAAATTCGGATAGAAAAAGAGTTGTGTTTTGAAAACCTATTATTCAACTCCAAAACATATTTTTGTGTGAAAAATGAAGAGCTTATGGAATAGGTAACAATAGGAAATGGTTTTTGTAAGTTATTGGTAGATCTACTAAGAGAAATTTGTTAAGCAAGAAATATTTACAAGATAGAAAAATTTGATCTTAGGATAGTTACATGCAATTCGTAACTAGGAAAAGAAGACATGTAAACACCTATTTTTCAAACTCAAAATAAAGTTTTATTAAGAAATGAAGTTCTTAGGGGATAGTAGTAATGGAGCCTTAAATTTTAAAGTATCAAATGAGTTTTCGTCAAAGAAATTACTCGAAAACTATTTTTACAAAATTCAGATTTAGGAATAGCTAATATGTAAACACTTGTTTACAAAGTGTAAAATGAGGATTTATGTTGAAAAATGAAGACCTTAAGGAATAGATATGGTAAAGACTTAATTTTACCAAGAATAAATAAATTTTATTGAGGAAAATCTCCAAAACAAATGTGGTTGGTCAAGAACACAAAAATTGAACTTACTAGGTTAAGTATTCATAATATCTTGTAAAGTAGAAATTTTCAAAAAATTTTATAATAGAATATCATCATGAATATGCATATAGGAAGCTCATAACATACCATTCATGATAGTGATTTGTTATTATTGCATGCATATTTGGCATGGATAGTAGAAATATCTTAATTCCTCACAAAAACAATTTCGAAAATGGGAATTCGGTTATTGACCAGAGTTGTTGGATCTTTTCAAGACTTAAAATTTTTCAAAATTTATATGTTATATTAGAATTAGATATATCTTTCGAAGTAGATAGGAATCGATATATAATATGCGAAATTCCGAGTTAAAATGACTAAGTTATGGACATTTTAAGTTGAAATTTCCATTAATGATGAGAATTACGAACTTAATAGCTTTTATGAAATAAATTGGATTAGATATGAGTTGAAATACTCATTTGGATATTCCTTTTGTTTAGGTGACTTGGATTCCGAGGATTCATTACAACCGGATTACTATTACTAAGAGACCAGTGACCAATGGCCGAGTAAGTATTACTTCCTAATTTCATTTCTTGCTTGTGATTGTAGCAAATAGTTGCACTAGACTATAAGACAAAAGATAAAATGAAATTGTATGATGGGAATTATGGGGAATTATGTATGTTTATTGTTGAGTTGTGAAATGGTATTAAGAATATCGGAATCGGGTGATTAACTTATGCTTGTTTAGAGTATTATAGGAGTGATTGTCTGCGAAATTGTTGATCACCTAAGAAATTGGTATTAATGACTATCCAGATTGATAAGCTAATATGGACATAATCACTTCATGATGGAGATGGAGCATTAGCATATGTTGGTTACCCGTGATCCGTAAACGGCTAAAAGTTGGTTGATCGTGATCCATAAATGACATAAATGAGTTGGTTGATCGTGATCCATAAATGAAATAAGTTGGTTATCGTGATCCATAAATGGCTTATTAATTCAACGGTAGTACCGCAGTATTCGTTAATCTACTAACCCGAATGGAGGGCGTAAATCCATTCACATATGATTTTCGGCTAATCATATGATTGTTTGTTCATGTGGTTGATGCATTCCACACGATTGAATAATTAACTTGATTGATTGAATTGTTATAAATGTCTTTATGGAATATTCACTCATTAAGCTAGTGTAGCTTACGCCCCCACAGCTTTTTCTTATTGCAGTATACCTATATATGGTTAAGGCCGAGGCATCCTATCGAGCAGGTACAAAAATTAGGAGTTTTCATTAGAAGTTTACATTCGATTTTGTGTAGACTTCCATAGGAAACCCTATTATTTATCAAATGACTGTAAAAGACTGTTATTAAGCTTGATATTATTTTATGGGGGAATGCCCCTAGAACATTTGTAATTAATTATGAGGACTCATGGTTTATATCCTTATGCTTATAATATGTCAAATTAAACTATTTATCTCCATTAGTTCATGTATTCTATTGTCCTAAAGGTACGCCTTGCATCTGTATGAGACTTTGGAACGGTTGTGGTAACAATTCCTAAGTCTTATATAGCTTGCGGCGGACTGTTACATTTAGACTACCCTTTGGGGCGTGACACAAATCATCTTAGTTTTTCCTTCTTTGGGTTTAACATTTTCTTTGATGGCCAATTTGTGAACTATAATCAATGGATCTAAACCAGGCACATCAGCATATGACCAAGCAAAGATGTCTAAGTAGCCATTTAAAAATTCAAACAATTCACATTTTTGTGAGTCACTCAAATGTCTCCCTATTCAAAGATTCTCAGGTTCTTGGTTAGTTCCCAAATTAACCATTATTATCGGCTCATTTACAAAAATTTGATGTTCATATTTATTTCTATACTCTTGAATCGCTGTGTCATTAGCATTAGTTTCGACAACTGACCCAACAAATCGGAATTGATATTGATATTCTTATCTATTATGATTTCATGATATCTTGAAGGATTTGTGGCAAAATTAGACTTGCAAGGAGAGGATAAAGGATATATGGCATAAGAAAGAGAAGTAAAATGAATATATAGGTAGAAGAGGCAAAGAAGAGTTAGAGAAGCATAAAGTTCATGATTTCATTCATACAACAATTTTATTTAATTACAACCATAGAGAGGTGAGGAAAAGAGTTGAGTTCAATTCTATTAACTCTATTCCACCTAGGACTCTTACTCATCTAAGGAGCTAGTACTGTTGATGGAAACGACAAATCAGTTGCTCAGAGCTGAGTAGTATTGTTGACTTCTTTGGTAGTGCTAGATTAGTGAACACGGTTGATCAAGTCATTGAATTTTAACTTCGGGCATGTAGTATTAGCAGGAGTTGAAATCACATCACTTGGTTAAACAGCTACAAACCAAGGTCTTCCGTTTCCTTACTGCTAATGTAAGGAATGGTAGTTTCACAACGAATAGCGTAATCTTGTTCTCCTATTACAACCACCACTTGTCACACCCGGACAGTACCCTAAACGTAGCAGTCCGCCGCACATAATATTAAAGCTAATGAATGATTACCTTAGTCATTCAGGAGCTTCAATATCATATGCAAGGCGTGCTTCCAAGATAATAGGAGACTCACAGGGATGTTACATTTAAGTAGATAATAAAAGCATGCAAGAACTTATATAAATAAACATGTAATATTCATTTGGATAAAAATCTCTTACAACTTCTTGGGGGCATTCCTCCGTTCTAAATAATCTTGTTTAACTAAGCCATCATCAAAATATACATAAATATACCATGAGTCTACTATAGAGATTTTTCTTAGAAGTCTATGTTCAAAACTAAATACATATAACTTCTTCCAAAAACTCCTAGTAGCTTTAGCTCATACTTGACAAACGGGGCTCCTTGGTGCCAACCATAAGTATTCATACTGTAACAAAAAGCTATAGAGGTATAAGCAAACTAGCTTAGTGAGATAATTCCTATCTACAAAACATTTCCATAATTCAAACAAGTATTTAAATAATCATATGAGAATGCACCAATCACATGAGCAAACAAATACACAAGATTAACCAGAAATCATGTGTAGCATGGATTTTATGCCCTCCATGTCGGGAGTTGGGTGGTTACAGGCCCATACGACCATCAATGTTTGCAGATTTACTACCTCTCACTCGCCCTGCAGACCCTGTAGACTTTCCGGCTCCTGCTCGCCCATGTAGACTTTCTGGCTCCTACTAGCCACCACTACAACTCCTCGTTTCCCCACACGAAGAATAGCAAGTGAAAATAAATGTGACTCACAGATATGATTTGCATGAATTATTTTCAATATAGGTTTAACCAAATAATGTTGAGTTCAAGTTAAAGGCGATCAAAACAATATTCATTATATCATTACAAGAAAAAATAAACTATTCATCAATTCCTCTTTCGATATTTTTAACTTTTAATCAATCAGTCATGAATTCAAATCACACAACATTCGTTCATTTATCTTTTCCTTATTTTCTATGCTACTACTTACAAGCACAAACAAGGAAATGTAACTAGTAAGGGATTAACTCACTCCATGACGATCGCTCCTAGTCGAAATAGTCTTCTAAGAAAGCGATATCGGTTCCTTCTTTACCTAAACAAGATGAAATACCCAAAATGAGTCTTTCATAGAATTTCTATTTTTGAAGTTTCCAAATCTATCATAAATTTGCGGTAAAATCGGATTGGAGGAATTTCCAACTTAAAATAGCCATAACTTGCTCATTTTAACTCGGAATTTCGCATATTATATATCGTTTTCTACCTACTCGAAAAGATCTATCTATTTATAAAGCTATTTTCATCAAACTAAGTCATTTGATTTTTGAAATAGTGGTGATCAGATTCACCTCGAATTTTCACAAAACTTGTATTTCTTCTTTTAACAAAAACTCATATCAAAGAGATAGATATTATAATAGTTTGTAAAACCTTTGAAATTTATTAACATATATTTATTGACTCATATCAAATGTATGAAATTAATGAAGTTGTCTGAAACCATGAATTTTTGGTAAAAATAAAGTCTTCTAAAGATTTTGGAAAAGTAAAACTTTTAAATATTCCTCTTATTTTGCTAGAGAATATCTCAAGTTGTTTTAAATGAGTATATTTCTTTTTCTTAATTTCATTTCCTTAGTCTTTTTAAATTTCCAAAGAATGATTTTTATTTTCTAAGCTTAGTTTCTAATACTTTTTTAAAGTAATAACAATTTTATATTTATAGAAATAATTTTCTTATTTCTTAAATCATTCTATTTTTATGAAAGGAATTTGTTAAACTAGTATTGATGAAAAAGTGAAGTTTAGTAAAACTTTTATTTACTCAAGAATTTCTTTTCATGTTATGTATGTATTACAAAAATTCCTGTGAACTCCCCTAGATTTCTTAGAAAAATTTTGTTAAGATAAATTCTAAGTTTTTTATGAAAAATTACTTCCTACTTTTTTTTAGAGAAGAATTTCTATTTTAAGAAAACTTTTGGTCATTTATTTTGTTGAGACAAAATCAATATGTTCATGCATGAATATGAATCATAAAATTATGAAAACATAAGAAAGACATAATAATTAAAGAAAGAAGCTAGTAAAGAAATATGTCAAGTATTGGAACCTTAGCTTCCAAGATATTTGGGACTAAGAATAGACTAGTCCCAAAAGAAAAAGAAAATTGTTTTGACTTGATGAGGACAAGTCTAAGATTAGAAAGACTATCTTAAATCACTTGAAAGTAAATAAATTGCAAGGCAATAAATAAATTGCAAGTAAAGTAAATAAATTGCAAGACAAAGGAGCTTATATGCTCTAAGAGATATATATAGCTACATGGATATATTTAGTTAAATATATATGAAAGCAACATAAAAGAAAATAGATTCATGAATAAAAAAAAGTATGAACATATTGCTGCTTTCTTTAACCTTCATGGTTTAGAAAACACACACTAAGCTCATACTAAGTAAATGAACATAAAGGAAACTCTAAAGAAGATTACCAATGAAGACTAATCTTGAGAGAACTTTGAGAGAGAACTCTTGTAGAAATTTTGAGAGATTAATTTTAGTATATGGAAGGTGTGAAGGAAGTGGAAGGAAGATGGGGTATTTATAGAAAATGTGGAAGGAAATTTGTGTTAATTAAATAATTGAAAAACAAAACAAATTGAGAGAGGGGGAGTGTGTGGCCGGCGTAAATGAGAGTGAGAGAGAGAGAGAAAATTTATTTTTTATATTTTTATTAATGAAAAGTAAGATATAAAAGATGTGAAGTTGTATTGGAAATAAAAATTGTAAGAGAATAGAGGTATCGTTTGTAAGAGTAGGTTGTAAGAAAAAGTAGAGATAGATAAATAGTGTAGAATAGTAATAAATAGTGTAATGTAAAGTAGACATGACAATTCAAGTACCGGTAGTAAGAAAATACACGTACAATTGCGATATCTGATATTTTTAGTTACCGAAAAATTACGAAATTGATATTTTTGAAAACCTCATATTTTTATGAGTCCAATGGTATATTCAGAATATTTTTACTATTTTGAGCCTCGAGACATGCTTTTTGAAAACTGTATCCGATCGTGCTCAAAACAAAACGCAGTTTAACTAATCTGATATTTTTAAGCGTTCTCAGGTTTTTACGAACTATTCTACATACTCATCTCTTACTTACTTTCTTAGGGTTGCTTATACCGGATTGTCGGACTTGAACGGTTATCTCTGACTAGGGTTTTATTGACTTTAGGATTTCCGGTTAACCTTCTAATTAGGGTTTGAGCTTAATTGATTACAAAACTTTAGAGGTTTACACCACTTGAACATTAGCCACAAATTTGACTTTTTGATGGAGAGAGGAAGATATTGCTCCTGTAGCATGAATCCAGGATCATCCTAGTAGCAAATTAAAAGATGTGGGGATATCTAGTACTTGGAAAACGTCTTGGTTCCAGTCTTGACTTCTAGCTTAATTTCTCCTTCAATAGCTCTCTTAAATCCATCAAACGGCTTAACAATCAATGATCTTTGTTTGATTTCGAATTTGCTCACCCCAGTTATTCTAAGGTGGATAGTAGGCAAACATTAAGGGGTGATTCATTGTTAATCAAGACTCGAGCTACTAGCATTCCTTTTCATTTCACCATTATATACAGAGCCTCGATATGCTGATTACCCTTTCACCCAAATTTTCAGGGGAAAATGCAACTCGATCCAATGTTAATATCAAGTGGATTATTGGACCTACCTGCTTAACCTGTATGTTTTTCAAGAACTTTTACATCTCCTAGGACTTTCATTAGTATGCTTCAATGCAAATCAAAGAAGAGCAGCAACCCCATCAATGATATTTGAGCAAAGGCTTTAGTAAGTTGGTTCATGACTCTACACTCAGTTGCTTTAACTATTTTCAGAAATGAGTCAATAACTTTTTCCTTAGGATCATCATCCACTTGAATAGGTCTTTTTTGACTTTCACTATGATTCAATTTCTTTCTAGCCTTTTCATTATTGTCACATATTCGTCCAGATCGAGTTAAACTGCATACGTCTGTATTGGCATTTGATTTCTCATAGTCAAAGGGCACAACCTTGTAATCCTTTCATTGGATTGGGATATTAAATACCAATCTTTTTGGTACCTGAGGTACAATGGTTTTTTCTCTTCTTGGTCTTTATAACATCATATCATAACTAGTTTTGTAACTTTATCAACCATATATATTTCTTTCTCTCTAAGATCTTAACTCTGGTTTACTTCTTTTTGAGTTAGTTATCCTCTTCTTCAAATTCAAACCCCCAGCCTATACGTACTACATCTTCTAAAGGAATAAGGGGTCCTGGCCATGAATAGTGAACTAGATATTCAAACGATTCACCTAAGGTGTCAACAGTAGGGTCAGTTGCAACCATCTTACTTTCAGCTCTTTATAAGTATTTCCCTTGTATTCTACTTCTAGCTTTAGCTTTAGAGTGATCATTTATAGGATAACACTTTTTTCTTATCAGACCATCTCGCAGCATTTTATAAATTTCATTTTCACCTTAGTGTAGTCTTTGAGTTCACATGACACAAATGCCCTATTTGTCTGATCTTCTAGGCAAGTTGAGATGAGAATAGGGTATCTCCTAAGTTCAAGGGATTTCTTTTTTGACTATTGTGATCATATTGATATCATAGCCATGATTAGGTAAAGGATTGTTGTTTTGGTCTTAGAGCTTCAACAAAGTTTAATTGAATGATTTTCGCATCAATAAGATTTTGGATACAATGTTTCAATCTTTAGTAGTTTTCAGTAGAATGTCCCTCTTACCCCATGTGGTATTCACATTTCAGTGTTGGATCATATCCCCTTCATTTGAACCCATTAAGTGGAAGTGGAGGCTCAAAAGTCAATATTTTCTCTTCTCAGAGTTTATGTAATGTATAGGATAGAGGCACATGAAGCTTGGTCAATTGTCGAGCTGGACGATTCCTCCTTTCTTGTTCTTTCCCATATTCTCTATTTTGCTGACTAGGTCTTGAGATATGAAATCGAGGCTTGGCTGGTTGAAAATATCCAGTGTTCACAACACTAACATTTGATTCTTTTTCTTTGTCAATTGCTCAAGTGGCCTTTTATCATACAATTTAGTCAATTTACCAGACAAGATTGCATCTCCAATTCTACTTCTAGCTGCCACTATATTAGAAAAACTAGTAGTTGTATGCCCCACTAAATGCTAGTAATATGACTTACCTAGTGTATTAATAAACATGGTAGACAGTTCTTTCTCAGAATGGTAGTAATGATCACAAAACTTTGCTTCTCCATCTTTGAGCATATTCCTTAAAGGTTTCATTGTTTCTTTTGATCATCTTGCTTAGGTCAACCAGTGAGGGAACCACTACTATGTTGAATTTGTATTGGATATAGAAGCCTTGAGCTAACTTTGCCCAAGTGTTGATCTCATTCATATCTAGCTGAGCATACCACGGTAGGGCTAGTCCTGTAAGATTGTCTTGAAAAGTTTACACCATCAGGGAGTCGTACTTAATGTACCTACCCATTTTCAAATGTATAAGTAGGTATGGAGCATTGCAAAGCCAGTCCCGTTGTATTTCTCAAATTTTTTAAGACTTTGAATTTTTCAAGATACCCCCCTTCGACCTGGTTTTATAGCTTGAGAAGGCCCATTTTCTCAAAATCAATGTGAGGCTCGAATGATTTAAGTTGCTCACTCATTCTCTTCATCGGTTTCTTTTCTATCTCTTTTTCTTTCTCATCCCAGCTCTATACTTTTTGGCCAATGATATTAGATTTCCCTTTTAGCAATTCTATTTCGTTGTTTTGATCGTATGTCTCAACAAGGGCATCTATTGGATTTGACAATAGGGCTTTATCTGGATGATTCTGAACCAGAGTTTCTAATTTTCCATGACTTTGTCAAGTGTTGATTCTAAGGCAGCTGTCATGCCCCAGAGGGTACCGTAAACATGGCAGTCCACCACATATAATATTAAAGCTAATGAATGACAACCTTGGTCATGCAGGAGCTTCGATATCACATGTAAGGCATGCTTCCAAGATAGTAGGAGACTCACAGGGGTATTACATTTAAATAGATAATAAAAGCAAGCAAGAACTTATATAAATAAACATAAGATTTCCATAAATAATATCCTTACATCATCTTAGGGGCATTCCCCCACATTAATAGTCTTTCAAAATAATAATCACTATAACATAAGCTTACTATAGAGATTTTCCTAGAAGCCTATGTTCAAAACTTAAATACATAAAGCTTCTCCCAAAAACTCCTAGTAGCTTATACTCGTACCTAGCATACAGGGCTCCTTGGGGCCAACCAAAGGTAATCGTACTGTAACAAAAAGCTATAAGGCTATAAGCAAAACTAGCTTAGTGAGATAATTCCATCTATAAGACATTTCCATAATTCATACAAGTATTTTAATCAAAACATATGAAAATGCACCAATCATATGAGCACACAAGATACACATGATTACCGGAAATCAAGTGTAGCATGGATTTAACGCCCTCCATGACAAGGGTTGGGAGGTTACAGGCCCATACGACCATCAATTTCTGTAGATTTACCGCTCCTGCTTACCCTGTAGACTTTCCGGCTCCTACTAGCCACCACTACCATTTCCTCGTTTCTCCATACGAAGAATAGTAGTGAAACAAATGTGATTCATGTGTATGATATGCATGAATTGATTTCAATATAAATTTAACCAATGATGTTTAGTTCAAGTTAAAGGTGATCAACACAATTTTCATCATATCAATACAAGAATCACAATTTATTCATCAAACCATCTTCCGATATTCTTAACTTGTATTCAATCATTCATCATACCAAGTCACACAACAATTATCTATTTTATCTTTTTCTTAATTGCTAGTACTACTAATTACAAGCACAAAACAAGGAAATGTAACTTAGTAAAAGGAATAACTCACTCCATGTCAGTAGATCCTAATCGAAGTAATCCTCCGGAAAAACGATCTCGGGTCCTTCTCCACCTAAACAAGATGAAATAACCAAAATGAGTCTTTCATGAAGTTTCTATTCTTAAAGATCTTAAACTTTTCTTAAAATCGCGGTAAAATCACATAAGAGGTGATTCCAACTTAAAATGGCCATAACTTGCTCATTTTAACTCGGAATTTCGCATATAATATACCGTTTTCTATCTACTCGAAAAGATTTACACATTTATAAACTTATTTTCACAAAACTAAATCATTTGGGTCCTGAAAAGGTAGCAACTAGATTTACCATGAATTTGCAAAAACTTGAATTCTTCCTTTTATCAAAAGCTCACTTGAAGACATAGATAATATAATAACTTGTAAAACTTTTGGAAAGTATATTCATATATTTATTGACTCATAACAAATGTATGAGGTAAATGAAGTTGTCTCAAATTTACGAAAAAGTAAAGTCTTGAAAGATTTTGAGCTTCAAGAATTTTTGAAATATTCATTTTACTTTTTGAAAAGACCTTGAGTTATTTGAAATGAGTATTTCTTTTCTTTTCCTAAATCTTATTTCCATAATCTCCTTAAATTCTTGAGGAATGATTTTTATTTTCTAAACTTAGCTTCCAACACTCTTTTGAAAGTATTAACACTTCTATATTTAGAAAAATAACTTCTTGATTTCTTGAGACCATCTTATTTTAATGAAAAAGAATTTCTATCTTTGAAGAAAAAGATAAAGTTGTTGAAAAATCCTTGTTTACTTCAAAGTGTCCTTTTTATGTATGTTTATAAAAATCTCTTATGAACTCCTCTAAGTTTGTTTAAGATGACTTCTTAGTTTTTAGAAAACATTAGCTTCCTAATTTTATTAGAAAAAGAATCTTTATTTTTAAGAAAAATTTCCTCATTTATTTTGTTAAGACAAAACCATTATGTTCATGCATGAATATGAATCATAAAGCTATGAAAATATAAAGAAACATAATAATTTAGAAGAATAAGCTAATAAGAAAATAAATCAAGTTTGGGACCTTAGCTTCATCAAGGTACCCCGAGACTAAGAGATGACTAGTTCCAAAAGAAAAAGAAAATGTTTTGACTTGATAAGGACAAGTTTAAGACTAGAAAGACTAGTCTTAAAAACAAATTGAAATTAAATAAATTGCAAGAAAGTAAATAAATTGCAAGAAAAGTAAATAAATTGCAAGACAATGAGCTTATATGCTCTAAATAATATATATAACTATATAGATATATTAGATAGTTATAAATATAAAGCAACATAAAGGAATTTAGATTATGAACAAAAACAAAGTATGAACCTATTGTTGCTTTCTTAACCTTCATGGTTTTAGAAAACACACTAAGCTCATACTAAGTAGATGAACATATGAAAATCTTGAAGAAAGATTACCTAAAAGAACTAACTAGAGAGAACTTCTTGGAGAAAACTTCTTGGAGAAATTTTGAGAGAGATTTGAGTATAGTAACTTTAGTGTAGAAGAAGTGTGAAAGAAGTGTGAAATAAGTGGAAGTATGAGGGGGTATTTATAGGAAAATGTGGGAGATAATTTGTGTTAATTAAATAAAGTAAAAATAAAACAAATTGGAAGAGAGAGAGGGGTGTGGCCAGTGCATACATGGGGAAATGGGGGAGAGAGAATTTATTTTTTTGTTATTTTGTTAATTAAAAGTAAGAAATGAAAGATGTGAAATTGTATTGGAAATGAAAATGCGTAAGAAAAAGGTGTATGGGTTGTCAGAGTAGGTTATAAGAAAAAAATAGGTGTATGGGTTGTCAGAGTAGCTTATAAAAAAAGAAGAGATAGATGAATAGTGTAGAATAGTAGAAAATAATGTAATGTAATGTAAAGTAGACATGACAATTAAATACCGGTAGTAAGAAAATACGCGTATAATTACGATATCTGATATTTTTAGCTACCGAAAAATTATGAAATTGATATTTTTGAAAATCTTATATTTTTACGCGTCTAACAGTATATTCAGAATATTTTTCCTATTCCGAGCTCCTGGACACGTTTTTCAAGAACTGTGTCCGATCGGGTTCAAAACGAATCTCGATTTTATTAAACTGACCATTTTAGGCTTCCTTAGATAATTACGACCTATTCTATTCACTAAACTTTCTCTTACTTTCTTGGGGTTTCTTAAACGGTGATGCCAGACTTAAACGGTTACGATAAACTAGGGTTTTGTTGACTTTGGAAATCCGGTTGACTTCCAAATAGGGTTTAAGCTTTAATTCGAATCCAAAAATCTTGGGGATTTACAGCAGCCATTCTCAGTTCCATGGGCTCACTGTTTTTCCCTAATATTTTGGATCTTGACCTAGTGATTATTAAACTACAAGTTCTAGCAACTTTGTAAGGTGCAATCTTGGTAAGGCCTAAAGCATTCAAAACCAAAATTCATCAGTTTAGTGATTTTTGTTTCAACTTTTTAACAATTTTATGAGTTTCATGGAAAGAAAAATACGTATGAAAAATGAAAGATCAAACATCTTGTTTTTGGAAAATTGGAACCGAATTGTTAGTAATCAATCCTTACATAGCAAAACTTGACACTAATAGGTCCTTTCATTGCAGACTAGATTATTAGACCTGAGAAACTTAACAGATTAGACATTTTCATTTCATTATTATTTATTTACAAAAAGGCCTTCAAGGGCAAACATGACCTATACAGACTCAAACTGAACTAGATGAAAAGGGATTGGACTTAAACTGCCTCTAACTGGATTGGACTTAAACTGAATTGGCTCCCAACACGCTTTACCATAACTTCCTTTACTTCAATGGAGGAATGGATCCTGGTCTTCCTCATCATCTTTTGTTTCGATTGTCCCCGTTTCATTGTTCAAGGACTACTTGATAAGAAGGTCTATCATTTTCTCTAAAGAGGGTTGAAAGCTTTTCATTAAGTGTCGATGCACCATGTTGGCATCATCCTCATCATTTCTATTATTTCTGGTTGCTTTCTTCATCTGTATTAGATATATCTCTCCTGGAGTAGGTTTATACCCTAGTCTAAAAGTACCAATTTGTTCAATCGTTCCTAGGATTTTACAAGAAGAAGCTTATTATCATGTTCACATTCCTTTGCCCTCCTCCAAAGCCATGCTTCTTCATCCTCAGATTCTTTTGCCTCAGCCTTAGCAATTTCTTCAACTTCGATTATTTCTTCAACCTCATTATTTCATTAGCCCCACCCATCTCTTCTTCCTCTAGGTTAATGCTCCAGCCAGTAAGTGTTATATGGTAAGGCTCATCCCAGAGTCTCAATTCTCTTTGGTTCGTGGATACTAGTTCCGTTCCAAATAGGTACTATTAGTGATTGTACCCCAAGCTAATCATTGGATATGTCATTTTCTATATATTATTCATAAAAAGGTTTTTCTATTATATTATTTGCATGCTTACTTTATAATAGGATTCATGAATAATCTATTATTCTAAATGTCCCTGGATACTCATTATTATGGGAGTGATCATAAATTAAATCTAGTATGAGTTTTGTTTGATAATCATGAGATGTTTATTTGTATGAAGATAGTATATATTGGAGAACTATGCACTGGATTGACCTACTATGAAATCACTATATGGATTAGCGTCATAAGTGATTCTCATAATAATGATGCCAATGTATCCTTAGACCTAAGACCACCATAGGTTCCAACATAAGGAACATTATGTTTCGACTTAATCAAACATTCTCTTTAATCAGAAAATTATAAAAGTTGTGATTGGGCATAATGTGAATCATATAGAGGAAATTGAGTGATTTAGACAAGATTTTCCCTCTCGTCATGGTAAGCCTCTCGATAAGTGAAACTGAGAAATACATGGACGTGCTCAAATGAATTTATATTGTGATCAATTTTATTTATTTTATTAGTTTACTTGGAGATCAAAAAATACTAAGATTGAACAATATAAGATTGACATTATCCATGCCTGATGTTCAATCTAGATATCATGTGATAAAAGGATAATGACATAAGCTATCGACATGGTAAAAGTTGGATCACCGATCTTCACTTAATTTAGATAAACAAATGTCTTACTAAAGACCACTTATGCTATGTGAACCAAAAGGATTTTAGGTCTACTACCAATATTAACTGAACCTACAGGGTCACACATAAAGGATGAATTGTCACATCTCAAAAGAAGGCCTAGTAGGATTGCTCTAAAGCTATCATACCATGTATATACCCGTAATATGAAAACCATCTAGCAAGTCAGAGATTACAAGACTCTATCTTATTTATTTACATTATATAATATAGATATAATATCTTTATCTAAACTCATTATGGATTTTTTTTCATAATCTGTCAGGATCACAAAGAATTGGTATCCCTCACCTGACCAGACCATACATCAAGCAACAACAAACAAGTTTAATTAACAAGCGTATGCAATACAACAATCAACCATATGTGTAAGTACAAGCTTGCATATCTAGAATTCGAATAGGATGTAGATTTACGCCCTCTTATCGGGGTTGGAAGGAAGCCATGAAGAGTGATATACTGTGCCCAAAAGAATCAGAGAACCAAGGAAGAATTGGAACCATAAACTCTCACAAATTATTATAAAGCATTTCACTCTTATCCTTAGAACAAAGAAACACCATTAAATATTAGCCATTTCATGTCGATACCACGAGTGGTGTTCCTTCAATACCATTTAGTTCCCATGGAATAGAGCATAACAAAGGTGATCCTGAAAGAACTAAGAAATTTACATCTAGAAAAACCAGCGTATCGCCAGAGAGCCGAAATGCTAATATGAGCGGGGTCATCACTCCTTTTTAATACAATATATGCAATTGATGCAATGCATGTGTCACGCCCCGATGGTATCTTAGATAGGACAGTTTCGCCATACACGATACCAGGCTTAAGATTAACTCACAAGTCTCTCAAAAGCCATGAATATCATGCAAAAGCGTATCATAAATAGATAACCAGTAGGCTTGATAGCATTAGATCAATAATTCAATACTTCGACAACTGGTTCAAGAACTAACAGATAAAGCTAAAGTAATAATAATAGTAACAAAAGTACTAGGAGACACATATAAGAGAGTAGTTTGGTTTACTGGTATTACAAAATATTACAGAACCTTTCATAAAACTTCAAAAATATTCCTAAGATAAGGACAAAAGAAGAAAGAATTCTCTTAACCCTCGCTTCCTTCCATAAACCCCATTTCCAAAGGAAAACTAACCTGGGGGTAGCCTCGTACTGGTTGATACCAAGTATAATCCTGTGACAATAAACTATAAAGGAGTGAGTGAACCACAGGCTTAGTGAGATATAATCCTCACTCTCTATACCATTCAAGTAAGAACAAGCAAGTTGTTTAAACAAACATATGCAATGCAATCAAACAAGTGAACAGATATATATAGCCAATCGATAACTTTATATATATTCGAATTTACGCACTCCGAATCTGAGATTGGGGTACATCCACACATCAGCACCTAGACCGCTAATACTTCGAGAATCAAATTTATCAAGAAATTATTCATATACTGAAAATAATATACATATAACAACATCCTATTGAACCAAGATATCCAAAACAATGAGTCGGCGTGATCGTAGGAGATGGGCCGTCTCTCCAGGACAATTTAGTTCCTAATCCCCTATAACAAGGCCATGATACATACTAGGCATATACTATTTCGTCCTCCAAGTTTACTGTCCTCATAGGATAGTGTGGCCTATCCATGTCAAAGTGTAGTGGTGATGGCCTTCTATATGCAAACATGCAATGCATGAATATATTTAATTATTATGACAAATTTATTTTAAATTCATTTATTTAGCGTGCAAGCAAGTATTAGACACTTTCATTTCTATTCTAAAACAACCATTTCATTATAATAAAATATGATTATGATGTTTTAGCAATCAGAGTCAATTATAAGCAACCACAAACAATTTTCCATCTCCATACCGATTTATTTATTAATCATTTCTATTTTACAAACACAATCAAGTATGAAGATCATAAGAATATACTTACCCGTCCAGATCCCGTCAATCATAATAGTCAACAGGAAGATCAAGCTTAGAGTCAAAATCAATTTAGGAATAGTAAATATAATATAAGAATCAACTATAAATGTTTAATGATTTATCTATGCTACATAAGTTATATAATTCTATAGTTTTGGTACTTAAAAACTTTATTCGACTATAATTATTTCGATTTAACTCGTTTTTTACGTACAAATAGTCGATTTAATACAGTTTTGGGTGTATTTTAAAAATATGGTATTGTTTTTGTTAGAATAACATTCTAAATAAACAATATAGATATATATATTAATTAAAATAAAAGAGGGAATAAATTAAAATTGAAAAACAATTGGAACAAATAATTTATAAAATCATAAAAATATATTAATAATAATTTACACATATATATTATTTACTAAATAATAGATACATCCATTTTCTATATTTGACTTTTATGTAATATATCTTATAATATATAAAGAGTAAAAGTTAATATAATACATATATACTTATATATATATAAGAACAAATAAATATACATATACATACACACATATATATAAACTAACTTGCAGCACAATTACTGCAAGTGGAGAAGGAGTGCCCGATGTGCTGCTTGGAGAGCAGCATTGGGCGGACCTGGGTTCGCATCTGAGCTCTCATTGAGCGTAGCCCCAAGCGCTCGCTAAGTGCTGCCTCAAGCACTCGTTAAGTGCTGCTCCAAGCGCTCGCTGGGAGCTGGCGAGTGATGCAAGGTACATGTGTGAGCTGTGCATGGAGCGGTGAAGTGTATGTGCAGTATGAGCGGTAGAGACAGAGCAAGCTCTGTTCTCTGATTGTGGTTGTGCGTGTGGTTACGGCTGTGCAAGTGATGGAGCATGCAGTGCTAAACCGCTCATGTGTGCATGTGTGTGTGCTTGTGATGAGCGCTAAAGCGACCGGTGTGTGTGTGTGTGTGTGTGTGTGTGTGTGTGTGACCGTAGGCATATGCTCGCTCAGTGCTCTGCGTGAGATAGAGTGTATATGTGTGATGTAGCGATGGAGCACCCATGTGTGTGTGTGTGTGGTGCTAAGCAGTGGAGAGATGGAGCTAGTATGGGTGCTCGGTATTGTGCGTGGAGCGGTGATGGACATGGGCATGTGTGTAAGATGGCCAGCCAGAAGAAGAAGAAGAAAAACGAAACTTAAGCTACAGCATCTTACTTGGTGTAGATCAGAAGCTGATCTTGCTGTAAGAGCTGCTGCAATTCGAGAGAGAGAGAGACCACGGAGGAAGAAGAAGGAAGAGAAAAAAAAAACAAGGAAATAATGAACAACAAGAAAAAGAAAGGAAAAGAAAAACGAAAAGGGGAAGAGAGAAAGAGCTCCTAATAATATATACATATATATATATATATAGGACAAAAGAGTTAGGCATATGGCTTGTTGAAAGTCAGATTTTTCATATTTGAATAATCCTATAGTAGCTAAAAGATAATCTTGTAGGTTATAGGTAGATTTTTGGCAAAATTTTTGTAAATCGGATCTTGTTAATTTGCTCATTACTTAATTTGTCTTGTAGTAATTCAATTAAAAATAATAAAAATCAAAATAAATCAAATTAGCACGATTCAAATTTTCAAACTGTTGATCACGATATATTTTTATCTTACATGATCAACTTATCTGATAAAATTTAGAGTCAAAAATTTATAATTAAAAGACTTAATTACTACTATTTAAAAGTATACTATAAGTTTAATATTATAATCAAGTTATTATGAAATTTATAATCAAATTATTGCTAATTTAATAATCAATTTGCTATTTTTAGAATTTTTTATCAAGTCGATTTAGTGAATCGACGGTCGAAAATTTTTCAAGGCTTACAACACTTCTATTTTCATTTATGGTACCAGTAGTTTTTTAGTCAAGTTTAAGGTGATCATATAATTTACAGACAAACATCAACATACTTCATACAGTAATTATCATACAATAGAATTATCACTTTTAATAGGATAACTTTCGTAATCGAGTATACACCAAACATCATGCAATATGCTCAATCCCTCATGCATATCAATTGAATATATTATTATAAGTGCAGCTATATTACAAGCAGAAATAATGTGATAAGATCAAAGTTACTCACCTATTGTCCTTGCTAATTTGTTGTAATATGCTACTGGAAGTCTAAGAACTAATCTATATTTCCTATGAAATAAGATAACAGGTATCTATCACTATGTTGTTATTTATATATTGATATTGATAGTATTCTTTTAGGTCTTAATTATCAATTCTAATATATTTTCAATTATTTAGTTAGGATCTTTAACTTTATATAAATTATATTCATCTAGTAAAATTGTAGAATTTATATTTATATAAGGGACATCTTCCTAAATTACAAAATATTTTGAGTTGTAATTGATAGTTCTGTTATTAAGCTTTTTCTATTTATATGATCTATTTAGTATATTTACCTTAAGGTAATTGATATTTGATATCTATTATTTATTTTCATTTTGCTTTTCTTGATTTTAATTGAAATCTATATTTTGTTTAGGGTGTTTTCTTTATTCTAAATTTACTTAAATTCTTCTTCTGTAAGTGTCCATGTTGATAGTGAATTTTATTATTTTCTTTGTTTGTCAACCTTATTGAAATTTCTATTTATATAATTACATTTAGTATTTAGTTCTTTTAATTATTTTTCTAACATATTTATGGTTTCTTAGAGTTTGAATATATATCAAATATTTACTAAACTTAAATTTTATTTCATCGAGTAATTATAGAACTTGTGTTTAATAGTTTAGTATTTTATTGTCATCATCATTATTATTTTTATATTGTTAATTTGACTACTTTTATGGTATTTAATACTTATTTCGTTTCATCGTGTTTCTCTTGATTTTATTTCAAGTTATTATCTGTTATTTTAGGAATCACATTACTCGTAATTTTAACTTATTTTAATTTCTCATTCTTATATATCTATTTATATAAAATAATTATTGGACAATTATCATAATCTAATTATTTTGTTTAATTAGCTAAAATTTCTTTTAGTGGTAAATGGTTATTAAAATATAGCACTTAACAAGTATTTAAGCTTGTTAGTCTTAAAATTATTTATATTTATTTATTTCTAAAATTTTATCTTCAATTGTTGTTGCTGTTGTTGTTGTTATTTGTTCAAACAAATAGATTTCACTTTTAGGAGAAATTTACAAATACGTTGGCTCCAATGCCGCCACATTTATTTCCAATTTGTCGGCGTACGTGTAAATTTTACACATTATTGTTCGAGGGTAAGTTGGCCTGGAAGGCCACCTGCTAAAGCTTGTACGTCGTCGGTGTAGACATTCTACATTGCTGGCATACGTTTATTTTTTCGTGTTTACAAAAATTACGTAGCTTCATTCTAGAGAAGGTCGGCTCAAAGACTGCCAGCCTATCGTTGTATGCCTCCAACATTGGATAGTACACAGCGATGTAGGGCCGGTATAGATACTGTTCATCGTCTTCCTCGTTTTTCTCTGGTTTGAAATCCAATTTTCTTATATTATATATGTATTATATTTGTGTTTAAACTGCTTCTAAGTGTTTTTACATACTCCATAAGCATTAAACGTGATATATCTCCATCTATATCATCAAGAATCATTCTACACATAATTCTTTCTTTGTGTCTATATATGTAATAAACATAGCTATAGTTTGAAGTGAATTTACTTGTCTGGGCTAGTTTGGAGGTGCTAAACTCTCCTAGAACCTGACACAAACCTAGGATTAACAATAACATTGTTTAAGCTAATGTTCAACCTTCCCTAAGCATAGGTTTGCTAATGGAGTTAAAATGTTGTGTTTGGATTATAAGTTATTGGTGGTTTATGGAGTATGTGAGGGACAAATTTTTGGCTGCTAAAAGAGTGGTTTAGATGTCTTATTCTTTGTTCATTAATGTTATGTATTTATAGGTGAAAGAAGGTAGCTTTCCTAAGAGAATATATTGGCCAAGTTGAGAAGATTTTCCTCCACCGTTTATCAATTTGTCTTTGCATGGATTTGCTGTAGCTAGTTGGCGAATTTAGTTGGTTTCCCCATTCATTTTCTTGACTTTAATATCCCAATTTGAGACCCAATTTTTCTTCAAGATTTAGCTATGCGAATAGGGAGGAGATTTCAACCGCATTTCTTTATCCACTTGCACCAAAAATGTTTAATATATTATATAATATTACTTATTTATTTTATCTTAGTTTTATGATAGTTTGTTAAGTTAAATGAGTATATATATATATATATATATGTTAGTTATTTAGGAGTCCTGTCTCTAGAAATTTATTCAAAGTTTCTACAAATTTTCTAGATTATCTTTGAGTTCAATTTTAAGTTTAAAGTTTACGCAATTAAGATTTTATGGGTCCTGTAAGTTAAATTAGGATTTTAGTTCATATAGGTTTAGAATTTCCTAACTAGAACAATAATGCAACCCAAATATTTTTCTGAAGTTTAGATTATTAGTTATAGATTTGTTTTCATCCTTATTGCATATTTAAAATACTAGCAGTTCTTATTTTATTTATCATTTTATAATCAATAGATTCTATAAAGGAATTGTCTTTTATTGGTTTTGAAATGTAGAGCTACTTTTTAACTATATCTTGAGTTATTAATTCAAGATACGAAGTCTTGTCTTTGGTACTTATTAGGGTCAAAGAATTTTCTATTTAGGTTTTTAAATTATAGATAAGTTTGTTACTACTCATAGGTTTACTCTAGAGTTTTCATTTGGTCCTAAGTTTAATATCTATTTCACATTAACTACTCTGTTTATTTTACTAGTTATAAAAATTCTTGGGTTACAATGGTTACATTACGGTTTTAGTCTCTATAGACTCAGATTTTCTATCTAAAATACTAGTAAAATTCAAATGTTTAATTAAGGTTTAGGTTCTTGAATATTCATCAACTTTTGATCTTTTTGCATATTTTATAATTCTAATGATTTATCTTTAAACTATCTTTTCATAATCAATAGATTCTAAAAATTAGTCATCATTTATTGTAATTAAAGTTGAAAGTCAACTATGATTATTGGCTGAATTATTTGATTCTTATCACAATATATTATCTTTTACTGTTTAGGAATTACTTATCTTAATTATTAATAATAGGAAATTTTCTAATGCTATTTTATAGTTTTAAAATATTAAAGATAATTTACTAATCATTGTGTCTCTATTAGAATTCTTATTTTTCTAAGTATTGAACTTAAGGAAAACTAATTTTAAATTTTATAGTACGATCGATTTATCATCGGTCATTATTTGTTTATACTTCAATAATTTTAATTTGCGAAAAATTGGGAGTGATTTTTGTGACTTTTTATTATAGTTCTTCCAAATTCTATATTATATTTTTAATAGTTATTATAATTGGGTTAAGTAAAATTAGGGGAATTACATGAATTGTACAAATCTTAAGTTTATTTTAAACAAACTCAATGGGAATTGTTTAACTATTTATTTATCTTAAATTGTTAAGAATAATAAATAATAATCGTTACTATTTTCAATATGATGATTAAAAGGGCATATGTCATTTATTAGGAAACCCTAATTAGATTAGGGATTCGAATTAATGCTAATATCCTTTTTTCATAAGGATATTACCATTAGTATAAAAAGGACGATAAAGCTCTTTGCTACAAATTTTATAAACACTTGCTGTGATATTCAAACTGTAGAGAAAATCAACCCTCTCCAAAAAGAACAAATCACGAATGTTTTTTTTCTTTTTTGTGAGTTCTTTTTCCCTTGTGACTTGGGAAGGTTCTAAGGTGCTAGCACACGTAAAATCCATTTCGAGATTTCATCTGTGTGGAAGAATCGAAAGGGTATAATCAAATATGCCTTTTAATTTAATTTAATTTAATTGCATGGATCCATTTGAGGAATCTAAGGTCTAATAAAAAAAATTCCACTGTAAGATCCAAATTTGGATCTCTAAATTCCCAATAGGTACTAAGGAATCAGCTCTAGCATACTCGTACTAGTTTTCTTCTATAGACTCTTCATCTGAAATTTCCAACTCCGATAGGGGATTGGGTAGGACAAACACTTGATTGACCCCTTCATTGGTGTTGAGCCTGGATTTTTTATTTTTGGTTTTATTTTTTTTAATGTGATTCGTATTAAACCCAAACCCATTTAATATGAAATTTTAACTACGAATTAAAAAAATTTTAAATTTTGTAAAAACTTTAAGAAGTCGCCACTTAATTGAAATAAGGAAAATTTTATAAGTTGGGATTAATGGGTTGGTTGATCCTAACATGGCCAATTGTATGCAAAAGAAAAATGATTTGAAAATCAATTTTGTTAAACTAGATATTTTTGGATTCGGGAGCTACCCTATTAAAACCATATAGTTACCACTTGAAATTTATAAATTAAAATTTATCCTTTTAATGCTCAAAATATTACTAATGTATAAGCTATTATATTTACAATTTGTTATTAAAGTTTACAAATATAAACAATATTTGCAATAAAGAATGAATTAATTAAATATTTGTAAAAAATAAAAAAGTTTTTACATTTTTTATGTCGTCCCGGAGGTGCCTACGTACCTTGTAATCGAGATCACACAACACGTAGTTAGAAAACTTTAATTTGTAAGTATTTTTTCATTTTTTTTGAAATATTTTCTATTTAAGTTTGTTAATTTTTTTGTTTATTTTGTAAGAAAATGTGTTTTTTTCACGTATACCTATTCATACTATCAAATTGACTTTTTATGTTTGGAAAATAAAAATTTTCCTGTGTCAAAAGACCTCTTATATATATACATATATATATGTATATTTCTTGCATTATTTCTAATATTTTTGTATCCTTTTTATCTACACACACATATTACGTACATAAATAAAATTGTATACATATTATTATATTGTTTTTATCAAAATAACAACACTTAAAAACAATAATAATAAATAAACAAATAAATAAAGACTAACCTGGTTTGGATGCGAGGGTCGGGTCGAATCTTGGAGCCGATTCGGGTGGATCTTGGGTTGCGTAAGGGGAAATGGTCGACGATGCTTGATCTGGCATCTCCGATGGCTATTGGTGGCGGAGGAGTTATCGGATTGATCAAATGGGGGATGGCGAGTAGTCCAATGGTAGCAATTTAGGTCGAAAATGACCAAAACGGGTGGTTTCGAGCTTCCAACAATGGAGGTTAGCAACGAATGTTATCGGAGACGGTGGAGATGTTTCGAACAAAGGGGAAAGCTACTAACTAAAGCTTTCACCACCCTTGAGTTTGATTATTATCTTGGTTTACTTCGATGTGGCTTTGATTGGAAGTGATTTCAAAAAATCAAAACGAGAAACCTTAGAACTCGAAAAATTTGATTCAAAGCCTATTGGAGGAAATAGACACTTAATTAGTGTTTTGGATGCTTGTTGATGGATGTCGATGTCATGAATAGGAAGCTTGACCCCTTTTTATACTGTTTGGGGGTCGAATTAGGTAGTGGTCGTTCGAAGTCAAAGTTAGTGGTTCGCATGTAAATCCAAGCTTCTAGAACGAATTAGGTAATTAACAAACCAAATAAACTTCTAGAATGAGGATAGGATTATTAGATAAGGCCCTCTAGAAGCTCAGCTAGTAGTTGGATCAAAGAATTTGAAAAAAAAAAAAAAGTTCGTGCAAAACAAGAGTTTTTTGCGAACTTTGAGTGCAAAATTGAGTGCCAAGTTGTTGAGTTTACAACAAGTTTTTTATTCAAAAGCTAAGTGTTCCATGTGTTCTTCAAGATCCCCAACTAATTTAATGAAATAATGATCAAAACTAGGTCAAAAAGGAGCTTAAAATGAGTTGATCGTGTAGAAAAAGCTTAGGCTAAAGTAGGAGACAACTCGTGTGTTGCATACGCATGCTCCATGCTACCCAATGCGTTAGTATGTGCCTCCCATGTGCCATGCGGAAAAAATTTGGAGTTGTCCCTTGCGTGATTCGAACTTGGGTCGCGCCTGTATGTGTGCATGACTTATCCAACAAACCGTTGGCCTGTGCCTCAGTCATGTTGGTCAACCAAATAATATTTGAGTGACCCAGACCGAGGTAAAAAATGATTTTTCATTTTTTATATTATTATTTTAAAAATCTTTTCTTTTCCTTTTGAATTATTATTGTTTTATTATTATATTTTTTATTTATATGTTTTCTTTTTTATTTTTTATTTTCTTACACATATTCTACTTTTTTGTCTTTTTTATAATTATTTTTTGTTTGTTTTCGTTTTATTATTATTGTTTCGGAGGGCAAAAATGGATGTCTACAATTAGGATCCTTGTTGTCATGATTAGAGCTGGGCATATGGGCCAAAGCCCGTGGGCCGGCCCGTTGACCCACTTAAAAAAGTGGGCTGCGGCTAAAAAAATTTGGCCCATTTAAAAACGGGCCAAAATTTACCCGGCCGTTAGCCCTCGGGCCAAAGCGGGCTGGCCCGCGGGCCAAAAGGGCTGGCCCGCGGGCCAAGAGTTAAAACTTTAAAAAAAAAAATTTTTAATGTTCAGTCAGAGGTACCCTGCCAAAACATTATTAAACAAGAACCAAAAAATAAGATTTCGTACATCATTATATACACGCTTGCAGAAGATTCTCGAAACCAAAATATTTAATTAAAATCCAAGATTAATATATTATTACTCAAATTAAGCATGGAAGTCCAGTAGTGATGTAACTTATAAGGAACCTAACAAGGTCCACCAAAAAAATTAGGTGAATGCTTTCTTTTTTTTTTTTAATTATTATTATTATTATTTTAAAGGTATGTAGAAATAGGTATGATTAATGCAATCACGTAGCTAGATAACTATTTACCTAATTATTTAATCCCAGCATTAATTGTTGATTAAACTAATAGATTCAGATCAGCCGAATCAAACATGCTAATTAACACAGTTGACTAAATTCAAACTGTAAGTATTCCATTTTCATGCACCCTAAGTTAATCGGTGCTGTCCTACAATTTTTAAGAGAAGAGAAATTGGTATAAAATAAGTAGAGAAATTGTAAACGAATATGTATGGAAAGTTCTACAGTTTTCATTTTGTGTTAAGAATACAACAATAAATTTTTTTTAAATTTAAGTATCTTAATCGTTGCAGGTGATTTTTACTTTTAAATTTTATTAATTCTAGGAAAAATAAATAACCCAAAAAAAAAAAGGAGATGCATTTCCATTCATTTCTGTAAGTATAAGTTATAAAAAAAAAAAAAAAAAAAAAACTTCCATTTTCGTTTCCACTTATAATATAGCTATTCAAAAATATAGTAAGTGTATCTATTATGTATGCCCAATAATGTAAACTCTTGATTAGTCAATTGTGTCTTTCACACACATTGATGGTTTCTATGATATATAAATTTTCATTTTAGTAAAAACATATCGGACCGTTAGTGAACATTAAATTTGCCTGGTTTCTATTCAGTGGACCAACTATGGTCAGTGTCAAAAATAGCGAGCACTCAATGATTTCTAATAATGTACGGGCCAGCAAACGAGCCAGCCCGTTAGCCCGTGGGCTAAATGCGGGCCGGGCCAGGGCCAAAAATTTATGGCCCGTTTAGCCCGCGGGCCGAAGTGGGCCGGCCCGCCGGGCCCGTATGCCCAGCTCTAGTCATGATTGATTACAAAAAGAAAACAAAAATTACAACCTTTTTTAAGACCTAGTTACAAACTATTTTTACAAATTACAATAAATAAATGGACTAATTATTAACAATTTTTCTTATTATATATATATAGGTAACATTACAAGATGTTTGATTTTTCATCCAAAAGATAAATAAATAACTGATAAATAATTAAATAAATTGCATAAATAAAGAGCAGGTTCTAGGTGCACCCCATTCTATAAGCTCACTATCCTAACTCGAATAGGTCATAGGCTATATCAAAATGAGGTTGGAGGAGCCTAATCACCATCGAGCAGTGGTAAAACCATAAAAGCCCATATGCTACACAATGGCTCACCTTCTTAGTTTCTAATGGGCCCAGGTTTGGCCCGTGTAAACAGATAAATAAATAAATAACTTGCGCATAATTCATAACAACTCCCCCCCCCCCCCCCCCCCCCCCAAAAAAAAAAAAAAAAAAATCCTAAAACTATTATGTTTTCCATATTGTCATAAAAGCAGCTAAGTAAGAAAATATTTACAAGATAACTAAATTTGAAATATTTACAAGGATAGATAAAAAGGTCGATACCCACAAATTTGATAACTAAATTTGAAATATTTACAAGGATAGATAAAAAGGTCGATACCCACAAATTTTCAAAATTTCTTAGGCCAATTAAGCCTAGATGAACCCACTGAAGTCCCAGTAGAGTCGCCAAGCTATCAAGTTTGAATTTAGCTCTTATTCTTCTAAAGGTCCCAATCTATATCGAACCTAGTTCATTTGACACAAAACACTCGACAAGAAACCAATAGGATATTGTTAAAGCCCTTTTTCTTTTTTTTTAATTTTTTTATTTAGAGTTGCCACCGACCAAAGCTGAAAAAATAAAAGTGAACCAAAAATCAAAGGGTGGTTCAATTTTTAGTTCTCTCACTGATCCACATAAAAAACCATAAATAGTTAAGTCCGAGTGCAACCATTTTAAAATCTAAATGGTTATTTACGCTTTAAAAATCTTGAATATAAGGGCCAAAACTCATAAAAACCGTTTATTTTGGATTTTTTTTAATTTTTATCTTTTTTTTTTTTGGAAAAGAGTTTATATATTTAGATATGTTTTTGTTTTTTTTTAAAAGAAATCCTAAGGTTTTTTTATTGTCATGATTGATTGTTAGGTACCTACATATCCGCTAGTCGGAATCAGGTTCTCATAGTTCATTTTGATTTTTATAAAATATTTTAGTGTGTTTGTTTGTTTTAATTGTAAAGAATCGCCAAGTGTAAGTGATTAACTGATTTGATTTTCTGTTTTTGAAAAAGTCACAAAAAGACCTAATATTGTATAAAACTCCTAAAAGATACTATTTTTTTTATTGGAAAACCCTATTTATTCTGTATTTTTGGCATTTATAGAAAATAACTATGTGATAAATATATATAAGCTGAGTAAAAGATTTTTATAAATAATATATCTCGTATATGGGAAAAAGTTAAAAGAGATAAAAAAAATATTGTTAACTTTGTAATTTTTGTTTTTGATGTTTTTGATAAAAAGAGAGCCGATATTCATAAAGGACCTAAAATCTAAGCTTGCTCCAGCTATCACACCAAATAATTTGCAAATTTCTATCCATAATCATTTAACCTAACAAAAGAAAAATGACATATATCAATTGTAGCACATATTTGTCAAAAGGCAATATGAAAATTGATAACCCTAAAACTATATCTTTGTTTTTTTTTTTTTTTTGTTAACTTCCATGATTTAAGCTTGAACAGTTTATTGTTAATCATACCAAAATTTATCTTAAAACTTCTTTATTTTATTTTTTTTATCTAAAAATCATACTAATATCATCTATACCAAAATATGACTTGTAGATTAAATATAATCACACACACACATGCATATATATATTTTGTTCAGGAACTTATATGATTTTTTATAACACACGTACCGCGTGTCATTAATCATGTATGTCCCTAAAAAAAATTTTATAATATGTATATCATACGGTTCACGTAAAATCGTATACCGTACGATATATTATAATATATCCTTTTTTTTATTTCACTATACTTTTCAGATTACATCTTACATATACATCAGAATATCATGATAGAAAGAAAACTAACAAAAAGAAACCTAAACGACTAATTAAATAAGAAGAAACATAAAAACTGAGCTCCAAACAATTGAGAATTGACTTGGACCTTAAGGACGAATGGACAGCGGAGCAGATTAAAGCACGAGTATGGATCGGATGAATACTGGTCTTGGTGTACCTACAAAAAACAAAACAAAAGTTAAAGTCCTCTCTTTCTCTGGTTGATGGCCTATTAGAGTTTGGAAATGGATGCTGGGCGGTCAACGGCTTAAGGACAGGCGAATTTGGGTTGAAGACGGTGTTTGATAAGGTGTGGGTTTGGGTTTATCAATGGGTTTGTGGTGTTGGTCTATTGTTTCAATGGTTGGATGGATATTCGAGACAGAGAGTTCGAGTGGTAAGGATGGGAGGTTGAATGTTGGTGGTTATTGGGACTTGTCATTGTCATATTTTGGGGCTTAGTTCAAGGTAACTATGAGGGGTTGAGATGGTGGTTGTGGTTTTGGAGTGGTGAAGGCTATAGATAGTGGTATGGTAGAGTTTGAAAGTGTTGGAGTTTGGTTATGTGAAGGTGATGGTGGAATGTAAATCATGAGTTTTTTCATACTAATAGAAATGAATAAAAATACAAATATAGAAAAAAAAATAAAAGGTTAATGTAAGACTCAACAAAGACCTTAGAATAGAACAACGAGTAATAGTAAGTCTATATGGAACTTCGAACCCTAAAACAAAAGTCTCTTAAATAGTAATAGGTACCAAACATAAGATTTCATAGTAGATATAAAAAATTCAAGATATATAAATAGTTTAGATAAGATTTCAAATTCTTCAAAGAGTAAATATCCGATAAAACTTATAGTTAGAAGATAATAATTTAAGGATGAACCGTTAGGGTTATAAATACACAATAGGAACAAAAAACGATCCATAACTAACAATCTAGACTCAAAATAAATATTTGGATCGTAGCAAAGTTCTAGTTAGAGAATCCTAAAGCTGTTAGAGACTGAAACTGAAATTAGCCTATTGAGCTTGGAAAACCTAATCATATAGATAAAATCCTAAAAATACGTAATCACGTAAGCTTTAAACTCAAATTTAAACTCAATGACAATCTAAAAAATTTATTTTTTGTAGAAGCTTTAAAATAATTTTTTAGAGACAGAACCCTTAAATAATTTATCTAAATACACTTATTAGCTTAATAAACTACCCAAAAACTAAGATAAATAAATAATTAAATAAAATTATATTAATTATTCTTTTAATTTGGCGCAAATTGACATGAAGTTGCGGTGGAGATTACGTAGAATTTCTCCAGTCGAAATCTGTGGAGCAAATAGGCTAAGTAGGATTAGAAAAGTCAAAGAAAAATAAGAATAAATCAATTGAAATCTCCCCAATAAGCAATTCATTAAATGCTTTAAATATCATGCATGACCAAACAAGTTTTTGATGGAGGAACTTTCTTCATTTTGTCCAAAAATTTGATGAGTTGATGCTTTCTCTTTACCTATATATAATCTCCTCTTCATTAACAATAAAACAAAGTTCTTAATAACGCACAAACAAACCTAAAGTCACAGCATTGAACACACATAAAACAAGCTAAAAATCAAGCACACAATCATAGCCATTAACAAGCCATAACACAAGCTTAGGAAGAAAACAACAAAGGTGAGTACAACTTCGTTTTTAGTTAGTAATCCAACTTCCTTCTTAGTTAGTTTAAGTGTTAAACATTGCCTTAAACGAAGTTTCTTATTAACTTAGGCTCATTTCAAGCCTTAGGAAGGAGTGTAACATTACACTATCAGTAATATCCATTTCAAACCCTAACTATATTTATTAGATGTATAGAAACCATGAAAAATTATGTATAGAATGATTCTTAGATGTTATAAGTTTAGATACATCACATATAATACTTGTGAAGTATGTAAAAACACTTAGAAGTAATTTAAACATGAGTGTAATACATATATAAAATAAGAAAAATAAATTACATACTAAAGAAAAACGAGGAAGAAGATGAACATGTTTACACTGGCCCAACGCCGGCAGTGTACATGGCTAACACCGGTGGCGTACACGGGACAGGCCGCCGGCGTTCCAGACGATGTGCATTGGAAGAGAAGCTACGTAAAAAAATTTTTACATGATTTAAACAAACGCCAGTGGCGTAGATGTCTACACTAGCGGCATACGTTGTAACACTAGTAGCCTTAAGCTAGTGTGCACTAGAACAAACGATATGTAAAATACACAAATACCGGCATCTGGAGTTCAATGCCAGCGCTGTTGATGCCAACATACATGCAAATTCTTTCTAGAACGAAATGTTTTGTAATACTGGCATGTATTTGTCATTTCTTATCGAAGCAACCAAAAGATCATGTTGTTTGAAAGATATGTCATTCTTTAAAGGCAAACTAGTAATAGTATACAAGTGTGGTTTGTGTGCTACTACTAGGGTACCCTTGGAGCGTGACAGTATTAGGTTTTTTTTTTTTTTTTTGTGAGGTGAGATGTGGACTAGTTTTAGTGGTGTTGGGATTGGAAGTGGTGGGGTGGTTATGGTTATGACTAGCACGGTTTCCTCTAGTGCACAGTGGAGATAGAGAGGTCAAGGGGTGAAGGTAGAGACATGGTCAAGAGGTCAGGATAGAGAGCGAGATGGTGAGAGTAAGAGAGTCCCTCACAAGAGGAGATCTAGAGAGCCTTTTTAATTTGTGTGTGCCCCTCTTGAATGAGATGGTGGAACCGTTATGAGGAAATGATTATGCATTAATGGCCGTTGCAAAACTCAAAGGTTGGAAGGGGTTACAAAATATTTTCAAACTTTTGATTTTCCAATTTCCTTCGAGAAGTTTGAAAACTAATCATAGCATCTAAATTTGACTTTTGGCATTGCAAGAGCTAAATTGCCACTTTCTAGATTAATTTTAAGTAAAAAATGTGCAACACAATCTCAAAAGCTTGAGCACAGAGCTCCCATGGCATCGTGATTCACTACAGAAGATGAAGCACATGGATCCCATGCGCTCTCCTCATCTGTTACATGCCATGTACATGCATTATAAAATAATTCTCCCTCATGTACATGTGAGGGGTTAAACCCAAGCCTCTTCTATCCACAATTACACCTTGACCAACTAAGCTGGCTTGTTTGTTGATTATATGCCTTTTCATAATACATTTAAGCCATATGAATCAGGCCTGATATGATATTAGAGAAAATGGACCAAAATAAGATAGGTCCCAAGGTCCAAATCCATTTATGAAAATAGCCTAGAACATTAGAAGACTAATATTAATTTTATAAAAATATTTTATTACTTTTATTTATTTATTTTACATAAAATTTTATTCTTATTTTTAAAAGGTTTTCATATATAACTTCTATATAGGTTTGTTTACTAAAATATGGGGTTTTTAAACTTTTTTACTTTTAAATTTTTTTTTTTTTTTTGTTAACCTTAACTTAACTAATATTTTTTGTATCTTCAATAATTTTTAATTTTTATTGTATTTTTCTACCTTTTTCCAAGCTTTTTATATTCTTGATATTTTCCTATTTTAATATCTCTTAGGGGGAAAAGGGGGGTTGGGGGTGTTCACAATGTTTCAACTTAAGAGAGAGAGAGAGTTCTATTAATGATCGGTTTCATTTTTTATATTAATTTAGTAACGAAGAAATGTGGTGTTAATGAGTTCATGAAAATTCTACAGTCTCACCATTAATTTTGATAGGACCGGTCATGTCGTCATCCAAAGGCTCACATCATATCCAGTGATGATTCAATCACTAAAATAGTTAATATTCTATTTACTACATTTATTTTAATAGTTAGATTATGGACCATATAAGCTCGCTTTTAGCACTACATATCAATAAAGAGACCTTCATTAATGGTGAATGGAAGGGAGAAATAAAGCTTCATCAATGGAGGGTTTGACTTTTCCTCTCTCTCTCTCTCTCTCTCTCTCTCTGTCTCAATTTTTTGTTTTGCATATATGTTAGTCCCTCAATGGTAATTACATCCATGTTAGTAGTTCGAATTAGTAGAGATAAGTGGGTAGTGAAGTAGCCATGAAAAGTTGATTGAGTATTAAATTGAACATTTTAAAGTTCATATGCAAGTTTGAATCCAAATTTGACATTTTATGTAGTATATTTTATTATTTATATATGCAGCACTCACAACTATAAAAATGAACGAAATTGTAAATGTAGGGCATATGCAAGTCTGAAAAATATATAATGTCTCATAAATCATACTAGCAAATATGTACTTGCATTGTAGTGCGTAAAAAGGGGTAAATAGTTAATTTATGGGTTTATTTGAAGAAACTATAGTTTTTTTTAATGATATTTATCATTAATTAAGAAATAGTAAATGTACATTATTGTAAAATTACCATAAAAAACTTCAAGAAAAAATTGCAAATGAGCTCCCTGAACTTTTTATTTAATGAGGATATATTCCCTAAACTCTTAAATATTATAAAAAAACCTCTTTAATTTTTGTTAAATTGGCAATATTAAGGACATTTGATTTTTTTTTTTTTAATTTGATAAAAGTGCATTAAGATCAAAGTTTATGAGGGTGTAAAGCACATTTTGATAGGTTTGAGATATTTCCACACCAAGATCAAAGTTTAGGAGTATCATTTTGACCCTTTTAAAATTATTTGTCAATTTATTAAAAATTAAAGAATGATTTACTGCATTAGAATTATAGGGATATAAGGTCAAAGTTTGGGAGGTCATTCATTTTTTCCCATCTTTGATGTCTGTGCCTTCCATTATTAATGGTGAATTCTATATCTTTTTATTTCCTTAATTATATAAGAGTTAATGTTTCAAATAGTACTTAAAATTTAGCAAAATATACAATTAAATACCCCAATATAATATCTAAACTTTGAAATAGATCAATTTAAAACCTCATAGAACCTTTCATGTATACTAATAATACCTTTATTAAGTACTTTCAGGTACTTAATTGACCAATTTCAAAGTTTTCCCATTCCATATTGATTAATTTCAAAGTTCAAGTACTAAATTGATAAATTTTTAAGTTCAGATGTCTAATTGCATATTTTGCTAAAAGTTCAGGTACCATTCGTGGCATTAACCATTATGTAAATAACTATGGTATTTGAATCAAATATAAAAGACATCACAAGCTTTATTCCCTTTAATAATACAGACAAAAGTTATGTATTGTGGGCACCATAGAAAAATCTTAAAAGGGTTAGTGACTGTTTGCTAACTAAACTTTGCAAAAAAGAGTAATTAACTACTTAATCTTTAAAAAGATCAATTTAATCACGATATAAATATTTGGAGGACAACCTGAGCTAACCCTATTAATGAGACGTTAGTGATATTCAATTTTATAACTATATAAACATTTGGAGGACTATTTGAGCTAACTCCATTGATGAGATGTTAGTGACATGGTAAATATAGACAACAAATGACACGCAACAAATAAACATTTAAAATTAAAAAAAAAAGACTTTAATTAACTTATGCTTTGTTACTCTAAACAACGCTTTGTTTAAAAATTTAAAAAAAAACTCTAATTAACTCACTAACCCCATATCCAAAACCCTAATAACACCCCCAAAAATCGAAAACCCCTGAATTCAAAATCCATCACCGAACCCATATCCGAAATCCTAATAACACCCCCAAAATCAAAACCCTAGAATCCAAACCTTAAGGAAACCCCTAAAATTTCGAAAATTAGAATTTGAACCTACTATCTTTATTTTAGTTCATGGATGAAGGAAAGAAATACCAGGGATGGATGAACATATATAGTCGATGTGGCAGGAATAAGGATAACAAGTGTGTGTGGGTTGCATTCAGATTACATTTTTTTTTTTTTTATAATTCGCAAATAATTCTTTCATATGCTCAACATGAAGAACATGTGAGAGGAGATGTCAAGAAAAATAATAAGTTGATTGCATGAGCCAGTGTGTCAAAGATTGATGGTTGAGGATCTTTCGTTACAATTTTACGTTATTGAAAAGGTTAAAGCTGGGATCAAGTTGATTTATATGTTCATCAAGTTCATTTATGTTCAGTTTTGAGGTTTTGATTTTGAGGGTGTTACTAGGGCTTTGGTTATAAGGTTGGTGATGGATTTTTAATCCTATTAACCTAGTTAAATGTCATGTACAACTATTCCCATTTTCATTTCATAAAAGCGGTAAGTTAATTAAAGTTTTTTTATTTTTAAATGTTTATTTGCCATGTCACTAGCATCATTAACATAGTTAGCTCGGTTATGAATAGTGTTTGGAAATATAGATATTAAATTGATCATTTTAAAGATTAAGTAGGTAATTGCTAATTTTTTTTTGTACTAAATGAGTCATTAACCCATCTTAATAATGTGCATTGGTAATGTTTAATGGTTATCTTCTTCCTACAAAACTACATGGTAATATTAATTATGGTTGATGTTACGAATAGTACCTAAATTTTGATAAAATATGATTAGGATGCCTGAACTTTAAAATCAATAATTAAGGCTTAGTTTGTTTTATCATATTCTGATCGCTTTTTATATCATACTTTTATCATTTTTAAACAAATATTTATCAAGAAATGGATACCGATAAAAAAACTAACATTTTATTCATAAACCGACTAAATTGATACGATACAGATATGATACAGACAATTATAGATGCGGATCTAATACAGATACTATACAGATAAAAATCTAACAATCCAAACAACCAATGCAAGATCGAATTATGTGACATGTGGATTAATTAATGATATATTTAAATACTTATAAAGTTTTGATATGTGGTAGATTTTATCGAATACAAAATAATAGAGTTTTTAAAAGTTTCTTACTACGCTATTCTATACCAAAATATCATTGACACATATGCACGGATGATCCGTGCATGCACGATTGCTAGTGATAAACCTTTTCTCACTATTTGTGTGAGGAAATTGCATGGAACTATAAGCCAACTCAACGTACAAAATTGTCACCACATATATATATTTATATTATAAAAACTCTTGTATGAGTAAGTGTGATACGAGCCCCTCGTTTCTCCGTCTTTAACATGTTTCTTAACTTTCTTTGTTGCAATACTCTTTTGCATATGCATCAATCTTCAACTGCTCCAATTTTTCTTTCTCATTTAGTTTGACCACGGCGGATCTAAAACTCTCTAAATCATTCGATAACACAAAAACTCCTTTGAGGTTTTGAAGGTACTTCTGTTTTCGATCGATCATAAGTTTTTCTGCATCCTTCTTCTTGAAGGCATGGGAATTTCATATCTGATGATCATGTTCTCATGTCTATATTCATTTAAATTGTATAGCAAAGGCTAACAAGCCATTGTGATTGAGACTTCCAATCCTAATTGAAGGATGATCATTAAATGGTGCATAACACACAATAGAAATTAAAAATTTAAAGGTCTTTTAATATATTCCATGATATAGTTGAATAACATATCTAGATCTTTTTAATTAGTAGTTTATCTTCAATTGCTGTGATGTATCTTTTGTGATTTCCATCCACTACACCTTTCCATGAACATAGCACAACACATATTAGATAAAAGGAAACTCTATTTCCTATCATTACTTTTGACAAAACCGGTCTTATCTTTAAAGTCTTAGATCTATAATCAACCGTGATCCACTAATATAGTATCTAAAGATTTTTAAGAAAAAAGACATTAGCACAAAAATAGGAAACTAATAAATGCAAATATGACCAAATTAAAGATAATTCAAATAGAAAACTAATAAATGCAAATATGACATAATTACATATAATTCAAAATAATTCCAATGGGAAACTAATAAATGCAAATATGACAAAATTAAAGATAATTGAAATAGAAAACTAATAAATCCAAATATGACATAATTACATATAATTCAAAATAATTCCAATGGGAAATTAATAAATGCAAATATGACATAATTAGAGATAATTCAAAATAATTCAAATTGAAAACTAATCAATGCAAATATGACATAATTACATATAATTCAAATTAGAAACTAATACATGCAAATATGGCATAAGTACATATAATTCAAATAGGAAATTGATAAATGTAAATAAATAACATAATTATATTTCATTTGACTAATATCCTTGGTTGTTTTGCCTGTATATTTTATAGGAAGGCCACCGGAGACCGTGTAAAAACACAATTGCTCTAAATCTTTGTTTGGTTTCAATTTCAACACCACAAAATCAAATCTCTGTCAAGAAAATCAATACCACTGAAATGAGTACCACACAGCAATGGCTGCGATCCTTGCAAACTTTCAGGAACTCATTTGTAGCAACAGCCCAAAGAGCCTATGCCAGGGCACAAAAACTTGATGGGCCATCTGGTTCATTGTTTAAAGGGTTTGCAAGAGTAAGATTAGCTTCTATTGCCAGTCTATTCATACGTATCGCTCAACATCTTGTTCTAGCCGGCATTTACGTCGCTGATATTCAAATCCTAGTAGCAGAGAGTGTAATGGAGAAAGTTTTCCCTCCTTCGAGTCACGCAATTGACAAGATCGATCAGCTTCTCCAACTCATTGAACATCTACCCGACAAAACCGATGCTATGGTAGATAGTGTGCCCCATTTGATTCGCAAAATTCCATTTCTAGAATGGATACTTGGTGTCGTTGTATCAGGGATAAACTTCTGGATCTACAAGTTTGCTCCAGTGGAATTAGGAATTGTTAGGGAAAAGGACATTGTGGTGGATGCAAGCTACAGCGAAGAATCTCTAAAATCAGAATGTGCTAATGAAGCAAAAGATCCGATCATCGATTCATTTAAGGAGGAAATTCTTGATCATGATGAGGGAGAATCCTCTGCAGTACCTGACAATTTGGAATACCAAATTCGAAACCCTAAAGTCTGACCCAAGTTAAAACCGAACCTTAAACAATTTCGACCGCGGGATTTCATAGGAGTGTCAGGTACTGCAGAGGATTCCCCTCATCATGATCAAGAATTTCCTCCTTAGGTGAATCGATGATCGAATCTTCTGCTTCATCAGCACATTCTGATTTCAGAGATTCTTCGCTGTAGCTTGCATCCACCACGACGTCCTTTTCCCTAATAATTCTTAATTCCACTGGAGCAAACTTGTAGATCCATAAGTTTATCCCTGATACAACGACACCAAGTATCCATTCTAGAAATGGAATTTTGCGAATCAAATGGGGCACACTATCTACCATAGCATCGGTTTTGTCGGGTAGATGTTCAATGAGTTGGAGAAGCTGATCGATCTTGTCAAACATGTGACTCGAAGGAGGGAAAACTTTCTCCATTACACTCTCTGCTACTCGGATTTGATTATCAGCGAGGTAAATGCCGACTAGAACAAGATGTTGAGCGATACGTATGAATAGACTTGCAATAGAAGCTAATCTTACTCTTGCCAACCCTTTAAACAATGAACCAGATGGCCCATCAAGTTTTTGTGCCCTAGCATAGGCTCTTTGAGCTGTTGCTACAAATGATTTCCCGAAAGTTTGCAAGGGCCGCAACCGTTGCTGCCTGGTACTCATTTCGGTGGTCTTGATTTTCCTGACAGAGATTGGATTTTGTGGTGTTGAAATTGAAACCAAACAAAGATTTAGAGCAAATGTGTTTTTACACGGTCTGTGGTGGCCTTCCTATGAAATATATAGGCAAAACAACCAAGGATATTAGTCAAATGAAATATAATTATGTTATTTATTTACATTTATCAGTTTTCTATTTGAATCATATGTACTTATGTCATATTTGCATGTATTAGTTTCTAATTTGAATTATATGTAATTACATCATATTTGCATTTATTAGTTTCCAATTTGAATTATTTTGAATTATGTCATATTTACATTTATTAGTTTCCCATTGGATTATTTTGAATTATATGTAATTATGTCATATTTGGATTTATTAGTTTTCTATTTGAATTATCTTTAATTTTGTCATATTTGCATTTATTAGTTTCCCATTGGAATTATTTTGAATTATATGTAATTATGTCATATTTGCATTTATTAGTTTTCTATTTGAATTATCTTTAATTTGGTCATATTTGCATTTATTAGTTTCCTATTTTTGTGCTAATGTCTTTTTTCTTAAAAATCTTTAGATACTCTATTAGTGGATCACGGTTGATTATAGATCTAAGACTTTAAAGATAAGACCGGTTTTATCAAAAGTAATGATAGGAAATAGAATTTCCTTTTATCTAATATGTGTTATGCTATGTTCATGGAAAGGTGTAGTGGATGGAAATCGCAAAAGATACATCACAGCAATTGAAGATAAACTACTAATTTAAAAAGATCTAGATATGTTATTCAACTATATCATGGAAGATATATTAAAAGACCTTTAAATTTTTAATTTCAATTGTGTGTTATGCACCATTTAATGATCATCCTTCAATTAGGATTGGAAGTCTCAATCACAATGGCTTGTTAGCCTTTGCTATACAATTTAAATGAATATAGACATGAGAACATGATCATCAGATATGAAATTCCCATGCCTTCAAGAAGAAGGATGCAGAAAAACTTATGACCGATCGAAACCGAATTACCTTCAAAACCTCAAAGGAGTTTCTATGTTATCGAATGATTTAGAGAGTTTTAGATCAATCGTGGTCAAACTAAATGAGAAAGAAAAATTGGAGCAGTTGAAGATTGATGCATATGCAAAAGAGTATTGCAACAAAAGAAAGTTAAGAAACATGTTAAAGACGGAGAAACGAGGGGCTCGTATCACACTTACTCATACAAGAGTTTTTATAATATAAATATTATATATATATGTGGTGACAATTTTGTACATTGAGTTGGCTTATAGTTCCATGCAATTTCCTCACACAAATAGTGAGAAAAGGTTTATCACCCGCAATCATGGATGCACTAATATAGTATCTAAACATTTTTAAGAAAAAAGAATAAATGCAAATATGACCAAATTAAAGATAATTCAAATAGAAAACTAATAAATGCAAATATGACATAATTACATATAATTCAAAATAATTCCAATGGGAAACTAATAAATGTAAATATGACATAATTAGAGATAATTCAAAATAATTCAAATTGGAAACTAATAAATGCAAATATGACATAATTACATATTATTCAAATTAGAAACTAATACATACAAATATGACATATGTACATATAATTCAAATAGGAAACTGATAAATGTAAATAAATAACATAATTATATTTCATTTGACTAATATCCTTGGTTGTTTTGCCTATATATTTTATAGGAAGGCCACCGGAGACCGTGTAAAAACACAATTGCTCTAAATCTTTGTTTGGTTTCAATTTCAACACCACAAAATCAAATCTCTGTCTGGAAAATCAATACCACTGAAATGAGTACCACGCAGCAACGGCTGCGGCCCTTGCAAACTTTCGAGAACTCATTTGTAGCAACAGCCCAAAGAGCCTATGCCAGGGCACAAAAACTTGATGGGCCATCTGGTTCATTGTTTAAAGGGTTTGCAAGAGTAAGATTAGCTTCTATTGCCAGTCTATTCATACGTATCGCTCAACATCTTGTTCTAGCCAGCATTTACCTCACTGATATTCAAATCCTAGTAGCAGAGAGTGTAATGGAGAAAGTTTTCCCTCCTTCGAGTCACGCATTTGACAAGATCGATCAGCTTCTCCAACTCATTGAACATCTACCCGACAAAACCGATGCTATGGTAGATAGTGTGCCCCATTTGATTCGCAAAATTCCATTTCTAGAATGGATACTTGGTGTCGTTGTATCAGGGATAAACTTTTGGATCTACAAGTTTGCTCAAGTGGAATTAGGAATTGTTAGGGAAAAGGACGTCATGGTGGATGCAAGCTACAGCGAAGAATCTCTTAAATCAGAATATGCTGATGAAGCAGAAGATCTGATCATCGATTCACCTAAGGAGGAAATTCTTGATCATGATGAGGGAGAATCCTCTGCAGTACCTGACACTCAAAAGCCTAAGAATAAGAATGATGATGGTACCATGTCACCTGGGACGAGAGCTGGCATAAAGCGTACATACAAGGAAGCACTGGAAAAGGGAATGAAAGAACCCAAAGAAGCTTCGGTCAAAAAAAGAAAAAACCAAGAAGGGAAAAAAGAAGAGACCAAACATGTAAATCCAATAGATGATAAGGTGGATGATGGGAAAAATAAGGATAAAGCAGTTGTTTCTGATGATGTCACCAAAGTTGATCCCATTTTGGCACTATTTGAATCTAGGTGGCTGTTGGCTCTTAGAAATAAAAAATAGGTCATGTTCCAGGGAGGGGAAATTTCTTTATGTATGTGCAATTGCAAGTTATGTTACAGTATTATTAATGGACATTGTATTAGAAAATGGATTAAATTTACAATAGTATATATACATGTAGTTATCAATAAAAATCAACGGAAATTTGAACGCACATTGCACCTAGCAAACAAACTTCATATTTGAACTCGAACAATTGAGCAATACAATACCAAGTGCAGTAATAAAACAATATAACACTAAGGGCAATAACAGTAATAACAACTTTTAATAAAATGCATACGAAGGACTTTGGCAGCAAGTAGCACGACATGTGGGCTAATAACATGGACAACCATGTACACCATCACAATAATGACAGAACAGTAGGTCAGTTTCAAATTAGGGTATTGTATTTCCATGCAATGAAGTCTTGACTTTGCAAATGCATGGACAAATTGGGTACAAAAACAAGTAATATAGTACAAAAATGAGGGCTAGAAACTTACCCCCCATTACACGATGCTCGACGCGTGTCCAATTTGGTCTATCATGGCACAGGAGTTTTGACCAATTTAACCAGAAGGTTTTAAAAAGATATTCTAGAACCACTATCACAACTTCGTGTTTGATATTGTGGGTACCACCGCAAACTGCCTCCCTTGTGAAGAATCTTACAGAGAGTCAAGTGCACCGATGATTGTAGTGATGAATTACGGTTTCGATGATGTAAGGTTTGAGGTTATGGGGCTTCGATGATGTTGAGTTAGACTTTCAAATGTATAAACTAGTGGCGAATTAGGTTTCAAATTGGGGATTCTTTCAGTGAATTAGGGTTTCCATTGTTTTTCTCTTCCAAGAATTGGTTTCATTATGGCCACGCTCTCTCTCCACTAAGCGCATTCGGGTCTATTTCTGTGGACGTAAAATCCTTTTTGTTTTTTTTGCTAACCATGGTTAGGTCTTTAGTTTTACTTTTATCTAGTGTCTTTTTTTTTTTTTTTTTATCTTTTAGTGATTATCTAGGTGGCTTACGATTAGAATGGACAATGGAAACGTGGCATGCAAAGATAGGTCGTTGGTGCCAGCATGTGTTAAAAGGAGACAACCAAGGTAGCATGAATGGACGCATAAAGTAATTAGAGTAATAGATTCACTGAACGAAAGTTTAGAAAGTTAGATGAACATCAAGCCAGGATTCAAATAGCATTTGTAATATTAGCCTTTTCTTAATAATATGAGGTTGTTTTTGTACTATTTTTATTTAATCTCTAGAGTGTTTTGCAATCTAATTTTACTAACTACAATTTATACTAAATGTGTTTGTATATGAATCAATGTGCATCCTAAACAATTTTAAAAAAAAAAAATTGGTTAAATATTTTAATCTCTTAGACTCAATTATTTTTGTAAGTTTAAATTTATTTTATTAAAAAGTAAAATTTATTTACTTTTTTTTTTGTAAGTTTTAACTTGAAAAAATAATAGCAATTATGTAGTTACAAAACCAAAACTGTGAGAGATTGTTCTTGTTTTTTAATTTTAAGACCTAGAGCCAGCGATTTCAGTTTGGTTCCTGAACCATGATGATGTCTACTACGATTGCTTTTGCATGCAAAAGAAATGACATTATAGACATACAAAAGGAAAATCAATTAACCTTACTTGACTATAAAACCAGCTTTAGTAGATCATCCATGCACGCATAGGAATGCAACCAGATCGGGTTTTAGGTGGGTCATATGAACCCAAACTCGAACCCACTACACTATTGGACATACTAACCCAACCCTATAACCCTGCAGGGTTTTCTTTCTATATCCAAACCTGTCTTACAGGGTTTACTCTAAAACCTACCACCCGTCCAGATACCTACGTAACTATTAACCAAATTACCCGCTCGACCACCCGTCCTCTTATCAACCTGAATCCACCCTACTAATTATTTTTTTCAATAGATTTAGCAGACTTAAGTCAATGAAATAATAGTTTAATAATATTACAATGCATCTTCTCTTTGCCAACTGTTTTTAAATTTAGTCTGTTACTATGTTTACATTTAGTAAATGTATTTACATTACAATTTTTTTTACTGGAACTAACAGGTCAAGTAATACAAGTTAGGTATTCATTGGTTTTAGTATTATAAAAACCCAACCCCAATACCCTACAGAATTTTTTACCTATATCCAAACCCGATCCTATTACCCTACAGGGTTGAACCTCATAGGGTTTTTGTCGAGTTAGACGGTTTAGAAACTTGTTAGTGATCGACCTAGTTGCATCCCTATTCATGCATTAGATGCTTGGAAAAAAAATTTCAATTTCCTCGTAGCTTAATTGATATTCCACTATTATAAGATCTAAATGGAAATTTTGGGGGATTAAAAATAGAGAACCACCAAGGCTAGATTGGGGAGATTTAGACCTTATGTCCCCTATGGCTACTTTGATAAAAATTGCTATACATGCACAAGTAGATTGAACGGGTGAATCTAGACTAATCTTGACTTGTCAAGTTGAATGAGATAATCCACTTTTAACATATTTGGTAAATAAGTTTAATTTTTTTTCAACTTAATCCTGTCTCCTAAAGGGTATGCTGGGTTGAGGAGGCAAATTGCCCACTCAAAAGAAATAAATTGTTTTTATTTTTGAATAAGGTATCATAAAACTTGATTTAAAGTTAGCTTTTTAAAAAAAACGATTGTAAAATAAGTGATTTTAAAAAAAATTAGAGGATTATGTAGGCTCTTTTCAACTTGTTTAGCATGATAAGTTGATCCACAGATGGACTCATTTTTACCTGTTCAAAGGTTAGAAAACATGACTCGACCAATAACAAGTTGAGCAACTAGTCATGACACAAATCCTATTAGTTAATAATATGCTTGGATTATCCCATTTTCATCTATATTTTTATTTGTGTATGAATAACATCTGTATCTTATCTATATTTGATTTGTTCGATCTGTTTATAAGTAAAAAACCTATTTTTCATTTTATCTATTTTTAATAATTGATAAAAATAAGATGTCAAAAATCATCAATCAAACAGATGACAATCCTAATCCTAACCAGCTTTTTTATTGGTTTGGATGGACTAGCCTTTCACAACTCAAGCTGTTTGTACCATTCTACTAATTTCTTGTGAGAACAAATGCACCGCACGTCCTACTCATACCCACACCGCGTCCGTCCCGCCCTACCCCACCCTCTCCCCCTCTCCATAATTGACGGGTCTTAAAAGCAAAGGATGGAACAAGACAACGTTACACTATTCTAACAAAAGTCATCATAATCTAACATCCTATTTCACAAATGATTTTGAATAATGTCCGACTAGCAGAACAAGACTGCCGTCATAATCAGGCATTTTCTTTTGACCAGAAGAGCTCGAAGAGGCTGAACCTGAACCTTCCATTATTGAAGCACCTCAGCTTTTGAATTGGGTATGTTAAAAGAACTAGTCCCATCTGTTGTATATGGGTAGGGTCAGACATAAGAGCATTCAATTCTGATGAAGACCAACTTTGTACCTAAAGAAAAAGAAAGGGAGCAACCCATTCATTGAAGAACCTGAGCTGTACATCTCTTCTGTTAGCTTAAGTTTAAAAGAAAAAAGAAAAAAAAAAAGGAAGAAGAAGAAGCTGTAGAGTTGACTGACAATGCCCATTTGAGAATTGATGGAGGAGGAGAAATTTACAAATTACAACAGCTTCTTAAAACTGATAAACCGAAGACGAGTAGCTTTTGTTTTTCCAAAAAAAGCTGATACCTTTAACCATTTTCCTTGTAGAGATGGATTTACATAGTGGTTTTGATTCTGGAGCAGACATGGGCCTGAAACTAGCTTCAGCTGGTTGAGGACACTGTAACTCGGCAGGAGATTGGTCCCGTTGCCGTTGCTCGCGGAAGAGCATTAACAGCTTCTGAGCCTTCTCTCTACCCCTCATGGTTCCATTCACCGAGATGGATACGAGGGCTGGTATTACTCCTTCTTGTAGGACCATTTGAATGCACTTATCATTCCCAGTGCACAAAGCCAAAAGACATACAATGGCTTGCTCTTGTTCTATGGGCTCACCACTATCTAGAGTTGATGCAAGCACACTAATTAGGTTGGGGGATGATACCATTTCCTCCTTTCCTGATCGACTTGAAGCTAAATTGATTAAGACAGCGATGATTTTTTCCGTCCACATGTGCTCACCAGACACTGCAAGGAGAGAATGCAGGCTGCTGATGATGCCAGCCGAAAGAAGGCTCTGGATATTGGCATGGCAGGTTGAGAGGTTGTACAGGGCATGAAGAGCATCAAGCTTGCACTGTGTCTCGGCTTCCTCTTTAAGGGCCTGGACCAAGAATGGGACAGCCTTACTTGAACCAATGGAACGCTTGGATTCTTCGAGGCATGACAAATTTAAATACAGCGCTGTTGCAGGTCCAAGTGACTTTGGGTTGGAGATCATTTCCTCAAGGAGTGGAAGGACTCCAGCTGCCAACATCAGTTCCTTGTTTCTGCAAAAGGGCATTTAAAAATGTCTTAAAAGCATTTCTTCACTCCCCGTGGAGCACTCAAATGGCCAGAAAAAAGGGATAATCCAAATAGATGGAATGAAAAAATATGATTAATTCAAAGAGAATAGCAGGTGATATGATGCCTTGTTGCTATAAGATTGTTCTTAAATAGCCAACATTGGCTACCACTGAGAGTGGTGGCAAAAGGTAATAAGAATTCAAATCATAGCACTGTCCAATATAAAAGGAACCACCGAATATTGATGGTAGAAGCTGATTAAATACTAAAACAAAGGACCATATCTGATCTTCCATGAACTTCCGGAGCATTAAGGAGGACAAACCTGTTGTTGTTGACAGCAAGGTTGAATAAAGCCATGGCTCCAACTTCCTGAGCCTTTATGTTCTTCTCATGCACAGCTGACTTCAGAAACTTCAATAGGGCTTCCACGAATCCATTTGAACCCAAAAAGATCCTAGCCTCCTCATCATCCTTCAGCAACAGGCGGATCTGTTCCACCACTTTGCACTTGTTTGTCAAATTATCTTCTCCATCTAGCACATCAAGATACACCTGGTGTCTTTCAAAAACACTGAGCTCGGACTCTTCTTCCTGTTCAGACTCAATTTCTTTTTCATTTCCTACCTCCCCAACGACACAGCTTTCCTCCAGGGGAACAACCTTCACTTCTTTTACCTTACAGGATCTGGTGCTGTCAATTGACCTGGAATTTGTGGACTCGGATTCAGATAATGCCAGCCTCCAGTAGTTAAGATCAAGTGATTCTGGAGGGCCGGCTGGAACAGGAACACCATTCTGTTCACACCAACTAGCAATAAGACCCTTCACACAGTAATTAGGTGTCAAACAGAGATGAGAAAGCTTCTGTTGAGTTTTTGGGCATGTATTGTGCCCATCACTGAACCATTTCTCTATACAGACCCTTTCATATGTCTGACCAGAAGAGATGATCACTGGATCATACATGAGCTGCAATGATATCGGACATCTCAATTCTTCTGGAGGAAGGGGTATGGGTCCTGATCTCCTGATGCTTGGCCTAAAATTAAAAGAACTAAGTTTTGAAAGTTGTCTTTCGAATGCCTGACCATTGCCTGCAGCTCCTCCCTCCTCAAAGGAACCTTGGATTGTTGGTGAACAAGGAGCTGAGCCTTGTGAGTCATTGTCATCAGAAAATTCAGTTCTGAATAGCTTAGAATATTTTCTCATGAGAAACAATAAATAAGCCACAATGGATTCCTTTCGCTTGTCTTCCTCTGCTCGTGCTCTGTCAATGAGCTTTTTGAGAGCTCTTCTTTCTGTAAGAGCAGCTTTAGGAGAAATTATTCCAAGTTTAGTGGCAGCTTGATGGAAACACTCGAGCTCATTGTTATCATTACTGTCATTAAATTTTCTTCCCTGTTGCAGCAGTGCAATAATTTCGTCCCCAACTTGCTTCTCTGATGGATCAAGTAAGAACACTGCAGCATCTAGATCACTCATAATCTCTGCAATCTGAAAAGCCAGGACAAGAGCATAAGCCACTTTCTTTGCTCAATCAGAACTTCTTACTAATATATTAGGAACCCGACAGCCAGTCAGCTATGGAGCAGAGAAGATGATTAGAGAACCCACAGAGGAAATCAAATGCTGACTGTCGTAAGAAAGATCTACTAGACAGCTAAACTAATTTGACATGAGAAATGACATAACTAGGTTAAATATCTTTGGAAGGCTCAAAGGACAAAGAAACTAACGAGCTCACCTGAAAGCCAATAGATTGTGCAACGATATCTTCAACTTGCCTAAGGCTACCAGTAAGTGCACTCCGTGCCTTCTCAAATTTTAAAAGAACCGAATCCCCAGTGATGGCCTGTATCAACCAGCACTCCCATTTAAACACACCCCACAAACGAGCCACTAGCTCTTTATGTCAAGAAAGAAGTCTATCTATAGTTCCTAGCTAATGGCTAAAAATTAATTAGATTGCCATACCAAGTAGAGTTTACTGCATTCTGAGCAATGTTGAAGAATATTTTTCGTTTTCTCTAATGCGACATGTAAGGAACATAATGCCTGAATGCCAGATTTGCTTCTAGGTCTTGCAGCTTCCAGGTCAGGGAATATTGCCAGTATTTTGCAATAAATTGTTGAGAGCGTTCTGCATAAATCTCCATGAAGCTGAAGCAGCAACAATTTGGTTTTATCAGTCAATGAAACCAATCATCCCAATTTTTCTTTTTTTTTGCCCCCCTTTAAAGGAGCAGCTATGCCTATGCGCACTAAACACGTAATTAAGAACTGTGATTTTAGCCAACTCTAATTAATAGTCATAATTAGTTATAACTTATCCTTGTACTCAAAATTAGTTATACATAGGTCACCAAATTGAGCGATGATCACGGGATATGACCTCATAAAAAACTTTGACCTTTGAACCTTGTATCAAAACAATGAAAATGTAACATCACCTTAAAAAAAAAAAAATGAATAAATTCTATCAACATCAAAAGCATACTTACTTGCCTAAAATATACCAAAAAATGAGACTGCATGACATAAACATTTAAACTAAAATTTATGCTCTAATCCCACTCTTCTATTCCAGTGTACAATCTCCCTTTGGACACCTTGTCCAGAATTCAGATCCATACCTTAGCATCGCTCGCTGCAAAGAAATTTTCTTCAACTTCGACAATGTCCATGAGTCGAGCTCACAAGGAATAATTGCTTTCAAAGTTAGGCAGTCTGCATTACAAATTAGTAAGTTAGTAATTCCAGCTAGGGACGTATAAAAAAGATCAATTTCCATAATTTTCAACAATAAGAACTCAAGTTGGTCCAGATCCCCAAACCAAGTAATAATACAACATCAACTGTGACAAAAAGCAAGCAAAACACAGAAACATCAAACACAAAACAAGAATACGAATTATTCGGATTCCTTCAATTTTAATATTATTCATATCAAAACGTTTCAATTAACAAAACATTATTGAGCAGCTAAAAATGAAAATTTACCATCAAATTTGTTGGAATCCATTAAATAATCAATCTTACAAAGCCTTAAGCTTTTTCAGGTTAAGAAAAGAAACTTGAGAAAAAACGAGGATCAATAAAATGCCAAAGTGAAGATATTAAATTGTTATTTGGACAAGAACTATGGATCTAAACGTCATGGAAAGATAAACAATGATTTTAGAAAGGAATGGACTTTGATTTGGACATTTCAACAACAGCTTAAAATCAAAATAATTTAAAAACAAAGAAGAAATCAATACAGCGTACCAATCAATACTTCAGCATTCCAAAAAATTCTTAAAATCCCAAAATCTCTAATTAAAAACTAATACCAAATGCGACATTTTCGTTTGAGATCTTACCTTACACAAATCAATTTCTACAAACTGAAACTTTAACCAATACCAGAAAATGAAAAACACCTCCCTTAAGAAAATATAATAATAAATTAAATATACCTAAATTGACCGATATAAAGACTGACAGCAAAAATAGCAAAAGCAACGGTTAAAAGATTAATCACTAGTGACCCAAAATAGTAAAAAAAAAGAAAGCAACGAACAAATCCAAAAAATCAAAGACCCATTTTTTGAATATGACGTTACAAAGAACTAGAAAAACAGCACAAAATAAGCTAATGCTAGGTTTTCGGAATGAGTATCATTATACCGGGAAAAACGGAACTGGCCAAGGAGGCTTCATAAAAGAGCATTTATTTAATCAAAAACACTCCCCAAAAGTGCAAACTACAACACATTGATTCATCTTATAGCAATTTGAGCTAAAGGGTTGTTTCAGAAAACAATAGTATTCTCGAAGAAGAAGAAGAAGAAGAAGTGGAGAAAGATTTTATTTTGAGTGAGAGAGAGAAAAGTGGCCATGGACTATGGTGGGAAGAGAGAGAGAGAGAGAGAGAGAGAACGTGAAATGTGAAGAAGGAATATTGTTTATAGATTGAAAAAAACATTGTGGGGGTTATTTAATAATGAATAACAGCGACTTTGAGTGCGGGAGTAAGAACAAGGATGAAATACTGCCATCTTAGCAGAGCTCACTTATCGATAAATACATTATTAGATAAAAAATAAAAGTAAAAGACTTTAGTAGGGCATACATGTTTGGCCAACGATGTAATTATATTCGGTAAATAACCCCAGATTCGGTATAAGTTTATTAATGGTTTGAAATTTTTAATTAATTTTTTTAATAATTAATTATTTATATTTTATTTAACTCATTTTATAAAAAATAGATTCATTTTATTAGCCTCTTGAGATATTGATATTTTAAATAAATTTATTTTAAAATTAACAACTCAAAATATTGATACCTTAAATAAATTTATTGTTAAATGTTAATAATTTTTTATATGGTTTACCCAAATTATATTTCATTTATATCTAAACAATGATGGTAAAATCATAAGAAACAAAAAGACTTCTTTATATTTTAATTTTCTTAATCGTAATGGTTATATTATCTTTTATTTATTAATAGTAATTATATTATGATATTTTTTATTGAAAAAAAAGGAAAAAAACTATATTATAAAGTTTTGGGTGTATTAAAGTATAGATGTAGAAGTTATCATTATAGTACTGTACAAGATAAAAATCCCTTTTGTAAATATCATACAGAAGCAAAATGGAAAAAGAAAAAAAAATGCAAGGAAAAGTGAAGAAAATAATTATAAAAATAGCTCATTTAGAAAAAATATTAAAAATACCGCACTTGAAATTGTGGCTTTAGCTCTTAAATAGCATTTTTCAAGATTGAAATGACTTTAACTTAGTCAATTCATTTGCAAATCATAAGGCTTGAAAATCGGTTCTTGATTTGGTGTAGTAAATTTGATGATTCATTTTGAGTGAATGGTTATGTTTGTTTAAGATGTTACTGGAAATCTATTTAATTATTTATTTTTTTTATATTGCTTATCACACTAATCCAAGCTGATTCAATTCATATTTGTAGAGAAAGAAAATAGTAAATTTTGTTTACTTTGGAATAATCTGCTTTGGGATCCTAAGTAAAATAACCAAAAGCACTGATTATATTACCAGGAAAAGGAGTTTTTTATTTTATTTTATTTTTTTTTTTTTTTTTGGCCCAAGCCAGGAAAAGGAGTTTAGAGATCAAACACATAGGAAGCAATAAGCATTATAAGGGAGAGACCTTCGTTAATTTGTTTAGATTTTTATTTATTGCTTTTAATAAATTGAGTTATTAAAACGAACACTAAAAAATGAATGAATTAGTTCAAATTGTCAGGGCATATGAGATGTGAATAATCAATATTCAATAATGTCATTCCCGGTTCACCGGCCGACAGTTGCCGACCTCCTCGTTTGTCGGGTAGCAGATCTGTCACACAGACTAACAGTAACAAGTGACAATTATGTCCTCGTGTTACAGGATAATTTCTAGTAGGGGCGTTGGCCATTGAAATCAATGGTGGAGGGTTATATTTGTGTTGCCAATACAAATAAATTGGCGCCACCCGATGACTGATTTATTGATTCTTAACTTCACTAGATATTTATTTTCCTTGCCACAATCATCAACCACCAACTTCTCCAAGCCCGACTTTGTGCATACACCGAGCTTCCTTAGTAATAAAAATATTGTTATTATTATTTTCTCATGTTTACATTTAAAATGTTTTATGGTAATCTTTTTACTTTAAAAACCAGGAAAAAAATTGTTGAGATAATAGTGATTTTTACCATTTTTGTCCATCAGATTATCTTTAAGCCAAAAAAAGAGCTCATTTTCAACTTCAAAACCCCATGATATCTCAAACCTTATTCCACATAGTGAATTATTTAATAGCTATTCAACTTTAAAAGATTGGAGAGAGAGAAGATTTATTTGTACTTCAAGTTAGATGTTATCCATACTTGGAATTCCAATACATTATAGGACTGAGATAACAGTACAAGATTACATAAGGAGAAAAAGATACTAGTATTATATGGTGACTACAACGATGACAATGGTGATGATGTGGTAAAGGAGGAGGTGCTGGAATGGCAGTAATAATGGTAATTACTGTAGTAAAGTTGGAGTAGTAAAATTAAGGTGGTAGTAGTCATATTGCTTCTATGCATACATCTCTAAGAGACAGTCCGAACTGGGAGCTGACTCAACTTAATCACGCTGGGCCTGCCTTTAGACCCACTTCGATGAGCCGAGTCCATCCGTCTAAATTTGGTTTAAAATATATATATATATATATAAATATATAGTGTTTATTATCAAAATAAGAAACAAAAATAAAATAAAGAAATAATTGAAATTTTAAAAAAAAAAAGTAAATATCATCTAATGTTTAGTTTATATTCCATGTGAATAGAAATTATTAATTATCAATTCATAATATATAATGTATTATTAATAACAACACATGTGATAAATATTATAATTAAAAATTATGTATCACGTTTTATGTACGTTTTACTAAGAGAAGAATATCATTTATAAACAATATGTGACTTTTTTTTTTCTTTTTGTAAACTCTACTCTTTTAGGGTGTTACTTCAATCTTACATTGCTAATATTTCAACTCAATAGGATATACTTGTGTATGAATAATTGAGCATCCTTAATAGTATTAAATGGATATTCTTATACTCATTTTATATTTAAAGCTTAAAATTTTATTTAAATTTAAGAATTTTTGTTTTTTCAATTTTTATTTAAGTAGACTGGTCGGATCTATCCCGACCTACCTTGAGCTAATCCAGGGTGGTTACAGGTCTAGTTTTTCTAGCCATTGACCTGGCGGGTTTAAGCCGAGTCTTGACCCAGCCCATCTGGTAGGCATGTCTAATTCCGTGTGTTTGTGAAAAGATTTTCTTTCTAGTAAAAATCTTGGGTTTTGTCCAATACCACAATAAAGGTTTTGTCTAGTATTTAATTCATTTTGTAAACTAAATATAGTATAATGAATCTTATCTAATCCATAAAAAAGTTGTATAACCAAATGCTATTAAGTATGTGTACCAATAAATATGCAATGTGTACAAAATTTTAGTATAATAATTTTATAAATCTTTATTTCACAATAAAATTTTATCGATTCTTATGTATGTATGTCCTATTATTATCATTATTTAAGCGAAACATAGGATCACTTTTTCTAGGTGTAATAAATCACGTAAACAGGCATAAAATAACCCCATATTGAAATAACTACCAAACGTAAGCATTGTAGGCAAAGTCAGAAATGAGGACAAATACAGCATAATTCTCTCATTACTAGCTTACGACTAAAACCTTCTATTGCGGAAGAGACTTTGAATTATGTCATAAAACTCTAGTGATTCAAAAGTGATTCATATGAAGTTGTCCGGATTTATGACGTCGCATCGGATGGCTTTCAAAATATGCTGAACTTGTCTCATAATGTAATCATGCCCTATTGACAAGACAAATATACTAGTATAAGACAATGAAGTGGAGAGCCACAAGGCTTAAAAGCAATTGGTTTGAAGACGTGGATCGATGCTAGCATAAGTTTATGAAGTAAAGAACAAAGAAGTAAAGATTTTTTACAGTTTGTGAACTTTTTTTTAGCACGTCTCATGCTTGATGGGAAATTTGTGAACGTGGTTTCAAAGCATGAGTTGATCGTCGACGACTTTTTAATACGACTTTTATTTTCTGATCGATATTAGCTATATAGTAACATGGTTAATGTTATTAAAATGTAAAATTACAGAGAATAATCTGATTTTATCCCTTTTTTTTTTCTTTTAAATGCAAATAAGAATGTGGATATGTTAAGTGTGTGTTAGGGACCTCAATTTGTACGTTACCCTCATTTTATAACTTTTGTCTCTGATGTAACTTGCTTTGCATCAAATTTATTGATGTGGACATAGCATCTCCGCCTAAGCCTTTATATTGGTTTAGTATCATTTTGATTTCGTTTTTAAATCGAACCAATACTAAACCGATACTGAACCAATAAAAATATAATACTAATAAAAAATTAAAAATTTTACTCATAAATTGACCAAATCGAACCGATATTAAACTGATACTGGTAAGTTACCATTACATATCCGATATAGATAAAATTCCGATAATCCATACATGATGAAATTTTTATTAGTAAGTGTTGATGGGTAAATTTAGACCTAAGGCTTCTCAACTTGACTCAACTTTTTAACGTTTTAGGTTAGGCACAACACTTATGATAAGGCCAAGTAGACGAATATGATGGCCAATCTGCACCACCACAACTGAACCACTTCGTATGAGATTACTCAACTCAGACAATGCCACCCAACTCCTTATTTTCTCAGGAAGTGGCTTGTGGTTCCATAGCCACTATTCTAGTGACTTTCACGCACTCCACCAATTCTATTAATGAAAAACCGCAGTAGGTAATCACTAATGGCCATAATATGACGTTGACATATCCTTCATGAACAAACTAGTAACATCTAGCCAAAACTCGACTAATCTATTCACTCATTATTTCTAGCATCATAATAACTTGATCATCAAAATGGCTACACCTAACAACCTCCTGTGTCTAGTAACTTGTTGCCACTTTGCAAGCCTGTTCGCTAAGAAGCCTCGATTCAATCTACTTTACTTGCAAAACTAAGACGCCAATGGTAAGAAATGGAATGGATCTATAATATGATTTTTGGTTTGTTAATTTTTGGGTAGAAATCAAATTCGATACCCAAACTTTGCATAAAAATTTAATTTGGTACCTAAACTTTTAGGTAATCTATTTAATACCAAATTAAATTTTTGTGACCGATTTTACTACTTTTCTAACATTATTTACTTTGTTTGGTAACTTGATAAAGATAGTCTATCAAAACTAAATGACATTAGAGGAAATAGTAAAAATTCAATTATAGGTTGTCTTTTCCACGTTAGCAAGTATAATAAATGGTACTAGAGATATATAAATAGTTATGAAAAGTTTTATTGAGTATTAAATTGACCACTTCAAGTTCAGGTATCAAAGTAAATTTTCATATAAAGTTCAATTTGACCTTTTTTATTAATTTTTTTTATTTTAATGAGGTTATTTTGGGAAAAATCAATTTAAGTGTTGAATTATTATTCAAAAGTTTGAATTACCATAGGTTTAAAATAATCATATGTTCAAGTAATGAATGACTATTTAGTTTTTATATGGATTCTCGTTCGAATCATAATTATAGCCAATCAAATATCTTAATAGCTTTTAATAAGAATTAAGCCCATAATGGAATTGTTGTTAGAATAAAGTGAACGAGTAGTAAAACCCAAGCTTAATGACATAGATATTTGTCTACTAATGGGATTAGTTTAGATCAATTCTCTTTAAAAAGAAAAAGAAAAATAAAGTGTTCTTTCAAAAAGAGGAGGCTTAAAGTTTGTAACAGATGAAGACTAGGAAGCTCAAGGTTTGTAAAATTGATCGAGATGTTTGTGAATTAAGCATTTTAAAGCACGTATTGATCATTATAATGATTTTTAATATGAGTTTAGGATGTTAGTTGATTTGATATATTAGTGATACACATTATATATTGGTCATTATGGCACCACCAACATAGTTCATAAAAAGCAACTTTACTTGTGAGTAACTTAAAGAGTTGTTTAATATATCAAGTCCATGTACTAAGTATTGATTCCCGTGTCGATTAACTCCCATAATTGGTGAATTCTTGAAAAGGGTCACTTAATAATTTCTTAAAAAATATTTTAATTGTCATGTGTCATACTCTAAGAATAAAAATAAGAGAGAGTGTGCGGAATTTGCTTTTTGTGTTACTTGGTTAAGGAACTCTAGCATTGATTCTGGCATCAAGCGACTCCCTTAATAACTCCCTTTAATAATTATTTGAGTTGCTTAGCATTGATCCATGTCAAGCAATTTTAATAAAGTTACTCTTATGAAATTAAAGTTAATAATTGATGCTCTTGATATAATGATAAAAATAGAAACTAACTAAAATTAGGATATAAACAAGTTAATGTCACAACTTGCTACCCCATACTCCACTGTAGTGGAGGGGGGCCCCTAGGCCGGGGCCCCTAGGCCCTCAGGCCACCTGGGTAGGGGTCGTGATGCCAGGTACACTAGCCCTCCTAGCGCACCCTCAAACACAACCAGGACACCAGACGCACTGTGTGACGAGTCATAACTCCATCCACTGAGGTATTATCCGCTTTGGCCACACGCCACATGGTTTTGTCTTTTGGTGTCAACGTCTCCCAGGGGGTCACCCATCCTATGATTGCTCTGCCTAGAGCACGCTTAACTTTGAAGTTCTAACAAACTCCAAGCCATTACACTGAAAAGGCGCCTCTGTGATTAGAGTTCCACCATCTATATTTAAGAGGTATTACATACTCCTCCACTTATAGAACTGACGTCCCCGTCAATTTCGTTACACAAGTCCAGAACCACTACTCTGATACCATTTGTCACAACCTATCACCCCAGGCTCTATCACAGCGGAGGAGGTGCCCTTAGGCCCTCAGGCCACCCTAGGCAAAGATCGTGATGCTAGGTACACTGACCCTCCCAATGCACCCTCAAGCACAACTAGGACACTAGAGGTACTGTGTAACAACTGGGAACTCTACCCACCGAAATATTGTTTGCTTTGGCCACACGCCACACGGTTTTATCCTTTTAGTGCCAGCGCTTCCCGGGAAGTCACCCATCCTGGGATTGCTCTGCCTAGAGCATGCTTAACTTTGGAGTTCTGACAACTCCAAGCCATTACACTAAAAAGGCGCCTTTGTGATTTAAGTTCCACTATCTATATTTGAGGGGTATTACAGTTAAATATTTCAGAATCAAGTAATTTTAACAATAACTGAATCAAAATCAAGTTTCAATTATTTAAATAATTAATTCTATCAAGTTTGAGTTCAAGCTATTCAAAAATAAATTTAATCACATTGACCTTGAACTTTACAATACTTATTAACTTGAGTAGCCCGGGTATCAAATCTACTCAGTTCCAACATAAATATTAGTCAAATTTGGATGTTAATATCATCATTTTTTAATAAATCAATTTTAATTAAGTTAAGTTCGAGTTTGTTCAGTATCACTAGAGTCACACTTAAACTTATAATAACTCCATGAAGTTGGAATTGAGCTCAAAGTTTAAAATTTTGAGTGAAACTCAAACTAAGCACTTGTGTGTTACCTTAGCACATTTACAACACCAACTTACATCACTCATTCTAAAATTGAATTTTAAAAATATAAATACCTTGGAACAATATAAAATACTAAGATAAATTACTTAAAGTATTAATAACTTATAAATTGAATATTGCACTTAAGTAAGTATTATTATGCATACTAATAAATAGTCCCTATAATAATAACAAAATCCTTCTAACACCTTTTCTTATTCTCTCCTTCAAGGACTTCACAAAACCTAAAGAAGAACTTTAAGACCCAAAGAGAACAGGGTTTGATGGAAAGATAAGAAAGGCAAGAAACCCTTAGGTTTTTAATTAAGGTATACCATTAAATAACTAATATTAATTAAAGATGTTCTTTAAGAGATAATGAAAAAAAATGAAGGTGGAGATGTAGAGACAATTGAAGGTAATTTTATGTCATAAAATTAGATAGAGTTATAAGTATATTATTTATAAAACATATGTGATGTGAAATTTTGCTTGGAGGGAGATTGTGACATTGAGTCAATTCTCAAGTTTAGGTAGGAAATTCATAACTAATCTTATTTTATTGTTTAATTATAAACATAATGAAGCCATTCATATAATTAGAGAAATTAGAAACTTATTAGCTGTTGGCATAAGATTGAACATGGAAAAAGGAGGATAAATTGACGTTTAATCATGAATATAGAAGATACAAATTTTTTGTATACATTCGATGATTGAAGCTCACTAAAAGTTGATCCTTTGGGCAAAAGACAACAAAAACGCCCCCAGAAACACCTTTGGATTAACTTTGGAAGGAAAACCAAGGTGATCAACTACTGAAGAAGACAACCAAACCAAGCAAGTTGATTGGCACTGGTCGACCACCCCTTTAGCCAGCCACCGTAGTCGATAAAAATCAACTAGGAATATCTAAACCCTTAGTTAATTTGATCTAAAATATTAAATTTAGGAAAAACTTATAAACCAGGTTTGACGTTTGAGAAAGGAAAGTAGGACTGAGGTAATATGATCTTTCTCAAAATAAAGATTCTATTATTCTAATACTAGTTTAATTACTCTAATAGGAAAATTTTATGGTTCCATCATTAATTTGACTTGGCTCACAACATATTCAACTACGATCGAATTACTAAAATAATTACTATTTCAATTACTATATTTATTTCAATATTTAGATTGTTGACTTGACGGAACTATAGAAACTCCCTACTCTTGTAATAGGAGTTTGTGATTTAACTTATTATGGATGCTAGGTACAAATTTACTATTATTTGCCAATTATGTGTTGAGGTTTAGTGATTTAATTAGATTGATGAATAATTGATGCACTAGTTAATATGTTTATTTGATATTACACCATGTTACAAAAAGTATTTTGTAAAAACGTTGGAATATGGGTCTGTTTGGATTGTCTGTTTTTCATCTGTATCTGTATCTTTTTTAAAATGATATGTGTAAAATATATCCGATTTACATTTAAATTTTATATATATTTATTCTATTTGATCTTTTGATGAGAACTGTCAACTTTTTTTTATGTATATCTATTTCTTGATAAATAATTTGTTAGAAAAAGTTTGAAAAAGTGTCTGTATCTGCCGGAAAAAAGCCAAAACAAACAGACCCTATATAAGCTATGTTTGTATTTTTGTAAAATGTTAGGAATCTCGAACTGCTCGTCCTATATTTTTTAAAAATTTATGAAACCTGGATCATCAATAGTGCTTGTGCTTGTTTATGTTTTTTGAGGCAGAAATGTCTGTTTGTGTGTTTTGATGTGGAATGCTTGATTTTGTATTTAGGGGCTAAGAAAGTGGTTCCTGATTTTTTACAAGTTTTGGCATGAGATTGTGCCAACGAATGTAATATTTCCATTAGAATCCTGATTAAGTAATATTTTCATTTTACTCCGTAAACTCTAGTTGAGGTTGATGTAATAATTTTGAAAAATTCATTTACATCTGAGAGTGTTTTTAGAGTTAAATTATGATTCTAGAATGATTTGCTGGTATTACTAAACTTACGCATACGTAGTTCAACTTGTGTTTTGTATTTCATGGTGCTTCTATCCTTTTATAATATGAATTTCAAGATTGTTAATTTTAATACTTGATTGAATTTTTTAAGGTTGTGGTAGTACCAATATCAGAATATTTTAAAAATATTTGCCCTTTTTTTTTTATTAGTTACAGACTTCTGTGTTTCTCCAATGATTATTTTAATCAAAATGTTACATTTAAAATACATGCAAGTAATAGAAATGATATTTCACTAGATGAGTTTAACTTGTGTGGTAGACTAGTAGTTCATAATCACTAAAAAAATCATATATTCTAAATGTAATATTTTCACTAAAATAATTGTTCTAGACATATGACTTTTCATAATTGGTTTAAAAAATCAATTGTAAGTACAGTTAATACAGAGCTAGCATGGATAAGATAAATGTGTTCGAAAAATCTAATGATATAAAAAATCCACAATTTAATAAAAAATATTAACCAAAATTAAGATAATAAATTTGATATTAGACCATTTATGAATTATGGGCAATGTTTTACGGATATATACGAATATGATGCCGCAGTTAATGAAAAAGAATCGATTACAAATTGATATTAACGAAAATTAATCAATCATTTTTATTCTTTGTATCCAATTTCAAATTTAGCATTCTCAAATGCATGAAATAAAATAGCTAAATTTTAATCTCTCTTTGTTTTTTTGCTTTTTCCACAAACCCTAGCCTAGAGAGCGGCTCTTTCATTTGTACTATAATAATTTCGCAAACTCATTGCCACTGATTCGAAGAGCTGCAAATCTACAATCCCACATCAGATCAAGTTGTATTATGTTATTTCACACTATTGATAATCTGGGTGGATTGAAGAGCATGGAGATCAAATAAATATTTTCTTGTTGGTATAACTTTTAGAATAAGTGAATTTTTTATGTATTTATTATTTATGTTTTTTACTTTGTTTTCATCTTTTTTATGGATTTTGTCTACTCACCAATTGATTAGGTTTTATTCACTTAGGAGAATTTTTTTGTTTCTTATGTAGAACATTTTAACTATAAAAGAGATCTATCCGTTTATACTTTGTAAATAATTATACCCTCAACTTTTCATTTATCATTTTTCTTATATCAATCATTGTAATCAATATAAGTCCTTTCTAAGGAATGAAATTCAAAAAAAAAAAAAAAAAAAAAAAAAAAAAAAAAAAAAAAAAACCTAAATTTTATCGTCTGAAGCTGAGTAGTCAGTAGCCCATTATTTTACTTGTCTTACAAACATAGCAATCATAAAATACTTATCAATTCCAATAATTTTTGAGTCAAATCAATACAAAGTAATAAATTATGGAGTACGGGATCGGACTAACATGAAGAGGGAAAAACTTAAATGCTACAGTAGTCAATCTGAGGATATGTGTACACGGCACCATTCCCTGATTGGTTAAATAAAAATGGATTGCCATTTAGAGTTTATTAAGGGCTAAAGTTTCTTTTCTTTTTTTTTTTTTTAAAGGAAGAGGGTTAATCAAACATTAACATGGAATGCTGTAACTGATTGCAATAAACTAGCTTGAATTCTAAATTTTACCTAATATTATTATCTTTGATCATATGTAGGAGATGACGAGGATCAAGTCTGTTTGGATAGTAACTTTAATTTTATTTTTAAATCAAATCAAAATAAAAAATTGATAGTTTTATTCATAAATTGACAAATTAATTCTATAGTGATCCGATATCGACAAATTACAGATACGAATCCGATACTAATAAAAATCTGATTATCTAAATAAGCCCAAATGGATAAATAAGAAATCAATATGGTCCTGCATAATTTGGCCAGAGTACTATAAAGACAGCGAAATATTGAAAGCCTGTTGGATTGCCATCCATACCTTTATTTATGTTGGTTCGGTTGTATGCTTTTGTTGTGCTGCAATGCTACGTTGTTCGTGTTTGGTCGGATCTACAATAAGTTGTTTTCTTTTCTAAGGATGAATGGAGATCTGTCTTTTCTATTTTATTTATTTATTTATTTATTTTGGGGAAAATAAAGAACTCAAAATTTACAATTATCTGCTTTATATAGATAACTAGAACTGCGTAAATGCTTCTGCAATTATTTATTCTCATGATCATCCATCCCTACACAATATTTGAATATTCCATGAAATTGTTTATTTATATTTATTATATGCTTTGGCGAATTGAATCCAACACACGTCCCATTTGCAATGCAACGGGTGTTGAGATAGTGGATTGCTGTACGTGTTTCCACTTCATCCCCTACAAATCCTAAAAAATCCTAACCAAGGTGGTGGGTGTGCACAATCGAAAGCAAATGGGGAAATTATATATATAAATACATGTATTGCGAGAAGAAAGCCGCAAGCATTAAGATCAGACTAAACACATAAACAAAGCAATAGGTCCCTCCCCTGTTCCTTGGCTTTTGATCTCCATTGAGCACATACTATGTTGATTCATCAGGTATTACATATTTTCTATATTCTATATAGACAAAAATTTTAAACCTATGTTATTAACACAATATTAGAAGTTTTGAACTCCAGATAATTCCTTAATATCACATAAAAAATTATTACAGCTAAAATGGTTATAATCTTGTAGGCTGATCGACACTGTCTTCTACATATCTTATTTGAATCTCTTCTCCCTTCTCTTCCTAAAAAGAAAATTAATAGCAAATATTTTATCAAGAAATGAGTAGATAATCCTATCATATTGGGTATCCACTAGGATTCTGCTCAAGCAGATAAGTTTCGGGTACATAATTTTTGGAACCTAGTCACACGTGGTAAGATACAAATATTTGTACATGTTTCAAGGAACCAGTATGCTATATATTGATAATAAAATAGTATCATTTATTTTTGTTTTATTATTTATTTTTTAAAAATGTTATATTCATTGCATACCCTTAACGCAAAAAATATTTGACACCTTATCTATGGATAATTAAATCTAAAATACAAAACTTTTAATGACTTTTTGGTAAATGTATTTATTCTTCTACCTTCTTTTGTTATTTTTCCCATTTTTTTCCCTTAAAAGAAGCTCCCTTTCTTATGTGGAAATGTTGGTAAATGGTAGCTGCCTAGTGGCCACTACTCTTATATCTTTTAATTCTTATGCTATTATTTCTTGTCCGCAAAATTTAAAGTTATCCCCAATACTTCTCTTGTATGTCTAAACGGTTTATATCAACATAAATCAAAGTGGGATAGTATGAACAGAAAAAAGTACATCAAAATTTTTTATTGATATTTAGAGTAATTAGTGACAGCATCAGTAATTATGCTCCTTTTAGTGTTCTCCCTTTTATTTTTAAGAGATAAAGGTAATATTGAAATTAAATAAATAAATTAAAATTGGAGTTATAATATCTTACATCACAATACATGTTTTCGATTGTAATTTTTGTGTTTCAACTTTTATATTACTTTTCAAATATCACATAAACAAATTCTCGATATCACATAAATTATAATATCGAGAAATTACTTTTGAGTTTCTTTCCACACTCCACAAGTAATTTTGCCATATTAAATATTCGAAAACAAGATAAACTATGTATACCAATCCAATCTTAAAATTAAAAAAAAAAAAAAAAAGAAATTATATGTGGTTTCGCAAGGAATTTTACATCTTGTACATATAAAGTGGTACAAATAGGTTCCCAACACAACATTTAGTATCCTGTATTTATAAGATAGGGTACGGATATAATTTCATATTCTACCCAACTTATATTTGCTCATCCTTAGTGCTTAAATCTTATACGTTATATAAGTACACACATGACAACTTATTTTATTAAACTAGTATAATATGATTTGCATATTTCTTTCTTTTTTTTTTCTCTAATTCAACAAATACATCCATTATATATAATTACACTTGTATATTCATTCTTTTTATTTAAATACTGCAATACCGTTTATCCATAATTTTTTTTTCTTTAAATCACCGATTGCATGTATTTTTAATTCAATGATAACCTTTAATTTTATTATATTTTTTTGTGCTTTTTTTTGCACATACATGATAGTGCCCTATGTGTTAGCATGTATTATGTGTGAAACGCAAATGATAAGCGTTTTAACACACACACACATATATGTATTATATTTTTCAGGGTGTAATGCGACTAATCATTTTTTCCCCTCCTAATGTACAATTAGAGATGGTTTAGTCTCGAGTCATTCCTTTTTGTCCTTTGTGTCCTGTGAAATTAAGGAAGTGATCGGTGAAAACTTCGTAATTTCTCATACTATTTGAAGAAATTCTTGTCGAGACTAATGGGTATAGAATTAGTAGAGTATAAGATCTTATTGATATTCTATTATATTAATATTGGTATCTATATCTTGGGATTAAAACCTATTCTATGTCACAATTAAACCATTTCAAAATATGTAGTTTATAAAAATTATAGGGTACAAGATATTCGGAAGAATTTGTAGATTTTTTATTTATATTTTTTATAATAGAAAAATTTCTAGGTACATTTTTGACAATATGTGTATGTCCACGTGTCTGTAACAAATCAAAAGAACATATTCTGAGCAAGATTTTATAAGTATCAACAGTGCACACTTTTACTCTAATAAATATAAATTTTTACTGTTCAACTTTGCAATTATACTGGTGTATGCACACTTGTTGTACCAATAGAATGGTGATGGTTTAGTATTACTTAGCTTTCTACTATATGATTAATTTTTATTTCTAGCTATCTCTATGCTTAACCCACTTTTTCTTTTGACTACTTATAAGTAGAATTATAATATTATTTTTCATTCAATATTATTTAATTATTTTTAGTAAAATTGTAAAATACACCTCATTTTGTTCACTCTATGTGTGTTTGCCCCCTTATTTAAAATTGTGTCCCTTAGCTCTTATATCTTTATAAAATGTGCATTGAAACTTCATATACTATTTTGCTCTTGAATAAATAATTAAGATAATAAATTAAGTTGATCCCCGCAACCCATTTTTTCAAAATATAATAAATAACCCTCTAAAAATGTTGAAATCAGCACACAACTTTTTCACCATGTAAAACAGATGACAATCAAAAGGTATTTGTTCTATTTTAAACAAAAATGGAATGTTACTACATTTTATAACGTTTTAAGGATGATTAATGAAATTTATCCTAATTAAAAAAATAATAAAGCACTCTTTTGTTATGTTTCAAAGCGAGTGAAAGGTGTGTTTAATCCTACTTTAGAAAAATTACTAAAATCAGAAGAGAAAGAAATTAATTATCAAAACAGGCCATTCAAATCATATTTGGAAATGCAATTTGGTTAAATGTATCTCATATGTGGAGGATGTGACTAGTAAATATAACACCTAACATGCCTATTAATTAATATGTCTCACATTTTAGAAGTGTGAGTTGGCTATATACATCTTGTCATAGACTCATAGGAACATGCAATTCTTTTGGAAAAAGTAAGACAGCATATAGAACAAGCAAGTTAGGTGGATTATTTTAATAATTAATTTCAATTATGCCCTATTTTGGTAAATGATTTAAGAATAATTTGTAAATTAGCAAAAAAATTGTTTCGAAGGATAAATTGGTGCAAGGGTCCAAAAAGCGCTTATATTGAAGATTTGGGACATAAGCACATAATTTCAATGATAAAAGGGGCCTAAATGCATATGGACCAAACATAGCGAGGGGTACATGCAATTTAATTTGTTTTTATAATGTTGATATAGGCTGTCCAAGAAATTTTATCCCGTTAATAGATTCTATGGTGGTAATGAGTATAAAAATTACATACCCATACCTTAGTTTATAGTGTAGTTTTTAGAATATTACATTAACAAGCTAATGTACACGTCTTAACACCTACTTAAAAACCTGTCTAATTAAATAAGTTATTACTTATATAGGTATTGTTTGGTTTCTTAGTTTCAAGTAATTTTGATGGTTTTTTTTATTATTTTTAAATAGATTATTTGTAATAAAATAAATATAAATTTATTACTCATAAATAGATTAAAAAGATCAAATATAAATTATATATAAATAAGTATAAAAATAAAAATCAAACAATTCAAACACACATATACGTGTAAAAAGTTAAGAGCTAATTCTAGTTTCTGTTAATCATCAGTCGTATAGAGTAACACTCGTTCTGGTGCATATAGATATCGTCACGGTTTCTAAACTGAATCAAACCGGAACCAGAACAGCCGATTTCGAGTCTTAAAATTGAGGAACCTGAGTCGGAACTATCTCCTATGGTTCTAGTCTAGTTTCGGTTTTGGAACCATGGATCCGTCCTTTAAAAAAATAAAAAATTTTAATTTTAATAAAATAAATTTTAAAGTCAGAATAATTATTGGATCTAAAAGTATTAAATTATTTAACTAAAATTTTTTAAAATTTATTTATAATGCATATTTATATGTATACAAATACACTCAATATCAATTATAATTAGTATTATGATATTGTAAAATACTTTAGAAGATAAAAAAAATTACAATGTAAAAATAGTTTCACATTATTATGAAAATAAATCTTGTTTTTAGGAAAAGTTTATTTAAACTAATTATGTATGATTTTAAGCTATGTTTTTTTGTGTTGTTGATAATAACATATTAAATACTATTATTTACTATTTATATGAAATAATTTAAATATTAATAATTATATATTTAATATTATTTTATTTTTCTTTTTTTTTTCCAATAAATCCGTGGAACCAATAATTTCATAACTGGTTCTGGAACCAACTAATCGATTTGGTTTTGATTTTAAAACAACAAAAAATGATTCTTGTTCGATTTTCGATTCGAAATCGGATCATACTTATGTCTAAAGTGCATAAAATCATTGAATGAGACAAGCATTCAGATTTTTTTATAATGTCGGTGAGGTTTGCAGTTTCAATAGAAATTTTTACCTGTCGAAGTCCTAAATCTTTTTAAGTTATCAACTGATGTTTAGAATTTTCTGGGAGAATATTTAATCAAATTTTGTTATTTACTAAATATGTCCAAATAAACCTAAAAGGTCCTTTTATAATTAAAACATACAAAATTGAGAATTCACCCAAAAAGGAAATACAAAATTGAGTACTTGTGTTGGTATTTGATAAATTTAGGAAGGATATTTTTGCACCAAAGTATTTAAAAAGGCCAAAAAAAAATTTCAAAGTGTTTGCTTCGAAATGTTTGAAATTCAATCAACAACCTCCGAATAAGTTTAAAATTTACTCACATTTAAAAAGAAGATTTCAGATTCGATTGATGGGACTAAAGTCACTGAACTGATACTCAATCACTTCGTTGAGAGAGAATTAAATTTTGGATCCTGGCTTATGTTCTTAGTGAGTAACCTCTATTCACAGTACTAGTTTGTACTTTTTTGGATTGGGAATTAAAGAGTTTTGAAATTTAGTTGATAAAATTTATTCAATTAATCATCTATCTATTAAAATGATTATCATAATTAAATATTAATTATTTTAATAATTTAATCATAATCCTTAAAATAAACAACAACACTAATTTTATCAAAATTAATTACGAACCGTAAAATTTTTTCAGGCAATTATGGATGAAAATTATGAAGCGGGAATAATTTTCATGTAACAATTTATTATTGACCAGGAAAGACAGTGGGGACCCAGACCCGAATGCCTAGGCTCATGGACGCTTGGAGTCATACGTGCCACTCGTTCACCGGCATCGTTGGAACATAGAGCCACAACAGAAAACTTTCCACAACGTGGCTACAGTAGATTAAAAAAGCGGTGAAAAGTTAATAATACACAGAACAAAAAATAGACAAGACAAAACCCTTGGCAGAAAACTGAGAATTGAATTGTCTCTAAGTGTAATTCAATTTTCTTTGTCTTTTTTTTTTTATATATAATAAGGAGTGATTCAATTTGTGTTTCCACTTATTCTATTCAATGGATTCCTCCTTTTGATGTAATTCAATTAAAGAAGCTGATGTCCCTTAATTAAATTAATTATAAAATTATTTAATAATTTATAATGAATTTAACACATCAAGAAGGATCCATCAAGTTCATTTTTCTTTTTTTTTTCAATTAAATGATAAATTAAATTTTCATGACAGCATATACAACAATTAAAATTATAATATAAAATTATAAAAGAATTAAAATTAATGTATCAAATTTATGTAATTTTATTATAGATTTAAAAAAGATTACAGCAAAATAATTAAATAGAAATTACGAGTTGAATGAAAAGATTAATATGATAAAACGATAAGTATTGTTTGATTTTCTCTTTATAATTTTGAAAAAAAAAATATTGATGAAATGCCCTGAAAAATACCATTTCAAGAGTATTCTGATCATTTCTTTATCCTAACTCTTTTTTAAACTGATTAACCAAGGCCTTTAGTTTTGTTGAGCCGGAACAGAACTGGACTCAACCATTAGAAAAAAAATAGAATGAAAAACATGTCTACTAATTTAAAAGAAAATATTATTAGTTTTTTTCTGGCAAAAAGAAAAAAAAATTACCAGTTTACTATACTATCAGTGTTTCACATGTAAGAGATGTAATAACAAAGTTTGATATTATTAGATCTTATACCGCATGTTGGTCATGCAGTAACACAACAAACACACATGTATCATTAAAAAACCTATATCGCATGTTGAAAATAGATAAGCGATGATAATTATGTCATATTTGTTTTATCTAAGTTGTATTTATGTAATTTTTTATAAATGATGGCTAAATAAAAAAATAATCTCCATGGAACCCTATCATTGAACCGAGTTCATTTTAATGAAAAGGAAGAGAAAAAGAAAAAAAAAAAAAAAAACAAATCTTTTCTCTCTTTAACTCTCAAAGATCACGCTCCTCTCTATCATTATAGGGTTTGCATGTGTTTCTCTCACGTCTAAAGTAATTATGTTTTACTATCCTTGGTACTCATTAGTAAAAGGAAATCTAAGTAAGATTATAAGGTAACGGAAGGTGAAGAAGTACGGTACGTAAAAAGGAAAGCCATGCAAATTTCAGCACTTATCCTCTCCATCACATCTCCTTTTAAGATTTTAGATTTTTACACCAATGGTTGGTATATCATAAAAATTTTGTACTGTGTTTGCAAATGGTGGAAAGCATCAAAAAGGGAAGGAAAGCAGTAGAAGCGGTGGAAAGAGTACATTTGGTAATGGCAGAAAGTGGCATAAACCAGGATAAACATTTCCATTGTTATCTCACAATTTTCCATCCAAAATTAGAGAGAAAGTAAATGAAACATTTTCGCTTCTTTCTTTCCACTGCTTTCCATTGCTTTTTGCCATCTATAAAGTTATCAAACACAATGTTAAGGAAGCTGATCCTATATGAATGCTTTTGTCGTATTCATTATACTAAAAAGCTTTTTCAGTGTTGAGCTCTTAATCTAAAAAATGGTTAGAAATGTGTCAACTTAACTAATCTTATTAATTAAATGGTTTTTTTACTCCAAGGTTGATATTATTAACATCACTTTCAACCATACCATTAACCTCCCGGTGTTGTGGTGCACATTTGTACACATGCCTCTAAGCTACACCTCCTATGTTTCCATTTGAACTTTTTTCATATCTAAAGAATTTTGCAGTGTTTCTATAAAATCCTTATATGACATTTGGTTTGTGAGAACAAATTTAGAATAAAATTGTGATTCACATCCTATTTTTATTCTCATGTTTGAATACATTCCTAAAAGCTAGAATCATGATTGGCAGCAATCGACATTTTTTATTAGAATGAAGTTTGATTCCACCCTCGTAAATAATTGTTACTACCTTTACCTTTTCATTCTTTAATATATATATATATATATATATTATCCACGTTTATAACTAAAAATATTATAAATACATAGTATATCCATATCATTCCTATACCATTAGATATATCAAAACAAAGGAATAAATTTATCATTCCTCCAATCATTCTATTCCTATCTATTATATTCTGAATTATTCTTGTATACCACAAGAGACGTCAAAATTTCCTCCATGGATGTTTCTAGTGTGAGATAACATCAAATTAAGTGTTTGTACTTTCAACTTTTCACAGTTTAATACCACTCAGATTTTGACATATTAGTGTTTATATATTCAAAATACATGTGATTTAATATCTCCATTAGATAATAATTTGGCGGATGTTTATTTTGATGACTATATGGTAGTAAACCAATTATTTGTACTTTCATTTTTTTGTTGTAATCTTCTAAAATCTAAGATGTCGTACTAAATTGCCAAATATTAATAGTATAGGCACTTAGTCTACTATTATCTCATCATAAAAATAAATATTCATCAAATTATTTTTTAACACAAATATTGAATTGCATATATTTTAAAAGTATTAATTTGCCTAAGTCTAAATATATGACACTAAATTGCTAAAAACGAAAGTATAGACACTTAACTTACTATTATTCATTCAATTTCTAGTGCAATTGCACCTCTTTATCTACTAATACCACCAATACCCTAATGGTTAACACATCTTAAATATCCTATAAAACTTTTCATAAGCAAGAGCAATTAAGTGATCTACTTAAAACATCCACTCACCTTACATAGTAAATTACTTAGCATACTCACTTTATTAACCTTAGTTTATCCTCTTCTCCTTTTCCTCCTTGAAAGGATTTTAAATAACCAAGGGAAACACTTTAGGACCTAATAAGGGCAAGAAGTCATTGGAGAGGTAAAGATTACAAGGAACTCTGGCTCTTTAAACTTCTAAGACACAATTTGTAAACCAATAGCAATGAAGAATACATTTCTTGATGGGAAATCAATCGAATCGATTTACTTGTTGAAGTGGGAAAGCTTGAATTTTCTAATTAATGTTATCAATAAATTGATGTGTAGGTAAGAATCAATGACAAATTGTGTTAATTAAATAAACAGAGATCAAACTAAATGAAATTAAAGAGAAACTCTAAAAACTGAATCTTGAGATCAATTGGATAAGACAATAGGTGAATAATTCTAAAATTGGTGAAATCTAGATTAAAGGTTCACCTAGGAGTCAAAAGAGATTAAAAAGATGATTAATATAAAAAAACACATAGGAAATGCTACAAAACATAACCAACTGGACCTTGAAAAAGGATTTGGGTTGGCCTGTTGGGAAAAAATCAACTAGAGAAGATGGTTGAGCTGAGTTGCATGACTAGTCGACCAACTACCTTTGGTTTATTTTTGTTAGCCGAGTTGACCACCCTTAATCAATTGATCTATGTTGGCCACAATTTGATTTGTCTCCTCAGTTGACAAATTTTTATAAGAGATTACTTATACCCCTATGTATTTATAGGTAAACACAAAAAAAAAAAGAATTATTTAAATCTAGATTTTTGAGAGAAAAATAGATCTTAAGTAATGTAAATTCCTCAAGAATAAGATCTTAACACAAGTTGTTGATGGCAAATATAACCTAAGGCTCACTCGATCTTTTGGGTCTAAAAACCCTTACAGCCCTTGAAAGCCCACAAACACGATAGCTCGATACATCTTGATCTCAAGTCATGGAAGAGCATAGCACCTCTGTCGTGTACGGTGATGCAGGACTCTCTCAAGTCCTCACATCGGGGAAGCTCTGCGAGCTCATTTGGATGGTGGGTTTGCCAACTTAGCCTTGACCCAGCCTGATCCAGAGTCCTCACCCTTAGGTCTTCAACATCTTCAACTATCCTATACGTTCTAGTCACACTTCATGATTAGGGTGACATTAACAGCTCAGCTTCATTCCACGAAGTCAGGCTCACTAAGCTCAGGTACCATCTCCATGCCTATCACCAGGCCTTGTACTAGTTATCCTGGTATGACCTTAAAACCCCATAAATACCCCCCTTACCTCCCTGACAAGGGGATAAGAAAAGGAACAGAAAAAACGTAGAGGACAAACACAAAAGCAAGTTGTCTAATATTCTTTTTGTATGAACCCTACTTCTACCCACAAATCGACTTAGGCATTGGGTAGTCGTGCTAGGAAACCTCCGGTGACCATCTAATCTGTCTTTTGATGTTTGCAAGAGTTATCTCTACCAACCTAGACTCAACTTGTGCAATACGAGTTATTTTAATTTTTTTTTTAGAAATTATAATTTTAAGCTATTGTAGATACCAATACATGTTACTATTATTTGATTATTGTACTTATATATGATTAAGAAATTGGATTGATTTATATGTATTCAAAGAGCAAATCTTTTATTATTATTGATTTTATTATTATGAAAATCAAATGTCAAAACATTGGAACACAAAAATGCCATTTTGTTTTATAATTTTCTCTAGGAATTTCAAACTGCTTGTTTTTTTTTTTAATAAAAATTGTTAGAACCTACACCTTTGGTGTTAGTGCCTGATTCCCAGTTCATAATCTAGTAAGTAGATGTTTTTAGTCTTCTGATCAAATATGTGGGTGTTTCTTGGTTTTTTAAACCTAGTTCCTATTTATGTCAAAATTTTAGTATGAAGATGTACCTAAATTTTTAGGTTTTTCTTAAATGGGATCTGAAGATCTATTCCAATGGATTTTGCTTTTTGTTTATTAATATAATATAAGTAATTGATTTTGTGATTGTTTATGGTGTGTTGGATTATAATAATTAAGTTTTGTGAAGTGTGGCATTGCATTTACTTGCAAGTAGTTTATATTGAGCATTTCTTGCTCACACATTCTTTTTTTGCTGCTATTAATGATGATGTGGACCATCATGAGTACATGGGTCATGATATGTATGTTGGTAGCTAGAGGGTCTTGTAGTAGTAATTTGGCAAAGGAATATTTCTTTGACTATTTCAAATGGAGTGCTTTGTTTATTTTTGTTTGATGATAACTAAATTCATTTTACTATTTAAGAGGTTGTTATAGTTGCGTTGAGATTCCATTTTTGATGATTTATTACATTTGCAGATTGAGTTATTTTAAGTGTTTATAAGTTTTATTTGTGATTCTAGGGAGTTTACAAGTTTTAGTGGTCTTGCATGTTCTTGTTTGGGCACCTATGTACATGAAACCCATGATGCCTTATTCCAGATATGATAACTGCAGGTGGTATTAAAACTTAGATTACTAGAATCTTAATAAGGTTAAGTTGATAATCTATTAGATAAATAGCTGTGGAGAGAAAGTAGAAGCGATCTTATTCCTGACTGTGATTCATTGTTGCCTACTTAAAGTTTGTATTATTTATGTTATGCATACGTTGTGACATGTTGCTTTTTGAGTATGCACTTTATCTTTGAAAGTTTATGTTAAATACAATGTAAACCAAAAACTCTCATAATATTGTTGATGATAAGTAATGGAATTAAAATTTCAAGGAGAATCTCCTATCTTCATCACTAAACCTACCAGTACAATCTGCGGTTATACAACTAGTTAATCAACACTCTGGTTAGAATGATATAATAGCAAAATTAATACAACGTACAAGTGATGTAAGTTTTGATCAATAAGTTGATGAATAAGAATGACAATGGTCGAGGGATTGAGTTGGTTAATGGTTAGTAGGCTCAAAATAGGAATAAGAATGGGTAAGGCATTATCACTTGTCATTCATCTTTAGTGCAAGAGCACTCAATCAATAAGCTATTATGTACTGTTTCAAGAGTAGCTACTTCTAGGAAAGCCTCTTGGCTGTCTCTATACCCCTACCTCCTTTGTCATTGAGCGGTCATTCATTTAAAAATCAAAGCCTTTAAAAAAGGAGTCAATCTGTCATTGAAATATCCCAAAATTTATTACAAGGTTGTTAATAATAATAATAATAATAATAATAATAATAATAATAATAATAATAATAATAATAAAGGATTTATTAAGGAAAAATAAAATAAAAAACTACAAGGAATTAACTAATTAACAAGAATAATTAAACAAAATAAAAATGAGAATAGTAAATCGTTGCATAACTAAAGAATACTTACTGGAAGGGCATGAAGGTCAATTCAAGCCTAATGTTCCTATGGTAGTGTAAATTACAAGGGCAAGATGGTCATTTTGAGCTTAAACGTGTATTTACATTTAGAAGTTCCACCAACACATATTTTTACCCAAAATTTTATCACTCCTTTCATTTGTACATCTCTCAAACTTTCGAAATAAAGCTGAAACACTCTCTCGCTTCTTCAATAAGACAAAACACTCTCTCTTCATTTAGATCTAATTCTAGGCTTCTTGAACAAACCAACTAAAGCGAGAAGGTAAACACTGAATCCTAAACATTTTTTTCTTAAATCCATAGTACTAATACAACTTTGATTCATAGGAACATAAATTAAGGATCAAAGGAGGTTTGAGAAGGGTTAAGAAGCTTCTTTAATAAGCATTACCAGAGTAGTAATATTATTAATGTATTTATTATGTTAATCCGCTTAGGTAAGTACATTAATCTCATGTTCTTGTTGTGATCTCGTGATTTGAATGATTGGGAACTTGTGTTTGAATTTTGTAGTTATATATATTTTTTATGTGGATTGATAAGTAGATGAATAAAGATTAAGTTGTCACTGATTGGAAGAGTGATAACATGGTTGGAAACCATAGAAATCATTGAAATTTTGATATTGCTATTATTCTTTGGATGTGTTAATTATTAAAAAAAATTAATCAAAATAATCAACTAGGTGAAAGTGCATGATTAAAACATGGTTTAAATGCTAATAAGTATTGGAAGTTCAATTTATATACATTATATATATGCATGTTGGACACTAAATGTTAATCTGAGATGTAAAGTCTAAATAAAATATCAAATGAATTTATGTTTAGATGAAATTCATAGGAATGGTAGATTAGTATTTACCTTAAGTCATATCTGCTCTGTGAGCACATACCGGATTATAACACCTTAAGATTTGAAGTGTTACATAGTATAAAATTTAACTAAATCATCCAAAATTCATGAATATAATTTCTTAAATACCGTCATTAGTTGAATGAATCAAGACAAGCACTATGGTACACAAAACCCAAAACATTATGAACCATTATCATGTTGGCTAAACTTAAAGAGAGAAAAAAAATCCATTTATCATCATCTTATGCTATATAATACTACAAAGTAGATTTAGTACTAAAATCACGACATACGTCCCATTCAATCCATTATCTCCCGAAGACGTGTGATATTCTCAATCTAACATCAAATAAAACTAACATCCCAATCGTGGTTATGTGCCGCCTGGTTTGGTGTGCGACATCTTTTGACCGGATGAAGTAATAATCCAAGTGAGACTTTTCTTTATCCTTGATAATCTTCTTGGTCAATTTGCGCACTTTCCAATTAAAAATAAGTTCAAGTAACTAACATTATACCCTTCCAAATCAACTGCATTATACTTTTTTATTGATTTAACGAAGCAATATAATCTCTGCTTTATTAGTAAATAAATTAAGTCATGGATTTCAACTTTTGTACCTTTTTTTTTTTTTTATATACTCAACTTCTCGTATGCGGCCATTATACCTATCAAAATATTGGAGGAAGGACATCTAATGATAGATAAATAACACATGTACATGCCCCATTGCTTATTAAAAAATACATATAATTTTCATTTTGTATACCGGAGTTACATTTGTTGAACTCTACATAGCCGGTTCATCAGGATAAAAAAACATCGGTTAGATATTAAAAACAGGCACATATGACACATATAGGAAGGGAAAAAGTCATCAAAATTAAAAACAATTCTCTCTTTCTATTAATTTACACGTCTTGCATTTTTTTCTCCCTATGAATTTATGTGTGTATTTTAAACATCTAATTTAATAAAAATAAGTAAAATGTAAAATCCAAAACATAGGTGTGTTATATGTTGGGTATTTTGCAAATTAGCTCCCTAAATTTTTATCAAGCGACTTTCAAAGTGAGCATTTTGACTCTTTTAATTTTTAAAAATTGATACAGTAAAATCATTTAATATTTTTTATGAATTTTTAGCAGGTGGGGAATGTTAAATCAACATATAGATAAATGTTTAAAGGATGAATCTATATATAGGTAAAAGTTAGATGGAGCATTTCGTAACTCTATTCATTTTATTTCAATAAAAAATATCAAGTGTTTTTAATTCTATCGATTTTTTAAAGTTGAAGAGTTTAAAATGTTCACTTTGAAAGATTAAGAAGGTAATTTGCAATTGCATTTATATTTTTCTAACTAAGTTTAAAATTATATTTTCAATAAAAAAATCGTAATTGCATATCTCTGGTAGGTTGGTTTCTTGGCCGCAACAGAGAGTTCAAGAAGCTTGAGCTATCCCCTCATCGGGCAAAAAAGAAAAAGAAGCTTGGTCTTGACCTAAAAGTAAATGATTAGCATGGGAAGTGCTAGAAGCCAGAGGAGGGGTTTGGCCAAGTGGGCGGTGGTGTCAAAAGTCATATCAACCACGTGGTTTAATATTTCAAATGGAGCCAAAACTGTTAGTTGTCGGTCGGTTTGTGCGCAATGTTCCAGTTTCCGGTTTTAACTTCTAATATTTGACCGACTGCTAAACTAGCGCATTCTTCTGAATATTCAACCCTTATCTATTCGGTCTTCCTCTGTCCTCTGCCATGACAAACACTTAGGCATTTATCACGGTCTTGTAATTTAACAAAATTACTATTGGTATTTAGCATATTTAAATTTTTTGTTGTTTTAATTGAATAAAAAATTACAAAGTTATTCAATTCTCTTATGATCGTAATAAATGGTTTAAAAAATAAAATATATAAATAAATCGCAATCTAAGTGATTTACCGAGTACTAGAGGAGTATCCGTGTGTTGGTGCGATTTTTAAAATGAAATAATTATTTGTATTTACTGCTACAGCCATTAAAATCAATTCTTATTGTAATTCATTATACAATAATACAACCATTGATAAATTCTATGGTCCCATCATTAATTTTGATGAGACCGATCTTGTCACAATGCAACCGTTTACACCATATCCAACTTTGATCAAATTACAAAAATAATTAACATTTAAATTATTATATTTATTTTAATAGTTAGATGATTAACTGGATGGAGACCATAGAAGTTCCTTATAATCATTACATATATGTCTATACTATTTAAAACAAATTAAAAAGATTAAAAGGATTATGTACCTTCGGTATGAATGCTTTCAAATAAAGGAAAAAGTCAATATTCTTATGGCCTAATAACATTAGGTTTGAAGTTCTAAATAACAGATATTAGATTTGAATTTCACATCTCCCATTATAACACCAAAAACAAATAAAAAAATTAAAGATATAAGAATATTAATAAAAATAGTTCTTTCTTATGTGCAAGTTATAGTTGCAAGATGTTGTTAAGGAATCAAAGATTATTTGTCTTTTTATATAAAAAGAAAAAAAAAATAATGTGATAGTGAAAAAACTCGATTTATTTATTGAAGGTAATATTGTCTTCAGTATTCAATTTGTTTTTCTTTGTCATATATGTACTTACGACAATGGTTTGAGGAGACCAAAACCTTAGAAATTGTATTCATAACAATAACAACGAATCTAGTTAAAACCAGTCCTCAAGAGCTAATTGCTGCCCACGGCCACCTACACCTCCACTGCAAAAACTAAACCCCGTAGCTGGCAGATTCATTATAAACCTTGCTAGAAATGACCAAACCAAACAACAACAATGCTACATAACATAGCAAATGATGCAGTATTTATGTAGGACAGGAATGGCAAGCAGGTCCTAAAAGTGAATCCACTAAAGGCTAAAGAGTGGACAGAAGAGATGAAAAGGGCATCTGCTGCTTATGAAGCTACCTCATATGGTTTTGGAGGTTTTGCATTAAATTGGTGGAAAGTAGCTCAGAGACTCATTGCTTAGAGAATGATTTGGGAGGCCATTGTTCTTCCCCAGTGGTTTACACAAGAAGATGGTTGCAAATTTGCTTAATGTGAATTAGGATAGCAAACTAGTATAGGAATAAATGGCATAATTGAATAGATTAATAAAGTTTATACCATAAGTATCAATGGACGAAGAATCTAAGATTTAAAAGTTAATGACTGGGTTAAACCGAGAATACAACATGAGATGGTAGGACGCATAGAAGTTGTCAACAAGACTAAGAGCATAATCAGATTAAAAAAAACAAGACATAGTGAAGAACTATGTTGTTTTGGGAAAAAGGCCACTTGGTAATTGCTTGAATGATGGTGAGCCTATTATTTAAGTCCATGATTTATATTAGATTCCTTTTGATGCTATTGGTTGTTTCATAAGTCCTATCTAATATCAAACTTCCATTCACTCACGAACAATTCATTTTCAATATTTGTATTAATTATTCAATTCCAACACCGCATATATCTAACTTAGATTTAATTAATTAGAATTACTTAGATTTGTAGGTTAGATAATAGGGATAGAGTGGATATTATTACTTCGAATATCTTTGAGGTAGGATGTTTGGTATTTAATTTTTATACTATTGATTGATAGGTGTACTTACCTTTAAACAATCAGAGGATAAAATTAAGGATAGAATTTTTAACTTAGTGAAAATGATCACATCATATATCAATTGAAAAATAATTGAAATAATAAAATACTTTTTTTTTAATGTGTAAATTAGAATTTGGCTACCTAAGACTCAACTTAAAAACAAATGTCAAGGTAAGGTCATTTGTCGCCAAACGCAATAATATAAAATCCAATTAAAGGCAAACCCACTTAAAATATATTATTCTCAAACTTTTTCGTGTTCTCAAATTGGTTGCATGCATTGTGGATGGAACTCCAATTAATGGACACAGTCTCTATGAGGAATTTCCTTAAACAATTTACACATATTAAAGATGAACCTAATTTAAAATGCATATAAAGGAGACTGATAGAGAGGGGAAGTTATGGTTTGGGTAGACCTTAAGATAACGTTACGAATGTGAAAATATACTAGACTAAACTCAGGAGTGGAGAGAAGAGTAGAATGAGTTTTGACACAAAGTTAACATTTTTTTTTATGAATTTTAGGAAAAAAAACAATATAAATTATGAACATAATAAATATACTGCTAAATATAAATAAAGAGAGAGTTAAAAAAAATGAAGCTTAGATTTTTAGGTAAAGCTTGTACCACCATCTATTTTTTAGAAACATCAATTGCTTTTAACCGGGAACTTCACACACCACTTTTATTGATCATTAAAATAAGATGTTCAAGTGACTACATGAAGTATCATCCTTAAGAAATCAAAAAAGTGTAATGCTTATTACAAAATTGCAAATCTAAACATACTAAGCACTACACTTCTTCTCACTCAATATGAAGCTTTATCAGCAAATGACAAATATAAATTTCTTATGTATTCTAGTGAATGAAAATTATTAAAATCTTCTTCCTAGCTAGTAGAACTTATATTTTTAGCCTTCAAAGACCTATCAACATCACACTTAATTCTCACTTCACAACAAGTTTGAACATTTTACAATGCTTTGAACTCTTTAACACACCTTGCATCAAACAACTATCTAGTTAATGAAAGTTTGGAACTTTTCTTATTAGATATTTCAAACTCTATTCATGTTCGGTGGAGCTTCAACCATTTTGTATGGAAAGATTTGAATCTTTTCACACATATTCTAAACTTTTCCATGCAAAACCTAAATGCACAATAAGAAGGGAAAATTTCTAGATGTCCTTTAATAAAAGATATAAAATATTTTTAATATATTTTAAATTTTTGGTAACGTTTAATAAACGTAATCAGAGGACAAATTTCTTGTAGCGATAGTATTTGAATATTTTACCATATTTCCATGTACAATATGTAACAAATTCGAATGAAGAGACTTGTAATGAATTGGGTGATTTAATATTAAGTTGAATTTAAATTTGATTCAAATTTTTTAAATTTATATTAGACTCAAGTTTGACCGACCTCTATTGAGTTCATTTTATAGCTAAAATAATATTAATTAACTTAAGCTTAATTGTACTTACAAGCTTGTCAAGATAGATATTATAAGTAGACATGGGCACAAAACAGTTTTGGCTTAGACCCACCGAGTCACATGATTGGTCAAAGGTAGCTCGGAATAGACATGGGCTAGTTCATGGCTTATTGAACTGTTCAATATTTAAACAAATAAAACTAATTTAAAAATAGAATATTTTAATATAAAAAATAAAAATAGAAATAAAAAGATAAAATTTAAAATTAACATTAACAAAACTTTAACATAAAATAAAATTGGAAGAAAGGCAAAGTAAGTATTTTTGGCAATTTAATGTCTCATCTATAGATTTTGAAAATATATTGCTTTTACTTCCTAAGTATTACAATTTAATGTCTTTGTTGAATAATATTTAATGGAAGTTTATTTTGATAATAGGATAATGATATAAATTTGGCAAAAAATTATCAAAATCTAAAGATACGGTACTAAATTGTAAGAAAATTACTAAAAAAAATGAAAGTATAGGCACTTTGTATGCCATCATATTGTCATCAAAATAAACATCCATGAAATATTATTTAACAAAAATAGTGAATCGCATATACTTTAAAAGTACAAGAACTAATTTAAAAAAATTATTGATAAGATACAAAATTGCTAAAAATTGGAAGTACGGACATTAATTTGTCACTATCCTACTTAAGAACAATAGTCTCTAACTCATTTGTTGAAGGAATTATTCAAAAAATAATAAAAACATATTATGTAGGCCCTTATTTCGGTAGGACCGATATTTATAAATAGCAACCAAGAGCTTAAGGTAAGTCATTTGGACTAATCGAATTCACCTAGTTCTCTCATGACCCCACATTAATTTAAGCATCGGAGTGACCATGTTGGACTACCCTTCAGCACACCATTAATGAGTTTTCTTTGGTTACAGGCCCATCAAAGCTATATTGACAAATTTCCCTTGCAACACCCACAAAGAAAGAAGTCCCATATTGATACAATGCAATATTTTCTTTTGGTTAGAAGTCTATGTGAATCAAATTTTAGTGTATTTATTGCTTGTATTGTTAATAACAACATATTAAATATTATGAATAGATAATAAATATTCTATATTCGTATCAAAATAGTTTGAACATCCTTTTCTTATTTGTACTTTTTTTCCCATTTTTCTTTTTAATATGGTTGTGACTCATCTTGACCCTGCAGGTTAAGGGCCTTAACCACCTCTGACCCAGCAAGGCTTATTAAATAAGCCATGACCCATATAGCCTAGCGAGTAGTGTGGCATCACTAGTCAAACCCGACTATTGCCTATGTCTAATTGTGAGATTTAGACTTGACTCGGCAAATTGCTCAAATAATTCAAGTTTGATTCAACTAATGTGGAATCGAACATGAGAAAATAACTTGAATTTCAATTGCTTTCAAATATTTGGGTCATATATAATCCTAGAATTGACTACTTTTCCCAAAATGTTTTGATTCAAACCATAAATACTATCAAATGCAAACAAGCTATACATGAGCCAAGTTGAGCTTAGATTTTTTAGGTCCAAGTTTGATTAGTTGGAAAAATTATTAATGCCAACCAAGGATGTACTTTTATTGAGTGTAAAAAATTACAAGCATGAGCTTGGTTCATTTAAATATATATTGAGCATTAATTCAAGTCAAATTAAATGTAAAACGAGTAAAATTCAAATAACTTCAGAGTGACTTGATGCATATATAGCCCTATTAATAGCTATGATAAAATTAAACTTACAAATTATAAATTGAATAATTATACTATCCTTACATGTAATATGGACAAAATAATATCTTGGTAACCATATAAATAAAACTATACCACTAACAATAAGACCACCAAGATTTTAATTATGAAATTTCCTTTTACCTCTCAATTTTTTTGAAAAAGAAAAAGCCAATTGTGTAATTTCATACATATAATATATATATAATATGAACCTATTCTTAAGCTTATATGGTATTCTAACTCAATTCATTCACAGATTAAATTTCAGGAGTTGAACTGAATTTAAATAGCTCTTAAATATTTCGATTCATTAAAAATCCTAAAAGGAAACGTGTAAGAGCTCATCTCGAAAATCCAAATAAACGCCTATGAGAGGGGTTATTCCACATGAAGCATGACCGATTTTTCATCCCTCTGTATTTGACCAAATTGTGTTCGAATATGAAGTTCTTTACTCTGATTATCTTCTCGAGAAAAGGTTTTAAACGTTCTTCATATAATACTACATATGGGCTAAGTTATGAGCATTAAGTAAAGCGGGGTTGCTTGGGTGGGGCTTAACCTTACCATGTGTGGGCAATAAATGATGATTACGTTAAAAAACTATCACATATGCTGTTCATTTACCCAAGGTGAAAAATTGGCACTAATCATGGGCATCTATTTATAGCATGTGACGTTTCAATAAAACACCAATATTTGAAAGAAAAACAATGAAAAAGCAAAAGTTAGGTTAGCACCGTTGGACACGTATGACGTAGTACCATTATGATTTCAAAACCTGTAAAAGAAGCTTTTGGCCACATTTGACTTAAGAATGTAATCATGCGAATCTGGTACCTCATAATTTCACATGTTTCACCTTTCAGTTCTTGCTTTTTAGAGATGGGTTAATATGGTAGGTTTTTTGGAATTTTAATAAAATATATAATTAGATTTTAAAATTTTAAAATTAGTTAATTTAATATTTAAAATTTAAAATTAATATATTTAGTATTTAAAATAATTTTTTTATGCATATTAACAGTATTTTTATCTTGTTCTTTTAAGTATAAAATTGATTAATTTTAAAGTTTTTCAGATATCAAATTAATTAATTTCAAAGTTTAAATACTAAATCATTCATTTTTAAAGTTTAAATATTTAATTTTATATATTTTATCAAAAATCAAATAACATTTATGGAACATTAGAATAGTGATCGAGCTTCCTTTCTCCAATAAAATTTTATAATACTATACATAGACACAGAGTTTCTGTGTATAAAATTTTAAATATAAAGAGGGAAAAGGGAAAATGAAAAAAAAAAAAAAAGGAACTTTAGATGACGAAGGGTGGCATGTGGCAACTTAGATATTCCTTTTTTTGTTTTTTTACTAGACTATTTCAGACCACACGTCCCACATAACTAAAGCGTCATTAATATTAAAATTTTTACTATTTAAACATTAATATTAGTTGTATCCCAGTGAAAATCTGCATTCAAAGTCTCTTAATAAATTTAGTGCTAGAAGGGTAAACTTTCTAAAGAGAATAAATTTGTTCATCCCCTAAATATTTTATCATTATCTTATTTCCACTAATCACTAGCCATATTTCTTCAACAGATTTATCTTTACACTAGATCGAAATGAAAACAACGATTCAACATATTAGTTATTCCATACTAAATAATACGGCTTGGTTCATGAATACTTAACCATAAAAAATCAGTTTGGTCCATATGTTTGAATGATAAATAATTGAATAAATTATATTAGAAGGTATTTATATTTATTATTAATATCTTATTTAAATCATTTTATAAAATATTAATTTTTTTTTTAATTATTCGCACATGATAACTTAAGATGGAGAATGAAAAATGAGCAACTTCTAAGTCAACTAAAAATTATTAATTGTGGCATTCACATACTCCACGTAACAAGATTTGACCAGATATATATTATCTCGAATCATTTAAATTGATTTGGAATTATAAGATGGAAACAAGAAGGACGGATAATAATTAAAGATTTTTGGTATAACAAATTGAAAAGGAGTTGGAGCGGGTTACAACTTATATTTAGATATCTTATTTATAAAATACAAAGAAAAAAAAAACAGTTATAGTTGACATGGATGAATAATAACTAAGTTTTCTATGGTTCCGTTTTTATTCAATGGCTTACACTATATTTAATTGTGATTGAATCATTAAAATAGTTAATATTTTAATTACTATATTTATTTTAATAATTAAATGGTTGACTGGACGGTCCCTTTATAGAACCATAGATGCTCCCCAACTATTTAATAAAATTTAGGACATTTTCTATCATATTTGAACATTTTGAGCTTATATGATATTAATTAGTCAAGATTGTTATATCCAGCTGACATGAATAGCAATTACCTAATAGAATCAATCAGAATATGTGTTTTTTCCCCCAAAACTGTAGTAGATGGCAATTAAAAAATAGTAAATTACACTAAAAAGTATCAATGTTTGGTTTAAGTTCATTTATTTGAAGAAAGTATTAAAGTTTCAAGTGGTTAAAAAGAGGAATCCATCTTTTACAAATTAAATGAAGTATTAACGTGTTACAAAGTTCATTTAAGGAATCAACATTTAGATTAATTTATAATTAAGTTTCTTTAATTTCCTTTAGTAGTCATTTATTGATATTTTATTTGACTCACCTTGTAAAACGTTACTACTTGAACGCTTATTCACTTGGTTAAATGAATAAAGTTATAGTAGAATTTCTATTATGAAGGAATGAAATAGAACTGTAATAGAATTTTTCTTTACTAATTTTTCACTTGAATGGTGATATTTTGAAAAAAAAAAAAAAAGATAGTTCCAGGCTTTCAGCATTGAATTTGTATTCATAAATTTGAATAAAGAATTGCTATTCAATATTTTGTATAATAGAGATTTATCGTGGAATTGCTATTCAGTGAATTGAACGTCGAAATAACTATTTGTAAGGAATAAGATTGTAATGAAATTGCAATTACAACGAAATGAACAAGTAAAAAATACTGATATCTTAAATTAATTTATCTTTAAATGTTGATTTCTCTTTTTAATCATGCAAAATCTTGATACTTTAAATACATTTTTCATTAAATATTGATACTTTTTGATATAATTATTCATAAAAAAAAAGCAAAAGAAAAAGCTTAAGTAGCATTAGTTAGGTCTAATTTCTGAGGCGAGATTTAGGTAACATGAATATGATAAGAAAAGGCATAAAATATGTTGTAGAAAAGTAAATGTAAATTCGATGATCCCACCTTCCATTTTTATTTTTATATAATTTTAGAAACTGTGCCACAGGGAAATCGTTTTTAAAACCGATTTTCTTGGTTTACTTATGGCCTCAGTGCTCTGGGGTCCAATAAAACGTTTCACACGTTGACTCCTAAAGGGAAAGCAAAACCCTCAATATTAACTTGTTTGGAAGTTGCAACAAACTAGAAAGGAGTGGTGAGGAGGCGTTTGAGAGACAGCTAACATACCTTGACCAGACGTAGTATATAGTATATGCACTTGAGACGAACTTTAAGTACCAAACCGTTGGAGAAGGTCAAAGCACGGGAATATATATCGATGCTTTATGTTATCTACACTTTTTTTATACATATAATGCTGGGATTCGTTAAGCTATGTACTTCATAGTGATTGGTGGCATTATTGTTTATAGTATTGGATTGGATAAAAATTATTATACTATATTATCTGATTTATAAAATATATTTAGGATCACACAAAATTTTTTTCATAAGACTTGATGAGATTTAAAATTTTATCTTTTATATTTGATATGCAAAAATATTAGAATTAGATACAAATAAAATCTTTTAATAAGAATCTATGTAATACTATCTAGTGGTGTGCATACAAAAATAATACAAGAAAAGTATTCTATCTAGTACTCTTCGTATTGTGCTGTCAAATTCTTCATGTCTTATTCGATCCTTACAACCAAACACTATCTACATGTATGTTTCTCATAAAGATAATTTTGTTGATGATACGTATAACTTCTTATCGACACTAAAGTGATTACCCTAAAAAAGAATAAATATGTATGAAAGATTCTTATTTCAACATGCCGTGGGTACAAATACTGATATAATCGTCATTAGACACTTCCATAACTCATAAGTTTTTTTTTTTTTTTACCCAAACTCATGGGTTTTTTTCTGTTTGTTTCATCTTTTTTTAGTTGTTTTGACATTTTATATTTATCGTTTTCAAAAGGATATTTGTCAAAATATATATATATATAGATGAAAAACATGCATTTTTACTCATAAACAGATCAAAAAGATCAGAACAGATAAGACATAAATATGATATATATCAGACAATCCAAACAAACCCTTAAACATCTTTTGATTTGTTGATGTCAAAGTTGAATATTACAACTTAAAGCATGTTTACTTTTTGGTTCATGATAATGGATGGACCCATTGAAGAATTAAGGAATAATCCTCGGTTAAGGTTCTCTCTCTCTCTCTCTTTACTTTATTTGAAATTTAAAGACCTAATGCTTTGGCTTTTTAATGGGCCCTAAATCCTATTTGTTAATGAAATGGGTTCAAAACATTCTTATTTGTTTTATGATGAAGCCAAATATAACAACTTCATGAAAGTTTTTCCTTTCATTCTTTGACACAAAATATGACACTGGTTAGAAAAAGTGACAACTCTTAGTTAAGGTTTCCTCTCTCTCTCTCTCTCTCTCTCTCCCTCTCTCTTCTTTTTTTGAAATTTACATGTTTCCTTAGAAAAAAATAAATAAATAAATAAGTAAAGACATTCTTCCACCGTTTTTTTTTTTTTAAAGTAGACATGATACTTGAAGGTACTTATAAAATTTGTAGAAATGAGAGATTGGCATGTTACATATGACTTAGTTCCTTTTTTTCTCTCTTAAATTTGGTTTAGTTTGTGCCTTATCTAGCCCTTATTTGCATCCATTCTGTCTCTTTCTCTCTCTTTATAACTTGTATTTGATTCATGTGTTGTTATATCATAATATGTACATTTGATGCTTCATTTTTTTGTATCTTAGTTCCCTTCTTATTTTACACATCAAATATTTTCATGATTGCATTATATGGTCATGAATGACACACACAAACATATGGGATATGGACATCATTTAAAAGCAAAAAGAAGTAGCTCCTACTCTTATATTGTAGGTCTATTTTTGTTAGGAAATTCAATCTAATCTTTGAAAAAAAAAAGAAAAAAAATTAAAATTGCATATATTGGGACACACTTTATAATAAAGTAAAGGATTATAATGCATATCACCAATAAAATATGGCCCCCCTTCAGAGGAAAGGTGGAAAGTTTGTTTATTTGACATCTTAATACTTACCTTAAAAATTTAATTTTAGTGAAAAGTTTGTTTATTTATGCTTTCTTATTATGCTTTCTTGCTCATGAAGTCATAGCAAGTGCCTTTATTTGAAGGATTTTGAGTTTATACATAACATATTGTTTTAGCGATATATATCTAACTCTCTCTTGCCTTATCTCTAATGGATCATATTCTCATTGTAATTAGGTAGTTCATGTTACATCACATTTAATAAAGAATTAATAAGAAAAAAGCCTATGTCTAAGATGTTCTCTTTACTTCTAATTTTATTTTGTACCCTTTCTACCACTTTGCAAGGGGATAGGTTAGTCTTCTCCAATGGTATTAATTGACTACATTTAAAGATATTAATTAATTATTAGTAGTGTCAATTAATGATGGAATATTGTTGATTTTGTCAAATATATATGCTTGACAATATTTTGCATGGTGTAGATGGAGTATATTATAACAAAGGGCTAATAAAGAGTATTAAAGTAAGAGTAACTGATGTTATGCGGGGTCGCTAAATGAGATATATAAAGTGATTGGAGTCAACTCTTGCATAAGTGGGGTGGAAGTGTGATAAATGCAAAATAATCATGGTTCAGATATGGTATTTTTGAGATTTAATGATTGATTTTTATGAATATTTTGAAAAAAAAAGACACATAATTGGTTAAAATATTGATTCCGAGTTTTTAAGGAGTTATTTGAGCTTTAAGAAGTCTTTTTTTTTCCTCTTATAAAATGGAGCAAGTATTAGCCCATTAGTCAAAATAGGAAAAAAATGCAAAGTACATAAGTGTTAACTTGACCTGCTTGTGTTGGAGACAAAGTGTATGACTTCAAGAGTACACGAGCTTGCACATGACTTGTGCAAGAGGTTGTGTTGGAAATAGAGAAGTATCATGTGTTGAACATGACTCAAGGACACAAGTCGTGTTCAGGGTCATGTTGGAAGAGCATTCAATGAAAAATTGTGCGTTCTTTTAGCGTACAAGAGTGAGTACACAGCCATGTACTTTGACCTTGTATAAAACAGTTTCCTATTTTATTTCAAATCTTGCATATATTTAAAAAGACATTATTATGATTTAACTTAGTTTGTATCCTATAATTAGAATTAGAGAGATATTTAAGGGAGGAAAGTCTAAACTTGAAGAGATTTAAAAGAAGATTGACTTTACTATGTAAATATATGATTCCACTTTATTGAGACAGATAAGTAGATGGAGTTAAGGTTTTTAGAGAGATAGTATAGTGAGAGAAGTCAAGATTACTAAAGTTTATGAAGATTGCAGGAGGGAAGATTAAAAACATGTTTATTATGAATTCTTTCTGCTTTTCTAGTTTCTGTGTTTTGATTGTCAATTCTATGGAAGAATAGATTGTTTATACCCTAACTTTGAAGAACCCTAATTTTATCATGTAATTAGAAGTTATTTGTTTTCAATAATAGATAAATTTCTTGAATTTGTTTATATGTGCTTACTTGTTTATTGAATTAATATATCTAGAATACTAACTCAATGTTAGATTTAACAATAGTATATTTATAAGTCGCTATTATAAATGGGTAAATTATACCGAAAGGTCCCAATATTTGGAGGTAAGTTCATATGAAGTTTCAACATCTTGAGTGGTTCAAAAGAGGTCCCAACATTTGGAGGAATGGTTCAATTCAAGTCTCCATGGATATGTATTAATAGAAGAAATATTTAATTCAAACTCATAAGACTCTTCTCCTATTGACACGTGTCAATAGGGACCTGAATTGACCCACTTTTCCAAACGTTGGGACCTCAATGAACTTATCTCCAAACGTTAAGACATTTCGGTGTAATTTACCCTATTATAAACAGATCTTGCATAAACAAATAGAATTGTATGCATTCCTAGAGATAGGGTGACATAATTCTTTTATATTTAATTAAAAGCTATGCAAGTTTAAATCTAATAGTAGATTCTTTGTACGAAGTAATATGATTCCAGATTGCTATTAGTCAAGAAGAGATTCTGTGGATTAATATATGATTAGGAGTTAATTGTCTTGAGAGGGATATTAATCCAATTTAGGAATTTTGTAGTTCAAAAATTAATTTATTAATTGATACCATTAGACAAAGTTATATAATAGATTAGTAGAAATTCAATTGTTATAGTAAGTCCTGCAATTTGAAATCTTCATGAAAATAAATCTTGATTGAGTTAGTAGTAGTAGTTAGTAATTTTTGTAAAATTTATTGATCATTTAAGATATATTAAGAGCATAAGAGTGATTATTAGTACTTGAAAAAATCTTTGTTGGAACGAAACCTCTACTTAATTCTTATGTTATAAATTGATAGGTATATTTGTTTTAAAGTGGTTGTAGGATAGAATTACTACTATATTTTTACTTTGTTGATAGAAGAATATAGGTCGGGACCTTCTCGGCCCACTACCACCTAAACATACACCAGAGAGCCTAAGAAGAGCCTAGAAGATCATCAAGACCACTGGCTCATGAAAAGCCACAGTTAGCTATTTTGATAGGCATGGTTTATTCTCGTTCTAAATAGCTAATTAAGTCTAATTTACAGTTTATTGATGTAATTTGTAGTAGAATTGGTACTTAATTGGTATGTGTATTCATTTCATGTCAAATCGAAGCACACTAGAAGTTTTAGAAGGAATTTGAGGAGAGTTTAATAAAAAACAAAGCAAAGGACTAAAAAGCATGGTAAGAATGTAGTTGTATGCCAGTGGTCCTAGTGTAAGTGAAGACAAATCAACCCCATAACAGATAAAAAGAAGCTTTCGATACCAACCATGCTGAGACCTCAGCAAAGTAAGAACCAACTTGATCTAGCTTCTACTCAGTTACCAGTTGCTTCAACAGATGATGAAGCTCCTGAGCTGCCAAACCTATAACCACATATTACTAGCAATGTTGGCTTTTTAGACCCAAGACATATCTTGGAGCTTAAGAATCCATGCAAAAAATTGTCTATAAGAATGTTGAGAACAAGCGTTCTAATGCCTACCTACAAGCTAGATTCACAAAGCTAGAAGGGTTGAAGAACCTGCGCCTAGAGGATTAAGCTTCCAGTGCACAACGGAGCGATTCTCCAACGTGGTCGACCTCAAAACATGATGGGACATCATCTTGGAGAAAACATTGGCATACCGTGACCCCACTACGTTTAGCGCCTCCATAAGATATCAATCCTATAGCTCGAGACCAACTCCAAATGTGTATCGGAGACCCGCTGCTTCCAAGAGACTAGTGAGAATCACCTCTTAAGCCTCACGAGAGCAGAGAACGTCTTAACACCTAACTTGAACATTTTCAAATCATTGTCTAAGAGAAAAAAGGCGTTCAAAAGTAGATCGCGTAAGCCTAGATTAGCCTGACTCGTGAAGACCACCTGCCCACACTCTTTGCCATGGAGGCCCATCCGAGCTTAGAGAACGAACGTGCCCTTAAGGAGATAAAAAACATGATGAGAAGGTTATCAACTACCAAAGAAAGCTTTAAGAATGGGTCCACCGCTGCCACGAAAAACACACTTTGTACCTGAGAACCAGTAAGAGGTACTCCTACCTGGAGCTCGACTCATGAACTTAGAGTCCTACGATGCGACTAATGACGCTAAAGATCACATCACCCAGTTTCAATCTACCATAGCAATACATAACTTCTCAAACTTCGTTTGGGGCAAGACTTTCCCCACCACATTCTATGGTGTAACTCAAACATGGTTCAATAAGCTCGAATCTAATATGATAAATTTGTTCAACCAGCTCAGCGAACTCTTCGTAACACATTTCATGGCAAGCAAATCGCTAGAGAAGAACAATTTTGTACCTCTACATCATACGATGAAGGTAAGGCGAACCCTGAGGAAGTATCTAGCAAGATTCAATAATAGAGGTTCCAAATTTGAACCTAAGCATAGTCCTTGAAGCCATTGAACAAGGAGTCCTTGTGAATAGTCCCTCCTTTGACTCTATCTTTAAATGTGAACTCACCATACTGGTGCAAGTAAGAAAGAAAGCATAGAGATATATTCGACATGAAGACACAAAAAATGCTAGAAAGGAGATCAAGACCAAGATTGAGGTCGCTCGAGCTAAACAAAATCAACATTAAGGCAGGGGGAACCTAAGAGATCACCGTATCTTCAATAACCAAAACAACATTAACTTAGGTTATAGGGATAGTGATAAGAGGAAGCTCTTGCTAATGTACGATGAGTTCACCCCTCTAAAGCTACTTGTATACGGTGTATTCCTTGAAGTAAGAAACCAAGGTCTCCTCTTAGCACCTCCTCCCATGAGGCCCAGCTCAAAGTAAAAAGAATCAAGGTAAAATTGCAACTATTATCACGATTGTGGGCATGATATGAAGAGCTAATGGCAACTAAAAAGTGTAATTGAAAATTTCATACGACATGGGTGATTGAAATAGTACATCGACCATGATATGGAAGAACTCGAGCCATCAGCTCATAAAAGGAGGACTGATGAAAAAGAGAAAAACCAAGAGGCCGATACCTATGACTACCCTGATCGGCTGTGGCCTACCTAAGAATGCCATGGAGAGATCAAAACCATCATAGGAAGACCCTAGACCTCAGTTCGAGCAGGACTATAATCAAGCCCAACCAAATTATGGCAAGTGATGAACTTGAAACCTAAGAGTGCTAAGATCAACACCATCATCTCCTTTAGCAACGAAGACTTCAGAGGGATCCAAACCCTTCACCTAGATGCCTTAGTTATCTCAACTCACATATTGGACTGGAGGGTTAAAGGAGTGCTAATTGACACTGGAAATAGCATTAATATTCTCTTCAACCAAGCCTATGAGCAGATGAAGCAAAAATTACAACCCAAATTGAGGTCGTATGACCACGAGTTGTATGGTTCGAAAATCAACCTGTTCACTCTTGAAGAATCATCACCTTGCCCCTTGAGCTCGGTGACATAAAATGTTATGCTACATATTAAATCGACTTCCTTGTGGTTGATTGCTGGTCTCCATATAACGCCATACTAAGAAGGGTTATATGGTCAATATTTGGCATGATTGTCTCCTAGCTCCACCTTCATGCTAAATTCCTAAACCCAACAGCGATAAGGGTATGTAGAAGGGACCAAGAATAGTCTAGAAAATTATACCTTATGGCGCTAAAGGAGATTGTGTATGCTTGGTAGATACCGAACCAGAAGATCAGCCTAAACACCATAGTAAACCTACTGAGCATACCAAGGAAGCCCCCTTGGATGATAGTCTCAAAAACACTACAAAAGTAGGGACATCTATTCTTCCCAACCTAAGAGAGATTTTGCTTATGTTCTTGCAGACAAATAAAGATGTCTTCGAGTGGTTGCCCTTCAACATGCTTGGCATCAGACTAGATGTTATCACCCACCAACTAAATGTAAACAAAACTCAAAGGCCGATTTGTTAGAGGATTAGGCATTCGCCCCAGAAAGATGGGCTGCCATCGAAGAAGAGGTCCAAAAGCTCTTACAAGTTGGATTCATTAGGGTGGAAAAATACCTTACCTAATCAACCAATGTAGTGTTAGTAAAAAAATCTAATGGAAAATGGTGGATGTGTGTAGACTACACCGATCTAAACAGAGCATGCTCGGACTATTTCCTACTACCTCAGATTGACTAGCTTGTCGATAGCACCTCAGGTCACAAGTTATTAAGCTTTATAGATGCTTTCTCGGGTTAGAACCCAATCAAGATGGATAAAACTGACAAAGTTCACACCACGTTCGTTACCTCCTTTAGCATATACTGTTATAAAGTCATTCCATTTAGGCTAAAAAATGCCGAAGTCACCTTTTAGAGGCTAGTCATCGAAGTATTCAAACCTTTGATTGGCAAGAACATGGAAGTTTATATCAATGACATGATCATGAAAAGCAAACATGCGAAAGACCATCCCAGTAACCTTTAGGAAACTTTTGATCTTCTTCAGTTTTACAACACGAAATTCAACCTGTAGAAAAGTACCTTTGAAACCATCTTGGAAATGTTCCTAGGCTATGTTGTGTCACAAAGAGGGATCGATGCTAACCTGACAAGATCGAAGTAATCTTAGAGATGAAACCCTCCTCTTTAGTCAAGGAAAGAAAACAGTACGTGGGAAGAATAACCACGCCAAGTAGGTTCCTCCCCAAAAGTGCCAACAAATGTTTGGAGTTCTTCAAAGTTCTTAAGAAACCTAACAAGTTCGGATGGACTGAAAAGATCAAAGAGGCCTTCAAAGACATTAAGCATTTCCTAGCAGAGCCATCAACATTGTTAACCCCAACCCCAGCAAAGGACCTATAACTATACATCGCGGTCAGTGACTGAGCTCTCTCATCGGTCCTAACCCGATCAGAAGGACCACAACACCGACTTATGTTCTACGTCAGCTACGTCCTCCAAGGAGCAAAGGAGAGATACACAAACTTAGAAAAAAACAATAGTAATGTCAACCACATATAAAAACTTGCATTTCTCTTATAATCTCTTATAATTTAATTTTATTATACATATCACATGAATCCTAGTATAGATTTTATAGAAATTTTGTTTTTCACTATGTTTCCTTCAATTTACAACACCAACAATTTTGCATTTGCATATAAGAACTTCTTATTCTCGTTGAGATGCGTTTTAGCTTAGTTATAAATAGTTACAAAATAATGCAAAACCAAGATGGGCCTAATATTCTCCATGTTGAGGATTTATGTACTCATGAAAACATCAACGTCTCATTCACGTGACTGTAATTGCTATTCAATTACAGCCTTATTCCTTTAGAATAACTATTACATCATCTTGTAATGGCTATTCTGTAATAAATTGCCATTACCAAAAACAGTGAATAGTCGTTTGTTAGCTTTACCTTTACCTTTACCTTTGAATTGTAATTCATTAAAGATTCTATTTTTTTTCCTAAAATACTCTCATTAAAACTAACAAATGGCGCTAAAAAATTTTTAGGAAATAGATATTTTGTTTAGGAAAAAGATTTTTTTTTATTTTTTTGGATAAATTAGTATGATTTTGATTTGAGACTAAAGTTTAGGTTTGGTAAAACAAGTTCTTCCTTTTTTTCCCCCCCTTTTATGAAGGAAGTGTTATTTATCTTGGCATATGAATACTTTTCCATTCTTTATTGTAATTTAATTAAAACAAGGTTATTTTGGTCATTTTATTTTTATTTATGGTTTATTCATTATTCAAATATATTCAAATGAACAAGGTAATGACAATTCAATTATAAAAAAAAGAACAACATATATTCCAAATTTATTATAGTTTTATTCCATTCCTCATAATAGCAATTTATTACTACCTTATTCTATTATAATTTGTTTAGTTGGTCGTTTTGGCATCGTTTTGGTATTGTTTTGATGCCAAACAGATACTATATCAATACTGAACCGATATAAATATGATACCGATGAAAAACCGATAGTTTTATTCATAAACTGACTAAATCAAACTGATATTGAACCGATACTAGTTCAATACTTGACTATCCAAATAGGTCTGAATGGTTTGTGAGTTTTCATTTTTTTATAATCAGACAAACTTATGAAATATTTAATTAATTAATGCTTAACGCCCAACCCCCTACCTAAAAAAAAAAAGAAAAATTAAAATAATCACAATATTGTGATATAAAAACTTATTGCAAATACCTTGAAATAAGTTTTATTTATTTTTAAAGTGAAAAACTCACATTTTAAAAATATAAAGAATTTTCAATCTATATACTATAATGTGGAAAAAGAAAAGGAAAAAAGAGAAACTTAGATAGAAGTATCATATCATGCTTCATATTCTATGAAATATAATATTTGGAATAAGTTTATGCAACCAAATAAATTTGCATATCAATGTGGGTAAATAAATTAATCACAAGACCTACTTGAACATGGAAAGAGAGAGTGGGACGGATCATGTGTCTTTGCTCTTAACCGCCAAGCCAATAATGTAATATGGAGTCATAAATTGCATGTGATGCTGAAAGGTTCCAAAAGCAATAGGAGTGTCCACATTCTTTGCATGAATGCTACTTGAGCAATTAATGAGCCCAATCCTGTGGAAATCCTTGATATTGACCATTTGACCGCGCTAAAAGCCAGGTGGGTTAGCATCATATATGCTACCTCCATTTAATGCCATCTCCAAATGGGAAACAGAAAACACAAAAAATATTTTTTTTTTCCTTTGTTAGAATTACTTAAAATAAATAATTAAGTATCAAGCATGTATATATGTAGCCATGCCTGTTGTCCCAAAATTTTCTTTCTTTTTTTTTAATTTAATTTTTATTTTTTTCTTAATATGGGCTTGAATAATTTAGATGGACTCCTAGAAGTGCCGAAACTATTATTTTCATATTTAAGTGAAAAAGAAAATGATGAGTAAGGAGATAATGTTGCGCAAATTAAAAAGGTGAAAGCCAAACCGTAGATTATCTTCGCTAATGAAAAGCTTTTGTAATTATATGTTTGTGTGTGTGTGTGTCTCTCTCTCTCTATATATATATAATTGATATATATACACGTATTGATAAACATAACCATTATTTGGTTGTCAAAATTGGGATTTTATTATTCATTAGAATGAATAGAATCGTATAAAATTATGTAAAACCGATAAAATCGAAAACATATAGAATCGCATGCATAAGTTTATAATTTGACCTAAATTCTGCACCTAATCAATTTTGCATATATTTTAATTAAAAAATATATAGAAAATCATAAACTCGTAGAAACGTTTATTTGACTCGTGATTTTAGCAACTATGATTATGTATGATTAAAAAGATTTAAATTATACATTGTCAACCCTTGATCCAATACATAGCTAATACACTAACCTAGAGATAAAGTATCTATAATAATAATAATAATAATAATAATAATAATAACAACAACGTTACAGAATGGAGCTCCTTATTTGGATCTATGATAAAAACGTTCTGATGATTTGTCTAAATTCATTAAAAACTTAATGTACTATTTAAATTTTGGTCGAAAAGCTGTTATCATTAAAATTTAAAATGCATTTGATCCTATTCATAAACTCGATGCGTCCAGGTAGACATACCGTATTTACATGAGATAATATCATTATATTATTATTTCCCAAAACTATAGAACCTAATGTGAAATAATGATTATATTAGTATTTTCTAACATTATGGAACCAAATCTGGAATAGAAATATTCCTAATGTGAAATAGAAATGTTTCCTTGGAGACGTCCCCATACAGGGAGAGGCGTCGTACTTACGTCCATGATCTTTTACGGTTCACTACTCGCTAGCACGTCGAAGTAGTCGGCTAGGCCTCAAAACAATCAGCCCAACCATTCGGCCTTTCTGGATTGTTTGTCTTTTATTAATCTATTTTTTTTATTTGATCTATGTTTTATTTTTTTTCTTTTTTATTAATATCCATTTTAAAGATTTGATATTTGAAAAAAAAATATATTATCACAAATGGTATTTGAACTATAGCAAAATAAGCAATTATGTATATGATCATTGAAATTAATCAATTTAGTATACAAACTTTTAAAATGATCAATTTAGTACCTAAAAAATTTTGAAATTAATTAATTTAGTACTTGAAATAACTTGATAGGGATACTGTATAATTTCAAAATTGATGTACCCAATTAATCAATTTTAAAGTTTAGATACCTAATTACATATTCAGATACCATTCATAATATTAATCCTTATAAAAATAGGCATGGTTGTCAAACTCGAGTTTGTACCTAGAATCGCTAAGGGATCCGTAGAATCGAAACTTGAAATCGAAGCGTAGAATCGTAAGATTCTACAACTAATGTAAATTTGCTTGCAAAAACCATCGATGTACTTACTAAACTAATAAAACTTTCAATAAATTATGAAAATAAAGAATTTAGTATTAAATTAGTTATATATAACAAAAATTTGAGTTTTATCAATCATAATTCACTTATTGTCATTAATATATTTAGTGCAATTTTATAAGTAAAATAATTATTTTTATTTAATGATGATCTATAATCTACAATTATTAAGATGTATTGCAAATTATTTAAATTATAATGTGTAAGTAGTTAGTTTTGTGCAGTAATGAATATTTTCATGTTCATTATATATTTGCACAAAAAATCATTGCATTTATGGCAAATAAATTATGTATAGAAAATTATTAAAAAAAGGAAAAAATATAGCACCATATATATTAGTTTAATTTTCATTCAAATTGTTGAAAATATATCAGAGTAAATAAATTAAAAGAAAATAACTCTCTGAAAAATACAAAAAAGAAAAGGAAATAAAATTAAAAAAACTAAGATTAAGTTAGATTAAGATAAATATCAAGAACCAACATAAAAAACCTTAAATTTAAATATATTAAATTGATTGCATTTTTAAAGTTTAAATAGAAAAATAAAGTGTAAAATTACAACTTTACAATTTTACTACGATTCTACTATCGATTCTACCGATTCTACTTACGAGTTTACTCAAAAAATGATTTTGCATGCAAGTTGAATCGAAATCTCATCATTAACTCGTAAACTCGTAGAAACGTACGAGTTGACTGGCGAGTTTGACAACTATGAAAATAGGCACCTAGAAGTGGTAATTTGGTTATTAAACTTGATTATATGATTATGGAATACTTGTTGGAAATTTTGAAGGATTGTACGTTCTATATGTTAGAGAAATTTAGAAAGAGTAAATTACACCAAAAGGTCCCAACGTTAGAAAAGGTAAATCACACCAGAAGGTCTGAACTTCTGGAGATAAGTTTATTTAAGGTCCCAACATTTGGAGTGGTTAAAAAGAGATCCTAATATTTGAAAAGGTAAGTCAATTTAGGTACCCAATGATATGTGTTAACATGAGAGAATATTTAATTAAAACTTAAAAGACCATTCTCTTGTTGACACGTGTCCTTAGGGACCCAAATCGACCTACTTCTTTAAACATTGAGACATCTTTTTAAACACTTGAAAATGCTGGAATCTTAGATAAACTTACACCTAAATACTGGGATCATCTTGTGTAATTTACACAATTTAGAAATACATATGGAGATCTTAATAATGCATCATGGTTATAGATTGGTGATTTAAGATATGTTTTAGAGATGCGGGATTTACAAAATACTCAATAGATGTAAGAATTTCATATTCAAGCATTAGTAAAAACTTAGGTCCAACTTACCTTTTATACCCTCTTAATGACTAATAATAAAGGGATTAATTGTCAAGAGACACATACAAGGTTTTCGGAAGAGATGTGGTCAGAAATCGTCACTTTAACCATATTACAGACATTAATAGTTAATATGGTAATTTTAGCTGAATGGAACAAACAAATGCGTAGCAATGATGGAAAATGAGATAATATTTAAATCTAAGACTTAAGGACCTAATATGCACATAATGGTCTTAAGTAGATAGCTCTTAAATGACTAAGAGTTGGTTACCTCCAAACTAAGACCATTTATGAGTTGGTGTACTTATAAACCTATCCAACTCAAACCTAAATAATTAAATTGGATAACTCAATACTTAAAACAAATGACATAGCAACCTAGGCAATGACAATTATGCATAACAACACTTAATGTATGCTAATGAGTTGGGTCTTCAATAGGATCCATAGCCACATGGACCCTGACTCGTATAATTCAAGGAATAAAAATGAATAAGTAATATGATTAGTTTATTTCAATAATGTTCTGACATAGGTGGTTAAACTATGAACAGCTAATATTCATCAAGTGTAGAAAAAAGAAAAACAATATTGAAAAAATCATCAGGTACACAGTAAATGTTTGTTGTCTACTAGGATAGAATCTAATAGTCGAAATAGTACTCAAACTCGTCTAATTGTTATTGGGTTGTTGCTTGGCCATTTATTTAAGGAAGTGGCATCCTCATACTAGATTGTGAGCTTAATCGTAATTTCAGGAGGAAGTTGTAGATTAGGGGCTTAAGCCCCTGATAAAGTGCGTAGTTAGGCTCAACAAACAGTCGATAGGAGAATTTTCGAGAGCAGGCGATCAACTAGGAGCAATTACGAAGTCGCGATGAGTTATACGGAGGAATGAGACTATGTATAAAGCGTAGGAATGAATCGCGCTCGTTGGTGGCAACTTGTGAGGAGACTAACTAGACAAGACTAGTTCTTTCTCTTCCTTTCTCTTTCTTTTCAGAGAAATTTTGGGGACTTGTCAAACCACCACCCCCAACAACCTATACCCACCCCTTGGAGATGTATGATTGGAGGAGGGAACCCTACCTCATCGTTTGGCAAGATTCATGAGTATTCCTATGTGTGCTGGCATATCTAGGCAGCCATAAATGCTTTGCTTGAGTACTTTAAATTTTATAACTTAATTAGTGATTGTTACATTAGATTATGCCCATGTGACATGTGTATGCATGCTTGTTTATTACATATGGGCATTGTAGCTCGTTCTTTTACTCTTTTAGGTGCCCATGATGACCTCTATGTGGATATTTATTATGATTCATTAGGTTTTGTGTATGGTAAGCTAGATGGTTGATGTATTAGATGGGGCAATGGTTGTGAGATTTTGGGAAGAACTTTATTTATTACTTCTTAAAATTTTCTAGATGACTATAATTAAAACTTTTGAACTTATATATTAATAGATATGGCCCTTAGACCAAACAATTTTAATTTGGGTAGAACTAGCCTCCTATGATTTGCATTAGTAGGCTTTAATGCTGAAAAAGGAGTTGTTCTTTAAGAAATTTATTATCTAATAGGTTTGATAAAACTCATATCATTGATATACATATGACACTCTGCCAAAGTTATTATAAAATTAATAATGATTTCTTAATTAAAATTTTATTAGTATCCCTCCTAGTATCACTCAAGTAATATATGTAATTAAACTGCAATATATTATGTGCTTGGGGCGTTACAAATGGTCTCTCTTGATCAAGGAACTTTGAACTTTAACATTAAAAACTTGGACTTTCTTAGCAAGGTCACCTACCTGAAATTCCTTATTCTTAGCTTCCACTTATGCGTCTTAGAACTGACACAACAACTCATTTTCTTTCTGTTAAGTATCCTTTGCCTTTAATTTTCACTACATTTTAGTGTTATTTACATGAAGGTGACTATACTTCTTGAGGAACCTCTCTTAGTTATAATGGAGCAAGCGTGAATGATCAGTTGAGGGACTTACCTCCTTAGCCATTTTAATATGCTTAACAGACTTGGTATTCTCCTTCAACAGTTCCTTCTCCAATGCAAAAGCCCCTTGATCCCATGCACCGCATATATTTTCTTTGCTTGCTACAAGAAATAACATGATTAGCTAAGTAAGGTAAAGAAGTTGTAGTCACAACAAGTCGATACTTAGTGGCATGGTAAACGAGTAAAGTAACATTCTCCTCAGTTAGTAAGTCTACTAGCAAAGGCCTCGAGGACTTTACATTGGCTTGGCCTAGTTGATTACTCAACTTGCCAACCATCAATATATGTGTTTATGGCTCATCTAAAAAGATGACTCCAAATTCATTGGGCCATTAACCTAGCAAGTGAAGAAATTTAGCTCTCAATTAATTTGACAATGATGTATTACCCCTTCTAGTGCTTGATAGAAGACTTAAGACTACTGAACAAATTGAAGTCCTTTTGTGACAAACCAACCCAATAGTTTTTCTTCTCTTTTATGTTAAAAAATGTCACACTAACAAGGGGTTTATTTTATGACATTAACTTTCACGTAACACTCCAGGAAGCAAGAAGTAATAGCCATGAATTTGACACTAACAATTAGGGCTTCAACAAAAATAGTTCAAGTACTACTACTAAAAGTCGAAGAGAGGAAAACATAATCCAAACTCTAGACACTTCACATACAAGCTAATTTTTGCCGCACAATAGGGTATATGGTCATTTTTTTTTCCAACACAATGATAAAATAATCATTTGTCATCTTTTGGAAAGCAACATTGCCTTATTGTTACCAGCTCTTGTCCTTTAAGTTTGCATTCAAGATGGCTCAAACCTAACCTATTGTTTCATGGATAAGATACACTAAACACAATCTTCAAAGTCTCAACCTTTACGTTATCAATTGCATACATGTCCCTCGGTGCTCTTTTGACTGTAGTATACACATCTCAAACATGTTGCAAACTGAAAAAATAATCATCTATGGAAACACGATATAAGTTCTCTCTTTCTGCAACTTGCTTTTGCTAAACTCAATCTAATGCTACTGTTGATGTAGGTCGCAAACCTATTTGTTGCAACATGCATAAGGGGGCTAAAGTGAGTGTGATGACTCACTACAACTTTTACCTAACATCTTGTAGAAAAATTTCAATGAAAAAGTTACCAAAACACCAAAGCTTTTAGTAACTACAACAAAAAAGAACACATGTAGATGTGAAACAATGGCTGCCTTCAAAGCTATTTTAATGAGGATTTTTGGGATTAACATAATAGTCGTTAAGAAATGGAGCTCCTGTTGATTGGTATATAACCAATCACCACAAGATCCAATAAACAAAAACTACAACATGGTTTGATGCATCTCTGACAAGGTATAGGCGTGACGTTGATGTAAAAAACGAATCCCCAACATGTGGGCAATGTGCTCAATCACACACCCAAATTTGAAACATTAAGACTTTTCTAACACATCAAATAAAAAGAGTTATGTATTGCTTAAATCCTACAATGGGTCACTCGGATCGTCACTTAGAGCTAATCTAATCAGTTAATTTGATCGACTTGACTCAACCTCATAATGGTCAACTCAAGATACACCCACCTCAATGTTCCTTTCATTTCTTTACTTAAGTGTCACTTAAAAAATGACTTGGCTCAAAATAATAGAAACTTGAACAGCTTTACTATACTACATCAAACAAAGCTATGGTTGTCTAAATCTCAGTAAGATATCGCTCTTAACTCAACTAACCATCGACAATGTTTTACAATCCAATAGTGCTGAGTAAAATGTTCATGCTTTATGTTCGTATAAATGACTCAAACTCTACTAGGATAACCTACCTATAAAACTCACTCCTTTTGCTGACTCGCGAACAATGAGAGTACGGGGAGCAAGTGTTGATTGTCAATTTTAGTACAAGGGCTCCTCAAGCCTAGTCCAACCCATTTGAAGCTTGGATCAACCCATTAGGTCTAAGGTCGATTTTATTCAACTTATCACAAGCTCTTGGAGGCTAGAAGCGAATGCTTGACCTAGTAAACAGACACTTAAAGATAGGCACTTGGTAAAACCAATGTAAGTCATTAGGTAGACGCTACCATGACCTCTGCTTTTCTTGCCCCTGGTGGAGTTGAGATGTGCTTTCATGGCCTACTGCCTATGACTCAACCTCCTACTGCTCTATGCTCTTCACTATGCTAATAACTACAAAGAGTCCTTCTACTATAAATGTCCCCTCCAAAAGCTGTTAGCGGCATGACACAAAAACCTACAAAACTCATTACCATGGTTCCTTTTACTTTCTATTTTGGTAAACATTAAGCTAAGCATTAGAGTGACTGCATAAAGCAAACCCCTCATGCCCTCTGAATTTATCTTGTTTTGCAAACCTAACTTTATAGGTTCATAATCAAATCCAATTACTCAAAATCCCCTTGTTAGTCTTCAACTAAAGATAGATTTAATTACAAACCCTTTTTTCCTTTCTTAACACCTTAATGTGTTATATTAAATTGGATGGAAGGTTTGGTCTCTTACCAAAATGAAACAAATAACATACTAATTGATTAAATTACACCGAAAGGGTACAAATTGGAGGCTAAATTCATTTGAAATCATGGCATTTCAAGTGGTTAAAAAAATGTTACAATGTTTAGATAAATGAGTCAATTAAGGCCTCCATTGACACGTATCTATAGGAGATATATTTAATTAATACTCAAAAGATCTAATAAGTTGTAACACGTGTCAATAAAAACCTCAATTGACCAATTTCTCTAAACATTATGATATCCTTTTACATTTTGCCCACTTGAAAGTTTCTGAACTCAAATGAATTTACGTCTAAACGTTATGACTTTCCGATGGAATTTACTCCATATTAATTATATTTTTTTTTTTTTGCCAATATTAATTATATTAGTTTAAAACTACAAATTTGAAAAAAAAAAAAAAAACTATTCTGGGTCATTACATATGAATTCCCTAAACAATCTAGGCTTTTCTAGTAGGGCAAGACTAAACCCAATCTCAAGCCCAAGCCAAGCCTAAGCCCAACTGCCAGCCTAGGCCTAAGCCCAGTCTTCATTAAAAGTCCAACCTTCAATTCCTTACGTTCTCTTTTCCTCTTGCACAAGAAAAGCAAAATCCCGAGTAGCTTACCATTGCTGAAATACTCACACCCCAATTCCTAACGCACTTCACTTCCTCTCCGAGCCATTTCTTCTTCATTGAATCACTTTCTCTCTCTCCCTCTCTCTGTATTCCACTACTTTTCTTGTTCAAATCAATTGATCTTTCGTCAGCAAGGAAGGTACGTACTAATTGCATCTCCATTAACTGTCAATTTCCTTCCGATCAAATTTGTTAAGGCAGTGATTTAGGGCTTCACATGTTTCCTGTTTGGAATCAGTTTGATTGAGCAGTGCGTAGCACCTAAGCCTTTTATAAGTAATCATAGAGCTTGTGGATTGTGTTGTTTTGTGAGGGTTTTCTATGTAATTGTAGGATTTCTGCTTTGGTTATGGGAATCGTTTTCAGTTTCCTTTTAAATGCTGGGTTAATATAATCGCCAGCGGAAAATAGTTGTGTGAAACTTGTAGAGGGTGGAAAGTTGCTGCTGCTGGTAGCCCGCGGGTGCTTGATAACTGGGTTACATTCAGATAATAAGTTATCTATGTGCATTATATACTAATAGCACATTGCAAATCCGAATTCGTGCAAGGGAGTTCAATTTGTTATTTTTCTGAAAAAATGGAGTCTTTTGTCGATTCGTGGTTGGCCAGGTTATTTTTTTTGGGGTGACTGACCAATGTATTCTTTTGGTATTTTATATGTTGAAAATATTTTATCTACAACACGCACAACTTAGGTTTGGACTCTCGGATTGTGGAGTAGTCATGTTGTGATTTCCCCCCCAAAGAATTAGTTCTTTTGTGATTTTAGTTAGCTGTGATTCAAATAATTGAATGTTTTCAATTTGCTATTCTAGGTTGTAAAAGATGAAGCTTGATACGAGTGGGCTTGAATTGCATGCTCCAGTTCTCGGTCATGACCTCAATGAAGGGTTTTCTACTGCACCATCATTTGAGCTTCCTAATGCAACGGATGTACGTTTTCAGATTGAGTTTCAGTTAAATCAAATTTGGATGCGTTGTTACATGTGGGGCTTTGTTATTACTAAAGCTTATGTTGTTTTTACCTTTTTTTGTTGGTTTTAGTTTGATGGCTTTTTAAAAGATGCTGTGCAAATGGTAAAACCAGCAAAGGGAACTACAACTCTTGCTTTCATATTTAAGGAGGGTGTCATGGTTGCTGCTGATTCACGAGCTAGCATGGGAGGCTACATCTGTAGGTTCATTCTCATGTGTTATTTATTTAGGGTTAATTTCATTGATCTACTCAATTTATTTTCTTAATTCTATAATGATAATACTCCTATATTTTGTCCATTTTATTGATATGTATAGCACATGGAACTAAAAACTTCTAATCTTTCCTTGTAGCCTCACAATCTGTGAAGAAGATCATTGAAATAAATCCATACATGCTTGGCACGATGGCTGGTGGAGCAGCTGACTGCCAGTTTTGGCACAGAAATTTGGGGATTAAGGTAACGTTGCAGCAGGATATTTCTATAGATTTTCTAATACAGTCCTTATCTCAAGTCTGGTTAGATGTTGTCATTGAAGTAGAATGTTTTAACAGTTTACTAAATGTTGCCATCCTTTGTACTTGGTTGATTGGTTGGTTGAATTATTTGCTTAATTGATATGGAAGTATCCAAATGAAAAAGCAGACTTTAACTTAACTATTTAAAATGGGAAAACAATCAATGATTATAGTCAGTGGTCTGGGAATTGACAAGATATGGATAATTAATGCAAGCAACAGCCAATATTTGACTACATGCGGTATCTGCTAGTGCTTACATTTTTTCTTTTCTTTTCATTTTTTTTTTCTTTTTGATGTAAGCTAGTGCTTACTGTTAATGAATTCAATGGGTTCACTTCTTTTCTGCTTACAGTAGTAGATACTGGGCCTTAATTTTAAACAGTATATTGGTTAAAAAATATCATGTTGGTGATCGTTTAATGGCAAATTTACATATAAAGGTGATATGGTTTGCCTGGAGCCAATGGAAGAATAGGATCTATCAAGCCAATCCCACCTAATGGGAATAAGGCTTAAAGTGGTCTTGGAGCCTGGGGGTGGTGATTGCATGTCTTGAGGTTCTTCAGTTTGTTTCTCTAAACTATGGCTTTAATGAATTGGTTGCTGATGGGAATCAGACTTAAACTGTTGTTTTTGGTAGTGCTGTTGGAGGTGGTAATTGAATGTCCTTAGGTTCTTTAGTTTGTTTCTCTACACTATGGCATTAGCGAACTGATTGCTGATGGGGAATAAGGCTACAACTGGCTGCTGATGGGAATAAGGCTTAAAACTGTTGTGGGTGGTGATTACATGTCTTGAGATTCTTATGTTTTTTTCTCTATTCTATGGCTTTAGTGAAGTCATTGCTGCTATAAATAGTCTTTGCCAATGAATATATACAAGACATTCTTTTTGTTTACAAACTTTTGTAGAAGGTATTTGCGATGGGGGTTTTAGATGCTGATAATATTGAAAAATCTGGGAACAAAATCTTGCACATATTATTTCTTTGTGATTTTAGTGATTATGCAAAGAGATAAAACATTGTTGTCAAACTTTGTTTGAAGTTCTCCAGCAAGGCACATCTGACTTTTCCATTGATATATAATCTGGAGAAGAAGGGTCTCCATAAGTGCTAATAGTTAGCATTTGGATTTTAAAAGATTTTAGTAAGTAGATTTTAATGTAAATCTTATCCTGAATAAGGTTTAAGCATTTCCAAAAGATGAGTAATTTAAGTTCCAACTGCCTGACTAATTATTGGCAGGAATTTGGATATTGCATTTTAAGAGCTATAAATGGATCCTTACTTTAATTATGCGGTTTTGGTGGATGTGCTTGCTTATTAAATTTCATTCGCCTTTGTTAGCTTCATGCAATGTGGTGTAATTTATCCAATCATACTGATTCTGCAAGAGATCTGAAATGTTTATCCTCTTGCATTTTGAGTTGTCTCACAAGTGCCTTGTTTTGAATTATAGTTTTCTTCTACAAAATGAAGTGCTAATGGTACCTTTTTTTTTGCTTACATTAGTGTCGTCTGCATGAATTGGCAAACAAACGGAGAATATCTGTTACAGGGGCATCAAAGTTGCTGGCAAACATTCTATATTCTTACCGAGGAATGGGTCTTTCTGTGGGGACAATGATTGCTGGTTGGGATGAAACGGTGTGGATAATGAAGCTGAAATGTTTCCTTTTTATCCCTGTATTTTATTATGTAGAAATTATGTCTCAAATTTATCTGCTTCCCATTGTAGGGTCCAGGACTGTACTATGTGGATAGTGAGGGAGGAAGGTTGAAAGGAACACGGTTTTCTGTTGGTTCTGGTTCTCCTTATGCTTACGGTGTTTTGGACAGTGGGTATGTTCACTTCATGTCATGTTGTCATGGTCTTGTCCTATGAATTAATTATGCATCAATACCATGCACAAAATTTATTATGCTATTGAATAGACATAGCAATGGAACAGATTCTTTTAACTGCACATCTTTCTTGAGAGAGCTAGTAAATATGAAGCATGATGCAATACATGTAATAAGGTTGAATATCATTAAGCTCAGCAGACCAATGGGCAGCATGCAGCTCATCTGTACATGTCAAGTATTTGAAGCAAGCATGTAACTTATGTTGGTGCACTAACAGGAGCTGCATGCTGCTTCAAATACTTCGACATGTTGGGGACCAAGCTCATTCTGTTGGTTGTGTTTTGAGATCTATTTTTCTGTGCCTTTTGTAAAGTGTACTTGCTGTTGTTTTCTTAGGAAGCACTAGTGAGTTTTAGGGCCAATGAATCAACCTAGACATCCTTTTTGTGTTTATGATGTTTATTTCAGTTCTGTAGGCATCTTATGTGCTTCATTTTCCCTTTTTATTCTCTCTTGTTATGTATTTAACAGAAAAGAAAAAGGAAAAAAAAAAAAGAAGAAGAAGAAGAAGAATCATTAGGATAGGAATTGAAATATATATATATATATATATATATATTTTTTTTTTTTTCTGGCTAGTTTATGAAGTGGTTGCTCTATTAATATTCTCTTTCATTGGGTATTGATAGATACCGGTTTGATATGTCCATTGAAGAAGCGGCTGAGCTGGCTAGAAGAGCTATTTATCATGCAACCTTCAGAGATGGTGCCAGTGGTGGTGTTGCTAGCGGTATTTGCCCCCACCCCCTCTTTTCTCTCTCTCCCCCACACACGCACACACATGCATGCACCACTGCACACATACATGTACACGTATACAGAAATGGGAAAGGATTATATGAGAAAGCAAGTAAAGCATACTTACGTGCATGCCTCTTTTGTGGATTACTGCAATATTTTTCTTTTTTGTTTCCCCCCCTTTCTTCATGCAGTCTATCATGTTGGACCAAGTGGATGGAAGAAGCTCTCTGGTGACGATGTGGGTGAACTTCACTACAAATACTTCCCAGTTACGCCAAGCACCGTTGAACAGGAAATGACAGAAGTAGCAGGAGCATGAAAGAGTCTTCCTTAGCGGGAGGTCTAAATCGTGTTCTTGCCATTCAGGAGACCATGGAGAAAATGCTTATGTTTGTTGATTTTCTCTTTACAAGTTTATTATTGATCAGGGATAGTTCTTGGGATAGATCATGCATCAAAACTGATTTTTATAATCTCTCTTTGGCTTGCATAGGCAATTTGGTGCAGCTGTATGGTTTGAATGGTGCTTATTATCATATCTTTCTTAATCTTCTCACACAAACTTAACCGTGGGGTTTCATCAGACATCAGGCATTGATCTCTCAATGATTCAGTGTTTTGAAATCCTGTATTTTTAGCATGATCAATCAAGCTTCAGCAAATATTAAATCGACCCTATCAGCAAATATTATCTCCAGCCCGATAGTTTGTCAGTCAGTCTGATTCGTTGGAGGCTTGGAGCCTAGTTTTAGGTGGTGTTTGTACCGGCCATGCATCTTTGATCTCCAAATTCAGTGAAAGCTGATTGGACAATGTTAAATGGTTTTAGAGCATGGATACCAAAAGTTCATTTTTCGATTTTAGTTTTATTTATTTGTTTGATTGTTTGTTTTTTACTCTGATTGATCGTAAAATTATTATGATAAGAAGAATATACTTAGTTCTTAAAATTATAGTAGGATTGCTATTTTATATAAAGAGGCCAAATGTGGTCCGTGGGATATAGAGGTGTAAAAGTTAGGCATTGAGACGGAATGCAAGCACGATACGTTACGGTTATAAGATTATGGGTGAAAAAAAGTGGACACAAACGATAAACAGGTGTAGTCAAGAAGACATGAATTTGGATCATTTTGTTTTATTATTTTTGGATCCTTTTGATATCATTTTTATGTTGTTTTCAAATATTATTAAAAAACTGATACCAATAAAAAATTAACAGTTTTATTTATAAATTAAATAAATAAAATTAATATTAAACTGATACAATATGATATCCGGTAATCCAAACATAGCCTAAACGTGCCTTAAGTTTTGTTTTCGGTTCCCAACAGGCTTGTTAAACTCAAACAGGTCTGGGTTTCTTTGGGAAAAATTTGAAAAATTAAAAGAAGACAAAGACAAAGGAAAGGAAAGGAAAGGTGGGGGAAAAAAAGTTTGGGTTTGACCCTTATTGTTAAATTTAACATTATATTTTGTATCCTTATTTTTCTCACATTTTTCTACTATAAAGTCGACATTCACATCTGACACTGCTATTATAACCTTTCTTTAATTTTAAAGAAGCGAGGACTTTATTTCACTGCTATTAAAAAATTTTCTTTAATTTAAAAGAAGTAAGGACTTTTATTTCATTATATATTATCTCTCTCTCGACCAATAGAATATGCACCACTATTGTCGATTTTGTAATTTATTCGTCTCCTTCACCGATTAATTAAGCCATTTTTGGTATGTTTGATTTTTCCCATTTTCTTTCTACTATTTAGCTTCTTTTGGGTCACCAAAAAAGACTACATGGATTATAGCTATCATCATTTACTAAACATTGTTGCGTCTGCTTCTGGATATCGTTGCGATTTATTTTGAATTGATGAAAGGAGAAGGCACAGGAAGACGGTCTCATCTTTGCAGCATGGGCGGCTAATTTTTGCATGGTCATGCTGGGAAACACTGCCTTCTATATTGTTAGATTCATTATTGGTGAAATTTGTAATGTAAAAGCCAGCTATTTTTAACTAAATTTGAGGGTTTTTTTTTTTTTTGGTTATTTTACATACATATCATTCTATAGAGTTTACCATTATCCTTGTGTGAAATGAAATTAATAAATTTTGAAGCTTTAAGATTGTTTTTGTCTCTTTCATTCCTTGAATCAAGGAACAAAAGAAGCGCTTTTTAGATAGGGTATCCAGTTTTGATGGATAATAAGACAAACAAGTTCAAGCAAACTTTATTATAAACATCATTGGCCCACTTTCTAATCCATGATGTTTCCAGTGGCCATTACATGTGTGTCTTACAGCATTATGATAATTTAATTATTGGGGAAATTATGAAGAATATATACATGTTTTTAATAGTTATATGAGTCCAAAACATAGTTTAAATTGCTAGGGGAGATGTAATCATATGAAATCAATAATGTTGGATGTATTTATTTTTAGTCTTTGCATCAGTGAGGACAATATAAAAGAAAATAGTGGATATATTGAGCCTCCTACCTAAATCTTAAGAAGTTTTGCCAATTAATTGTACTTTTTTAAAAATCTTTTCTTTTGTAAAGTCTATTAGAGTGTAATTATAAACCTTGAAAATGATGAGTTTTTCTCAAGAAGTTGATCATCTATATTTATTTTACTAGTATAGTTAAGTTGGGTTTTAGTAACATTGCTTTGATCATAAGTTTAGCAATCTTAAAGGTTTGGTCTTTTTTTTTTTTTTGTTTACTTATATGTTTTAGGAAAAAGCTCCTTTTGGTACTTGAATTTTAATGAAGTAAACAATTAGTTACCTAGACTTTTAAAAAGTCCAATTTGATGCCCAATTGAACTTTTTGTGCCCCTTATTACTACCTCATGCTAACTCTATTAACACTGTCTGTCTATGTAACTCTAATGACCAATGGTACATTGACACGTATCGATGACATTAGAAAACAATAAAAATAAAGTCTCCCTCTCTCTCTCTTCAAAAGGTAGTCGAAAACCTAAATCTAATGCTACCACTATCTCCATACCATCATCATCACACCACTATTAGTCGGATCTAGAGCCTAAGCCTTGATGGCTAATGGCCTGTTTGAGGCTGACACGATTCCATGCTTTTCCAACCAACGTCTCATTCCAATAGGTCAATAATGGAGCAAGAGTAGGACACTTTCAACGTGATGGCTCTTCACATAACATTACAAGGCATGTTTAGCTACAAGGGTTAAAAGTTAATTTATGGTTACTGTGTCTGGTGGAGTGGTCAAATTATTGGATGTGGAGGTTTTGGTGTAGAGAATTCAGTGGTGAAGTTTGGTTGTCATGATGGATGGGGTTTAACATGTGGCTTGTGTCGGAGATGGTCATTATACAGCTGGGTTCAAATTTTTTGGTTTAGTGTGTAAGTGGTAGATTTTTTTTAGGTTTGTTGTTATTAGTGCGAGCGTCGAGTTTTATTTTTGGTGGAGGTTGGAGCGGCAATGCTCAGTTTCTAGTTTAGAGAAAGAGATAGAGAGTCTCCGAGATGTCTAGTAGAGAGAGAGTGTATGAGTGTGGTGTTGGGTTTGACAGGGGGTTAATGGTGATTGAGTTAGGACGAGTGGTAGTTTCGATGGCTAGTGAGGGTCTCGGTGTTTGTTGGTGATGGTCGGAGTTCTTTCATATTGGGAGAGAGAGAGAGAAGATCAAAGTCGAAGGAGGCAAAGAGGGGAGAGAAACTTTTTTTTTCCTCCTTGGTCAATGATAGGTGTTAGACGATTATTGGTCTTTTTAAAAGTTCAAATACCTAATTGTCCATTTCGTCAAAATTTAGGTACCTAACGAGGCTTTTCCCCTATGTTTTATTAATTGAAAAGCTGTGATAATAACTTATCAGTCGTATTAAATAATAAATAATAAAACCCAATAGACATCCTATGACAAGCTCTAAGGCAGCGCATTTAGCGATTGCAGAGTGGAATTACTATGGGTACCGTCCTCTAGGATCTGAATATCAAGTACCAGTATTACTATTTCTCTTGCAAGCCCTGGAAAATTTCAGTAAATAATTCCAAAATGAACTTCGAAAATAAACCCTAAAAATCACTCCAAATTAAAACCGAATTTCGATAAGTCTTAAATGATGAATGAATCCAAAAAAATCTTAATCATGAGAAAATGAAAATCCTTATAAATAAAATAAGAACTCAGTGGTCTTCAAATTCAAAACCACTATGTACGAAAAATTCCATATTTAACTCCGGCTTATAAAAATGGGTAATATAAAGCCCAAAAACAAATTATTAAAAAGCAAATAACGATTGACTTTCGAAAATATAACTCAATTCAAGAATTTCGAAAACATTAAGAGATATTAAATACTTACAAAAATGAAATGTAAAATAAATTTCTCAAATTAAATATGTTGTATAAACATAAAATATTAGTTTCCAATTTGGCAAAGATCTAAATCGGAAAATCACCCGGAAACCCTAAATGGAATACAATAGTCTAAGTCCGGCGACCTAGCGCTCTTAACCCTAGAGGCCGAGATGTAGTTTAAATGTGTAGAATAGCTCGTAGTAATATAAGTTTGTTTAAAAATATCAGGTTGGTAAATTTTTGACCTAATTCGAACCTGTTCGAATACAGACTTCGAAAAGCGTGCCCCGAGGCTTGAGATATCAAAAATATACCAATGGTACCGTTAGACTCGTAATTTCATAAGATTTTCAAATATATCAGTTATATAATTTTTCGGGTTATAAAAGTTACAGTTATAGCCTTTTTATCGTATTTCCATTATTACAGGTAATTGATTAGTCTTTTGCACTATTCATTTTTATTTCATTACGAAATTTTATTATTCTTTTAAAGCCTTATGTTTTTAGATAAATATTTTATATGTTGTAGAAAATTTTGTTTTTCTAAAATTTAGTTTGTTTCGGGCCTTTACGGGATCAGATTCTGTTTAAGATCCGATACTAAAAATAAGATAAATTAATTTAATAATTGAAAAATATTTTTATTTTCATAAAAAAATTTTTTAGAATTTTTCGGGTTATAAAAATATTATTTATAGCCCATATTCGTGTATTTTGATCATACCGGTAACATAATTGTTAAAATACTAAAATAATTCAAATAATTATTTAATTTCAATTATGAAAACTCTGCTACAAATATTTGGAATAATTTTTCTAATTTTATTTTATTTTGTTTTATTTTATTAAGAAAGTACTTTTACAAATTACAACCCATACCTTCAAGTACACCTTACACATATCACTTCCTTTTCACTTCAATCTTTCTACACATTATTCCACACTTCATGGCAGATTTTGACCCTCTTTATGGCTGCCTTGACTCTTGAATTACTCCAAAAATTAATTAAAATAACCTTCTTTCAATCCTTCTTAAAGAAGCTACACATACACATTTATTACACAATTTAATTTCAAGTTAAAATTCAACAAAACACTCCCTCTCTCTCTCTCCAATTCACGCCAGCCGCCCCCCACCCCCCCCCCCCCCCCCCCCCTCTCATTTTCTGCCTTTGTTTTATTTTTTTCTTCTTTTATTCAATTAAAACACTCATTTTCTCTCTCTCCTTCATTTACTCACTTTCCCTCTTTCATTCCTTAGCCTTTTCTCTCTCATTTTCCTCTCTTTCTTTCTTCTTTTTGTTCTTGTTTCTTCAAGAACACAAGCTGCCCCCATCTCTTCCATTAGCTTCCACTCATATTTCTTGAAGATTTCTAAGCAAATCTTCATCTCAAAGCCTCCATAGGTGATATAGGTAAAGTGTAATGAAGGTTTCATGCATCAAATGACCTTCCATAAGCTTAAAAGCTTAGGATGATGATGCCAATAATGAAACACTCCTTTTCTCCACTTTTATTATCTTGTATTACAATTATTTTCTTTTTAAAGTTGATATATTGTAGATCTAACTTTTTGTAGCTTTGATTTTTGTTTATGCCATAGATCTTGCTATTTAAGTTATTATTCTTGTTATTATTATGATTTATGCATATATTTCTCATTCACATGTGTTCATGCATTCAAAACTAGTTTAGAAGACTAGATCTAGTTGTTTTGGTCCATACATGCATTAACTTTGTTTTATATTCATGGATGACTTGTAGTGATGATGATAGTAGGGATGTTTTAGAAAACTCAAGATCTATTTTATTTTCATCAAAAATCATTTTTGAAAATTCGGATGAAAATGGAATCATAATTAGAAAAGTTGTTTTTCAACTTCAAAATGTGTATTTTTCATTTAAAATGAAGGGCTTAGGGTATAGATAACATAAATGAAAGATTTTGATGAGCAAAGTTTAGATCTATGAGTTTAAAGTTTATTTTCATGGGTTTCATTTAGTGTATGTTCATATTATGTGTAGATCTTATTTGAACTTAGACAAAAATTGTGAAATTCGTATTTTGGCAAAACCCCTATTTGAAAACCACTTTCCAAGTGTCAAAATGTAATTTTTACTTAAGAAAATGAAGGCTTAATATATGTATATCATCAAGACTTCTTTCTACAAGAATCAAAGGTGATTTTCAAAAGTTATGTTCAAAATAAAAATTCTATTTTCGGATTTTGGCCAAGGCATATTTTAAAAACATGTTTTCCAACTCAAAAATGGAGTTTTTATTTAAGAAATGAAAGGCTCTTAAGATATGATATGTAAGGAATGGATTTTCATAAGCTTGGATAGATTCTATCAAAAGATATGACCAAAAATAAATTTTGTAAATTCGGATCCCAACCAAGACCAATTTTTAAAACCCATTTATCAACTCCAAAACTCATGTTTTATGTGAAAAAAGAAGGGTATAAGTAATAGGTATCTTTAAGGGATGATTTTTACAAGTTAAAATGAGTTTAGGCATGAGTGATGTGTAAAAAAAGTAATGGAATTAAAATGGAAATTTTTGAGTTACTGATCAAATTGTCAAATTCGTAATTTGAGATGATGCATATGTAATCACTTAGTATTTGAGCTCAAATTGCAAGTTTTATGTGTTAAATGAAGTCCTTAGGTAATTGATATAGTAAAGCCTTAAATTTTAATGCTGTAAACAAGTTTTTCCCAAAGGAATCATTCAAAAAGTGGATTTTCTAAAATTCGGATTTTTGAGTAAATCATATTGTAAAACATATTTACAAGGTGTAAAATGCAATTTTTTGTGTAAAAATGAAGTCCTTAGTGGTTATGTATGATTGAGTCCTAATTTTCTAAATATCAAATGATTTTTACTTAAAGGAATCACTCAAGAACCAATTTTTACCAAATTCGGATTTTGGAATCAACCCCACTTGAAAACATGTTTACAAAGTGCAAAATGAAAATTTTTATGTAGAAATGAAGGTCATAAGTAATAGATATAATGAAGACTCAATTTTAACAAAAATAATTATATTTTCTTAAGTAATAAATCCAAAACAAATGGAAATAATCAAAGTTAGGAAACTCGTATTATTAAAAGTAGTTATCCTTGAAGTCTTGTAATATAAGAAGTTATAAAATTTTCTTTTAGCAAGAATCATCAAGATCATGCATACATTAAGCTCATCTCATGTCATTCATGTTAGGGAATCACTCATATTGCACGTATAGCTAATTTATATAGTAGGAACATTACAAACATTTACAAAACTATTTTTCAGAATCGAAACATTACTGATCAGATGTGATCCCTCTGTTCTGAGACCTAAATGTTTTCAAAACTTGAAAATAATATTAGAATTAGATATATTTTTCGAAGTAGATAGAAATCGATATATAATTTGCGAGATTCCGAGTTAAAATGACCCAAGTTATGGCCGTTTTAAATTGGAATTCCCACTTAGGACGAGAATTACGAATTTGATAGTTCGTATAAAATCGTTTGGATTAGTTAGAGTTGAAATAATTATTAGAGTATTTCTTCCTTTTTAGGTGACCCCGATATTGACGATTCCCTACCACCAGATTACTTGTACTAAAAGACCGGTGATCCAATAGCCGAGTGAGTTTTCTCCTTATTTTGTTACCTTGTTTGTGCTTGTAGCTAGTTGCATTAGAATTATAGGCACAAGATAGAAATCGATATGAATGGGGATGGGATATATGATGAGACTGTGATGAATGAATGCCAAAGAATATTAAAACATATCGAAACCATGATTCGATTGGATAACTGCACTATTCATATTATTTCTGTTATATGTGTGATATTGATTGGTCACTCTAAAGAATGTATAAATATTTTTGACCTAAGAAAAAATTAATTGGTCATGCATCGCATTGAACATATTGCATTTGGTAGCATGCTACTCCTACACAGGTCGATCGGTATGGTTCATCGATGCCTCGTTTGGATAACAAGCCTGGTGCCAGAGCTCATTCAGGGGTACTAATGCGCATGTGGATGCATTTCTTGGATGAGCCTAGCCTAGCCGAGTCGAGTACTAAGAGCCGAGGGCTTGGGGACTAGATGCGGTCGTGTAGACTCAATACCATTCCTAACCCAAGATACGGAGGGCGTAAATCCGTTCTTTGTGTGGGTTCCGGATACCCATGCATAATTGCTTGCTCACGTGTTTGTTCATGCATAGCATATGATTGATTATAACTTGCTTGTTATGACACGGAACCAAGGGAATTCTCATTAAGCTAGTGTAGCTTATACCCCAATAGTTGTTTAAATGAATAGGTTATCTCAAGAATGCAAAGTGGGGACCGAATTGATTGGAGCCGGGAATGACTCCGGAATTTCGGCAAATAATAAGAATGTTTGAAGTTATCAGCTAGTTTTATGATTTGTCTTGTAATAGTTTATGTAGGGAAGTCTGTGGATGAATGTAATTGAAGTTTAATGATTTGTATTTTGAAGTATAGCGATTCGTATATGAAGTATAGTGATTTATATCTGGAGTATAGTAAATTGAATTTCCTTTACATTGTTCTCAAGTTGTATCAACATAAAATGCATTACTCCGATGAGTCTCCTCCATGTGTTAGACGCCTTGTACATAGTATGGAAGCCTTCGCGTGACTGAGGTGGTCATTCTTAGGCTTTAATATTGTGTACGGCGAACTGCCACGTTTAGGGTACCCTTCGGGGTGTAACATCTCTACTATCTAACCTAATAATTAAGGTGATATTATAACTTTTACTGATCCAATTAATAACCCTCATAGTTAAATATGAGTGCTTGCAAATGATGCATTCAATCACAAGCCCTACCCTTCATCTTGATCTACCCTAAACCTTAATTTCTTATAATAAAATATCAATTAATGAGTTGTTTACATTTTGCATTGTAAAATCACACAATTAAATCAATTACTTTCTCGAGTTAATCAATTCTTAATCCTATATGAGATAGTGGAGACCTCTCCCTCACTAACGCCACATAAGATTGCATTAAAGATCATGATTCTTAAATAAAGATGAAATTTTTATACAGAAAATCAAAGTTTCCCTACCTCTAGGTGAAACATGTAATCTCTCTATTCATGAGGATCTATTTTATTAGATGAAACCTCTTTCTATCTAACAAGAATCATACAAGCAATCAACTCTATACACAAATCAATCACAAAATAATTAAAACACATGAATAAATACAAAGGCATAAACTTTTCATTAATCAGAATTCAAATCCTATATGGGTTTTGGGTTTCACAAGATTTAGGACATAAAGATCTACTCCTCCATGGATTTTGCAAAGAGAAGTAATCAATAAACATAATTAAACAATAAAATCCTTTTTGACGTCTTGTGATTTCCGATGAAGCCCAAGCACTTCTCCTCCTTAAAATTCTTTATTTTTCTCTCTTAGGGTTTTTAGAACATCTAAGGATGATAATCTATGAAGAAAAGTGGCTATTTATAGATATGTAACTGACGGAAGTTTTGCACAGCCTCTTACATTGCTATGCTCGAGGTTGTGCACCCTAGAGTTTGTTCTTTTTCTTCTCGGATCAATTTCTCTCCTTCAACACAACTCTCTACACTACTTGTGTAGCAGTTGGGGCACGTTTTATAGTAGGTTCTGGTCACTTTATACACCCCAAAACTAGACATGTAAAATCAAAATTTTTGATACTTTGCCAAATCTCACCTCATTTTTACTTATATCATCCTTAAATCTTTCAAATGTCTTCTTTAAACCTTGAAATCAAATATTAAGCACTTGAGTATCCTTTTCTTGATAAATTCACATAAAACTCATACAAAAATTATATGCAATGAGTACTAGAAATAAGGGTTTTTCCACACTTACCAAGGGGGTCTACACGAAACATTGTATAAATAGGTCGGGGCATGAGTCAAGGTTTTTAGACTTGCATTCGTTCAAATACAGATACGGAACTTGATATGATAATGCAAATTGTCAGTGCTAGTGAAAAGTTAGCCTAAAAGACCTCTTTTTTGTTTGATGCGATTCCAGTTCTACCAATCTATTATGCTTAAATCTTCATTGTGCTTTCTTCTAATCCCTTTAGCGTAATTATTCGTTTGAATTTTTCTCTCTTGCAGTCATTCGATTATTAATCTTAGACATAATATCTACTAATCCACCAACACAAAATACTCCTATATCCATCTCTCAATTGGGAATCCAATTCTAAGGATTATTAATTATTCCCCAACTTGATATTTTCTTCTTAATAAAAAATTATACTACAATCTTCGAAGTATGAATAAATTTATACATGTCATCCTACTTTCTCCTCATAATCATAAATGTGATTATTCTCTAATTCTCAACAATCATTAACTTTGGCTATTTTTATTCCATACTTAAGGGGTTAAAATCACTTACTCCTAGATGGAAGGATTTTATCCTAAATGAAATCCTTGTAATCTTGTGACTTCTTACTTATAGCCCCTTAGCTTGTTTTAAATAGTTCAAGGTTTTTAATAAGCCTTTTGGGCTAATAATGATTTAAACATATCAAGAAAGTCTAATTTATTTACAATTTTTAATTCTTAATATGCGTCAGTTCCCAATTAAGGGTAAAATCGTAATTTTGCAAAAATCAAAGCTTCTAACGGTATTGTTTTGATTTTTCTTAGAAAATTTTCATTTAAAGAACTATTATGAAATTATAGTTTAATTTATTTCGATATTTGCATTTCCTTTTTTTTTTTTAATTTTCCAAATTTAGGTTTTCGATTTTTGGGCTAATTTTAGGAATTTTGAAAAATTTAGCAGTTTAAATCTACACATAAATCCAATTAGATTTCATTGAATTTATTTGATTTTGATTTCTTATGATTGGTGTTTAGATCATTTTAGATAGAGATAAAAAAAATGGAAATAAGTCATGATTACAAGCCCTCAAAATGAAGTCTTGTGATCTTCAGTGAATTCTTGCGTATCTCCACTCAAAAGAACCTATTTTTCCCTCTAGTGTTCGTAAGAATAAAGAACTGTGTTATAGATGATGAGTTAATGCCACTATTTATAGGAAAAAGCCAAATATCTCTTGCACAACCATCCTACACGACCGTGTAGGATTAAAACTGATGAAATAGTGTGACAATGAGGTTGCATGACCTTGAGTACAACCCGTGCAAGGTGGTCGTGTACAATAAACTGATGCTTGCTTGTGTAGTTCCTTGTATACTTTGAAATCACTTACGAGTTATGTTTCATCTTCTACACAGGTACTTTACACAACTTGTACAAAATAGTCACATATGTTGTAAATCTTCACTTTGCCTAATTATTTATCAAATCATCCTTTAACTCATCAAGATGTCTTCATTAAGCTCGTTATCTTCTTTTTTTCTTGAAATTAATATATTAACCAAATAAGTCTCCTTTTCTTTAACAATGACATAAAATTCTTATGATATAATATCAAATTAATGTATATAATTAGAGTCTTTAGAAACTTATCATGAAGCTAGGGTTTTGATGAACTTAGCTCAACGAATCGTTATTGATGAGTTGAATGAAAATGAGATGAAGCATTTGTATGGTTATCTTATGCACTTTGCTATTGGGCATGAACTAGTATGCTTAAGCATGAAAAAAAAAATGAAAGATTTGAAGTAAAACTTGCAAGTATCGAAGCTCACGCCCATGCCAAAGATACCGAGTGAAGTGGAGCTAATAAAAGATGTTCTAAAGGCATAAATGGACACACACACACACACACACACACACCCGCACATGATGCTACGCCCATGTACAAACTCATGAACACAGAGATGATGAAGAAAAGAAGTATTTGAGGAGATCACTTCCCTAAGTACAACCGTGCCTAGGCTTGCAACCATACAACCATGATGAAGCCTAGACTAACGTCTAATTGATCGACCAGCGAAGTTCACCCCCACCCATAACCCCACCTTCACCACCACCCTTACCCTGATGCATGCCTGTAATAAGTAGCATGCCTTCCGACCTTATTTCAATTACCCTTTTTTTTTCAATTTCTTTTTGTATTTATTTAGGCTTTTTATGTTCCCTTATTGCCCTTACCCAACTTATGGGAGTATATAAGGGTCATTAGGGTTATGTTAGCAGCTATCTATGTAAACCCCGGAAAATTTTCACCTTAGTATACAACCTTACAATAGATCATATGAACTAGATAATAGATTTAGATTTTAATCAAAGTCTAAGAATAGATCAATGCCTAGAATTTGGTTAGATAAATGATTTAGAAATCGAATAAAGAATTTCTTTGACCCTAGTTGATACCAAAAATGAGATTTCATATCTTGAATGAATAATTCAAGATATGATTAAAAAGAAAATCTAAAATTTAAACCCGAAACCTGATATACAATAAGATTTAAATAGAAAGATATAAATAAAGACATTAAATGATTGTTTTGATCCCGATAATGATTCGGGATTAGAACAACGAGTAGTAATGAGCCTGTACTTAGATTTAAACCCTAAATTCAAGATCCCTATATGGTATTAATAGCTACTAATAAGATTTTAAGATAGGTATTAAAAACTAAAGATATATATATATATATATATAGTTTAGTTTCCGTATTAAGTACAATATTAAGTAAACGATTATTTATGCTTATAGGCAGAAAACGATGACCCAAAGATAAACCGTTAGGATTATAAATACACAACAAAAACATAAACTGTTGAATAACTCAAGATCCGAACTTCAAATAAATTATCGGATCATGCTATTGTTCTAATTTAAATTTTCTTAAGCTATTGAAGCCTAAAATAAAAATTGACCTAATGAGCTTAAGAAATTTTAATCGCGAGAGATAAAATTATACGAGTAGTTAACCACGTATATATAAAACTAAAAATTATATTATTTGATAATCTACGAGTTTCGTATAACTCTATAAACATATTTTTTGTACAAAAACTCCCAAATATTAGCTAATTGGTACTCGTATAACTCGTTAAATTATCTTAAAACTCAATTAAATAATTAGTAAATATATATATATATATATTAATTTCGGCTGCAATTTCGGTGGGATTGCACGGGATGAAGAGAAGCCGAAATGTGGATCAATACTACACTCCTTGTCAACCAAATCAACCCCAACAACCACTCAAAAGGTGACAACTCAATCCTACATTAATTAACATGAAAGCAACATCAAAATAGAAACAAAAGAGGAGAAAAATTTGGAGGATAATCGGTGGGAAAACGCAGCCGAAGTCTTCTTCTTATTCTTCTATATATATGTGTGTTAAATGCTCATAAAGAGGAAACAAACAATCCTCATTAATTCCTACATTCCCCAGAACAAATCCACTCATACATAGCAATCAAAACAAACCCAAAAACAGAGAACAAACAGATCAAAACATTCAAGTTCGGATAAAAGGAAAAACAATACTAAAAACCCTTGAATACTAGTTCAAAGGTAAGTTGATGTGATTCAAATGATTTTCTTTCAAATCTAAGTTTTATAACTGACTTCTAATAATCTTAGGAACTTAATAAACACAACTACAAGCTTCGAATTTCATCGGACGAGCTCAAACAAGGTAACAATCCGAAACCCTAACTATGTTTTAGTAAGAATCGAGATATAAATATATATGTATATAGAAGTGTTAAGAGTTGTTATTTGACTATGTATAAGATATATAAACATTTAGAAACGGTTTAGTAATGTTTTTAACGTATAAAATTTAAAGAATTTGAATCGGATCATCGAGGAAGATGATGAACAGTGTTAACACTACCTAAAAGCCGGCAGTGTAATCGCTTAACGCCGGCGGTCTACGTGGATAAGCCAGCGGCGTAGAGACGACTTACACTGATTAGAGGCTACGTAAAAATAATTTTCGCGTAAAAATGAATGTGAGCCAGCTACCTGGAGATTTACACCGACGGCGTAGAGCCGGCGGACGTTGAAAGCCGACAGCTTTCAAAACCGGTGCACCCAATATGAAATAATTCTCGAAATCAAGTTTACACCGGTACCTAGGTTTGAAAGCCGGCGGCCTTGAGCCGGCGTACAGCCAAATTTCTTCAACGAAAGCTAGTTTTTCAAAACAAACAGAATATATATACATATATATGTGTAATATACCTACTGATTATATATTATATATATATGATAATATAAGAATTTATAGATAGTTAAGTAAATACAAGTATTCAAGCATATTTAGACTAATATCTAATATTTTTTTTTAAAACCCTAGAATTTAAGACAAATATTTAGTGCTAATAAGAGTTAGTATTAGTAAAATATTTGTTCTAAATAGATAAAATAGGTAAGAATGGAAATTGAAATAAGTCAAATTTTTTAGTAATGTGACTCCTAAAAATAACGAAATAATTATGCAAGATAAAATAGGAGAAACCCGACAACACTAAGTAATAATAAATAAAGATAATTTTTTATATTTAGATCAGTATAAAATAACATAAAATGAGTAATAGTAATTACCAAAACTTGATAAATATCGAGTCTAGGACACTAATCACATATAGGAATTTAGTTAATCTATATTGATGAATACTTTATTCATCTTAATAGGTGACTTTGATACACTAGAGGATCCACCAGCTGATTACTACGACTGAGTCAGTATGAGCAGGTGAGTAACTCAGTCATATTATATTGTTTGTGCTTGTAAGTAATTGAATATGTAATGCAAAGATAATTAAAAAATTGTATTGTTGAAAATATGTTGTGATCTGATTGTATGATTGTTAAGATATCCTTACAAAAGCGATAATGCAATGATTCGATGTTGTGAAGTAGTATAATGATGATTGTGTGTAATGTATGGTCATCGTGAAATTGATTAAGAATTTCTGGCTTAACAAAAGAATATGGTCATGCATTGCACGAATTGCATTATTGCATATATATTGGGGTGATAGCCTGCTACGTATTAATATTTCGGATCTCTGTTTATGCTTGGTTGTTCAAATGTGTTAGTTCTTCCAAGGTATTCTTTGGTCTGTCGGTTCTACGGGAACTAAGTGGCACCGAAGAACGCCACCCGTAGTATCAATTTGAAATGATTAATACTTAGGGAGTTTCTAAGGGGATTGTAGGAGATGGTCAGTTTAATCGATTATATTCAAAGTGATAACCCTAAAACGAGAAATCGTTGATTCTCCTGTGTACTTAGTCTCTCCTGGGCAGGTGGGTCATAAAGTATGGTTCTTTAACCTTTAAAAAGAGGCGTAAATCTTTTTCTTGTTTGGATTCTAGATCATCCAAGCTTGTATGTGTGCATATGGTTGAGTGCTTGCATTACTTATGATTTGCTAATAACTTGTATGATGTATGGTATGTCTGGTTATTCACTGAGCTGTGGTTTCGCTCATACTCCAACAGTCTCTTTAGGTTTACTTTACGACCCTAGTTAGTCACTTCCAGGAGTATGGCTCCGGTAAGAGCTTAGGAGCTGAAAGTCTACGGTTATATTTTAGTTTAATGGTTATGTACTATTAGAATAGATTATTTAGCTGTGTACTTCAGAAGAATTATATGGTTTGTAATAGTTCTATAATGATTGTTCACTAAGTTATTTCTTTCATGTATTTGTTATTTCTTATCAAGCAACTAAAAAGATCCCGTAGTTTTGAAAACCTGTCATTTTCTGAAGGTAATCTAGTAATAGTATTCAAGTGTGACTTGTTTACTACTACTAGGGTACCCTCGGGGCGTGACAATCTATCTACCTTGGTCTATCTTTTGACATTAATTATCATCGATTGCCTTTTGTTGTCTTTCTTGGAATTGTTTCCAAACACTACTGAATAAAAATGAGTTTTTCTCAAGATTATTCTTTGTTGTTTCTTTGATCGTACATCATAGCGATGAGTGAAACAAGTAGTTCGATTCTTTTCTTAGTGCGTCATATCTGAGAAGATGGATCGTTCATATCCTTTTTTTTTTTCATTGTCATTAAAAATTACAAAACCATAAACATATAAACACTTATAGCGAGAGGATATTTGAGAGGAACCTTGTAAATGAACAATATACAAATCCAATCCCCATAATCCCTATTGAGAATTTGGTGTGTAACTCTAACATGGATTTTATCCATATTATGCTACCCTTTAAAGAGTAAAAAATGGTCGGACATTAAATGTTCCAAAGTTAGTTGAAAAACATAACAGGATCAGACCTTTGGCAAATGGTCTGAAGCTTTTGGATTCCTCTATTCTAGATAGGGATTCTAATCCTCAAATGATCCAGACCTTGTGCAAACGATCTAGACCTTTTGGCTAGTTCAACTTCTAGGAAGTATTTTGATTGCTAACTGGTTGGGACCATTTGTAAATGATCTAAAACCACTAGACTTCTTCAAACTTATTCCATCAAGTGGTCCGAACCTATATCAACTGGTCCAAACCCGTTGTATTCTCCTACAACTAAAGACAAAAAAAACAATTATGTAGGTTCAGTTCATTTCATATTGATCTAGACCACTAAGAGTATGATCTTTAGAACACTTAAAAAGAACCTAAACCATTTTTTGTAACAATTCTTATTTACTTAAAAGCTTTAGGTTATAATTTTTTTTTTTCTAATTAAGTGTAACTTATTCCAATCAAGTGGGTAATAATACAATCCATTTCCTTATCAAAATTCGCATTAAACTCATTAATTCAATAAAAATTTTGTCTTTTTTCCCTCATAAATTTATCCCCTTTAGGCCTTTACACCTTTTCTATATTACATTGTTGATTTGATTTTATGTGCAGTTGATTATATTAAGAAGTTCAATTCATTTTCCATTCAATAGTTACACATGAACTGTACTTTTAAGGGAAGAAAACACATAATTTTACGTATTATTAATACTCATCTATTGTTCTAATTTGAGTCAGTTTCAAAAGATAATCTTCATTCTCAAATGCCCTTAATCATATTCCAATAACTTTTGTGAACTTTGACTAATAACTCAATTAATTATTATAGTACTTCCATTTATACAACTCAAAAACTCTACATTCCCTAGAAAAAACATATTATCGTAATGCATTGCTCATAAAAATAATCATCTTGAATATCCAATCAAGTGGATCATCATCACTAAACTTTGGGATTTCAACTTTCATGCCCTTTATTAGCTCCTTTGCGAGATTTTGATCTTCTATAGAAGATGATGAACCCAAACCATTATTTGAATTACAAAGACAATTAGGATATTAATTCTCCTATTGCATATTCTACATATTCTTAGACAATTCACTAAATTTTTAGTCTATTTCTTATGTTAAAACTTACAACATGGCTCCTTAGAGATTAAGGCTAATTTATTTAAATCTTCTTCCATAGTCATTACTCTTGCTTAAGGTGCTATGAATGAAACAGGAGCATCAAAATGTCACAAACCCAAAACTAAAGCCCACTATAATAGTCCAACTCCAATTCTCCTTTATGAATTTTATAAAGCTACCATCTCTTAATGAATTCAAATTAATCCTTAGTGAAAATATCTTAAACTAAGTATTTAAACCTTCCCTCCCCCTATCCCCCCAATCTTCATCATAGATTCCAGCCAAATATCTCTTTTGTAATAGTGATGTAATGAAAGAAAAGGAAATCATCATGATCCATTGATTCTTTGAATGTTTGAATAGTGATCTTCTATTTGCCTATTAATTCTAAGAATGTCTGAACAATAGGCATCCAAAATTTGAAATCGATAAAGGAAATTCAAATTCTAGGAAAATAGAGCAATAACGCGGCTAAAAAATAATAATATGGATTAATTGAACTATTCTTTACCTTAGGGCATATGAATATATGAAAGCCTAAAAGATGGCAAAAATAGAACCTAAAAACTACCAAAAAGAGCAAGCCCCTAAAACCTACGAACTTAAAATAAATAAAAGGATAAATTAAATGCACAACAGGATACAAAATAGACTTTTTTATTGGAAGTTATGACATAATTAAATATTTCTTAAAATAGAAAAAAGCGGATTTGAAGGCCTAAACGATTAAATTTGCCAAAAAAATGACATTGATCACCAATAAAGCTAGTGGATTTTACTCGTTGGCTCATTTTCCATCGAAATGGGGACAAGAAATTACAAAAATATCTCTGATAAGTTTTTGTCCTATTTTTCCATATACCTCTTTGTGACCACTTCTACCCCATCATACACCCCATGTGTGTGTCGTCCCACATAGACTGTACAAGGAAACTTGCATTGGTGTTTAAGACTAAGTAGTGAATACCATGTTAATACCAACTAACAACTTTTTGGTCAAGTGATTGAAAAAAAGCCTATTAGTGTTTAATGTTTTGGTTATTGACCATTTTAAGGCTTGAGGCATTACCAACAGTGTATCGAATTCAATCTACTATCCAAAAGGTGATGATATTGCACATTAAAAATGGAAAAAGAACTAGTTTTGCAACAAGGATGTCACATGTTTAGGATTTTGGAGATTGTGATACCACATGTGGTGTGTAATCTTATATGGAATTGAGAAGAAAATTTGTTCAAGTTTATAACACTTACTAGAAACTTTTTAGTCAAGTGATTGATAAAGACCCATTAATGTTTTAGTTTACTCCCAAACCCACACTTCATATATCCTATAATTTGTTTCCACTTTACGTGTATTTTTTGCTAAACCAAAAGGTTTATGTTCGATGTTAATAAGACAAAATTATAAATTCAATCAAGGAATCCAATCTTAAATTCATATTAGCAACTATCATGTAAAAATTATTAATAACTTGATTTAAATGATTGAGATAATTTGAATTACTCAACATTAAAAAATTGGAAGTATTATGTTGCATGTGAATAAAGAATATCAACTTATGCAATTAATGATTAAGGTTGAACTACACAAATGTTAATCTTGTGTGCCAGTGTGCAATGGTCCAAATCAAGTTGAAGTCATTCGAACTAGTGTAAATGGTTCTTTATGTGTTGTGTAGATAGTGGTAACAATTTTGAATCATCTCAAAGGAGTTTGCACCAATGCAAGAGTTTGATAAAAGAAGCAAGAGCCTAGTAGTTTGGACTCTCTTAAAGGAGTATGAACTTCTTGGTTTTCATTAAAGTTAAAGCTCTTAGAAGTTTCGACTACTCCCACAAGAGTTCGAATCAACTTGAGATCAGAACGTGACCAAGTTTGCAAGCTTTAAATTAGTCCATATCATCTCCAACATCCATATTATTGATGACCATTAAACACAATCTTGTGGGCAAATCAAATACTTAACTCTTAAGTCTTAATTTTCTATCTAGCAAACTTATTTAGTTCCTAGCTTATGTCCCGTGTAAATTAATTTGCACAAATTTTAAAGAGTAAAAGGTTGTAGCGATAAGTGAGATCATTTGCAAATTATTTGTAAAAGCACTACATTTGAACTTTGTTGTGTGTAATTCTTGTTAAGTTTTGTTTTCATGGTGATCAATAAAAGACTGTGTGAAGATTGATTAATACATTAGGTGATCGTGATGAAAGGGCGATGAACTTTATATTAAAAATATGAGCTTGATTTTCTTACCCCTTCTCTTTCTATTTATGTACTTTAATATTATTATGTTTGATCATCATTCATCACTTGCATTAATATTCAATCCAACCCCCTCTTGGGTATTAGCTTAGTGTAATTTATTTTTCAAAAAGTATTAGATCTAGACTGTAATCATTTACTTAATTAGAGAAAAGATCATGGCTATAAATGCACGAGGATTTTTAGAAAAATAAACTATTAATAGACCGACACTACCAATAGGTACCAATTATCAATACTGGAAACGTAAAATGATAATTTTCTTAAACCCCCAAGTATATATATCTTTACAATAGAATTGAAGAAGGACTGATTGAAATCAAAGATAAAGATAAGAAAGATTATATTAAATAAAATTGGGAAAAACCAAGACTATATGAAGTTGTCATGAACATTTTACATTGTGCTATGTTAGTGCAAATGACTTTAGTAGAATTTGTACTTATGCTAGTGTAAGCATATTTAAGGTGAATTATGATGAACTTGTGAAGAAATCTCTAGACTTAAGGATACCATAATAAGTATGCTACCTAATGAACTTCAAAGCTTTAAAATGAATTGATGATTGTTTTATAACAAGTTAAAAATCCCATTCTCAATTATATCATACGATCATTCTTAAGGCTAATATACCTATTAAATCTATATCATAAGACTTAAGTCTTGGTATTATTCCTCGCAGATCTCAAATACCAGTAATCACTCTCTCCCATTATCTACTTAGTAAAATCGAGTTATTCTAACTATTAAACCAATTATGATCAATGTTAATCACAAGTCGATATTATTAATTAATCTAATCCAATTGCAAGACTATCTAGACATCATATCTCCACTAAGCTTCTCATGTAACCTTTTTTATTGCATCAATGATTGTATTAGCCTTCTTGACTTGCGGAATCCCTTATTTGAATTAATATTAATCTTAAGCCTATAGATCCTTAACCTTAAATTAATTAATTAGAATCTCTTTCTAATCAATATCAACCTAGAATTGCATTATGTATAATGAATTCAATATTAGGATTAACCCTGTAAACCCCGGGAATCTCAGTAGTTAAGAAAACCCCGCGAGTTGAAAAGTGAAACCCTAATCCGGTTCAGTTTAGGTCTAGTGAGAAGAGCTTAGGAACCCTAAATCCGGCTTTCCTTCGGTTTCATAGTAAAAGAAGTTTTATAAATTAAATGAATATGAATTATCATTCTAAAGTATATTTTAGACCTTTGAAAGTTTTAAGTTCGGGAATTTTTTAATTCCGGGCTTTCCCGAGCTCAATTACGGAAAGCGTGCCCTGGGACCATGAACTCAGAAAAATGTTTCGGAATATTCATTAGAACCGTAATTTTATAAGGATTCCAAAAATATCAATTTTATAATTTTCCGGGCTATAAAAATTACAGTTATAGCCTTTTCCCGTGTTTTCGTTACAACCGGTAAAGTAGATGTCTTGTCTACTATTCACAAGTACAACCTACACTACACACTACCCATAACCTATTCTTACATCCTTACAACTACTCATTTCAATTTTCTTTCCCAATAAATTTTGTCTCTTAAATAATTATTACAATTATTACATTTTAATTACTTAAATTACAAATTAAACAAATTTCAAACACACACTCACCCCCTCCCCCCATGGCCGGCGCCTCCTCCCCCCCCCTCCCCCCCCCCCCCCCCCCCATTTTTCCCTCTCATTTGTTTTATTTTACTCAAATTTTATTCATCTAAAACCTTAATGCATGTAATATATAAGCTTCTTTTTCTCTCTCTCTCCTCATTTTCACTTGTTCAAAAATTTTCAAAGAGAAAAACTCTCTCTTTCTCTCCTACTAGTGCCGTGAGCCCCCTTCCCTCTTCCTCTCACATTTTCAACTCAAATCCTCTTCATTTCCACCTTTGATCTCTATTGGTAGGTTGATTTTAAGCTTTGTTCTTCCTAGATCTTGTAATGGCAAAGCTATTTCTTGTGTGTTTTCACCTTTAATCCCAATGAGCATATGCTAGGGACATGAAAACACTTGAACAAGAATATCAAGCCATCACAATATATGGATCTAGTGTTTAAATGAGTTTTTGTTAAGATATTCTCTTGTTCATGCATGTAAAGTAGAGATCTTGTATATATATTGATGTTCATGCCATGAGATTTATGATTCATGCATCATATCTAGTAGATCTAATGTTTAGACATCTATATCTTCATCTACATCTATGTCCATGTGGTTATTTTAAATTTCATGCATGAATGATCATAAAAATGTAGTCTTGTTTATGTATAGGTATGTTAGGTAGTGGATCTTCATGTATAGAAGGCAAGAAAGTTGAAAGGAAAAAGGTTTTGTTAGAAATGATTTGTTGGAAATTCGGATGGAATGAGAACCCTACCTTAAAGACCACCAAAACCACTTTAAAACTCATATTTTTCATAAAAATTGGAGGTATATGTAATGGATGCCCTTAAGGAATGATTTTCATAAGCTTAGATGAGTTTAGGCATGATAAGAATGTAAAACAAGTAGTGGAGTTAGAATGAAAAATATTGATATGTGGATTAATAGTTAAATTCGTAATTTAGGACCATGCCTACATGAACACCTAGTATCTAAGTCTAAATTGGATGATTTATGAGTTAAATGAAGTCTTTAGATGATAGATACATTGGAGCTTCAATTTTTGATGCATTAAACAAGTTTTCTCATAAGGAAAATGCAAGAAAATGAAATTTCAAAAATTCGGATTTTTACAAGAAGCTTGTTCAAAAACATGTTTACCAAATGAAAAATGTGGATTTTTATGCATAAATGAAGGCCATGATTAATATATACTTTGAGAACTCATTTTAATTTAGATAACAAGTAAATTTCAAGAATAAAACCATAGAAAACCTAGGGAATGTAAAGTTGGGAAGGACAGCTTTTTAGAAATAACCTTTATGGAATTTTATAACAATTAGGAGTTCATAAGAACTCATCATCAAAAATCATCAAGAGCATGCATATATTGAGTTCATTACATGACATTCATGTTAGGAATTCATTCATATACCATCTATACATGAATCATCAACTAGGAACATTTTTATTAAAAGCGAAACAATTTTTCGGAATCGGGAAAGTGACAGAACAGATCTGATCCTACTGTTCCGTGGCTTTACTGTTTTCAAAACTTGAAAATAATACTAGAAATAGATAGATCTTTCGAAGTAGATAGAGATCGATATAAAATTTGCGAAATTGGGAGTTAAAATGACCAAGTTATGGCCGTTTTAAGTCGGGGCTTCCGTAAATAGCGAGAATTCTGAATTCATCTAGTTTAGATGCATAGCTTGGATTAGGTAAATGATGAGAATCTCATTAGGATTATTCTTATTTGATAGGTGATCCCGAGCAAGACGACACCCTACCTCCCGACTATTACTACTAAAAAGACCAGCGTCCAATGGCCGAGTGAGTACTACTTCCACTCTTAATTAATGCTTGTGATTGTACTGATTAGTGGCACTAGAGATATAGACAAAGATATGAATGAATATGTATGATGGGGTATATGAGAATTATATCTTTGTCTGCTGTTGATGTGTGAAATGGAACTTAAGAAATATCGAAATCGGGTGTTAAGCTATTGATTGATTAGCTAGTATTTTATATGGATTGTCTGCGAATACTTGTTGGTCACCTAAAAGAATTGAATTAATATATATTCGACTTCAATTATAATTGGACTCATTCATATCACGACAGGGATGGAGCATTAGCATTGGTTGGTTTTTCGTGATCCATAAAACGAACTTGTTGGTTAATCGTGATCCATAAAACGAAATTGTTGGTTAATCGTGATTCATAAAACGAATTATTGTTCAGTTGACTGTGAGCTTAAACGGCGTCGTCCCGCAGGATTCGTTAATCTGCTAACCCGGGGTGGAGGGCGTAAGTCCATCCACATATGATTTCCGGCTGATCATATGTTTGTTGAACCCATTTGTTCGATGCATACATTTGCGTGAATAATCACTTGTTTGAATGAATTATATTTAATTGTGATATGGAAGTTCTTACTCACTAAGCTAGTTAGCTTACGCCCCCATAGCTTTTATTTGTTGCAGCACGAGTTTATATGGCTTAGGCCGATGCAAGCCACAGCTCAGGTACCGGAGATAGGAGTTTCCCATAGAAGTTTACTTTGCTTTTGTTTAGACTTCCGTTGGAAACTAAAGGACTCTGGATGATTGTAATGGACTTGATATTATTTTGCGGGGGAATGCCCCTTAGATTTTGTAAAGTATATATATGTGTTTTGGTTTTTTATCTATGGCTAATGAATGCCACATTAAACTTCTTAACTCCATTGATTGAGTATTCTATTGTCGTAAAGGGACGCCTTACATCTATACAAGACTCCTGAAAGGCTCGAATAGAAACTCGATAGTCTTTTATAGTATGTGGCAGGCTGTTACATTTAGGATACCCTATGGGGCGTGACAAACCCACACTTAGGATTTTACCTAATATAGAAATTTATGTCATCGTATCTTTAGAATTGTGTGCAAATCATCTCAATTATGCAGAATTATTCAAACTAGCAATTTCTCAATTAACTAGAATGAATTCTATTCATGAGCTAATATATTGGTACTATTAATTCAATAAAACAATAAAAAGCACATAAAATTGAAGTTAAGAAAAATTTATAATCATTGAATAGAAAAAGCAATTCTAGTTGCATGCTATACCTAGGATTCTGTTACGATCCCACATCAATTCTACGAGAAATTGTAGAATGGTATTTAAGCCTAAAGGGTTCCCCACCTAATAGACTAGTCTTTTGGGTTGGGCTCTCCCTTTGGACTTAATACCTAACATTTGGTGCTCTCGTTGAGAGACCGATGCTAATGGAAGAGGCGACAGAGGAAGGGGCGACCTGAAAAATGGCTACCTAGGAAATGCTACCTAGAAAAAAAAAAAAAGAGTAAGAGTGCAGCCACCTAGAGTAAAAGCCATTCAGAGTGGGCCACCTAGAGTAAGCTGCCGAGGGCGTCGGCTTCTTAAGGGGTGGGCAATGTTATGATCCCACATCGGTTCTACGAGAAATTGTAGAATGGTATTTAAGCCTAAAGGATTCTCCTACCTAATAGACTAGTCTTTTGGGTTGGGCTCTTCCTTTGGACTTAATACCTAATAGATTCATCTCTATCTAGATAAAACAATCTACTCCTCCATGGATTAAATAGTTAAAATACAAGGAGTAATAAATAAAAAGGAATTCATGAGAAAACCCATTTAATTATTACTCTTGTAATCTTTAGTTGTCTCACACATTCTCTAACTTACGTTAGTCTCTTTCTCTCTTTGATAATCTCTCCAATCTGCCAATTCTCTATTTCTTCCAACTTGGGCTCTATTTATATGTGCACTTAGATTTAATTTAGCACGTGCCTCGAATTGGTTGTGTTTAGCTTATGTTGCATCGACTTACAAGATTTGCACCAAATCTAAACCCTCATGACCCCAACATAGTTGTGCTTATAGCTTGTGTTTTTCTCGTTGAATCCTTTTCTAAATATTTCTCTTAGGTGAATCAAATCGCCTAAGCACAAGCTTATGTTCTGGCTGTGTTCCCTCTCTAACATCCACACAACCATTAAATATGATCACGTTTTGCTCGTGGTCACTTTTTGACTTCTACATAACCTTCTACCACAAATATGTTTTGCTTGTGCTCGATACTCTTCTTTAAAAATTTGAAAAATCTTCTTCCAAACTCCATGAAGCTTATGTAAATTCTTCTCTTATGCCCAAATAATATTCTAATGACTTGAAATCACAATTTCAAGCAATTAGGTACAAGATTCATGAAATTATTCATCTAACTCATCACTTTAAATGCAAAATGTCCTATATGAAAAAGGATTATCCACACCTATCAAATTCATTAAAGTGTGCAAAAATCGTTAAACTTGCACGAATACTCAATATGATACTTATAAAGGACGTCATTTCTTTATCTATTAGAAGAATTACCTACTTACATCTCTATCACTACTACCAACAATTTGATATTTATTTTTTTGTTATATGAACTACTTATCATTGTATACTTTATGCTTAAAGTTATTTATGTAACTTCTCTAATTTCTTTTGGTAAAAAGATATCATTTCCTCATGTAACTTCGAATTCCTTCATCCAAAGCAGCTTCTTTCTTAATCTTTTAGTTACATTGCGAATGTCAAAATTATTAAATAGTAGTCAAAGTTCATTAAGCACAGTCATAAGAATAATTAGATATATAAACTTCAAGGAGATCGGGATTATATATTTTTTCAAGAAGCATTATGAAAAACCTAAATTTTGAGTTCAATACATAAATTGAATGGTTTGAGTATACAAAATCCAGAAGAAGGTGCACTTAAGATATGATGAAAGGAAAGAAAAAAAATGATTGACCTTCGATTACTAACTCTCACACAAACACTACATTATGACGTTATAGTAATATGTGGTTTCTAATACAATACATGATAATAACAATAGTATAACACAATATAAGAAGTATCATACATAAAAAGTTTCTTGTATTGTGTTTCAATATGCTTCATATAGGATAAGTTTTTTTTCTTTTTTAAATGTTATTTGACATGCATATACACTATACTAAAATAGCGATTTTGATAGTTCATACTATCAATGTTATCATGTATTTATATTACTAGTGTAGTGGTGGTGGTAAAGCAAAAAACGATTAGTGGTTGTAGCGGTAACATGGTGGTAATAACATCGTAACGATGATGATGACTAGTGCTAATATTGTTTTGATGGTGGTAACAACAGTGGTGGCAATGATTGTGATGGCAATAGTGGTGATGACGATAGTGGTAGTAGTAATAAGGTCATAGCTTATAAAGAGTTAGTGATGATGGTGGCAGTAGTGTTAGTCTACAATGTTTGTCCTAATCCAAGATTTTACTACCACTAAATGGAAATGATAAAAACTCCGTTTGAATTGATGAAATGTATTTGTTAACAAAAAATATTTTTCCTTGAAAAATTTTTCTGAAGAAATAATATATTTTCAAATGTTTGGCTAATTTTATGAAAAATGCTTTCCCTTTGTTTACAGTTTTGAGGTAACTCATATATTTTAAGTATAAAAAGTGAAAAAAAATTACATATATTATAATGAGAAATAAATTTACATAAAAAATATTTTAAAAATTAATAATAAATGTTTTTGGATAGTAATAATTGGTATATAGACTCATAAATTAATGGAAAAATCTTATACATTTATATTTCGGAAGTTGTTTTTCAAAAAATAAATTATGAAAAGTCTATGTTTTCCATTAATTGTCCAATGTTTTCTTAAACAAACACCAAAAACTGAAAAGAAATTTTCCTGAAAAACATTTTCATTGAAACAAACGGGAAGCATTCCATTAGTATCATGAGAGGAATTTTATCCATGGGCGTATTTAAACCTAGTATAGCACAGTAAATTTTATCCTATCTAGTATCACAAAATCTTGTAAACCAAACACTACCTATACTTTTATTAGGAACAAGATTTCAAGATAGGATACCAAATACAAAAATAGGAGGAAATTTAACTAATATCCCTAAATTTTAACTTCATACCCTTTAAACTTTCAAAATATGGAAATAACCGTCCATAAAATTTGATAAATTAACTGATAATGCCTACATGTTACAGATAGTTCCTCCTAAACTTTAATTATAGTGTTATAAACCGTTGAAATTTGTTAGTGTACTTTAACATCTTTTAATGATTGGTCTCAGTGAGTTTTTATTAATTGAAAAAATAAACATCCTTTTATTACTATTTTTTTTAGACTGGGGAAGCGTTGGATTTATGAACAATAATATATATTTGCACCGAAATTTAGAACAGCAACTTACGATTTCCTATAAAATGATTATAGTATCCTACGAATAGAATTCCAAGAATGGCATTCTACAATTATGACAAACCTGTTTTTAACTCACTTTAGCCACAGGTTTAATTGATCACTTTAACTAAAACTCTTATGGGCATAATACATACCTGTTTTGACACAATATGCAATAAGATATATGAACTTTGAAATTAATCAATTTAACGCTTATATTTCGAAATCGATTATTTTAATACCATTGATGTGCATGAAAAGTTCTTTTAGGTATTAAATTGATCAATTTTAAAGTTTAGATACTAAATTGATAAATTTTAAAATTTAGATACCTATCACATATTTTATTAAAGTTTGGGTATCAATTATGAATTAACCCTTATTTAAAGAAAAAAAAAACAAAAGGAAAAGTAAAACAGTTATTTTCATACTGTAAAATTTTATGGGACTACTTAGGGATGCTATACTTATTTTTGAGAAAAAATCACCAGGACCTTTTACCGTTTCTTCATTTCAAGGCTTTCTTTTTTTTTTTTGTCCTTTTTTTTCTTTTTCTAGTATATATATATCTATGGCATTTATAAAAGAAGAGCGACCGATGGGTAGATAGTTTAAAAATCATAAAATAATGAAAGAAAAACATAAAAGGATAGATAGTTAATAGTTAAGGGCCTTTCTTTTTTCCAGATATAATATGATTTTACTTATCATAAGTTTAAGGGATGAAATGTAGAAAACGGGAACAAAAACACCCAAATAAAAGAATTAAAATGCATAATGAACATAAATAAATCATCTCTTTAGAATTTATTTTAATGTCATGTTTGGTATGTAGGAATGAACCCGAAATGAAATTGTGATTCCGTGTTCCATTCCCTTTCTCATGCCTAGATACACCTTTAAAAGCCGAAATCACGATTTGTTGGAATTGACTATTTCGGTTTTGGAAGGGAATTTGATTCCGCCTTTGAGAAGATAGAATCACGACTCTATTTCAACTTTATTAATTACATGTGATATAATTACTCTTTTATTCTATTACATATTCATATCTTATATTTATTACTAGAGATATTTCCCACAAAGACATCCTATAGCCATTTCATTTTATGTACACTTTCAAATACAATAATAAATTTATTATTTTGAAACCCATTCCATTTCAAATCATTCTAATATACCAAACGCGACGTAAAATCGTTTTACCATGTATTTTGCCGTGCAAACATCAAGGAAAGAAGGTGACGTATATATATTTATATATATGCACTAGTCTATATATACCTTGAGAGTGAAGCAAAGGTGCCTTTTGCTTTGCTTCGGAAATCCGATTCAATTTCCTATGATCTAGTGGATTCCTCAGTAAATCAAAATTTATTTAAGCCTTTTTATGTATATGGATAACTCATAGCAGCACTATGGTCCTTTGTTAGGCGTCATGATCATCATTTCACGCCAATTGCATGCCAATTTTTTATCTTGCTTTACTTGTAATATTGTAATGATGTCTCCCATATTTAAATCATCAACAAAGTTACGACAAATATGTTGTTACAAGTAAAATTTTGATACCTTCTCACGCATTTGCTCTTTCATGATGTATGATCAGTTTTGTATAATGATAAGTTGAAAGAAAAAGCTTTGATTGGTTTGAATTAGGGGTGTTCATGGACCGGTTAACCGGTCCGTGACCTTATTTTTTGAACCTAACCGTAATTATCGGTTTTTAAATATCCCGATCCTTAACCGGTCCATTATAAACGGTTAACCGCCTTAACGGTTAACCATTTTATTCGGTTAATTTATTCGGTTTTCGGTTTTTAACCATTTAACGTAATAGTTTCAACAAATCAAATTGATAATTTCAAAAAACTTTTTTTTAAGCCTTTATCATAAATTTTTTCTTTAAATTATTATATATATTACTAGAGCTAAAAAAAAAGAAAATGAAATTAAGGAAAAGGGGAAAAACGAATCTTTGACTGTATCATTATCAATAAAATCAAACTAAATCAATTACCATATTAACTCCATCAATCATAGGACAATAGTATTTTAATCGAAATTCAATGAATATTAACATAGGTAAAATATATGTATATGAAAATCATATGTATATATATAAAAAAAATAATTATTTATATATGTAAATTATATATATAATATATTTATAAATACTAAAACGGTTAACCGTTAACCATCGGTTTTTTGTTGTTACAAACCGAAACCGAAACCGAAAACAGAAAAAAATAAAAACCGTAATCCTAAACCGAAACCAACGGACCGGTTAACCATATTTTTCGGATTGGTTTTACGGTTTCGGTTCGGTTTCTCGGTTTCATCGGTTTTTTTGTACACCCCTAGTTTGAATAAAAGCGGAACTCCTTTATAACTTAATTAAAAGTAGACCTAATATAAAGTAGTTCAAATAGAAAAATAAATAAATAAATAAACAAGGTTATGGCTTTTAAGTATTGCTACTAAATTACGTGCCATCTAATATAAAGTAATGCAAATTTAAAAAAAATTATAGATTTTTATTAATGCTACTAAATTATAATTGCACGACACACCTTATATAAAGATAAAATTCATTTTTTTTTAACTTTCTTCTTCTCCAGTTGAATGTAACATCATTCTCTGCTTACTCCATTTTAATAATATTGATTATCTATTTATACTACTTTAATATAGTTTATTGTCTATTCTAGTTATTAAATTTTTTTCATCTCTCCTGGATTGAAACATAAGAGAAATTCTATGGTCCCGTCATTAATTTTGATAGGACTAGAACCGACCCATTATCATCAATTGGCTCATACTATACCCAATCATGATCAAATTACTAAAATAATTAATATTTTAACTATTATATTTATTTTAATAATTAAATTATTGACTGAACGATCCGTTGATGGGACATACAAGCTCCCTTAAACATTGACCTTTATTGTTTAGTTTGTACTTTATCTTTCAAATAGGATATACTAGATTGAAGTCCTTCATTCCTTGTAGTCATTAAAAAAACATAATTTATATATATATATATATATAATAATCTTACTTCCAGCAAGTGAGGATATTTTTTAATGACCCAAAAGCTATAAATTATTATTCTGGCAGATCTAACCAATACTAAAGTACTACTTACAACTCTTTAACAGAACCTATATATATATATATATATATTTTAATAAATTCGTAGAACCTAAGAGATAGCTTGATAAATTTAATAAAAAGTCTCAACTACTTTAGAACAAGACGGAAGAAGACACTAATTACCCAACATATTAAGACGAGCTGGACATAACATTCTCTCTCTCTCTCTCTCTCTCTCTCTCTCTCTCTCTCTCTCTCTCTCTCTCTCTCTCTGTGTATGGCTGTGGGAGCTTTGTTAGCTTCTAAGCATGTTCTCATGATTGAAAGTGAGATATTATCATAACACTCATTTCCACTAACATTAAATGATTGCTACTTTGATATGCTATCTAATATTGTTATTATGTATATTCCAACATTCCAACCCGCTCACTAGTGCCCCTTTTTTCTCTACTTTCAGATAAAATACACTGATCTTGTCTTTTCAAGAGACGAGATTGACCACTTATGACTTCGTTTCTTCAAAAAATGAGATTAACTTACCTATTTCTGAGTTTATTTTTTTATCTAGTAGATTTGTATAATTTTTTTTGAAAAAATGATTATTTTTTTCATTAATCCCAATTTAGAAGCAGACAAAAGAAAAAGTGCATACATGGAAAGTTTGAAAATTTATTTATTTAACATCTTCATAGTTCATAGGGGCATTATTTGGCATTTTATTTAAGGAATTATGTGCGAAAATTGAAAAGAATTTGCTAAATAGTGCCAGCACTTATTTATTATCTTTAGTAAGCAAAACTTTTGCAATTTTTTTCCTTTTTTTTTCCCTAAATGATGTTACAATTTGTTGACGAATTTAAAATAATATAATTTATCAAATAGTAGCTAATAAGCTGTCATGAGTTGATGGAAGTTAAAAACTTACGTTAAAGAAAAGGTAATGTCCCTGTTTGGAAATGCGTAAACCCTCTGTCGTCTCCCTCACTCAGCTGGCCATTTCGACCATTATTTGCGTCCAAACGCATGAAAAGATTTGATATTGACGTATTCTTCCGTTGTGGATTATATTTAATTTAGGCTTTTCTTTTCATCAAATATATATGGCTGACTCTTTTTTTTAATGCATTAATTTAAGTCTTAAAAAATTTAAAAATGACATATATATATATATATATACCCATTAATATAGTTGAGCCTTTGAATTTTACCAAAATAAATTAAAAAAAATATTAGCAAGTAGGACTGTTGGCCATAAACATGTTCCAGTTTGAGGCACCAGTCAATTCCAAACTAGAATTTCTAAAAATTTATAGTTTAACCGTGTACTCTATTATGTCTTATTTTAATATCCATTCAAATATTTATCTCTACACCTTTCTCTCCATTGCTCCAATAATAATGATCTTATAAAAACAGCTTTTCTTTTTGTGATTAAAGAGATTGACATTGCATTGCATTTGATTTTCAGGAATTTAATTATTATTTAGCCTTTATTATTGGCGAATAACTATTGTCTTGTTTAGTCTTAAAAAAAGTTTACCACAAAAAATTTCTATTTCATTCAATTTAAAATAAATGAAGAATTCATATTTTTTTTATTCACCAGAAGAATTTCTATTTTTTATAAAATATAATATTTTTAAGAAAATATTTCTAATTATAAAATAAAGAAATTATACATCTGCAGCCAGCGAAGCAAACATAACTTTCTTTTAATATTCTCCTTCTATAATACAATTTCTAAAACAGAAGTGTACATAACACAAGGAAGCAATTTCAAGCTTCACGACAATATACAAATCCCATATTATATATGGTATTGCTTATTTGGATCCCAACCTACCTGTAACATAACCTGTTATCGTTAATGAAAAAAGGAATTAAATACATAAATCAACTTTTGTTTAAGTTTTATTCGACATTATATGCATTAACCTTATGAAGCAACAATCTTTCTATCTAAATTATCAGTAGTAAATTATACCGAATGTTACGACATTCGAAACTAAGTTCATTTAAGCTTACAGCGTTTTGAGTGGCTCATTTAAGATCAAAATGTTTAGAGAAGTGAGTTAATTGATGTTACCATTGACACGTGTCGATAGGAAAAAAATTATTTAAAACTCAAAAAATCTGCCACGTTATAACATGTGTCAATGGTAACCTCAATTAACCTACATCCCTAAATGTTGTAACCTCAAATGAACCACTTAAAATATTATAACCTTAAATGAACTTAATCACAAACATTACAACCTTCCTATATAATTTACTCAAATTAACAATATATCAGTCATGTTGAATCAATAGTTGATTTCTTAAAACTATATTTTTCACCTAATTCTGTGCTTCTAGACTAGAAAGGAAATGCCATAGCCGCAAGCATCTTTTTCCGTATTTAATATAGCCTTCGTTACTTTATATATCAAACTGATAAAAACATTGCAAACAAGTTTTTTTCTAGAATTTATTTTATAGAACTTTTTTTTATCGGTAGCCGAGTTTAACTTCAACATAAATCATGCTTATTAAATGGATCACTAGTTGTAAGAATTTATATAAAATTCAATAAAGTTTGTAATTTATTAGTTTTTTTCTTATTAAAATAGATGCAAATTATTTAGATGTAGGCTCTAAATAAAATTATGAATTTATATATAAAATTTTTATATATTTAGAATTCTATTGATTTTATGCGATTTTATATATTCTAGTCCATGATAAATTTATAAGTTTGACAATTATAGCTTGATTTATGGCGTTATGTCTTTTTAATATGATTAATGTAGATGTGGGGGATTCACTTAAAGCAATCGTGGGACTATCACACAAGCTCACGTTATACCCTAAAGTAAAAATAAGTAGATTGTAATAAGTGTCGCAAAGACACAAGTGACAAACAAAGGAGTTAAGGAAACCCCAAGTTTTGACCTTGTAGATTTTAAGAAAGAAGATTTAAATTTGTCCCAATTGCTTGTTTGATCTTGAGAGCAAAGATTTAATAATGGACACAGTTTCTTTGATATTTGAAAGTTATCTAATGAAGAAGAAGAATTGAATATTTATAAGCATTTAAATTTGATGACAACTGTCAAATTACTACCGTTTTAATGATTTATGGGCGAGAAAGAGTAAACTCATTTTATGAGCTTGCTAGGTGCTCATAGTTAATAGGTTTCCTCTTAAATGTATGGGTTTGCATAAGAAGGGTTGGAGATAAATCATCAGGTCCACAATTCTTGTTTCTAACTCACCAGACCAAATCTTCTCAAACTATTTGGATAAATAGACTAAACTCCTTGGAATCTATCACCTAATTCAATGAATCAAGCTAAATAAATAAGAAGCTGAGCCAAATATATCATAACAATTATAGCCTTCTGCAATTAATAAATAAATTATATTACTGATTTAATTTTTTGAACGTGTTCCCTTTGAATGTAAATACGAAATAAAATCGATGGCCAAATTGTCCATCCCATATGAAAGAGGCAAGTTAATAGAAAAAGACAGATTGGTAAGTTTCATCATACTAACTGTTTCGATTCCTTATAACCCTTCGAAGAGTTTTCTTTCTTTATTTAATTATTTTGCTTTTATTTATTATTATTTTTTTCCTTCACCACAGCTCGTGCAGTTGTCTATGAAAAGATAAAAAAGGAAAAGAAAATAAAAGGGACAAATGCCATTTTTTATAAGACAAATGCTGGTAAAAGAACTATTTTACAAAGCATAGGAACCAATGCGGTATCTTCTCTTAAGATCTTCATAGTCAAAAAGTAATTTTTTTGTTTTACGGTTGAGGTGTTAGCTTTACTTGATTTAAGCGATTCACTATAATACTTTTAAGAAATAGAATAAAGAAACTTGTCTTTATCACGTCTTTAACTTGTATATTTTTTGTATTTTATTGGAATAAACTTCATTGCAAATGCAAGTCTAATTTAAATCGATACTTGATCCAATTTGATGACGACGGGTCTGAAACCCACCTCGAATATATGACTATGGGTCTTCACCCAATATCGACCCACTATGTGAGGAGTCAAGACTAATGAATGAACCCATATCGATACTAAACTTAAAAAGAATAATATAATATTTATTTTTTATGCATGTATGTATTATTTTATTTTGAAGTTAAAAAAATTTCACATTAGTGGGTCACGGTTCCTAGATCAGGACTTGTGAAATGCCGTATCAAGACCGGCGATAGAATTCACCTTTAAGTGGGTTCAGTTTCGAACCTGTGTTCTTGGACCCATGACCTGACATGGTGAGTCCCAGGACCAGGATCCAAACGGGACACCAATTCCATATAGCAAAGTAAAAGCATAAAATAGTGTAGTCATTACAATAATTGCTATTACTGTAGCATCATCAATCACGAAGTCCTAGCAGACATCGATTTCTGCACAGAAGTATACATTAAAGGAGGAGAGGTGATATTGGTGGGGGTGGTTCCGGATAGGTCCTACTTCTTACTCCTTTGTCTCATATTATATTGGTACATTTATTTGTATTTTCATATCAGACAGATCCCACGAGGTTTAAAATTGATATGTGATGACTTTCTATCTTCTGATCTATATGATCGAGGGTTTTTGGTAGATTGTTTTGCTGCTTGACGTACAAGTCTATGGGACTTTTGGCGGGGATAAAAGATATAGAGTTTCGTATTGCATTCTCGATATGTAGTGCTCGTTCACTTCGTTGTAACTGTAATTGTAATTTCATTACAGTTTTATTCCTTACGAATAGCTATTATGCCATTTAGTTCACTGAATAAAGATTTCACAATGAATTCTTATTACATAAAATATTGAATAGACATTCTTTATTTAAATTTATGTATACCAATTCAATGTTGAAACTGTTTTTTTTTTCAAAATACTATCATTTAAATAAAAATTAATAAAAAAATTATATTACAACTCTATTCCATTTCTCCATAATAGGAATTCCATTATAATCTTATTCATTCAGCGAAGTGAACGGGCTGATAGTATTTACATGTAGAATATGATTATGGATAAAAATATTAAGTTATATATCTCTCTCTCTCTCTTCCACTTAAATGATACAATAAGCATTTGGTATAACCTGCTCATTTGGGAGAAATAACTATTTTTTTCCTTATTATTATAGATAAAGTTATTATTAAAAAAAATAATAATTCATAATAAATTAATATAATATAAAATGATGATGGTAATTCATTTCTACATACACATAAATTTTCATTCAATTATATTATTTCTCATAAATATCTCTATGTCAAAAATATCATACATATAATTATTATCTTTCTATAATAAGAAAAATGATATTATAAAAAATTTATTTTTACTCTAATAATTACTTATTTTATTTTTTATTATTAAATAAACATTATAATATTTATTACTATCCTATAATATTTTTATTGAATTGAAATTCAACTTCATTTTTTATTCTATGGGACAAAGTGAATAAGACAAAGGGAACAAGCGGGTAAAAATAAAGAGCACCACGCACATGTACGGTACATTAAATAAGTAAATAGATAATCGACCTTTTATATATATTTATATATAAGGGCAGGGGCTTTGGCTTTCGGGAAAAAGAAATTGCTTGTGCTGGCCTAGCTTGTTTGAACAATATAGATACGGGTGGAATGACTCAAGTTAATTCGGCCGTGTTTGCCAGCGATGAGCCGATTTTTATTACATTACCATATGATTAGTAAGACGGGTAACAAACAAAACAAACAAACAAACAAAAAAATATTCATATCTTTCTGAAATTGGTCACACATTTCATGAAAAAATAAGTACATAAAAAAATATAATTTTTTTCCCATTCAACCCTCGATAAGAATTAAAATATGAGTGCGCAAAATATCTTAAGATGATGCTCTTGTCAACTTTTATTTTATTTTATTTTTTATTTGAAACCCACACAAATTGATTGATAGGCTAGAATTTAGTCCAATCCATGTTCAATTTATCTGTATTGTATCTGTATCCGTATCTGATATGTATATATAACTTATATATATTATATTCGTATCGTATTTGTATACTCAATTTATGAGTAGAATTATTAGTTTTTCATCCATATTTGTTTCTTTACAAACATCTATTTGAAAATGATAAAAATATGATGACTAAATGATTAGAATATGATCAAAACAAACGGATTCTTAGATTCATTTGGATTGTTTGATTTTTATCTGTATTGTATATGTATTAGATTTGTATATGTAATTTATGTATAACATATTTATATCATATCTGTTTGTTAATTTATGAGCAAAACTTTTAGTTTTTTATCAGTATTTATTTTTTGATAAATATTTATTTAATAATAATAAAAATATAATATTAAAATAATTAAAATATAATGAAAGAAGCAAACTTGCTAGTAGGGGTGAGTGGGACATGAAAGAGGAAGCCCACTCCGAGCAAATGAAGTTTGCCAATCCCTTCTTTTGTACGAACTTCTACACCAAATGGTATCAAATAATGGAAAGAAATAGTGGGAAAGAAATTAGTGGGATTCACCGCACAAGCACACAAATACAAAAACCTCCACATTCCCTCACATAATTAGCTCCAATTGCTTCCCTTCTACTCTCTCTCTCCCCTCCATCCTCCTTCAGCTAGGAAGTAGGAAGCAATCCCTCATTCTCTTTCTTTTGGCGGGAGTTAGGGTCCCACTTAATCAAAAACTCGTTTCTTTCAAGTCTTCTTTTCATAAATACCCTCCACCCAACTCCTTCCCCATCTCTCTCTCTCCTCTCTTTCTCTCTCCTTCTTCTACACTCCTACTTCACTAACCCCTCTCCACTCTCCAAAACAAAAAACACTAAATATACCAACACCAAAAAACATCCTGTACTATCATTCACAAATGAAGGACAATTATGTAATTTCCACCCTAATTATCCTGCTCCTCCTCTCCCCATTTCTTTCCAACTGCTCGGTCTCCCTCACTCCCGACGGCCTCTCTCTCCTCTCCCTCAAATCCGCCGTCGACCAGCCGCCCGGTAGCAGCGTCTTCTCCGACTGGAACGAGGATGATCCTACTCCATGTCGCTGGACAGGCATTTCCTGCACCAACATCTCCGGTTCCCCCGACCCTCGCGTCGTCGGGCTGGCCATAGCCGGCAAGAATCTCCGCGGATACATCCCTTCCGAGCTTGGAACGTTGATTTACCTCCGGCGACTCAATCTGCATACCAATAGCTTCTACGGTTCTATTCCGGAACAGCTGTTCAATGCGACGTCGCTTCATAGTTTGTTCTTGTACGGCAACAATCTCTCCGGTCCGCTCCCTCCGTCGATATGCAATCTTCCTCGACTCCAGAATCTCGATCTCTCTAACAATTCGCTCTCAGGTCGTTACTTTCGCTTACTATAGCTCCAATTTTGTCATTTTTCAAAAGTTAGAGCTGGAAGTATAGTCAATTCTATAAAGTTGAAGGGCCTGTTTGCTATATTAAAAATTTAGCTTGTTTGGGCACACTATATTTTCTGGTTGTACTAGGAAAAAGTGAATTATGGATCAAGTATATCTATTTAAAAAAATATAAATAAATGAAAGATTAATTTTGAAAGTAATATAAATTCAAAAAAAAAAACGATCTTATCTTTTTTATAGTGGTAAATATGATAAAAAGCATGGAACTTTGTCACAATAAATTGCACGAATGTCATAAAGTACCCTACTCTGCTATTGTTATTACAATGTGCGAGTGCTTTGCTATAAAAAAGTTTACACATTGCACAAATTCGTGTCTTGTTGGGAAATTTTTTTTTTCCTGTGTGTGTTTTTTTTATTGTATTGTGGGATGCAAATATTTTTTTTGGGGGTAAATAGAATGACTTTATGTGGGTTTCTGGCCATAAAAAGAGTTAGTTAATGTGAGAAATGTCAGTGTTGTGGCACGAAAAATACATGATAATTAAGTTTTTTATGTTGTTGTTGTTATTAGGAAAATGGCTATGAATCCGATGATGGAGTGGTGCAAATGAAATTCGGATATTGTTTTTGGCTACATCTTCTTTGAAAACATTGCCTAATTGAATTATATTTTCTTGGCATTTGGCTGAAATGAAACAATATGAAAATCCATTGATGAAGGATAAATTTTGTTTCAGGAACAATTTCGAGCGATTTGAAGAAATGCAAGCAGTTGCAGAGGCTAATCCTGTCAAATAACAAAATTTCGGGCGAAATTCCAGGTGCGATTTGGCCGGAGATGGAGAACTTGATCCAGTTGGATTTGTCGACCAATGATCTTAATGGATCAATCCCCAAAGAAATCGGAGAATTAAAGTCTCTCTCAGGAACTCTCAATCTCTCTAACAATCATTTGTCTGGTAATATTCCTAAAACCCTGGCTAATTTGCCAGTCACGGTGAGTTTTGATCTCAAGAACAATAATTTAAGTGGCGAAATTCCGCAAACCGGGTCTTTTGCTAACCAAGGTCCCACTGCATTTCTAAATAACCCTCTGCTGTGTGGTTTTCCTCTTCAAAAACCTTGCAAGAACAACCCAGGATCGTCTTCTCAAGGAAACAATAGTTCATCTCGAGAATCAGATTCTGGCTCAAGAAAAGGGCTCGGCCCTGGTTTGATCATACTAATTTCTGTGGCTAATGCTGCAGGAGTAGCACTAATCGGGTTGATCATGGTCTATATATATTGGAAGAAGAAGGATAGTAATGGATGTAGTTGCACTGGGAAAACTAAATTAGGAGGTAATGGTAATAAAACTCACGTCTGCTTATTTCCTTGTATCGGTGGATTGGGGACTGGCAGTAATAACAATGACGATTCGGAAATGGAAGATGTGGAGAAATCGGAGAGATCCGGTTCCGGTATTAAGGGGGAAGGAGATCTAGTGCCAATAGATAAGGGGTTTAGCTTTGAGCTTGATGAATTGTTGAGAGCATCAGCATATGTGTTAGGGAAGAGTGGATTGGGGATAGTTTACAAGGTGGTGCTCGGGAATGGTGTGCCAGTGGCAGTTAGGAGACTGGGCGAGGGTGGAGAACAAAGGTATAAGGAATTTGTAGCAGAGGTTCAAGCGATTGGGAGAGTGAAGCATCCTAATATTGTGAGGTTAAGAGCTTATTACTGGGCTCCTGATGAGAAACTTCTCATTAGTGATTTTATCTCTAATGGCAATCTCGCTGCTGCTTTAAAAGGTATGTTAAATTGGGTTCATTTTTGCACTTCCCCCCTCCACCCTCCACCCTCCTTCCCCTCTAGCTGAGCCTTGTCTTGTGCTTTCCTTTTTTAACTGATAGCACAGGATGCATCATGCATGTTGGTTAACAAAATACACGTATGTATGGAGACAGTTCGAAACCGGACAATTACACATCCATAAGTAATATCTTCATAAATACACAAACTGACTTTGAGTTATAAGTTTACGCTTTTATGGGGTTTCTTTTGAGTTAAAATAGATGAATTGATAGTAAAATGAAAGTTTAGGACTACATCGATTCTATATGTCCCAATCCTAAGCAGAATCACGCATTTTGACAAACGTTAATATTAGTCAGTGCCGCAAAGGTTAAATGTCACATTTAGTGTGTAAACTTCATATTTTTTTTTTATAATTTTTCTTTGTTTGCGTAGAAAGATCAATTAATTACATGAACTTTAAAAATATCAATTTGCTATTTATGAGTTTTGCGAGATCATTTATAGTACTAAAATAGCTAATTAATTGCAAAAGTAGACGAGTAAAGATACGGGGTTAAGAAATAAGATATCAAATCCATACTTTTAAGCCAATAATATAATTACAAAAATTAGTAAAAATTAGTAAAATTTAGGAATCTCATTTATGATTTGTCCTTCCACCAATTATTATCCAGCGAGGCAGGGGTAATTATATCTATTCAGTGGAATTAAAAAGAAACAGACACTCGAGGCTGTATTAACTGTTATGAGGTATGGTCAATACAAAATATTCCGAAGGCGTTGACCGTTGAGACTTTGACCATTTGTTGAGGGAGACTGCCTGAAAAACAAAAAGATGTTATAACTTAAAAGCGTCATTGGTTCTTCTATCCCCATTCCCTACCAATCCATGTGGCAAAATCATGATGTTTATGCCCACAAAAACCGCCTGGTCCCGAGCCATTAAGCAAACGTGCATCCGCCAGCGTCTTTACTACCACTCGCCTACCTACTCTGATAGCCAATTTAATGCGTTCTAGTTTCTTTTGCTGTTTGATTTATAGCTAGGTAAGGAAACAATAAAAAACAGGTTTCATTTCATTGTACATTTGTACTTACATGAGATTTAGGAATAAATTATGAATGAATCTAAAATTATCAATATTTCCTCACTTACCTTAATGTGCAGCTTCGCCTGTTGGGTCAAATCAAATGGATAGGTCAAAAGTACGAGAGTAAAGATTAAGGAATAAATCTTCTTTTTTTTAAAAAAAAAAATGAAAATGGAATTACAATTCCTTAGATTGTAATAGCTATTCCGCTAATCAAGTGCAATAATAGCATGAAGCACTTGTTGGGGCGGACCGGACCACGGGAACAAACTCTCAGATTGTCCAAGTCCTAGTTTTTCCATAATAGTTAATATAAAATATATCAGCACTTTCCTATTTTCAAAGTTGAGATTTATTTATAGGTCATTAGGCAAACTACCACGTGAGAAGATGATGATTAGGAGTAAAATACATACTTCCTCCCGTCTTTAGCCTCTAGTTATAGGGGTTTAGTATGGTAACAGTGCGTTTGGGCTGAAAGGTAGGTAGGTCATTAAATGAAGTCTAACTTTGAGCATTTCGAGAACTCAATGCCTACCTGCATAGTGGGTCATTACATCCACGCCCCACGACCTCATTCAATTTTGGGTAAAATTACATTAAATTAAATGCTTGGGAGTTGATACCAACGTTTTACCTTTCAGATAAACTGCACCATTCTGATGTTCGTAATATAATTTCAAGAGATTATATTAAAATTAAAACCCTTACTTTACCTCTTGCCTATGGTTTCATTCTTTTAATTGAGATAAGCACCAACTAACTAATATGTTTATTCAGTAAATTAAATTCAGACCCAGTAATTTAGTTGAAGTTGGTTGCAAAAATTTGTGGGTCATTTGAATTTTTAAAGTTAATTTGATACATTTTCACCGATTTAGATTCTAATTTAATTGAGTTGAGTGCTTTATTGCAGGTTTTGTAATTAGTTCAATTAAAAAGAATGAAAACTTTACTTGTTGCTAATAGCCACTAAATGGGTCTTATTACAATTTTTTAAAAACTCACTATGTTTGGTAACAATGGAAATACGATGCAGTCTAGTGAAAGATGGGGAAGTGGGATGAAAGTTTGTGTTTGGGTATTTTTATTGAAGTGGAAATGAGATGAAATCAGTGGAAAGTCCTTATCTTTCTTTTCAAAGTTGGGTTGAAATCAATGGAAATGGAAAGAATGCTCCTAAAATTACTAAAATACCCATCATTAGACATTTTAGTCATTTCATTATTTTATTTCATTTCAGTTCCTTCCCTTTCTTTTCTTTTCAATAACTTTCTACAGCTTTCCGCCTTCAAAAATTCACCACAGTAAAGGTTTTACATCTTTGTTCTGCTCAAATTTCGGAGAGTCGTCCCTATAGCTTTCAACATTCTTTTAAGGAAACACCTGGCTTTGTAGCATATGGTAGTGATTTAAGATTAGAATAATGGGAAAGTAAGCTACTAAGCTTCATAGGCATTCTTTGTTTCTCTCGGAGAAGTCGCATCAATTTGTTAGCTGATTAGGTACATCCTCGCCTCCAATTGTCCTGTTCTTTTGCACCTGCTAAGAACCTGGTAGGCGTGAAGCGTAGTGAAGATTGGCATATTTGTTGCTGTTTCCGCACTCATGTCTCACTTCTGGTCCCCATGAATTGAAATATTTGGCCCCACCAATATTCATTGGGTTTGGATACTTTTCAATTTTCTTTTCCTAATTTCCATCGATTTCTGCAATGATTAGGATTGTCCAAAATTTTGAACTTTTGACATCATATTTACATTATATTCATCGTAGAGTTCTAATCTTTGATTACACATGGCAGTACACTAAGAAATATATTGATGGAAATTGAGAAAAGAAATGGAGACAATCCATTTCTCTGTAGTCGGTGCTTGGAGTTTCCCTTAAGTGAAAAACAGTTCAAAACGCTAATATTTCAATACGCATTCACAGAAACCCTTCTTTCCTGCTAAAATTTTCCTTCTCTTCAATTTTAATTGTCCCAAAATTATTTTCTAATTTTAATTATTCCATTACTTGTATCGTTCTCCTTAACTGGTGGGAAATTTCAGCTGTGAAGTTGGTGCCCTTGCTATTTAACAGGTAGGAGCTGATAAAATTCATTTGATCTTTTATCAGGGAAAAGTGGCCTGGCTTCTTCAAGCCTTTCATGGTCGACCAGGCTAAGAATTTTAAAAGGAACAGCTCGAGGATTAGCTTATCTCCATGAGTGCAGTCCGAGAAAATTTGTACACGGAGACATCAAACCATCAAATATACTGCTTGACAGTGATTACCAGTCCTACATATCTGACTTTGGTCTTAACAGACTGATCACTATCACCGGCAACAACCCATCCTCTGGTGGCTTCATTGGTGGAGCACTCCCTTATTTTAAGCCCGTCCAACCAGAGAAAGCCAATAATTACCGGGCACCAGAGGCCCGTGTCACAGGAAGCAAACCAACCCAGAAATGGGATGTCTACTCGTTTGGGGTTGTAATACTTGAAGTGCTAACAGGAAAATCTCCTGAACTCTCGCCTACCACATCAACTTCCATTGAAGTACCAGACCTAGTGAGATGGGTTAGGAAAGGATTTGATGAAGAGATTCCTCTCTCAGACATGGTTGATCCAGTACTGCTCCAAGAAGTGCATGCTAAAAAGGAGGTGCTAGCAGCATTCCATGTCGCCTTGACATGCACAGAAGGCGATCCTGAGATTCGACCCCGAATGAAAACTGTTTCTGAAAATCTTGAGAGGATTGGAACATAGGAAACCAGGACTCAATAACAAATCATGTTGAGGCTTGTTCCACTTCCATTTTTCTTCACTGGGTTGCATTGCAAATACTGCAGAGCTGAATGTGCTGAGGTTGTAAATTTATGAAGCACCTGCAGGCCACGAGTCGAGGTTTGGGACAAAGCATTTCTTTTTTTTTTTTTTTTTCTTTTTTTGCCCCTTCCTTTATTTTCTCCCAAAAAAAAGGCATTTTTTCTCTAGAGTGATATTAATCTATACGTTATAAATTTTATATTTCTTTAGAGGGGAGTAGATTCATTTGTTATTTAAAAATTTGTATCCCATTTTGGTTGAGCGTACTATTAAATCCGTGGTCTTCAGTCTTCACTCTTCAGTCAATGTCTGTGCCCTCAGCTGCGTGCAATTACATCTGAAGGAGCAATCCATCCTTTGCTTTTGTAATAATTGACTGAAAATAACAAATTAACCAGTTGAATTTAATTTTTTTTTCCCTTTTTTTAAATCCCGGCGGGGGAGTTCTGCCATTCCACCCAACGAAAAACAACCGCTGGTCCATTTCAGTCTCAACTATTTATTAATTATCATCCTGCACAAGTAGAATAGTAAGGTGTTATAAGTAAATTATACAACGTGTTTTATGCAAATACTAAAATTAAGCAATGAAGATAACTCGTAGGTTGATTACCCGTGTTGTATCTAGAGATTTAAAAATTGAACTTGATTCTTTCTTATATGTCAGTGTGTTCTGTCAATATTTTCTTTGGCAAGCACTATATGAAGAGACAAAGAGTACATGGAGTACGGCTGCAGGAGCTTAAGGCTCTCGATCCAACAAAAGCTATTCAGTGAGCAGCACATTCATGATCAAAGGCGATGATCGTAATCTACGTAAGCTATCACTATCACGGCCATGAATGAAATTGTTGATGGAATCATGCACTGTGTAAAACGTTAATCATAGCCGTTCTTAGCCGAAATTCAGGTTAAGCTCCATTTCGGAACCGTCACCTCCCTATCTATGCGGTGAGGGGTAGGAGAATAGGAAGCAATCGAGAATCGGAACCATTTTTGTTATAAACAGATAAGATAGATACAAAAGACAACCTAAGAGGTTAGAAAACTATATTGTAACAATATAGCTAAGGATAGTTGAAATAGCTAATCTAATCAATGTAGTTACAATTCATAACTAGCAAATCTTAACAGAAATCAATAAAAGCTAACAAGATATGTTATTTGTAAATAAACATATAAGAAGGGAAATGAATACAGAAAAGGATCATGAACAATTTCCCTAAACAAGAGTTTCCTTTAGAAGTCCTATGGATAGACTGAAATTAGCCAAGCTATCATCATCATGTACTATATGCAAGAACATAGCATTAGTTAGTAGCATCCAAAACCTTAAAAGAAACACAATAAAGATAGAGAGAGAAAGTATATGAGCGAAAAGGGAGAAATAGATAGGAAAGAGTCTTCAATACTTAGCGAAATTTAGTATAGTAGGTTGGGCTTATTTGAAATAAAAGGCCTAACAATTTTTTGTGCTCCCATCAGTCAAAACAATGCCAAGGGATACTAGGAGTCAACTTCAATCAAGTAATATAGAAATGGTCAAGAATTCTTTACAAGAGTAAATTACACTAAAATGTATCAACGTTTGGGAGTAAATTCATTTAAGGCGTTAACTTTTCAAGTAGTTAAAAAGAGGAATCGACGTTTTACAAAATGAATCAAATGAGGTATCAACGTTATGTAAAGTTCATTTAAGATATCAACATTTAGATTAATTTTCAATTAATTTTTTAAATTTTCACTATTGGTTTAAATCACTTTACAAAACGTTAATACTTCTTTTTAATCATTTAGCATTGATACCTTAAATGAACTAATATCCAAACGTTGATTCATTTTTTTAACCACTTGAAACGTTGATACCTTAAATGAACTTATGCTTAAACATTCATACCTTTCTATGTAATTTACCCTTTTTTACAAGCCACTCAAGAATCTTTAACTCAAATGTCTACTAGGATAGGCATACTTGAGTTGAATCAAAATCAACAAAAAGATCAAAATGGGGGTCAAATTCAAGTTGTTATATCACTTTTCATAAGATAGTACAAATATAGAAACTTTGCTTAAGGGTACCAAAGTGTTATGGAGAGAACATTTTAGGATGGCTCTTTAAAGTGGATCAATTCTTCACATTTCAAAAGATTGAAAAAGAGCAAAGAATTACCATAGCAAGCTTTGTACTTGAAAGTGATGTGCTATAGTTGTACTTGTGGATGTACCGGAATTGCCAACTAAGTTCTTGGCTAAAATTTGCAGAAGCTTTGTCAGCCATGTTTGGACCTTCTGCTTTGAAGATGTGTTAGGCACATTATCAAAATTGACACAAACATCATCTATATCAGATTACCAATCAAAGTTTTAGGCATTGTCCAACGGAACTATTAGAATATCAGTCTTTCCTGATGAGTTGTATCATATCTGGATTATTGCTTGCAATAAGAAGAGAAGTTCAAATATCTAGACCAAAATCACTAATGGATGACATTTGGTTAGCAAGAATGTATGAAGACAAACTTGCTGATCAATATGATACCCTACAACTATGTTCTTCATCATCTTTTTCATCTAAACCTCTTCAATTTTCAAAACCATACTTCCCAAAACCACATATGAATATAAACCAAACACAAACCCATACACTTTAGCTACAAACATAGACCTATACACTGTCCCAAACCTTAAACACAATTTCAGACACATAACCTACCAAACAAACATTACCCATTAAAAAAACTTATACCAGAAGAAATGCAGGTAAGGATAGATGAGGGTTTATGTTATAACCGTGATGAGAAGTTCAGTAGAAATCATAAGTGTAAAGCACATTTCTTGTTGCTTTTATGTGAGTCAGATAAAGCAGGTATTCAAGAAGTTGTAGAATACATATCAGAGATGCAAGAACAAATAGATGCAATAGCTATTAGCTTTCATGTAATGATAAGAGAATTTGTGCCACGCACATTGCATTTCCTATCTATCATTTTTTAAAATAATTTTTCAATATTGGTAGATACCAGTATCACACATAACTTTGTATAAAGTAGAGTGGCAAAATATTTAGGCCTTGACATTACACCATTACTTAACTTTAATGTGATGGTAGGCAATGGTCAACAATTAAAATGTGAAGGCCAGTACACTGATATTAAGATTATTATACAAGGACATGAATTTTCTGCCACTTTCTATGTCTTATCAATTCAAGGAGTAGATTTTGTATTAGGAGTACAAACGATGAAGAAACTTAGCCCTGTTACATAGATTATAATGATCTGATTATGATATTTTTGTTACAAGGGACTTTCTACAACTTTAGTGGTGAGCGATTTACAAATTTGGGCTAAATATCTCATCATTAGTTGCATCGAATGTTTTAGGTTGATGTTGTAGCATCATGTTTTCAATTGGCAGCTCAGTTAAGTGGATTAAAATCACAAAGTACCATCAACAATCCTCAATTACAAGAGGTATTAGACAGATTCTCTCATTTTTTAAGACACTTACATCATTCAAATTAAATAAGGTGTCTCACCAATGAATGCCGAGCCCTATTGGTATCTGCATTTTTAGAAGAATGAAATAGAGAATCAGGTTAAAGAAATGATATAGCAAGGTACTATTCAGAATAGTGAAAGTGCTTTTTCTTTACCTATATTATTTGTAAAAAAGAAAGATAGAACATGGAGATTTTATATAGACCATAGGGATTTGAAAAATGTGACTATTGAAGGTGAATATCCAATACCACTATAGATGAATTGTTGGATGAATTGAGGCATGCCACTATTTTTTCTAAAATAGATCTGAGATTTGGTTACCATCAAATTCATTGCATGAGGAAAACAACATTTAGAACACATGAAGGTCATTATGAGTTTTTTGTATGCCTTTTAGGTTAAGTAACACACTTGCCACATTCCAATCTATCATGAATAATATATTTAAACCATGGTTATAAAAGTTTGCCATCGTCTTCTTTGATGACATACTTGTATGTAGTGATTCCATGGAGTTGTATATAGCACATTTGACATAAGTATTTCAATTTCTGTCTGAAAATTTTTTCACTGTTAAGAAATCAAAATGTGCTTTTGGGATATCTAAAATTGAGTACTTAGGTCATGTGGTATCACAAGGAGGTATAAGTCCAGATCCAGTAAAAATTGAGGCTATCATAGCTTAGGAAGTGCCCACTTCGGTTAAGCAATAGCGAACATTTTTGAGGTTGAGTGGATACTATAGAAAATTCATTAGAGGTTATGCATCCTTAGCAACACTATTCGCTAATCTACTAAAAAAGGATCAGTTTCAATGGTCAAAAGAAGCTACCCATGCCTTTAAACGACTCAAAGAAGCTTTGATATCAGCTCCAATTCTTTCACTACTAGATTTTGCCAAAACATTTATGATAGAAACAGATGCTTCAGGTTCAAGAATAGGAGCGGTACTATTGCGAGATGAGATACCAATTGCCTATTTTAGCAAAAAATTTCCATCTCACATAGCAAAACAATTAGCTTATGTGCAAGAATTGTATGGATTGGTAGAGGTAGTGTGCAAATGGCGTCAATACTTGCTGGGAAATCATGTCATTATTCGAACGAATCATAGGAGTCATAAGGAATTACTTACTCAAATAATTCAGATGCCTAAACAACAAAAATACTTAGTAAAATTGTTGAGTTATGAATATTCAATGGCACATAAGGCAGTGAAAGATAATCACGTGGTAGATTTACTTTCTAGACAACATGTGGCTGATTTCTTAGTTCTCTCAATTCCTTCTTTGATATTATCAATCAATTGAAAGAAGAATGCACCAACAACAATGAGTTTCAGAATATTATTAGTGATATGCAATAGGGAAAATCATTGAAATGGGAGTTGAAATAGCATGATGACCTTTTGTATGGTGATAGTCAAATGTTTTTGGTTCATACTTCCAAATTAATTCTAGACATAACATAGATGCTTCATAGTTCTCCTACCGCTAGATACTTTGGACATTTCAAGACATGTCAAATGGTAGCCTCTTAGTTTATATGGGTGGGTATGAAGAAATCAGTGGAACAGTTTGTGAATGAATGTATAATCTACCGATATGTCAAGTATATAACTAGATCTCCTAAAGGATTATTGAATCCTTTACCTATTCCAAAAGCTATTTGGGAAGATATTAGCATGAATTTTATCACATGCTTACGCAAATCATAAGGATTCACTATGATTTTGGTTGTTGTAGATAGATTATCAAAATATTGTCATTTAGGAATTTTGGATTCTCATTTTAATGCATCAAAAGTAGCTCAATTATTCATATCAATAGTGGTACGGTTACATGGGATCCTAAGATCTATTGTTAAAGATAGGGATCCTATTTTCATTAACAAGTTTTGGAAGGAGCTTTTTGGATTGAGTGGCACTAAATTATCACTTTCTAATGCCTATCACCCTCAATCAAACGAACAGACAAAAGTCCTTAATCAAGTTATTTAGTAGTACCTATGATGTTATGTCATGGAATGTCCTAAAGAGTGGTAAAATATCTACCATGGGCAAAGTTTGCTTATAATATTTCAACTCATCAAGGAGTTGGGTTATCTCCTTTTGAAGTAGTTTATGGCAGAAAGCCTCCAACAATTGCTACTTATGTTAGAGGCACTGCTTCTTTAGATGCACTAGATGTTAAACTACGAACAAGAGATGAGATTTTACAAGTTTTAAAGGCTAGCCTACAGAAGGCACAAGAGAAGATGAAAAAAATGTGCGGATTTTAAGAGATAAGATGTTTCTTTCTGCTCAAGTGACCTTGTGTTTGTATGATTCTAGCCATACAAATAGCTTTTTTTAGTTTAAGGCAATTATTATAAGCTAGCAAAACGATACTATGGACCATTTAGTGTTATCAAATCGATTGGATCCACAATTTATGATATTGATCTCCTTATTAGCTCTAAGATTCACAATACCCCATCATTGGATTTACCTCAGGAATCTTATAAAAATCACCCTATTATACAACCGCTAACTATTGTAGGGTTTCGCTAGCTATTATAGAACAAATTGAAGGTACCTCAAGTTCTAGTTCAATGGCAAGGATTACAACTAGAGAATGCTTCTTAGGAGGATTTTGATATGTTTCGAGCTATTTACCCACATTTCAACCTTAAGGACAAGGTCCTTTTTCAAGAAGAGGAGGAGGAGTAAGTTGTTACAAACAGACAAGAAAGATACAGAAGACAACCTAAGAGTTTGGAAGACCGTATGTAATAATATAGTAGGAACAGACAAGATAGATACAGAAGACAACCTAAGAGATTAGAAGACTATATTGTAACAATATAGTTAAAGATAGTTGAAATAGTTGATCTAGTCAAAGTAGTTACAATTCATCACTAACAAATCTTAACAAAAATCAACAAAAGCTAACAAGATCTGTTATTTGTAAACATACATGTAAAAAGGGAAATGAATATAGAAAAGGATAACCAAAGAATTTCCTTAAACAAGAGTTCTCTTGAGGAGTCTTATGGCTAGACTCAAATTAGCCAAGTTATCATCATCGTGTACTATCTACAAGAACATAGCATTAGTTAGTAGCATCCAAAACCTTAAAAGAAATAGTAAAGCTAGAGAGAGATAGTACCTGAGCAAAAAGGAAGAAACATATAGAAATAAGAGTCTTAAATAATTAGGGAAATTTAGTATCTTGGGTTGGGCTTATTTGAAATGAAAGGCCTAACAAATTGATTGCAAGATTGGGAATGGATTTACCAAGTAGTTGTGTAATGGTTTTATGATAATTAGTTGCTATAAGTGTCCTCCCTTCTATTGAGGAAGAACTCCCCCATCACTCTACTTTATCTTCAACCCCCAGGGTAACAAAACATAAGTGTTTTGTATCCATTGAGAAAAAATATGTTATAATTGAATAGCAGCATAAGAAAACTTAGAAGTAGGCTTTGAACCATCTCCTGTTAGTATCATGTGCCCCTTTCTTCTCACTATAAATAGGTAATGGGATTGGGTCATGCTATGGATGCAAGCTAGACTTTTGATAAAGTCTTAAGTGTTAGTGTTAATCATAACTCAAACATGATATTACATTATATAAGTTATGTCTAAAATTACAAAAATACCCATGAGTTCTTAAACTGAATCATCTCAACACTCGCCCTTAAGTTAGAGCAAATATACCATAAGCTCTTAGCTTGTTATATATATATATATATATATATATATATATTTCACTCAAACCCTTGGAAGTGTCTTAGTAACTAGATTAGTAAGCTGATCTTCTAATTTAACATAAGATGTATCAATTTCCTTATTTAATAATTTCTCACAAACAAAGTGATAATTAATCTCAATGTGCTTTGCGTGTTCATGAAAAACTAGATTTGACACAATATGCAAAGCAGCCTGATTATCACATATCAACCGCATTGGTTGCAATTGAGGAAACCTAACTTCTTCTAGGAGATGGTTAAACCAAAACAATTCACATGATGTAGATGCCATTGCCTTACACTCAAATTCTACACTTGATCTTACTCCTACAGTCTGCTTCTTACTCTTCCATCAAATAAGATTAATACCAATAAACACACAATATCCTGTGGTTAATCTTCTGTCCAATAGTAATCCTGCCCAATCAGCATATGCGTATCCAACAATATGCATGTACCTATGGTTCTTATATAAAATACCTAATTCGGAAGATCCTTTAAGATAATGTGAGATACGAATTACAGCCTTCCAATGACTAGTATGGGGTGAGCCCATGAACTAACTCACTGCACTAACTGCAAATGATATATCATGATGTGTTACAATTAAATAATTGAGTTTATCAACTAACCTTATGTATCTCTCTAGATAATTTAGGATATCTCCTTAATCAGTTGAGAGCTTAACATTAAGATCCATAAGTGAATCAACTAGTTTTGCTCCAATTAAACCAGTTTTAGATAATAAGCTAAGTACTTACTTTCATTGAGAGAGATATGTATCCTGCTTTGATCGAGTAACTACCATTCTAAGGATATATTCCAAGCTACCCATGTCTTTAGTATGAAATTTTTGTTATAAGAAACCTTTTAATTTCTCAATGCCTACATGGTCGTCTCCTGAAATCTTTATATCATCAACATATACAACCAATATAATTTTATTACCATTATACTATCAATAAAACATAAAATGATCTGAATAACACCTATGAAGGCTAAATTCAGTTATAACTAAACTAAATCTACTAAACCAAGCACGTGGAGATTGTTTTGGCCTATATAAATATTTCTTCAAGCGATAAACTAAATCTATCTCCCCTTGAATAACAAGACCTGGTGGTTATTCCATGTATATCGCTTCCTCAAGATCACCATGCAATGAAAATGCAATGAATTGATCGAAGATCAAACTTGTCTATCTCTAGAGATAACGAGCAAACAAAACAAAAGCAACCAAAAACACGATGAGGAAAGGGAAAAAGTGATTTGTTAGGAAAAGGGAGATGCAATGGAACCTTATCGTATATTGTAGATGGCATTTTATTTATAAGAAAACATGCAGTAAGAATAACATTAGCTCAAAAGTGTTTAGGCACATTCATATGAATTAATAACGTTCTAGCAATTTTAATGAGATGTCAATTCTTATGCTTAGCAGCTCCATTTTGCTATGGAGTATAAGCACATGAACTTTGATGAACAATGCCATGCTTTTGCAAATATGATTAAAAGACATTGGACATGTATTCTTTGGCATTATTTGTGTGAAAAACATGAATGGAATTAGCAAATTGATTTCAAATTTCAAAATGAAATGTACAAAATACATTAAATAACTCAAAACAATTTAACCATGTCATTCTTGAATAATCATCAATAAATGTAGTAAAGTATCTAAGCCCATAAGAAAACTGACATATACAAAGTCCCTATTAGAATGAACTAAATGAAAGGGAGCAGTAACTTGCTTATTGACTCTTGAACTAAAGGAAATACGACTCTATTTGCCTAATTGACATGACTGACAATGGAGAATAGGACAAGACTATAAATTAGGACACGTAAGATGAAGAATCTAAAAGGATAAATGGCCAAAACCAATAATACATCTCTAGAGGATTCGGTATTGTAGCTGAGCATGCAAAGGCACTAGGTGCTAAATACATATAGTGTAGCCCACAAGACCCATGTCCTCCACTAATCGTTTTCCTCATTCTCAAATCCTGTATTACAAAGGATGATGGAAAGAAAGATGATGGAACAATTAAAGGAAGTGGTGAGTTTACTGATAGATAATAAATTAAAAGGTAACTGAGGTATATATAGCACAGACTTCAGGCGAAGTCACCATTGTTGCCTTGCGGTGGTTAAGCGGTGTCTCTATGTTTTTTCTACATGAGGTTGTTAAAAGGATCATCGGTGTTACTGAAACATGGTGGACTATAAGCGAGACTTGCTTCGAATACAAAGAACAAAATTTGCTAAATGCAGCAAGTTAATATAGAATCTGGATGTAGAACCAACAACATAAAATTGGGGATGATATTTTTCTCCTCTCTTCATTAATAGTGGATTTGAATACATACATACATACATACATACATACATACATATACACACAAAATATGTTAGCACACCTTGATGCCTAATATGGAAAACTAGAAACTTCTATAGCTTTCTAATATGTGCCAGCACTTGTCATCCTTTTCTTTTCCTATTGTCTTTTTCTTTCTTATAATATCTTTAAACACTAAAACTAATTACAATATATAATTTTCACATTATATTAACCCTATAATATTTCCCAATGCTTCAAAAACTCTTGTCCTCAAGGGTTGGATGAATACTGATTTCCTTAGGTTGGAGATGGTTCCAAATTGGTTCTATTATTAGGAAAAGACCTAGCATTGCCACATATATTAGAACGACATCCCCAACTAATGATGCAATTGGTACAATAATTTCTTCTGTCTCTAAATCACATAATGATCTCTCATATCTATTCTACCATAAGTGGTCTTCAATCCTACTACTCCACAAATAGAAGAAGGAACTACATTTGGACTAATCCTCATTTGTTTTATGAGGCCATGTTCCTCATCTAGATGGCCACAACATCCAAGAGGATCAACCATGCTTGTATAATGCTATATTGTGAGATCTATACCATAATCTCTCGACATTAATTCAATATACTTCCTACCCTCATCAAGCAAATCCCCATTACTATAAACTGATAGGACATCGGCAAAAGTTATGTGATTAGGAAATAAATCTTGTCTCATTTGTTCAAACAAACCCAATGCTTTAATTGCATATTCGTGCATGTCATATCCACAATCCTTGCATTCTAAGACACTACTCCTTTATTCCTTATTGAATCAAACAAAATATATGCGACTTTTACAAAACCACATGTCACATAAAGATCAACTATAGATGTATCTAACATCACTTCATCACCACATAAATCATGTAGGATCATTGCATGAATAATTTATGCTTGACTAGGTAACCTAATTGGGATCAAGCTCGACTAACACTAAGAAGGGTAACTGAATCGGGCATAATCTGCTCACATAACACATCTTTACAGAGCTTTAAGGTTTCTGAATGTGAATGCCCTTGGATGTATGATTCTATCAAGGAAGTCAAAGACATCAAATCGCTATCATTAAACTAGTTAAATACATTATAGGCAACATCAATCCTCCTATACTTCTCATATGCAATGATAGGTATCAGGTTACTCAAAGTCATGAAAAAAGGAAACAAAAAGGAAAACATCAAGGAGCAAGATCAAGGAGCAAAGCAACCAGCGTAGACGACCTAAGCAAGTCCTACGCCGTCAGCCTATAAAGCCAAAGCCGCCAGTGTTGAAGGGAAAGGCCATCAGCTTATAACCGACCTTCATGGTCAAGCCGCTAACTTTGTTTAATTTTCGTGCCAACTATTATTTGCTCGCTTTTTAGGCTTTGTTTAGGGGCATTTTTGTAATTGTCTTTTAGGTTTCTTTAAGGTTAGTATATATAGTTCTTTGTTGTTTATTTTCTGGAGTTTTTTGGAATGTTATTGTTTTGAGAGCACATCTTTGTGTGAGAACCCTTTGTGGTCTTTGATTATTGAGATTGAGTTTTCATTCTCCTCATTCGTGTGTTCTTATCGGTTCTTGCGTTATATAGAATTGTGGTGAACCATTGTTATTTGAATTTTGTAATTCATTTGACATAGTGAATAGTTTGTAGATTATGGATTCTATCGATCTATAATTTAATCACATATTAGTTTAAGATTTATTTTTCGTGGATCCTATCGAATAATATTCTTATCCATATCTTTATTTTTCTTTGTTCTTTCAAAAACCTAGAAAACCTTACAATCAAGATTGAATCCTTAAAACCTTCAAGATTGCGTCATTTGGTATCAGAGCAAAGGTTTACAGAGAATTATCGTTCGACGTAGATTGTTTCCAAGTTAGTTTAAAAAACAAAAAAAAAGAGAGAATTTCTTCTTGATTTCTTTTATTTAGAAATTTATACTGTTTTGCTATTGTTGGATTGTGGAGATGTCGTCGGATGGAAGCAACAGTATTAATGAAAATAGCCTTAAGGCTAGAAGAAGAAATAATAATAATGGAGAAGGGGATGTCATGACAAGGCAAGAATTCACTCAATTACAAACGAGAGTAAATAGGATACAAGAGGATGTCAGGAGGATATTGGAAAGATTAGAAGTGAGAGATAAGAGAAGTCAGAGTGGATCCAGTCATAGGAGACACTCTAATGAAGAATCTAATGGGAATAATGAAAGGAGCAGAAGGTGAAGAGATAGAGATAATAAGCATAAGGGAATTGAGAGTATTAAATTAAAAATTCCACCTTTCACTTGTAGTAATAAACCAGAGGAATTTCTTGATTGGGTACCTAGGGTGGAGAAGGTGTTTGATTGCTATGAGTGGGATGAGCGCATGAAGGAGAAAATGGCGTCTCTAGCATTTTCTGACTATGCTAATTTGTGGTGGGATAAATTGCAGATTGAGAGACGAAGGCTAGGTGAAGAAAAAGTGCGTTCATGGGCATTAATGAAAAGGTTGATGAAACACAGGTTTGTGCCAGATTACTATAAACAGGAATTGCTGATGGAGTTGTAATCCTTGAGGCAGGATAAAAGGAGTGTTGAGGAATATGTGAAAGAGTTTAAGACCTTGATAGCGAGATATGATATTCAAGAATCTTCATATGAATCTATAGCTAGGTTCATTAATGGACTTGAAATGGATATCGCTAATGTTTTTGAACTCTAGCAATATCAGACCCTGAAGGATGTAATAAAATTAGCTAGTAAGGTTGAAAGAAATCAATGCAAATGGTTTCAGAAATCTCATCATTACAACAAGTTAGCTAAGGATAAAAATAAGGAGGAAGGAAGAGAAAAGAATAAGGGTAAAGTGGTGAAAGGACACCACATTCTTCCTACCTACATTTATGTCCTAAAAAAAATTCTAAGTACTAGCAATGTATCCACATTTTGCATACTAATCAATGAACAAATTTGCAACATGAATGTTGAACTCACTAAAGTGTCTTTTCACACAATAACGACAAGTGGACAGGCAAATTTTTATAGTCTTAAGGTTCGAAATGGTAGGAAATATTACTAAGATTGTGACCTTCGAGGGCTTGATACCATCATCAACAACCATTCTCCAAAACATACTTACAACATCATCATATTGACAAACATGCTTTGGTCCATCTATTATTACGGTCCATGAGACCACATTCCATTTAGGCATCTCCTCTAAAATACGCAACATCAACTCAATAACATTTAGCAAAACCAGTAAACAAGACATTCTAAAGGTTAGAATTGCTCTTAGGCATCTCCTTGAACACTCTAATCACATAACCAAAATACCCACAAGACACATACATATAAACTAAACTAAACCGTACATAAATATAGGAACAAAAGTCCATCTTGAAAGTAACCTTATGAGTCTGAATACCATGAGCTATAGTGGAACCCAAAGAAACATACTCAGTTTCAATCTTATGCATCATTAGAAACAAAATCTTATTCAACCTAAACCCATTCTCTAAACTAAAACCACTATGTGTCTCCATAAGAACCCTAAGTCCCATAAGAAGCTCCTGACCATACGACCCCTCACCAACATAGCAGTCTTCACTAACCCCTCAATTCCAGACATCATTCTAGCAATAATTCTTGCAATCAATTTTAGTGTAAGAAGCGCAACTCTCTTACTAAAAAATGCCACATTCTTAAGGGAAGAGCAACCCCCTTCATTTCCAACCACTGCCTCGGCAGGTCTCTCTACTACCTCAATTGATGAATCCTCATCGGGCTTCAAATCGACCTTCCTATCAAGAAAACTAAAAGATTGAGTCTTCTTAATGGAGAAATCGCTATATTTAAGCTTGATCGGAAGATAACGAATGGGAGGGCACAAACGGGAGAATTTATCCTGGAAGCAGAAGAACTACTGAAACTGTGCGAAACCATCACAAGGGTTTATGTACAAAGAACGGGCAAACCCTTATGGGTTGTATCCGAAGATATGGAAAGGGATGTTTTTATGTCAGCAACAGAAGCCTAAGCTCATGGAATTGTTGATCTTGTAGCGATTGAATAAAAATAGCAGCGATCAGGAAGGCCAAGGATATTGAGAGGAACTTTGGCTTGAGTAAGAGGGTTTTGGTCTTCACTAGCGACATCAATACCATGTATTCTAGCCATCACCACCTGTGGCTATGACTAAGTCTGTAGCAACTCAACTAATTCTTTACATTGTTCATGTTTGGTTTCCATTAAGGCTTTTATGGTTGATTTTAATTTTCTATCCTATTTATCTTAACGCTCCTTGAAGACCCAACAAATAACTTGGATCAGTTCTCCAAGCTTCAGATCTTGGTCAGTCATGGTAGGTGGATCATATTGCTCTGATACCAATTGAAATGTGGTGGACTATGAGCAAGACTTGCTTCGAATTTAGAGCACAAAAATTGCCAAATGCAGCAAGTTAAGTTGGAATTCGAATGCAGAAACCAATAACACAAAATTAGGGATAATATTTTTCTTCTATCTTCATTAATAATGGATTTGAATATATATGTACAAAATATGTTAACACTCCCCAATGCCCAATATGAAAAACTAGAAACTTCTATAACTTTCTAATATGTGCTAGTACATGCCATCTTTTTTTTTTCTATTTTTTTCTTATAATATTTCTAAACAGTAAATCTAATTACAATATGTAATTTTCACATTATATTTACCCTATAACAATGTCGTGGGTTGCAAAGTTGGTTTGTAAGTTTCTAGGTTTAGTGTGTTTTGTTTAGAGAGATAGGGATGGGGTAGAGAGAGAGATAGATCAAGGAGTGTCACGCCCCGAAGGGTACCATAAACGTGGTAGTCCACCGTACACAATATTAAAGCCTAAGAATGACCACCTCAGCCACTCGAAGGCTTCCATAATATGTACAAGGCGTCTAACACATGGAGGAGACTCATCGGAGTAATGCATTTTATGTTGATACAACTTGAGAACAATGTAAAGGAAATTCAATTTACTATATTCCAGATACAAATCACTATACTTCAAAATACAAATTATTAAACTTCAATTACATTCATCCACAGACTTCCCTACATAAACTATTACAAGACAAATCATAAAACTAGCTGATAACTTCAAACATTCTTATTCTTTGCTGAAATCCTAGAGTCATTCCCGGCTCCAACCAATTTAGTCCCCACTTTGCATTCTTGAGATAACCTGTTCATTTAAACAACTATTGGAGTATAAGCTACATTAGCTTAGTGAGAATTCCATTGGTTCCGTACCATAACAAGCAAGTTATAATCAATCATATGCTATGCATGAACAAACACATGAGCAAGCAATTATGCATGGGTATCTGGAACCCACACACAGAACGGATTTACGCCCTCCGTATCTTGGGTTAGGAATGGTATTGAGTCTACATGACCGCATCTAGTCCCCAAGCCCTCGGCTCTTAGCACTTGACTCGGCTAGGCTCATCCAAGGAATGCATCCACATGCGCCTTAGTACCCCTGAATGAGCTCTAGCACTGGGCTCGTTATCCAAACGAGGCATCGACGGACCATACCGATCGACCTACCTAGGAGTAACATGCTACCAATGCAATATGTCTGATGCGATGCATGACCACTTTAATTTTTGCTTAGGTCAAAATATTTATACATTCTTTAGAGTGACCAGCCAATATCATACACATAACAGAAAAGAATATGAACAGTGCAGTTATCCAATCGAATCATGGTTTCGATATGCTTTAGTATTCTTTGGCATACATTCATCACAGTCTCATCATATATCCCATCCCCATTCATATCGATTTTTATCTTGTTTCTATAATTCTTGTGCAACTAACTACAAACACAATCAAGGTAACAAAACAAGGAGAAAACTCACTCGGCCATTGGATCACCAGTCTTCTAGTAATAATAATTCGGTGGCAGGGAATCGTCGATTTCGGGATCACCTAAAAAGGAAGAAATACTCTAATAAGTATTTCGACTCAAACTAATCTAAACGATCTTCTACGAACTATCAAATTCGTAATTCTCGTCCTAAGCGGAAATTCCAACTTAAAACGGCCATAACTTGGTCATTTTAACTCGGAATCTCGCAAATTATATATCGATTTCTATCTACTTCGAAAGATCTATCGAATTCTAATATTATTTTCAAGTTTTGAAAACTTTGAAGCTTCGAAAAGGTCGGATCAGATTAGGACAATAGTAAGTTCCAATTCCGAAAAATAGTTTTGTAAATGTTTGTAATGTTCCTACCATATAAATTAGCTATACATGCAATATGAGTGATTTCCTAACATGAATGACATGAGATGAACTTAATGTATGCATGATCTTGATGATTTTGCTAAAATGAAATTTTATAACTTTTTATTTTTGCAAGACCATAATAACAACTACTTATGAAAAATCTAGTTTCCTAACTTTGATTATTTCCATTTGTTTTGGATTTGTTACTTAAGAAAATACAATTATTTTTGTTAAAATTGAGTCTTCATTATATATATTACTTATGACCTTCATTTCTACATAAAAATTTCTATTTTACACTTTGTAAACATGTTTTTAAAATTGGTTCATTCCAAAATCTGAATTTTATAGAAATTAGTTTTTGAGTGATTCATTCAAGTAAAAATCATTTGATATTTTAGAAAATTAGGGTTTCATCAAACATAACCACTAAGGACTTCATTTTTATACAAAAATTTGCATTGTACACTTTGCAAATATGTTTTTAAACAAGCTTTTCACAAAAATCCGAATTTTTGGAAAATTTCATTTCTTGCATATTTCTTATGAGAAAACTTGTTTAATGCATCAAAATTTGAAGCTTTACTACATATATTGTCTAAGGACTTCATTTAACACATAAAACTTGTAATTTGAGCTCAAATACTAAGTGATTACATATGCATCATCTCAAATTACGAATTTGACAATTTAATTACTAACTCAAAATTTTCCATTTTAATTCCATTACTTGTTTTACACATTACTCATGCCTAAACTCATTTTAACTTGTAAAAATCATTCCTTAAAGATACCTATTACCTATACCCTTTATTTTTCACATAAAACATGAGTTTTGGAGTTGATAAATGGGTTTTAAAAATTGGTCTTGGTTAGGATCCGAATTTAGAAAATTTATTTTTAGTCATATCTTTTGATAAAATCTATCTAAGCTTATGAAAATCCATTCCTTACATATCATATCTTAAGAGCCTTTTATTTCTTAAATAAAAACTTCATTTTTGAGTTGGAAAACATGTTTTTAAAATATGCCTTGGCCAAAATCCGAAAATAGAATTTTTATTTTGAAAATCACTTTTGATTCTTGTAGAAGGAAGTCTTGATGATATAATATATTAAGTCTTCATTTTTTAAGTAAAAATTACATTTTGATACTTGGAAAGTGGTTTTCAAATAGGGGTTTGCCAAAAAACGAATTTCACAATTTTTGTCTAAGTTCAAATAAGATCTACAATAATAATGAACATACACCAAATGAAAATGAAAATAAACTTTAAACTCATAGATCTAAAGTTTGCTCATCAAATCTTTCATTTATGTTATCTATACCTAAGCCCTTCATTTTAAATGAAAATACACATTTTGAAGTTGAAAAACAACTTTTCTAAATATGGTTCCATTTTCATCCGAATTTTCAAAAATGATTTTTGATGAAAATAAAATAGATCTTGAGTTTTCTAAAAATCTAATCATCATACACTAAAGTCATCCATGAATATAAAAAACGTCTAATGCATGTATGAACTAAAACAATAGATTAGTCTTTAAATAGTTTTGAATGCATGAAACATGTGAATGAGAAATATATGCATAAATCATAATATAAACAAGAATATAACTTAATAGCAAGATCTATGGATAAAAAAATCAAAGTATAAAAAGTTAGATTACAATATTATCAACTTTAAACAGAAAATATTTGTTAATACAAGATAAAAGTAGAGAAAAGGAGTGTTTCATTTTTGGCATCTCATTAATTTTTAGTTATGGAAGGTCATTTGATGATGAAACCTTCACTACGCTTTACCTATACACTATGAAGCTTGAGATGAAGATTTGCTTAAAAATCTTCAAGAAATATGCATGGGAGGCTCATGGAAGAATGGGGGCAACTTGTTCATTGAAGGAACAAGAACAAGAAGAAAAAGAGAGGAAAAAAAAAGAGAGAAAATGTTAAGGAATGAAAGAGGGAAAGTGAGTAAATGAAGAAGAGAGAGAAAATGAGTATTTTAATTGAATAAAAAGAAAAAAAATAAAACAAAGGCAGAAAATGAGAGGGAGGAGGGGGGGGGCGCTGGCGTGAATTGGGAGAGAGAGAGAGAGTGTTTTGTTGAATTTTGACTTGAAATTAAATTGTGTAATAAATGTGTATGTGTAGCTTCTTTAAGAAGGATTAAAAGAAGGTTATTTTAATTAATTTTTGGAGTAATTCAAGAGTCAAGGCAGCCATAAAGAGGGTCAAAATCTGCCATGAAGTGTGGAGTAATGTGTAGAAAGATTGAAGTGAAAAGGAAGTGATATGTGTAAAGTGTACTTGAAGGTATGAGTTGTAAAAGTACTTTCTTAATAAAATAACACAAAATAAAATAAAATTAGAAAAATTATTCCAAATATTTGTAGCAGATTTTTCATAATTAAAATTAAATAATTATTTGAATTATTTTAGTATTTTAACAATTATGTTACCGGTATGATCAAAATATGCGAATATGGGCTATAAATAATATTTTTATAACCCGAAAAATTCTAAAAAATTATTTTATGAAAATAAAAATATTTTAAAAATATTTTTCAATTATTAAATTAATTTATTTTATTTTTAGTATCGGGTTTTAAATAGAATCTGATCCCGTAAAGACTCAAAACAAACTAAATTTTAGAAAAATAAAATTTTCTATAACATATAAAATATTTATCTAAAAATATAAGGCTTTAAAAGAATAATAAAATTTTGTAATGAAATGAAAATGAATAGTGCAAAAGGCTAATCAATTACAGGTAATAATGGAAATACGATAAAAAGGTTATAACTGTAACTTTTATAACCCGAAAAATTCTATAACTGATATATTTGGAAATCTTATGAAATTACTAGTCTAACGGTACTATTGGTATATTTTTTATATCTCGAGCCTTGGGACACGCTTTTCGAAGTCTGTATCCGAACGGGTTCGAATTAGGTAAAAAATTTACCAACCTGATATTTTTAAACAAACTTATATTACTACGAGCTATTCTACACATTTAAACTACATCTTGGCCTCTAGGGTTAAGAGCGCTAGGTCGCCGGACTTAGACTATTGTATTCCACTTAGGGTTTCTGGGTGATTTTCCGGTTTAGATCTTTGCCAAATTGGAAACTGATATTTTATGTTTATACAACATATTTAATTTGAGAAATTTATTTTACATTTCATTTTTGTAAGTATTTAATATCTCTTCATGTTTTCGGAATTTTTGAATTGGGTTATATTTTCGAAAGTCAATCGTTATTTGCTTTTTAATAATTTGTTTTTGGGCTTTATATTACCCGTTTTTATAAGCCGGAATTAAATATAGAATTTTTCGTACATAGTGGTTTCGAATTTGAAGATCACTGAGTTCTTATTTTATTTTTTTTAAGGATTTTCATTTTCTCATGATTAAGAAATTTTTGGATTCATTCATGATTTAGGACTTGTCGAAATTCGAGTTTAATTTGGAGTGATTTTTAGGGTTTATTTTCGAAGTTCATCTTGGAATTATTTACTAAAATTTTCCAGGGCTTACAAGGAGTCTAAAAGATAGAGAGGAAGATTTTTAAAAATCACTGAAGGGAGAGATAGACTCGGAGAAAATGGAGAGGGAAGATAGGGTTAGACAAAGAAGGGGATCATTTCATAAGAACTAATTAGGCCATTAATGGCCATTAAGCATTTGACAGCTTTTAAACATTAAGATTTAGAATCTTGATTTTAAAGAAGTTGAAAGGTCCGTTAGATTTTTTTTTTTAAGGAGTTTAAAAGTTAGATTTTCGATGACATTAGTTTGCTAGAAGTTTATTTTACAATATTATACAGTAAAAGATGTGCCTATTATGAAGCTTGCATGGAGCTTTAACGGAGGCTAGACGTGTTGGGGAAGACAAACCACGTAATCTCACGTGTTGCATCCCACAGGGCACCTTAGTATTATCAATGCCTACCAAGGCCTTTTAAGAAAATTTTCATAGGTATCACATACCACAAGATGCACCATGGTGTAGACAATTTTAAAATAGGATCGCAAGGATGTCAAAATAAGAAATTTCACCATACATATAAGCTCCTTACAAAAGGACATCAACCATAAACAAAGAACGACCTTTAACAAGGTTTACATCTTAAAGGGAACAAAAAAAGCTCCTATATAAGGGGACTATAAACTGTAAACCCCTAGATTTTATGACGATTCTTAAGTTCAAACCCTGGAACCAGAAGTCAACTGGAAACCCTAGTTGACAAAAACCTATGCCAAAACTATAGAGTTTAGATCCGACAATCCCGCGCTCTCAAACCCTAGACAATGAAATTGATTTAATACTGTATAATAGTTCATAATAATATAGGGAAGTATAAGAATATCAGATTCGCCAATTTCTAATGCCTTTGGATCCGAACGGGATCAGTTTTTGAAAACCATTCCTGGGAACACCGAATGGGAAAAATATTCTGTTTATACTGTAGATTCGTAATAATATAAGAAATCCAAAATATTAGTTTTGTAATTTTTCGCTAACTAAAAACTACAGATATCACAATTATACGTGCATTTTCTTTACTAATAGTAATTTATTAGTCTTGTTTACTATTCATTGTACTTCTCTACTATTCATTACTATTCACCCATCTCTACTTTTTCCTACTACCTATACACATATTTTCTTACTTTTGCATTTCCAATAAATCTTATATCAAATCATATCTTACATATTAATTATTTTCTTATAAAAATACAAACAAAATCAACTCTCTCTCTCTTATTTCTCCCTTGAATCGGTGCCATACCACCCCTCACCACCCCCCCCCCCTCAATTTATTTTATTATACTTAATTTCCCTCCATCTTCAACTATAAATACCCCCCTTCCTTTACTTCTTTCATACATTCATTTCATATAACAAAACTCTCTCAAAATCTCTCCACAAACTCTCTCCACAAAATTCTCTCTACCAAAACTCTATTTCACCAATTCCTCATAAAAATTCCCTTCTACACACAAACCATCTATCATTTTTTACTACCTATATAATACCCTATTCATCTACCACCTTTATACCACACAAACAGTTTAGGTAAACTTCCATTACTACTTATTTACTCATGAGTTGCAGAAGCAACAACAAGTTCATGTTTTGTTCTTGCACATGAATTCCAATTTTATTATCATGATGTTATTATAATATCATATTGTTATTATTATTATCATTGCTTTTATGTTTCTAATCTAACTCCATATATATTGTTAAATATATGTATATCTATATATTTTTAGAGTCTAAATGCTCATTAACTCACTAACAAGCTTATTATTATATTTGCTCTTATTATTGCTTTTCTTTTTCTTTTTGGGACCAGCTTATTCTTAGTCCCGGGTTGCTTTGATGAAGCTAAGGCTCCCAATACTTGATCGGGTTACCTTGATAAAGCTAAGGTTCATAATACTTGATATTATTTATTATCTTGCTTATTATTATCTTGCTTCTTATCTTTTCTTATATTTTCATCCTTTCCATATTACATGCTCGTGTATATGCATAATTATAATGATATTGTCTCAACAAAAATTAATGGAATGAAAACAAACTTTCTTAAAATATGTTCTTGCCACAAAATCAAGATTTTTCTATTAAACATGTGAAAAGGTTATTTTTCCAACTTCTTTTCAAACTCATCAAGATTTTTTTTTTATGACCATAAAGATAATTTTGTGAAAGAAGTTAACTACAGAATAACATTTTCTCTTATTATGATAAGTCACATAAAGTTTATTAAAGCCTGGTGAAAATAATTCTCTAATAAATAAACTTCTCTCAAAAGCTTACCCATAGAATTGTTACCAACTTTATAATAAAAAGCTTAAGAATGGAATCTTTTCAACTTCGCAATTAAAAAAAAGAAGAAACCAAAAAGTAAACTAGTTTTCAAAGTTAAGATGAAATCAACTTATTAATTTATAAACTCACTTAGAAAAATAACGATTTTCAAGTTTCTAAAAGACGAACCTATTTTCAAAGAAATAAAAACGTGATAAGTTACAAAAGAACAAAAGATATTATCAAAAACTTAAGAAAATAGTGAAACATGATTTTCTTCCAAGTAAAATTTGCAAAAGACTTGAAAGATCAAGTTTTGAAAATAAAAATATAAGAAGGAAAAGACTTGTTTATCAAAGCTAAATTTTTGGAAAAACATATACAAATTATTATAGGACATCAAAAACTTAATAACAATTTTTGGAAAAATTCATTTCTTATCACAAGAAGTGAAATTTTGTAGAAATTTAAAGTTAAGAAAAATTAACTTGTTTTAGAAAGGAAATTGGGAAACCAAATAAGGATATATTCATAATAACCCCGAAAGATTATAAAGTTCTTTCAAAATGCTTTAGGAAAGGAATTATTAAAATTCAAGTTTTCAACACCTTAAGATAAATTGTTTTACGAAAAATAATCGTTGAGACAACACCATTAGAATCTTGCATATTATATGAGTCTATATAAATACTCAAAGTATTTTTCAACTATATATATATATCTATATTTTTGCTAAAAGGATTTTTGAATAGAAATGAGTTTGGAAATTGTTTTTCAAAAGCGGGGACTTCGTCTTGATTCTATACCATAACTTTTAGAAATCTAAATGACCTTTTATGTAGAAAATAACCCAAGAAATGAATATACCCTTTCGAGTAGGTAGAAATCGATATATAATATGTGAAATTTTGAGTTAAAATAAACAAGTTATGGCCATTTTAAGTTGGAATCTCCCTCTATGCAAATTATGACGAACTTAGTAAAATAGAATTACAAGTTTGAGTAGAACTTCCAAGAAATACTCATTTGGTGTATTTTTCTTGTTTAGGTGACGTGGAGATCGAATTCCCGTGTCCCAAGAATTTCCTTGACTAGAAGTATCCACACAAATAGCCTAGTGAGATTATTTCTTACATATTTGCACTTATGAATTTGCTTGTAAAATTAGTGGCATTAGAATTAGGAAAAGATAAAATGGGAAAAATGCATGTGCTTTACATACTTAGTTAAATTGCAACTAATTATATCGATGCGAGAATTGTTTATAATGAATGTTTGTTCTAGTGTAAGAATAATTGTCTGCAAATTATATGATCACTTGAAAAATATTTAATTATGCCATGAGTACTTAATTAAATTGATTCATGCATGTCATCGGGTGAGTTCATTGCATTTATTACTATACCTTTGGTGGACAAAGGCTTAGTAAGGAGATTCATAGAGTTTGTAAATCTATAAAGCGACGGGGCATTGTCTGAATCAGCTGGCGATGAGAAAACATCTTACTAAAACATATTTTGCAACTATGTAGTGGTTTGAAAATAAACTACAAATAAGTTGGATTATATCTTTGAAAGCAAGAATTATCACGGAATTATGTTTTATAATAACGGCCTATATGGTCTGGAACACCTAACCCCAAATAGAGGGGTAAATCCATTCAACATATGATTGCTGAAAAATCATATATATTGTTTGTCCACGTACTTGTGCATCTCATATGGTTGCTTAAATAAACTTGTTTTGATTATTGAATGATGAGTGTTTAATTGTGGAAATAAATCTTACTAAGCATGTAGCTTATACCCTCTTAGATATCTTTTGCAGTTCTTGTACCTTTGATTGGAACCAAGAGGTTATTTTACCGAGGTAACACCTTCAAGCTCAGATCTTATGGATAGAAGTGTAAGCTAGAAGTAGAAATGGATTACAAGAGAAGTTTCAAAAGTGTAAATCGTTTCATGATAGACTCTTCATTAGACTTAGTTATCTTTAATAGGGGAAATACCTCTTAGTGTTGTAAAGACTCCTTATAAGTTTCTATGAACCTTGGTTATATTGTTATGATTTATTGGCTTGATTGCTATTGTGCATAACTGCTTAAACGGCATGATCTAAGCTTGGTCCACTACGATCGTGAAAGTACACCTTACACTCGATATCGAGACTTTTGGGATGACTGAGGTTATCATCCTTAAGTCTTAATATTAAGTGTGGCGGGCTGTCGCATTTTGGGGTACCATTTGGGGCGTGACATAAACACTCTCACTCGAGTCTTGGATTTTCCCATCGAGATCTACTACGTCCGCTCATCACCAACTTGAATCCTCTCTAGAGATCCTGAAAGCATGTAAAATCTGAAGGAGTGTGAGCAAATCACAGCTCAGTGAGATAACCTGATTCAAACTACACTTCAAGCAGAGATCAAGCAAGTTTAATTACAATCATATTCAATGCCACACTCGAACATATGAAATGCATAGCTTGGATGACTAGAATCCAAACCCATAGGGATTTACGCCCTCCTTGAGGGGTTGAAGAACCGATCTTAAGCAAGGCACACCCAGGAAAGATTGAGAAATAAGGAAGGGGGAACCTTCAAAATTTATAACTATTATATATATATATTGAACATAACCTCGAACTGCCCTTAGTAAAATCTAAGGAAGGAGGATTTCATTTGAAACTCATTTATTATTTACATATATAGTGTAATATACAAATAAATATTTTATATTAAAGGGCAAAGATGTCATTTGATATAAAATAAGAGGGTTTTATGGTCAACCCTAATGTTTAATTAATTAATTATTTTGTTGGTTATCAATTACATGAGAGAAGACGAAGAGACGGAATAAGAGTCAAATAGGCGCAAGGAGTAAACAGGCTAAAGGCCACTGACCTATCTTTCTATGCCATCGGCGTAGCCTATATACATCGTCGGTATACAACCGACATACACGTGAGGAAAAATGACCCGAGAGTTCAAGGCCGCTAACTTTAACACTTCCACCACTGGTCGTCGTTATACACCGCCGACATAAGTTTTGAAACTACCGACGTATGTTTGGAAGACAAGGAGTTTCCATGAAATTTCTTTATATCTATCCTTTTGATCTGTTTCTAAAAACACTCCTAAACCTAGAAATCCTCTCTATACATGGTTCTAGCATCCATAAGAGATTGAGAAGTCCAAATCAAGGTAAGTAATTTCTATCTCTATCTTTAGATGTCAAAGAAATCAATCAAATTTTTAGGGTTTTTAATTGGATTTGAAGGAGAAATTGAAGAAGAACCCTATTTGTTTAGAGAATTGGATTTTGGTGATCAAGGAGGATTGCGAATCAATTCTAGGTAAGTTTATATGTTCCTAACCTTTAAGATTATAAAAGAATGATTTTTATTGGTTTTAGTTTAATTTGTATTGAATGGATTCGAGAGTTTGGAGGAATTGTAGAGGAAAAAGCTATTCTTTTGGAGAGATTTTGAATTTCAATCAAGGAGACAGGTGTGGATTTATATTTATGTTAAGATTAGGGTTTCGGATGAAGTTTGGATTAGGTTTATTCTATGAAAGAGATGTACTGAAATCTGTTCTATGATCAAGGTTTTAGAGTTTAGAGTCTTGTTCCTTGAGATTAATTCAAGTATGACCTTACATTACTTGTTGTATGTATGTGTAGGTTTAGAATTTTAAATTAAATTAACTATTAACTAGCTTATAATTGAAAAGCTTGTCGTTTACACTTGGCTGCTGTTAGTAAAGACCACACAGAGTGTGATACTAACGCTGGCTACCTGATGATCCTTGTGTGTCGTTGTCCCAAGTGGAGTTGTACTTGGAAATGATTATGTAGATTAGGAGTTGTGCCAGCTTAATTGTGGTACGCAATGATGTATGGGGAGTACCCAACATCACTATATGTATATAAAAGTATTTTGTATAAAGGCCTATTTTTCTGAGGGTCATGGTTACTCCAGGTTTAGAACTAATTGCAAGTGGTTTTAAACTGTGTTGTTTGCTTGACTAATCAAATATAATAACCTGTGCTTGCTGCATTAGTTTTAGGTTTATGTGAAATTTGTATGTTACATGTTCATGTGTATTTGTTTGTGGTATGGCGTACCAGGCGTTTTTGCTCATTCCTTTATTTTTTAGGTATAGGTGAAGATGAGATATTTTATGACTTTGGGTATGACATATATATTGATCATGGGGATAGCGATAGTAGACTCGACTTTCCTGCTGAGGACCAGTAGATTGTGGATTCTGGAAATAGGAGAGAAGATTTAAAGAATATATGAAGTTTTATTTGAGACTATTATTAGTTTTGGAAGATTTTATATGTTTTATGAATTTAAGATTTATTTATGATATTATCCTTCATGTTATAAGTTTGGATTATGTTGGCTATGGATTGTGCCAACAATGTTATTTGGATGTTTTATTATTGAAAGTATTTTCAAACAGGTATCTTTTATATTTGAATATTGGAGATATATGTTTTAAAATTATTTGTGGATGTTACATGTTCATGTGTATTTGTTTGTGGTATGGCGTACTAGGCGATTTTGCTCATTCCTTTATTTTTTAGGTATAGGTGAAGATGAGATATTTTATGACTTTGGGTATGACATATATATTGATCATGGGGATAGCGATAGTAGACTCGACTTTCCTGCTGAGGACCAGTAGATTGTGGATTCTGGAAATAGGAGAGAAGATTTAAAGAATATATGAAGTTTTATTTGAGACTGTTATTAGTTTTGGAAGATTTTATATGTTTTATGAATTTAAGATTTATTTATGATATTATCCTTTATGTTATAAGTTTGGATTATGTTGGCTATGGATTGTGCCAACAATGTTATTTGGATATTTTATTATTGAAAGTATTTTCAAACATGTATCTTTTATATTTGAATATTGGAGATATATGTTTTAAAATTATTTGTGGATAAGTGTTTCATAGCCTTAGCGTGTCCACATATGTTAAAGACACGTGGAAGGTCGTAATGCCTTCAAGTTAGGGCATTACATATAGCAATCTTAACAACCACCTCCCTTAAAACCATCAAAATTCCCCTAAGTAATAGCACCTTCTAGACCAATACCCACACAGGCGATGTCTTTTGGTACCTTTTTAGTTCCTGGGATACGAGCAACCTTATGATATCCAATTGGAGAAACAGATCCACTGACAAGCTTAGGACTACCATAGAATCGAGATACTAGTGCGTGACATGGTTATTATGCTAATAAAGCATGCTATCGTGCAATGCATGTCAATTTTAGATTAAGGGTCGGACAAGTCTTAGATCAAGTTATCGGTGCTCATATGATATTCACACAATCAACAAATTAATTACACAGTTGCATTAGACATATTTATTATCGCTTTCGTTATTAAGGCTTGACACAACAACAATCACCATACAACATGTATTACACCCGTCCTCATGCGAAATCAGTTATATTCATGTATATAACAGGTGCAACTATATTACTAGCATATCATCATGATAAGAATTCAAGTCACTCACCTTTGCATCTTGTTCAAAGATCATAGTAGTCTTCAAGAAAGTTAAAGTCTTGATGGAAAGCTCCTATAGAACAACAAGCATACATCACCAATACATAATAGAGAAGATAGAAATTTTTTTAAAGCATTAAGCATTTTAGGTTCTCATCACAAACTTCTTAACTTAAGCTTAGCACTATCGCATTCGACTAAGATTGGGTCGAGGGTCACGTCACTACCTAAAACTAAGCTTGTTCTAAACAACCGAGGGTTGAGGTCACTTAAGAAAGGGCTGCGAGGTACTTGGGTGCAAAAAAACATATCACATCTTGATAGATTTAAGGGTCGAGGGTTGATAAAAACATGCACAATTCATGTCGAGAGCTTGATTTTAGGCCTCGATTAAAGCTGTGCTCCAGTGCTTTGTTTAAATTTTTCCTCGGTCAGTTTTGACGACTATCGTGGGTCACGTCGAGGGCTTAATAATAGGCCATGACGGTCACTATGCGTTCTTACTTGTACATTTTTAAGGCACAACAAGATTTATTGTCTGTCATAGGCATGTCAATGCCTTGATTTTAAGCTACGACAGATACTTTACATTGAAAACTTACCCCTCGACTCTTACTCTAAGTTCACCACTGATCCACAATGAAGGCTAACTTAGGCCACGACACCAACAATGCTCAGAATCACACTTAAGGCAAGACTTAAGCCTTGACAAAAAAAATGGAACAGCTCCTAGGGCAAAACTAGGCCTCAACATCAGCAACAACATACAGAACAACACCAAAACAACTCTATCGTCTCACTACACTTCTAGATTAGGTCTAAACATCAAAACATTCTAACTCAATAACTACGACATCAAACAGATCCAACACGAGACTAAACATCTAGAACCTATCTCTGGAACATCAAGAGGAATAAGAGGGTTAGTTCATTTTGTTTTATAACATATTTCATCATCTTTGTTTAGATAAAGCTTGAAAAACATTTGTTTGACCACAAATAATAGATTTGCCAACTTCTAGGCCTCGACAAGCTCAGAAAACATACTTTGACACTTTTTAGAAAGCGAAGCCTAGGTTTAGTTTTAAAAACACGTTGTACCTGTTAAACTCAATGTTTCTTAATGAACCAGCTTCATTCTTCAGTTTTTCTAAGACATAATATCTACTAAAACGAAATTTCATGCGTGAATGGTGAAACGTCTACATGTACTGGTGTATTTAACAAAGACTCTTACTACAACTTTCGAAAACATGCCAAAACAAAGATGCTACCCGTAACTTCTTGACAATAAGGTGAAAATGAAGTTACCTATTGTGCGTTTAAATATCACTTTACTTCTTTGTTTCTCTAGTTGTAAAGCTCATGAACATAATTTTAGGGTTTTTCAAACTAAAATGCAATGGTTTTACAAGAATAGAATTTGAACGGGTAAAAGAAAAGATTTTTATAAAAGTAGATACTTTGAAAATATCATGTTTCTTTTCTGAAAACAACAATGTCCAGTTGGTTTACACTTTCAAATTTTGATTACCTTTTTTTTTTTTCAAAAAAGAAAATAAACATAGTTTACTGGGAGTTGTCATTTATGCATTTAATGAAAAAAGCTCTATTTAAGAGAAAAGGATAGTTTGCCCATGCTTTAAAACTTATTATAGCCAGGTTGCATTAAATTCTCTAATACTTTTGGAAGAGATTAAAATTTAAAAATGAACTTTAAAATCCATAATGCATACGAAACATCTATACTTTAAAACCTTTATGAAATATTAATTAATGAACTACCAAAGCCTTTTTAATGTATGAAAAATAACGCATTACAGTATCAAAGGATCATTAATTGACATTGTCACGCCCCATAGGGTATCCTACACGTAACAGCCCACCACATATTATATAAGACTCTTGAATTCCCTATCCGACCCCTTCGGGAGTCTTGTATAGATGTAAAGCGTCCCTTTACGACAATAGAATACTCAACCAATGGAGTTAAGTAGTTTAATGTGGCATTCATTAGCCATAGATAATAAACCAAAACGCATAATTATACTTTACAAAATCTAAGGGGCATTCCCCCGCAAAATAATATCAAGTCCATTACAGTCATCCAGAGTCCTTTAGTTTCCAACGGAAGTCTATACAAAAATGAAGTAAACTTCTATGGGAAACTCCTATCTCCGGTACCTGAGCTGTGGCTTGCCTCGGTCTAAGCCAGATAAACTCGTGCTGCAATAAGTAAAAACTATGGGGGCGTAAGCTAACTAGCTTAGTGAGTAAGAACTTCCATATCACAATTAAGTACAATTCAATCAAATAAGTGATTATTCAAGCAAGTGTATGTATCAGATGAATGAGTTCAACAAACATATGACCAATCAGAAATCATATGTGGATGGACTTGCGCCCTCCATCCCAGGTTAGCAGATTAACGAATCCTACGGTACGACACCGTTTAAGCTCATGGTCAACTGGACAATAATTCGTTTTATGGATCACGATTAACCAACATATTCGTTTTATGGATCACGATTAACCAATATATTCGTTTTATGGATCACGAAAAACCAACCAATGCTAATGCTCCATCCCCATCGTGATATGAATGAGTCCAATTATAATTGAAGTCAAATATACATTAATTCGATTCTTTTAGGCGACCAACAATTATCCGCAGACAATCCATATAAAATACTAGCTAATCAACCAATAACTTATCATCCGGTTTCGATATTTCTTAATTCCATTTCACACATCAACAGCAGACAATATCATTCCCATATACCCCATCATACAATTCCATTTTTATCTTTGCCTACACCACTAGTGCCACTAACAATGCAATCACAAACATTAATTGAGAGTGAAAGTAGTACTCACTCGGCCATTGGATGCCGGTCTTTCTAGTAGTAATAATCGGGCGGTAAGGTGTCGTCTTGCTCTGGATCACCTACCAAGTAAGAATAATCCTAATGAGATTCTCATCATGTAACTAATCCAAGCTATGCATCTAAACTAGATGAATTCGGAATTCTCGCTATTTGCGGAAGCTCCGACTTAAAACGGCCATAACTTGGTCATTTTAACTCGGAATTTCGCAAATTTTATATCAATCTCTATCTACTTCGAAAGATCTATCTATTTCTAATATTATTTTCAAGTTTTGGAAACATTAAGGTCACGGAACAGTAGGATCAGATCTGTTCCGTAAATCCTCCAATTTCGAAAATTTGTTTTGCTTTTGATGAGAAATGTTCCTAGTTGATGATTCATGCATAAATGATATACGAGTGAATTCCTAGCATGAATATCATGTAATGAACTTCATAAATGCATGGTTTTGATGATCTTTGATGATGGACTCTTATGAATCCCTAGTTATCAAGAATTTCCTTAATGATTCTTTATAAAAAGTTATTATTACCAACCTTACATCCCCTAATGTTTTTATGACTTTATCCTTAGAATTTACTTATCACCTAATTAAAAATGAGTTACCAACATCCATATTAATGACCTTCATTTATGCATAAAAATATACATTTTTCATTGAGTAAATATGTTTTCGAATGAGCTACTTAGAAAAATCCGAATTTTTACAATTTCCATTTTCTTGCATTTTCCTTGTGAGAAAACTTATTTAATGCTTCAAAAATTGAAGTTCCAATATATCTATCATCTAAAGACTTCATTTAGCTTATAAAACATGCCATCTAAGCTTAGATACTAACGGCCCGTTTACTTCAACTTTGGAAACAGGCAAGGAATAGAAAATTTATTCCTTGGGAATGATATTACCGGTAATAGAGTAGGAATGTTTATTTCTATGTTTACTTTGTCTAAAGTTTTATTACGGGGAATACACATTCTATTGTTTACTTCAACTTATTAATTCTAGCATTAAACTGCTAATAAAGCTAAAAATACCATTATGCCCTTATTGTGGTATTAATTCTAGCATTAAACTGTGAATAGAGCTTCATAACCTCTTTTTTCCCTTTTCTACTTTACTTTTTTTTAAAACATATTTTTTATAGTTTATATTTTTTTCTTTATACTTTATTTTTTGTTCCCCTGTATTGTTTTTTTATACAGATGTATATCGTATATATGCATATAACATATGTGTATATGACATGTGTGTATATATATATATATATTAAACATCATCATAGTCTTTTGATATCATGGAAATAAATTTTCAATACACCTTTTTTAACCCTCCTTGAAAGTGTTTTTATATATATATGTGTGGAGTTTTGTAAATCAATTTTTTTTACCATAGTTGCACCTCCTTATACACACATGAAGATAATAGCTTACATAATGTATTATTTTTTCCTTTTTAAAAATTGTTTTAAAAGTTAGGATTTTAAAAATACCTTAATAATTTTTTTAATTACATTATGTATTTAAAAGAGAATGTTTTAATAATTATTTATAGCTTAGTCCTTTGATGGTAGGTGAAAGAAATAACGTGAAAAGGGTTTTTGTTTTAGGCCTGTGATATTTTTGTCAATATGTAATTTAATTAAGGGTAATTTGGACAGGGTATTTAATTATTTATTGCTTCTGGAGTGGGAATAGAAAAGGAATAAAAAGTTCCACCTGTTAGATGGAACTTTTTATTCCCTCTATAGAAGGAATAAAAAGTGCATGGGAATATTTATTACTGCTCATTTAATGCAAGTAAACAAAGTAATAGAGGCATTCCAGCAATAGAAATTCTATTCCTCCTCTATTACCTCCAAGTAAACGGGCCGTAAGTGTTTATGTGGGTATCACCTAAAAATACGAATTTGACTATACATCCATAAATCAATATTTTTCATTCTAACTTTACTACTTGTTTTACATTTATATCATGCCTAAACTCATCTAAACTTATGGAAATAATTCCTTCAATATACCTATTACACATACCCTTCATTTTTCATATGAAAAATGAGTTTAAAAATGGTTTTGGTGGTTTTTAAAGTAGGGTTTTAATTTCATCCGAATTTCCAACAAACCATTTCTAACAAAACCTTTTATTTTTCAATGTTCTTGCCTCCTATATATGAAGATCTACTATCCAACATCTCTATACATATACAAGACTACATTTTTATGATTATCAATGCATTGAAATCAAAATAACTCTATGATCATACATGTAAATGAAAATGTGGGTGTCTAAACTTTAGATCTACTAACTATAATGCATGAATCATAAATCTCATGGCATGAACATCAATATATATACAAGATCTCTACTTTACATGCATGAACAAGATGATATCTTAACATAAACTCATCTAAACAGTAGATCCATGTCTTGTGATGGCTTGATATTCTTGTTCATGTGTTTTCATGTCCCTAGCATGAGCTCATTGGGATTAAATGAGAAAACTCACAAGATATAGCTTTGCCATTACAAGATTAGGAAGAATCAAAGCTTAAATCAACATACCAATGGAGTCTTGGAGTAGAAAAGAGGAGAAAACAAGTTGAAAATGTGAGAGTGGGGGAGGGGGGAAGCTCACGGCACAAGGAGGAAGAAAGGGGAGAGTTTTCTCTTTTGAAAGAAATGAAACAAGTGAAAATGAGGAGAGAGAATGAACATTTAGTATATATATTAAGTGAATTAGGGTTTTAGTTGAATTAATTGAGTAAAAATAAATCAAATGGAGAGGGAAAAGGGGGGAGGGGGGGGGGGGGGGGGAGGGGGGGGGGGGGGGGGTGTTGCGCCGGCCATTAGCTTGTGTGTGTGGTTTTGAAATTTGATATTTTGTAATTTAGATAATTAAAATGTAATAAATGTGATAATTAATTAAGAGACAAAAATTCTTGGAAAAGAAAATTGAAATGAGTAGTTGTAAGGATGTAAGAATAGGGTATGGGTAGTGTGTAGTGTAGGTGTACTTGTGAATAGTAGACAAGACATTTACTTTATCGATTGTAACGAAAACACGGGAAAAGCTATAACTGTAATTTTTATAGCCCGGAAAATTATAAAATTGATATTTTTGGAATCCTTATAAAATTACGGTTCTAATGAATATCCCGGAACATTTTTCTAAGTTCGTGGTTTGGGGCACGCTTTTCCGTAATTGAGCTCGGGATGGCCCGGAATTGAAAAATTCATGAATTTAAAACTTTCAAAGGTCTAAAATATACTTTAGAACAATAATTCAACTTCATTTACTTTATAAAACTTCTTTTATTATGAAACCGAAGGAAAGCCGGATTTAGGGTTCCTAAGCTCCTTTCACTAGACTCAAACCGGACCGGATTAGGGTTTCGCTTCCAATTCCCGGGGTTTCTTAACTATTGAGAATACCGGGGTTTACATAAATTTTACCAAAACATTTTCTATTATAGATTATTAAACCAAATTTTTGGATTTTTAATTTTTTAAAATTTTTAATCCACCTATGGCAAAAACCAAGGGATGACATCTTACCCCCCTTAAAACAAGCTTTGTCCTCAAAGCTTAGGATATACTTTTTCCATCAAATAGTTGAAGATAAGACTTTCTGATATCCTCTTCAAACTCCCATGTAACCTCTTCTGTTTGCTGATCCCATAACACTTTGACATTTCTTATCTCTTTATTCCTTAGGGTCTGTAACTTAGAACCTAAAATTTGCACTGGTTGCTTTTCATATGTCAGATTTTCCTTTAGTGGGATAGGCTTCAACTCCATTACCTTGTCAAGATTTGGTACACAGTTTCGAAAAACTGATAGATGAAAGGCATTGTATGTGTTTGCAAGGTTAGGTGGAAGAGCCAGTAGATATGCCAAACTTCCAACTCTTTCCAGAATCTCAAAAAGTCTAATATGCCTTGGGCTTAGCTTTCCCTGTAAACGTCCTCTATGTAAACTCTTGGTTGGCTTGACCTTAAGATACACATGATCTCCCACATAAAAAACTAGCTCTCTTCGTCTCATGTCAGCCCAACTTTTCTATCGATCTTGAGCCTCTTTTATTCTCTGTTTAATCATTGCCATTTTGTCTGCTATCTCTTGTACTAACTCAAGTCCAATAACAATTCTAGATTGTCCCAAAACAGAGATGACTTGCATTTTTGCCCATACAGAGCTTCATATGGTGGCAAACCAATGCTGGAATGGTAGCTATTGTTGTAGGTAAACTTTATTAGTGACAGATGTCTATCTCAACGTCTTTTAAACTCTAGCACACAAGCTTTCAGCATATCATCCAACGTCTGTATTATTCTTTCAGTTTGTCCATCTGCTTGAGGATGATATGTTGTGCTAAATTTTAACTGAGTCCCCTTTCCAAAACCTTAAAACAAACCTTGAGTCTTGATCTGAATCAATTCCCGCCGGCACACCATGCAATCTAACAATCTATGTGATATACATCCTTGCCAACTTTTCCAAAGAATATGTCATACTGATAGGCAGGAAATGAGTAGACTTAGTCAACCGATCCATAACTACCCATGTCCCATCATAACTAGCACTTGTCCTTGGCAAAGCAATTATAAAGTCTATTGATATTTGATTCCACTTCCATTTAGGGATAAAGGCTATAACAACCCACAAAGCCTTTGATTTTCCTTTTTTATTCTTTGACAGACTTCACACTAAGTAACAAAAACTGCTATGTGCTTCTTCATACCACTCCATCAATATGCACTTTTAAGCTCTTGATAGGTCTTGGTTTCACCTGGATGCATTGTATATCCTAAGCAATGTGCCTCATGCATAAGATCCTTCCTTAGAGCTGTATCAGTTGCACACATAGTCTCTTGTTTATCCTTAGGACTCCTTCTTTATCCATGTGAAACTCCTTAAATCTTCCTTATGCACTTCCTTGAATAATTCTTTAATGCTTTGAATCTTGTTTTTGTGTTTCTTTAATCCTTCGCAGCAAGGTTGGATCCAAAACCAAATTTGCAATCTCTTCCTTTAGGTCTTGCCAGATAAGCTCCAAATTCATCCTTTCAAATTCTCTTACAAGCTCTTTTTGTTCTGTTATCATAGAGGCTACTTCCCCATAATTCTTGTGGCTCAAAGCATCTACAACAACATTGATTGGATGATAACCGATATTCAATTCATAATCCTTAATCAGCTTTAGCCATTTGCATTGTCTCATGTTCAACTCCTTTTCAGTGAACAAATACTTTAAACTCTTATGATCTTTGTATACCTTGCACTTCTACCCATATAAATGATGTCACCATATCTTTAAAGCAAAAACAATAGCTACTAATTCTAAATCATGTGTTGAGTAATTCCTTTCATGTGGCTTTAGCTGCCTTGATGCATATGCAATCATCTTTCCATTTTACATAAGTACACATCCTAACCCACATTTTGATGCATCACTATATATAGCAAAAGGATCTTCATCATTTGGTAGAACCAATATAGGTGCGGATACTAATCTTTTCTTTAACTTTTGAAAAATTTGCTCTCTTTTATCATTCCACTCAAAATTTTCACTTTTTCTTTTCAACTGAGTCAAAGGTAAGGCTATTTTTCAGAAGTATTGGACAAACTTTCTATAATATCATGCCAAACCTAAGAAACTCCTTACTTTCGATATTGTCTCAGGCCCTTTCCATTCGACTATACCTTTAACTTTCTTAGGGTCCACAAAGATTCCTTCAGCTGATATCACATGTCCAAGAAAAGAGAATCGTCTTAGCCAAAAATCACACTTAGACAACTTAGCGTATAATTTATTTTCCCTTAGAAGCTGCAACACTATGTACAGATGCTCATCATGTTGTTCGTCCGAAGCTGAGAACACTAAGATGTCATCGATGAAAAAAATTATGCACACATCCAACAAAGACTAGAAAACTCTATTCATTAGATCCATAAAGATTGCTAGTGCATTTGTCGATCCATAAAGATTGCTGGTTCATTTGTCAATCCAAAAGACATAACCAAAAACTTATAATGACCATACCACATCATAAAAGCTATCTTTGGTATGTCATCAGATTTAATTTGAATTTAATGGTATCCAGACCTTAAATCAACTTAAGAGAACAATTTAGCACTACACAACTAATCAAACAAATCATTTATTCTTGGGAGCGAGTACTTGTTCTTAATCGTAACCTTGTTCAACTCTTTGTAATATATGCAAAGCCTCATGGATCCATCCTTTTTCTTAAAAAACAACATTGGCACTCCCCATGGAGAAACACTAGGGCCGATAAAGCCTTTATCCAACAACTCTAGTAACTGTGTTTTCAACTCTCTTAGCTCCACAGGTGCCATCCTATAAGGCAACTTCAATATTGGTGTTGTTTCTGGTACCAAATCTATAGCAAACTTAACTTCCCTTGGAGATGGCAACCTTGGTAGATCATCAGGAAAGACATCAACAAACACTTACACTGTTCGAATATCTTAAATATCCAACTTTCCCATCTCTTGATCCAAGAAGTACGTCATACTCTTTCCCAACTCGTCGATTCTCTCTCCCAACACTTTGAAAGCTCTTATTTACCTTTGTTTTTCTTTGAGCACTTCTCTTATGAACTCCATTCTTTTCCTTTTCTTGCTCACATATGAAACTGTCTTACTTTGACATTCTACCCTAACCTTGGCAGCTGTCATCCAAGCCATCCCTAGAATGACATCATACCTCTGCATATCCGCCACTATAAGATCAACAGCTGTTTCATGGCTACCTACCCACAATGAACGTCTCCTAACCACTTCTCTAGCAGCAACCATGCCTCCCGGTAGAGTTGAGATTCCTAGACCTTTATCCATCTTATCAACACACAAACCAACTCTTTTCACTAAACCCAGGTTAACAAAGGAATGCGTAGCACCGGTATCAAAGAGTGCATATACTAGGGTGTCTTTCACTTGCATGGTTCCTAATTACCATATGTTGTCCTTTATTACAACTTGTTAAGAGAGATTTTATTCTAATTATTTATTTTTCACTTATGTCCAAAACATCAAAAGATATGGTTGAGCACATACCTGCTATCAAACCAAAATCTTCTATGTCATCTTCATCATATCCTCCTGGTCCTTCAGCCATGGATGTCCCGTGCATGGCAAACATCTAAGTAGCACCTATAGATTTGCTTCCTTCTATCTTGTCTTTAGCTCCATTAGTTACCTGAGACTTTAAAGCACCTCCTAACTGGGCTCTTTGTGGACAAGCAGTCGATATGTGTCCCACTTGATTGTGGACAAAACAAGTAGTTCCTATCCTCATTGGGCAATTATTGACCATATGCCCCCTCTCTCCACAAAAGAAGCATCTACCCTTAAGCTGAGGGCAATCCCTTAGGTAATGGGACCCCTTACACTTCCAACAAACAAGGGAACTTTTCCCATACTCTCCCCCCTTAGATTACCTAGGTGTTTTGAAGAACTTGCTCCTCTTTGAGGCTGAACTCGTTCCAAAATTCTCATGTGACCTTTTTCCAAAAGCTTGGCCTCTTTTCCTATATCTTTTTGCCTTATATCTTCCAACATGTTCAATCACTCGTGCCTTCTCTATCAGAGCAAAAAAAAAAAAAAAAAAATTCAATCTCAAACTCCACAAGCCTTTTGTGATAATGAGGCTCCAGATAAGCCATGAACATCTACCTCTTCAACTCTTCACTATCCCCATATGCACTTGGAGCAAACTGCAGCAATTTGTTAAACCCATGCTCATATTCATCAATACTTTTGTTCCTTTAAGCAAGGTTCATCAAATCTATACTATACTTTACTTTTAGGCTACTAGGGAAGTACTCCCTTAGAAACTCTTTCCTAAAATATTCCCACATGATTGGCTATGGTAAAACTCACTCCTTCGAGTCCCATCAAATCCTCGCTCTTAACCTTAGTAGATATGTCCCGTATGGCACTTTAAGGGCATCAGGCACTTGAAAAATATTGAAAGATCTCTTCACTTGAGCCAGCTAATCTTTTTCTTCTTTAGGTTTTCCTCGTAACACTTCAAAATACCGATTGCACTTGACAAACTATAGGAGCATATTCCTTTAAGGGCATTAAAAAGGAGGCTGAGGGTACTGCGCTTCATATTTGACATGAGGCAGTTCTTGACTTTCAATAGCTAACTCAATAGACTGATTTACCTCCTCTAGTGCAACAGCCAGTGGCGTTAGGTTTTAGGTTCTTTGCTATCCAACAGGAAGTATAGCATGGGGTTCAGTAGGGGCGTCTACTAGAATATCTTGAGGTGCCACTTGAGGTTGCCTTGCAATGCTTGTAGAATCAGGGCATTCTACTGTTGTATAGCTTCTAAGATAGCTTCTAACCCTTAAAGGGGTGAGGGTGGTACATCTTGAGGTCCTCGTTATCCTTGACTAGCAGCTTCTTCAACTTGGGGTTGAACCTTTGGCATAGGCAATCGAGCAGTCCTTGCTCACCTTTTCATCCCCTATTCCAAAGCAAAAGGGTTAGCCTCAACTTTTCACTTGATAACATTAAACTAACCAAACAGCATCCAATAGCTCTTACTCCACAACAAGCCACACACAAGACTACAAAACTTACTAGAGATCACTAAACCAACAACGCTCCTAACACGACTCCCCTTAGTCTACCCACCTCACCAAAAAGACGTTATTCTCCTTCTAAAGGTCTGACTAAGATCCTAGGTCTAACTAGCTATGACTTCACAAAGATCATCATAAATTCGAATTTTCTCATCTATGCTACCTTCAGCTCTGATACCAACTCCTATCATACCCCATAGGGCACTCTAGTAGTATCCATGTCTATCAAGGCCTTTTAAGAAAATTTCCATCGGCATCACAAACCATAAGATACACCATGGTGTGGACAATTTTAAAATAGAATCACAAGGCTATCAAGATGAGAAATTTCGTAATACATATAAGCTCATCAACCATAAACAAAGAACGACCTTTAACAAGGTTTACATTTTAAAGGGAACAACAAAAGGTCCTATATAAGGAGACTATAAACATTTTCACTCAAGCCTAGGGGTATGCAAAAAAAAAGAAAAAAAAATGAATGTTTAAGATAACTGAACTGAAATCGAAAAACCAATCCAAAAAAGGTTAATCGGTCCATCGATTTCGGTTTAGGATTAGTGTTTTTAATTTTTCCAGTTTCGGTTTCGGTTTCGATTTCTGTTTATAGATTTATAAGCTGACGTTTTCGGTTTATAGAATCATAAGCTGACGTTTTCGGTTAACCATCTGTATTTATATATATAATTTATAATATACCTATATAATTATTTTGTTAAAAATATTAATAGTCAGACATTGAAGGTCTCAAACCCTGAAGGCCTAAATTTTGAAGGTCTTAAACCATAATCTATCTTAACTTAATTGTTTTGGTTGTATATATACTTGATGGGTATCATGGTCCTTAGCGTTGCGAAATAAATGTGGATAATTATCTAGATGGCACCGATATATATTGAAAACTCTTTCATTTGTCTTACATTCTTAATTTACAATTTTTAATATAATTGTAAAAAAAGCCTAATTTTTTACGTACATATTGTAAAATAAAGTTAACTACAAATTTTGCATAACCATTATATTAAATGGATAAAAACAAAAAATCGAAGAAAAATGATTAACCATTAAGGCGTTAATCATTTGTAATGGATCGGTTTAGAATTGAGATATTAAAAAACCGATCATTATAGTTAGGTTCAAATGATAGGATCACGAATCGATTAACCAAATCGTGAACACCCTTACTTGAGCCCTGGATTTTCCCATCGAGATCTACTATGTCTACTCATCACTAGCTTGGATCCTCTCTAGAGATCTTGAAATCATGTAAAATCTGAAGGAGTATGAGCAAACCACAGCTCAGTGAGATAACCTGATTCAAACCACACTTTAAGCACAGATCAAGCAAGTTTAATTACAATCATACGCAATGCCGCACTCAAACATATGAAATGCATAGTTTGGATGACCTGAATCCAAACCCATCGGTATTTATGTCCTCCCTTGGGGATTGAAGGACCAATCTTAAGTAATCCATGCTTAGGAAAGACGAAGAACTAAGGAAGGGGCAACCTTCACAATTCATAAGTATTATATATATATATATATTAAACATAACCTCAAATTAGCCTTTAGTAGAATCTAAAGAGGGAGGATTTCATCTGAAACTCATTTATTATTTACATATATAGCAATCTTAACCACCACCTCCCTTAGAACCAGTAGAATTCCCTTAAACACTAGCACCTCCTCGGCCAATACCCACACAGGCTATGCCCTTCGATACCTTTTTAGTTCCTGGGATACAAGTAACCTTATGATATCCAGTTGGAGAAACAGATCCACTGACAAGCTTAGGACTACCACAGAATCGAGATGCTAGTACATGACATGGTTACCATACTAATGTAGCGTGTTATTGTGCAATGCATGTCAATTTTAGACTAAGGGTTAGACAAGTCTTAGATCAAGTTATTGGCATCATATGATATTCAAACAATCAACAATAATCAATTACACAACCACATTAGATAGATTTGTTATCGCTTCCGTTATTAAGGCTCAACACAACAACAATCACCATACAGTAAGCAATTATACCTGTCCCATACAAAGTTAGTTATATTCATATATATAACAGGTGCAACTATATTACAAGCACGTCATCATGATAAGAATTCAAGTCACTCACTGTTGTTTCTTATTCAAAGATTGTAGTAGTCTTCAGGAAAGTCAATGTCTTGATCGAAAGCTCTTATAGAACAACAAGCATACATCACCAACACATAACATAGAAGATAGAACTCTTATTAAAGCTTTAAACGTTCTAGGTTCTCGTCACAAACTTCTTAACTTAAGCTTAGCACTATCACATATAACCAAGGTTGGGTCGATGGTCACATCGCTACCCAAAACTACGCTTGCTCTAAAGCAACTGAGGGTCTAAGGTCACTTAGGAAAGGGCTACTAGGTACTTGGGTTCAAGAAAACATGTCGCATCTTAATAGATTTGAGGGTCAATAGCTGATAAAAACATCCACAGTTCATATCAAGGGCTCGACCTTAGGCCTTAACCAAAGCTATGCTCCAATGCTATGTCTAAATTTTGGCTTCGACAAGTTTTAACGGTTGTTGCGGGTCACGTTGGGGGCTCGACAGTAGGCCGCAAATTGCACATTTTTAATGCATAACAAGATTTAGTGTTTGTTGCAGGCATGTCATGGGCTTGATTTTAGGCCGCGATAGATACTTTACATTGAAAACTTACCCCTCAACTCTTACTCTAAGCTCACCACTGATCCACAACGAAGACCAACTTAGGCCACGGCACCAACAATGCTCAAAACCATACTTAAGGCAAGACTTAAGCCTCGACAACAACAACAGAATAGCTCCTAAGGCAAAACTAAGCCTTGACATCAGTAACAACATACAGACCATCACTAAAACAACTCTATCACCTCACTACACTTCTAGATAAGGTCTAAACATGAAAACATTCTAACTCAATAATTACAACATCAGACAGATCCAACACGAGACTTAACGTCTAGAACCAATCTCTAGAACATCAAAAGAACTAAGAGGGCTAGTTCGTTTCGTTTTATGACATATTTCATCATCTTTGTTCAAATAAAGCTTAAAAAATATTTGTTTGAACACAAAAATAGATTGCCAAAACTTTTAGGCGTCAATAAGCTCAGAAAACATACTTTGACACTTTTTAGAAAGCAAGGCCTATGTTTAGTTTTATAAATACGTTGTACTTATTAAACTCGATGTTCCTTAATGAACCAGATTCATTCTTCAATTTTTCCAAGACATAATATCTACTAAAGCAAAGTTTCATGTGTGAATGGTGAAACGTGCACATGCACTAGTGTGTTTAATAAAGACTCTTACTGTAACTTTTGAAAACATGCCAAAATGAATATACTATTCGTAACTTCTTGTAAATAAGGTGAAAACAAAGTCACCTGCTGTGCGTTTGATGATCACTTTACTTCTTCATTTCAAAACTCTGGTTATAAAGCTCGTACACACGATCTTGGAGTTTTTCAAACTAAAAGGCAATGGTTTTGTAAGAATAGAGTTTGAGCGGGTAAAAGAAAGGACCTTTAGAAAAGTATATACTTTGAAAATATCATGTTTTGTTTCTGAAAACAACAACCCCCAGTTGGTTTACACTTTCGAATTTTGATTACCTTTCTTTTTGGAGAAGAAAATAAGCATAGTTTACTAAGATTTGTCATTTCAGCATTTAATGAAAAAAGCTCTATTTAAGAGAAAATGACAGTTTTCCCATGCTTTAAAACTTATTATAGCTGGATTGCATTAAATTCTCTGGTACTTTTGGAAAAGATTAAAATATAAAAATGAACTTTAAAATCCATAATGCATATAAAACATCTATACTTTAAAACCTTTATGAAATATTAATTAATGAACTACTAAAGCCTTTTTAATGTATGAAAAACAACACATTACATTATCAAAGGATCTTTAATTGACATTTTACCAAAAAAATTTCTATTTCAAGATTATTAAACCAGATTTTTGGATTTTTAATTCTTTTAAATTTTTAATCCACCTATAGCAAAAACCTGGGGATGACATCACGCGCCATGGAAAAAAAACCTTTGCATGGCTACAGAGAATCAAATCCGTAACCTTCTCATGGTAGCAACTAGCATTAACCAACTTAGCTAATCTTTACTTCTATTTTATTATCTTACTAAAACTTTATTTCGGCAAAAAAATAAACTAAGATATATTTTACCTTAAGGACCAACCTAATGTTGATTTAACTAAGATGGGTTGGAATGAAAAACACCGGACGATTCAAATTAGATTACAAGGGTAACCCAATTAAAAAAAAAACATTATTAAACCTGTGGAAATAAACCCAAGCTTATAAAAACTTATATATATCTATATCTTTTGTATTTTTTATTTATTATAATTTTTTAATTTATGATTTCTATATAAGCATACTTACCAAAAAGAAAGGTTTCCTAATTTCTAAATTTTTTTAATTTTTCTAATTTTTGTATTCCTTTTTTTTGTATTTTAATAATTTTCAAACTTCATTATACTTTCTACTTTTTCGATTTTTTTCTACTTTTCCTATTTTCCCATTTTTTTATGTTTTTAAGGAGAACAAAAATGGGGTGTCAACACTCCGCTATTAACATCATCACCAAAATTTTCATAAACACTCTTGTTCGACATTTTTATTATACTAACTATCAAATTCAATCACAAACCCTAGATTTGATATCTACCTTAATATTCAATCACAGCCACACACTAATCACAACTAATCAAAACCCTGTGACACAACACTACACAATACCTTATCCAACATACCAATCGCACTACAAGGCACAAACCCTAACCAAATTTGTACCTTTGATACTAATATCGATGATACGCCTAGGAGTATAATCACTAGGGTATCTAAATCTTACTAAATAATAAAGCCCTAAATCTCATACTGAAATTTAGGGTTATGACACAGGGATCAACTTATTAGATATTACATGACACGCAAAGATCTACTGATATTACTCACAATAAATCTTGTGCACACTTGCCACGACCAAAGGTAATTTGATTGATAAGAGTAAAAGAGAGAAAATACCCAAATGTAGTTTCAATTAAATTTCAAGGAATAAAATAATGGCCAATTGACTATTTATATAAGTCCATAAAGCTAATTAAAATAAGGAAACTAATTTTTTTTAGACATAATTAAAATAAGGAAACTAATTAAATAACATAAAAATGCAAAAAAAAATGAAAAGTCAACATCATCCATAAAGGACATACCAATAAGCTGGTATGCAAATTAGTTCTCCTCGAAAGCAAACTAAAGTAACGAAGAGTTTGTACAAAAAACTACCGGTGAGCTAGTGCAACTTTTCCTTGTACACATGCTTCAACTCCTTCTCCTTCATGCAACTCGATCAATTTCAACACATTAAAGCCAATGCAACCGTGCTTATCATGTAACTAAAATGCTAAAATAAACTTCTCTTCATCATGTTCTAAATTATCTTTAGACACTAGTAATGAAAGATTTTGCAATCCCATAACCCAAGCTCTAGTAATTGGTGCCTCAAGCCGATTCCCATCACATATAGCCATTATTATATTAAATTTGTAATACTTTCACCTGTTATTTTTATCCCTTATTCAGCGCATACATTAACTTGTGTGTCAAAGTAACTGCATTAAACAATCCCTTAATACCTAACCATGTCTTGTTTTGCAGGTATTATTTTATAGGCTCACTATTGAGTCCAATTATCTATAAGCCCCTGTCAGATTAAACTAACAACATAAGGTCACAAACATTTTAAATTTATTAAAATTGGATATCACATCCAAAATTATGCATAATTGAGATTATTGGACATAAATGATTTTTTTCAAAACTTTACATTAATATGTATTAGCCGTTATACGCCCGCATTGCATGTGTAATATTTATATAGGAAAATAAAAAAAAATAAGAAGATCGATATTATGTATATATAATATAATATATTTTATATATACTATTATTTATTACTATTATTATGTTAATCCAAGAACTTTTTTTATAATTCATGTAAAAAAAAAAAGATAAGACCAAGTTTGATAGTTACTTTACTACTGATTTATCATTATCTCCACTTGATATATCATTCTCTTGCTCTCTTGAGATGTAATTACCCTCAAATGGAAGTTCTTTTTTTTTTTCTAATAATTTATTCACAACTCCCACTTTAATTTGGTCCCCAATTTTTCTTTTTCCAATTTCCTTTCTAGTTTCCACTTTTTCTTCCCTGTCGTTTTTTAAGTTCTTTTCGTGAAAATTGCTATTAGCAATGACATTCTTTAAACGGTAGATATGTCTTTTGCTTTTATGTTGTTTGAATGTCGCTTATTCATTTAACAGAAAATGCATAATTTTTTCAGTGAATTATATAATTTTTTCTGTTATATATTCACAATTCTTTTAAAAGTTTGGATTTTGAGAGAAAGATGGTTAAAGTTTAGATTTTGAGAAATGGGTCTTTTGATAAGCGAAGAAATTGAAGTTTGTTATTTCAATCATAGCATTTTCTAAAGGTAAATGTAGCAATAAGTGAAATGTATCACTGTTCTTGAAGGAAGGAGAAAAATTTTGATGGATGGTGAATGAAAGATGTCCAAGAGTTTCCTGAAGGATGGACAAAAAATGTGGTGAATGATGAGTGAAAGTGGTGGTCATTACTACTCTAAGAAAAAGACTGATAATGTATGTGAGGACTTTCATGGCCAGTTAAATTTTCCCTTTTAAAACTCCATTTAGTTCCTATTCTCATGTAATGTTATTAGGACCAAAGCCAACACCGCACACTAAGCTTAACCTATGATTAACTCTCTATACCCTAAAGATCACTCTAGAATCCTCACTCAAACATACACCTCTCTTCCTCGGTTATGTAAAATATACTTTATCTCTTTCGTTACTTCTTCTAAACTAGGGTTTCACTACGTGTAACTTGTAACGTTCTAAATTTAATTAAGGTAATTACCGCCACATATAATACCTCATGTATTACACGCTCATGCTTCTTTAAAAGAATTTTATTTATGTTGAACATTGCTAGTTAATTTTAATTTCTGGAACCATTTAATTAGTTTATGGAGACAATTGGATTTAAAACTTACAAAATAAACTTTTATTAAAACATTTAAATAACTATTCTCATGAGTAGATTCGCTTTCAAAATCAAAACCATACCATCATGTATTATATATCAAAGAATACATCACGATAGTAAAACAAAGCTTAAATTACAAAATTCAAGCTACATCAGGCCCTACAAAACAAATTAAAAACAAAACAAGTAAAATCCACAATCCTATTTCACTTGCTTCTCCCTTCAAAACTCCAGGATCGCCCATAACCCGAATCATACATCATCATCATTAATTCATCATCAGCAACACCACCACCATCATATCATCATCAATCATCATTATCATAATAATTGAAAAAAGACAATAGTAACAATAATGAGCGAAAGCCCAGTATACAGTAACATAATCACACACGAAGTGTCACATGAGCTTAACTAAATGCAATGCAGCAACAACAACTTATTATCTTTAGAATAAAGTAAACAAATCAACACTGGAGCACTCACACTTTGAAACAATCCAAAGAATCAGGATCCTAAGTAACAACAGATACTCATGAGGTTGATATAAGCAGCTCGAATACTTATACCTCCTATATAACATTACAAGAAAATAGCTTCATCTATGGTTTATAGCCGTTACTCATCTTTACTTACAACTCAATCCACAACATGATTTTAGTTCAATCGTTCCCATAAATGTGAACTGAATCATGGTGTTTCCCCTAGCTTAAGTAAATGTACGCCAATATCATTTGCCCCATTAGCTACCCACTAAGACACTTATGAATTGCCATTTCATCATGGCATACCATTACGTCATGATAAAGGAGGTGGCTTAAGCGCTTAAACTACTGTATCCCTCCGAGACAAGGTTACCACTCCTCGAACTAAATTGAACGGCACACATACAACCAACACTCATCAATTATTAAGGCGAGTTTTAGTTTTAGTTCGTTTAAGATGCCTATCATAGTATACAACATGCAAGTCATTGCGTACCTTTTATATGAACTCAAAATAGAGACTTATAAGCTCTTTTAGAAGATATATCATATATCCATATCTATTCAAGAATTAAACTCATATAAGAAATTAAATTAATTATTCATTGCATCAAACTTTGATTAAAAACCTATTTGACTAGATACTAATTAGGAACCCCGCTAAGGTTGCGAAGATCGTCTCACCAAAATACGGACAGTTCTCCATTGTCTGTCAGAGTATTTCTTTACACTTTATTTATAATATTTTAGTACAACAACATCATCGAAACATTCATATTCCAAACAAACACACATTTGAAACAACATATTCCCCATATTAATTATGGTTTATCCTAACTCATTAATCAAAGAAAATTATAAAGTATTAAGCCCATATTATCTTAATCTTAATCAAGTTAATTCAACTTACTCATTTCATTAAATTACTAAGTCAGATTCAATTATTTCCCTAAGTAATTGTTACATATTCATTTTAACTTAACTTAGCCAAATTGATTAGAGTTAATCATTTAATTCAATTACTAAGCCAAGGTGATTAAACTTAATCAATCTAGTTCATTTTATCTCATCGAAGTCTATTTAGTCAAGTTGAACTTGGGTTCACCAATTAAGTTGATTTTATATCTAAGTTCTATATTTAATCCAATTATTTATTAAATCTATAAATTCATTAAACTCATGTTTAATTATATCATTTAACTAATATAACATGTCAACTATCTTTCATCTACTTCCTTTTATTTTATTTTTTTATTTTTGAATAGCACCAAGAGATATATCACGCTCGTGATGAGGGCCATGATGGTCATTACGGCCCTTGTCATGCCTGTGATGGGGCTCGTGATCACCAATACCAGTCTTGTCACTCCCGTAACAAGGAGATAACTCCTCTTGTCATGGCTATGATATAGGCCATGACATTTGAAAGTCGTGATCAGAGGAGATCATGCCCTCTGTCATCGTTCTGATGTTGATCACAAGCAACATAACGCTCGTTATCATGCTTTAATTTTTTATCAGAGAAGATCACAGTCCTTATCACGCCTGTGATCACCCTTGATTCCATTTTTCGCCCCTATCACCGGCCGTGATACGACCGTGATGAATAGGGGGAACTTGTTGCGTTTTTCCTTTGTCTTTTACACTAATTCTAATTGCTTGATTTCAATATACATCAACCACAATAACTTGTTATTAGCATAAACATCCATCATATTGTCTTAAAAACACTGCTATATACATATCTACATCATACTCCCTCTGTAAATCCCTGAATTTTTCGAAACTCTTAGAAAATAATCCTTGAGCTAAATACCGAAACAAAAACCCTAAAACCAACCCAAGTTAAAAACGAACACTAGAAACTCTAAACAAGATCAAATACAAAATTTTATAATCTTAAGAAAAAGAGCACCTCAAAAAACAAAACGAAAATCTACCAATCGCTCCACTCAAAATCCTTATGCTGAACAATTCATCTATCTGGTCTTTAACACGTAAATCGAGTCAGTATATCCAAATAGTATTTAATGACAAAATTGTAATACCTTAAAAATTTCGGTGAATTTTAGAATAAAAAATTTAAAATCAATACCAAAAGTCAAATTGAGTCAACATATAACACTAAAAGCCCTAGACTCAATTAAACAATCCCGAAAACTGTAGAATATTAAATAAATCATAAAATAGAGTAAACTTAATTTTCGAACTAAAAATATAATATAACCATAAACCCCTAGACTATATCATCTTACAAGTAAATCCTGAAACTGGAATTGAAATCGGAAACCTAAAAGCCAACCTAGGTCCACATTAAGATCTAGAGGATTTAGGTTTGGCAAGACTGCATTAAAAACCTAAAATAATAAAAATGAGATAACCTTAAATTATAATTCAAACTAATGTCTTACAACTTAAAAAGATCATATTCGTTAAAAATACGCTCATTTCGAACCTAAACGGGATCAATTTTTGAAATCAGGATCCCGGCACATAAAATGGTGAAAATATTTTGATAATATATCTAGACTCATAATGAGATGAAGAATCACAAAATATCAGTTATAGAATTTCGCAGCTGTTAAAAATATCAAATATAACTTGTTTACGCATATTTTTCTTCCTACTGGTATTTATTTGTCTAATCTACTATTCAATTTACTATTTAATATTATTCATTTATGTCTACTTTTTCTTACAACCTGTCTCTTACAACCTACACACTTATCTCTTACATTTGTATTATTAATATTACTTTTTACCAAACTTCTTTTACACTTTATTTACTTTTTATGATAAAAATTAATTTTTAATCATCTCCTCTCCCCTCACTCGTGGAACCGGTGCCCCTTCTATCTACCTATCTAATTTTATTTCTTTTTCATTTAATTTAATTCACACTAATTTTCACTCCAAAACTCTATAAATACCTCTTCCCTACTTGATTTCTTATATATTTTTCTTTTACCATAATAAAACTCTATCAAATTTTCCCCTCAACTTTTCTCTTCACAAAATTTTCTCCTAAACATCCTCCATTTCCATAACCATATATCTTCATCTTCCTTTAGGTAACTGTTCTAAACGCACACTTCCTAAACATAACAAAACTCATGCAAAATCAAGTCTCAAACTCCCTCCTCTCCTTCTCCTACAAATCACGCCACATATATACACACAAACACTTATTTGTTCTCTCAAATTTTTTTCCATCATTCATCTTAGGTAAATACTAAACCCTGCCTTGGATTATGTCAACATAACATGAAAAATGTGTATGTTGTCATTTCCATATGAGATCTCCATGAGAATATGCTAGGGACTAAAAATGTGAAAAACAACACATTATTCATGTCATATTCTTTTTCATGTTCGTGCTTATGCTCATATAATGTTCTTGATACTAACTTAACTTTTATCTACTAGTATGTATAAGTATATAAATATATTTAGAGCCTAAAACTCACTAATTTAACATTTTATTTCCTTGTTTATTTATTTATTTCATGCAAATAAATAAGATTAGTCAACTTTTAGTCTTAGACTTGTACTCTATCAAGTCAAAACAAGGGGTGTCATACCCCGAAGGGTACCCTAAACGTGGCAGCCCACCACATATAATATCATGACTCAAGAATGACCACCTTAGTCATGCGAAAGTCTTAGTATTATATGTAAAGCGTCTAGTACGGTAATAAGAGATGCTTTTGGGAAGTATGGTCAAAGCAAGTAAAAATGAACATATAAGAATCCAGAAATAAAATAGATCATAATATTAATAATCAAAGGTCTATTACATGATTATTAAGGGCATACCCCTGCTAAAACCCAAAGATCAAAATAGCTTATAGTCTTTACAATGTTACATCAAAAGATTTCAAAGGAATTCTAATCTAATTCTTGAAGTAGATTTCCTTCAAAAGCTCCAAAAGAAAACTTACACAGATAAGAGGAGACCTCCGGTACAAAAACAAGTGTTCCTGAGAATGCAAATATCTATAAGGGCGTAAGCTTACAAGCTTAGTGAGTAAATCCCAAAAATTCATACTTGAAACGAAATATCAACCAAGTTTATTAATCAAGCAAACGAGATGCAACAAACACGTGAGCAAACAAGCCATATGACTTTCTGGGAATCATATGTTGAATGAATTACGCCCTTCATTCGGGATTAGGTATTCCAGCCCATTACTGTAAGCCCTTAATGGGTAATATCAAGTTCAAACCTTAAACCAGAAAGTCAACCAAAAACCCTAAGTCAACGAATCCCTAGTAGTTTAGATCCGGCAATCCCGTGTTTCTAAACCAAGAAGTCGAAATACGAGTGAAGAATGTAGTTCGGTTTGTAATAATATTATGATGCTTGAAAAGATAAGATTAGCGAATTTTTAACTTATTTCGAATCCGATCCGATACAGACTTTGAAAAGCGTGTCCCGAGGCTCGAGATATTAAATATATGATATTAATACCGTTAGGCTCGTAATTTTATAAGATTTCCAAATATATCATTTATATAATTTTTCAAGTTATAAAAGTTACAGTTATAACCTTTTTATCGTATATTCATTACTATCAGTACTTTTAATGTCTAATCTACTTTTGATTTCTTTCACACTATTCACAAGTACAACTACCCATAACATATTTCTTACATCCTTACAACCTATTCATACTGTTTCATCGTTTTTCTTACAATTTACTTTTCCAATACAACTTTTATTACTTAAATTACTTATTTAATTTTAAAACTTACACAACACACATCTCTCTCTCTCCCCCACACTCCAAAACCGATGCCCCTCTCCCTCTTTCCCTCTCTCCAATTTGTTTTATTTTCTTTTGTTTAATTAAAACAAACCCTAATCCACTTTTCTATATAAACCCCTTTATGCCAACTTCGTTTCATTTTCTTCTTTCTTCACTTTCTCTTTAGAAAATTTTTTTGCAAAACTCTCTCTCCCTCTCCTCTTGAAACCGTGAGCTCCCCTCCCTCAATACACACACACACACACACTTTTGTTTTTCTTTCAAGTTTCTTACTCTACACATCCAATAGGTAATAAGTCTATACTTTACAACCTTAAAAACATGTAATGGAAAGATCATTCATGTGTGATTTCACTCAAAAATCCCCATGAGCTTTTGTCACACCTCGGAAGGTACGCTATAAATGTGGCAATCCGCCGCATATAATATTAAAGCTAATGAATGACAACCTTAGTCATGCAGGAGCTTCGATATCACATGCAAGGTGTGCTTCCAAGATAGTAGGAGACTCACAGGGGTATTACATTTAAGTAGATAATAAAAGCATGCAAGAACTTATATAAATAAACATGGAATATTCATTTAGATAACAAACTCTTGCATCATCTTAGGGGTATCCCCCCATCTTAAATAGTCTTGATTCAACTAAACTATTAACAAGGTAAACATAACAATAGCATAAGCCTACTATAGAGATTTTCTTAAAAGTCTATGTTTAAAACTAAATACTTATAACTTCTACCAAAAAAAAACTCCTAGTGGCTTTGGCTCATACCTGGCATACGGGGCTCCTCGGTGCCAACCAAAGATAATCATACTGTAACAAAAAGCTATAGGGGTATAAGCAAATCTAGCTTAGTGAGATAATTCCCATCTATAAGACATTTCCATAAATCAAACAAGTATTTAAACAATCATATGGAAATGCACCAATCACATGAGCAAACAAAATACACAAGATTAACCGAAAATCATGTGTAGCATGGATTTTATGCCCTTCATGTCGGGAGTTGGGAGGTTATAGGCCCATACGACCATCAATATTTGTAGATTTGCTGGCTCCTGCTAGCCCTGTAGACTTTCTGGCTCCTACTGGCCCATGTAGATTTTCCGGCTCCTATTAGCCACCACTACAACTTCCTCGTTTCCCCACATGAAGAATAGCAGTGAAATAAATGTGACTCACCAATATGATATGCATGAATCATTTTCAATATAAGTTTAACCAATTAATGTTTGAGTTTAAGTTAAAGGCGATCAAAACAATATTCATCATATCAATGCAAGAATCATAATTTATTTATCAATTTCTCTTTCGATATTCTTATCTTATATTCAACCAATCATAAATCCAAATCACACAATATTTGTTCATTTATCTTTTCCTTATTTTCTAGTGCTACTACGTACAAGCACAAACAAGGAAATGTAACTTAGTAAAGGATTAACTCACTCCATGTCGGTAGCTCCTAATCGAAGTAGTCTTCCGGGAATGTGATATCGGTTCATTCTTCACCTAAACAAGATAAAATACCCACGATGAGTCTTTCATAGAATTTCTATTCTTGAAAACTCTAAGTCTATCTTAAAATCGCAGTAAAATCGGATTGGAGGAAATTCCAACTTAAAATGGCCATAACTTGCTCATTTTAACTCGGAATTTCGCATATTATATACCGTTTTCTACCTACTTGAAAAGATCTATCCATTTGTAAAACTATTTTCATCAAACTAAGTCGTTTAGGTTCCGAAAAAGTGGTGACCAGATTCACCACGAATTTTCATAAACTTGAATTCCTTCTTTTAACAAAAGCTCATCTTGAAGAGATAGATCTTATAATAATTTGTAAAACTTTTGAAATGTATATATATATATATATATATTTTATTGACTCATATCAAATGTATGAAATTAATGAAGTTGTCTCAAACCATAAATTTTGTAAAAGTATAGTCTTCTAAGGAAAATGAAACTTTTGAAAAGTTCCTTTTATTCAAGTTATTTTTTAAATGAGTAAGTTTCATTTTTCTTAGTCTTTTCAAAGAATAATTTTATTTCTTAGTTTCTAATAACAATCCTATATTTATAGAAATAATTTCCTTGTTTCTTGAGATCATTTCATTTTCATGAAATGAATTTCTAGTACTTGATGAAAAAGTGGAGTTTTAGTAAAGCTTTTGTTTACTCAAAAAGTTTCCTTCTATGTCGTGTATGTTTGTAAAAATTCCCATGAATTTCTCTAGATTTCTAAAAAAAGTTTGTTAAGACAAATCCTTAGTTTTATGAAAAGAGTCTCTATTTTTAAGAAAACCTTTCCTCATTTATCTTGTTGAGACAAAATCATTATGTCCATGCATGAATATGAATTATAACACTATGAAAACATAAGGAAACATAATGACTTAAAGGAATAAGCTAGTAAAGAAATAAATCAAGTATTGGAACCTTAGCTTCATCAAGGTATCCCGAGACTAAAAATAGACTAGTCCCATAACGAAAAAGAAAATGTTTTGGCTTGATGAGGACAAGTCTAAGACTAGAAAGACTAGTCTTAAAAACAACATGAAAGTAAATAAATTGCAAGGTAGTAAATCAATTGCAAGGAAAGTAAATAAATTACAAAACAAATGAGCTTATATGCTTTAAAAGATATATATAGCTACATAGATATATTTAGATAATTAGATACATAAAAGCAACATAAAGAAATTAGATTCATGAACAAAAACAATGTATGAACTTATTGTTACTTTCTTTAATCTTCATGGTTTAGAAAATACACACTAAGCTCATACTAAGTAAATGAACACTTTAGAAAGCTAAAACCATTACCTAGAGAAGAAGTAGAAACTAGAGAGACTTGAGAGAGTTTGTGGAGAGACTTTTGAAGAGTAATTTTAGTGTATGGAAGTTGTGAAAGAAGTGGAAGGAAGAGGGGGTATTTATAGGAAAATATGGGAGTAAAATTGTGTTAATTAAATAAATGAAAAACAAAACAAATGGAGGAGAAAAGAGAGGGGGTCGGCGCTGCTTGAGTGTGTGTGAGGGAGTGAATTTTATTTTTTTGTATTTTTGTTAATGAAAAGTAAGATATAAAATATGTGAAGTTGTATTGGAAATGAAAATTGTAAGAAATAGAGGTATGGGTTGTAAGAGTAGGTTGTAAGAAAAAGTAGAGATAGATAAATAGTGTAGAATAGTAGGAAATAGTGTAATGTAAAGTAGACATGACAATTTAAGTACCGGTAGTAAGAAAATACGTGTATAATTACGATATATGATATTTTTAGTTACCGAAAAATTATGAATTTCATATTTTTGAAAACCTTATATTTTTACAAGTCTAACAGCATATTCGGAATATTTTTATTAATCTGAGCCCCGAGACATGCTTTTCGAGAACTGTGTCCGGTTGTGCTCAAAACGAATCGTGGTTTAACTAATCTGATAATTTTAAGCTTCCTCAGATTATTACGAACTTTTCTACATATTAATCTTTTACTAACTTTCCTAGGGTTGCTTAAACAAGAATGCCGGACTTGAACGGTCGCAAAAGACTAGAGTTTTGTTGACTTTGGAATTCCATTTGACTTTGTAATTAGGGTTTAAGCTTAATTAGGTCACAAAACATTAGGGGTTTACAGCTTTAAGCTAGGGATGTGGAAACACTTGAACATGAGATCCTTGCCATCACAATGTTATAAATCTTGTTATTTATGATTATTTTGCTATTACTTGTTTTATTGTTAAGATATGTTGTTGTTGTTGTTAATGTTTTGTGCATGTATTCATCATCTAGCCATATCAAATAATAGTCATAGTGTTCATGCATTTATAACTAGTATAATAAACTAGATCTAGTTGTTTGAGTTCATAAATGCATTAGGCTTTTGTTTTATGTTCTTAAGTAACTTGTAATAGCATGATGATAGTAGGAAAATATTAGAAAGCTCAAGATCTACTTTAGTTTCAACAAAAATGGTTTTTGAAAATTTGGATAAAAAAGAAACCATATTTAGAAAAATCATTTTTCAACTTCAAAATGTGTATTTTACATTGAAAATAAAGGGCTTACAGAATAGATATCATAAATGAGTGATCTTGATGAGAAAATCTTAGATCTATTAAGGAATATTTTCAAAATAAGGATAAGTTTACAAAAGTTATGTTTCAATCCCAATAACAAGTTTTAAATTCGTAATAAAGGAAGCTTGAAGTCTAAACACCCATTTTTCAACCCCAAAACAAGATTTTTATTAGAAAAATGGAAGCCTTAAGGAGTAGGTTTCATTAGAAAATGGTCTTTGAAAGTCTAAATGAGTTTTACAAAGAAAACAATCTCAAATGAAAATTTCAAAATTCGGATTTGAAAATGGCCACTATTTAAACACCTATTTCCAAATGCCAAAAAGATGATTTTTAACAAAAAATGGAAGTCCTAGGAGATACATGTAATAACGATCTAATTTTGACAAGGATAAGAGAGGTTTATCAAAGTATAATCCTAAAACAAGGAATGGTTTCAAAGAATAGATTAAACAATGTTTTCATTCTTTAAAATTTTGTAAAATTCGTAATTAGGTAAACCACCTATTTAAACATATATTTTCTAATCCCAAAATGAATGTTTTTATTGAAATAATGAAGATGATGGCTATATAGGTCATCAAGGTTGAGTTTTGATAAAAGCAAGTGTGATTTTACAAGAAGAAAGACTATTTTTCTTAAGCCTAGTAAATTTCAAAAGTTTTGCAAAGCAAAAGTTTTTCAAAAAGAATTTTTGGTGCTATACCATTAAGAATATACATATAGATAGTTCATCTCATAACCTTCATGATAATAGCTTGTAGGTATTGCATATATACATGATGGACTTGGTAGAAACAAAGTTGGGAAAATAATGTCCTATACATCCTATTTAACATTATCTAAGTACATGAGGAATTAGAATTACCAACACCGACGAATCATGCATGATATTGAATTATATATGTATATAATAGAGTCTTACAAGATATAATGATAGCTAAGTATCTATCAAAGCTATAGTATAATGCTTGGTTTGAAATTAGGAGTTGAATTGTAGAATGGGGAATTCGTATAGTATTCTGTACCCTACTGTTCATGGACTAAAGGACCTCGTTTTTTGGAAATAATTCTAGAAATAGGTAGCTCTCATCGAATAGGTAGAAATCGGTATATAATATGCAAAATTCCGAGTTAAATGACCAAGTTGTTGCCGTTTTAAGTTGGAATTTCCTCTTAGATGAATTTTGACGAACTTGTTAGAATAGAATTTATAAGTCCATTCAAACTTTATAGAAATACTTATTAGAGTTATTTCTTTTGATTAGGAGACTTGGCAGACAGACTAGACCTTCCCGATGACTATTATGATTAAGTAGATTTTCACGCCATGGCAAAGTAAGTTCATTATCTTTAAATTATATGCTTATGATTATGCTTGTGCTTGCGCTTGTAGTGTTAGTGGCATTAGAATTAAAACAAGTTGATTGAGTGTATATGATTTCTATATAGGTAAATTGATGATAAGAATATCAAAATGAGCTTGTTGTAAATATTTGTATAACCTAGTATAGAATTGATTTGTCTGTGATATCTATGATCACCCATAAATTGTTAAATTAATATGCCATGATCTTATAATCAAATTGGTCATGCATATCATATGTGAGTCACATTGCATAGGTTATTAAACCTTTGTGAGAAGAAGGCATAATAGCTGGCCAACGAGGGCCCTGTCAACTCGAATGTTAGCGTAGGGGCCGGAATTGAAAATGTGTGTGGGTGGGCAGCTGTATCAATGTCACGCCCCGAGGGTACCCTAGTAGTAGTAAACAAGTTACACCTGAATACTATTACTAGATTATCTTTAGAGAATGACAGGTTTTCAAAACAACAGGATCTTTTTAGTTGCTTGATAAGAAATAACAAATATTTGAAAGAAATAACTTAGTGATTAAACATTACAAAACTATTACAAACCATATAGTTCCTTTGGAGTACACAACTAAATAATCTAATCTAATAGTACATAACCATCAACTAAAATAGATCTGTAGACTTCTAGCTTCAAAGCTCTTACCGGAGCCATATTCTTGGATGTAACTAACCAGGGTCGTAAAGTGAACCTGAAAAGACTGTAGGAGTATGAGCGTAACCACAGCTCAGTGAATAACCAGACATACCATACATCACACAAGTCATTAACAAGTCATTAACAAATCATATGCAATGCAAGCACTCAACCATATGCTCAGATACAAGTTTGGATGATCTAGAATCCAAACAAAAAAAAGATTTACGCCCTCTTTTTAATGGGTTGAAGAACCAAATCTTAATGACCCACCTGCCCAGGAAAGACTAAGTACACAGAAGCATCAGCAATTTCTCATTTTAAGTTACACTCTTAATATAGTTGATTAAACTGATCATCTCCTGCAACTTCCTTAGAAACTCCCTAAGTATTAATCATTTCAAAGCGATTCTATGGGCGACGTTCTTCGGTGCCTTTTAGCTCCTCATAAGACCGCCAGACCAAAGAAAACCTTGGAAGAACTTACACATTAGATCAACCAAGCGAAAACAGAGATCCAAAATATTAACACGTAGCAGGCTGTCACAACCATATATGCAATAATGCAATTTGTGCAATGCATGTTCTTATTATTTTGTTAAGTCAATAATTCTTAATCAATTTCAAGGTGACCATACATCACACACACTCATCATTACACTATTTCACAGCATCAATCATTGCATTATCGCTTTTATAAGGATCTTTTAACAATCATACACTCATATCCAATCATACCTTCAGCAAACATTCATTTGATTATCTTGCATTACATATTTGACTATTTACAATCACAACCAGTACAGTATGACTGAATTACTCACCTGCTCATACTGACTCAGTCGTAGTAATCCGCTGGTAGATCCTCTAATGAGTCAAAGTCACCTATTTAAGATAAAGTATTCATTAATACAAGTTAACTAAATTCCTATATGTGATTAGTGTCATAGACTCGATATTTTAGTAATTATTATTACTTAGTGTAGTCGTGTTTCTCCTATTTTATCTCGCCGAATTGTTTTGTTATTTTTAGAAGTCACATTACTCAAGAAATTAGCTTATTTCAATTTCCATTCTTACCTATTTTATCTTGTTAAAACAAATATTAGACTAATACTAACTTTAATTAATACTAAATATTTTTCTTAATTCTAGGGTTTTAAAAGTTAGTAGATATTAATCTAGTTATTCTAAATATATGTAATAATTCTTATATTGTTGTGTGTGTATATATATATATATATATAATAGACTAAATAGGCTTAAGATATATATATATATATATATATTCTGTTTATTTTTGAAAATATGCTTTCGTTAAGAAAATTTGGGCGTACGCCGGCTCAAAGCCGCCGGCCTTCATCCCCAGGTGCCGGTGTAAAATTGATTTTGTAAGTTATTTCATATCGCGTGCACCGGTGTTGAAAGCTGTCGGCTTTCAACGTACGCCGGCCCTACGCCGTCGGCGTAGATCTCCAGGAAGCCGGCTTACGTTCAATTTTTACGTGAAAAAATTATTTTACGTAGCCTTTGATCAGTGTAAGCCGCCTATAAGCCGCCGGCCTATCCATGTAAGCCGCTGGCGTTCAGCGTTTACACTGCTGGCCTTGAGGTAGTGTTATACTGTTCATCATCTTCCTCCTCGGTTCAATTCTTTTTCTTTGATTTTCACACGTTAAAAACATACCCTAACTACTTCTAAGTGTTTATATATCATATATAAAGACATAAAACAACTTTCAACACGTTTAAAAACATATATATATATATATATCTCGATTCTTAGATCATAAAGCTAGGGTTTTGAATTATTACCTCGTTGGAGCTCGTTTGATGTAATCCGAAGCTTGTGTTTGTGTTTATTATGTTCCTAAGATGATTATAAGTCAGTTACAAAGCTTAGATTTGAACGAAAATAACTCGAGTTACCTCAACTTACCTTTGAGTTCGTATTCAAGGGTTTTTGGCTTTGTTTTTCCTTTGATCTGGACTTGGATGTTAAGATCAGTTTGTTTTCTGTTTCCTGTTCGTTTTGATTGTTGTTTGAGAGTATTTTCGTTCTGGAAAGTGTGGGAATTTATGGCATTTGTTTGTTTTCTCATAATGAGCAACTAATGTCTATATATATAGAAGAAGAAAAGAAGGTGAAGCTACGGCTGTTTTCTCCTTCGTTTCCCCTTTGATTTGCTTCTGTTTGGCTGTTATTTTCATTGCATTTAATGTGGACTTGAGCTGGCATTATTCCATTGGTTATTAGGTTACTTTTGTTGAAATATTTGGTGAATTATTGAACAACATGCCGGCGCCTCTTTCTTCCTCCATTTCCACCGAATACAGCAGCCAAAACATATATATATATATTAGTTTGTTATTCTAATTTAGTTTTGAGTTAATTAAACGAGTTATACGGGTGTAGATTAGCTAATATTTGGAAGTTTTTATACAAAAATATGTGTATAAAGTTATACAAAACATTTAGATTTTCAAATAATGCCAATTTAGGTTATATATGTACGTAGTTGTTTATTCGTAAAATTTTATCTCCCGCGATTTGGATTTCTTAAGCTCGTTAGGTCAATTTTTGTTTTAGGCTCCGACAGCTTAAGAAAACTTGATTTAGAACAATAGCGTGATCCGATTATTTATTTGGAGTTTAGATTTTGAGTTATTCATCAGTTTGTATTTTCGTTGTGTATTTAAAATCTTAACGGTTTATCTTTGGATCATCGTTTTCAGTTTAGGAGCATAAATAATCATTTATGCAGTATTGGACTTAATACAAAACCCAGACTATATATATATATATCTGTAGTTTTGATACTGAACATGAATTCTTACTAGTAGCTTTTAATTTTAACTAGAAATCTTGAATTTAGGGTTTAAGTCTAAATATAAACTCATTACTACTCGTTATTCTAATCTCGAATCATTATCGGGATAAAAAACAATCATTTAATCCCTATATTCATATTTTCTATTTAAATCTATCTGTATATCAGGTTTTCGGGTTTAAATTTTAGATCATATCTTGAATTATTTATTCAAGATACGAAATCTCGTTTTCGGGATTAACTAGGGTTAAAGAATTTCTTTATTCGGTTCCTAAATTCTTCATCTATCCAAAATCTAAATATTAATCTATTATTAGATTTCGATTAGAATCTAAATCCATTATCTAGTTTATACACTCTATTGTAAGGTCGGGTACTAATGTGGAAAATTCCCGGGGTTTACAATCAACCACAATGTAAATGAGAAAAATTGAAATCTATGGTCGTATGGGCCTGAAACACCTAACCCCGAATGGAGAGCGAAAATCCATTCAACATAAGATTTCTGGATTGTCTTATGTATTGTATGCTCACGTGTTTGTGTATTTCATAAGGTTGTTAATATAACTTGTTTGTTATACATTGCTTGTTGAGCATTTAATTTTGGAAGTGAAACTCACTAAGCTTGTAAGCTTATACCCCAATAGTTTCCTGTTGCAATATGAATATATATGGTTATCCCCGAGAGGCCACTTTCCTCAGGTACAGCTTTTGGAACTTAAGGGGCTTTTTGAAGAAGTCAAAACCTAGATATAGGCATAGACTTCTAGTTGGATCTCCTAAATCGATAATATATACTGGTTGTTGTAAGAGACTTATGAGAACTGAAGAACTCTTAATATTTTGTCGGGGGTATACCCCTTAGATCATGTAATAGATTAAATCTGGATATAACTGTTATGATTTACATTCTTATTGCTATGTATGTCTTCTTAAACTATTTTGATTCAAAGTATGGTTCTCTATATGTTGAACGTGAGCCTTGCGCTCAGTGTTTAAACTCATGGAGTGACTAAGGTTGTCATACTTGAGTTTAGATATCAAGTGTGAAGAACTGTCATGTTTAGGGTATCCTTTGAGGTGTGACAATTACGACCACTGCTTAAAAGCATTTTTATAGATATTACTGGCTCTTATACACCATCAAAAACATGTAGTTATTATAGGCTCCCACTAGCCACCAATTTATATAGTTTTTACCGGTTCCTACTCGCCACATACATGATATATCGGTTATGCCTACCACCACTATCATACACTTGTCCCACCAATTATATAATAGCAAATGCAATGTGACTCAACATGTGAAGTGTATGTGTAAATTTTTAATTAATGCCTAGCCGTTATATTTTAATTTCTTACAAATGATCAACCAATTTCAGACACTTTATCATGCTCATAAACATATAATTTATTACAAGCATTTCATGCTTCAATATACTTAACATTCTTTCAATCATATTATCATACAACATCCGTTTTATCTTTCCTTAATTCTAATGCAACTACATTTACAAGCACAAACATAAGTATGAAAAATAAAGGGGAGTAGACTCACTCAGCCATGATGACACTTTTTCCTGATGGATGAGTCGATTGAGAATTCTACTAATCGTAATAATCTTTCGGATACGTACACTTCTCCTCGCGATCACCTAATCAAGAAGAACACCCTTAATGATTATTTCTTGTTGATTCTACGGTATTTTTCAAAAACTATGTTATAAGATTGTTAAAATTCGTATAGAGGGAAATTCCAACTTAAAATGGCCATAACTTGGTCATTTTAAGTCGGAATTGGGCATATAATATACCGTTTTCTATCTATTTGAAAAGATCTATCCAATTATAAAACTATTTTCATCAAACTAAGTTGTTTAAGCTTCGAAATAGTGGTGATCAAATTCACCACGAATTTTACAAAACTTACTTTCTTCTTTCTGTAAAAACTTGTATCAAAGAGATGGATATTATAATGGTTTTGAAAGACCTTTGAAATGTATATATATATATATATACATATATATTGACACATGTTAAATGCATGAAATTAATGAAGTTGTCTCAACCATGAATTTTTGGTAAAAGTAAAGTCTTTAAAAAAAAAAAATCTTTGGAAAGTAAAACTTTTAGCTTGCTAGAAAGTTTCTCAAGTTATTTTAAATAAGTATTTTATTTTTCCTTAATTCCATCTCCTTAGTCTTTTTAAATAGAATGATGTTCGTTTTTCTAAACTCCTTATAGTTTAGTTTTTTAATACTTTTTGAAAGTAGTAATGATTCTATATTTAAAGAAATGATTTCCTAAGTCGTTCATTAATCTTATTCCTTAAGATAATTCTATTTTTATGAAAAGAAAAATTATTATTGTTTGTCAAACTAGTTTAGTTGAAATTTAAAGTATTGATAAAAAGTGAAGTTTAGTAAAACTTTTGCTTAAACAAGAATTCTTTTACATTTTATGACTTTTTAAAGTGTATGTATGTATTTGAAGAAAAATTTCTATGTTCTTTGGTTATTTAAAATTTATGATGAATTCCTCCAGATTTCTTAGAAAAGATTTGTTAAGATAAATTCCTAAGTTTTTATGAAAAATCATTTCCTTCATGACAACATTTATTTTTGGAGAAGAACTTATATTTTAAGAAAACTTTTCATTTTTTGTCTTGTGGAGACAAAATCATTATGTTCATGCATGATCATTAATATAAAATTATGAAAACATAAAAAAGTCATAATAAGTAATAAAATAAGCAAGTAAAGAAACATGTCAAGTATTGGGAACCTTAGCTTTATCAAGATATCCCGGGACTAAGAATGGACTAGTCCCAAAAGAAATAAGAAAAAGAAAGCAAATATTGTTTGACTTGATGAAGACAAGTCTAAGACTAGAGACTAGTCTTAAAATAACATGAAATAAATAAATAAATTGCATAACTTGGAAGTAAATACATAACAATGAGCTTATATGCTCTAAAGATTATATATAAGTACATAATTATATCTAGTTACATATATATAAGAGATTAACATAAAATCAATAACAATATGAGCAAAAGTAAAATAAGAACATAGAAATATATGAATACATATTCATGAACAAGAACAATACACGAACATAGTGTAGCTTTTATAACATTAAGTTTAGGAAATTCACACTATGGTCATGTAAATGTAAAGTTACATGATATGGTAAGAAAGTTTTAAAGAAAATTCTTATCTAAAGTAAGAATTGTGGTAGTGTTTGTAGTATGAGAGGGTTTTGAGAAGAGATTTTGAGAGAGTTATGGGATAGTAATTAAGAGGGGAATTGGAGAGAATTTTGGGAGTGAAATTTGTGAGTAGAAGATGTGTGAATGAAGTGAAAGAGGAGGGGGGTATTTATAGGAAAATGGGAAGTGATTTTTGAGTGATTTAATTAAAGAAAATTGAAAAAAAATATATGAGGAAGAGAGAGAGGGATGTGCGCCGGCCAAGAAGAGAGAAGAGAGAGAGAGAGATGTCATTTTTTTGGATTTTTGTGTATTAAAAGTAATAATATGTAAGGTAGATATGATATAATGTTATGGGAAAGGTAAAAAGTAAAGATAATAGGTTATGGTGTTGTAAGAGTAGGTGTTAGAAAAAGTAGAGATAGATAAATAGTGCATAATAGTAATGAATAGTGTAATATAAAGTATATGTGACTAGAAAAATACTGGTAGTAAAAAAATACGTGTATAAATGCAATATCTATTATTTTTAGTTACCGAAACATTATGAAACTGATATTTTTGAAATCCTTATATTAAATTGGTCCTAACGGTGTTATTAGAATATTTTTATTATTTCGAGCTTCAACACACGCTTTTCGAGAAGGGATCTCATTTGAGTCCAAAGGACATTCGAATTTTGCGAATCTGATATTTTTATGTTTCCTTAAGATATTACGAATTATTATCACTAATTAACTCAACTTCGTTTTCTGGGGCTAAAGAATACGGGAATGCCGAATATAAATTCTAGGGTTTGTACTAGACATTTGTTGACTTTTAGGGTTCTGGTTGACTTTTAATTCTAGGATCAAACTTAAAATTAACCAAAAATTTTAGGGGTTTACAAGGGGGGCTTGTCCATAATCTAAGTCTCAGAGAGTCTTGAAAATTTATTTAAAGACTCTCATAATTTTCTTACTTATTTGCTTTGCCTTATTTATGAGACTGGCTATATTTAAGTATTGGGGAGCCTTACTAAAGTCTAAGACTCCCATAAATATTTTCTTGCTTTTCTTATTTTATATATGGAACTTGTCCATTTCTAAGTCCAAGGAAGCCTTGAAATAAATCTAAGACTTCCATGTTTTCTTTCTTTATGTTTTTCTTATTTTTCATGGTGACTAGAATTTGTTCAAACACCGTGAAATCTTGATATTAAGCTAAGACTTTTATATCTTTATTTTCTCTATATATGCTTACATTATCTTCTATCATTTAATTCTACATATGCTTATGCCAACAAATTATTTCTTAGTATTTTTTTTTACCAATATTTCTTAGTATAACTACTAGATTTATATGCATGCATGGGCTTAAAGTGATGTTGTTATCTAAATAAAAATTTTGAAATAGAAATATAAATTAATTCTTATCTCATAGAAGGAGACTTATCTTTCAAGAATTCATTTTCAATACTTAGGAAAGATTATCATAAAAAATAGTTACTTAGCTAAATTTTCCGAATTCTCAAAATAAGTCATCTAAAAATACAAACATTGATAATTCCTTATTATGCAAAGGTTTTCTAAAAATTTAAATATTGTTATGCTTAGGAAATCCTTTCATTAAGAATTCAAAAGGAAACACCCAAGTATATTTTTCAAATTCCAAAATGAATTTCTCAAATATAAATGTTGATAATTCTTTGTTGTATAAAATTTTCTAAAAATCTTATTTACAATATATGAACAATTAGTCTTATTGAAAATAGGAATTTAGAACAAGTTGTTTAACTAAATTTTCTCATATGCCAAAAACTAAAACATTTTAAAGATGATAATACTTAATGATTTTTCTTCACAAATACATAAAGATTCATGTTTTGGAAAATAACTATTAAAAGAACTTTAATATACATGTGAAATATTCATGGACTCAAGGTAAACAATTTTTTTTAATTAAGTTTCACATTTGCAAAATCTAAGAATTTAAAATTTTATTTAAAAACCAAACTTAGGAAAAATTTAAGGGGGAATACACTTAAAGCTTTATGTCACAAATAAGTAAAAACCATGTCTTGTAAGATAAATTGTTAAAGTAAAAATTTTGAACAAATATGACCTTTGAAATTTCAAAATATATATATTGAACTATGATTTTTATTTATTTATTTTTGTTGTTAAGTCACATGTTTACAAAATAGCAAATTTTATCACAAGTCAATAAAATGATTTTTTATAAAACTCAACATTACTACTTTCTACAAAAGATTGGTTTACAAAACTTTATTTTGAAACAACATCACTAGGGTCATGCATATAATATGAGTTCATGTTAATACTAAATGAATTTCAAAGGTAGAAATATATATATGTTTGCTATAAAGTGTCTAAGTACAATAAAACTTTGGAAAATGCAAGAATTAAGGGCTAGGAATTGTAAGACGAATCTATACCATCATTTTCTGAGACCTTAATGGCCTTAAATATTAAAAATAACCTTATAAATAGATAAATCTTTTTTAGTAGATAGAAAACGACTACTAATACTTGAAATTCCGAGTTAAAATGAGCAAGTTATGGCTATTTTAAATTAGAACTTCCATAATCGAGAAAAATAACGCGAATACAATAAATAAGATTAGAAAATTAAGTAGAACCTTTATGAAATACTCATTCCAGATATTTCTTTTGTTTAGGTGATGAGGAGTTTGGTGTGCCATTTCAAGAAGATTACTTCGACTAAGAATTGCCTTAATGGACGAGTGAGCTTTCCCCTCATGATTTCGTTACATTACTTATCCTTGTAGATAATTGTACTAGATTTATAAGTACAAGATAAAATGGAATTGTATAGGGTTATGGGTACTTATGTATGTGCTTCTATTAATGTGTGACTGGGGATGCTAAGCATATAAAAACCAACAAATGATTGTTTAAGTATATCGTCAATATTACATGTTACTTATATGTGTATGATGTTTGTTTGATCACCATTAAGTATACTTTAATTTTACTCGGCTTTAATATAAAATAAATGGGCACACATTGCGTTCATTGAGTCATATGTCAAATATTGCTACTCGTACATAAAGAATCGGAAAGATCTGAGGCTAAGCTCATTTGTACAATTAGAAAGGCCCGCAACCATGTTCATTCTTAGGGAACTAAAGCGTACCGAGAATACATCCCAAGAATGAGCCACACTGATCGATCGCTATAAGCAGAGTGCTATGGGACTACCAGTGATGATTGGTGGACCTTTAACTCTCTTTTCCCTAACCCTTAATACGGAAGGCGTAAATCTATTCTGTGTATGGTTTCTGGATACCCATAAATAATTGTTTGTAACATGTGGTTGTTGCATAGCATGCATAGCTTATGCGTGAAAATTAATAAACTTATTTAAAATACAGTATGGATAAAGGGAATATCTCACTAAGCACGTTGCAAGCTTACACTCTCATAGATCTTTATTAAACAAGTATACTTACGGTTCCATTCAAGGATTGGGATATTAAGGAAATTATTGATGGATTATTGAGCTTTTATGGAAGAAGTGGGAGCATAGGATGAATTTACATTCTTCAGAATTTTTTTATGAGTCGTATATGATATGTTAATATTTTAGGGATCACTAGAGAATGTATATATGTAGACTTGAAGATATTAGCAAGGGTATACCCCTAAGAATTGTAATCGACCTTATTTATGTTTAATGATAAGTATTTCTCTTGTCTTGTTACTTAATTGTTATTAATATAAATTACGCTACTTCAATGCGTTCCCTTAGTTGTGATGTATGCCTTGTACATGATATGGAAGCCCATGCGTGGCTAAGGTAGTCATTCATAGGCTTTAATATTATGTACGGCAGACTGTCACATTTAGAGTATCCTTCAAGGCATGACACCTTCATTTCATTTAATCAAACACTTAATCTATATAATGTGTGCATATTTAGGTTTTTAGCAAACATGTTCATATATCCTTAATCTATCAATACTATCATAAGTTCAACACCTATCTAGTCTTAATACAACATTTACATACATAAACAACAATCAAAACAAGAAAATAAACACTTACATTTTGATGAGCCAAATTAACATTGTCTTTACTTCTACTCCTTTTCTTTAGTTTTTATGTTCCTTCATGCATGTTTTTCATTTTCTATCTTGTTTTCCAACTTTGATTTATGCTATGATCTTATTAAGCTTGAGATTTATGATATAGTTTTGAAGAAAAGAAGGAGGATAAGAAGGGTAAAAAAGAAGAAGAAGAACAACAACAACAACGTAGAAAGAAAAGGAAGAGAGAGAAAAAAGAAAAAGAAGGAAAAGCAAGGGGGTAGATGCCTTAAGGAAGAGGAGGGGGGAGGGGAAGTAAAATAAAAATATTTTAGAATAAAGGTATTAAGTTTAAACATTTCTGATATTTATTTGAAAAATCATAATTAGTTAGAAAATAATTTAGGAACATATATATAAAAAATTTATGACTTTATATAAAAATGCAATTCAAAAGTTTAATTTATGAAAATCCGACACTTAATTCAGGTTCGGGTTTAAAACTAATAGTTTTAAACAAGTAATTTATTTCAAAAATTATAGAGATTTTAAGGAAATGAAAGTTAACTAAAATATAAAGGGTTTAGGAATTTACAAAATATTTTAAATCTCACTTTTTATCTAGATCTATTTACTAATTTGATTTAAGTCGAATTATCTAAACATAAATCATGGTTTTTTTTACTTGAACTATTTAATTATCTAATATAAATTTCTACCTATGCTTAAATTTAATACCATAATTAACTATCTATTATATTATTCACTTGAATCATTTCTAATATAATTAGGTGAGGGTTTGGAGTATTTCATAATCAGTTTCATGCTTGTTTACAGGTGAGAGTGAGCTGTTCAAGCTGCTCAAGCTCCTAATGTAATAACCCAAATTCGTATAATTAAAAAATAATAATCATTAAGAAAATAATGTAAAAATTATTGGGAAAAATTTTAAGAAAAGTCATGGAAGATATTTCACATTTCTTACAGTCTAAAAATATTGAAATTTAAATAATTTAATGATTGTTTAAAATTTAAATTATTATATTTCAAGATAAAATTCCACAAAAGTAACAAAGGTAAAATTTAAAATATATGAATGCAAATTATAACGCCCTAATTTAATTAAGGCATTACCGCGCACGGATAATACTTAAGTGTTACATGTTCAAGCTTCCTTTAAAATATTTTGTTTATGTTGAACATTGCTATCCATTTAAACTATATAAATCATTTGTTTAGATTTCTAAAACAACTGGATTTAAACTTTCATAATGAACTTTTATTAAAAGTAAAACATATAATCTACTCACTTGAGTATATCAACTTTTATAAAACAAAACTCTACTATCAAGTATTTTCATTACTTTATATGATGGTAGATCAAAGCTTTAAAATATATTACTAAAGATAAGGACTTCTCAACTAAGCCCTATACAGAAGTACATATGTCAAAAAGATAAATCCAGTTCTTAATCAAAACAGAAACAAAATAATAAATAAAAATAAATCTATCGGTCCTACTTCACTCACTATTCCAACATCACCCGAAACCCGAGCCAAACATAACCATCATCGTCACCAACATAATCAACAAAGCAATAACCCCATCATCCTCATCCAATCATCAACTTCATCATCCCTAACATAGGACCTAGAAAAAGAATAACAATAATAATAATGAGTCGAAGCTCAGTACACAGTAACACAAACACACATGGAATGCCACATAAGGTTAGCTAAATACAATGCACAAATAACAAGTTAACTATCTTTAATTAAAAGTAAACAAATCAATACTGGAGCACTCAAACTCCGAGACAGGCCAATGGGAATTTGGTGATCCTAAGTAATGCTCTTGATGCTTAGGGGGCTGATATAGGTAGTCCGAATCCCTATATCTCTGAGATGATATATCAAAAAATGAGAAAATAGCTTCATCCAGGGATTACAGTTGTTACTCGACTCTACTTAAACTCAGTCCACAATATGAATATAGTTCAGTCGTTCCCATAAAAGTGAACTAAATCATGATATTTCCCTCTAAGTTTAAGCAAACATTACACCGATACCATTTGCCCCATCAGCTACCCGCCGTACCACTTATGAAAGTCATACCTCAATGACAAGGGTGGCCTAAGCACCTAAACTACCGTGCCCATCTTAGGACAAGGTGCCACTTCTCGGACTAGATACCGATCTTCCACTCCAGGGCAAGAATCGGATTTCAACTGCAAAAAACACAATCAACACTCATCAATTATTTAAGCCGTCTTTAAATTTTAATTCATTTTAATATGTCTATCCTAACATCGAACACGCAATTACTGCGTACCTTTTATATGAAATCCAAATAAAGGCTCAGACGTCGTTTCAGAAGAAAATCCAAAAGATTTAAAAGTCAGACTCAAACATTTGTTCAAGAATTTAAACTATATAAGCAATTAAATAGATTATTCATTACATCAAACCTATTTTATTATCCTATTTGATCATACACTAATTTGGAACCCACTATGGCTGTGAATATCGCCCCACCAAATCACAGGCAGTTCTCCTTTGTCTATCAAAGTATTTCTTTTCATTTTATCATGGTCTCTTATTACAAAAGCATTAATAAGGCATTCATATTCTAGAAACATATAATTTCTAAGCAAACACATATATTTCTCATGTCAATCATGGTTTATTCTAACTCATTATTATAAGCTAACTAGTAATTATTAACTGATTTTAAACTTAATCTTAACCAAATTGATTAGAGTTAATCATTTAATTCCATTACTAAGCCAAGATGATGAAACTTAAGCAATCTGATTCATTATAACCAATTGTAACTTATTTAGTCAAGTTGAAATTAAGTTATTAACTAAATTCATTTTATGTCTAACTTCTATATTTAATCCAATTACTTATTAAATCTATAAGTTAAATAAACTCGTGTTTAATTATATTATTTAATTAACACATCACATTAACTATCATTTATCTATTTCATTTTACTTTTATTTCTTTCTTTCTTTCTTTTTTTCTTTCTTTTTTTTTTCTTCTTTATGAGCAGTACCAGAGGACAGATCACGCCCGTGATAGAGGCCATGATCATCGTCACCATCTTCATCACGCCTGTTATTCAACATGTGATCTCCATTGTTTGTCTTATCATGCCCGTTTTGAGGGCCGTGATGATCGATACATTCCTTGTCGCACTCGTGACTAAGAGCAAAAATGTGATTAGAGGAGATCACGGGCCTCGCCACGGCCGTAATTAGGCCATCATGCTTCAAAATGATTTATGATGAGGAGATCACGAGCCATCTTATGGCCGTGATGAACAGGGGAATCCCTGTTACGTTTCCCTTTGTTTGTTCTTCGTATTTAACTACTTCAATTCAACATACATCATAAAAAACATCATATTATCAGCCTTCCCAAACCTAATCTTAACTCATAGATACTTTTAATCACATCGCTATCTCGTATTATAATAAAGCATTTAATCAAACACTTAGTCCACATAACATGCCCATTTTTAGGTTTTTAATAAATATGTTCATACACCTTTGATTTATTACTATCATCACATATTTTACATAATTATAGTCCTAATACAACATCTACAAGCAAAATCAACAACTAAAACAAAGAGAACAAGAAACTTGTCTTTTAAGCGAAACCCAACATCTTGATTCTTTTCCTACCACTTCCCCTAGTTGAATTTCTCTACTTCAATCTGGTTCTTCCACCTTCAATCTTGGTTTCTACCTTTGATTTATCCTAAAATCTTGTTTGAATTAAGATTTAGGTTTTGATTTGAGAAAGAAAAGGAAAATTGAAGAGAAGAAGAAAGAAAAAGAAAAGTAACGGTGGAGAGAGAAAGGAAGGGAAAGGATTAGGGCAGCCCAAAGAGTAAAAGGAACAAAAGATATTTATAGGAAATTTTTGAGATGTTTGTTAATAAGGGTTTAGGGCTTAAAACTTTCATATAATTATTTTAAGTATCAAAACTAATTTGGAAATAATTTGAGAATATATATTATAAAAATTAGTAACTTGATTTAGAAACATACTTTAGAAATTTAGTTTACAAGACACTGACATTTAAATTGTGTTTTGGTCTAAAACTGATATCTGTAAGCAAGTAATTGATTTCCAAAATTAATAAGATTTTGTAAAATAATAGATAACTAAAGTCTAAAGGTTTAAGAGTTTTCAAAATGTTTAAAATATTTGGTTTAGGATATAGGAATTTGAATTTGGAATAAAAGGAGTTTAAAATAAAGAATTGGATTAAAATTAGATAATTTGATTTATTAAAAACATTTATTAAGGAAAACAGATGATCTTGTAAAATATTTAATATCAATTTCAATTCAAATCTATTTACTAACTTATTTACATCAAATTATCTGTTTATCTAAGTCTCCAAACGACGACCGATGCTAATAACATCCCTCTCCTGGCTCTTCGCTTATGCTCACAATTACTCTTCAAAGATAATTATTAACCAATCGAACTCTTACTCTCTTTATGCTATAAAATAAACAATGAAATGACCATCCAACTTCTTCAGTTCCCACCATATGCCAACTTCGACTAGAAACTTCAAGAATTGCCATTCCTTCAAGTTTCACTATTGAGTTCCGGCCAGCAGATTTGTTCCTCTAAGTTGTATGCACTTTCAAATTTAAAGGCCTTTATATTTCTTAGCACACGATGAATAGAGCATTATAGTCAAAACCGTGTGATTCATCCCAATTATAGATGCATTGTTGTCACCTTTGTTCATAATTTTCTTATTAATTGGAAACAGACATTAGATTCTTCTTTATCTCGCTATTTCTTTTTAATTTTGTCCATAAGTACATTATTACAGTAATTCTGCTTCTGTTCTTGACAAATTGTTTTTTATTTCTGTGAAGTTACTTTTGATGTATATTTGGCTAAGCTACAGTATGCAAATAATTCTTCTTCAGTTCATATTGCTATTGATTTTGACCGTTGAAGTGCTGGATATGGATTTTATAGTAGATTAATTTCATTCAACTATCGTTTTGCCACATCCGATAGTTGAGTTTAATTAATGGATTATTTTTCAATTGGATTTACTTTGAATTTTACTCTCTTTTTTGTTTGCTTGAAAAAAAAAAATCTTTCTCAGTATGTTTAATAATAAGATTACCCCTTGTTTGTTTGCTTATACGAAATGACAAGGAATTGGTTTATGATGGAGAAATATAGGAACAAAAGTAATGAGATATCGGTAATTGATCTATATACTCAATCATGTTGGAATGTAAGTCCCATGTGCAAAATTGGTTTCTTTATGGATATTTAGTTTATAAAAGAGGATTTATAAATTATGGAAAAATTTTTTTTTTTTGGTTGGTGAGGATTGTGTAGATCTAGGATGGATAGGATTTATAAATTATAAGTTTGTTGATCACGCACAATCAATCACCAATTTTGACTATTCTTCTATATTTCAACTATATGCTACTGTAGTTTTAAGAGATGAGTAAGTTGTTGTTTTCGTGCTTAATGTCATCAAAGGAGCATTTCATCAATATTCTCCCTCGGTTGATAGCCTTATTAGTAATCATATAAATAATATTTAAAACTTAGATTTCACTGTGCATAAACTTTTCCCTCTTTGTTCATATGTTAAGGTAGCAGTTTTCATGCTTTTCACTAAGTTTCGTCATATGTTACTTTAAGATGTGTTTAAGAAAAAGGTTGTATACAATATGTAAGCTGAGTTTATTTCTGGGATATATAAGATGTAATAAAATGGTTATGTAAAAGCCTGCTAACTGAATATCCTTTGTCCCTTTCCATTGTCAGCTTTGGTGCTGGTTTGCTTGGTTCATTAATCTACATACACATGCTTGGGAGTAATGTGGATTCCATTGCTAAAGGGGCTCGAAGTGTAATAAAGTATGTAGTCTATGCTTTTATTTTTTCCCCCACTAAAAAATTTAGTTAGAATGCACTAATGAGCTTTGCTTTATGAGCATTTAATTTAGTATGCACCTATTAGAGGATGAGACTTTTTTAGTTACCTTTTTGTACTAATAAATATTTTTTAGGAGAACGATGCCTATGCTCTGCAGAAATATGAGTTATAAGCTCCATGATCAAAGGGTTTCTTTCTAGTTCACTTAGGAAAATTGTGTGACTCAATTACAGGCATCAATAACTTTAGTCTAAGGTTGAACTTATCTAATCTAAGAGAATTATTTCACATTCATTAAGATTATCAAAATCTTGGCTCTTCTTTGCCTTGAATACTATTTGTATGTGTCATCTGATAAGATCATATTTTATACAACTTGTTGATATTCAATAGAGCCAGAATGGATATTTGTTTTGATTAAAATTCATGTTTCAGGACTAATTTGAACTAAGAAATCAAAACAAGAAACTTTGAAGTGGAAATTGGAAAAATTGAAGTATACGCCGGCATTTCAACATTCAAAGCCGCCGGCGTTCAGACAGCTTACATTCAAGGCCGTTGCCAGCACTGCCAGCTTTGCAAGATATTTACTCAAACACACCTACGCCACCTCAAAGCTGCCGGCGTAGAAGTTGAACAGGCCAGTGTACATTGAAGGCCGGCAGCTCAGACTTGAAAAGTCACCAGCTTTGAAGGAGTTACAACATACGCAGGCTACTAAGCCGCCGGCGTTGAGGCAGTGTAGACCATAGATCTAAAGCGACATGAAGACAACACATGCTTGGAGGAAATTGAAGAGACAAATCTGTTGGAGTGTCTAGGCCGGTGCCAATGCCGCCGGCTTTGGGGCAGCTTTCGTTGTAAATTAGCCCAACCTTTCATTTCTCATCACATACGCCGGCTAGATCTACATATAAGCCGCCGGCGTAGAAGCGGCCTACCTGTGCAACCGAAGTTGAAAGCTGCCAGTGCACTGCCTACGTAAAGAAGAAATTGATGATACACCGTTTGTAAGCCGCCAACGTAGGATCCATAACTGCCGGCGTACGAAGTGAAACAGCAATTTTTATTTATTACCTTGCACGAAATTTTTCCTATAAATAGGGGTTCTCTCCCCTCCAACAATAAAAGACAAGCAGAAGCAACTTAGAACACTCTAGTATACAAATAGTCCAGCATTTTCATAGAGATTTGTGAGAGAAATTTGTGAGCTTTCAAGAATTGTAATTGAAGATTGTGATACTTGAATTGGTGAAATCTATTCTCTTTCTTATGCAATTCATTTATCTGAATTATTTGTTTATAATGCTATCAATTACATATTCTTATTTAATTTTTGAATCATCATCCATGAGTAGCTAAATCTTTCTTTGTGGGAAGTGATGAAGTCCTAATTTTGCTAAAATGATTATTGAATTTATATTCTAAGATTGTTAGAATTATGGAATATTTGTATTGAATCCTAATTATCTATTTTATTTCTGATTGAAATTGAATTGATAAGAATTTTGATGATTTGGAAAAAGAATTGAGATTCATAGGAATTCATGAATTGAAATTAAACAACATTTGTGGAAACAATCAAGTTTGATTTTAATTTAGAAATTGTTCCATGTACTTCATGCAATATTTTATTTTAATTTCTCACTAAGGAATTAGGAGAAGTTAATTTAGGATATTAGATAATCATAGAATTGGAAGATTTATGATTATAAATTAGATTCCATTGATAATTTGTATAGCGAAAGCTAATAGATTATTTTATGGTTCACTAAAACTTTGTTTTGGTCTTTATAATTTCTTACAAATATCCATAATCCTAATTGTTCATATAATATAAATTCAGTATGATTAGTAAAGATTAGGATGGATTCTTTTCCTTCCCACATTCATTTCATATACTTCTCACAATCTCATTGCATTCATATCATTCATAGTAGATATAATATAGTCAGTTAATTGATACACTTTGATTGCCTAAATATTAGTATAAGCTAATACCAATCTAATAGTTAATTTAGTCTCTGTGGGAACGATACTCTACTCATTCTATATTACTTGATCAAGGCCCAGTATACTTGCTGGTAGTATCTGAAATTTTATATACACATCCCATTCACATCATCATCTTCTTTCTCCTTTTATCATTTAGATAATTCTTCTTTCCCAACTCTGACTTCCCATTATTCTGCATATATGCAAAATTGACATCAAGGTTCTTTCCACTAAGCCTGTGACTTCTATAAATTATACTTTAGGATGATGATAACAACATCAAGGAAGCATCTAAAAAAGAAGAGGGCAACAATGTTTTACCAATTATAATTTATATTTTATAAGGCAATGAATCGTACTATGTTGTGAACTTTACATGGATGTCATAGAGGGGCAGCGATGAGTTGGTGATATATCAATTGTAAGGACAATGTGGTATTGTGATTTTATGAACTTTACATCGATGTTATTTTACCTTTGTTGCTACTTAGATTTTTTTAATGAATTCAATGGTTAGAATGTATTAACCCTATTATGTTGTTGTGGTTGTTAATGGTTAAGGGTTCATAGTATCATGATCAATTTGTGAATGTGCGCTTGACATTGTATTGTATCACTACGAATACAAACTTTCTCAAATTTAATGGCTTTATAACGAGTAAAGACATCGATGGACTCGTCACCATTTTTTGATACTTCACTTAATCTCAAGCTCAATGCCTTCTATCATGTCGACAAGGATTGGGTGAGTGCTTACAAACAATTCTGTCTCAATGATTGATTGGGATACGAATAAATTTTTAATGGTTTTCATATGATTTATCATAAACAAGCATCAATCGATATTCCCAAAATCACAAAAGACCAACAGGTGAGTTTACATTTGAATCCACTATCTCCTTTTGCGGGCAACAAAAGTGTGCTAGTTTATGTACCAGAATTTTGTTTGAGGGAATTTTATTGAATATTTTATGAGGCAGTTTCTAGGAAAACTCTGAACTAGTTCCATTTGTTAATCCCATCCCTCCCCCACCTTAAGGATTCAAGTATAGTGGTTGAGAAATAAAAAATTATCTTTTCGATATACAGTTCGAACTGTATACCGAACCATATTGAATCAGTTCTTTTTAGGTCTGAAAAATTAGCGAACTAAACCATATGGATGTGTTTGATTTTATGAAGTAACCGAACCATAATTTTAGGTTTGATTCGGAGGACAAACCGAACCGTAATGTGCTTAATAACAATGCACATACAAGTCCATCTAATAGTTATTTGGATGTAAATTCTTGGCAACATAACTTTATGGAATTAGGGGTGCTTTTTTCGAGGTTCTCCTTAATTGCTGTTTGGAAATTGATATCAATTTACCTATTTGATTTAGGAGCTCTTTTAATGGTTGTTAGTTTTTTATATGATTAGACTTTTATCTTTCATGGTTTTCCTTCCATGCATTCACTATTGTTCTCAGGGATTATGACGCCTTTATTTATCCATTTTTCTCTTTACTATATTGATACTTCATTATGGAGATAAATAGAGCATTATGTTTGTGGCACAAGAACTTAGTGGTTTGGATAATTAGCAATTTTCAATGACTAAGCTATGATATAAATCTGTGAAGACATCTCGCTCTGTCAATTCATCGTTTAATCTCTTTAACATATGGTACAAATCTCTGGAAATTTCTAAAGAAGGCATAAAAAAATATTGTAATGAATTACATCACCAAGAAAAGAATGCATAAAAAATTGATATAATAAATTTTATTGGAATACATGATAAATATAATTTTTAACATATTTATTTGAGTATTTTACCTATCATTACTAAGAAAATGAAATTCTTTTTCATTATGAAAATTGCATGTTGTCACTTTAACTCCAGAGAAAATATTCAATGATTGAGATGTGTTTCTAAAGCTTGTACATTTCCTTTTTATAATTATTTTTTCTTTTATAAGAACCATAGTAGAAATGGATGACTGAAAACATCACAAATAAGTTATTTCTATGCAATGATAAATGAAACGAAAAATTGACTTCATAATATAATAATATTGTTCTTTTTCCCCCCTTTCTTAAAAACCTTAATAAAAGCATAAAGTAAGGAAAAAAAAATTAATGCCCATAACTCTTTTATAGTCTTTCACCCTTCAATAACCAAATGGTTTACTTTTTCTTATATACAAGTCCATATCTCAAATACTTTTCCATGTGGGACTAAAAAGCACATCAAAATTGACAATGCACTTTCTCTGTAAAAGATGTTTGCTCTCAAGCAAGTGGTTACTTGTACGAAAGCATCCTTAGCATTCTCAAGATCCCCAGAAATCTTACCATCATTGTATATTTTTTAAAATATTATCATTTGTAAATCTCTTTATCTCAGTTATAGTAGCTCCCTCTTTACCAATAATGCAAACGATCCATAAGGCTAGAACTAGCAAGCGAGTTGTGAACGAGAAAAGATCTAAGTCTCTTTCCACATTCTCACTATATCTTAGAAGTAAGCAGATCGCACCATCAATGGTTAATGTAGTTACAACCAAATCGGTCTAATTGTGATATGGCCTCAAAGTTGATTTGATCTTTGCCTAAGAACCAAATTTTCTAAGACCCGGTGCTACGTTAGCAAACTAGCCTATTTGACAGGAAAACTGGCAACTTGGTCTATCTTGATAGGAAATGGACTGAATTTCCTGAAGGGAAAAATAAAAAATAAATGGAGGAAGAGATGAAAAGACGGAAGAAGAACTTTGATTTAATTTAATAAAAGAACCTAACTTGTTTTAATTTAATAAAAGAATAAAACAGGAAGAAGAATTTTGAAAACAAAAGTTTTATATGAGGAAAGGCTAAAAGAGATAAAGCAAGAGAAAAAAAAGAAAGTGGAAGAGAGATAGGGAATATAGATGTTGAGTTGGGGCAAATATCAAATTGAATGCTCATGAAGGCGTTTCAAAAAAGGACAAAGATAGAAATGAGAATATATTATATTAGGGTTTTCCAAATGGCCAGATGATGTAGATAGGCTTAAATATATTTTAAAATAATTAGTTTACTTTAAAATCATTTTTCATGTCATGTTTAGAATAAAAAAAAAAACTTCTATATTTTATATATTTACTTTCAAATGGCACATTTAAGCTTGTGATTTGTTTGTAAGAGATGAAATGTTTATATTAGTTAAGTTTTCCTTATCGGTATATTGAAAAAAATACATCAAACAAAATATATTATTCTTTTATGGTATAAATTATTTATTGAAAATAATAACATTACAAACATAAATATGGATACGAAAATTCCAATATTTTACTAATTAGTTAAAATGATTATTTGAACTTATAATTTGTTATAATTTCATGTTTCTTGCCATTAGCAATTAGATTATAAATTATTTTTTTAATATTTTTGTTGACCGTGGCTCTACTACTAGTTGAACTCGGTTTGATCCTTGACCCCTTGGCATGTTCAGGTCAACCCCCGATTCGATTCTAATAATATTGTCAATAGTGTGACACCCACAATTGGAACACCACTAGCTAATGCTATTAGTGAACCACCATAGCCATACATGTTTGGCACGGAAGAAGACTTTGTTTTCAAAATGAAAAATAGAGGTGGAGATCCAAATTGCTTTGAGCTACATTCACCAGTATATACTCTTACTTTCCTAATATAAAATTGTTAAGCTATATACACTCTCTATCATTCCAACTAGTCTTAATAAAGATGAAGAAAATCAAAGCTTCTTCTGGCCTCTTTATAAAAACCAAGAACAAATCTGCAAGAATAGGATTTTCGCTACTCTCCATAAAATCCAACGAGTTCTTTTTAAACAGTGTAAAATAAATGAAATTAATCACTATGTACCGCTAATAAGCATCCCCTTATCACTCTTTAAGGACAGTTGTTTCTGGATGCTAATCCGATGACGAAACCTCTTAATAAATCCACAACTTCGTTAATCTCTTATTCTAAATTAAACTCCTCTCCATCTTATTTATTATTCTTCACCATATAAATCACCGAACCTCTAGGATTTTGATCAAATTCCACGTCTTCACTTGTAAACAAGAAATGGGTCGAGTCAAGATACTTCTCATCTTCATCTCCTGCCTCAGTTTCATCATACCCAGTATCACTTTTCAACTTATATGATAAAAACTGCCATTATGGGTCTGTTTGTTTTAGCTTTTTTCCGGCAGATACAGACACTTTTTCAAACTTTTTTCTAACAAATTATTTATCAAGAAATAGATATAGATAAAAAAAAGTTGACAGTTCTCATCAAAAGATCAAATAGAACAAATATAGATAAAATTTAGATACAAATCGGATATATTTTGCACATATCATTTTAAAAAAGATACAGATACAGATGAAAAACAGACAATCCAAACAGACCAATATGAAGGAGATAGACAAATATAGGAATTTAGAGGTCTGTTTTGTAGGGGTGTGCAAAAAAAACCCGAATGTTTAGGATAACCAAACCGAAACTGGGAAACCAATCCAAAAAAACGAGTTAACCAATCCATCGGTTTCGGTTTAGGATTAGTATTTTTAATTTTTTCGGTTTTCGATTTCTGTTTCGGTTTTTAGATTCTAGAAACCGATGGATTCAATTAACCAATCCATAATTATAAATATATATAATTTATAATATACCCATATAATTTTTTTTTATTGTTATCAATATGAATTATGTTAAAATGACTGATTCAGATAATAAGAAACAAATGCATATATTTTTGAAAATTGAAATGGTGGTATTTGATTGAAATTTTGTATTGAGCTCAATTGATCAAGATTGATAAAAATACATGAGTAAAAGGCTATTATGATGATTATCTTGATGGCACCGATATATATTAATAACTTTTTTTACATGTCTTATATTCTTAATTTATAGTTTTTAATATAATTATACAAAAAATACTCTAATTTTTTTACGAACATATTGAAAAATATAGTTAACTGCAAAATTTGCACAACCGTTATGTTAAACGGTTAAAAACTGAAAATCGAAATAATTAATGGAAAAAAAAGTTAACCGTTAAGGCGGTTAACAGTTCATAATGGATCGGTTTAGGATCAGGATATTGAAAATCCGATTATTACGATTAGGATAAAAAAATAGGACCACGGACCGGTTAATCGAACCGTGAACACCTCCATTGTTTTGCTTTGAGCGAAAGAGAAAAGACTTTGATAAGACTGCAAAACAATGGTTCTCTTTACATCAATGATAACCGATGATAAACTACCTATGAAAGTGGGGTAAAATGGGAGAAAGTGCCCTTAATGACGGTTAAAAGTTTTAAACCAAATAAAAGAGACAAATGTTAAGAAATATCTTAAAGTAGAGTCTAATAGATGGGTTGTGGTTTAAAAATAATAGGTTATTAATTATATTTAAATAAAATAAATATAAAAGCTTGCAAGCACTAAAGTAGTTGCTTGCCTTAATAATATAGTTCACGAACAAACCCAAATGAAAGAAATTGTGGACGATCCTATACTTTACCACAATGTGGTCATATTGGGTGATGAAGTGGGAAAAGAACATATTAAATCCTGCTTAAAGGAGAACTCTGGTAACATGTGTTGTCTATCCACAATAACTATCCAATAAAATAACTACTAGGTATGATTTTTTTCTTTTACTTTATAATAAGATTTTTTGACACTAAGGAGGAGGATATTCGCTTAATAACAACTAGCGAAAATCACACAAGTAAAAAGAAAAGAGAACGATGATGGTTTATTATTGAAAAGGAAAGAGATGAGAAAAGAGATGGTAATAACTGTTTAGTATGACAAAATAAATACTATACTATAAAAATAGATTTTTTGACACCAATCAACAAGATTGGCTTAATAATAAATTTTATATATATATATAATACAGTATATATAATATATAATAATAGATAGATAGGGAAGAAAGAGTGTGTGTTTTATGTCTATTTATGCCCCTAAAAAATTTGCATGCTGTTATATGTTCGTTTTTTTTTTTTCAAAATGAAAAATATGTGATATACGTGGAATTCGAATTATTAACATTTATCTAATAAATCCTTTATCAAAGAGAGATATTTATCTTAACTAATTTTGATGTTTATCTAATAAATATCATGTGAAAAATGAATATAATAACTACTTTATATATATATATATATATTAACTTATCACACTCTTTTCATGGATGAAAATATGCTTTCTCAAAAATGTTATCTCGTTTCTATCCCTACAAATAAACATGTGTCATGTATCATGAAACAATAATTTTTGCTTGCATTCTTTTAGGAAAAATTTTTACTTTTCACACATGGCAAATATTTATTTGCAAGAGCACCAATGTGACGACATTTTCAAGACAACAAATTGCCATCCAATATTAATCACTCTACAATCGTTTATGTGTATCCATAAATACTTACTATATCAAGTGAAAATAGGTTAATCTATTATCTATTATTATTACTATCTTCTATTATCTATTGTCAAACAAATCCATTTCATTGGCATCAAAAAATAAAACCTAGAGTACAACAATTACGTACGTTATCTTATTCTCTTTTTTATATTTATTTTTTAATAACTACCTCATCCTAAAAACCAACTAACCACTTTTTAAAAAATAAACTACTTGCTTAAGAATACTTCTAATTCATTTTCTTTTTTTTTTTTAAAAGACTGATTCTCTTCTTTTTTCTTTAAAAATTTGCATCATAATTTTAATTAAAAATTTGCAAGTTTTGATAGGTCCAGTTGTCTTTAGTTTATTGGTTTCTTTGTGAGGGTTTGTTAGAGTTTGCTTTGTTTTGTATATAGACTCTGTTTTTTTTTTTGTAATGATATACGAAGATGTTTCTTCTTCCTTTACTTTCTGGTTTCCTTCCTCAAGCTCACATGGCATCAAAGCATGAACTTGAGGTATTTCGCTATTTCATCTTCGTACATTTGTAGATCTGTTGTTCCTTTCATCTTCGTAAGCTGTTTTTCTTTCTATGGATTTGTCAACTGATTTGAATGGAAGAAATCAAATGGATGCTTCTTTGTCTGATCCTTTGTTCCTGTCAAATTCGGATATGCCTAGTATGATTATAGGTAGTATTCTCTTTAATGGTTCTAATTTCTTGGCGTGGAGTCGATCTATAAGAATTGGATTGAGTGCTAAATTGAAATTAGGGTTTATCGATGGAACAATTGAGAGACCTAATGAGAATCCACCAGATTTTGTTCGTTGGACAAGATGTGATAATATGGTTCAGAGTTGGTTACTTAACTCAATGCAAAACGAAATTGCTCAGAATTATTTGGTTGCTCAAACTGCTTGTGATCTTTGGTGTGAGCTTAGTGAACAATACGGACAAGGCAGTGGTCCTTTAATTTTTTAGATTGAACATGAGATTAGTACTGTGAGATAAGGAAATCAGTCGATAGGAATTTTCTATAATAAGTTGAAAAGGCTTTGGGATGAGCTTCAAGCTTTGCATGTATATCCAACTTGTACTTGTGGTCGTCTTGAGTATTGTACGTGTGATTTCAAAGGGAAAATTCTTGAATTTGAGTTGAATACTAAACTGATGCAATTCTTAATGGGATTGAATGAGGGATTTGAATCTGTTAGAAATCATATTTTGTCTATGGATCCTATGCCGAGTGTGAATAGAGCTTTCTATTTGGTACAACAAGTGGAAAGGCAAAAGCATATTACATCTAGTCTTGGAAGTTTAGATGCAGCAGCTTTTCACACTAATAGGGGTGAATACGCTAGAGGAAATTTTGATAGGAAGAAGAGAAATGTTAATAGTAAGCTGTTTTGCAAGCATTGCAAATCCGAAGGTCATGCTGTTGAAACATGTTTTCAACTTGTTGGTTATCCAAATTGGTTTAAAGCGAGGCATATTACTTCAAAACCACAAGGCAGATTGGCATCAGCATATAATACTGGTTCTTCTATGGTTGCTACTTGTGGTTCTGATATTCCCACTTCTTTACAGCATTCTTTGCAGCATATTCCTTTGGATGATTTTGTTGAGAATAATTCTCAAGATTCACGACCGGCTGTCATGGGTGTAGGAACTGACAAACGTTTTGTGCAAGATGTTTGTCATGAGTTGATGAAAATGCTCAAGGACAACAAGCAAATTTCAGAAGATATTATTGTTAATATGGTCAACTTTGCTGGTAATATTTTTTTTCGTCCTGTTTTAATGCTTTTTCTAACAGTTTTGGTTCTTGGATTGTTGATTCCGGGGCTAGTGATCACATTACACCTCATCAATCTTTACTTGTACGACCTAAAACACTATCCATACCTATCCTTGTTCGTTTACCTGATGGTAGTACTAAGTCTGTTAGCATTGTTGGTGATGTTTTACTCACTGACAAATTAGTTCTACACAAAGCTCTATATATCCCAGATTTTACTTAAAACCTTCTTTCCGTTCATAAGCTTCTTGTTAATACTTCCATAATTGCTATCATTGATTCTTTTTCCCTTGTCTTTCAGGACCAGAATACTAAGGAAGTCTTAGTTAAAGCTGAGTCAAGTAATGGATTGTATGTGATCAAGTCAACTATTGTTAAGAGTTTTATATGTTTAGATAATAGTGCACATCAGAAAGTATCTTCTTTCAATTTGTCTTGTAATAAATCTGATTTCTTGCATTTGTTTCATGCAAGACTTGGTCATTCTTCTTGTTCAAAGTTACAATACATTGATTTTTGTAAATCTCTTGATATGAGAGATTTTGTTTGTGAAACTTGTAATGAATCTAAAGCACATCATCTTCCTTTTCTTCGCAGTATTAGTTCTTCTTCTGACAAATTTACTTTACTGCATATGGATGTTTGGGGCCCATATCATGTTTCATCTATTTCAGGAGCTAAATATTTCCTCACCATTTTAGATGATTTTTCTAGAAGTACTTGGACTTATATGCTTCATGACAAGTCTCAAACTTCTAATGTTGTCTCTCAATTTTTGAACTATCTTTTTAATCATTTTTCAGTCACTCCAAAATATATACAGACTGATAATGGTTCTGAATTCTTATCTCATTCTTGTCAACATTTGTTCAATAGCAAAGGCATTGTACATCAACGTACCATGACATATACACCACAACAAAATGGTAGAATTGAGCGTAAACACCGTCATTTACTAGAAATAGCTAAAGCTTTGAGAATTCATGCAAATTTACCTAAAGAATTTTGGGGTGAATGCATTCTTACAGCCACTTACCTTATTAATAAAATGCCATTGTCATCTCTAGGATGGATATCTCCTCATGAAGTTTTGTTTGGAGCGAAACCTTCTTATGACAATTTAAGGGTTATGGGTTGCCAATGTTTTGTTACTACTTCTAAACACTTACGGGATAAATTTGATAGTCGTGGTGTTAAATGTCTCTTCCTTGGTTATGTTGCTGGTCAAAAGGGTTACAAGTTATTCAATTTACACACTCGTGAGATAGTTGTGAGTCGAGATGTTATTTTTCAAGAGTCCATTTTTCCTTATAAATCTGACTCTGTTTCTGAATCTTCTATACATACATATACTCCAAACACTCATCTTGTTTTTCCTTTTGACGATACTCCTGCTGATGTATCTTCTTCTCTGTCTCCAATGGTTCCAGGTTTGTCTTCTACTTTTGTTCATCCTCCTGATACTTCTAGTTTATCTGATGTGCGCAAATCTTCTAGACAACGTAACCCACCCACTTGGTTAAATGACTTTGTTCACTCTGTTCATATTACTTCAGCCGATTCTATTACTTCCGCTCATACACTACCCGCTCATATACCATATCCTTTTTTTTCTTCTAACACTTTTGCCAATTATCTACCAGATTATGTTGCTTCTTTAGCCCATGTTTTAACAACTAATGAACCTTACTGTTATAGTTAAGCTTCACAGGATCCGAATTAGGTTTTAGCTATGCAAAAGGAGTTGGAAGCTTTAGAGTTGAATGATACTTGGGAACTTACGTCTTTGCCATTGGACAAACGAGCTATAGGTTGTAAATGGGTCTATAAGATTAAATATAAACCCGATGGTTCTATTGAACGTTATAGAGCACGCTTAGTGGCTAAAGGATATACTCGAGTGGAAGGGCAAGATTACAATGATACTTTTTCACCCGTAGCTTGTTTAGGCACTGTTCGTATATTACTTGCTGTTGCTGTAGCTCGTGGATGGCCTCTATACCAATTAGACATCAATAATGCTTTCTTACATGGTTTTTTGCATGAGGAAATTTATATGAAACCGCCACAAGGATATACTAAGGCTTTACCACATCAAGTTTGCAAGCTTAAGAGATCTCTTTATGGTCTCAAACAAGCTTCTCGACAATGGAATGTGGAGATTTGTCATTTTTTAATTCGTCATGGATTTACTCAATCAAAAGCTGATTACTCTCTTTTCACACGACATGTTAGGAACGAATTTACTGCTATTCTTTTGTATGTTGATGATTTGCTGTTGACAGGAACAATTGTTGATGCGATTTCTTTATTGAAACAACAGCTTCATGTGGCTTTTACTATTAAAGATCTTGGTCTTGCTCGTCTTTTTTTGGGTTTGGAATTGTGTCGCACTTCTGCTGGTTTACTTGTTCATAAGAGGAAATTCATTCTTGATCTTCTTTTAAGCAAACCGATCTCTCAACCTCTACCTACTGGTTTCAAACTTCAACGTGCTGCGGGACAACTTCTTACTTATCATGTTACTTATCGTCGCTTGGTTGGCCGCCTTCTATACTTAACCATTACACGTCCTGACATTTCCCATGCCGTTCAACTTCTTAGTCAATTCCTCAATCATCCTTGCACAGATCATCTTGTTGCTGCTCATCATGTCTTACGTTACTTGAAAGGAACTTCTGATCTTGGTTTGTTTTACTCCACCAATAATTCTCTTGTTTTACAAGGTCTTTCTAATGCTGACTGGGGATCTACAATATTGGATCGGCATTCTTTAACAGGGTATTGTATTTTATTGGGTTCAGCCTTGATTTCATGGAAAACCAAGAAACAAATTACCGTTAGTACATCCACTACCGAAGCTGAATACCGGAGTTTTGCTACTACAACTAAGGAACTTTTATGGATTTCATATTTGTTGAATGATCTTCACGTTCCTATCTCTTTGCCCATTACTTTGCATTGTGATAATAAATCTGCCCTACAAATTACTGCTAATCCTTGTCTCCATGGACGTTCTAAGCACATTGAGGTTGATTTGCATTTTCTTCATCATCATATTGATAGTCGTTTTTTACAACCAGCTTATATTACTTCTCATTCCCAGCTTGCGGATATTTTCATCAAGTCTGTTTCTGCTTCCCGTCTTTCTGTTTTTTCTTCCAAGTTGGGCCTTGCATCGGCTCCACCTTGAGGGGGGAATGTGAAATATATATTTGTATATATTTACATTTGCCACGTGGCAAGTTTTGATAGGTCCAGTTGTCTTTAGTTTATTGGTTTCTTTGTGTGGGTTTGTTAGAGTTTGCTTTGTTTTGTATATAGACTCTGTTTTCTTTTGGTAATGATATACGAAGATGTTTCTTCTTGCTTTACTTTCTGGTTTCCTTCCTTAAGCTCACACACACACACACACACACACACATATATATATATATATTTTGCCATCACATATCATATATTAAATTCAAAACCTACATAGTTTTTTTTTTTTATACTAAAAGATTTTTCTATTTTATGATAATAAAATAAGAGGTTTTACTTAATTTTTTTTAATCAATCTTCTTACAACTTTATATTATTAAATTTTCATGAGTTTGATGTAATTATCAATAAATGTAGTTGGTTTTTAAGACGAGATAGTTTTTAAAAGATAAATATGAAAAAGAGAATAAGATAAAGTAAGTAATTGTTGTACTTTAGGTTTTATTTTTTGACACCAACGAAAAGGATTTGCTTAATATGACTTGATATTATTAAATTTTCATGAGTTTGATGTAATTATCAATAAGCTTAGTTGGTTTTTAGGATGAGGTAGTTATTAAAAGATAAATATAAAACAGAGAATAAGATAAAATAAGTAATTAATGTACTTTAGGTTTTATTTTTCGACACCAACGAAAAGGATTTGCTTAATATTATTAAATTTTCATGAGTTTGATGTAATTATCGATAAGTTTATTTGATTTCTAGGATGAGGTAGTTATTAAAAAATAAATATAAAAAAAGAATTAGATGAAATAAGTAATTATTGTAGTTTAGGTTTTATTTTTTACACCAATGAAAAGAATAATTTTAAATGAAAATAACGAGAAAAACATATCACATATATATATTCCCTTCACTTATCATTTATTAAATAATTTATATTAAATTCAAAACCTACAAATATTTTTTTATATTAAAAGATTTTCTATTTTATGATTAAAAAATGACTTTTTACTCAATTTTTTGTAATTAATCTTTGTATGACTTGATATTATAAAATTTTTATGAGTTTGATGTAATTATCAATAAGTTTAGTTGGTTTTTAGGATATATAATGTATAATAATAGATAGATAGGGAGGAGAAGGAGATTTTCTTAATAATAATAGATATAGAAGGAGGAGGAGATTCTCTTAATAATAATAGATAATACAATATGATATTATTTAACGAGGGAAAAGGGAAAAAAAATATTTGTGTTTTTAAAAAATTACAAAATTGCCATCGGGATCAAAATAATCCCGATTTTAGGCAACTTGACTTTGTCAGGCTGCTTGCTACCTCGTCTCTTCAAGAACGAGGTCTGCAAGACTAAAAACTCGTCAAATCTCCTTCTTCGCCGTTTCCTCTTCTTCTCCACGCCGTGAACTCCTTAAACCCTAAGCCCTAATTCTCAATTTGTCATTGATTGAGCGCAATTAGCTCTGTGCACTTGTGTTTTTTGATCAGCCGGTGTTGAGGGAGAAGCAATTTGTTGGAGAAGAGTGGCGTAGGTGCGAGAACGGAGGACAACGATAAACGACTACGGCGGCGACAATTTGTGGTATGAATCCACAATTTTCGAAATTTTTGTTAAATTATTGATGCTACATTGTTAAGTATTCGTTATATGTGTTGTGGGAATATTGTATGTTGTAAGATTCCGAATTTTTGCAAATTTTTTTTTGAATTGTCGATGTTAAATTATCGAATATTAGTAGTGTGAAATGTGTGCACATTTGTTGTTGCACGCAAAGTTCAATTAATTAGAAATTAGTAATTTATTAAAATTTTTATATAATTTATTAGAAATTATAATTCAATTAAAGCAATACAAATTTTGTATAATTTATTAGAAATTTTTATAATTTATAACTTTTTAGAAATCAGTAATTGATAACATAAATCAACATTTAAAAATATAATTTATTAGAAATTAGTAATTTCAATTTTATATGAATTAGATTATAAATTAGTGATTGAAATTAACATTTAAAATTTTATGTGAAAGGAGAAAGGAACTTTAAATAAAGTCATACGAATAAAGTAGGTTAGAAATTAGTAAGATTAATTTTAAGTTTAAAAACAAAGCCATATCATTCACTCCTTTTGCTAATTTTGTTAATACATTATATCAATACTATTAGAAAGTCGGGTTATATATAGTAGCATTAGGAGTTATGTTAAATAAAAAAGGGAGTTCAATTCATAAGTGTGAAGTTGCAAATTTCATGCAATGAAGTTATTTTTGATGAGATGGCAAGGTTGGTGAGGTAATGGATAAGGCGAAGTTTGTACTGTACCCTCATGGCAACATTGTGGAAGGGGATGATGGTTTTGGTTATAATAAGTGGCCGGTAGCTGTGGTAAGTGTTAGTAGGAACTGTACATATAAGCAAATTATGGACATCATTTGCAATAGACTGAAGGCAAATAGGTATACACATCGGGTGGATCTATATCATAGGGTAGCAATTGGAGATAGAACGTTACGTTATGATATTATTCCAATGACGGATGATGATGCTGTACAGGAGATGTTGGTATACACGGAAGGGTCAGTGGATGTTTATGTGCATATATCAGAAAATGCATTGTCACAGGCACCTGCAGGGGGAATGGGCAATGATAGAGGTATTGGGAGTGATGGATTGGTAGACTCGAACTCTACTCCAGTTTAAACAATAGGCAGCGCACAGGTGAAAATGTGTGCACCCACCTCAATAGGTGGTCATGATACATATGCTATGCAAGACTCCTCGGCAAGTGAATCAACTAACGACTATGATGATGATGGAAATCATAATATCGAAGCTTTTCCCCAACAGTATGCTTCTCCCACTGTAGAGCTAAGCAAGAATAATTAGCACCGCTTCATTGCTCCTACTGACATTGATGCAGTAGGGAGCTCAGTGGTAGTTTCCTTTTTCAATGCAGAAGTTGGTAGTGGTTATGCTGCATATGATGATGAGCAGGAAATGAGTGCCAGGAATTGGAGCTTCAGTAATGAATTCAAGGTTGGGATGCGATTTGAGACAAAAGATCATCTCATATGGGCAGTTAAAATGTGGCACATAATGAACCATTACAATTTCAAGGTGGTGGACTCATACCCAAAATCATGGGCAGTTAAATGTACTGCTACGCATAACAGAGGTTGTAAGTGGAGACTCAAAGGCAGTTATAAGAAACATGGTGTGTGGTTTCATATCACTAAGTATGAAGGACCTCACACTTGCTTGGATGAAATCACTAGACATGATCACTCTGAGTTGGATTCCACCAGCATGTCTAGAAGCATCATATTAGAGATCCGTAATTCTCTAGATGTGAGGGCTAAGGACCTCCAACTGAATGTCTTAAAACAGTTCAGGTATCATGTTTATATAAAGAGAATTCATGAGGCGAAGAGAAAAGCAATTGAGCAGGTGTATGGAAGTTGGGAAGATTCATGTGTGGAGCTCCCTAACTTACTTAATGCAATAATAGAGGCAAATCTAGGAACAAAGCTTGAGTGGCGAACCGTTGATTCAGATACCGCAGGATACGTGTTCTTAGACAAGCTTTTTTAGGCATTCGATCCTTGCATTAAAGCTTTCCAGTACTGCTGGTATGTGTATTAAATGTGATTGAATTCATTTATGTACGGTTGATATCAACTAACTAACTTATATCGGTTAATTTTATTGCAAACCCATGATTATAGTTAATGACGCTTTTCTATATGGCAAGTACAAGCACAAACTACTTATTGCAGTTGCAATGGATGGGGCAAATCATATAGTCCCACTAGCATATACTCTTGTGGATGAGGAGAAAGCGAACACATGGTGTTGGTTCCTGGTGAAGGTGTTGGAACACGTTATCAAAAACCAATCCAACATCTGCTTGATATCGGACCGACATGGAGTACGGTAGAAGGTAAGAATGTTGTGTGGCCTAGAGGTTGGTTTTGGCGCTGGTGTATCCGGCATGTTGCCAGCAACTTCAATTCAAAGGCCAAAAGTAAGGAATGTAAGGAAATAATAAAACAAGCAGCCTACCAAACCCAAAGTAGGAAGTTCTATAGATACTTCAACGCAGCACTTCAAAGCAGTCCTTAGACTTCATGATATTTTTGTGACTTGCCTCCATGTATGTGGACTTTATTGTATGACGAAGGTGTAAGATTTGGAATTGGTACAACGAATATGGCCGAAAGTTACAATTTGGTTATAAAGAATGCTTGATCCTTACCTGTGGCAGCATTAGTGAAGAAAATCTTTTACAATTATAACTCTATATTTAATAAGCAAAGGAGAGAAGTGAGCAAGGCAATGAGTACGGGTAAGTTGCTCACTGAATATGTTGCGACAAAGTTCGAGAGATGAAACAACATCTCAAGTTCCCATAGAGTTACCTGTTTTGACTATCAGGAACAAATATTCGAGGTTATAACTGCTTTGCGCCCTACCATGTATGGTCAGAAGGGGGACCACATACAAAAAGTGGAGTTAAGAGCCTACATATATACCTGTAATAAGTGGCAGGTACACTGCACATGGATTATTTTGCCCACGTAGCCCAGTGGTACTAGTGGGACAACCATCTTAGGGTGTATGGTCGTTCCTTCATACCTGTAGCCGATAAAGCCAATTGGACTCGTTTGGACATAGCGAAATGACACCCTATACCAGGACTTATTAGGAAAAAGGGTAAGCTTAGGGAAAAACGCTTCCAAAATGAGATGGATATCCGAGAGGGCCTACGAGGTTACTCATGCTATTCATGTGGGCAGCCAGGGCATAACATTTGAAGTTGTCCAAATAAGGGGTTGGCTAGTAGAATAGTAACGGGCCAGTGCAGTCGTAGTGGTAATACTTTGTTATCATATACTTATTCTACCATAGTAATGAGACATGCTTTTACCTTATGTTTCATCTGCTTGTTTTAATCTGCCTATGCCTCTATTGACAATAGTCATTTCTTTATCCTATCCAGATGGATCAAGGACCGACAAATAGCTCATTACTTACAGAGTAGCTTGTTCATAGGTTGAGACTAGCCTAGGAGGGGCAGGTAAATTTATTTTTGCAATCCACAATTTATAACAACTAATTTATGTTTCTTATAGCTTTGTCGACTGCTCTGCAAGAGCATGTGGTTTTGCATTGTCGCCGTTGAGAGGCGAAGTTGAGGCGACAGCATGACGTCCCTGCATAGTTAGACGATCGCTTAGTGCCATTCCTGTCACAGGCGGGTTTCATTGGGGCTGCCCATATGCCATTCGTTCAGTTGGATTAGCACCTCATCACGGCCTTAGTGGAGAGATGGCGGTTGGAGACACATACCTTCCATATGACTATGGGAGAGTGATGGCTCACTTTCAAGCATAGTTTTCAATTTATAAAGGCCCGTTCTTAAATTGCTATAAAGGTAATAGGCAGTGTACCTATCGTGAATATAGTATAGCTTTTAAAAATCGGGATCGTCCTCAGGGAATAGGCAAATACTAGTACTAAATCGTATTCTACTATCTAACTAAACAATTTTGATGATTTTACTACTTATCTAATTTTCTTTAAAACACTATTAACACAATTCCAATAACCAAACAAGATTCAATAAAGGTCTAATAATCCAGGTTTTGTCTTACTTTCAATTTATCATGTGAATCATTGACAATCTTTATTAGATAATTTAGATTAGTTCTTAAGCTATAGAGTTCCTTGAGCAAATTATCAATTCTTTCGAATCTAACAATTTATCTAAACCTAGATTAATCGATTAGGATGTCTCCTCAATCAATAGCAACCTAAATTTGCATTAATAACATGAACTCTTAAAAATAGAAGATTCTTGCTATTCTATGTCCAGAATTACAAACAAATCTCTTCAATTGCATATATCAATTCATAAAAGTAATTTTTCAATTAACTTAGATGAAATTCATGCATAAATCTGTATTTCCGGACATACAAACTTAAGAACGGTTAACAAACATGCAATTGAACAAAAGAACTTCAATAATTCATTAAGAACAAAGTCTCAACACATGATAAATATGAAATTCGACAAAACCCAGATCTGAAAAACTACTCTTCATAGTAATTAATAGTAATACATGAAATTCAACATAGAAATTCGAACTCATGATACTACCCGAAAGATTATAGCTCAAAGTGTCGGATCTTCAATCCTTGATGATCTTGAATTGTTATTGGAATCTCCAGAACTTTTTTTTTTTGAAAACTCTCGTTCAAAATCTTCTTTGTCTTCTTTCTCTTCCACCATCTCCTTTTTATAATCATCTTCAATTGAATGGAATTAATTGCTCTTGATGAGGAGAGATGAAAGGTTTTGGAGGTTATGAGTCTTTTGGCCCTTCAAGTAACGCTCCTTCCATAACCGAAATAAACGTTTTTGTCTTAAAATGGAGGTTATGTAGTTAAAAAGTCGTTTTCTCATTGAATGACTTTTTATTAAATCGACAGGGCGAGGGGTGACAGGTCATGTCTCACAAATGTCCTTTGCAAAGTTCAATTTCCAGGTTGACATGGTGAGAGACAGGTCATGTCTTGCAAATGTCTTTCAAAAGCTTGATTTTCATTCTTTAATTTTGCTTCCTCCTTGCAATGGTTGAAAAACATAGCTTGATCTTGTCATTTTGAGTTCTTCTTAATCCAAAATTTGCATTTTTGACCGTCTTTGCTTTCCTTGAAAAATATTTCCTTTAAAGACCTGAAAGCATACATTAATGTTTTGAAGTGCCAAATTCTTAATAAAAATGATCAATAAAGGTTCATTTTGGCATTCACAAAATATGAATAAATTTGGTTTATCAAATTCCCCCACACTTGAGTTTTTGCTTGTCCTTAAGCAAACAATTAAAATCCATCATCAAATATACTCAAAAATTTTCATAAGTTAAACATAGCATTCATTTTTATTATAGTAACTTGCTTTTATACCTACTGCTCAAATCTATTATTTAAATGTAATTGGCATACTTTAATCAAAATTCTAAGGCTAATCCAGGTAAGTTAAACTTTACCTCACCAATTAAAAATAGCTTCCAAAGTCACAAAATAAACACAAAGTCAAACAATAGCAAAAGAGACCTAGTTATACTTCACCACTTTTTAACAAATATATAAACCCTTCAACTATTTTTCTAAGCACAATAATCTAAAGTGAAAGTAATTGTATCTGTTCTTCCCCTGGTTTTCTCCCTTTAATTAAAAATCTCTTTAAAATTTTTAGCTTTCAGAGGGACGGGTTTTTGCCCGCTTCTTTTCCTTTTCCTCTGGACAGGGTGTAGCCTGCATCTTTTCAGCTTTCTTTTTCAAGTTCATCTAATGAACTTTTGCCTTTTCGCCCTTCTCGTTATAGTGAGTTCATCGAGTCGGCACATCCCGGGCTCATCACCCAAGTGATCAGGTTTTAAAGGGACCCATCGAACTCTTACTCACTCTAACCTTCAAGTTAGGATACTCATAACTCAAATGCTTGAGTCATTGGAGTATAGGCCTTTTGATTTTTTTCATCAATTGTATATAAGAGGCATGCTATTTGTATTTTAGCACAACAATTGATTATTTCAAGAGATTTATTCTAAAAAGGATCACCAAGTGATGAACTTCATATACTCTTTCACCAAAGATTAGGAGGGCTCTCAAAATATTTGAAAAGAAAATATACAAATCAACAAGCTTAGAACTACAACTATTTAACTTTCAACTAAGGACTTCGATCCACTTTTAGACTCTAGATTCCATCCCTATTTAGCAAGTAAGTTTACCACACCTAGATTTCATCCTACAATTTCAACTAAGTATACTAATCACAAAATAGATGAGTAAGGTATTATAAGTTCTTTTTTTTTTTTTTTTTTTTATGAATGCTATTTCTAAACATTTTTCTGAGTATATTTTCAAGTATAATAGCAAAGTGTAAAGTGGGGTTTTTCACATTTACAGCAAGCACAGAAAACCAAATTTTATCAATAATATCCCTAAATTCCCCCACACTTAAATTGGACATTGTCCCCAATGTCAAAACATATATAATATAGTGAGGAATGGTAAAAGAAGGATGAGACTTCCCTGTTTAAGGACAAATTTGCAGCTTGCAAGAGTTCAACAAAAAAGGAGTAGTAGTGACAACAAGTCAGGTCAGAGTTCATCTGGGCTGCAAAACAAAAGCATAGACAAAAGATAAAAATAAATAAAGAAACAAATGTCAGCACTCATGATTCTACTTGTAAGTCCTATAGAGTCTAACCCAAGATTGGGTTTCATAGATACAGTTATCCAATATATTATCAGCAATCATCAAACAGTAAGATATCAAGGAATCAATCTCCTTGATAATCAGGATCATCTTCATCCTCATCCACTATCTTTTTCTGTTTTTTCTTCTTTGGTGGTGTAGGTGTTATGGTAGGTTCTTCTTCTTCCTCTTCTTCTTCAGATTCTTCATCATCTTCCTCATCTTCCTCATCTTCATCGACTTCTTCTTCAGATGCTTCTTCAGTAATATTTTCCTCTGAAGCACGAATCTGAGCATCTACCTCCTCATCATCGCTATCCTGTAACAAAGTATGAAAAGATTCTACCTGAACATCATCGGGTGAGGAGGGAATAGTCTCTGATGGTCCAGCCTGTGGTGGAGAGAATTCCACATTGTTATGAGTGCTATCCCTTTCAGACAAGAATATATAGCTTCTTGATGTCGGGTCTGACGCTTGGTGGTGCGGATGAGAGCCTTGAACAGAGATTTCATCTTTTGTAGAATGTGGCGGTTCTTCTCCACTTTCTTTGTAAGCACATCATAAGGTGACTGGGTTGAAGGAGATGACCTAGATGTAGAAGGTCCTTGCTTCCCAAACCATTTCCCAAGAGTGGAAGGTGTAATAATATGAGAAGTAGCAACAGAATCTTTGGGTTCTTCAGCAGGAAAAATCTGTAATCCTTCAACAAGCGAGTAATATAGGCTCCACAGTAAATGGTGCCCTTAGCCTTGTTAGTCTTTGCTTGTCGATGGAAGAAGAAAGCAAGCATTACTCCCAAATTCAGTGGAACTTTCTCAATTATACTATGTAAGTATAAGAGTTCATATGTCCCCACCACTCCAGTACTGTGTCCTTTACCGTTGACTGAATGAGTGATTACCCAATGTATGATCCTATGATTAACATCCCTCAGTGTTGTGGCCTTGGCTTCCTTTGCCTTATAGGGAGTAGCAGGACTGATCTTTCCCCAATACAAGTAGTTAAATAGCCCTGGTGGCCAATCCACAGGAAGGTGTACAAATTCCTCGGTTGCTAGAAAGTCAGCTGAATAAAATCCCATAGCTTCACAGATTTGCCGAATAGTCGCAGTGTGTTCTTGTCCATTGATTCTGAAAGTGATGCTATTATTTATTCCCGAATGCTTTGCTTGACTTTCAATCCGGAATGTGGAGAGGAATTCAAATGTGATCTGCCGGTACACTTTTTCATTTACTTCAAACCATTTATCCCATCCGTTGTGGCTGATCAAAGAACGAATCTCATCCGCCTTTTTAAACCTTGCTAATCCCTTCCAGTTGAATAGCATATTACCAGCCAATTGTCTTCCCAAAAGCACATTGTAACGGTCCTGCTCAATTCTGGACATTGGTTGGGTTGGTCTCGGGGGATCCGGGGCTCGGCCAAAAGACTGGCGACGGGAGGATGTGTTCTTTCTTGCTGTTTGTTTTTGCCTCATCCTGAAATAATAAGCAAATTGAAAGAATTAAGCACAATAAAAATACGGCTATAACACAAATCGTCTCCCTTGTATAATTAATTAAACTAATGGTAATGCTTCTATCAAAATACTCTTTTTTTTTTTTTTTTTTTAACCTAAAGCCTAAAAATCCCAGCAAGACACGACTAAGTGACACGGCTTGTCACTGTCGTGTCGTTTTTTTTTTTTTTTTTTTTCACTTCATCTTCTTCCCTAAATCTCATGGATGAAATCCTAATTGTCTTCTAAACACAACAATCCGACCAACTCATCATGAGTAAACTAAGGTATCTTGCAACAAACCAAACCCCATTCAACATGGATTACGAAAATCATGAACAACCCAACAACCATTTGACAATGGATCACGCAAATCATCAACCCAACACCCATTCAACCATGAATCATACCTTCATTCATTTAAACAACCCATTCCTAGATCTAAGGATTCATGCATGCATCATCTAAACCAACAATCTTACAATCCATGGATCACGCATACATCTACTAACCTTAGGACAACCATCAACAATGGATCACGCATGACAACCATTAATGCTCAAAACCCATAAATCACGCATGACTAAGATTTCATTCTTCATCAAGAACGAATTAATTTAGGGTGACATGCAATCAAAAAGCCTAAAATCCCAAATCAATACCTTTAATGGAGTAATGAATATGTAGATACTCAAAGATGAGAGATGATGAAAAACTTACTTGGATTTCCCTTGATTTTTGCTTGAACTTTTTGGTGAAATAAGAAGATAGAATGAGAGGATTTTATCTTTGCAAAGCAAGTCTCTTTGTATTCCAAACGCACAAATGAAATAAATGAAGGAAAGAAATGAAAGCATGCGTCTTTTAATGGAATGGGGCAGTAAGTTACACGGCCAAAAGACAGGCCGTGTCTAACAAATGTCGTCCATGCAAATTTTCCACAGCTTGTTACACGGCCAAACGACAGGCCATGTCGCGCGAATGTCGTTCTGGAAAATTTTCCACAGCTTGTTACACGGCCAAACGACAGGCCATGTCGCGCGAATGTCGTCCTGGAAAATTTTCCACAGCTTGTTACACGGCCAAACGACAGGCCATGTCGCGCGAATGTCGTTCTACAAAGAAATGGTCAGTAGTTTACACGGCTAAAAGACAAGCCGTGTCTAGCAAATGTCATTCTAAAACTTCAAAACAGTTAGGATCAGTAAGTGACACAACTTTTGACAAGCCATGTCTCAAAAATGTCGTTTTGACAGCAAATTTTCTAGTCTTTTTGTACCTTGTTTCCTCTCCAATATCCATCTTTTCCTTAAAATTATTGCCCAAGCATCCTAATCTGTTAGAAAAATAATAAAATCATGAGTTCAAAAATAAAAGAAATTAAACAAAAGAAAATAAATAAAAGAATTAGTCATGGGTTGCCTCCCAAGAAGCGCTTTTGGTTATAGTCGTTAGCTCGACGTCTTGCTATGATTCAATCAAGGATTTGGTGAATGGAGTCGAAACTCCTCACGACCTTCTTGCTCAAAATCAACTCCTTGATAGAGCTTCAATCTTTGCCCATTTACCTTGAAAATTCCACTCTCAGGATGTTCTAACTCAACAGCACCGTGTGGAAAAATTTTCTTGACTAAGAAAGGACCAGACCATCTTGATTTTAACTTTCCAGGAAAAAGTTTTAAACGAGAATTAAACAACAGCACCTGGTCTCCTTCTTTAAAATGCTTTGGATGACGAATCCGCTTATCATGATATCGCTTAGTTCTTTCCTTGTAGATCCGCATGTTCTCATAGGCGATCATTCTCCATTCGTCCAATTCATTCAGTTGAAGCCTTCGTCTCATTCCAATGGAATTCAAGTCAAAATTGACTTGCTTTATGCCCAATAAGCTTTATGCTCAATCTCCACCGGCAGATGGCAAGCTTTACCATATACAAGCCGATATGGTGTGGTTCCCAAAGGAGTCTTATATGCTGTCCTATATGCCCATAACGCATCATCTAGCTTGTTTGCCCAATCCTTCCTATGATCTACTGACTTTTCCAAAATTCTTTTCAAATCGCGATTTGAAACCTCGACTTGCCCGCTGGTTTGAGGATGATATGGTGTTGCAATCCTATGAGTTACCCCATATCGTTTTAACACTTTCTCAAGTTGATAGTTGCAGAAATGTGTCCCCCTATCACTTATGATAGCTCTAGGGGCTCCAAACCTTGAGAACAACTTTTTTAAGAACTTGGTAACTACTCGGGCATCATTGGTAGGCAGTGCTTGGGCTTCTACCCACTTTGAAACATAGTCCACTGCGACCAAGATATACTTGTTTCCAAAAGAATTTGGAAACGGTCCCATGAAGTCGATACCCCACAGTCAAAAACCTCACATTCTAAGACATAATTCTGAGGCATCTCATCACGTCGGGAAATATTCCCGGTTCTTTGGCATCTATCACACAAATTAACAACCTTATGGGCGTCTTTAAAAATAGTCGGCCAATAGAATCCAGATTCTAGAACTTTCTGGGCCGTCCTATTTGCATTGTAATGACCTCCCGTAGGACCAGAATGGCATGCTTGCAAAATTTCCCAACCTTCCGCATGAGATACACAGCGTCGAATCAATTGATCTGCACAAACACGGAAAAGAAACGGTTCCTCCCAAAAATAATACTTCAACTCAGAAAAGAATTTCTTCTTTTCATGGGAAGTCATATCTCGGGGGAGGATTTTAGCAACAAGATAATTTGCAAAATTTGCAAACCAAGGAGTATCAGAATTTCTTACCTTTCTTATTGTAAACAATCGTTCTTCCGGAAATTCATCATTAATCTTCCTCCTTTAATTCCTCCAAACAAGGGTTTTCCAATCGGACAAATGATCAGCTGCAAGATTTTCTGCCCCCTTTTTGTCTCGGATTTCCAAATCAAATTCTTGTAGAAGGAGAATCCACCGGATGAGGCGTGGCTTTGCATCTATTTTTGACAAAAGGTATTTAAGAGCAGAATGGTCAGTATAAACTATTACCTTTGATAAATCAAATATGGTCGGAACTTGTCAAAGGCAAACACCACAACAACTCCTTTTCCGTGGTGGTGTAGTTTTCTTGGGCACTGTTTAGAGTCCTACTAGCATAGTAGATAGGTTGAAAATGCTTTTCTTTTCTTTGTCCCAAGACTGCCCCAACAGCATAATCACTTGCGTCACACATAAGTTCAAATGGTAAATTCCAATCCGGAGCGATCATGATTGGTGCACTAATCAGATGCTTTTTGAGGAGGTCGAATGCTTCAAGACAATCTTGACTGAACTCAAACTGTACATCCTTTTCCAAGAGTCTTGTGAGAGGTCGGGCTATCTTGGAAAAATCTTTTATGAACCTCCTATAGAAGCCTGCATGACCGAGAAAACTACGAATTGCCTTGACTGATGTTGGAGGAGGAAGATTGGAAATAATCTCAACCTTGGCTTGATCAACTTCAATTCCCTTATGAGATACTTTATGACCGAGAACTATGCCTTCCTTGCACATGAAGTGACATTTCTCCCAATTAAGCACAAGATTAGTTTGTTCACAGCGGATCAATACTTTCTTCAAATTTTCAAGACAATTGCTGAATGAATCTCCAAAAACGGAAAAATCATCCATAAATACTTCCATAATGTTTTCCACCAAATCTTCAAAAATAGCCAACATGCACCTTTGAAATGTGGCTGGTGCATTACAAAGCCCAAAAGGCATTCTCCTATAGGCATAAGTGCCATAGGGACAAGTAAACGTAGTCTTTTCTTGATCCTCCGGAGCAATTGGTATTTGGAAGTAACCAGACATACCATCCAAATAGCAATAAAACATATGACCTGCAAGCCTTTCTAACATTTGATCAATGAAAGGTAAAGGGAAATGGTCCTTGCGAGTAGCTTCATTAAGCCGTCTATAATCAATGCATACTCGCCAACCCGTGACTGTCCTCATCGGGATCAGCTCATTTCTTTCATTTGGGACCACAGTCATCCCTCCTTTCTTAGGCACCACTTGTACTGGACTTACCCAAGAACTGTCAGAAATTGGGTAAATCAATCCGGCATCCAGAAGTTTAATTACTTCTTTCTTTACCACTTCTTTCATATTTGGATTCAACCTTCTCTGGGGTTGAACAACTGGTTTGAATCCTTCTTCCATCAAAATTTTATGAGTGCAAAAAGAAGGGTTTATACCTTTAATGTCGGATATCTTCCATGCAATTGCTTGCTTATGCTCCTTAAGAACTGTCAATAATTGCTCTTTTTGTTCACTGTTTAACTCTGAGGATATGATCACCGGTAGTTTTGAATTTTCTTCCAGAAAAGCGTACTCCAAATACTCAGGAAGTTGCTTCATTTCCAAAACCGGTGGTTCTATAATGGAGGGCTTCAATTTCTTCTCATCTTCTAGTGATAATTCCTCGAACCCTTGTTTCTTTATCAACTCCTCATGCTTTCCAGTTGGCTATCACATCTTGCACATCAGGGTTCATTTCTTCTTTTTCACAAACCAAACTTAACTCCAGAATATCTTTGCATAATATATGCTGCACATTATCACCACAGAAGCATCAATAACATCAATGCTAAAACAAGAATCATCACATACCATGGGCTTTTTCATCACAGTTGGAATTTGTACTATAAGCTCTTCATCACCAACCCGGAGTGTCAACCTTCCATCTCCAACATCTATGACAGCTCTAGCGGTAGCTAGGAAAGGTCGTCCCAAAATTAAAGGCACTTCCCCATCCTCATCCATTTCAAGAATCACAAAGTCAACCGGGAATATAAAATTCCCAACTTTTACCAATAAATCTTCAATAATTCCTTTGGGTAATTTAACCGATCTATCGGCTAATTGCAAACTAATTCTTGTAGAACGAGGCTCACCTAAACCCAGCTTTCTAAAGAATGAATAAGGCATTAAATTGATGCTTGCCCCTAAATCCGCTAGAGCTTTCTCAACAGAAAGTTCTCCAATGACACACGGGATTGTGAAACTTCCCGGATCTTTCAATTTGCTGGCAGTTTGTTTTGGATTATTGCTGAACATTCCGCTCCAACTACAGCAGTAGACACATCTCAAGCTTCCTCTTGTTGGATAATAATTCCTTAAGGAATTTGGCATATTTTGGCATTTGAGAAAGTGCCTCCACCAATGGTATGTTGATGTGAAGTTGCTTGAATAGTTCCAAGAACTTCCCGAACTGTTCCTTGTCACGATCTTGATGAAGACGAGCAGGATAAGGAATAGGAGGAGTATAGACTCTTACTTCAGAGGGTTGTTCTTTGAAAACTTCTTTTCATCAGGATTTGAAATTTTTTCTCCTTCCGGTTCCTTCCTTTTCCTTGATTCCACTTCTTTTCCACTCCTTAAAGTGATTGCTTTTGCCTGTTCCCTTGGATTCTCCTCAGTATTGCTAGGAAGTGACCCAGGTTGCCTCTCAGATAACATCTTGGCCAGCTGTCCAATTTGATTTTCCAGGGTATGAATAGAGGCTTCTTGGTTCCGATAGCGAGCTTCTGAGGTATGGATAAATTTGGTCATCAATTCTTCCAAGCTAGGTTTCTTTTCTTGTGGAGGTGGTGGTGGTAATTGTGGAAGCTGTTGTGGAGGCGGAAGCTGTGGCTTTTGAAATCCGGGTGGAAAATTTGAAAAATTCTGCCTTTGCACATTTTGGTTGTTGGCATATGAAAAGTTTGGATGATTTCTCCACCCTTGGTTGTATGTTTGACTATATGGATTATTTTGATATCTTCCTTGGTTTCCCACATAATCCACTTGCTCCGGAGCGTCAAGAAGGTAATTTTCAGCAACAAAATTTCCAGATTGTACCGGAATTGCTTGTGAGTTCTTTGCTTCCATTACCTGTTTACTCAAAGCATCCATTTTAGCAAGTATAGTAGTCATCATATCGATTTCATGCATTCCTGAAACTTTCTGCTTCCCCTTGTTGTTACCCCATTGGTAATTGTTCTTTGCCATGTCCTCAAAGAGCTTTAGTGAATCTTCGGGGGTCTTGGAATTCAAAGTTCCACCAGCTGCAGCATCAACTAATTGACGAGTTGTTGTATTCAGACCATTGTAAAAGGTCTGAACTTGCATCCAATTTGGTACCTGGTGATGAGGACATTTCCTTAGTAAATCCTTCCATCTCTGCCATGCATCATATAAAGTCTCAGAATCCTGTTGATTGAATGACGAGATGTCATTTCTCAATTTAGCGGTTTTGGATGGTGGAAAATAGTTGTCAAGAAATTGTTCCACCATATTGTTCCATGTTGTTATGGCTCCCGGACCCAATGAGGATAACCATTGTTTGGCTCTTCCTCTCAATGAGAAAGGAAATAGACGGAGCCTCACTGCATCATCTGTTACCCCATTGTTTTTGAATGTCTCACAAATTTCCAAAAATGTCTGAATATGAGCATGTGGATCTTCATCAGGTAGACCGTCAAATTGACAGTATTGTTGCAGCATCTGAATCACCACACTTTTGATTTCAAAGTTGTTTGCCGCAATGGGCGGTTTCACCACAGTTGGCCAGTACCATCCAGAGTAGGTCTAGCATAATCCAAGTTGGTTTTGGGAACTTCTTCATTTTATCAGCCATGAGTGGATCTATCAATTCGCTAGCAACTTCTCTTGTGTTACTTCTTAACCTTCTGTGGAATGTTCTGTCTATCTCCGGATCAAAATCTAGAAGTCTTGAAGAGGAACTTCTTGGCATGCACTACAAAATATCAGAGATTGGAGTTAGATTTTTTTTTTTTTTTTTAAAGTTAGATTAGCAGAAATAAACTTTTCCTAATATTGCTCAAATTCCCCGGCAACGGCGCCAAAAACTTGATGGCTACCTTCAAGTAGTTTTCAATTTATAAAGGCCCGTTCTTAAATTGCTATAAAGGTAATAGGCAGTGTACCTATCGTGAATATAGTATAGCTTTTAAAAATCGGGATCGTCCTCAGGGAATAGGCAAATACTAGTACTAAATCGTATTCTACTATCTAACTGAACAATTTTGATGATTTTACTTTATCTAATTTTCTTTAAAACACTATTAACACAATTCCAATAACCAAACAAGATTCAATAAGGTCTAATAATCCAGGTTTTGTCTTACTTTCAATTTATCATGTGAATCATTGACAATCTTTATTAGATAATTTAGATTAGTTCTTAAGCTATAGAGTTCCTTGAGCAAATTATCAATTCTTTCGAATCTAACAATTTATCTAAACCTAGATTAATCGATTAGGATGTCTCCTCAATCAATAGCAACCTAAATTTGCATTAATAACATGAACTCTTAAAATAGAAGATTCTTGCTATTCTATGTCTAGAATTACAAACAAATCTCTTCAATTGCATATATCAATTCATAAAAGTAATTTTCAATTAACTTAATGAAATTCATGCATAAATCTGTATTTCCGGACATACAAACTTAAGAACGGTTAACAAACATGCAATTGAACAAAAGAACTTCAATAATTCATTAAGAACAAAGTCTCAACACATGATAAATATGAAATTCGACAAAACCCAGATCTGAAAAACTACTCCTTCATAGTAATTAATAGTAATACATGAAATTCAACATAGAAATTCGAACTCATGATACTACCCGAAAAGATTATAGCTCAAAAGTGTCGGATCTTCAATCCTTGATGATCTTGATTGTTATTGGAATCTCCAGAACTTTTTTTTTTTGAAAACTCTCTTTCAAAATCTTTCTGTCTTCTTTCTCTTCCACCATCTCCTTTTTATAATCATCTTCAATTGAATGGAATTAATTGCTCTTGATGAGGAGAGATGAAAGGTTTTGGAGGTTATGAGTCTTTTGGCCCTTCAAGTAACGCTCCTTCCATAACCGAAATAAACGTTTTTGTCTTAAAATGGAGGTTACTGTAGTTAAAAAGTCGTTTTCTCATTGAATGACTTTTTATTAAATCGACAGGGCGGTGACAGGTCATGTCTCACAAATGTCCTTTGCAAAGTTCAATTTCCAGGTTGACATGGTGAGAGACAGGTCATGTCTTGCAAATGTCTTTCAAAAGCTTGATTTTCATTCTTTAATTTTGCTTCCTCCTTGCAATGGTTGAAAAACATAGCTTGATCTTGTCATTTTGAGTTCTTCTTAATCCAAAATTTGCATTTTTGACCCGTCTTTGCTTTCCTTGAAAAATATTTCCTTTAAAGACCTGAAAGCATACATTAATGTTTTGAAGTGCCAAATTCTTAATAAAAATGATCAATAAAGGTTCATTTTGGCATTCACAAAATATGAATAAATTTGGTTTATCAGAGAGTGGTAAGTTACATTGGAGGATGTTGTTGTTCTTACTGGCCTACCTGTATATGGCGACGCTGTTACAGGCACGGTACGGATGGATTGACCTGCATCATGTGAGGAACTGTTAGGAATCCAACCTGTCCCCGAGTTGGATATGGATGGTAGTCGTTTGAAGATGTCGTGGTTAGACAACCACTTCAGAGTGCTACCAGAGTTTGCAGCTGATGTCTTGATCAGATGCTACTCTAGGGCGTATATCTTGTTACTACTGGGTGGATTCATATTTGCGGACAAGTCATCAAATTACGTCTACCTAATGTATCTGCAATTGCTCTAGGACTTGGAGAGAGAGAGAGAGAGAGAGAGAGAGGAGAGAGAGAGGAGAGGAGAGAGAGAGAGAGAGAGAGAGAGGGGGGGGGGGGGGGGGGGGGGAGGCAGTATGCATGGGGAGCAGCCTGTTTAGCATGGTTGTATAGGCAACTATGCTTGGCTTCCCACATGGACACAAGGGATATTGCAGGACCCTTGGTTGTCTTGCAGATATGGGCATGGGAGCACTTCCCCCACATTGCCCCGATTCGTCGACAGGTTACAGCAAGCCGCCCACCGATAAGCTATCGGAGTGCGACTTTTGATGTCACTAGCGTATCTACCCACTTGCTGATTGAGTATCGAGCATCCTTCGATCAACAGACCGAACATCAGGTATGATTTTCTTTGCCTTCTTTCCTTCAATTTTATTTCCATTGTGTTGTTCTCTTTAAATTGCAATGTTTTAATATTTTTGTTAATTAGTTGTGTAATTTTTCCCCTTCAACAGGTTGTGTGCGACCCTTACAGTCCCATTCCGGACTCCCTTCCTCCATATTGCCAGGCGGGCAGCAATATTTGGCGTGCATGGGTCCCACTGGTGTGCTTCCATATAGTTGAGCACTATTACCCAGACAGGTGCGCTGACAGTTTGGTGGATTTCAAGGGATCCTATACCCATTCGACGACATGAGAGCCCTACGCAAGATTGACATGAGAGGGCGTTCCAAGTGGAATTGGCAGGCGGAGCATGCTAGGTGGATAGTTGACTGGGATGGTCTGCATACTTGTATTGTCGATATGCCAGATATGCCCATCGATACATCTGATGATTACTTCCAGTAGTACCACGCTATCACCCGACGCTGGATCAGTCGCACATGGGCTATCATATGCTATATGGTAAGGTAACCGACTCGGTAACCTGTGTAAGGAAATGTATTTTATTTTCATGACTAACTACTCTACATTTTTTTCTATTGTTTGTAGGCAGATTTCATTTATAGAGTCCCAGACATGCATCCGAAGATTACTTCTTCTACTACACGAGATGTCTATCGTGTAGTTGAAGAGTTCATGGAGCTCAATTTAAACGATCACCACCACCAACACCAGCAGCAGGACCAACATCTGATGACCTACAGACACAGACTGTTTAGAGACGATGTCCACATAAAAAAGAGGCGTGGGCTGGGACGGGGTCGGGAGTGAGGTCGTGGCTGAGGTATACAGATTATGGACGAGCCTGAGCCGTCCCACGTGCCGTCATTTGATCAGCCTGGCCCTTCCCAGTTCCTTCATCAGGAGGTTGGCCCATCGTCATCATCACATACATATTTGTTCGATACACTCATGGTAGACCTGTCATATAATGAGTTTCATACCCTCCTAGCTCCACAGTAGAGGCGACCATCGCCATCACATGATATGAGGAGGGACTTACACAGGTGGAGTCAAACTCAATCCCATTTCATCCATTCAGTGGTACTGGTGGAGATGAGGATGTCACAGTTACACAGATTGATCAATCCACACAACATCCTCATCAGCATACACCATTCACCTGTACCTTTGTGAGACGGGGACGAGGGAAGCGGGGCAGAGACCACCAGTAGTAGATAGGAGATTTTCTCAATTTGTTTGATTGTTGGATATAAATTCTTAGTTTTTTACAAATACTGTATTCCTTTTCTCTTGTACATTTGATGAAAACAAACAATCGCTTATTGATTTCGTATTTTATTTTCTCTGAGTTTTGTCTTATGTTTATGATGAAAAGTTTGACAATACATTTGTGGTTGAATGATTTGGGATGGGAACTACGTTTGGTTGGATTGAGTTTTGGAACACTACTGAAGTTTGGAAGTTGTTTAGCCTTGGGGGAGGATGGCTAATTGCTTATATAGCTGTTTTTATCTGATTTAAAGGTTTTGTCATAAATGTAAAAATGAATCTGTTTTTCAAGGAACAAAAGGGGAGTGAAAGAATTTGGCTTGACCTCGTCTCTTCAAGAGAAGGGGTGTTTACGAAGGTGACCTCGTCTCTTGACGAGGTCAGAGGTTAGGCACTAATGATCTCGTCTCTTAAGAGACGAGGTCAAATTACCTAAAATCTGGATTATTTTGATCTCGATGGTAATTTTGTAATTTTTTTTAAAAACACAAATATTTTTTTCCTTATCCCCCATACAAGTATAGTTTCTACCGATAATATGTTACATAGTTATAAAATATAAGATTATCTATTAATTTTAATAAAATCCACTACATTAGTAGAATAACGCGATAAGTGTTATATTATTATATTGATGTTTATAAGATCATATTGTATATGAAGAGTACTATTGTTTAAAAAAAATTACATAAATATATATACACACAAATTATATATATGACAATAACAACAGCGACTTAAAAATATGTAGACAAAAAAAATATCTTAATAACAAGGTAAAAGAAAAGAAAGAAAATAGATAAAAAAAAAAAGACCCCCTTTAATAAAACAGGAGACGTTTTCTCTCTCCCCCTCCTTTTTTCTTTGTTTTGCTCTCTGTCTCCCCCCGTGCTTCTTCTTCTTCTTCCAAACAGACCCCAATCCAAAGCCCTAACGCTAATCCCCAATCAGAAACCCACCAACGCCCCACAATAACCAATCCCTCACTGACCACCGTGCACAACCACAACACTTCGCGACGATCCACGTCAGACGCCATCGTTACCTGTCGTCAGAAACCCCTGTTTTTGGTACCACATAGGGTTTCAGTTGCTTGAAGGAAGGGCAGTTTCCTCTTGCTATTCTCTTTGCGATTGAGGTAAACCCTACTCTTTGATGTAGAACTAAAAATAATAATGCAGTGCTTAAATTGAAATAATCGAGAACTATTATTGCTGTTGTATTCTTAGCAGAGACAGGGAGGATATGATAATTATAAATTTAATGATTTAGACATGATGATTAGTAGATTGTGGTTGGTAAACGGTGGTTGTGAATGTTGAGTGTTGTCATAACATTAGTTTAGAGCAGGGAAAGGGAAAACTTTAGGAAGCGATCAAGCCTGCCATCGGCGTGTATTTAGGATGTGCAACGGTATTTTAAATGTAGCTAAAGTGGTGATGTTTCGCTGTTATGATTGCTGTGCTTTTCACACTAAATAAGATAAGAAAGTAAGTATGCGAGTTGTGACAATTAACTCATGTTAGGGTGGCAATCAATGTTTAATCTGATAACTTGTGGTTATGTGTGTAAAGTTATTAACCTAGCTAATACTCTAAGGACATATGTTGTGGTGAAATAAAATTTTCCCAGCTTAATATAACTTACAAGTGTGTTGTTTATATTGAAATCAAAAGAAGAATTGTACTTATGGCTGGTCATACATTGGTTGATCGGGAAGTATGAGAACCTCACCTATGCTCTTTTGACCCACCTTATCCATGCACTAGATTGGAGATATATAGGGATGATAGATGGATGTGTAATTTAGGAGGGTCAGTTTTCTAGTTAGTAGGGGTTTAAAGGATGACTTTGCTTAGTTCCACAACATCTTTTAAATAGCAATAATTTATGGTTAAAAGTCCTATATGTTTATGACTACTCAAGCTTAGAGGAAGGATTCTACTCAATTCCATGTCAATATTGTTTTTAGGCTGCTAGTTACTAGTCGAAGTTGTTTAATCCAAGCATAAGGATTTATGTTGCCAATGTTTTAATTGTCAAAAAAAAGGAAGGAGGGGAAACACGTTAATTTTGATGTGAAAATCTTAGATGTGGCAAAAGAAGCTTAAATAGTTCAAATATTCTAGGAACTAATTGTTCAAATGGGAGTTATAGTAAAGGGTTTGCTAGGTGTTAATGGATGTAACGCTTGCTATATTTTGGCTACGATATGCAAGAAAGAGGAGGATATTCATAATTAAGAGCAATATGATTCCGATGTGAATATCGGTCCTAACATATTAATTCCTAGAAATGGCGAGAGGGATAGGTTGGTAATGAGTTCAATTATGAAAAATAGAAAGGGAGGGTAGTTGTTTTAGAGTCTGAACTTAATATGTTAATTACTTAATATCTTTTAGATTAAGAATGTAACTGCAAGACAGACTGAGTAAGAATTATAAGTTGAATCAGCCATTTGATTCCATCTCGATTAAGTGATTGAAAGAAATATGCTTAAATGCTATACAAAGTTATTGAGAAGAAAAATAGAAAGATTGGGTTATAACACGACACTTAGAAGTTGTATAGATTAAAAGTGACCATGAGCATAAGATACTGAAATTACTTTAAGGAATGTAATTAATAACTGTGCTAGTTAATTTATAGTTGACATTGATGAAAGTCAATGGAAGATAAAGAAATTGAAATAGGTGCAATTTAGTAGCAAATGGTTCAAAATTTGCAAATAAAAGAAATTACTAAATTTGATAATAGATATAGTGGTATAGATGCTAAATGATGGCTAATGATAGGGGAAGGGGTTGTTTTGCACAAACACATGGATTAAATCATTGATACAGTTAAATGGATAATGGCTTGTGCGCACACACACACACATTAAAAACCCGGACCACAAGATCCATACAGGGAATCTAGAAAGAATGCCTTGTGTGAAATCTAAGGTCAAAGTTACTTGGGACGTGACCGGTCTGGGTCCATGAAAATCCTACTGGAGAGAGAGAGAAAGTCAGTGTAGTAGTAAATTAGTAAATAACAAAGTCAAAACCCCTAAACTACCTTATTCTTTTTCTTCTGGATCAAATCCAACCAAAGGAATCAATTTCTTTGTGAAGCCCTGGCTCTGCTTCTGGAATTCAGGAATTAGGGTTTATTAAAGTTTATTTACAATCTACAGAATTATATGCTTCAAGTAGTGCGGATTTTTGTTATGCAAATGTTTTTTCGTTCGAGAGCTTATCTTCATGGTTTTTTAATGTAGGTACACATACTTGCTGCTTGTTCTATCTTTATAAGGGATTATTATGGAGTCCGAGGAGACCAGTGGCGGTGGATTGATCATTCCGGGGAAGGAGAGGGTCATTTTCAGACCTTCTGAAAAGAAATCTCTACTGGGTATGATTTAAATGCGATAGAAATAATGGTCTTGCTTTGCTCAACTTCCCCACTCTCCCCTTCTCTGAAATTGTGAACTTTTGATGCCCTGTGTCACGTCACATGTATTAATCACCATGGTAAAGAGCTTGTGTAGTGGAATTTAAAGGCTAATCAGAAGTGGCTTCTATTTTGATTTGTTAATCAAAGCAGGCATCTTTAATATTCTCTTTGGATGATATCTATCTCTAACTTCTCTAAGAATACTAGTAAAATCTTCAAGAAAAACATTAAGAATGCATCTAATAGGCGAGGAAGCAGAGCACAGGATTAGGTTTTTTAGTTTGTTCTGCTTGTTGCAAAGTTATGTCTTTGGTACATTTGAAAAATAGGTATGGTAAAAGATGAAAAGTAGCATGTTTTACACATACATTTATTTATTTATTTGTCTTGTTAATGAGAGCTTTTGTTTGCTAAGATGGTTTCTCATCTTTCTCCTCCTTGTGTGTGTGTCTCTCTCTTCTCCTCCCCCCCAACCCCACCCTTTGTAAATGCATCAGGCTTAGATGTTCTTGCCAAGGCAAAGCGGGAGAGCTCCAAGGTTGAGGGAGGATTTAAGGTTCCCAGAGAAAGAATTACTTCTGTTGTTTCGTCTATATCTGAAGAAGATAAATCTGGATTAGCGCATTTTGATGATGCTGGGAACAACTCGGCCACTGTTTTACGAAGTACTAATAGACGTTATCGTGAGATAACTAACAGCGAGAGATCATACTCAGGTAGATTTTGTTTACTTTTTCCACCCTAGAGAAACTTTCAAATGGTCTATCTATTTGTCTTTGAGTATCAACTTAAGTTTTTTCGGTTACAGAGAGTGACGTGACAGAAGGAACCGGCAGGGCATCTGAGCCCATAATTTATCAGTCAGGTGATCAAAAGCATTCAAGAGTAAGTTCGTATTGCTTCTCCTCTTCTATTATAATATATAATTTTGGAAGTTTTTCCTTTTTCCATATCTTTTCATATTAATATCTTTTTTCCCAATTCGTACTTGTACCTTTGCATTATTTTTGTCATGTTATGTTTCATGAGATATTGTATCTTTTCATATTCATACCTTTGTAACGTTATAATTTCGAAAGCCTTTTCTTTTATGTATCTTTTTGTATTAATACTCTCTCTTTTTTTTTTTTTTCAAATTTATATTGGTACCTTTTCAATATTATTGCCATGCTATATTTTGTAAAATATTACATCCTCTTATTTTCATACCTTTTAGTATTGTAATGTTTTATATTAAAAAAAAAAAATCTTATAATGTCGAAACAAAAAATTTAAGTAAACAAACAATTGAAAGCATATCTTCATCATTGTGAATGTACTTGGGGGCTTGATGGGCGTTTACGTGCCTTTGTTGGAAAGACATCGCCTTGTACAAATTATCACCACTTTGTATGATTTAAAACGGCTTCATCTTCATAGGATTGAATAACAAAAATAAACACTAGAAGGCAAGGAAATGACAATCCACTAGCTTGAGACTATAGATCACACTAGAAGATCTGCTTACCTTGAAGACTATGGCAAATTAATTACCACCAGAATAAGAGGCTGGGACTAAGGTTCTACACCTAAAAGAGGTGCTAGACATAAATTGATAGACTTTTCTGGATTTGGAAACTTCAATATTAGTAACGGCCAGTATGAGTCTTTTTTTTTTTTCCCCTGCCTCTCTTCACCCCCCAACACGGGGGCTGGGTCTTGAAAATTACTATTACACCTGCTATGGTACATGAGCTGGGTTTAAAATGGTGATGATGGAAGACGTTCAATTTGGGTATTGAATTTTCCCACCAACTCCCATCCGTGATGCTAAAAGAAAAGAGGGCCTTGGACTTGAACCCACACCTACATTACTTTCCAGATAGCATACCGTGAGGGATGATTTGATCCTTGTTGGTAACATAAACCAATCCAGGCAAAGGAATATGGTAAGGAGAAGCAAAGCTTCCTTGCTGCCTGTGTTAGTTGCCTCTACTCCTTTGACTTGTCTGTCTTAAGCATTTGATCTTACCATCTTGAGTAAGAACAGAAGTAATATAAATTTACAATACTCCCCCCACTAAGGACTAAGATCTATAGAAAATTGATCGAATACAGAAGTAGAAGTAAAGGAGTTTGGATATTTCGAGGGCTGATTATCGAATTTAACATGGTTCTATCATAGTTTTGCGAAGAAACCTTATTTCTTGCCTGTGTGTGCTTGATTAAATAGTAGCTAGGAAAATTTATCATACATATTGTGGATTCATAATTTTAAATGTGTGTTTTACTTTCGTGAGTTACACAACACATTACTATAATTAGCTACTTCTAAATCCTTAGAAAATGTAGTTAATGATTGTATCAATTGGAAAATGTGTGGTGGAGAAGTGGTTATTGTTTTTATTTTTAATTCTTCGTATTTTGTTCTTGGGTATTCCTATAGGATGTCAAGGCGCCTTGTGTGTTTTGGCAATTGGCATATAAGAAAGCGAATTGATCTTGATTTCACTCATGAACGTTTCAACTAAATTTACCGTAACCTTGCAGAGCATGAGAGTGAGGAGTCCTAGGAAAGACAGGGAGGACAGTCACAGTGAGAGGAGAGATTTTCAAGGTGATAGAAATGAACATAGGAGGTCAAGACAAGAGTACGGTGATAGTAGAGATAACCGGGAAGCTAAGGATAGATATGATCGTGATCATCGTGGAGAATATGGAAGGAAGCGAAGCAGATATGATGCTGACCGATGGACGCCTAGTAGGACACCTGGTGTGTAGAATTTTATTTACTCCAGCCAACCCTGCCCTGCATCCCTTCCTTCCCTTTTCTTTTCCTCTCACACATGAATAAAATTATTTACTTCTAGCTGTTTCATAGTTACTAACGTTGCATATGAGAATTTCTGGTGAAAATGGTTTGGTGATGATATTTACAAATCTGGCAGTTAGATCTGAGTGGGATGATGGGAGATGGGAATGGCAAGACACTCCAGGCCATGATGATTATGCTAGCAGCAGAAGGCGGAATCAACCCTCATCATCACCAATGTATCTTGGTGCATCACCAGATGCAAGACTCGTCTCCCCATGGTTGGGTGGCCAGACACCACGTTCTTCAGGTATGTTTTAAAATATGAGAATCACTTGTATGGTCATTCTAGATTATGATACTGAGGCTGAAAGTCAAATACTGATTTTAATATCATGTCTCAACTTTGTGTTACCTCTGAAGCTTCTGCTGCCTCTCCTTGGGATCACATTTCTCCCTCACCAGTGCCTATACGTGCCTCTGGAGCCTCAGTCAGATCTTCAAGTTCTAGATATAGTGGGAGATCCCATCAACTTACATTTTCTTCTGGGAGCTCTCAAGATATTGAGGTGCCTTCTTCTTGCTATGCATTGAAAATTTTCTTTAGATTTACTGTGGCAGAGACTAATCATCTTTGAAAAGAATGTTTGGTATTTTGGAATTAAGTGCTTCCATTTATTGAACTTTTAAACTCTTATAACTTTAGTCATGAGCTCAGTTTTTCTACATAGGATGGAGAGTCAGACAAGACTTTGGTGGATGGGGAGAAGTATGAAATGTCTGAAAGTATGCGTTTGGAGATGGAATACAACTCTGATCGGGCATGGTAAGACTGATGGAAGTCCATGCAGCAGCAAAAATTTCAGTCATTTTGTCAATTGCTAGTTTAATGCATTTGCCTCTTTGATCTAGATCATTATCAGGTTATGTTTTATTGTTGACAAAATTGATGTTTTTTGTACAGGTATGATAGAGAAGAAGGTAGCACATTTGATGCAGATAATTCATCATTTTTCTTTGGAGATGAGGCTTCTTTCCAAAAGAAAGAGGCAGAGCTGGCAAAGAGACTTGTAAGTCGGCATTGATTATTGTCTGAAAATATTTTACCTATCTATATCATTCTGTTACTTTTTCCTTGGTTTGATTATGGGTGCATATCTTTTATCAGTGCTTCATTAAAGCATAATGTTGTCTAAATATGAAACTAGAATTGCTTTGTGCAGCAGAGAAATTCTAAATAGAGCTGTCTGCTTATGCCAGAAATGGCCATGCAAATTCTTGAAAAGTAACAGTGTGGCTGACTGGTACTATTTTCTCATATATTTGGTCAGCGCCTGTAATATTTCAAGCTTAAGCTTTCCCTTTTAATCATTTTTACCATAGCATAAGATCTATAATGTACTCTCCTCTCCCTTTTTTCTTTCCTTTGCCCCCCTCCTAATTCTAAGAAAGGAACATCTTAAGAATCTAATGAGTCAATTTTGTGTAATTCAGTACATTTATATACCAATGAAATGAATGTATGAAATATTTATGGTGGGAAATGAAAGAAGTGGAAATTAAAATGGGTTTCAAATATGGAATTATGCGTGTTAGTTTAAATTGTGTCATCTGACACTGGTCCTTGGGAGCCCATTGATGGCAACATAAGTCAAAGAATAAATTACAATTCATACTAGCTATGGCAGTAAGATCATAAGTTTTGATCTAATTTGAGCCAAAAGGTGCAGTATGCTGATTTTTCTGCCCTCTGCTCCTTCCCAGGCTGTAAACCATAGCTGTAAAGGTAATCTGCCATTTGGAGTTAGTGGATTCCTGTATCCAGTGAAAATAACTAATGCATGCATGGCGTTTGCCCAGTCCACAAAGTTGATTGGGCATCCAAACTTTTCCATCGCTTCCCTTCAAACTACCTTCATGTAGGGACATTCAATATATAATGCAGTGGCTCTCAGTTGCTTTGTTTGTGTAAGTTGTAGCGGTTGTCTTTATGCCAAGGGCATAATAAAAGACAGGTGTACCTTTGATCATCTCCAAAGTTGAAGGTATGCCTTTGTAAATGCCTGTTGGACCATTGTGCTTTATGCCAAGTAACCTAATGACCTCTGTGTTCGCATGGACAGCACTTCTAATCGTGAAACCAATCACCTGGCCTGCCGAGTATAATCTTATTAGTCCAAATAAACATGTTCCCATTTTGTCAGAACTTAATCCGAGATTATTCTTGTTTAGATTCTTTCTGGGCACCGTAATGGTTTACCAAACATTACCAACTGGGCAACCCCAGCCAGTGCAGCCGAGCTTGCTTAGGTATATTGGATTCATAAATCAATTCTAGCTCTTCACACAGAATGCTTTTTGGGGTGCCATTCTTGAGCTGCAGGGATATATAATTGCATTTTCAATCTCCCAATGAAGAAATCAATAGTGGCGGGTCACATCTGGAAATTTTTTGAAGAACATTGCAGGAATTTTTGCCTCGCAGAATTCGGTACCTTTATTGACCTTGACCCACAGTGGTCACACACCTGTGTCATTACAGAAGTGCCAAAGGTGCTTGAGTTGGTTACAATTATCCCATGTAATGATATCCTTTGCTCATAGCCTCCCATTGTCCTTTATTTTATTAATCATATCCAAGCAAGCTTGGCAGACACCCTGCCTTATTCAGCACCTTTCTGAATGAGTTTGGCCATCTATTGTCTTTTTAGGAAGTATGTGCTCTATACCTCTAAGAAAAAGACAATTGATATGGTCAGGTATAATCCCTTGGCATGGAGTGACAAGTGTTTGCTTTTCCTGGTTAATTTGATGGGCTATTCAGTTGATGAGCTTCGTTCAGCTCCAGCTGGAATCCCAAATCAACAATATCTTCCTGTACAGCAAGATTGCCTTGTGATCCTGTTTGCAATAGGAAGTACCATGAAATCATTCACAAAGCAAAAGATGCAACAGCCCATCTCCTTATGTGGCTTCTCTCGATTATGGATAAAATCCTACTAATTCCTTTTAAAATTTATGGAAAATTTGTTTATGGTTGCATACTGCAGAATCAATTTAAAAATCTGTTACGAGCTCATAATCATAGGAATTTTCCTCTTCAGATATACGTGCATGACTGAAGCAAAAAGTAGATTTAAAAAGAGTGCAAATGTATTATTATATTACGTTGTTGCTATAGTTTAAGATATTGTCACTTGCTATTGTTGCCTATTTGTCGTTGTAGTTGTTGGTAGCTGTCCTCTGTGTGTTAGTATAGGGAGAGATAGTGTATAGGTGTCACATGTCTTATGTTGCTATTATATATCTTATTGTTGTGATAATGTTAAGTATTAGGACAGGTGGTGTATAGATGTCAAACATAGTTTATATAAGCAGTTATGTGTTGGTCATTGCCATATGTACTATTTGAAGGCATAATTATCAATGAATATGCAGTTGATTGTTTCATTAAAATTTTTGTTTGGTTATTTTAACCAGAGGTTGTTGGGTTCTCTCTTAATGAGCCCGAAGTTACTATCAACATAGGGAAACATGGAAGAAAAATGCGATCCTATAACAAATTGGTATTAGAGCCAATTTTCATGAAGTTAAACAACTTCAACAGCAATTTGAGGCCTTTATGGCCATGTATAAGGACTGTGCCCTAGTGGAATTCATGTGACAACTCCTCACAAACCTTTGGAAGGAAGTTGCTGCAAAGAAAGGAACACCATTAAAACAGGTGGAAGTCAGTGTGTTTATGGGTGGAGGAAGTCAGTGTGTATATGGGTTAAGGGAGAAGCCAAAGATATCTCTGATGAAGTAACTAACTACATATTCATTGATAAATATGTCTTTAAATAGTACATATGGCAGTTACCTACACATAATTGTTCATTCAAACTGCATTTAACACCTGTACACCACCTGTCCAAATACTTAACATTATCACACAACAATAAGACACATAATAGCAAAAATATAAGACATGTGACACTTGTACACTATCTCTCCCTACAATAACACAGAGAAGACAGCTACCAACAACCACAACGACAAAGAGGGAACAACAACAGCAAGTGACAGTATCTTAAATTATAGCAACAACATAATATGACAATATATTTGCACTGTTTTTAAGTCTTCTTCTTGCTTTAGTCATGTACACATATTTGAAAAGGAAAATTCCCGTGATTATGAGCTCGTAACAAAATCCCTGTTGGAAAGTTTTTGTGAGTAATGTGGCTTCATTAAACCTCCATTCCTTGATGTTGTGATACTTAAATAACTTCAATGAAGTCACATTTTTTACATTTGAGCTTGACCAAAAATGTATGCTGGTTATTCTCCCTTCCAAAAGCCTTCTCTGAAAATTGGTAATCTGCCAAGCCTGTCATTGTTTGAGGAGTTTTATTTTCTTTCTTCCTTTTTCTCTGCACACACTGTGCTGTCTGAGCTCTTGTTTCTTGGATAATTAGTAAGCTTCTGTTGGACTGCTTTCTTTAATTTTCCGACTATATGGATTGTGCAAAATGCAATGTCGTCGTCTTTGATACCGATGCCTTTATCAGCTGATTTTCTGCATATCTTATAATCCTGAATTGCTAGGTAGAATCTTCATTTGTTTTTTTGAGAGCAAAAGATATGATATTGACATATGAATTTGAAAGTAGGTTGTGTTGCTTGAAATTCCAGACAAACTTGAGTGTTGATTTGTCTAGCTGGATTATCTACAAATTTTGGGATCATCAACTGGCACTCTAATTATGTTCTATTTTACTGAGAATAATGCCTGTTCTTGACAATCAAAGTTGTTCATGCTATTTTATATGGAAAATTGGTTAGTGTTTTTACAATCATGAGGTGATGTGAACTATGGTGACTCAGTGTCAGGTGGAATTCAAATGCACTGGCCATGTTAATGAAAGCAGGATTTATTTTACAAAATCTTGTGGGTCCCCCTTCTCCCTACCTACCCCGCACCCACCCACCCCCCCATCCCCACCACCACCCTTCTCTCCAAACACAACCCCCCAAAGAACCAAAAGCACAGCTTATTTAATGCTGCTTACTTTAGAGGAGGACTTACTTCTAACAGATTATGCCTCTTGGGTGTAGACTAGAAGAGATGGTACAAAGATGACTTTAGCTCAGACTAAGAAGCTATCACAGCGCAGTGCTGATAATGCTCAGTGGGAAGATCGGCAACTAATGAGATCTGGAGCTGTAAGAGGCACAGAGCTCCAGACTGATTTTGATGATGAGGAAGAATGCAAGGTCATCCTTCTTGTACATGGTGAGTATTGTCTTTACGTCATGTTGAGTTTAATCTGGTGTAAATTAAATCGTGTATTAGATTGACATGCAATATGGTTATCTTCCTTTGAGCAGATACAAAGCCTCCCTTCTTGGATGGAAGAGTGGTTTTCACAAAACAAGCTGAGCCAATAATGCCTATCAAGGACCCTACATCAGATATGGCTATAATATCACGAAAAGGTTCTGCATTGGTTAGGGAGATCCATGAAAAACAGAGTATGAATAAATCACGCCAACGCTTTTGGGAGCTTGCTGGCTCAAAACTTGGAGATATCCTTGGTGTTGAAAAAACAGCAGAGCAGGTATGATTTTGGAGAATAAAATCTTATCATTTTATGTAGTAAGGATACTGTGTTAAAATTTTTTCCCTCTTTTATGCAAGGTTGATGCAGATACTGCAGTTGTGGGTGAACATGGTGAGGTTGATTTCAAAGAAGAAGCAAAATTTGCCCAGCACTTGAAGAAGGATCAAGCTGTGAGTGAGTTTGCAAAGTTGAAAACAATATCTCAACAGCGTCAATATCTCCCTATATTTTCGGTGCGAGATGAGTTATTGCAGGTTAGAGTATAATCATTTACTCAAATATGTGGAAAGACAATATAACTATATCTGTAAAGGGAATGGGGCTTTGAGCGTATTGCATATTTAAAAATAACAGTCATCTATATAATTAATAAAAGAAAAATGATATAGGAATTTTTGGAAGTTACGATAAATGGAGTACAAGAAAGTTATTAAGTGTTTATAGAAAGACACATGTCCTATAACCTGATAAATGATGAAAAAAGAAACTACTTTTTTTTTTTTTTTTCTGTTAGCATGGGTGCAGCATTTGCTAGTAGTTAATAGTGTCAAATTATTGGAAAATCAAGCATCGACATTGGTGCTACAATAAGATGTGGGTTTTTTATTCTCTTTCTTCTCCTGAGAAAAGGCCTCTGTTTATTAGTCATTTGCAGTGTCCCTGATATTTTGAGTTCTGACCTGTAGAGTATGCAGATGTAATTACAACAAGCAATTTATTTAGCATGTCTTGACATCATTTAATTGAAAATTCAGAAAACTTGATGAAACATGCCATGTTGTTTTTCTTTTTATCTCTAGTTGTTGTGGTTTCAATGAACCATTAAATTCCTGTTGTTTTCCTTGAAATGCAGTCAGAGTTTACAATCACTTGACAAGAACTTGTGATTTGCTGCTCCTCTTATGATATATACCAACTCATATCATGCTGTTTTTTTGCATCGGATAGGTGATCCGTGAGAATCAGGTAATTGTAGTTGTGGGGGAAACTGGCTCGGGAAAGACAACTCAACTGACACAGGTAACTTGGAGGTCTCATTTAAGTCTGATGAGCATAACAAGAAGTGTTTATTGAAGTCATTGGATTTGGAATGAGAAATAAATTTTTTCCTCGTTGATGCTTTTCTTGCAGTATCTGCATGAAGACAGTTATACTGTAAATGGTATAGTGGGCTGTACTCAACCAAGACGTGTAGCAGCTATGAGTGTTGCGAAAAGAGTTAGTGAAGAGATGGAAACTGAGCTAGGTGATAAAGTTGGATATGCCATTCGATTTGAAGATGTTACTGGACCAAACACACTAATTAAGGCAACTTCTAATTTTCCTAATTTTCTCTATTATATTGCTGAGCTTTTATAGTGTGTTGGATTGAAAAATGAAACTTTTCCATTTTTTAATTAGGGTCTTTGGTCTGGTAGTTTGGTCTTACTCACTGTCAGAGAGGTCATAACTCTTGAACCGCATCAAAAATCATTTTTATTATTAGTGTTAAGACACACCTGACTTGAGCGGCAATGTGTGTCCTTAAATCACAACACGAGGTCTAATCAATAATCGGATAAGTTCAATTGTTTATTTGAATGAAATATAGAATTCTTTTTTATTTTGCAGTGTAGCTGCTCTTTATGAAATGATAGATTCGCATTTAGATTTGTCATGATTACAATTCCTAAACTTAGTTTCTATCATCAGTTTTCATGTATATGTATGTGTGGATAAGTTTTGTCTTTGAACGTGTGCAGTACATGACTGATGGGGTACTGCTTCGTGAAACACTTAAAGATGCTGACCTCGATAGATACCGGTATGTAGAACTTCCAAACTTTTATACATTTATGTGGGACCTCTCTACTATCAATATTGTAAGATCTGGTTCTTTGACTATCGTAGTGTTATTGTGATGGATGAAGCACATGAGAGGTCACTGAATACAGATGTGCTTTTTGGTATACTGAAGAAAGTGGTTGCTCGGCGTCGTGATTTTAAGCTTATTGTGACATCAGCCACTCTGAATGCCCAGAAGTTTTCAAACTTCTTTGGATGGTAATTCCTGTTCATTTGCAACTTCTGTCTATGATTTTTAGCAGTAAATTTATTTTCTTTTTGATATGCTTGCAGTGTTCCTGTATTTCACATTCCTGGAAGGACATTTCCTGTCAACATCATGTACAGTAAAACTCCATGTGAAGACTATGTTGAAGCTGCAGTGAAGCAGGCCATGGCTATCCATATTAGCAGCCCTCCTGGGGATATACTTATCTTCATGACAGGCCAGGATGAAATTGAGGCAGCATGCTATGCCCTAGCAGAGCGCATGGAACAGCTCGTGTCCTCCACAAAGAAGGGTGTAAATAAACTCTTGATACTTCCTATATACTCTCAGTTGCCTGCTGATTTGCAAGCTAAGATATTCCAGAAAGCCGAAGATGGAGCTCGTAAATGCATCGTTGCTACCAACATTGCTGAAACATCTTTAACTGTTGATGGTATCTTTTATGTCATTGATACAGGCTATGGCAAAATGAAAGTTTACAATCCTAAAATGGGTATGGATGCACTGCAAGTTTTCCCTGTGAGTCGTGCAGGTGCTGATCAACGTGCAGGTCGTGCTGGTAGAACAGGACCTGGCACTTGCTATCGACTTTATACTGAGAGTGCTTATCTAAATGAAATGCTCCCAAGCCCTGTTCCGGAAATTCAGAGAACCAACCTTGGAAATGTTGTTTTGTTGCTTAAATCCTTGAATGTAGAGAATTTGCTGGATTTTGATTTTATGGATCCACCTCCACAGGACAACATCCTTAATTCCATGTACCAACTGTGGGTTCTGGGTGCACTCAATAATGTTGGAGGTCTAACTGATCTTGGATGGAAAATGGTGGAGTTCCCTCTAGATCCACCTCTTGCAAAGATGCTGTTGATGGGTGAAAAGCTTGGGTGCTTGGATGAGGTTCTAACTATAGTCTCAATGCTTTCAGTGCCTTCAGTCTTTTTCCGGCCTAAAGATAGGGCAGAGGAAAGTGATGCTGCAAGAGAGAAATTTTTTGTGCCAGAATCTGACCACTTGACTCTATATAATGTTTATCAGCAATGGAAAAGCAAGCAATACAGGGGAGATTGGTGTAATGATCATTTTTTGCATGTCAAAGGTCTAAGGAAGGCTAGAGAGGTGAGATCACAGCTGCTTGATATTTTAAAAACACTCAAGATTCCACTTACATCAAGTTGGCCTGATCTGGATGTGGTGAGAAAAGCCATCTGTTCTGCATACTTTCATAATGCGGCAAAACTGAAGGGTGTTGGAGAGTATGTTAATTGTAGGAATGGTATGCCTTGCCATTTACATCCAAGCAGTGCACTATATGGTATGGGTCACACCCCTGAATATGTTGTTTATCACGAATTGATCTTGACTACAAAGGAGTACATGCAGTGTGCCACATCTGTGGAGCCACAGTGGTTGGCAGAGCTTGGTCCCATGTTTTTCTCTGTGAAGGATTCAGATACATCCTTGTTGGAACATAAGAAGAAGCAGAAGGAAGAGAAAACAGCTATGGAAGAGGAAATGGAGAATTTGAGGAAAAGACAAGAAGAGGCAGAGAGAAAGATTAAACTGAAGGAGCAGGAAAAAGCAGTGAGGCAACAGCAACAAGTATCTATGCCTGGTTTGAAGCAGCGTAAATCCACTTATTTGAGGCCGAAAAAATTTGGTCTGTAATTGTATATAGGTTCTACGAGTAAAGCTTTACATATAAATTGCCTTGTACAATTTTGTAACCCATTGGCATAAACTGTAGATTGAAGATTTTATTAATTTTATTTTTATAATAGAATTTACGAAGATGAAATATTTTTGAGCATGTTCTATGTTTTCTCTTCGTGTTTGTTACGTAGGGTTGTGATTATGAACATGTCTAGCAGGTGATCAGTGGAAGAGTTGGTATGGAAATGTAATGCTGTTAAAAGAGTTTGTAGTGTACCATTGAAGACAAATCTATGAGCTTTGTATATCGAATTTGACCAACTTTTGAAATGGATTGACTTAGCAGCAAGGGAGTAGAAAATAGCAAAAAAATCCTAGTAAAGTAGAAAACTTAAAGAAATGAATGAGCCAAGTCAAGAAGTAGAGAGCTTTGAGGAAATGAATGAGCGCAAGTCCAAGTCAAAGTGAACATGGGCTTAAATTCAATAATTGAAGTCGTACTTTCACATTCCAGCCACTGTGCATTGTTAACATCTTCACATCTGCAATTTTAAGCATCCACAAAGGTTCTGAATTTGTTCCTGCTAATTAACACACACTCACACACACACACACACACACACACACACACACACACACTCTTGGCCCAATAAAAATTAAAATAAAAATAAAGAAATGGCAGAATCAGTTCTTTTTAATCTCATAGGCAATATAATTGGTGCTCTCCCTTTACCAGCTTTTTAAGAAATTTCACGGCCATGGAGTGGTGGAGTTGAGCTTGAAAAACTGTAGGTCGTAGTTTCTACTATACAAGTCGTGTTGCTAGATGTAGAAGAAAAATCTCATAAGAGTCATCAAGTAAAGAATTGGCTTAAAAGACTGAAAGATGCTCTTTACGATGCTGGGGATGTACTTGGTGATATTTTTGTTGAAACTTGACTCAGAGATTTAAGGAGCCAAAATAAGGTCATGAAAGAGGTTTGCACTCTAGCTCAAACCAACTTGTTTTCAGGTTGAAGATCGTACATAAATTGAAGAAAGTAATAATGAAAATAGATGCCATCAAAGCTGACAAGCCACTTCACTTGGAGGAATGCCCTTGGGAAATGGGAGTGGAGATTGAAGAAGATGAGAACTTGCAAGAAAGTCCAAAATAAAAAAGGTCTTAACATTGTAACTATTTGAAGCGATTATAGGAGAGAATTTTAAAACTAGGCAATTGATGATTTTTGTAACAATTTTAGAATTGAACACACTTTTTCTACACCTAGGACACCGCAACAAAATAGAGTAACGGAAAAGAAGAGTATGACTCTAATTGAAATGGCTAGAATAATGTTATGTGAAAATGATATACCTAGATATTTTTGGGCTGAAGCCGTTAATATCACTTGTTATATAACCAATAGTTTTCATTAGGCCCATACTTAAGAGAACCCCCTATAATATTTGGAAAAGGTAAAAGACCTAACACATCATATTTTTATCTATTTGGCACCAAATGTTATATTTAAATAATAAAAAAGATCAATTGTCTAAGTTTTATGCTAAAAGTGATGGAGGAGTTTTTCTTGGTTATTCACTTACTAGCAAGACATATAGAATACTCAATAAGAGAACATCAGTTGTTGAAGAATCAATTCATGTTGCCTTTGATGATTCTTTACCTCATGTATGTTTAAATGATGACATGAAAATGTGTGTGCTAATTTAGATTAATTTTCTTTTGAAAATAATGATCATGATATAGAAACAATCATAAAGGAAGATCTTAAGAAAGATGACTTAAATGACTCAATTAGCCATGATCTTCCTAATGAATGGAAATATATTAAAGCACACCTTAAGGACCTAATCATAGGTGAACCATCAAATAGGGTGCAAACAAGATCATCCCTAAGGGATATGAGCAATCTAGTGTTCTTATCCTAAACTAAGCCTAAAAATGTAGATGAAGCTTTAAAAGATAAGTTTTGGATACAAGCAATGCAAAAGGAACTAGATCAATTCACTAGAAATGAAATTTAGGATTTAGTATCTAGACCTAGTAATAGAATAGTAATAGGAACAAAATGGCCATATAGAAACAAATTTGATGAAACCGGTTTAGTAACTAGGAATAAGGCTCGTTTAATGACTAAAGGATATAACTAAAAAGTCGATTTTGATAAAACCTTTACCTTGGTTGCTAGGTTGGAAGCTACTAAGATGCTTTTGGCATGTAATGCTTTCAAAGACTTCACACTCTTTCAAATGGATGTAAAAAGTGCCTTCGTAAATAGTTTCATCAAGGAAGAAATATATGTAGAAAAACTACTAAGTTTTGAAAATAGTAAATTCGTTGACCATGTTGATAAATTAAACGAAGCGCTTTATGGACTCAAGAAGGCTCCTAGAGCTTGGTATGAAAGTCTTATTAACTTATTGATAAACAAAGGGTCCTCTAGAGGAAAAATTGGTACAACAATATTTACAAAGAGTCACAAATCAAACACGTTAATTGTACAAATTTATGCAGATAATATTGTATTTGGAGCTACTAGCTTAAATCTTGTAGATGAATTTATTGAGTGGATCAAGAGTGAGTTTGAAATAAGCATGATGGGAGAACTTTCTAGGTCTCTTGTCACATGCCCACAGAGTCCTTTAGTAGTATCAATGTAACATGTAACAAACTGAAGTTATAGACATTTATATTAATCTATTTGAGGATTTCAGAAAGATATATGAAGATACAAAAACCAAAATACATTGTAGTATGGATAGTTATAATATGATTGAATGTTGATTAGAATAAGAAAAATATTGCATACATATAAGTCATATATAAGAATGACATTATAAAAGTCCCTAGTCATTACATCATAACTTTACAACTTTACAAACATTAGTCTCCAAAAGACTTCATTACATATATCACTTTGATTAAGTTCTCAAGTATTAACCAAAATTATACAAACATTGAGCTTAAATCACTCATCACTTAAAAGATTGTGTCATCTCTTGAATTTAAGTCTTGATTTTCTTTGCTAGTTATATCAGCATCCATGCCTTGATATTAATCTTTTCTATTGATTCCTATAAACAAACAAGCTATTGGAGTGTGAGCACAACAAGCTTAGGGAAAAACCAAGTCTTAACTCACCTTAAACAATGTGAAGCAAGTTTATTGACAAACATATGCAGTGTAACCAACATAGTTTAGATGATTGGAATCCAAATCAATGGAGATCTATGCCCTCTCTGGGGGGTTGAAGAACCAAGTTTCATAATTCATGCCTAGGAGAGACAAATAACTAAGGAAGGATAAATTCTTTTCAAACTTGTTTGTTATTTATATTTACATATAAGTAATATAATCTTAATTTTACTATAGAATTCAGAAACTCTACTAAGTATCAGTCAACTTTCATCAGGCAACGTCCTTCGGTGCTTACTTAGTTCATAAAGTGCTGACAGCTCACGGATAACCTTAATCAAAGTCACTTGATATAGTTCAACATTACCTTAGGGCCAAGATGCTAATATGTGACGTGAACATCATGCAAATGCCAATTATGCCTTCGTGCAATGCATGTTCGTTTCACTTAAAGGTCAATTAGAAATTATACCATATTACTTAGTGACTACATCAATTATAAACATTCCTCTGTTTACATTACACAATCATAAATAAGTAGCTAGTTACCACTTTTGATATTAAAGTTTATCATTCACTCACACAACATATAACATGCATTATTCCCTAATCTCCATGCATATAACCAATTTCAGTTATATTTAAAAGCACATGCCACTACATTACAAACATAAATAATATGATAAGATTCGAGTTACTCACCCATGCATCTTTGCTTTATCATCATAATAATCAATCGGAAAATCCAGGTCTTGACTTATGGTTCTCATAAGATAACAAACATGCGTTGCTAAGTATATAACTATAAAGGAAGTTCTATTAGTGCATAAGTGTCCTAAATTCGTGTCATCATTTCCCTCGTTTATGGGTCTATAAGAAAGTATAAGTATTACAAACCTAGCATATGCTCCATTTGTAATCCTATGACCCAAATTGAGCAAGATTCTATAGGAGATCTTGAGCTAGTATTTGTATACATATTATTATTATTATTATTAAAAAAATAGGGTAAAATAGGGGACCACCAAATCATGGTCGTGATCAAGATCGTGATCACTATCACGAGCATCATCACACCTGTGATTCTGCAAAATTCCAACACCTAATGCTATTAAGTCCTTTATCACGATTGTGATCATGCAAACTTCAAACACCTGAAGCTATTAAGTCCTTTGTCACACTCGTGATCATCTAAGCCCTTATTTATGTTTCCAAAACTTCGAAACTTTACACTTTCCAATGAACCACTATGATCTTATTTCTAGTAAAGACACTTCAACGCCAACATATAAGGTTGATACATACTCTTTACCCCTACATATTTGCATTAGTCATACACACTTATACTACACTTGTCAATATATATCATTAACCTTATCAAACAAGTAAAAGTCTATCATATCTATGATTTAGGTTTTCAACTATCAATTTCATTACTTAATGTTTACTTATCTAACATTAATATCCATAGCAACCCTATATTCAACATTAGCCATCATGAACGCTAAACAAAATCAGTTATCCTACAAGATTAACATAACAATTTTTACTACCTATCTCTTACAATTCATAAAGACTCATTTAAACATAGAGATCAACTTAGTTCTTAAATCTTTCTTCAACTTCATCTATAGATTCATTGGAAGATAGATTATTTTGATAAGAAAATTATGGAAAAATTAATGAATAGGAATAATAAGTAATACTTTATCTAATTTAGTCTTAACTTGAAAATGGAAGCTCGAAGTGAATTTTGAAGAATTTTGGAAGAAAAATTGATGAAGGAAATGTTGTGTTTTGGGGGATGAAAATGGCACTTGCTAGGGGAAATTCTTGGGGAATTATTTTGTCAAATAACTTTGATAATTATCTCTAATAAAAGATAAAGCCAACTTTGACCACATAAAGAGTTATTGTATATGTCAAAGTGCATGTTAAGTAAGATGGGGAAAATGAGTTGTGGGCTTGGGTTTTCATGCAAAATTAGGCTTTTTTAAGCCCAATGCATCAAGAGACAATAGATTTACATTAGAAATTTTATTAAATAGAATTTTCTTAAAATAATCTATAACAAAATTCTTATAACTTAAAGGTTGAGTTTTAGAATACAAGCTCATAAGAAAATTTGAAACTAGCATAAATGGATAGATAATTTTGAAATAGATCAATTGAAATTTTGAGTCTCTACTCTTAAATAACTTATTCTACAAATGTTAATATAAGTAAATCAACTAACTAGACCATTCATTACTAACTTTTATAGCAACTTTATATTGATTTTAATTATACTTTTTAAACTTAACTTAAGACAAAACTCAGGGATTACATCTCCAAGTAGAAGAAATCGAAAATGAAACGTTCATCAATAAATCAAAATACACTAAAGAATTATTAAAGCGTTTTAAATGGATAATTGTAGAACTATACCTGCACCCAGGAGCATAAGCATAAAACTTGATAAAGATGATAATGAAAAAAATGTGTGTGAAAAGTTATACAGAGGGATAATAGGTAGCTTGTTGCACTTAATGACCTCTAGAACCGACATCATGCTTTCGGTATGACGATGTGCACGATTTTAATCTTGCCTAAAGGAACCATACTTAAGTGTGATTGTAAACCCCTAGATTTTAAGCCACAGTTTATGCTTAAACCCTAAACCTTAAACCCTAAAGTCAACAAATCTATATCAAACCCTAGTAGATTTAGATCCGATAATCCTGCGCTCTTAACCATTAAACAACGAAATTGAAATAATTGTGAAAATAATTCATAATAATATAAAGAAGTTTAAAAATATTATATTCATTAATTTTTAGTGTATTTCATATCCGAACAGGATCGCTTTTCGAAAACTGTGCCCATGTATACCTGCTGATGAAAATATTCTGATAATACCGTTAGATCCGTAAAAATACAAGGATTTAAAAAATATCAGTTTTATAATTTTTCGGTATCTAAAAATATAAGATATAGCTTAATTATGCGTATTTTCTTTACTACTGGTATTAATTTGTCTTATCTACTATTCATAATATTATTTTACACTATTCATCTATCTTTACATTTTCTACACCTATTTTTACACTCTATGATACTTATTTTCTACTTTTACATTTCCCATACATCTTCATTCACATCATATCTTACAACTTATTACTTTCAATTAACAAAAATACAAAACAAATCAAAACAGACTATCTCTCCCTCTTTCCTCAATCATGCCGGCCACCTCTCTCCCACATACACACATTTATTTTTTTTAATTATTTAATTCACACAATTTTCACTCCTCAAAACTTTATAAATATCCCATCTCTCTCAATTCTTTTCACACACTCATTTATCTTACCAAAACTCTCTCAACTTTACTCCACAAATTCTCTCTCCTAAAAATCTCTTTTCTTTTCTTTACTACCCATTTTTCTACATACTTTCTACACACAGACTGCACCAACCTCTCTTAATTTACCAACAAAATTTCTACTTTAGGTAAATATTCTTATTTATATCTTTCTACTAGGTCATGTAACTTAACATGATTATGGTGTATGTTTCTTAAACATTCAAATGTTATAGAAGCAACACTATGTTCATGTTTTGTTTTTGTTCATGAATGATTTTCGATTTATTATTATGTTGTTTTATTTATGTACATGTTGTTATTATTGTCCTAACTTAACTTTTATATTATACTATCTATATTTATGTATCTACATATATTTCTTAGAGCATATAAGCTCACTAACATAACCGTTATTTATTTATTTATGCTTGCAATTTATTTATTTATTTTATGCTAAAACATTAAGACTAGGCTTTCTAGTCTTAAACTTGACCTTATCAAGTCAAAACAATTTTCTTATTTTTTTATTTTTTATTTTTCTTTCTTTGGACTTGCCCTTGACTAAGTCCAAAAGCCTTGAAATCAAGTTAAGGCTTGCAATACTTGATATTTATTTATTGCTCATTCTTATACTTTTCTATTATTATTATTATTATTATTATTATTATTATTGTCATGTTACTAGCAACATATTCATACTTCATGCATGATCATATCGATAGTTCTCTTAATAAAAATAAAAATAAAAATATTCTTTCTTAAATAAAAGAAAATAAACCCAACTTACTTTAAAAATATATTTTTATCACTTAGAAAAAAGTTTCATTAAGACTTAAAATTTTATTTCAACTAAATACTTTACAAAGGATTTTTGACCAAAAATCGCCATAGATTCTGAGTGTTGATGATAGACAAACCTTTAAAAAAAAAAAACTAAGAAAACTCCTCATTTCATTTTCAAACTACTATTGAAAGACCTTAAGATTATAATACTTTTCAATAAGAGATTCCTTAAAAACTTGATACAAAATTCTTACTAATAATTTTGATAAGAACAATGATCAACTCAAGTTTTTCAAATAAGTTAAGAAATCAACTCACTAAGTAAAATATACTTAGAAAATAAAGATTTGGGAATAACTTAGAAACACTAAAGTTTTAAATCAAAAGTTATCTTTTAAGAATCTAAGAAAATAAATTATATCACATGCTTAATGACTTAAAAATTCTTAGTTTTATTTCCAAACAACTTAACATAACTTTGTCAAACTTCACTTTTTCAACTACCAAAACAAGATTGTTTTATGAAAATCCATCGATTAAGACAAAATCATTAGAATCATGTGTTTGTTATAATTTACAAATGTATTAAAAGGATTTTTCAACTATATATATATATATTTATATATTTCCTATGGAATTTTTGGTTGATACAAAGTTAGAAAAATCATGTTTTAAAGGTGGGAATTTTCGTATTGATTATGTACCATGTCTTTTAGAAAACCAAATGACCTTTTATGAAAGAAATAACCTTAGAAATGGATAGATCTTTTCGAGTAGGTAGAAAACGGTATATAATATGCGAAATTTCAAGTTCAAATGAGCAAGTTAGGACCATTTTAAGTTGGAATTTCACCGCATACGAATTTTGACGAACTTAGTGAAATGAAATTGTAAGTTTAAGTAAAACTTCCAAGAAATACTCATTTTAGGTGTTTCTTTTGCATAGGTGATGTGGAGTCCGAGCTTCCTTACCCGGAGGATTACTTTGACTAAGAAGCTTCTGTAAGCCCTCGTTTTCTTAGCAACTTGAATTCGATTTTGGAAATTGGAATCGGAAACCGAAACCCTAAAAGAATACCCCTGAACCACTTTGACCTAGAAACCCCATGTCCGGTAATCCCAAGAACGAAACCCCAGAACAATAGAAATGAGTTAACTCCAGAATATAGTCCTAAATAATTTATCAAAACATAAAAAAGATTAGATTTCGGAACAATTAATTCGTTTCGGACCTGATTGGGATCTGTTCTCAAAAACCGGTCCTTAGGACTCGGAAATAGAAAAAATAATATATAGGACTCCCTAGAATCGAAATTCAACAAGGAATTCAAAAATACAATTATAGTAATTTTTCGGCTTGTAAAAATTACAGTTATAGCCTTTTATCGTATTTTCATTACTACCGGTAATTTATTTATCTAATCAACTGTTTGATTTCTTTTATACTATTCATCAAGTACAGTCATCCATATCCTATTCTTACATCCTTACAACCTATTCTTACATTCTCACATCATCTTCCTTACATTTTCTTTTCCAATACAATTTTTACTATTTAAATTACTTATTAAATTTGAATTTTATTACACAAAACAAATCAACACACACTTTCTCTCTCTCCTCTCTCTCAAACCCTCCCCCTTTGTACATGCCACATTTTGTTTCTTTTTTCTTTCAATTAATTATTCATAGAAAACCCTAATTATTTTCCTATATAATCTCTCTTTCACCTTTCACTTTTTCACTTTCTCTCTTTTTCTTACAAATCAAACTTTTGGAAAGTCTTTTTCTCTCCCTCTCCTCCCTCCTTTGCCGTGAGCTTTCTCTCTCTCTCTCTCTCTCACACACACAATTTTTTTTCTTTCAAGTGTTCTTCTCTAAACAATAAATAGATAATAGATTTTGACCCTACCACAATAAAAACATATAATGGCAAGATCATATATGTATGGTTCCACAAAAAATCCCTATGAGATTTATGCTAGGGATATGGAAACACTAAAGCATGATATTCTTGCCATCACAATGTATAGATCTTGTTATTAAAGTTGACTTACTAGTATTTTACTATATTATTGTCATATATTGCTCTTATGGAAATTTTGTGCACATATTTTTATTATTACTCTGATCTACATATTGTTTATGTTGCATTTGCATCCATGACATGAGTAGTATAGTAGATCTATTTATTTAGAGTACTTAAAATGCCATAGTTACTTGTCTTACATGCATGAAAGATTTGCAATATGATAAGTCTTAATGAAGGTGTTGCAAAAACTTAAGATCTATTTCGTTTCTGTCAAAAAGAGATTTTTGAAAATTCGGATCTTGAGAAAGAACCATTTAGAAAACCTATTTTCCAACTCCAAAATGAAGACATTACATGTAAAATAAAGGGCTTAGGTAATATGTATCATAAAGGAGTGATTTTTATAAGATGAGCTTAGTTTTACTAAGAGAAATTTTCAAAACAAGAAAAGGATCACAAAAGTTAAGTTAAAGCTATGTCTCAACACCAAGAAAAATTTTGAAATTCGTAACTAAGGTGAAATGCTAAGAAAACACTTATTTTCCAACCCTAAAACAAGGGTTTTATAAAATAAATGGAAGCCTTAGGGAGTAGGTTTGATTAGGACTTAATCTTAGAAAGATTAAATGAGTTTTTTAGAAGAAACAATCTCAAAAACAAGTTCCCAAAATTCGGATCTAAAAATGATCTCCATTTAAACACCTATTTCCAAATATCAAAATGAGGATTTTAATAGAAAAATAGAAGCCTTAGGGAATAGATGTAATAAAGACTTGATTTTGATAGGAGTAAATGTGTTTTTATCAAAGTATAGACCTAAAACAAAGGAAAAGTTTCCAAACTTGGATCAAACAATATTTCCATTTCCTAAAATTTTGTAAAATTCATCACTAAGAAAAACCCACATTTAAACATCTATTTTCAAACCTTTAAATGAAGAATTTTATTAAGGTATTAGGTATATAAGTTATCAAGGCTTTATCCTAGTAAAAATATTGATGATTTTCAAAGAGATAAAGCTAGTTTTCCCAACCAAGTGTTTTTGGTTGCAAAGTAAAAAGTTTTCCAAAAATTCTTTTTAATAAAAAATCATTAAGGATTTACATGTAGATAGCTGATATCATTTCATTCATGATAATAACTTATAGATATTGTATGCACATATAATATACTTGGTAGGAATAATGCAATTTTCACAAAACAATTTCGGAAATGCAAGTTTTGGCTACTGATAAGATCTGATCCGAGCATTATGAGATCTAAATATTTTCAAAACTTAAGAATAACATCATAAATAGATAGATCTTTCGAAGTAGATAAAAATCAATAACTTATTTGTGAAATTTCGAGTTAAAATGACCAAGTTATGGCCATTTTAAGTTGGAATTTCTATCTACCACGAACATTACGGACTTTAGAGTTTTTATTTAATAAGTTGGAATTAGTTATGGTATGAAATACTCATTTGAGTATTTCTTTCGTTTAGGTGATTTTGAATTGGGAAAATTCTTGTTTCTGGATCACTACCATTAGAGACCGGTGTCCATGGCCGAATGAGTTCACTATCCTTAAACTACATGCTCTTGATTGTGCTTGTAATAATAGTGGCATTAGAACTAGGACAAGATAAAATTAAAATGTGCATGTGAGTTCTGTTTGATTGAATTGATGATAAGAATATCGAAATGGGAGTTGTTATAAATGTTTATATGATTTAGTGTAGTATTGAAGTATCTGAAATATCTATGATCGCCTATAATTTGCTTAAATAATATGCCATGATCTTATAATTAAATTGACCATGCATACCATATGTTGAGTCACATTAAATTTATTATTATACCTTTGTGGGAAGAAGACATAATAGCTAGGCAACGAGTGAGCCTGAAAACTCGAATGTTAGCATGGAATGGCCTGAATTAAAATGGAAGTGGTGTAGGCACTTGAATCAACTACAAAGTCAGTGAGTGGGTGGACACCTGAATTAACCACTATGTAAATGAGAAAAATTGAAATCTATGGTCGTACGGGCCTGAAACACCTAACCTCGAATGGAGCGCGTGAATCCATTCAACATAGGACACTCGGAAATTCTAATGTATTGTATGCTCACGTGCTTGTGCATTTCATATGAATGTTAATATAACTTGCTTGTCCTATTGTTTGTTGAAGTATTTAATTTGGGAGTGAAACTCACTAAGCTAGCTTAGCTTATACCCCCATAGCTTCTTTTTGATGCAGTTCCCGTACATATGGCTGCGTCCCCGGACTTGGCCAAATATGGTAATGCGAAGTTAGGAGTGTTTCCCATCAGAAGTTTATGATTAGCTTCGTATAGTCTTTCATAGTAAACCTTAAATGCTCGGGTTATTACTTAAAAGATAATATCTAGACTTTTGTTTAGCAGGGGAATGCCCCTTAATATTTTGTAATTGATCTCGAGATATCTATGGTTTATGTTTTTATGTTTATTCTATCAAGTTGAACTATCTATCTCTGACAGCATATGTATTCTATTGTCATAAGGGAATGCCTTACATCTAATACAAGACTTTTGAATGACTGTGGTAGTGATTCTTAAGTCTCGTTTAGCATGCGGCAGACTGTTACATTTAGGATACCCTTTAGGGCGTGACAGCTTCTGCTATTATGGCTGAGTGAGTTTGAATTCTTACATTTTGTACTTATGCTTTTGCTTGTAGTTTAACGATACTAGACTTTAGAAAAAGATAAAATATGATGGTGCATGTGTTTTACTTATATGATTGAAATTATGTTAAGTATATCGAGGCGGAAATTGTTAAATTAACCTTTGTATGATTTAGTATAGAAATGATTTGTTTGCAAAATTTTATGATCACTTATAAAGTGTCTAATATTATGCCATGACCACTTAAGTAAAATTATTCATGCGTGACACATAGTGAGTCACGATGCATTCATTACTATACCCTTGGTGGGACAAGGGCATAGTAATGAGGCTCGTAGAACCCGAAAATCTATTCTATGGCTTTGATTGCTTGTAATAAAATGGTGGGTGGACACCTAAAATAAATACAATTTAGAGGCTAGTAAGAGCTCGTATAAAAACTACAAAAAATTTATTTGTGAACTATGGCCTTGTTACTTGGAACACCTAACCATCGAATGGAGGGGTAAATCCGTTCAAACATATGATTCGTGAAAAATCATATGTATTGTTTGCTCACGTGTTTGATTGCATCTTACATGCTTGTTAAATAATTTTTTTGAATATTGATTTGTTTGAGTACTTTATTTGTGGAATTAATTCTCACTAAGCAAGAAGCTCACCTCCTTATAGATATTTTTTGTAGCACCCCTATCTATGGTTTATGCCCCGGGGTTATTTCTCCCAGACGTTACCTTTTGGCTTAAGGAGTTTTTGGAAGAAGTCAAAGACTAGATGTAGACTTAGACTTCTACATAAATCTCTAACGTATTTAAATTAAATAGACTTTTATAGACTTCATATCTTAATAGGGGAATGCCCCTTTGATATTTTGTAAGACCTTTTTATTTCCGTATTTAAGATATTACGTTATGATTTCCATTCTTAAACTGCTATATGAATGTCTTCTTAAAAAACTTGTTTCAAAGTTGGTCCTCTATGATCGTGAATGTATGCCTTACACCTGGTATCGAAGCTTATGGGATGACTAAGGATGTCATACTTAAGCTTTAATATTGAGTGTGGCGGACTGTCGCATTTAGGGTACCCTTTAAGCGTGATAGCAGTAAAACACATCTTTAAATACCTTACGAGCACCATTGAAATTGGCTTATAGTCTTGTGATCTTGTTGGATACTTTGATATCAAGTTTGCCAAATGCAAAGTTGATAGGAAAAGTACAAGCGATACATGTCACTTTTTTGGGAAATTCCTTAATATCTTAGCACTCCAAGAAATAAAACTTGATTGCACTTTCAATCGCCAAGGTTGATTGTGTGGTAGCTGGTAGTTGTTGTGCCCAAGTTTTATAGATGGACCAAATGTTACTAAACTATGGCCTTAAGTATGATCATGTTCCAATTCGTTGTGATAACACTACTGCTATTAACTTAACAAGAAATCTGATCTAACACTTAAGGACTAAGCATATTGAAATTAGATATCATTTCATAAGAGATTATGTCTAAAATAATGACATTAGCTTAGAATTTGTTGACACAAATAATCAAATTGTTGATATTTTTACAAAATCCTTGAGTGAGGATCGATTTTGTACCTTGCATAGAGAATTAGACATAATTATGCTAGATGAGTGCTAAATATCATGGAGCCAAATTAGTGATTTTGAGCATAATGAGCAATCCTTTAAAATCACCTCATCTAGAACATGTTTTTAGGTTCACCTCATATGTTAGACATGAAATTGTGCTCGAATGAGACCATTTGATAAGCCTTATGCCTTGTTGAATGTATAATGAAGTATTTAAGTCATGTTTGCCACCTTAATGCTAACTTTGTGAAATCCTTCAAATCTTCATCTAATTTGCACTTTACCATGACCCTATAAGCTAATGAAACATGTTGAACATGTAGGTTTTGTATTTTTGATAAAAAATGCACTCTTATGCGTGTTAGTGAAAATTAGCTTCCATTTAGGATTGCTTGCACACTATGAGTTCATATTTTGTTATCTTCGCTAAAAATATACTTAAGCAAGTGCATTTCATCCATCTCTTTGTGTTTGAAGCATGCTTGCCAATTACAAATGAGTTTGTGCAAAATTGAGCATTTCAAGACCAAACTATAGCATAAACGTACAAAGAAAATGGACAAATTCCTCCTTAATAATTTCATCATAACAACTTATTGTTTAGGACCAAGAAATGACTAAAACAATTCAGTGTAATATAATGTTAATATCACCTAGTTAAGGATCACTTTTTGGTGAGCTTTCTTTTGCAAAAAAATTGTGTCCCATTTTCTTCTAAAATTTTCTTTCGGGTAGGAACAACTTGCAAAAAGTTGCAGACCAGCTTGTAGGTAGAAATCACGCCAATACTTATTAAAATACGTTTAATACATGTACCAACTTGCAGGTATGCTCGACTGAGACGTGTATTTAAACTTTTCTTTCTTTTTCCTTCATTTTTTCTTCCTTTTCTCCTCCATGGCTCCCTTTGCCCGAACCTTACACTCCATTTCTTTCCTCTTGAAAAATCCCCTCTCCCATACCTCCATAAACCCATTTTCCTTTCCCACTACTCTCCCCTCTACCTCCCCTCAATCTCTCTCACCTCCATTCCTCCTCTTTCTTTGCCCATATTCCCTTCTCTCACTATTGAGAACTCGATATCCTCCATCATGCCACTAAGGATAGCTCTTGGCATGCTCCTCCTCTTTCGCCTCAGTAATGATGCCTTTCTATTTCTCGACAAGAAGCATGCAGATAGGTATGCTTTGTTCAAAGATTTCCCTATAGATGTTAGTCATAATTATGATACTCAAGTTATTTAATGTTTTTCAACTTGCACAAATTCTTGGTTTTGATAGAAATAACATTCTTAATAAATTGGAATTTTCACCTAAAGTGAATAAGAAGCTGTTAAGCTATTCTATTGCAATTTGACTAATTACTTGGAGGATGATGGTAGTCTAGGACTTGGGATGGAGACCGGTGTTGGTGGAGCTGGATTTGTACGCAATAGGTTGTATACATATTTGTATGGCTTTAGGATTGAAATCAATCACCATGATACATGTAGTTTCATTGATGTAGATGATGGAGGTGTCCACATGGGGAGTACTTTTGATGGAGTTGGATTTTATGAAGAATTATTCACTATTGCTGCTTGGTGGCCAATTGGCACGAACTGCACAATTTGTATGCTTCACGCCTTTCTCTTCGGTGAAGGTTTCTTCATCAATTTTTAATTGAAAGTTATGTTCCTCATAAAGAGTAGCAAACTCAAGTCACTCAATAAGATCTATGGGCTTTGGTGAATATTGAAGAGATAAGAAAATCAATTACTTTGACCTTATGTTCCGATACTTCAACATTGTAACAAATTGAAATACTTAAGCTATCCTTCGTGGGAGCCGATTAATTACCATTCTCTTAGGGTTTATGGAGGTCGAGTTTTGTATTGAGACTTACTAAATTCCAGTTCCCACCTTCACCAGGAACACCATTAATTCTAGCAGATGGAAAAAAGAAAATGGTAGGTGGATTCGCAAGAAACCCCTAGAGCCTTTGGTTGGTGGTGGAAACTTACTTCTTGGTTCTAATGCGAATTTAGATGATGATGAAGAGGTGCCTTTACAACTCTTAGTTCATCCAACTCTCAATTGCAGGAGCTCTACACTTACATGGATGATCGATTTAGTGTATTTCAAAATCAAATTTTTTATCTCCAATCCGACTTTTAGTCCTTCAGCTATAATTTTCAAGCCTTCGTGAATCACTTCTATCACATTCATCCTTGCTAATCTCCAACTGACGATCATCTTTCTTGATTGTTTTCTGTTTTAGAATGTTAGTTTAGGATGGAAAAAATGGTTAGAATATCTACACGAGCTCCCTACATAAGCTGTGATCGGGGCTGTGCAGGGTTGTTTTTAATGAGAATATCCTATACGGCCTATGTAGGATAGTTATGTAGGGTTATTTTTAACCTTACCTATAAATAGCCGCGTTAAATTATTTTTAAAAGATCTTCTTCTCTTTCCTCCATCTTTTAGAGAGAAATAGCCAACTTAGAGTAGAGAAACATAGTTTTTCATTGAAGATCACAAGATAAGGATAAAAAAGGGGTTTTATCATGAATCAACTCTATTTCTCTAGATCTTGTTCTTGTTCTTGTTCTTGTTCATGTTCTTGTTCTTGTCTTTTTACCCCAAGTCTTGAGAAACCCTAATCCTAATGCAGTAGATTTGTCATTTATTTAATGAAATTTTATGTTTCTTAAATCTATTCATGTGTTTTCTTTGTTTATTAATTTAATATGCACGTAGTATTAATATAAATACATGATTCTTGTTAAATGGATTGAAAGAGCATTTAATAAGGCATAATTACATGAATGGTGAGGTTTATATGTGATTCTAGACATAGAAAAACATGAAGTATCAGGAAAAGATTAAATCTTGATAAGGAATCAAGATCTTTAATGCAATCTTGTATTTTTTTATGATGAAAGACATTTCCATTAATTCATATGAGATTAGAAATTAACTTGAGAGTTCAATATGAATTTTGATGAAAAAATTTAATGCACAATCAAATATTTATTTGTTCTAAACTATACTTAATTAGTCATAAATATATATATGTGTATTTTGTGCATATTTGTAGAGTTTTTTTTGTAGATTTTTAGCAAAACAAGAGCATGTCAAGGACAAAACATGAGCATGTCAAGGGTCAAGTCCAAGGTCAAATTTAGGCCTCGACATATCAAGATTTAGGACTCGGCATGCCTAAAACCAAGGCAAATATCAGAGTAATTATCAATGGTCAAATTTAAGTCTTGACATATCAAGATTTATAGCTTGACATGCCCCAAACCAAGGTAAATATTAGAGTGATTGTCAAGGGTCAAATTTAGGCCTCGACATATCAAGAGTTAGGGCTTGACATGTTCAAAATTGAGGTTCGAAGAGGCATGTGTGAAAAGCTGCCGTAAGTCAAGTTTATGCACAACAAGGGAGGCACGACGAAGGATCAAGTTTGGGCACAACAAGCGAGGTGCGACGAAGCATTTGAGGGGCGACAAAGCTGATGTGGACAAAAAGAGCCGTTGAAGTACATTTAATACATGAGAGATTATAGATGTTGTGTCTAACGGACTTTCAAATTTCAAAGGCTATTTAAATACTGTAAGCCACTAGTTTTTTAGTAATATAGTAAATCCTAGAACCGAAAGTCAAACCAAAATCCTAAAGTTAACCTAGTTATACATTTAGTCTAGTGAATCTAGGTCCGACAATCTCGTGTTCTTAAACCATAAATAACGAAATTAAGATAATCATAGATAATAGTTCGTAATAATATAGGAAAGATTAAAAATATTAGATTCATTAATTTCTAGTATTTTTTGAATCCGAATGGGATCAATTTTCGAAAACCGTGTCTTGATACACCGGATAGTGAAAATATTCCGACAATACCATTAGACTCGTAAAAATATAAGCTTTTCAAAAATATTAGTTTTAGAATTTTTCGGTAACTAAAAATATCAGATTTATGCCGTTTATGAGTAATTTCTTTACTACTGGTATTTTAATTGTCTAGTCTACTATTCATAGTACTATTCCTATTATTCATTACTATTTCACTATCTCTACTTTTTCTTACTACCTATTCTTACACAATACCATACTTATACCTTACAATTTACCTTTCCCATACAATTTTAATCACATCACACTTTACATATTACTTATTTTTATTACAAAACAACAAATTTAATTAAATTTTCTGCCCTTTTCCCTATGTTGCCGTCCATCCCCTCTCTCTCATCATTCTCAATTTATTTTCCTTTTCATTTTATTTAATCACATCTAATTTTCACTCCAAAATTCTATAAATACCCCATTCCTCCTTCATTCTTCCACACAACTCATTTTCATATCAAAACTCTACCAATCACTCCATAGACTCTCTCTCTCAAATTCTCTCCCAAATTCTCTCTCCTCCCCACAAAACCATTTCCCACATATGACTACAACCACTTCTTTTCTTCTTCAACATACACATAACTTTAGGTAAAACTTCTTACATATACGCATCATGTTCATATAACATAGCATGTGTCACGCCCCAGAGGGTATCCTAAACGTGGCAGTCTGCCGCATATAATATTAAAGCTAATGAGTGACAACCTTAGTCATGCAGGAGCTTCGATATCATATGTAAGGCGTGCTTCCAAGATAGCAGGAGACTCACAGGGGTATTACATTTAAGTAGATAATAAAAGCATGCAAGAACTTATATAAATAAACATGGAATATTCATTGGATAATAATCTCTTACATCTTTTTGGGGGCATTTCCCCGTCTCAAATAGTCTTGATTAACTAAACCATTAACAAGGTATACATAAATATACTATAAGCCTACTATAGAGATTTTCTTAGAAGTCTATGTTCAAAACTAAATACATATAACTTCTCGTAAAAACTCCTAGTAGCTTTGGCTCATACTTGGCATACGGGGCTCCTTAGTGACAACCATAGGTAATCATACTGTAACAAAAAGCTATAGGGGTATAAGCAAAACTAGCTTAGTGAGAGAACTCCTATCTATAAAAAATTTTCATATATCAAACAAGTATTTACACAATCATATGAGAATGCACCAAATACATGAGCAAACAAAATACACAAGATTAACCGGAAATTATGTGTAGCATGGATTTTACGCCCTCCATGTCGGGGGTTAGGAGGTTACAGGCCCATATGACCATCAACATTTGTAGATTTGCTGGCTCCTACTCGCCCTGTAGACTTTCGGACTCCTACTGGCCCATGTAGACTTTCTAGCTCCTACTAACCACCACTACAACTTCCTCGTTTCCCCACACGAAGAATATTAGTGAAATAAATGTGACTCACAAATATGATATGTATGAATCATTTTCAATATAAGCTTAACCAATTAATGTTGAGTTCAAGTTAAAGGCGATCAAAACAATACTCATCATATCAATGCAAGAATCACAATTTATTTATCAATTTCTCTTTCAATATTCTTAACTTATATTCAACCAATCATAAATCCAAATCACACAATATTTTTTCATTTATCTTTTCCTTATTTTCTAGTGCTACTACTTACAAGCACAAATAAGGAAATGTAACTTAGTAAAGGATTAACTCACTCCATATCGGTAGCTCCTAATCGAATTAGTTTTCCGGGAAAGTGATCTCGGTCCCTTCTTCACCTAAACAAGATGAAATACCCACAATGAGTCTTTCATAGAATTTCTATTCTTGACAACTCTAAATCTATCTTAAAATCGCGGTAAAATCGGAATAGAGGAAATTTCAACTTAAAATAGTCATAACTTGCTCATTTTAACTCGAAATTTCGCATGTTATATACCGTTTTCTACCTACTCGAAAAGATATATCTATTTCTAAAACTATTTTCATCAAACTAATTTGTTTAGGTTCAGAAATAGGGGTGACCAGATTCACCATGAATTTTCACAAAACTTGAATTTCTTTTTAACAAAAGCTCATTTAAAAGAGATAGATTTGTAAAACCTTTGAAATGTATATACATATATTTATTGACTCATATCAAAATATATGAAGTTAATGAAGTTGTCTTAAACTATAAATTTTTGTAAAAGTAAAGTCTTCTAAAGAAATGTAGGTCTTTTGAAAATTCCTCTTATTGTTATTAGAGAATATTTCAAGTTATGAGTAAATTTCCTTCCCTTAGTCCTTTAAATTTTCAAAGAATGATTTTATTTTCTTAGTTTCTAATACTTCGTGGAAATAACAACAATTCTATCTTTATAGAAATAATTTCCTTGTTTCTTAAAATTATTATTTTCATGACAGGAATTTCTTGTTTGTCAAACTAGTATTGAAAAAGTAGAGTTTAGTAAAGCTTTTATTTTACTTAAGAATTTCTTCCCATGTTATGTATGTATTGTAAAATTTTCCTATGGATTCCTCTAAAATTCTTTAGAAAAGTTTGTTAAGATAAAATCCTTGGTTTTTATGAAAATTATTTTCTACTTTAGTTTTAAAGAAAAATTTCTATTTTAAGAAAACCTTTCCTTATTTATTTTATCGAGACAAAAATCATTATGGTCATGCATGAATATGAACCATAAAGCTATGAAACATAAGGAAACATAATGACTTAAGGAAATAAGCTAGTAAATAAATCAAGCATTGGAACCTTAGCTTCATCAATGTATCCCGAGACTAAGAAAAGACTAGTCCTCAAAAGAAAAAAAGATGTTTTGACTTGATGAGGACAAGTTTAAGACTAAAAAGACTAGTCTTAAAAATAACATGAAAATAAATAAATTGTAAGGTAGTAAATAAATTGCAAGGAAAGTAAATAAATTGCAAAACAACAGAGTTTATATGCTCTAAAAGATATATATAGCTACATAGATATATTTAGATAATATACATAGAAGCAACACAAAAGAAATTTGATTCATGAACAAAAACAAAGTATGAACCTATTGTTGCTTTCTTTAACCTTCATGGTTTAGAAAACACACTAAACTCATACTAAGTAAATGAACATAAGGAAACTCTAAAGAAGAATTACCTATCAAGACTAATTTTTGGAGAACTTTGAGAGAGAACTCTTGTAAAGAATTTGAGAGAGTAATTTTGTTGTGTATGGAAAGTGTGAAAGAAGTGGAAGGAAGAGGGCGTATTTATAGAAAAATGTGGGAGGAAATTTGTGTTAATTAAATAAATGAAAATAAAACAAATTGAAGAGATGGAGAGAGGGGCCTGGCACAAATCTTGTAGTAGAGGGGAGAGAAAATTTATTTATTTTTTGTATTTTTGTTAATGAAAAGTAAGATATGAAAGATGTGAAATTGTATTGGAAATGAAAATTGTAAGAAATAGAGGTATGGTTTGTAAGAGTACGGTGTAAGAAAAAGTAGAGATAGATAAATAGTGTAGAATAGTAGAAAATAGTGAAATGTAAAGTAGACATGACAATTTAAGTACCGGTAGTAAGAAAATACGCGTATAATTGCAATATCTGATATTTTTAGTTACCAAAATATTATGAAATTGATATTTTTGAAAACTTTATATTTTTACTAATCTAATAGTATATTCGGAATATTTTTACTAATCTGAGCCCCGGGAAACGCTTTTCGAAAACTGTATCCGGTTGTGCTCAAAACGAATCGTGGTTAACTAATCTGATATTTTAAAGCTTTCTTAGGTTATTATGAACTATTCTACATACTAATCTCTTACTAACTTTCCTAGGGTTGCTTAAACGGGAATGTCAGACTTGAACGGTTACAAAAGACTAGGGTTTTGTTGACTTTGGGATTCCGGTTGACTTTCTAATTAGGGTTTAAGCTTAATTGATCATAAAACTTTGGGGGTTTACAGCATGAGCTTAGTGTATGTTTCTTAGACTCATGAGAGTTAAAAAAGCAACAATATGTTCACGTTTATATTTTCCATTATGTTATTATTGTCATATTATTGTTGTTATTTTGTTAACTTCTTATTTGTATCTAACTAAATATATTTATGTACCCATATATATTCTTTAGAGCATATAAGCTCACTTGTTATTTATTTATTTTCATACTTTGCAATTTATTTACTTATTTCATGCTATTTTAAGACTAGTCTTTCTAGTCTTAGATTTGTCTTCATCAAGTCAAAATAATTTTCTTTTTCTTTGTGGGATTAGTTTATTCTTAGTCCCGGAACGCCTTGATGAAGCTAAGGTCCCAATACTTGATCTTAATATTATGCTCTTATTTATTCTTATATATATCTTATCTTATTATTTAATATTGTCGTATTTCTCATATCTACATATTCATGCATGAACATATTGATATTGTCTCAACAAAAATAAGAGGAGTTTTCTTAAATAAAGAAAGATAGGAACTCTCTTCAAAAATAAATCTTTGTGATCTAGGAAATGAGTTTTTCCATAATAACTTAAAGTTTCATCTTAACAAACCTTTTTCCAAAATTTAGATAAGTTCATCACAAGTTTTTAATAATACTATATGGGATTTCATCAAATAATACATAAAGTAGAATTTTAACATACTCTCTTTTCAAACCAATGAAATAAAAAAGTTTCTTTAAAACTTAATATTGCTAATTCTTTATTTAACAAAGGTTTTTTAAAATCACTTGCAAAGTTTTCATCAACACTCTAAGATACTAAGGTTTAGATAAGTTCTACAAAATCATCAAAGAATAATCTTTTAAAGATGAGTCTTACTTAGGAAATAAAATTAGTAAATAACTTAGAAGAACATTATTATTTTAAAGGGGAACTAACTTTAGGAAAAAAAAATTCAAGCAAAGATAAACATAAACATAACTACCTTAAGGAAATTTTTGTCTTACTAAGAAATATTTAGAAAAAGTACATTTTTCAACTACTAGAATGAAGTTGTAGGAATCTTAAAAGGACAAAAGAATTATTTTAGAAAATTAAATTATTCTCAATGATAAAAGAAGGAAACACTCACTTATAATTACTCAAAGAATTTTTTTTTTCAACAAACTAAAGTGAATTTTTCGAGTCATAGCCTTTTTCTAACTTTTAAGACACATTGTTTTATAAAAATCATTGTTGAGACAACACCACTAAATTCATGCAGATAATATGAGTATGTATAATATATATATATATATATATTTAAAGTATTTTTCAACTATACAAATATTTATATTTTTGTATCGGAATTTTTGGATGAAGAAAAGATTGAAAACTTGAGTTATGAAATCTAGAATTTTTGTAACAGATCTGTACCCCGCTTTTCCTGGGCCAAATGACTTTTTATGATAAAAATAACCTTAAAAATAGATAGATCTTTTCGAGTAGGTAGAAAACGGTATATAATATGCAAAATTCTAAGTTAAAATAAGCAAGTTATGGCAATTTTAAATTGGAATTTCCATTAATACGAATTTTGATGAATTCAATAAAATAGAGTTAGAAAATTAAAGTAGATCTTGGATGAAACACTCATTTTGAGTATTTCTTTTGTTTAGGTGACGAGGATCAAGATCTTCTCTTTCCCGATGATTACTTTGATTAATAGAAGATCGCTATGGACGAGTGAATTTCCTTATGTTTTATGTAGTTACACATGTGCTTATAGAATAGAGCACTAGATGTTAGGAAATGATAAAAATTGATATGCATGTGGGTTAGCATGGGGGTTATGTATATGAATTGCTATGTGTGTTCAATGAACGATAAGAATATCAGAGCCTGATTTGTTGATTGTTATAATTGTTTCTATATATATTGCTCTGTGTGCACATATTGATTGATCGCCTTAAATGAATTAATGTTGGATTGGAATCTAATGTAGCAGAAGTAATAGCCAACAACTATGTGGAGAAAAATAAAAGGAAGTGGTGAAATCTAGCTTAGGCTGACTCGTAGGCCGCGGGCCTTTATTCCAACGCCGCCAGCCTTCATGCATCTGCAGGCAGCTTTGAAGACTTGTTCACGTTCGCTTCATTTGGGCTCACGCCAGCTCTTAGGTCGCTAGCCTTTCAATATAAGCCATCGACGTACTTTCCTAGGCTGCCGGCCTTTTATCCAGCTTTACTTATCCGAATTATTTTATTTGTTTAGATTTTGAGTTTCCTTTTGTCTTCTATATATGAAACCTAGTGCGAGAAAATAGATTATTATCTTTTGTTGATTTGAATATTTGAGAGTATTTTACTCCTTTCTCTCAAAATATCATATTCCTTATGTGGATTGTGTATTTGATGCCAAATTACCTAGTTATTCATTGAATCAATAGATATTTGAAGATCACAGGATGATATTCTAGCGTGAATCAATGTCTTAAGATAAACCCTAGGTTGGATTTACGTTGTACGCTGTGTCAGTTGGTATCAGAGTTGCATTCGTTCTTGGAGAAGATGCCTCCTAGAAGACAAGCCAATCGACGTCGTGCTGCAGTAGAAGATGACCTGGATCAACGGATTGGACAGATGATGGATGAACGTATGGGTGCAATGGAACGACAGATGGTAGAACAACTCACAGAGAGGATGGCTACGATGATGAAAAATCAGCGTAATGCTAACCTTAGGCATGACAAAAAACCTAACCCTATTCCAGAGTTTGATGCGGAGGAGGATGATGTATCATCAATGAGTGAAAGGCGTTCATATGAAGGATTGCCTCGTGAGCGTGGTAGAGTTCGTGTAGTGGAGGAGGATAGAAGAAGATGGGAGGTAAGTATAAGAACAGAAGTTCTTGAGTTTTGAGGGAATCTACAGCCAGATTAATTGGCTGGCTACTGTAGAGGAAGTTCTTGATTTCAAGGGTATCCCAGAAGTTAAAATGGTACAGTTGGTGGCAACCCTATTGCTTGATAGGGCCACAGCTTGGTGGCAGCAGACAAAGTTGACCCGAGTTAGATTGGGTAAACTAAAGATCACCTCTTGGGAAAAGATGAAGAAACATATGAGGGCAGAATTCCTACCTTACAACTTCCAGGATATGGTAAATCTGTTTGATCTTGTGAGTGTCTTTGCTGCACATCAATGAGCTTTGATTCTTGAGAAGCAACATAAGTGGTCTAGTAGCGGATTTTCTGGTGGTGGTATGATAGGTAGTGGTAGTGGAAAAAGTGGTGGAGTGTTGAATCATGTTGGTGGTGGGGTATCTAATAATAGTACTGTAGGGCGCAATAACAAGCCAAACCCTAGTGGTCCTAGCAATAGTGGCTTAAAATGCTTTAAGTGTAGAGAGCCAGGTCATAGGCAATCTGAGTGCAGGAAGGTGGAGAAGAGGGCAGCGATGTTTGTTGAGAATGAAGAAAGAGGTGAAGAGGAGGGAGTATTTAAAGCTGGAGGAGATGGTGAGCCTATTTTTGATGATGAGTATTGGGAGGAGTTCCTAAAAGGGGATGGTCAGGAGACATTAGTAGTGAGGAGATCTTGCATGACTCCCAAAGCTGCTGAGGAGGATTGGTTGCAAACCAATATCTTTCAGTCCACCTGTACCATTTTGGGTAAGGTGTGCAGATTTATGGTTAACTCTGGCAGCTGTGAGAATATCATCTCCACAGAGGCTGTGTAGAAATTGGGGGTTCAAACTGAGCAGCACCCAAACCTTACAAGCTAGCATGGTTGAAGAAAGGTGGAGAGGTAAGTGTCTTAAAACGTGCTTTCATCACATATTCTATTGGGTTTAAATACAAATACTCTGTTTGGTGTGATGTGGTGACCATGGATGCCTATCACTTGCTCCTGGGTAGACCGTGGCAGTTTGACAAAGGAGTAACTCATGATGGTAGGGCTAATACCTATAGCTTTACATTCAAAGGGGTTAGGATCATGCTTGTGCCAAATAAAGTTGGTGAAATCAAGCCTGTGAAACAGGGTAATAATTCTATTATGTTATCCTTGGCGAAGTTTGAAGAAGAGATACAGGAATCTGAAGTGGTGTTTGCTTTGGTGGGTAAGGAGCTAGTTGGGGATACAGTAGTTCCTAAGGGAGCAGCCAGCCTTGTTAGTGAATTCCATGATGTATTTCCTATGGAGTTGCTTGATGGCTTGCCACCACTCAGAGATATTCAGCATCAGATTGATCTAGAGCTTGGTGCTTCTCTTCCTAATAGGCCACATTATAGAATGAGCCCATCTGAGCATGAAGAACTGAAGAAGCAGGTAGAGGGCTTGCTAGAGAAAGGGTTTATTTGGGAAAGTTTGAGTCCTTGTGTTGTTCCTACCTTATTGACACCCAAGAAGGACGAGTCTTGGCGCATGTATATAGACAGCCATGCTATCAACAAAATTATAGTCGGGTACAGATTTCCTATTCCTAGATTGGATGATTTACTTGATCAGCTGAGTGGGGCAAAAGTGTTTTCGAAGCTAGATTTGAAGAGTGGTTATCATCAAATCCGCATCTTAGTTGGTGATGAATGGAAGATCGCTTTCAAGACCAGAGAAGGATTGTATGAATGGCTGGTCATGCCATTTGGGCTATCAAATGCCCCTAGCACCTTCATACGAGTGATGAACCAGATTCTGAGGCCTCTTATTGGCAAGTGTGTTGTCGTGTATTTTGATGACATACTGGTTTATAGTGCAAATCATGATCAACATCAGCCTACGAGAGGTTTTGACTATTCTGTATAGAGAGAAATTTTATACCGTTGCTAAGAAGTGTACCTTTATGACTACCAAGGTAGTTTTCTTGGGTTATGTGATTTCTGATGTAGGATTACATGTTGACCAGTCAAAAGTGGATGCCATTCGGTAATGGCCTAGACTTACTTCCATTACAGAGGTGAGGAGCGTCCATGGTTTAGCATCTTTTTATAGACGGTTTATTCATCACTTCAGCAGTATTATGGCTCCATTAACGGATTACATGAAAAGTGGGAAGTTTGAGTGGTCAAAGGGTGTAGAAGAACCTTTTGAGCTCATTAAGAGGCGTTTGACTTTAGCCCCAATATTGGTGCTTCCAGAGTTTCATCAGCCTTTTGAGCTTCACTTAGTTGCATCAAAAGTGGGAATCGGTGTTGTATTGAGCCAGAATAGTAGGCCTATTGCATATTATAGTGAGAAGTTGATAGGGGCGAAATTAAGGTATAACACTTATGATGTTGAGTTTTATGCTGTGGTACAGGCAGTGAAGCATTGGAGGCACTATTTATTCCACAGAGAATTTATCTTATATAATGATCATGAGGCTCTAAAACACCTTCATAGTCAGGATAAGGTGTTAGCTAGACATGCCTCCTGGGTTGCATATTTGGAGCGTTTCACCTTTGTTGTGAAACACAAGAGTGGGGCTTCAAACACGGTTGTAGATGCTTTAAGCAGGCGGAGGACTTTATTGAGCAAGATGCAAGTTGAGGTACTAGGTTTTGATTCATTCTCTGCTTTATATGAATCTGATCCATTCTTTTCACGTATTTTGACCCGTATTCATGATGGGGAGAACACTGATTTTCTGCTACAAGATGGATTTCTATTTAAGGGAAATCAACTTTGCATTCCTGATTGTAGCCTAAGGGCTAAGATTATCCAAGAGCTAGTGAGGGAAATGTGGGAAGAGATAGGACACCACATTTAGTCCTGGCATCTTATTTTTGGCCTTCTATTAGAAAGGAGGTAGATAGATTTGTGCAGGGATGTAGGGTATACCAAGTCTCTACGGGATCAGCTACCAATGCTAGGTTATATTTGCCCCTACCCATGCCATCTCAGCCATGGGTGGACGTTAGCATGGATTTTGTCCTGGGTTTACCAATGACACAAAGGGGTAATAATTCCATATATGTGATAGTGGATCGATTCTCAAAGATGGTGCACTTCATCCCTTGCAAGAAGACAGCTGATGCTGTGCGTGTGGTACAGTTATATTTTAGGGAGGTGGATCGATTACATGGTTTACCTTCTTCTATTGTGTCTAATAGGGATTCCAGGTTCTTAAGCCACTTTTGGAGGAGCCTTTGAAAGATGGTCAACACCCAATTAAACTTCAGCAGTGCATACCATCCTTAGACTGATGGTCAAACAGAGGTGGTCAAAAAATCCTTGGGTAACCTTCTACGAGTCTTGTAGGGGAGAACATCAAGAGTTGGGATCTAAAATTGAGCCATGCCAAGTTTGCTCATAATCATGCCATCAATCGAAGCAATGGTTTTAGCCCAATCTAGGTTGTATATTCCATCATTCCTAGAGGACCTCTAGATCTTCTGATGGTTCCTGATCACATTAGACTCCATAGAAAGACAGTAGATTTTGTTTACAGCCTACAGGAGATCTATCAGACTGTTTGCAACAACTTGGAAAAGTCTGTAGGTAAATATAAAGCCTTGGCTAATCGGAAGCAATGTCACATGGAATTTGATGAAGGTGATTTTTTACGGGCTATTCTCACTAAGGATAGATTCCTAGTGGGTGAGTATAATAAGCTTTATGCGACGAAGGTTGGTCCATTTGAGTGTTAGGAATTTAGGGATCAATATGCAGCGGAAATATATTTTCGTTTTCAAATAAAACGAACCCTAAATTCTCAATTACGGATCCATGCGATTCAATCAAATTAGAACTAATAGAATTACCTTTTTGATGCTTTAAAATAATGGAAATTCGGATATGAGATGTTGCAAATGCGAACACCCTCTACTTTATTTACACGAATGAATTTCCAATCGGATCTCTGTGTGTGCTAGCATGTAGGAACAATTCCTAATTATTGGGAATCTCTCTCAATAGGGTTTCTCACTTTTGAATTATAGAGTTTCTCTATAATTCTAATGTGACGGCAAGCGTCTCTTAAAAATCCTAGGGGAGATCACCGTGTTCTATTTATAAGAAACTGTGCCATAGTCAATTGCCCTAATCTTATTAGGGATTTTAATGGTTATTAGGAATTCCAAAAGACACATATAAGTTATTAGGAATTCCAAATGACACACTTCTTAAAAAAATTATTGTAATTAATAATTATTTATTAATCTTAATCTTATTAAGATTAATAGATATTTAAATAGTATCCATATGGCTTAGGATACATCACTAGCAATCTCCCACTTGCACTAAGTCTAGATAATTCCCTATGGGTTTATTAAAATAACCCATGATCCGATTGATTCATTCTTTTTGTGTGACCATGTAGGTTCACTTAATGTTAGCAGTAGCCCTAAAACACCTTTTTAGACCCACAAGATATAATTGGTCTCTAGCAAGTCATTATGCCTACCCAAATTAAGTGAATATTGGTGATCCAACTTTTCCTATTAGCTGTTAGTTATTTAATCCTTTTGTTACACGGTATCTTGTAATTAAACATAATATGTGGACCAATACACTTTTATATTGTTTAATCACATATTTCTTGAGTGCAGAGTATGACTGACTTAAATAAATGATATTGATAACTCCTTATCAGTTCATTCGAGCATGGCCATGCATTTCTCAGTCTTACTCATCAAGAGGCCCAAAAGATATCTCTCTCAAATTAATGTGGTGTATGCTCAAAATTAATCCAAGTTCGAATATAGAGAAGAATTCATGAGATAATCACAAGTGTATTTTCTTGTTGATATTGTAAGGAGCCAATTCCACCGTATATGAGGAGTGGCAGTTAGTTACACATGCTGTATTCCAGATTACTAACAAGTGGCAAAAGATAAGCAATCCTAGCTTAACAAACATATTCTGTAAACTAATTAAAATAACAAACTCATGGGCTATTACTAAAGCATGCTACTATGGACTGAACTAACACTGGCCCACAATAAGGCCCAATTTATTATCAGCACATTTCATTAAGTTCAATCCAGCATTCTTGCTTAATTCACCAAACATAATCTGCACCTCACTTGGACATATCTTGCACCCGAACACGTGGATTACTTCTCATCACAGATTTTTAACCTCATTCGAATCCCTCACATCATCTTCCCCTCCTTCGAAAACCTTTGTTCACAAAGGTTATACCTTGAACCTCAAAGCTAGATCTGTATAAGACTCCCAACTAGCTTCACTTTCGGGTTTGTTTTTCCACTTCACTAACACAATCATGTCTGTTGTAGGTCCTCTCTTCACTAGTTTTCTTTCCAGTATCAGCTCTAGTCCCAAAGGCTCGAGGTCTTGGAGTGTTGGCAAAACAGTGGTGGTTGAATGGCGACCAGGAATGAACTTCTTCAACTGTGAAACATGAAATGTGGGATGGATCGTCGAGTCAACAGGGAAATCAAGTTAGTAAGCTACTTCCCCTATCTTGTCAATTATTTTGTAGGGTCTGAAGTACTTAAGGCTTAGTTTCTGATTTTTATGCTTCCTGATAATCTGCTGCTTATATGGTTATAACTTAACAAGAACCTACTCTCTAATTTCAAAAATCCTATCAGACCTCTTCTTGTCAGCCAAGATTTTCATTCTATCCCGTGCCCTCTTCAAATGAAATTTTAGGGTTCTTAGTGTCTTTTCCCTGTCCGAGAGTAGCTTGTCCACAAACTCATTCCTGGAATCACCTCATAAATATGGCAGGTGTATTGGTGGTGGATGTATAATACTTCAAAAGGTGTTGCTTTGGCTCTTGAGTGATAATTGGTATTATACCACCATTTAGCCAGAGTTAAAAACCCACTCCATCTCTTAGGTTCCTCGCTAGTAGTATACCTTAAGTAAGTTTCCAAACACCTGTTCACTACCTCTGTTTGACCATCGGTTTGGGGATGGTAAGCTAAGAATAACCTTAATTCAACACCTTGTAATTTAAAGAATTTGTTCCAATAGTGACTAATAAAGATAGGGTCCCTATCACTTACTATAGAATTAGGAAGACCATGCAGCTTAAACACATTATCTAAGTATAACTTAGCTATCTGTGGAGCAGTATAAGGATGTGTCAAGCTGACAAAATGAGCATATTTGCTGAGTCTATCTCCAACAACCATGATTACATCCTTACCATGTGATTTGGGAAGTCCCTCAATGAAATCCATTGAGACATCAGTCCAATAGCCTTCTGGAATAGGGAGTGGTTGTAGCAACCCAGGTTGTGCTACATTCTCATACTTATGGCGCCGAAAAATTTCACATTCTCTTACATACTGCCTAACATCCATCTCTATGCCCTTCCAGTAATAAACTTCATGTAACCTCTTAAAGGTTGCTTGTACCCTTGAATGCCCACTAATTTCACCATCATGATACAAAGACATAAGTTTTAGTTTGAGATCTGAAACAAGCCCCACTACAATCCTTCCATCCTTCCTTAACAGCCCATTGTCAAACAAAAATCCTTTGACTAATTCTCCATTCTTCAATTTTTGTAATATAAGTGCAAAGGGTTTGTGAGACTCTACACTGGATTAGATTTTTTCCAATAGTTCCACAGTAAGGCCCACCGTGTAAACCATAGTCTTCAACCCTGTAAACCCTACACAAGAAAGAGCATCAACTGCCTTGTTAGTGTATCCACATTTATATTGGATCTCATAATCCAAGTCTAGTAGTTTAGTTAACCATTTTTGTTGACTACTAGTGGTTAATCGTTGATCCAATAAATATTTAAGACTTTGATGATTAGTCTTAATTATGAAGTGTCGGCCCATCAAATAATGTGTCCCTTTGTCCACCGCTTGAACCATAACCATCATCTCCTTTTCATGTGTGGACAACCCTTTTTGTTTCACCCCTAAAGCCTTCCTTAAATAGGCTATTGGATGCTGGTCCTACATTAATACTGCTCCTATTCCTTCATCACAAGCATCTGTTTCAATAAAAAATGTCTTAGAGAAGTTAGGTAACCTCAAAATAGGAGCTCTAGTCAAAGCCCTTTTCACCATCTCAAAGGATCTTTCAACTTCACTATTCCACTAAAAATTGTTCTTTTTCAACAACAATGTGAGTGGTTTCGTTAATACCCCATAACCTTGTATAAACCTTCAATAGTAACCAGCAAGGCCTAAGAATCCTCTTAATTGTTGCACATTAAGTGGTATAGGCCATTCTTGCACAGCCTCTATCTTCTTGGAATCTGTTGTAACACTATGCCTAGAGATGATATGCCCCAAGCACTCAATGTGAGTAGCTCCAAATGTACATTTGCTACGCTTTAAAAATAAAGTTTCCTTACATAATACTTCAAAAACCAACTTCAAATGCTTTGAATGTTCTTCTAACCTCCGACTGTACACCAAAATAACATCGAAAAATATTAAGACAAACTTCCTCAAATACTCTCTAAACAAGTCATTCATCAAACTTTGGAAAGTGGATGGGGCATTGGTTAAGCCAAAGGGCATAACCAAGAATTCATAATGCCCAGCATGTGTTTTGAAAGTTGTCTTATAAACATCATTTGGATCCATCAAAATTTGATGATATCCCAATCTCAAATCAAGCTTACTAAAATAGCAAGCTCTAAACAATTCATCAAACAAGTCATCAATCAAGGGTATTGGATATCTATCCTTCACCGTTAATTTTTTGAGCTCACGATAATCCACACACATTCTCCATGAATTATCTTTTTTCTTTACAAGAACCACAAGAGAAGAGAATGGGCTATGGCTAGGTTTGATAGTACCTTGTTTTTCAACATCTCCTTAACCACATTCTCTAATACCTTCTTTTGTACCATTGAATGTCTATAAGGTCTAAGGTTAACTGGTTGTGCACCTTCAGATAAGTGAATCTGATGCTCATGACCTCTCTTGGGTGGTAGGTTATGTGGCTTTTCAAATAGATCATGGAACTCCTCCAATAACTCTAAAAGATAAGGTGGTATGGTCTCAATTAAATCTTTTGCTGAACCCAGCTGGTTAGCCACTACCATCCAGCATTGTACTTCAATTGGGAATTCACTCTATACAATCAATTTATAAAGATTATCCCCATCTACCACCTTCACAGAATCTTTCACTGCTTGTAATAAGAAAAGCTTACGACAATAAGAAAATTCCATTGTGAGATCACAAAAATTCCATACAATGTTTCCTAACTGTCTCAACCATGGCATACCCAACACCATATCTTCACCTTCGAAAGATAGCACATGGAAATCCGCCAAAAACCTCTATCCTTATATATCAAAACTGAATTTGGATATAAATCCTTTGGTGAACACAGGTGTTCCATCTACCAATGCTACCTTGACTGTCTTAGTGTTGTAAAATTGACAACCCAAGCCTTTAGTAGCTCCTTCATCCAGAAAGTTTAAGGAACTACTAGAATCAACAAACATACTTAACTTCCTCTTCTTATAATAAGCCAACAATCTCATCATGTCCCATTCTTGGACTTGATTAATAACATTCAGTGTTAATTTGGATAATAGTTCTACTTCATACTCAACACCATTCACAACTTCTTCCTCCTCATCCACTAATAACATTTTGAATGGTTTATTTTTACAACGGTGACCAGGATCGAAGGCCTCATCACACCAAAAACACTATAGCTTCCTCCACTTTTCTTCCAATTCCTCTAGGGTAAAACGTCTAGGTTTTCTGGGAAAGGTTTGGGATGAAGGTGATGTTATTGGAACATTTCTGGAATGGATAGGATTGTGGTTATATTGACTAGTATTAGGATCTTTTTGGAAAGATGTTGGTTTTTAAGTAGGTTGAAGGTTTTGGTACTGGTGTGAAACTGGTTTGTGGAAGAGTGTTGTTGGTATAAATGGATTTAAAGGTTTTGTGAGGGTTTTTTGTAGCTGTAAGAGTAGTTTCTTGTAGCTTGGCTAAGGTGTAGGCATGCTGTAGAGTTTGTGGTTAGAACATTCTAATAGGGTACTGTATTTCCAGCTTTAACCCACTTATGAAGGAACTTATCTTATGACCTTCAGTCAAATGTACCATCGTGGTTAAATACTCAAATTCAACCCAATATTCCTCAAGAGTTCCATGCTGAAACAATTCTTTCAACGCAGCCATTGGGTCCTCAAACATTCCCAATCCAAATCTTTGTTGTAACTAGGGATGCAACCGGGGCGAGTTTGAGACGGGTGAAATAAGACTCGAACCCGACCCGCATCCTAATAGGATATCCCAAACCCGCCCCGCAACCTTATAGGGTTTTTTATTCAATATCAAAACCCGCCCCTACAGGGTTTTGACCCTGACCTGTTGTAGACACCCAATTTTTGCCCAATTAATTAAGGCTTAAATTTATAATAAAAATTAGTATTATATTGAGCTCATAAAAAATGAGAGAATGAAAATAATAATAATAAAAAAGGGAGTGAGAAATATAGAGAAAAGAAAAGAATAAAAAAAAAGAGAGAATAAAAAAAGAGAGAAAATAAAAAAAGAGAGAGAATAAAAAATAGAAAGAAAAAATAATAAAATGAGAGATAATTATATAGAAAATTATTTGAGCTCAATATAGTATATAGTTTTATTATAAATCATTTTTAAAGTTAATTAAACAAAATTTTCATTTTTGTTTAGTTAAACTCATTTTTCCAAAAACCTTAATTAGTGATGAGTTAGCTACATGACCAAGGCACAGGCCAACGGCCTAACGGTTCAAAACATTGACACATGAGCTTAGGTGCGAGAGGAGACCCAAGTTCGATCCTAGCTAAAGGCAAAAATTTTGCTATTTTTGTCTATTTTTTTGGATTGTCCAACCAAAAGTCATGTTGGTTCACATACTTGGGGTTACAATTCCATCAATAAATCTTCATTAATTTTTTTTAAAAGTAGATACACTCAAGAGGCATGGGATACATTAATTTTGGACCAAATTCGTGCATCAAAGTAAGCCAAAAGACACTTCAATCAAAGCTTCAAAATTGGGAAAAATATGAAAAGTTGTGACTCTTCAAATTTGATTCATGGCAAAATTGAATGAATTAATTCAATTAAACTCATCCAAACGAAGAGTCATGAAGTTTAAACACTCGAATCGTGTCTAATTCGAAGGATTAATCATGACTCGACTCCCAAATTCCCAAACGTTTTGATGAAAGAACACAACGATTCGTAATCCAACAATTGAGCATTAATGGATTCACGAAACGACAATTAATCTTAGCACTATAAATAGGATCACCACACAAGGCAAATGCACAATTCAGTTTCAAGAAAAACACATTGAGAGAGTGAGATCTGAAAATTCGAGAGTTTGTACAAAATTTGCAAAATTCGCAAATTCGAAGCTTGTTTGGAGTTTTTGATCCAACTGAAGTGTTTGGGAAGTGTTTAGGAAGTGTTCCTAAGGTTCTAGTGTGCTTGGATTGGATCGAAATTGAGTTGCAAAGCTCTGAAATTTTTTTCCTAAATTGCCGCGGTACGACCGTCGAGAAGCACCACCGGAGCCGCCCCTTGCCGCCGTTCTGGGTGCACGCCACCACCTCCAGGAGCTCCGCTGTCGCACCAGAAGTCGGGCCGACAAACTCCCAGCCGCCGCCGACCACCAGAGCCGCCGGAATCCTCCCCGAAGTGCCGCGACTTCATCTTCTTCGCCCGACTGGTCAGATCCGACCCGAAACCCGACCCGAAAATCCGAAGTCCAACCCGCCCCCTGGTCAACGGTCAACGGCCAATGGTCCACATCCAGATCAGCACTCCAGATCTGATCCGAACGATCCAACGGTCCAGGTTCCTGGGGAAAGAAAGCAAATTGATTATTGGTTTCAATCTACTTGTGCAGTCAGCGGTCAACAGTCAACGGTCAACGGTCCACATCCAGATCAGCGCTCCAGATCTGATCCGAACGATCCAACGGTCCAGGTGAGTTTGGATTAAATTTTTCAATCTAAAATATTTTCATATAGCCTTAAATTTGCTATGAAAATAATCAAGTTTTCATCAAATTATTCTCATAAATTTGCTATGAGAATAATCAAATTTTTCATCAAATTATTCTCATAAATTTGCTATGAGAATAATCCAAGTTTTCATCAAATTATTCTCATAAATTTGCTATGAGAATAATCAAGTTTTCATCAAATTATTCTCATAAATTTGCTATGAGAATAATCCAAGTTTTCATCAAATTATTCTCATAAATTTGCTATGAGAATAATCCAAGTTTTCATCAAATTATTCTCATAAATTTGCTATGAGAATAATCCATGTTTTCATCAAATTATTCTCATAAATTTGCTATGAGAATAATCATGTTTTCATCAAATTATTCTCATAAATTTGCTGTGAGAATAATCCATGTTTTCATCAAATTATTTTCATAAATTTGCTATGAGAATAATCAAGTTTCATCAAATTATTCTCATAAATTTGCTATGAAAATAATCAAGTTTTCAATCAAATTATTTTCATAAATTTGCTATGAAAATAATCAAGTTTCATCAAATTATTTTCATAAATTTGCTATGAAAATAATCCAAGTTTTCATCAAATTATTTTCATAAATTTGCTATGAAAATAATCAAAGTTTTTAATCAAATTATTTTCATAAATTAGCTATGAAAATAATCATCCAAAGTTCAATCAAAATATTTTCATCAAAATTGATTTTCATGTAGCATTAAATTAGCCATGAATTATCATAAAATGATTTTGGACAAATGATTTTGGACTTAGAAAAATGAAATGAAAATCAATTGATTTGATCATAGGATCATCAAAAATGGTTTTCACAAAAATTTAAAAATTTAATGAATTTAAAGTGAAAAGAGTTCAAAAATTAAAATTGATCAACAAACTAAAGTTCTTTTTTAAAAGAACTACGTTTTGTCTGATCTCGATTAGTGAGTACGTAGGCACTTACGGGGCGACAATAAAAAATGAAAAAATATTTTTTGTTTATCGTTTTGGTTATTTTTGTGAAATTTTTTAGCAATAAAAAATATGAAAATATAAAAAGAAAAACAAAAAATGTGACCTGTAAATATTTTTATTTGAATTTTTGAGCATGAAAAGGATAAATTATAAATTTGAAATTCCAAAAGTGGTAACCAATTTGGTTTTAATAGGTTAGCCCTCGAATCCATGATATCTGGTTTTAAAAGTTTGGTTTTTAAATCAAATTTTCGCAGACTAGTAGCTAAGTTAGGATCAACCGACCCATTGATCTTAGCTTTTATTTTTTCCCGATTTATATCGGGTGGCGACTCTAAAAAGTTTTCAAAAATGAAAATTTCTCTTAAACCCTAGTCGAGGATTCATGTTAAATGGGTTCGGGTTTAATGTGAATCGGGTTAGGAGAAATGAACCAGATAGTGGGAAAATCCAGGCTCGACACCTGTCCCATCCCGCCCCACAACCCTATAGGAGGGGGGTAAATTATATAATTGGTGTTATAATAAGAAAAATACGTTATAAGAATTTAATGAAGACATTAACAATTTCTTCTTAATCTACATACTTAACTCTAGAAATTTATAAAATTACATTCACGTCCCAAACTTTTTTTTCCCCCTCTACGCTACATCGTATTAAGTTTCAAAAATGTCCCACGACAAGCTCACGCTTTAAAGTAAAGTCTGATGTAAACTCAATTAAAAAAGTTGGTTAATCTTAAAATTTTTTTATTAACCTTAAAATTTTTTTATCAGTGGCTGATGTAATATACTATGGCTGCTATTTTAGAATCCTATGTAGTATGTACACTACGGACCACGATTTTATTTGGACCAAGTTTTTATGTCCACTTCCTTTTCAATAAAGCATGTGTAGAAATATTTAATACACATGTGTTGATTTTAGCTTCTTTTTCTTTTTATTTTTATTTTTTCATTTTGCGAAACAAAGAATCAATCCTTATTCCTCGAACCTCGTACGTCGTACCTCTTACTTATCTTTCACTTACTTGAAAGATCACCACATATACTATTAGATTATAAGGACTTCAGCTGGCTTCCTTACTTATTTATACAATTATAAATTTATAAGTATGATAATTAAAGAGGTACTAATGCACACATTTGAACATAAAACTCTTATCTACACCTTACTAATTAATATATATATATATATATTACATAGATAGTGTATTTTATTCAAATAAGAACATAATACAAAAATTAAAAATTCTTTTTTTTTTAACTTTTGTTTGCTAATGTATAACATTCATGACACTTTGGTCCACAAATTAGATGATAATATTTTTAGGAAATTACAATTCAAGATTCCATTATCCTATCTTATTCTCATCTGATGTATCCCATACTCCATTAAATTTTCCTTAACAGGGAGTACACGACAAAGAATGAAGACAGAGTTAAAAATAACTTTTTAAGAGATAAAATTAAAAATTAGAAAAAAAAAGATAAAATAAAATTAAAACTATTAACAACCATTCTTAAAGACAAAAATTAGTAGGATTTTGTTTTTTAAAATTTTAAACTCAATTTTTTAAATTGTTTATAATATAATGGGTTCGGGTTACCCATCGGGTTTTTTTAATGCCCCTAACCCGATTCTAAACCCTATAGGGTCGACATATAATTTTCCAAACCCGTCCCGCGATCCTATAGGGTCAGACCCTATAGGGTTTTAAATGGTTCGGGCAGGCCGGGTACCCTATAATGACCCACCTCGGTTGCATCCTTAGTTTTAACCCCACAACAAACTCCTCCCAAGTAATTGGGGTTGGAAGTGCCCAATTTTGAACAAACGAATAATACCAGTATAAAGCTAATTCCTCTAAATGCATAGCTACAACCTTAACCTTTAAATGATTTGGGGTATTATCTAGTTCAAAGAAATGTTCTACTTTAATTAACCAAGATTTCCAATCCTCACCAATGAAAGAAGGAAAACCCAAGTGTTTAGCCCTCGTACGTATTTAGCAATGCACCTCCTCAAGAGTAGTTGGATTACTGATAATAGCCTTAGCTTTACCCTGAGCAGAACTGCCTGGTGGTATACCGAAGCTGGTTGTTTCACCTAAACTGCCAAGGTTCATCTTCATTCTTGAAGAAATCAAACTATTTGATTACTTCATCAAAACGAAGATTCTAACTCTGAGATGCTTGCTTCAGTCCATAAATGGATCTTTGAAGCTTGCAAACCTTATGTGAATTCCCCGACTACCAAAACCCTCAGGTTGTGTCATGTACACAACCTCAATGAGGTTTCCATTCAAAAAGGCAGTTTTGACATCCATTTGCCATATCTCGAGTCATAATATGCAGCTATAGCAAAAAGAATTCTCATAGACTTAAGCATGACTACAGGTGAAAATGTTTCATCATAGTCTATACAATGAGTTTGTTTAAAACCTTTGAAAACTAGTCATGCTTTTGTAGGTGTGCACTTTACCATCCATGTCAGTTTTTTTCTTGAAAACCCATTTACACCCAACAATTTTAACACCATCAAGTGGATCAATCAAAGTCCAAACTTGATTGTCATACATGGATTGCATTTTTGATTTCATGGCTACTAACCATTTCTCAGAGTCAGGACCCTTTATTGCTTCCTGGTAAGATGTGGGCTCATCTTGATCTATGAGCATTACATCACGATTGTTAGTGATGAGAAATCCATATCTCTTAGGTTTATGACAAATCCTCCTAGACCTATGTGGACCTTCAACTAGTGGTTCAGGCTCATCAACTACTTGTGAGTCTAATTGAACATCCATCATGGGAGCTATGTTAGTTTGTGGTTCTCAAACTTCTTCGAGTTCTATTTTACTCCCACTGTTTCCTTTAGAGACAAATTCTCGTTTTAGAAAGTGACCATTACGAGTAAAAAACGCTTTATTCTCAAATTGGTTGTAGAAGTAATATCCTTTTATTTCTTTTGGATATCCCACAAACAAGCATTTATTAGATTTGGGTGCCAACTTTTTAGGCACTTGACATTTGACATATGCATCACAGCCCCATATCTTTAGAAAAGACAAACTAGAACGTTTCCCATTCCATAACCCATATGGTGTCTTTTCAACTGATTTTAATGGAACCCAGTTCAATATAAATGGAACAGTTTCTAGGACATACCCTAGAAGGATATTGGAAGATCTGTCTAACTCATCATTGATCGAACCATATCTAATAAGGTTCGATTTCTCCGTTCATAAAGGCCATTCAATTATGGTGTTCATGAATTAGTTGTGAGATTATCCCACAATCCCTAAGATAGTCAGAATAATCCTCACCACACGATCTGATCGAAGTGTTTTTAATATTTTTACCATGTTAATTTTGTACTTTTCAAAAGATTCAGATTTATGCTTCATTAGGTACACATATCCATACCTACTAAAGTCATCAGTAAAAGTAATGAAGTACAAATAACCTCCTCTAATAGGTGAACTCAGTAGCCTACATACCTCTATACGTATGAGGCCCAACAAGTTAGTAGCTCTCTCACTTTGCCCAGTAAAAAGAGCCTTCGTCATCTTACCCATCAAATAAGATTTGCATGATTCAAAATCAGATGAATCTAAAAACTCATCTTGATGAAGTTTTAATATGTGTTTCTCATTAATGTATCCCAAACGACAATGCCAGAAGAAAGTCGGATTCGAATTGTTAGATTTGAATCTTTTGGTTTTTATATTATAAATGGACGTATTATCAGATTCATCAAAGTTTAGAACATAGAAATTCATTAAATGAGAAAACCATAAAAAGATGTCTCCACGATGGAAGGAGATTTTATTATTCTCAATAACAAATCTAAACCATCCTTGTCCAAACATGAAACTGAAATAATATTGCTACTCATAGCAGGCACATAGTAACAGTTACTTAAAATTAAAATAAGTCCAGAAGGCAAAGTTAATTCAAAATTTCCTATAGCTATTGCAACAACTTTTGCTCCATTAGCCACACGTAGGTCTACTTCATCTCTTTTCAAATTTTCTACTTTGCATGAGACCCTGCACATTTACATAAATGTGGGAGCTACATCTGGTATCTAATACCAATGATGTAGAAGTAGATAAATTGACATGTATAACATAAATACCTAAAGAAGTAGTTTCATTACCCTTCTTCCTTTTTAGATCCTCTAAGTATAGCTCGCAATTCCTCTTCTAATGACCTGGTTCATTGCAGAAGAAGCAAACCCCTTCCTTTGGTGGTTTAGCCTTAGGCTAGGTTTTGGGTTTTTTAGCTTTGGTCTGACCTTTTGCTTCACCCTTTCCCTTGCCATTAGCTTTCTACTATTCGCCCTGTTCCTTTTGAACATTCCTTTAAGGTGTACGATCATATCGTACGCCTTCATGTCTTCCATTTGCTTCTGAAGCTCAGGATGCATGGTGGCAAGTATGATGTAAGTCACATCCAAAGAGTCTTCTATATGCTTATTATATGCATTATTCTCAACTCTTGAAGCATCAACAACAGGTTCATTAGGGATTGGTTCAGCAATTACATATAACTTCCTTTCATACTTAAGAACAATTCTTAAGTTTTGGTGCCAATCAAGGAAGTTTGTGGTATTCAGTTTTTCTTTTTCAAGAATTGATCGTAAGGTTGTATTGTTTGTCGCCATAATCCATATACAGAGGTATGCAAAGTTAATTATCCTTATATAAGCCATTTTACATGCTTCCACTATTAATAAGCCTCAAATATTAATTTGGAAACCATTTTAATAATAATTTTTTTTTAGGGGAATAAGATCCATATTTCACCAAATATTGAGTCTACTGTGGCATGGCGCTCAAAATTTAGTTATTTAGGTAGGATACCCTTTCCAATTACATCATATGTAACTTTTATCATGGGATTGACATCACATGTCTCGGCTTACTAATCCCATTCAATGCCATAGGCCCAAAACCGTTTTGATAGCCTATTTAAGTCTAACCATTATGACATGTGAATAGCACTATTATTCACCCTATCTGACTAGGACAGTCTATTGCACCCTGCTTTGGCAGAACCTATAATTGGACGATCTAAGCCTTGATAAGTGTCGAACCATGGAAGGCATTTTATGACTTAATATTATGTGAGGGATTTTAAAAAGTGATATGTCATAATGCTTTCATATTTGATTGATAATAAGCATGTTAGGTTGTAAACATGGTATCACATACATTTACACATATCATCATATATGATATAATATGCTTATAAGAAAATAAAATTGTGTCATAGTATGGCCCTTAATCTATATTGATCTTCATAAGCCAATATGAAGATCAATGGTCTAAACCTAAGGTGAAGATCCATCAGCATGGATTTGGGTTGTAAAATTCCTTGTATCTTCATGATGGTCTTCATTCTTCCATCTTCATGGATTAAGAAAAGTGTTTATGGCATCTTCATGTCTTCATTACAATAATGAAAAGATACAACGAGATTCCCACTACTACTTAGCAGAAAACTAAATTACAATAAAATAAAAATAACACACAGGCCGTATTTATAAAATTACAACCCATTAAAAAAAAATGAATAAAACCTGCCAATCATATAGGTCTTAGGGTCATGCTATGTACCATATATGTAAAATAAACATATATAATAAACATACATAAAACTTACAAACACTTTAAAAGTGCGTTTTATGTTAAGTATCATTAATTAGTTCTTAAAGAGCTAAGACATGCACTTTGTAGGGGTCAAGGGGATAGCTTCCCCGTGTAGGGTCAAAGGGCAACACCCCTTACAAGGGTCAAGGGGTCCCCTTAACCCCTGCAAAGTGCATGTCTTAACTCTATAAGCACTAATTAATTATACTTAACATAAAACGTGCTTTTAAAGTGTTTATAAGTTTTATGTATGTTTATTATGTGTGCTTATTTTGAAAAATTATGGGCAAGGGAAATCCTTTTGAAAAATTGAAACTCCCTTTTCAAAACCCTTTAAAACTATTTTCGAAACATCCATGAAAATCCTTTCTTAAAACTCAAAATTGTTCATCAAATGAACAATTTGCTTTTAAAAAGAACCCAGATCTATTCAACAATTGAATCATATCATATATGTAAAAGACCCCAAGAATTTGCGGCTGTTGTTTTTGGACGTCTAAAGTAAGAATAATGTCTAACAAATCCAAACAAACGGATCTTATCTGTTTTTCGCAGATCTGCACTTGCTAGGATTAAAAACATGTTTTCTTTTTATCGGAACAGTGTTCCAAATATATAGAAAATGAACATTTCAAAAAAATTAAAATAAGATGCAAAAGAAATTCAAAAGAAATGCCCCTGATGAACCCCAATCAGACCCCAAACAAGCGCAATCATGTGCTGATCTTATCAGCGCAATATCCTTAAACAAATCTGTTTTTTTTTTTTTTTATTCATAATTCGTGTCCTATATCAGACACATGTCTCCACACGAAATAGAATTTGATTAAAAACACAGATATGATCTGCTTTTAAATTCACGCCACACAAGCTAAATGAATTCACCCGATTTCATAAAACGAACATGTAAACATACTGGATCTTATCCGCATAAAACTTTTTCCATAGATCATACATATCAACATACATATATCATACAAAAAGAATTTGCTTGAAATCACAAGTGGCTTTGATACTACTGTTAGGAATTTAGGGATCAATACGCAACAAAAATATATTTTCGTTTTCAAATAAAACGAACCCTAAATTCTCAATTGCGGATCCATGCGATTCAATCAAATTAAAACGGACAGAATTACCTTTTTGATGCTTTAAAATACTAGAAATTCGGATATGAGATGTTGCAAATGCGAACACCCTCTACTGTATCCACACGAATGAATTTCCAATTAGATCTCTGTGTGTGCTAGCACGTAGAAACTATCACACCCCAAATGATACCCTATACGCGACAGTCTGCCACACTAGATATTTAAACTCAAGTATGACAACCTTAGTCATTCCATAAGTTTAGACACTGGGTATAAGGCTCACGTTCACCATGTAGGGGACCTTATTTTGAATCCAAATAGCTTAAGAAGACATACATAGTAGTAAGAATATAAATCATAACAGTTATAACCAAGATTAATCTATTACAAAGATCTAAGAGGCATACCCCCGTCAAAATATTAAGAGTCTTTAAGGTCCACAAAAGTCTCTTACAACAACACATATGTATAATTAAGGAGATTTAACTAGAAGTCTATGCCTAACATCTAAGTCCCGACTTCTTTAAAAAGCTCCTTAAATTCCAAAAGTTATACCTGAGAGAAATGTCCCCTTGGGGATAGCCGTAGATAATTGTACTACAACAGGAAACTATAGAGGTATAAGCTTGCGAGCTTAGTAAGTTTCACTTCTAAATTAAATACTTCATCAAACAACGGAGCAAGCAAGTTATATCAAGCAATCATAAGAAATGCAAAAGCACGTGAGCATACAATACATAAGACTTTTTGGGAGTCTTATGTTGAATGGATTTTTACGCCCTCCATTTGGGGTTAGGTATTTCAGGCCCATATGACCATAGATTTCAATTTTTCTTATTTATGTAGTGGTTGATTTATGTGCCTACCCACTCATTAATTTTGTAGTTGATTCAAGTGCCTACTCCACTTCCATTTTAATTCAGGCAAGCCCACACCAATAATCGAGTTTTCAAGCCTACCAGTTGCCTAGCTATTATGCCTTTTTCCTACAAAGGTATAATAACAAATGTCACGCCCCAACGGGTACCCTAAACGTGACAACCCACCGTACACAATATTAAAACTTAAGAATGACTACCTCAGTCACTCGAAAGCTTCTATATCGGTACAAGGCGTACATTTACATCAAAGAGAGATTGGTAGAGTAATACATTTTAAGATATTAGCAGCAGAACATACAAAACAACACTTCATATATTTCACTGAAATATAAAGTCTTACAACTTCTAAGGGGCATTCCTCTAATAATTTCCATAACAACATGGTCTTACTAAGATAAATAACTAAAGCTAGAAGATTTTAGAAGAAATCTACTCTAAGACTTCAAAACAGAGTTCCTCCAAAAGCTTCCCAAAATAAAGATTCTACCCAGGTGACCAAGTTGGCCTCGGGTGCAAAATGATAATCCTGCAATATCAAAAGTATATAGTGGTATAAGCATAACTAGCTTAGTGAGATATTTCTTACGCAAAAGTACTCATAACAAGCAATCAACCAAGTTTATTAATTAAGCATATGAAATGCAACAACAATATGATCAAATATTACATAAGGCTATCTGGTTTCATATGTATGATGGATTTACCCCTCCATCGGTGGTTAAGAAAAAAATTTGAACTGGGCCCCAAACAACTTCCTTAAAAGTTGCGCGTGTCTTGGGGTTCCAATGAACCGTACTACTAGCCCCCAGGCTTTCCTTATCCAAAGCGATCGATCCGGCTCAGCTACAACTCGAGGCCGTATTTCCCGAATATCCTAAATCCTCAAGATGTAGCTAGGCAGCTTACCTTTCTGGTCCCACGCTGAGGGGTAGTAGCAAAATTTTGAAATGATATTCTAATTAATATGCATGAGCAATTTATTATATGGGGATTCCAATATGACATTAAATCATTTAAAGCGGTCAAGCAATAATTGCACACATAGCAATACATACATAGAAACAATTATATCAATCACAGATTGGGTTCCAATATACTTATCATTCATTGACCGCGCATAACATTTCACATACATAATTCCCATGATATCCCACATGCATATCAATTTTATCTTTTCCTAACATCTAGTGCTCTATTCTACAAGCACATGCGCGAATACATAAATGTAAAGGAAACTCACTCCTCCATAGCGATCTTCTATGAGTTGAAGTAATCCTCGAGGAAGAGAAGATCTTGGTCCTCAACACCTAAACAAAAGAAATACCTGAAGTGAGTATTTCATCCAAGATCTACTCAATTTCTCTAATTCTATCTTATTGAATTCGTCAAAAATTGTATGAATGGAAATCCCAACTAAAAATGGCCACAACTTGTTCATTTTAACTCGGAATTTTCTCATATTATATACCGATTTCTACCTACTCGAAAATATCTATCTATTTCTAAGGAAAAAGAAGTCATTTGGGTCTCGGAATAGTGACGTACAAAATTGTTACGAAATTTCTAGATTTCAAAACTCAAGTTTTCAAACTTTTCTCCATCCAAAAATCTTTGTAGCAAAAATATAGATATTTGTTTGGTTGAAAAATCCTTTAAATATATATATAGACTCAAATTATATGCATGAATTTAGTGGTGTTGTCTCAACAATGATTTTTGTAAAACAATGTACCTTAAAGTGAGATTATGCTAAGACTTGAAAAGAAATTAGTTTTGTTTGGAAAATCTCCTAAATTATCATAAGTGAGTATTTCCTTCTTTTAATTCTATTTCTTAGTTATTGAGAATAATTAAATTTCAAAAAGTAATTTTAATCTTTTAAGATTCCTACAACTTTATTTCTAGTGGTTAGAAAATGTAGTTTTCTAAATATTCCTTGGTAGTGACTAAAGTTTCTTAAAGTAGTCATGTTTATGTATTCTAAAATTTTCCTAAAGTTAGATCCACTTTAAATAAATAATATCAATGATCTTCTAAGTTATTTACTATTTTTGTTTCCTAAGTAAGGCTTATCTTTAAAAAAGGATATTCTTTGATAATTTTGTAAAACTTGTCTAGACTTTAGTATTTTAGAGTGTTGGTAGAAATCTTTGACAAATGAGTTTAAGAAAACCTTTATTGAACAATGATTTAGCAGTATTAATTTTCAAAGAAACTTTCATATTTCCTTGGTTTTAAAAAGAGAGTATGTGATATTTTACTCTATGTATACTTGGATGAAATCACATGTACTATTATTACTAGAAACTTGTAATGAGCGTTTCTAATTTTGGAAAAGATTTGTTAAGATAAAACTTTGTATTTTTATGGAAAAATCATTTCTTACATGACAAAGATTTATTTTTAAGGAGGTTTTTTATTTTTCTTTACTTAAGAAAACTCTTTGTCATAGTTGTTGAGACAATATCAACATGTTCATGCATGAATGAGAATATGTAACTATAAGAAATATAATAAAAACAACATAATAAGATAAATGTAATAAGAGCATAATAGTAAAGTCAAGTATTGGAAACCTTAGCTTCATCAAGGTATCCCAAGACTAAGAATAGACTAGTCCCAAAAAGAAAAGAAAAGAAAAGAAAATAAAATAAAAAAAAAGAAAATTATTTTGACTTAATGAGGACAAGTCTAAGACTAGAAAGACTAGTCTTAATAATAGCATGAAATAAATAAATAACAAGTGAGCTTATATGCTCTAAAAAATATATATATAGGTACATAAATATATTTAGTTATATATAAATAAGAAGTTAGCATAATAACATTAATGATATGAGCAAAACATAATAACAACAATAGAAATATATAAATAGATATTCATGAACAAGAACAATATATGAACATAGTGTAGCTTCCATAACAATAAGTTTAGGCAACTCACACCATGGTCATGTTAAGTTACATAACATGGTAGAAGTAATATAAAGAAAGTTTATTACCTAAAAGATATTTGATGGTGGAGAAAAGTGGTGGTGTTTGAGAATTTTGGGGGTATGTAGAAAGGAATTTGAGAGAGTATTTGGAAAGAGTTTTGAGAAAAGAATTTTGGTAGTAAATTTATGGGTAGATGAAGTGTGAAAGAAATAAAAGAGGAGGGGGGTATTTATAGGAAAAGTTGGAGAGAAATTATAGTTAATTAAATAAATAAAAAAGAAAAGAAAATTGATGGCATGAAAGAAAGAGTAATTAAAAATTAATTTTAGAAAAAAAGTGTAAGAGAAGTTTGGTAATATGTGGTGTAGAATTTTTATGTGAAAAGAAAATTGTAAGAAATAGGTATATAGGTTGTAAGAATAGGTAGTAAAAAAAGTAGAGATAGGTGAATAGTAATGAATAGTAGAAAGTACTATGAATAGTAGACTAGACAATTAAAATACCAGTAGTAAAGAAAATACGCGTAAATAAGCTATATATGATATTTTTAGTTGCCAAAAAATTCTAAAATAGATATTTTGAAAATCCTTATATTTTTACAAGTCTAATGATATTGTCGGAATATTTTCATTATCCGGTGCACCAGGATACGGTTTTCGAAAATTAATCCCGTTCAAATTCAAAAGACACTAGAAATTTGTGAAATATGATATTTTTAAGCTTTCCTATATTATTATGAACCATTTTCCACAATTATCCTAATTTCGTTGTCTTAGGTTTAAGAACACGGGATTACCGGATCTAGATTTATCAGACTAATCATAGAATTAGGTTAACTTTAGGGTTTCGGTTTGACTTCCGGTTCTTTAAGGTTTACTATATTACCGAAAAATCTAGGGGCTTACAACAAATGTAATGTGACTCAATATATGATATGCATGGGCAATTTAGTTATAAAGCCATGAAGCGAAATTCCACTTAATTGTAATAATCCTGAAGAAGGTCTAGTCCTTCTCCTAAGTTTCTTAATAAAAGAAATACCTCCAATGAGTATTTCTATGAAGTTCAAACGAAACTTATAAATTCTATTCTAATAAGTTCATCAAAGTTCGTCTAGGAGGAAATTCCAACTTAAAATGGCGATAACTTGGTCATTTTAACTCAGAATTTCACATATTATATACAGATATCTACCTATTCGATGAGAGATATCTATTTCTAAAGTTATTTTCATCAAACAAAGTCATTTGGTTCGTGAACAGTACGGTACAGAATGTGATACGAGATTCCTAACCGACAAATCAAATTCTAATTTCAATCCAAGCATCATTAGCAAGCTTTGATACATACTTAGCTATCATTATATCTTGAAAGACTCTTTTATATACATATATGACTCAATATTATGCATGATTCATGGATTTTTATCAATCTATTTCCTTATGTACTTAGACAATGCTTTAGGGGGTTTGAAAGACAGTATTTTCTTTTGTTTCTACCAAGTATATTATATGTACATGCAATATCTATAAGTTATTATCATGAATGTCATGAGATGAGCTATCTATATGTATATCCTTAATGATATTTGATAACAAGAGTTCTTTTAGAGAACTTTTGCTTTGCAAAACTTTTGAAATTACTTGACTTAAGAAAACTAGTTTTATTTCTTGCAAAATTACACTTGTTTTTATCAAAATACAACCTTAATGACCTATATGCCTAACACTTTCATTATTTTAATAAAATTCTTCATTTTTGAGTTGAAAAATAGACGTTTAAATAGGGGTTTTACCAAGTTATGAATTTTGTAAAATTTTAAGGAATGAAAACATTGTTTGATCTTTATTTTGAAACCTTTCCTTGTTTTAGGATTATATTTTGATAAAATCCACTTATCCTAGTCAAAATTAAGTCTTTATCATATCTATTTCCTAAGGTTTCTATTTTTTTTTTTTGTTAAAATCCTCATTTTGGTATTTGGAAATAGGTGTTTAAGTGGGGGTCATTTCTAAATCCGAATTTTGAAATTTATGTTTGAGATCGTTTCATGTATAAAACTCATTTAATATTTCTAAAATTAATTCCTAATCAAACCTACTTCCTAAGGCTTCCATTTTTTTAATAAAACTCTTGTTTTAGGGTTGAAAAATAGGTGTTCACATATCAACCTTTTCTTATTACGAATTTTAAGTTTGTTGTTGGGGTTGAAACATAATGCTAACATAGCCTTTATAAACTTTTCTTGTTTTGAAAATATCTTTTAGTAGATCTAAGCTTTACTCATCAAAACCATTCATTTATGATACATATTCCCTAAGCCCTTCATATTTAATGTAAAATACTCATTTTGAAGTTAGAAAATTGCTTTTCTAAATAGGTTCCTTTTTAGATCCGAATTTCCAAAAATCATTTTTGTTGAGACAAGGATAGATCTTGGACTTTCTCACCATTATCATGCTATTACAAGTCTTTTATGTACATAAAACAAAAATCTATGGCATTTATGTGTTTAAAACAACTAGATCTAGTCTATCATGCAAGTCATGAATGCAATGCAACATCAACATTATGTAGATGTGATTAATGAATGAATAAATGCACAGAATATCAATAATACCAACATAAAACAATAATATAGCAAGTTAATAATAAAACAACTTAAATATCAAGCTCCACAACCTTGTGATGGCAAGAATCTTATACTTAAGTATTTCCACATCTCTAGCATAAAGCTCATGGGGATTTTAGTGGAACCACACATGTAGGATCTTGCCATTACATGTTTTATTATGGTATGGTGTAGATCTATTACCTATTAAATGTGTGGAGCTAGAAAAACTTGAAGAAAAAAAATATTGTTTGTGTGTGTGTCATGACACAAGGAGATAAAGAGAGGAGAGAAAAACCAAATGCAAGAGTTTGTTTTGAGAGAAAGAGAGAAAAATGAAAAGTGAAGGACATAAAGGAGTTTATATAGAGGATTAGATATTGGTTTGTGTAGAAATAAAGAAGGAAAAAAATAAAGTAAATTGAGAGGGAGAGCATGGGGAGGGGGCGTCGATTTTGGAGCAAGAGAGACAGAGAGAGAGATGTATGATATTTGTTTTGTGTAATAAAATTCAAAATTTAAAAATAACTTCAATGATAAAAAGTATTGAAAAAGTGAATGTAAGGAAAATATTGTAATATTGTAAGAATAGGTTGTAAGGATGTAAGAATAGAGTATGGGTGGTTGTACTTTTGAATAGTGTAATTAGAAATCAAAAAGTAGATTAGACAATTAAATTACTGGTAATAATAAAAATACGATAAAAAAGCAATAATTGAAACTTTTATAAACCAAAAAATTATATAACTGACATATTTGGAAATCTTATGAAATTACGAGTCTAACGATACTAATAACATATTTTTGGTGTCTTGAGCCCCAGGACACGCTTTTCAAAGTCTGTATCCTATCGGGTCCGAAATAGGTTAAAATTTTACCAATATGATATTTTTAAGCATTCTAATATTATTACGGACCAATCTAAACTTTCCACTCATATTTCAACTTCTCGGTTTAAGAACACAGAATTGTCGGATCTAAACTGCTAGGGTTTCCTGGAGATTTGTTGACTTGGGTTTTTGGTTGACTTTCTGACTTGGGGTTTAAGCTTGAAATTAACCTAAAAATTAGGGGTTTACAGCCTCATCACAACTATTCTAGATCAGATTTTATCATCAAGACATGCATCAAAACATTCTGAGCCAACAGCTTCTAACCACATATTGATCCAACATGGGACTTATCATCGAAAACTTGTATCTGGATCATCAATGAACTTAGAAGCTAGTCTACTCTCATTTTATTATATGTTTTATCATTCTTTATTTTAAACAAAACTCAACAAACATTTGCTTCAACACATGATATAGATTTATCAAAACTCTAGATCTCAACAAGCTAAGAAAGGGATTTCTTGATGCTTCTTATAAAAATAAGGTTTAGATGTCTTGTTTTCAAACACTTATGATAGGCATGCTTAGTTGAAACTTATACAACTTCCCAAAACATGTTCTTATCTATTTCTAACATTTCTTAGTAGATCATATTTGTTTGTCATCTTTCTAAAACGTTTTATCTACTAAAAATGTCATCTTTGTTGTAAATAAAGAGAGATGTACATGCATGTGTGTATTTCAACAAAAATACTCTTCATAGCTTTGAAAACAAGGTAAAACAAGGATATTTCTTGTAACTTCTTAAAAATAGAGTAAAACGAAGTTATCTAATATTTTTCTCAATATCACTCCACTGATTCTTTCCAAAACTCAGGTGAGGAGACTTGTAAATACAATCTTTAGGTTTTTCAGGCTACAAACTGTAGATTTAGGAAGAATAGATTTTTGGGTAGCCAAAGATAGTATTTGTAGAGAAGTAGATATTTTGAAAATAGTGTGATTATTTTATGAGAACAATAACGCCTATTTGGTGTAAACTTTCAAATTACTGTTTAGATTTCTTTTTATGAAAATGAAAATAAGTATTGTTTAATGGGAGTCGTCATTTCTGCATTTAATGCAAGAAGTTTTATTTAAAAGAAAATGACAGTAAGTCCATGATTTAGTACTTATTGTAGTAAGCTTGTATTAAATGGTGGTGCTTTTGGAAAAGGTTAAAATATAGAAAATGGAACCTTAAAATCTTTAATACATATAAGACAAGTCAGACTTTAATGCCTTTATTAAATAGAAATGAATTAATGGAAACCACAATCTTTTGATGTAAAAAAGGCAACACATTTAATTATGAAGAAACTATTAGTTGACATATTGATAAAAATATTCATTATTTCCGAATACTCAATTTGTTTTTGGATTCTTTTTAAATTATTACTATTATTTATTTGTAATTCACCTATTGCAAAACCCTGGAGATGACAGATAGTGAGTGAAATAGAGCAAGTAAAAGATGTTCCAGAGGCATGCATAAACACACGCATGCTTATGATGATGTTAGTGCATCATGCCACACCTATGTTCAAGGTCGTAAGTACAATGATGATGGAGAAAGAAGGAGGCTAAGGAGATTATGGCCTAAGGCATGATCATGCCTACGACCGTGACAAGACATCACATGGCTATGATGAAGCCTAGGATGAAGTTTGATTTGAATGTCCAATGAAGTACACCCTCCAACGCACAGTTGTATATGACAGTATGCCTACATACCCTATCTCAGTTACCTATTTTTAAGTTTCCTTTCACTTTTTGTTTTGGCTTTTATGTTTCATTATTGCCCTTGCCTAACTTTTAGGAGTATATAGGGGTTATTAAGGTTATGCTAATATTATCTATCTATTTTTTGTTACCTTTGACATTGGTCATGATCAATCGCCTCTTGAATAATATTGAGTTTTCTTTCTTAAGAGTATTCTTTATTGTTTTTTTTTTATCGTGTGTCATATCAATTGAATGGAGAAACTAGTTTGATTTTTTTTCTTAGTGAGTTATATCCATGGATAGATCGTTCATATCTTTAATTTCGGTTTTATATATCATAAAGCCCAAAAATATATAGCATATCCCTAGATTGCATTATATTGTTATATCCATAAACAGGCAAAATTTTCTGATCCATACCAATACTCGTCACCACACTGGTAAGTGTCTAAAAACTCTTGTTATTCATATTATTTTGATATGATATTTTATTAATTTTATGTGAATTATTAAAGAAAAGGGTACTCATTTGGTTAAAATGTCAATTTCAGGAATAAAGGAAGATTCCAAGCATTATGAAGATATTTTGATGAATTAATGAAGATTTTGATGAAGAATTTAGGAAAGTTAAGATTTACAATACACATGACCATTTCTGCATAAGCTGTGCAGAATACTAATGTAAAACCATTTCAAAGTGCATAAGGAAGGTACATAAGCTGTGTAGAATACCCATGTAGAAGCTAGGAAGAGATCAGAAGCAGGTTATATTGTACTTTACCCGTATACATAGGCCGTGCTTGGGGGTCATGCAGCCTTTAATTTCGCAGTTTTCACTAGTTTGCATCCTACACGTGCTTTGAACATAGCCTTGTAGGATGCTTGTGTAGAACCAATTTTTCCTTTCGTTATAAATAGCATCCATTACTCATCTTTATACACACACATCTTCATTCTTATAGATCCCTAGAGAGAAAAATTAGTGCTTTCAAGTGGAAAAACGCCAAAACTTATTAAAGATCACAAGACTTCATTCAAAAGGGTTGTAATCATGACTTCTTTTTATTTTTCTTTATTCTATTATTATAATCATCTTTATATGGAAAAATAGATCTTTATACCCTAGGTCTTGAAGAACTCTAACCTTAATGTAGATATTGAATTATTTCACTAATAGAAGTTTATGTGTCTTAAGTCTCTTCATATTTTCTTTATTGTTCTTGTGATTAATTTGTGGTCAGAATTGATTGCATGTATAATATCTTTTAGATGGAAAGGCATTTTATTTAATGGAATAGATCTATATGAATAGAGAGTTTTGAATGTGAATCTAGACATAGACTATGTGAATTTTCTGCATAAAGATTTATTCTTTCTAAGGAATCATGAACTCTAATGCAATTTTGTGCGCATCTAATGATGAAAGACATTTCCATTAAACACATAAAGTTAGAATTCAATTATCAAGAGAGAGAGAGACATTGATCGAATTACGGATTCCTCCAGTTCAAAAACTTAAACAATCCATTAATGGATATTTTATAAGAAATTGGAAATAGGGTTAGTGGTGAATCAAGATTAGGGGTTTCGTGACCCTAAATTGGGGGTCTAAAATGTTTATTCTAAAGTCATCATATCATGTGTGCACTTATGACATGAAGACTACCCTGCAAGTTAGAGATTTCAAGACTCTAATTACTTATTATCTCCATATCTTATACATATATATATATATATATTTAGAAAAATATTTTTGCATACCGATATTTCCATAAATCACAAAGATCGCAAAGAATCAGATACCTTACCAAAGATGAAACAAGGTAAAGCAACTTAGGTTATCTATCATCCACTATCAAAGGAGATTACAAAAGAAATAAATCAAGTTTTAAGTCTTTTCTCTTAACTAAGTTTAGTCCATAGATATTTTAACCCTCTAATTATCATGACTTGATATTTGACATGCTCTGTGCTCGGTTCCTATCCCAATCCTAACATTATGATCTTCCTACAAAAATAAACTATTGGGAGGTAAGCACAACTAGCTTAGTAAGAATATTCATGTATTAATATACTAATACAAGTAAATCATTCAAGTTATTAGACAAACATATGAGATGCATCAAACACATGAGCAAGCAATACACATGATTAACCAAAAATCATATATTGAATGGATTTATGCCTTACATTCAGGGTTAGGTGTTACGAGCCTATACGACCAAAGTTTGCAAATAAAATTTTTGTAGTTCTTTCGAGCTACCACTCGCCTTTTAATTGTACTTCTTATGAGCTCTTACGTATCATATGCAGATTTTCGAGCCCCTACATACCTCACTACTATACTCTTATCCCTCCAAGGGTATAGTAATGAATGCAATGTGACTCACTTCGTGCTATGCATAAATTCATTTAATTAGGTTCTTTTAGCAGGATATTAAATATCTTACAAGCGATCATAGAATTGGTAGACATGTCAATAGAATACTAAACTAACAATTTGATTATAAAAAATTCAAGCCTCGATGTGCTTAATATAATTTAAACCAATACAATGTACATGCACTTTCTGATTTTATCTTTTCCTATTCTAATGCTTCTATACTACAAGCACAAACATAAGTACGATAATTAAGAAAATAAACTCACTCATCCTTAGTGCAATCCTTAGTTGGAGTGGTCCATGGGGAAAGATACGTCAAATTCCTTGTTATCTAAACAAAAGAAATACTTAGAATGATTATTTCATATTGATTCTACTTAAATTTCTAACTCTATTTTATTATTCTCATTAAAATTCGGATTATGTGAAATTTCAACTTGAAATGGCTATAACTTTCTCATTTTAACTTAGAATATCTCATATTAGTAGTCATTTTCTACCTACTCGAAAAAAATCTATACATTTCCAAGGTTATTTTTAACATTTAAAGCCATTTGGATTCCAAAATGGGTTAGTGCAGAATTGATCTGAAAATTTCGACCCTTAAATTGTAATTTTGCTAAGTTCTACATCATCTCAAAATTCTATTGCAAACACATAGATATTTGTATAATTGGAAAATCCTTTAATATAGATAAGTGCTCATATTATATGCATGATTCTAGTAATGTTGTCTTAACAATGATTTTTCATAATACAATTTATTTTATAAGTTTGAAAGATGAGGTTTATAAAAGCCCTTTTTAAGTTGTTAGAAGGAAAACTAAAATTTTGAGTTGATACAATGAGTGCCTCCTTATTATAACTATTAGTTTCATGTTTTCTTGACTTCAAAAAATGAATTTACATTTTTTTTAAAACCTAATTCCTTAAGTTATTTACATTTTTTATTTTCTAAGTGGGTTTTTAATTAGTAGGTTGATTTTTGCTTGACTTGGAAAAATTATTTTGTTCTTAGTGTTCATCCAAGTGTTGGTATAAAACATACAAATAAGTTTCTAAGAAAATTTTGCATAATAAAGAATTATCAACATTAAAATTTATAATAAGTTACTTTAATATTTTGGAAAAGGACATAGTTGAATCATTACCTTAAGTCTTAATAAGAATTTCACCTAAGTATTGAAAATAATTTCTTTTGAGGGCTTAGTCCTATTTTTATGAAAGAAAATACTCATATTATTGTCTTGAATTTTTTTTTATTAAGATAACAACATCATCGTACGATCATGCATGAATATGAACTTGGTAATTATGTTATAAGATAAAAGTAACTTATATAGAAAAATGAAAGAAATAGAGAATAAAATAAGCATATATATATATATATATATAAGAACAAAAATATCAAAGTCTTAGCTTGTATCAAGACTTTATGGAACTTAGAAATGGACAAGTATGAAAAAAAGAAAAGAAAAGCATAGCAAAGCTTAAAGGCAAAAAAAAAAAAGAAAAAGAAAATTGTGGAAGTCTTAAATTTTTATTCAAGTCTTCCCGGGACTTAGAAATGGACAAGTCTCATAAAGTAAAGCAAGAAAATAATAAGAAAATCGTAGCAGTTTTAGAGTCATGTTAAGGCTCCCTAGGACTTAGATTATGGACAAGTCCTAAAAACGTTTTGACTTGATGAGAACAAGTCTAAGACAAGAATTGACTAGTCTTATTTAATTACATGAAATAAGTAAATGAGCAATAAAGTAAGAGTATAAATAAAAAATTAGATTAGTGAGTTTATATTTTCAAATAAATATAGGTATGCACATAATCATATTGGTACATATAGATAGTTAGATTAGATGACAAAAATATAGCAACATGATTACAAAATTATCATGATCATCAACATAACAAGTTACAGATTTTATTTTAGCATTATCATCCCTAATTTAATGCATCATGTGGAGATTTTATTCCATGGAGATAATGCTTGAAACACATAATATCAACTAAGGATATATGAGGGATGTGTTTACCTCAAAGAGATGGATCAAATGAATGTGTTTGAGTTAAAAAATAAAAATGGTAGCAAGGTTTTGTACTAGCTAGGGAGAAGAAAAGAGAGGAAAGAATGAGAAAAAAGAGAGAAATTTGATGAGAGTTGTAAAGTGTAAGAAGTGTGAAAGAAGGTAGGTAATTATAGAGGAGATTTGGTGAATTAAAGAAGGAAAAGAAATTGAAAAAAAAAAAAAGAAAGGATCGCTGCTGCAGGGGGCTGTTTTTTATGTGAATAGGGCTAGAAGAAGGAAAAAATAAAATGAAAAGTGACAAATTTGACTTGTAATAAGTTAACTTGTAAATGTAGTAAATAGGGTGTGATATGTAAGAAATAGGCACAAATTATAAGGAAAAAAATTGCAGCAAGAAATGGTAGAAAATAATGCAAATAGTGATGAATAGTAATATTAAAATATCAGATAAGTTATCGGTAGCAATAAAATATGCATATATGGGCTATATCTAATTTTTTTATGAGCCGTAAAAATTGTAGATGATATTTTTATGAAACGATAAATCATTAAATGATTTTTTTAAAGATGAATTGATATTGTTTTATCATTAATTGTTATTTAGGTTTGTTCTCTCGGTTTGCGTACTAACGATCGGTTGCGAAAACTGTTTGGTTGATGAAATTTGATTTGAAAATTCAGATACCATATTATAGAAAATATATTTGCATTATTTTATTACTAAATATTAATTAAATTATATTGTCTTGATTTACGTGTTCGTGATCAAATACAAAAACTGATCCTGTAAAAGTCTGAAATGATTAAATATTCGAACTATCTAATCTTTTTAAGGATTATACTATATATATGATTCAAAATTTGAGTTCATAATATTTTTTCTAATTAATTTATTAATTTATTATTTTATGGTTTTAGAAATCGTCCAATCGAGTATAGATTTTCTAAGGTTTACGGTTGACTTAGTTTGACTCTAGGATTTCGATTCCAGTTCTATTTTCGAGCCTAAGGTTTTACTTATAAGATCACCGTAAAATTTTGGGAGTTTACAATTATAGGGAATTATTGCTTATCATTTTATTAATAAATATTACTTAGATGTACTGCATCAATTTGCATGTTAGAGCTCAAATAAATGAATTATTTAGCATAAGGTTTTCAGATTGATTAAGCTATTGGATCATTTTGTTGATGATATGTTTTTGCTATACGATTTATTTTTAAGGTTCAGGCTTTATTTAATTCATCTAATATCTTGGGGTTATTAAATATTTGTTTGATCCCGTTTATGGTTCCTAGGGTTTCAAATATTTTTGGATATCCAAGTTTAATTTAATTTATATGATATTGTAGGGTTATTAAATTTATTTGATTCCATTTAAGGTTTTTCAAATTTTGGTATGATTTGATACGATTTTTGTATTTTGGTTCCAATGCAAATTTTCAGGTTTATGATGTGTTTTATTTATTTTATTAAAATTCTAATTAATCTTCTAATATAATATCAGTCTATATTATTTAATTAATATCATACTATTTCTTGATTTGCGTTTTTTACTTTTTTATTATAGTTATGTTGATATGATATTTGTTGTATCAAATGATTTATCAAATATGTAGTTTGTGCCAATAATTATGAGCTTTCTTAAGTAATTAGCCCTAAAGTCTTGTTGTGTTACAAATTATATTGATATTATGATTATGTATAAATCATTACTATAATTGTTAAATTATAAAGGTACTTGTCATAATTACCATGTTGGATAAAAATCATACAGTATTGTTACAAGTTGATAAGTTACCATGATTAATGTAATATTAGTAATATAATAATTAATATGGTTGACTTAGCAAAATTGTTTTAATATGTGGATCAATTATAGTGTTTCTTATTATATGACAAAATAATCTTGTTCTTGTTCTTCTTTTTGTTGTTGTTGTTATCATTATTCATTTATTTATTATTTATTTATTTATTTTACTACAAAGTACATTTTTGGTGCTATTAACACCACTACTACTACTATTATAAATTGTAGTGATAGCTCATATCATGTGCCCAAAATAAGCACATGATTAAATTGGTAAAGGAGAATATTTTATGGGTATTAATTTTAGAGCTTTTGTATTTTACTATAATTACTTGTATTATATTTTGAATATTTCCATAGGTAATAAATTATTTGCATGATTTAAGTGACTTCTAAGAATTTTTACTTACTAAAGAAGGTAGTGTTATTAGTTTCTTTAAGGGGTTACGATCATTTTAATTATAAGTTCGTAGGAAAATATTTATTTGCGATTGTTTTGGAAATTTACTCATTAGACATTGTTTGATTCTTTGTGCTTGATGAATCTAGAGATATATTTATCTAGTGATTTATTACACTATTCTTATTTGAGAATTTTCGGGGTATATTTATTGTTTTTCTAATTATTTTCCAACATCTATTCATAATTCTTTCTAATTTACTAGAGTCTTAATAATTACTTGTTGATTTACTATTACTCATTGATTGAATTCTTTCTTTTTTTTTTTTGTTAATGACGATTCAAATTTCTTAAACTATAATTAAACCATTCATATTTTAATATTTTTGAATCTCGATAAATCGAGAGTGATCTTTGCGACTTTCTTCAAAGTTTCTTCAAGATTTTATGTCATATAATTATCAATTATCAAAATTAGGTTATGCAAAATTATGGGGTTTACAAGGGGTATGTTTTATGATTGATATATATTTTCAAAAGCATGATACATTTGTTCCAGGGTTTGTTAATTATGTAGGTATCAATTATTCTTGCTATCATTCGAATAATATTAAATGAATAGTAGAATTAGGGTGAGTACTAGCAATTATAGGTCTTGATGGAATGACCCCTGTGCTCACACTGGTATTACAATTGATAGGTATGCTTACCTAAAGATTGGTCGCAAAGTAATAATAGGGTTTTAATTTTAATTTGATTGATTGCGATTAATAATCTACTTCCTATCACACATATACTGAAGTTGTTGTAAAAGCTGTTGGTACTATATGGCCTCATTTTCTTGAAATTCTATCAAGCAATGCATCTTTGGAGTTACTCATAAGAGTTGCTTTTGAAAAAACACAAAAGCTAATCGAGTGAGAAATTTTTCTATTGGCAAAGAGATAATTAAGAAGTACGGTGACATTCCTTTGGCTATTCAAGTTATTGGAGGTACATTATTCTTTCAAAGAACTACTATTGATTGGCTCTATTTTAGGGAAAATAAGTTACCTAAATTTACACTATGGGATAATGATGAAACCACTATCCTTAAGTTAAGTTACTATCATCTCCCATCACATTTAAAATGGTTTTTTGCATTTTCTTCATTGTTTCCAAAGGATAACTCCATTTCTAAGTCTACTTCAATAAGTTGTTGGATTTCACAAGGATTTATCTAACCACCTCCAACCAATGATCTTGATGCCGAAGAGATATCACATGAATACTTCATGTCCCTTTTCTGGAGAAACTTTTTAAAAAATATAGTGTATGATGAGCTTAGTAATGTAACAAGATGCAAAATGCACAATCTTTTGCATGATGAAGCTCACCTAGTGGTAGATGCAAAGGGCCATAACATAAAAATGCTGAACCAAGAACTCATCATATATCATATACGTTAAATTGTGATTTATCACATAGACTTCCAAGGCTTAAAGATGAAAACTCAAAAGTGCAAAAAATATTGGCAATTGAAGATCTACATGCACATTTAAAGAAGTCAAGTGATGAGTTATGTGAATCATCTTGCTTTAAAATTGGGTAAATCACGACAGAAGGTCACAACGTTTGAGGTTAAGTTTATATGAGGTAACAACATTTCGAGTAGTTAAAAAGAGGTCAATTGAGGTTTTCATTAACACATGTCACATCTTTTAAGTTTCAATTAAGTATACGAATTATTTCTTGTGTTGACATGTATCAATAAAGACTATAATTGATTTGCTTCTCTAAGGGTTGTGACATCTTTTAACTACTTAAAATGTTATGACTTTAAATGAACTTGCTCCCAAACATTATCACATTCTAGTCTAAATTACCCATTTAAAATTATATTGGGTATTAGGTGCTTGCGTTTTCTTACTCTCCATTTTACTAGCATGAAAGTGGTGCCAAACTCTATTTCTAAGATGAAGCACCTTGACCATCTTGATCATTCTCATAACAGAAACACGGAATAAATTCCCAATTCCATAAAAAGTTAGTAAAATCTAGTGATACCGAAACTTAATGATTGTGATAGTCTTAAAAATTTACCTAAGGATATTGGAAGCCTAGGTTGCCTTAAGCATCTTGTTCTTGATGGGTATTCTAACATGAATGATATGTCGTGAAGTTTGGGCCTACCAACATCTTTATCGATCCTAACATGTTTCATTGTTGGGGACTGTGAGTCCAAACCTAGGAATTGTGCAAGACCAAGTGATTTGAGTGGCTTGAACAACATGAGAGGAGAATTCATCATATCTATATGAGGTCACATTAAAAATATAGCTATGGAATCTAAGATAGCAAATATCAAGTCAAAGAATTGTTTGGATCATTTGGTAATCAATTGGAGAAGGCATTTAAGAAGAGATGGATACAAGGAAGTTAAGCTTATTGAAAATCATGAAACTCTACTAAAAGGACTCTGGCCCTACATACGTTCATTTGAAATAGTCAACTATGGGGGAGCAAGATTTCCTCAATAGATGACCGATATCACACAATGCCTCCTAAAAAATGTCAATTCCTTGCACCGATTCATCAGCTACCTCATCTCAAGAGATTTTCTCTTCATAAACATAGTGTAGTTGAATTAATCACTTATTATGAGGACAATTTAACTGCTCAATGCCTTTATTTCTTAGACTCTCTAATTCACATATTAGAGATTGCCCGACAAGTCCATGGCATTAACTCAGGATCTCAAGTTATTAATGCTTTCTAATGTGATTGAAGAGTTATTGAAGTAATTATTTCATCTCCGAAAATTAGAAAGTCTAACAATCCAAAGGATCAGTTATGTAGAGACTTTGGCAGAGGGTTGGCTTCAAAGTCTCTCTTCACTTGAAATGATATGGGTTGAAGGTTGTCCAAATTTGATCTCTCTTTCACTTGACATGAAACATCTGTCCTCCCTTGTGTTTCTCCCTATCAATGATTGTCAGGTCCTTGATCTGTCCATGGATGAGAATCACAATGTGATGCAACAGTTAGAAAGCCTCAAGACTAGAAATATTGATGCTTCCCGAGATAACCTTGCTTCTAGATTGGGTTTTTCATCTGACAACGTTGGAATCTCTCAAATTAGCCAAGTATTCTAACCTAGTTTCATTATTGAATCACATGGGTGACCTTATGTTGCTTGTAGCATTGGAAATCATTAATTGCTTGAATATGAAATCACTTCCAAAAGGCATAAGCCAGCTTAAGTCCCTAAGGCACTTGAGAATCACTAAATGTTTAGAGCTTAAGGACAAGTGCAAGAAAGATAGTGGGGAGGAGTGGCACAAGATTTCTCATGTTTCAACTGTATCTCATGTGTTATATTCATGGGAGGTAAGTCTAAACCCATCATAGAGTACATAATTGTAACTATTTACTATAGTGCTTGAACTTTGATTTCTTTTTGTTATTGGGTTAATGTCGAATTTGATACCTCAACTTTGACAAAATGTCGTTAGATGGCGTGGCAATTTCCACTCGTAATAACCCAACAAACACTTATTACTTTTTAATGATTTTATCATTATAATTATTTTATATTTTCAATTATTATTACAATATCATGATTATAATTACTACATAATAATCAGAGTTATTTTTTTTATTTTAATTATAAAATGGGTTTTAGCTTGCTCAATAATACAATCCAATCAAGACAACACACCAAAATCATACCAGTCTTCTATGCTTTGACTTTTCATTTAAATGGTTACCAATTGTATATTATATACAAGGATGGGTTACAAAAATTTACCAATGTAAGACAATGGCAAAATTTCATCAACGCAATTTTTTTTTCTATATTAATTCCTTCACTCACATCTCTTCACGCAAAGAAGTAGCAAATTTAGACATAATTTATTCCTTCACTCAATTTATTCCTTAACTTATCTCTCTATTTGAACTTGTGTTGTCTCCTGTTGGCCACTTATGTCTCACCTGCTATGTTTGCCACTAATGGTGACCAAGGAAGACATAGTGGGGATTTGCTATACAACTACAAACTGGGATGAGGATGATAACGACGTTGACAGTGATTCTAAGATATGGATATAGAAAATTATGGTGAATGAATCTAACACATCTCCAAGAAAACTCTGATTCAACCAGGGTATTCAAGAAAACAAAGAACATAATATATGGTACTCTATTTTTACATAAAGAAATAGGGGATTAAATAGAAACTGCCACTATCAAGGAAAAAACAAATACAATGTAATTAATAATCTAATCACTCGTAAATTGTCGATATTTAAGACCAAAAGCAAAACCCTAGATGACCAGACCCTTCTTCCAATTACTACTTGTCTCTGTGAGGGAGAAGCTTATGTGGCTAGCAATATCTGCAAATCATGGACTTGCCTACAATGATATTGGACCATCATCCCTTGGGCTTCATCTCAAAATTTTCCTTCCAGTTCTATGTGGTTCTGTTAGGTAAGGTAAGAATGAGATTGACTAGCCATCCCATCCCTTGGTAGGTTCAGTCATCATCAACACGTACATAACCTCGTAGGTGGCCATGGGAGAAAGCAAGTTGGATGGAAGACTTCCCGTCAAATATAGCCAGGACGCATACTTTAGTCTTGCTTCAAGAAAATCAATAAGGCTACCATCAAATAAAGATATTAATGGACAAACTTGTTACAAATTCACATAAAGCAAATACAACCATTACCAAGCATAATCAAAGAAAGATATTAACAGATAAACTTGTTACGAATTCACATAAAAAAAGATTATAAATTATTTCAAATGCTTAAACAACACTCAAATGAAAATTACAAAAAAAAAAAAAATAATAATAAATGAATAGATCAAAGTATGATAATTTTGAATTGGACTACCACTAGTAGAGAAGTTGGTATAGGAGGCGAAAATTAAGAGGCAAAATTCGCCTCTTAAAGTATCTGAGGCGAATTTCGCCTCATTTTCACAAAAGAGGCGAATTTCGCCTCATCCTAGTCAGCATTTGAGGCGAAATTCGCCACTGACTAGGATGACGCCTCATCATCCTAGTCAGCGGCGAATTTCACCTCATGATGACTAGGATGAGGCGAAATTCGCCTCTGTTTTATGAGGCGAATTTCGCCTCATCTTCCCCCTATATATACCCCCCCCCATCTCTTTCACTCGCACCTCTCACATTCTCTCTCTCGCACATCTCTCCCTCGCTCGCACTCCCTCGCTCGTGCACACACACACACACACACACACACTCACACACTCACGCGCACACACACACACACCGACCCACCCACACACACACACACATACCGACCCACACACACACACTCACGCACACACTCACTCGCCCACGCACACACACTAGCTCACTGACGCACACACACACACACCACCCACCCACAAACGCACATACACTCACGCACACACATCAGAAAAAAAAAAAATATTTTCGATTAAGTAAATTTAATTATACGGTAAGTTTTTATTTTTTATTTAATTCTTCTAGTATTTTATTTTATAGTAAAATAAATTTTTGATTGATATTTTAATTTTTAATGCAGGTATCTGATAATTTGGGTGGATTTGATCGGATATTTATTGTACTACAATTACTACAAGGTTAGTGCAATTTGTTATGAAATTTTTAATTCATTTATTTAAATAGTAGTAGTAACATATTTATGTAGTAATATGTATTTAATTTATAGTTATGTATATTAGTGTGTAGTTGAAAAAATTATAGATTTTTAGGATATGTGATTACATGTTATTATTCAATCTATGTTTATTATGTTTAATATCATGTCACATAGATTAAATATAAATACTGAGATGTTAATATTTTCATGTATATTGATTAATGAATGTTCAATTATAGTTATGTATTTATTGTTAGAAATTGAAAAAACTATGTATATACTTAGGATCAAGTATTTATATATTATTCGAAGCTTGTTTTATATGTTTAGATTAATAAGACATAAAATAAGTGTAAGTATTGAAATAATACTACTTATATATGTAGTATTTCCTGTATATTATATGTATACTTATATATTTATTATAAGTAAGGTAAAAATATTATATGTATTTACGATCTAGTGATGTCATATAATTGTCTAATATATGTGTATTGTGTTTTCTTTTATGATACATAGTGTAAATACAATTATTTAAATACTATTAATTGTATGTGAACAAAAATCATATATAGTTACAATATAACATTATATATTAATGTTTAATACATGTGTAATATGTTTAACTTCATAAATGTATGTATGTATGTGTACAGTAGTAAATGCTCCTATTTATATGTTTATGAATTAATTTATGTTAAATTTGTAGTAATGTATTTCTTCTTAGAGATTCAATAAAACTATACATATTATCTGTAATTGCATGACACATATAGGGTTAAATAATATGTAAATCTAACATATGGTGTTTCAATATTAGATGCTTGCATAGTTATAGGAGAGTTATCCGATGTGACTTAAATGTGGTAATTAATTAAGTGTCAATTTAGGATGTCTGAACGAAGTTGGCATATAACACATGATTTGACAACAACGCAATATAGAAATGGGGTTAGAGAGTTTTTAGAAGTTGCTGTAAACCATAAGCGGGCAGATGGACTGATTAGATGCCCTTGTAGAGATTGCCTTAATGGTTCATGGCAATCTATTCAGATTATTGAGTATCACCTCCTCAGGAGGGGAATGGCTTGGACCTACTCCCCTTGGATTTATCATGGTGAGGATGTAGATGAATACGAGGTACATGATAATGTTGTTATGGATGAAGGGAGCAATCCACTTGAAGACACGCACTTTGAAGATGAGGCAGATCAAAAACTTTTGGAAGATATTACTGTTAATATAAGTGATGGCGATGGCGATGATATTGACAGCGAAGATGAAAGTAGTGGGTTTAATGGAGATGGGTGGACTGGAATGTTTGAAAAAGCAAAGAGTCCAGTGTATCCGGGATGTACAAAGTTTTCATTATTATCAGCAGTAGTGCAAATGATAAATCTAAAGATTGATGGTAAGCAGTCTGTGAAGTCATTTAACAATTGGCTTGACTTAATAAAAAGTTTGTTACCTGCCGACAATTTGTTACCTACATCATATTACGAAGCACGGAAGTTTTTGAAGCAGTTAGGCATGGATGCAAACATGATTCATGCTTGTAAAAATGATTGTGTTTTGTTTCGAAAAGAATTCAAAAATCTTGATACATGCCCAGTGTGTGGGGAAGGAAGATGGAAGCTTCATACAAGAAAACAAAAAACAGTACCGGTTAAGGTGTTGCGACATTTCCCATTAGTTCCAAGATTACAAAGGCTATTTATGTGCCGGAAGACGGCTCCAGAGATGAGATGGCACAAGGAAAAGTACATATCCGTAGATGGTGTTCTGAGGCATCCGGTGGATTTCGAACAGTGGAAGGGATTGGATAACAAATATCCTTTGTTCGCATTGGACCCCCGAAGTGTACGATTAGGACTTGCCACTGATGGGTTCAATCCATATGCAAACATGAGCATGACATACAGTGTGTGGCCAGTTATTATGTTTGTATACAATGTTCCACCATGGAGATGTATGAAGGAGCCATATATGATGATGTCTCTTTTAATACCGGGGCCGAAATCACCAGGTAAAGATATTGACGTGTACTTACAACCATTGATAGATGAGCTACAAGAACTTTGGACAAGTGGGGTCTGTCACGCCCCGTAGGGTATCCTAAACGTAACAGCCCACCACATACTAAGTAAGACTCTCGAGTTCCTTACCCGGGGCCTTCGGAAGTCTTAAGTAGATGTAAAGCGTTCCTTTACGACAATAGAATACTTCAACAAATGGAGTTAAACAGTTTAACAAGGCATTCATTAGCCATATATAATAAATCAAAACGCATAAATTTTAAAGTTTACAAGATCTAAGGGGCATTCCCCCGCAAAAGAATAATAGTCTATTGCAGTCATCCAGAGTCCTTAGTTTCCAATGGAAGTCTATACAAAAAGGAATGAATTAAACTTTTACGGGAAACTCCTATCTCCGGTACTTGCGCTGTAGCCTGTCTTGGCCTAAGCCATATAAAGTCGTGCTGCAAAAGATAGAAACTATGGGGGCGTAAGCTAACTAGCTTAGTGAGCAGTACTTCCATAACGCAATTTAAACATACTTCAGTCAAACAAGTAATTATTCAGGCAAGTGTATGCATCAAACAAATGTGATCATCAAACATATGACCGTCCGGAAATCATATGTGGATGGACTTGCGCCCTCCATCCCGGGTTAGCAGATTAACGAATCCTGCGGTACGACGCCATTTAAGCTCACGGTCAACTAATAATAACTCGTTTTATGGATCACGATTAACCAACAAGTCGTTTTATGGATCACGATTAACCAACAATGCAAATGCTCCAACCCCATCGTGACATGAATGAATTCAATTTATAGTCGAGTCGAATAGTCATTAATTCAATTCTTTTAAGTGACCAACAAGTATTCGCAGACATTCATCATAAGATTCTAGTAAAGCAGTCAATATCTTAACACCCGGTTCCGATATACCTTAAGCTCCATTTCACATATCAACAATCAATAACATAAATAATTCCCATGTACCCCAGCATGCTTATACAACTTCTTTTATCTTTGCCTATAACACTAATGCCACTACATTACAATCACATGCATTAATTGAGAATGGAAGTAAACTCACTCGGCCATTGGACACCAAACTTCTTAATAATAATAATCGGGAGGTAGAGTGTCGTCCTGCTCGGGATCACCTACCAATCAAGAATAATCCTAATGAGATTCTCACCATGTAATTAAATCAAACTATATATCTAGACTAGTTGAATTCGGATTTCTCGCTATTTTCGGAAGTCCCGACTTAAAACGGCCATAACTTGGTCATTTTAACTCGGAATTTCGCAAATTTTATATCGATCTTCATCTACTTCGAAAGATCTATCTATTTCTAATATTAAATCCAAGTTTTGAAAATAATAGGGTCACGGAACAGTGGGATCAGTTCTGTTCCGCAATTGATCCAATTTTGAAAATGTGCTTTGCTTTTGATAAGAAATGTTCCTAGTTGGTGATTCATGCATGAATGATTTAGGAATGAACTACTAATGTGTATGCCATGTAATGAACTCAATATGTGCATGGTCATGATAATTTTTGTAGTAATAAACTCTTAGGAACTCCTAAGTGTTGGGGAAAGTCTCATAAAGACTAATTCTAAGAAGCTATTTTCCCACATTATACTCCTTAGGGTTTCTTTGGTTTTTAATCTTGTAATCTACTTATTATTTAACTAAAAATAGGTTCTCAAAGTCTATAATAGTCATGGCCTCCATTCATGCATAAAAATTCACATTTTTCATTTGGTAAACATGTTTTTAAATAAGCTATTTGTGAAAATCCGAATTTTCCAAATTTCCTTTTCTTACATTTTTCTTAAGGGAAATCTTGTCTAATGCATTAAAAATTGGAGCTTCAATGTATACATTATCTAAGGACTTCATTTAGCTTATAAAACATCCATTTTAGACTTAAATACTAAGTGTTTATTTAGGCATTACTCAAAATTACGAATTTGACTACACATTTAAAGTCAACATTTTTCATTCTAACTTCACCTCTTGTTTTCCTTATTTTTATTATGCCTAAACTCATCTAAACTCATGAAAATAATTCCTTTAACATGTCTATTACACATACCCTCCATTTTTCTTATGAAATATGAGTTTAAAGTTGATTTTGGGGGTCTTTAAGGTAGGGTTTCCATTTCATCCGAATTTTCAACTTTTCATATCTAACAAAGCCCTTCCTTTTTCAATGGTCTTGCCTTCTACATGTTAAGATATACTATCTATCATCTCTATATATGAACAAGACTTCATTCTTATGGCCATCAAAGCATATAAACAAAATGAACCTATGATCATGCATGTACATGAAGTTATGAATGTCTAAACCTTAGATCTACAACATATGACATAAAAAGCATGGATCTCATGGCATGAACAACAATATATGTGCAAGATCACTACTTTACATGCATGAACAAGATGAGATCTTAACAAAAACACATCTAAACATTAGATCCATGTCTTGTGATGGCTTGACATTCTTGTTCATGTGTTTCCATGCCCCTAGCATTAGCTCATTGGGATTTAGTGAGGAAATACACAAGATATGGTCTTGCCATTACAAGAACTAGGAAGAACAAGGCTTGAATCAACATACCAAAGGAGGATCTAAGGTAGAAATGGAGGAGTTTTGAGTTGAAAGTGCAAGAGGGAGAGGGAGGGGGGCTCGGCACAAAGGGAAGGAAAAGAAGAGAGGTTTTCTCTTTTTCAATTTTGAAATGAGAAGAAATGAAGAGAGAGAGAGAAAATTTAGTATATATATCAAGTGTATTAGGGTTTAGTTATACAAAATGGAGTAAAATAATTAAATGAAGAGGGAAAATAGAGGGAGGGGCGCCGGCCATCATGCATGTGTGTGTGTGTGTGTTTAAAAATTTGATTTTTGTAATTTAGTAAATGAAATTGTAATAAATGTAATAATTATTTAAGAGACAAATTTTCTTGGAAAAGAAAATTGAAATGAGTAGTTGTAAGGATGTAAGAATAGGGTATGGGTAGTGTGTAGTGTAGGTTGTACTTGTGAATAGTAGACAAGACATCTACTTTACCGGTTGTTCCGAAAACACGGGAAAAGCTATAACTGTAATTTTTATAGCTCGGAAAATTATGAAATTGATATTTTTGGAATCCTTATAAAATTACGGTTCTAATGAATATTCCGGAACATTTTTCTGAATCCGTGGCCCGGGCACGCTTTTCCGTAATTGGGCTCGGGAAGGCCCGGAATTGAAAAATTCCCGAATTTAAAACTTTCAAAGGTTTGAAATGTACTTTGGAACAACAATTCAAATTCATTTACCATATATTTATTTTACTATGAAACCGAAGGAAAGCCGGATTTAGGGTTCCTAGGCTTCATTCACTAAACTCAATCTGATCGGATTAGGGTTTCGCTTCCAACTCCCAGGGTTTTCTAACTACTGAGAATTACCGGGGTTTACAGTCAAAACACTAGATGTGGTCGAAGGACGGGTATTTCGACTGTATGCTGCATTATTATGGACTATTAACGATTTCCCGGCATACGGTGACATTTCAGGCTGGACGACGAAGGGTTATAAAGCATGTCCAATATGCAACATTGACTGCACAAGTGGCCATTCAAATAGTAAGTTCCACTATATGGGCCATAGACGGTTCTTGCCTTTGAGACATAGGTGGCGCCATGACAGGGTCAGTTTTGACGGCACCACGGAAACACGCGCACGACCAAGGGATTTCTCTGGTTCAGACATCATTGATCAATTGAGTCGATACGAGCATGTCATTTTAAGGAAATTGCAAGAGCGCCTATGCCGTCGGAGGAATGAAGACGGGACAAATTGGTGTAAGAAGAGTTTGCTATTCCAATTGTCATATTGGAGTGAATTGCACATACGACATAATCTTGACGTGATGCATATCGAAAAGAATATATGCGATAACCTAGTGGGAACTATTTTTGGTCTTAAGGGCAAGTCAAAAGACACAGAGAAGGCGAGACTCACACTCCAAGAAATGGGTATTCGTTCCGAGCTACACCTGCAGCAACGTGGTGGACGCATTTTCAAACGACCAGCTGCATATACACTATCGACTAGGCAAATGAGAGAGGTATGTAATTCAATAAGGGATGTGAAGATGCCTAATGGATATGCTTCAAATATATCATCTTGCTTAGGCGTTGATGAAGTTAGTTTGAGAGGTCTTAAGAGTCACGATTGTCATGTCTTGCTGCAACGTATTCTCCCGGTTGTCATTCGTGGGGTCTTGGATAATCGCATTTACGATGTTGTATGTGATGTATGTCGTTTTTTCAGGGAATTGACTGCTAAAGAACTCCGTGTAAATCTATTGGAGTCTTTGGAAAAAACAATAATCCTAACTCTTTGCAAGTTAGAGATGATATTTCCTCCTGTATTTTTTGATATTATGATACATTTAACCGTCCACCTTCCACATGAAGCACGCATATGTGGTCTGGTCCAGTACCGGTGGATGTATCCTGTTGAGAGGTACATGGGAGTTCTAAAAGCAGATTTACGGAATAGGGTAAGACCGGAAGGTTCAATTACTGAGTCGTATGTTGTGCGGGAGAGCACTCAATTTTGCTCACTATATTTTGATAACATGGACTCAAGAATAAATAGACCCCACCGACAGTGGGACGAACCACTGGATGAATGTCCATCATCATCGTTTCGAGTATTCACACAGCCCATACGTTCAATAGGTGCATGCACTATAACAGGCTCGGATGTAGAACTCAATAGGATGCATTGGACAGTGTTGAATAATTGCGAGGAAGTGCAACCCTTTATAAGGTATATTATGTCTTTTCATTCATTTATGACCTGATAACATGATATGTTCACCAAGATTGAAGATCCACTTCTAACGAAATATCTTACAGGGAGTTCGAGAACGAACTAACTGCACGTGGAGCATGCAATGTGGGAGGAATAGTATGTAAACATTTTTCCGAGTGGTTTAGAAATAAGGTTAAAACTTGTTGAAGCCTTCAATTCCATTAATTCATCAATATCTTGACATGTAACTTTAATTGTTGACTTGGTATGTAGATTATGGAGCAAACGCCTGTCCATGGACATCAGATGGTAGAAGATCTTGAAGCGTTAGCTTGGGGCCCTGAAATTCATCGATATAGCTTCAATGCTTGTATCGTGAATGGTATCCGATACAACACAGAAGCCAAGGAGGTTGGCTTAAGATCACAGAATAGCGGTGTATATGTCATCGGTGCAGATGGAGGGCAACAACTTACATTTTAGGCGTTCTCACCGAAGTTATACAACTAAATTATGTGGGGTCGAAGAAAGTGTTTTTATTCAAATGCAGGTGGTTTGATACGGAGAAGGATAAACCAGAAATTATCGACGGAGACCTCATCTCCATCAACACCGCAAGGTCATGGTACGATAACGACCCGTACATCCTTGCCGACCAAGCACAACAAGTATTTTACCTAAAGGACCCAAGCAAGCGAACGGCAATTGGAAGATTGTCCAGAAAGTTGTACACCGTCATATGTTCACACGTGCTCTCTTCCAAACTGAGAGTATAGAAGATGTTGAATCGTTCGAGCCACCTCCAATAGAGGAGGCAATGCAACAGACAGTGCAAAGGCCATGGACAATTCCAATCAATCGCATATTTGTTGATCTAGGAAACCTTACACGCTTACCCGACCCGAGTGTGGGATGCAGTAGCATAGGCGATTACGATTTGGACGAATAGATTGTACGGATACGTTTATTTATTTATTATCTATCACATGTACTTTGTTTGCGTAATATCTCCAGGAAATATTTAAGTAACCGGTGTTATTTTTTGAACTTGCAGGATGAGTAGCTCCGATTTCATGGATCAGCTTTTGGACGACTCTGAGGCACATCCGGAGCAGTACACTGGTGGGATTTAAGCTTCATTTGTAAATGTTTTATCTGTCATAGCAATATTATATCAATTTTGGACTCATGCGTTTCATTTTCTTATTTTGTCATACAGGAGGATCGTTTACTGCCTTACTTACTGATCGGCAGGTCCGACATCCCGATGACCAGTCGGGTCAGGCGGCTGAGCCACAGCCGGGATGGGTAAATGAGCTGGGGATCGGGGAAGAGGTGTTGTACGACCTCCCGGATGATATGCCTGCTCAGGTTGACCCAGATGACCCACAGGCCGCAGCAGTGGAGCAGGAGGAGGCCGCTGTGGCGGCTCAGCATGAGGAGGCAAACATCACGGTGACAGATAGGCGCCGGGGTATGTATAGAGGTTACGGGCGGAGGAGGAGTATAGGAGGACAGGCCGTAGACCGACTATCACTATGCCTGATGGGTTTATGGGTCTCATATGCTCATCTCCGGGGATGGTTAGGTTGGAGTTCTTACTCCATCACAGAGCTTCGACGAAGTTGTTTGTCCCTGGAGGTCGAGGAAAGGCATGGTCAGCATTTCCCGAGGCCTATCGACATGGCATCATCCGCCGTGTAATGGTAAGTTAATTTTAAATGTAAACATATACGAAAAACAATTTTTGGCTCCTGTTACCTTCCTTTAACACTAAATTTTTTTGGTTCAAATTTGCAGAACAAGTTCGAACTACCCGAAAATTGGCGGACAATTCATAAATGGTGGGTGGCACTGGACTTTCTTGCAAGCAAGTCATATAGTCAGCTTCGATACAGGCTTAAACGTTATGTCATAGCCAAAGGTGGAGGCGATGCAGCTGCTAGTAAGCCACCACCGGGTTTCGAGCACAGGTTAGATGAATGGAGGGCATTCGTCCACTTCCTAGAGACAGATCAAGATTATAAGGTACGCTTCTCCATGTGGTAAATTACATATGCATAAGATATAGTTCACTTGTTCACTTCTTCTCGAAACGTGTAGTTGCGATCCACGGTGAATGCGGAGAACAGGAAGAAGCAACTGTCAGTTCATACAGGTGGTACAAAGTCCATGCTCCAGCATGCACTCACAAATGTAGGTATTCCAATTACAATGAATGTGGGTTTATATGCTATGTTCTTGTACTGACTTTTTTTAATAATGTATTACAGGATCTCACGCCGATACAAAACTACCGACATACCCACCTAAGGAGACAGAAAGGGCAGTTAACAGATCGATGGGAGTCGGAGGTCTCCATGCAGAATTATGTTAGTATTTTCGATTCTTATATATTTTTTTTTAGTACTTCATATCCATCTGTTTGTATGATTATATTCACCTTGTGCTCATGTTGTTTCAACTAGGAATGAATGGTGGAAAAAAGAAAGCATGAGGATGACATTGCTGTTGCGTCAGGTCAGCGACCTAAGGAGGATAAGGTCATTATGGAGGAGGTTTTGGGCCACCGATCTGCCTACCGACGTGGCTTCGGTTACGGCATGCCGATAGATCAACATAGGGTTGATTACTATGAGCAGCCACGTGAGGAGAATTTGGTCCACTCTGAGTATGATAGGACCAGCTAGGAGGCCAAGATTGAGAAGATGCAAGAGAAGATTGATTTGCTGATGAACTACGTCCGTCCCCCTACTACATCTTCCTCCGGGCAGTACCCTCCATACCATCACGCAGCACCACAGATGGGGACTTCCACTTATGGCCCTGATCCTAGTCAGCCTGGCTTTACGCCATTCACACCAGTCCCACCTCCTCCGTATCCTTACCATGGGTTTTATGGGATGCCGAGCCATCCATCCATGTTCACGCATCCTCCACACGATCCACACATGAGTCACCAGGCAGCTCCGCACAGCAGAGAGGACCACATCCTCAGGGGTTCATCCCATGGAGGGGGTCCCGGTTTTGCGCAGTTTGCGTCACAGCCGTCCGCGTTTGGATCGTACGCTTTTCCTGGGGCTCCTTCGTCTTCACATCCTCCTGCCTCTCAGCAGCCTCCACATACTCCGACTCAGCCGTCAGCTGTTCAGTCGACACCGGCTTCGACTCCCCCCCATACAGTATCACAGAGGACATCCGTGAGAGGATCTGGTCGTGCTCGACTCCGACAGGAGCAGCGACAGTAGCTGCTACCGTGTTTTTTTTTCCCTCATCGTTTTTTATTATTCCGGACATGATGTTCACGTTTTATTGCATTACTTGTTTCGCACCTTGTATGTCATGCTATTGATTATGATTACCGTCATATTTTGTCCCTTAGTACTGTAATTTCTTACGACGAGTACCATGCACATCTAATTTATTTATAAAAGCATTCAACCAACCCGCAGTATATTTCTATTCACCATGATCGAACATATATAAAATAAATTGGAAAGGACAAATTTATTATTTAATGTGTTAAACACGGAACAAAATTTTCAAAAAAATTGCAGGAAAATAAACACAAATTACTAAATAGGGCAATGGTAATAATAAAAGCCTTTTCTTTGAAATGTTCTACATAGATTCCAATTTCAATAAAGCACATTTTATGTAGAGGATGATTTCGTCTATTTGGTTACGTAACTATACATTACAATTTAACGTTTCCAGATTGGAAAAATGAAGGAATGGTTAACTATAAGCATTTGAAACAATATATTGCTCATGTAATTGAAAGATCATCCTAATTCATTCATCTAAGTTAATTACTTTTAGCTAATTCAAGCTCACTTAGTCAAGTTGAACTTAGATTCATTACAAATTCATTATACATGTAGGATTTATGTTAACTTGAACTCACCTTAACTTAAACTAAGTCAAAGATGGTTAACTTAACCTTAATCATTTAATTGAAAATATAAGTCAAAGATGGTTAAACTAACTCAATCTAATTCATTTTAACTCATTGAAGTCTATTTAATCAAGTTGAACCTCGGTTTGTTAACTAAATTCATTTTTTAATTAACTTTTACATTTAATCTAATTATTTGTTAAATCTATAAATGTACTGAACTCATGTTTAATTATATGAACCAGTCAACATAACACATCAAACATCACTTATCCATCTCATTAGCTAAAAATATCCACTTTGTAAGCAAAAAAACATAAAACAAACAAAAACAAGTTGTTAACTTTGCATGGAAAATGTATCAGTTGAAAAGAAATGAAATTAAGCACTGATAATTTTAGCATTTGCAAAAGCTCAATACATGAAAGTTGTATATCTCTTTCTTATCTTTCCAACGCAACTTGAATCGCCTCAATCAGAGATCGGATTAAAAAATTATGGCCAAAATACGAAGAGGCTGAGAAACTGGGATTTAATTTGGGAATTGAAGATCTTAAAATACGATAGGTTATAAATTAACATCTTAAAATAAGGACTTAATTTAGGAATTTAATTTGGATACAAACATATTTAATGTGAGTTCGGGTTTAAGAACTAATATTTTTATTCAAACAAATGAACTCAAATTTTAGTAAGATTTAGGAATTAATGTTTAGGTTAAAAATCAAGAGTTAATGAATCCTCTAAACTATTTTAGAGGATTTTTAGAGGTTATATGAATTTCAAATCTCAAAACCAACTTACTTATTAGCTAATCAAATTAAGCCAACTTGTCCAATTATATCCTATAATTCATTTTATTCATTTAATCTATCTAAACTCAATTTATAATCTAGGTGAACATTTGGGGTATTTCAGTAACAACACCAACGTAGATAATTTCCTCAGCAAACTAGCTTACTAAAATCTACTTTTATCAAGATCTTATTTACATATTAAATATCAAGTAATCTATAAGACTATAAATCACATATTTTAATTGTAAAAATTTATGTTCGTACGAACAATTTCATAACGAATACGATAAATATATAATTATCACAATCCATATGAAATAATTGACGGTATTGTAATTAATATATGTTAATTTTATATTTTCGTACAAAGTCCAAATCTTCTTTTATATGTTTAATATTATTAAAAATATTCTCAATATACAAAATGTCGAACAAATAAATATTTTTATAAAAATAAATATCCAACTGAATAAGATTAATTTTTAATCTCATGTACTAGTAAATCAATTGATTAACAAATAAATATTTTTATAATTACTATTAAATCTATGAAAATATTTCTTTATAATTATAACTCTCCAGTCTTATCACTAGTAAATAAATTGATTAGTATATATATTTTATAAAAAAATTAATATATATAAATATTTTTGTAATTAATTTTTAATGAATAAAAGTACATTACCTAATTGAATAAGATTTACCTTTAATCTTATCTACTAATAAATATATGGATTAATAAATATATATTTTTTATTATTAAATATTTAATCTATATAAATAATTATGGTATTTAATTTTTAATAAATAAAAGTACACCACCCTATTGAATAAGATTAAATATGAAATATTTAATCTATATAAATATTTAATGTATGTACATATTATTTATAATTAACTTTCAATAAATAAAAGTACATTATCCAATTGAATAACAATGACTTTAATTCTTATTTACTATAAGTAAATTCACTAATAAATATATATTTTTTATAATAAATATTTAATCTATATAAATATTTGTTTATTTAAATTTTTATAAATATAAGTACATTACTCAATTGAATAATATTTACTTTTAATCTTATATATTAGTAAATAAATTGATTAATAAATATGTAATTTCAATATATTAAATATTTAATTTATATAAATATTTTTTATGATTCATTTTTAATCAAAATAAGCACATGACACAATTGAATAAGATTAATTTTTAATCTTATTTACTAGTAAATAAATTGATTAATAAAATTATAATTTGATTAATTAATATTTAATCTATATATAATTTTTTTATAATTAACTTTTTAATAAATAAAAGTACATCACTCAATTAAATAAGATTAATTTTTAATCTTATTTAATAGTAAATAAGTTGATAAATAAATAAATATTTTTAATAATTAATCTTTAAAAAATTATACAAAATTTTCGCTTAAAATTTTTAGCGGGACAACGCGGGAGAAAAAGAGCGGGCGCGGGAGGTTGGAATTTTTTATTATGAGGCGAAATTCCCCTCATTTTATCATATGAGGCGAATTTCGCCTCACTGTCCAACTCATGAGGCGAAATTCCCCTCAAATTTCAACATATGAGGCGAATTTCGCCTCATCAGCCCAGTCACTGCCTATAAATACCCCCCTTCTCTCCTCTGCTCGCTCAAATTTCTCTCCCCTCTCTCTCATTCGTTGCTCGATCAACATCGGTAATTTATCCTCCATTTTTATTTTATTTACTTAATTTTTATATTTAATTTTTATTTATAATTATTTATTTGGATTTATTTTTGCAGGATTTTACCATTTCTCATTACAAGTTCAACAATATTAAAATCAAATATAATATAAGGTATAATATTTTCATTTATATTTACAAAGTTTTTGCAATTTTTTCCAAATTTTAGATATATTCTACTTTTTATTTTATAACATTTATATCAATATAAATATATTTATAATATCATAATACTTTTATTATTTCAAATGTTTAGAATAACAAACTTACATACAATATTTTAAGTAAAATATAAATATATTTGTAATATTAATTATACGTTTTTTTTTTAAATTATTGCAATACGTGTTGTATTTATTATTTATAAATTCTGAAAAATATATTAATTAATAAATTTTAAGTCAAATATTAATAGTAATAAATTTGTAATATTAATTATATAATTTTTATAATATGTGTTGCATTTTTTTAAAATTCTGAAATAATATATTAATAATTAAATTTTAATTAAAATATTAATAATTTAAATTCGGAAATAATATATTCATAATTATAAAATTTTACTAAAAGATGAGGCGAAACTCGCCTCCCTCTTTCTATATGAGGCGAATTTCACCTCATGCCACGTCGGCTAGTGAGGCGAGTCTCGCCTCACTAGCCGACGTGGCTCTCAGATTTCTATGAGGCGAATTTCGCCTCATTAGTATTATATGAGGCGAAATTCGCCTCATGCCACGTCGGCTAATGAGGCGAGTTTCGCCTCACTAGCCAACGTGGCACTCCCATCCTAGCATGAGGCGAAATTTGCCTCACGTTTTAAAACGTGAGGCGAAATTCGCCTCCTTTTCCCTAAGATGGTCGATCTACACAGGCGAATTTTTGAGGCGAATTTTTCGCCTCAATAGCACTAGTGAGGTGAAATTCTAAGCTACTGAGGCGAAATATTTCGCCTCTTAATGTCATTTTTTTACTAGTGTGCCTAATCAGTTATAAGATTTTAGGAAATTGGAGAAGTGGGATATCGAGAATATATTGTAGAAGAGATATAAAAATGTAGAATCCCATGTGATGCAAAACAATGACATAGCACACCATGTCCCCTTTAAGTTTCACATTGTCTCACATTGTTCAACTTTCAACAACCAGTCATCTTTATAATGACTAATATGACATCTTATTATTGAAATGGAAAAAATAAGAAGACTATGGAAATGTGAGTTTGTTAGGTTGTATGTAATGGATAGGTTGGGCTGATTAGTAATTGAGGTAGGGGTCCAATGTTTTTGTTAATTGTAATTATTATAAATGAAATAATTAAAAATGATAAAATAATTAAATAAATAAAATGCCACGTTAATAGACACATGGAATTCTTCATAGGTTGAAAGTGTCATGTCAACTAACGAAGTTAACACCGTTAGCTTAGTATGCAAAAAGTTGAGTTAGCTTAGGTAGTGAAAATATACGCAAAAAGTTAAGTCATGTATGAAATTATTCAATTTCAAGGTTGTGGAACTTAATTACACATTTCGTTAAAGTTCAGGTATCATTTGCGACATTAGCCCTTCGTTATTTGATTGATATGTTTTAAAGGAGTTGGAGTAGGAATCATGATCCCAATTTAGAGGACTACAAGAAGAAGCCCTGAGAAGAAAAATCCATAAACTCCATTCAAATAGGTCAAAATGGTTGGCATTTCTAGAGTTATATTGATTGGTATTACTAGTTTCTTGAATTTGTGCTTTAGGTTTTGAAATATCAATACTTGATTAAAATATCAAACAGCTTTTCTAAGTTGTGAGAATAAATTGACAATAAACTTGATAAAATCTAGTTAAATTTGGAGTTATGAGCTAAATTTGAGTTATATTGCTCCTTTTTCTTTTCTCCTTTGGTTATTATGATAAGAATACATTTTTTTCTCACCATTAAAATGGAGTCAAAGAGTAAGATTGAAATTTAAGTGTGTAGTACCTTCTTTTTTCCTTTTTGTTTCACTCAAGCCATTCATTGTCTTTTGGTGTTGATTATTCAAAAGAAATGAGTTGTCATATGCACTTATATTCAAGTTGTGGTTTAGCATATTTTGGCTTGTTGAAGAATTTATGAAGAAGTTAATATAGAAATATGGAGATTCAAACAATTGATGATACAATTATAGCTTGAGGAGGTGGAAATACATCAAATCAAAGTATCACATCAGTTGGAACTAATACGAACATGCCAGACAAATTTGGTTTGTTAGTTTGTTACCGCCAATACTCTAGGTTATGCCAATGCACTAATCATTCCAATCGTTTAATCGAAAAACACATCCAATAACCACTAGTATCCCATGACATAAGAATCCAGGGTTAGGGGTGTTGATGAAATGGAGTGGAAAAGTTTGGGTTTGTAAAATACTTGAGGTGTGCAAAGCACTGTCCTTAAGGATAATTCGCCAAATATAGACGTATCCCCCAGGATTTAACAAGCCCTCTAGCAAAACTAGGCAGCAGGAACAATAGAAGAGGAGAAAACCCAGCGAGGAAAAAAATATTATATGTCGAGAGAGAGATAGATAAGCTACTTAAAAATAAAAGAAAACGGCTCTATTTTTTTTTTTTAGTAATATCCGGGAAGATATTTTTAATAACGGATAGATAAGATTATTTTGAAAATGGACGAGATATTGGTGTAGTGGATGTTGTAATTCAGATATCATGGTAACTAAAATTTGAAGTGGTCAAAATGCTTGTTTTTGGATAAGATTAATATTATCCAACAAATATTATCCGAAATTTATTAAAATAATAAATATATAGAAATAAAAATATTAATATGAACCGGGCCGAGACTCATATCTACACGTGTGGGGGGGGAGTGAATCCACGAATTTACACTAGCCCGATCCATGCTTTGTGCGCGCGAGCCCATGCCTTTTCACTATTTGTTTACAAGCTCACATATATAAAAAAGTTAATAAACAAGGACAAACAACAAGATCTAAGGAATGTGGGATTTTTTTTTTTTTTGAAATAGTAATAATATATAACAATCCCCCACATATTTCAAAAAGGATAAAATACAGAAATAAAATAAATGTTGGGTTTTCTCAAATGAGTATTATGCTTCGAATCTGGTGTCTTTAAGACTATGAACCGACCTAGAAAAAATGAGATATAACTTACAAAACAAATGGTGAAGCTTAATGCTTCTAGGAACCAAGAATTTTTCCTGTAAGCTAAAATACTCATTAATCACATTATACTCAAAAATTTTCTATTATTCATCGTGGTTTTGCGCTAATAGGCCATGTGCGTGCCTGGTTATTCATGAGTGCTCTAGAGATTCTGACACAAATCTCATAGAAGCGGCCTCACTTCACACTCATATAGGTCATTCCATCAAGTGCATACTGCAGAATACACCACCTTTAAAGGATATGGAATTTGATTAAGAGCTTTGTTCAACCTCTCTTACTTTGCAGTTTAGCACTACACACACCATAAGTGGGACAATACTTAATAGTGCTATACAAATCAAGCAATGACTTGTTATTACCCATATGAACCTATTTTATGGGATCTCCAATCACATAGGTTGGGTTACCATCATTGTTGATATTTCAATATGGCTTTAGTCCCATACTCTTCGATGTTTCACTGATTAGTTTTCTCCCCAAAGGTTTAGTCAGAGGATCGGCCAAATTCACTTCTGACTTCACATAATCTATTGAGATAATTCCATCTTTCAGCAGCTGCTTCACGACATCATGTCTCAATCGAATGTGTCTATTTTTTCCATTGAAGGTCTTATTCTTGGCAATAGATATTGCCGCTTAACAATCACAATGGATAGACACAGATGGTGTAGGTTTTAAACCTAACAGAATATTTGCCAAGAAGTTTCTCAACCACTCAGCCTCATTCCCAGCCAGTTCTAAAGCAATAAACTCTGACTCTATAGTAGATTTAGCTATGATAGTTTGTTTGGCTGACTTCCCTGAAATTACACCACCTCCAAGGGTGAATATATAACCACTAGTGGATTTTGTGTCATCTGAATCAGAGATTCAATTGGCATCACTGTATCCTTCTAATACAGCAGGAAATCCACTATATAGAATACCATAGTTCATGGTACCTCTAAGATATTTCATCAGTCTGATCAATGCAGTCCAATGATCATAACCGGGATTGTATGTATACCTGCTCAACCTACATACAGCATATGCTATGTCAGGTCTTGAAAAATTCATTAAATGCATCAGACTTCCAATTATGTGTGCATACTCAGATTGAGCAACAGTATCACCTCTATTTTTCTTTAATTGAGTATTAGCATCATAGGGGTATTCACAGGATTGACATCAAAGTGTCCAAACTTCTTAAGAAGTTTCTCAACATAATGTTCTTGCGATAGCATGATACTATCGTTCTTCCTTATAATTTTAACACCCAAAATAACATTGGCTTCACCCATGTCTTTCATATCAAATTTAGAAGCAAGAAAAGACTTTGTTTTATGCACTACATCAAGACTAGTCCCAAAAATAAGCATATCGTCTACATATAGGCATATGATAACACAATCACTATCAACAAGTTTTGTATAAACACATTTGTCAACTTCAATAGTAGAGAAACCATCATTTACTAAAACTTGATCAAATTTTTCATGCCATTGTTTAGGAGCTTGTTTCAAACCATACAATGATTTAAGAAGTTTACAAACTTTCTTTTCTTTTCCAGAAGCAACACAACCTTCAGGTTGCACCATATAAATTTCTTCTTCTAAATCCCCATTTAGAAAAGCTGTTTTTACATCCATCCGGTGAATAACAAGTTTATAAATAGAAGCCAAGGCAATTAAAACTCGAATAGAAGAGATTCTAGCTACAGGTGCAAAAGTATCAAAATAGTCAACATTTTGCTTTTGAGTAAAACCTTTTGCAACTAATCTAGCTTTGAACTTATCAACTGAACCATCAGGATTTAATTTCTTTTTGAAAATCCATTTACAACCAATAGGTTTAGCTCCAGGAGGTAAATCTACCGATTCTCATGTTTTATTTTGTAAAATAGAATCAATTTCAACTTTAATAGCTTCTTTCCAAAAAGGTGAATCATATGAGGAAATTGCATCTGAGAAGGTTAATAGATCATTTTCAACAAGATAAGTATAAAATTCATTTCCAAAAGAATATTCTTTTCTTTGTCTTTTACTTCTACTTAAATATTCATTTCTGGAAACATTTCCAGAAGCATTTTCAGAGGTATTTTCAGAACCATTTTCAGAAGATTGTGTATTTTGAATAATTTTAGATTTTAAAGGAAAAACATGTTCAAAAAACTCTGCATTTTTTGTCTCAACAATTGTATTGCAATATAACACATCGCTCTTTAATACAAGAAATCTATATGCAACACTATGTTCAGCATAACCAATAAACATGCAGTCTAAAGTTTTAGAACCTAATTTTCTTTTTTTAGGATCAGGAAGCATAACTTTAGCAAGACACCCCTACACTTTCAAATATTTCAAATTAGGGGAATAACCTTTCCAAAGCTCATAAGGTGTTTTTCTAGTTTTCTTATAAGGTATCCTATTTTGTAAGTAACATGCAGTTAATATAGCTTCACCCCAAAGATTATCAGGTGCATTAGAACTTACAAGCATACAATTCATCATTTCTTTTAATGTTATATTTTTCCTTTCAGCTACTCCATTAGATTGTAGGGAATAAGGTGGAGTTATTTCATGAATTATTCCTTTTTTTTCACAATATTCATTAAGTAAGACATATTCACCACTGCTATCGGATCTAATTCGTTTAATTTTCTTATTTAATTGATTTTCTATCTCAGCTTTGTATATTAGAAATATGTCAAAGGCTTCATCTTTATTTATAAGCAAATAAATTTTAGTATATATAGAAAAATCATCTATAAAGGTTACATAGTATCTTTTACCTCCTCTAGTCATAGTTTGCTTGAAATCACCTAGATCAGTTTGAATTTATGAAGAAGTTAATATAGAAATATGGAGATTCAAACAAACCCACATATATATAAGGAAGTTAATAAATAAGGATAAACAACAAGGTTTAAAGAATGTGGGACTTATTTTTTTTGAAATAGTAATAATATACAACAAGGGGCGTATACGAAGACAAGGTTGATTGAAGTATTAATTAATGATGGTGTTAGTGGAAGGAACATGACCGCTTCTCTGGAAAAGGTAAGTGTCATCTTTTGCAATGTATTTGATTAGAATAAATTATCCTTATTCCTTCCGATTGTTGTTCCCTAGCTAAGATTGTTCATCAATTGTGTGATGTTCTAGAAAATACCTGCTTAACATTTGTCTGTTGTCATTATGCTTTCATTTAATTCTTACTGTCTTGAAGAAATAAGTCGCTTTTTTTTTTCACTTTTGAATGTCTACTAGTTTATGTAATGATCATTTTTCACTTACTTTAGGTTGGCCAGATTTGGATGCCATGATAAAAGCCATCTATTCCTCATACTTCGATTCACGATTTAATTTAAACTACGGATTACTATATATATATTTTTTATTTATTTATTTATTTATTTATTTTCCCTTTAATGATGTGATATGGTTGGACAAAAGGAAAAAAAAAATTATGCTTCATATCACCAATTGGAAGGCTGGAGTTTAAAATTGCTTCGATTTAGGGATTGACCTTGTATCGAAATTTGAGTTCAATATTAGATCTGTTTAGATAAATGTAATTTTAAGGAAATTTAATGGTCCCGTGGTATGTTTGGAAGGTGTTGACAGTGGCTTGTTGCAATGCGTAAAGGGATGTTGGCCTGAAAGAATCAAAGTCGGTCCATATTTTAATCAGGTCATACAGAATTGGAAAAAGCAACAAAATTTGCCAATCAACACCTTCCAAATTTATAAAACACGTTGTATCGTACAGCCAATTAGAAAAGTAATTAGTCTTTAACTTTTATGAAATATTATTTATTTTTTAAAAATTCTATGATATCATTATTAATTTTAACATTATAATAGTATTATATGGTAATACTTCATAAACTCATATATATATTTTACAATACTACATATTTTCTATAAATTTTCATAAAAATGATTGCTCTATCTTAAAATTTCAGGACCATCCGTAATATTTTATAACTGTATTATGCAAAACACATGTATTGAGAAAAATTGTTTAAAAGCTTCATAAATTTATTGAAAAATTCATAACTGACTCCCCCTCTTAACTTTAGCAAGCTTGTTCCAAACGATTTAAATGAACAGAGACCTATTAATCAAGAAATGCCCCCATTAAGTGATAATTAAAGCTGCGACTGCTTATATAAATATTTTTTATCACTATCTTTTTATCCTTAAACATATATCTATTGATTATATATATATATATATAATTTCATAGAACAAATTTATATAATTATAGATTAATTTATATATATATATATATTTATATTAACAGAGACACCACTCAAAACAAAAAATTCAGGATGAGAAATATTTGGTGCCTTTCAGTATCTCCAAATCTTTTTCTTATTCTCTCTCTTTATATATATATTATTTATACAAGTTCGAAACGTACTAACACGGAATCATTTTCACAACCTCCTTCTTTTAAGAAATATTGTATAAATTTATTCTGTATCTATTAGCGTTAAAAGGAAGAATGAACGGATATTATATTTCACGTTTAATATATCCGATTTAAATAAATAAATTTAAAAAATAATTATTACACTTGATTTGTTTATAAAATATATATTAAAATTTGCATAAACCATATAAAATTTAATATAAAATATTTATGTTTTAAATAGTTAAAAGGATAAATAAAAGTTTTATAAAGTGAGAAAACTAAAAAAATAAATATTTTACAAAATTCATTAGATAGTTTTTAATTAATTTTTATTATTAATTTATTAGAAAAAATATTCTTTAAGTCATTTTAGGAAAAAACTTAAAAATTGATATTTTAAATAAAATTAACTTTGAAATATCTTTAAAATATCGATATTTTTTAATATAATTTAATTAAAATTTTATTAATATATATATACCATATAAAAATAATATAACAGATTTTAATTTTTTCTAATCCCCAGAATTTCATAATTTAATACAAAAACTATAAATTCTTTTCTTCTTCCATCATTTTCTTTTCTTTTCTTTTTTCCTATTTATTTATTTTGCAAAAAACTAGAAACACAACAAAAATTATATCCACCTTTGGCTTCTTCTCCCCTTCCTCTTCCAAGCGGTGAGACCTTGAAAACCTTAACACTTATACGAAACTAGGTGAATTATTGATTTCTTGTGACAAAGATCTTCGATCGTCGTATTAATTTTTCCATTGCAGTTTATATCCCCGAATCGAGTTCACTCATTAATACAAGGTGTTTCTTTCCCATTTTACTTCAGATTCTAAGTCATGCGCTCGGTTTTCCAACTGATCGATCCATACATCAATTGATAGGCCACATTATCGAATATTTATGCGTTTATGTGTCGGATTGATTGGAACGAAAGCGCATATAAGTAGAAAATTCACATGGTAATGTATATGACGATACGTTCTTCATGTGGGGTTTAGTTGAAATTTCAATCTTTTTTTTTGTGTTTCTTTCGTTCATAATGTGTGCTTTTTTAATAATTTTGTTAATTGTTATGGGGGAATTTTCGCAGTCGGCACTGTTTAATTTCCATTCATTCCTAACGGTGGTGTTGCTGGCAATATGTACTTTTACTTACATCAAGATGCACTTTCCAGCAATTCTCGAGCAACGGAATGGGTATGTTTTAATGTTTGATGTTTAATGTTTTCCCTGATTTCTTACATTTAGGGAGATTCTTCAGTATTCAGTATTGCTGATATCGCATCGGCCATGGTTTTTGAATCCGATCAGATTTGAAATGTGTCTTGTGTTGAAATTTTGGGACTAGTAGTTGTGTTATTGTGTTCTTTTATCGTTGAGTTGAAATTTAGGAAAATGTGCGTATTTGTTGTCGATTGAAACTTTTCACCATGCCTTCTTGGAGGATAATAAGAACAATATAGCACGGGATTTCACATAATGGATTATTATTATAGTGAGAAACGCTTTGGTGGGTATTATATGTGTAATTATCAATGATATTCTAACACGAGACAGTATGGTTGACCCACCACTTTATCCAAGTGTTAAAACATAAGGTAGTTAGCCACCACTTATACATACACGTGCTGTGTACAACCCATTGAATATTCTTGAATTAACTCCTTTTATTGTACTGTGTGGTTGTTGTACTATGCTAATTTGACTGTTTGTTGTAATTCTATTAATGCCATGCCACTCTAAGTTTTCCAGAGGGAAAGAAACCGTTTGAAAGTCAAACGCTAATGTGATTCTGTTCTTGCCATTAGCAATTTGGATATCATCATTGTAGTTTTGTTATTTTTTCAAGCACACACATACTATTATTTAAATTTGCAATTGCTTTCCACCCTAGCATCTTTTAAATATCTTCAGAAAGGTTTTATGAAAATTATAGGATAGTGAATATGAGGATATAGGTAGCAAGATAAACCAAGCAATTCAAATTGTTGAGTAACAAACTCAGCAAGTTCTGATTATTTGGGACTTTGTCTGTTTGTATTATTACCATGTGAAAGTGTGTTGCGGGGCGCGGCTTATGATAGCAATATATTTAAAATGCTTGTGCTGAAGTTTCCACCTAGAATATAGAGTTAACAAGATATGACCACAGCGGCAATATGAATCTACTCCATGTTCTAGGCATTTAAGACATCTCAACTATGCAATAAATTGGTTAATTGAATTGGTGTTTTTACTGGGCGGATAATGAGGTTGCTTTGTCTCAAAGAACATGAATGATAGGTTTGTTTTAGCCATCTAAAAGAGATTTCTTTGCAGAATTTTTTTCCATGCTGGATAGTTGCTTCTATAATATTGATTTGTTCAACCCATATGATACTATAGTTCAGTCACATTGATGTATGGAGAAAGTAAATTGTAACTAGAGAAAAGGATGGTGAATGTGCCTTGGGCTAATTTGTTTCTTTCAATATTCTGTGTTTCCTGGATCTCTGTTAATGTCTTGTTGGATCACATTTAACAGGTTTCGTGGTTTTTTCTGGAAAGCAGCTCGGATAGGTAGTCTCTTTTTCCCTCAACTTCATAAAGCTGATCATTGCCCTTGTATTGTACTTTTGTGCTTCATACCTCATCGTGAGCCTTAATGTGTTGTTACTAATGGAAGGTAGTTCTTTGAGCTGTCAATGCATGATAGTTTCACCTTTTAGGCTTGTAGCTTAGCTCTGGAAATGTCTTTTGCTGGGTTTGATCAGTAAATAATCAAGCGCTCCTCATAATAAGACAGTATGGCAGTCTCCCTAGTTATAGTAATCCAGTTACAGAATGAAGATACTTGAAGTTGTTAGTTTAGCTGAATTATCTATTGCTTCTATTAAAACCATGAGTACATAATATATTTTTGTTGGATTTCAGAGGTAACTAAAGTACAATTTCATTTCAGCAAAATATCAGCCTTTCAGAGCTATTATATTTTTTGAAAGATTCGAGGGCAATTGTTTTAGGCGAAGATATTCAACCTAGTAAAATTCTATTTTTTGTATTATATCATGAATAGAAAGCATGTCTGTAATCTTTGTGGACTTCTGCTGCTTCCTGTACTGTAATTCTCTTGTGCGATCTCATTTTTGTTCGTTCTCTCTGATTATCTTGTTCTTAAACAGGTGAACGTTTAAGTCCCTGGGTTGCCTTTGGATGTTTCACTATGGGTGTATCGATAATATTCTTCTAGCAATATATTCATGTATTTTTGTAAGCTGCATTGTGGATAGATGTCATTACTTTTTGAAGAAGCTTATGAATAGCTTGTGATATATCATGTTGCCAATTGTATCCAAACTATTCAATAAGTGAATTAGAATTTTACATTGTGCTCCTTGAGAACTGTTTTCTGATAGTGGGAATGTCCTGTTAAAAATTTGTGTAGCGGATGAGGAAAACTCTGCTCATGAAATTAGCTTGATATCTGCTTTTATGTATGCTGTGTTGTCTTGTCCTACTAGATGGATTTGAATAAATGGTTGAATGACTGTCTCCATGGAATGTTTCTCCAACCTGTGATGCTCTCCTTCCTTGCGTTTGTCCTCTAGGGTACTACAATTAGAATAATAAATTAATATCCAAAATGCTGTGGAATCGTGATTCTTCTTGTTGAAAAAGTTAAATCAACAAACCAGTTTGGAACCGGGATCATTCATTATAGCCATATTTGGTATCAATTAACTGCGTCAAAATAGTTCGATTCAGTTCAATTTTGTGTTTTGAATGGTATTATCTTAATTTATTACATTCCATATTCTATCTACCAATGCTTTATCTTGATATCGTTTAGTTTTCTTTGTATTCATATTAAATTTTTAACTTCTCAAACATTTTTTAATATAAGCAAATGCAAATACTTTTTCATGAATCTAGAGGGAGAAAAAAGAAATGTATCCTTTTCTGAAAGAATTGCCTTGTAAGGTTTAAAGATTTTATAATTAGAATAAATAAGTTTTTAAATTTTAAAATAACCAATGGTATATAAGGTGAAATGAGTCTCCCATAATTTAAACAGTAGCTATGTACCTTTTAGATGGCAAGAGAGAGAAAGAGAGCATTTAGTAGATTTGATGTGTGGGCATTTTGTAGATTCGATGTGTATAGGCACTAGCTAGCCAAACAGGGACAGGCATGTTTGACTTTTGCATTATCTTGACTGGCATCATATGCCCTAGCATTCCCGAACTCAATTCTGGGATTCCAATTCCCATCATGCTAAGCATCCTCTTACCCAAATTGTGTGCGAACAAACTCTTCATGCCATGTTCTGATCCCTTGTAACCTTAGCGGGACTCATGGCCATCAATAGTCTGTTTATCTTCCTTTGGAATTAAACATTCCTAAACCAATCATCAATTACCTTCCATGGTCTACAAAGCAAAATATTAGCAACATTTATGGTTGTAACATCACATGTTATCTCATCCTTGAATTCGACCATGATTAAAGGAACCAACCAAACCCATTGGTGTCATGAATCATCCTTTTTTCTTCAAACCAATATAGGGTATATGGTTTAGAACGGTATTGTCTTCAATCCCTAGGCATCCACGAAACATGTATATGCCAAATTTATACAACTATCATTGTCACCAATCAAAGAACATCTTCTTCTTGACCAGGCACTTAGAAAAGAATAATTTCTCTTTGCTTAGTTTCAACTGGTTGTTCCATAATCAAATTACGTATAAGGATAAGGATCATAAACTAACCTTCCTCCATGTGCATGGGCATCTAAATCACATTCAAAGTCCTTCATATTGTTATCAATGTCTCCACTTATATTATCTACCTCCTCTTCTTCACTATCAACCTAACATTTTGAAGCATTGCATTTGATAACTATTACACATCTATTTACACTTTACAGCTAAACGTCGAAAATCTAAAACATTTGAGACACTTTACTTCATTAGATTTCCTCCTATTCCATCCCTCATCATTTTCCGGCATTTGATATGTATAAGAAGTCTTTAGTTTACTATTGTTACCCTTTTCGTTGCCTCAACATTCTTTCTTTCGAAACTTTTCATCCTTAAATTCTAGTCAACCATAGGCTCTCTTTTTCATGAGGAACCTTAGGTTTAGGTGAAGGCCCATGTAATCTAATTCTCTCCTTTTGCCCTTATCTTTCCTCTCTAAGAGCCAATTTAATCATATATTATAGTGTCTCACCCATATTAGCAATCTCAATTTTTAATCTTTGAATGAACCTAGAAATAGTCTATTCCTTTGACTCATTTACCTCACAATTGATAAGAAGAGTCTCATACTCCCGTGTTTAGTCCCCAAGACTCATTCCACCTATCTTTGTAATTCAATGAAAAACTCCTGCATACACTACTAGATTGCAAGTTTCTCATCTCTACGGTCTTTTAATCTTGATCCAAGTAAAACTTGATTTTCATTATCTCTCCTCTGAATCATTATATTTTTTCATTGTAAAGCTATGCATATTGGTAGATCATAAAGTAGTCGATCTAGTTTTAATATGTTCATTATACTCGACACTTAATTAAGTCTCTCCATTTAATGCTTCCAATTTAATAATCATTAAGCTTACTATGCTTATCAAACTTGAAGATTTTCAACTTCACTATTTCAAGCCTTTTAATCCGCTGACTTCTTCCACCACATGCTCCATGATAAAATTGTCAACTTCCCTTCAATTAAATTAACAATGTTTTTTCGCCTCTTTTCATGCCTAATATCAACTCTGCAAGCCTTTACACAAATTTTCATTGGCACTACATATGCTTCTAGTTTTGTATTAAAATAGTTTGTACAATCAACATAATGTGCATCATCCTAGCAAGATCAATCAACTATTGACTCTTTTCATCCATTGGCATGCTTCTGTCCATGCCTAACATTACCATCATTAACACCATCACAGATATTATCATTAACATTTTTCACATTCTAAACTCTAATTTTAGTACAACATAAAATTAATAAAATTTATGAGATTTGTGATTTATCAGTAATCACCTATTATCAAACCTTCTCTTTAATACTAATATGATGTGCCTAAAATTTTTTAATAGATTCTAAGTATGATCTGCAATAGATTTAAATAATTGGATACACACAAATATATGGTTTTTTATTAATAAAAGGAATGATTTTGTGGTAAGTTTGTTTTTATGGATATATAAGATATAAAGATATGAACAACTATTGATTTTAATCCAATACTTGAACTAATGTTTTGTTTGAAACCCCTAACCCCCAATGTAACGTATAGTTTATGAGAATCAAAAAGTTTGATTGAAATTATCAATGTGGCACATGAGTAATTCTAATTAAAAATCTTTCCAATCAAACAGTATTTTGATTGGCATAGCTTTTGATATTGAAAAACGAGGTTCTTCCAAAGAGAGAATTTGAGTCTGATAATTGATGAGTGAAATAAATTTGATTATCTTACAAGGAGAAATATATAAACACACATAGAACCCTTACACACTAATGGCATGGCTATATATTACCAAAAAAAAAGGATAAAGTAAACAAAAGGACAAAATAAGTCATAAATTTACTAACTTGCTACTGGCATTTGCATGAGACTATAATGAAAGCATGGATGACAACCTTTTAGGAATTATTGATTGGACGGTGGTTTGATTCCTTTGGATGGTAAGAGAAACAAAGCATTGTATGGATTTGATCTTCATAGGCGTCAACATGGTAAAATTTATGCTAATAGGATAAGTCTTTTCTAGTTTCCATTCCAATGACTTTTATCATCTCATTTAGAAGGTGATCTACATGTTTGACTTCCGCAATTTTATGATTCTTCTATGATCATCAATTCGTCATAGGCTAAACAAGTCATTATTCACTCTTATACTCCTAAACCCATTTCCATAATTTCTTTTTTCACCCATTACAACAGGAAAAAGGAACTTCAAACCTAGTACTCTTGCTTGGAAAATGTCACTAAATTATAAGACTATTGACAGATTTTCATGACTTTAAATCTCATAATTTTAGCTCTGAATAGTCAATACAAAATAGTCTGACCACTTTAAGATAAAAGTGCTCAAACTGACCGCTTACTTCTTTCTTCCCAACCATTCTTCTAATAGTCAATATTCAATTCTCAATCTGCCAAGTCCTATAAATTATGTACTTAATCTTTTGTTTAGTAAATCCTTATCTAATTCGCATCCCGACTCATGTAGACATTCTATGGCCAAGGTTTCTTATTCCAAATTAGGATTTTGGAGTCTTGGGTTCATCTTAACCCCCCAGGATTCCTTTTGGAATGGGCTGGTCGAGTCCTTTCAAAGCCAATTTTCAAAATGGTTATAATCCCATTAATTTATTTTATATATTTTTAAAGTAATTTAGTAAGCGTTCATTCACCATCACTCTTTAAGTCTTAACAATTTCCTGTTCCATCCTCTTACAAGGGAATCCGAAACTTGCATTTATGCTTGAAGATTGCTTGAGAGAATAGACTTTATCAAGTCTTTATCATACCGTTAATCGACCCGTTCCTCATTTCTCATCTGTATATAGTCATCACCACGAGTTGGAAATTGCCTCTATCCAGACCCGAGACTCGTTATTTTATTTTATTTTTTTTTTTGTGTCAAAATATTTTAAAAGAAATAGTTTAAATTATATAAGATAAATATAAACTTTAAAATAAAAGTTGGACCTGAGAGAATTATACTCTAGCTCTCTTTGTTAAAAAATTGTTTAGCATGTATAATTATTTATATACAAATATATCTTTAGTTGTAATTTTAGTAACAAGAAATTACAAAATACTTTAGAATATTACAAAATAATAGCAAATTCCACGTTATTAATGAAAGAGAATTTACTTTTGGTGGAAGTGTATATAAACCAAAACAGACATATCTTTAAAATGTATAATTTTTATTGCTAGTAACAATATATAAATATTGTAAATAAATAATGATTTTTTATTATTCAGTACAAACATTAAAGGTCACGGACTTATATATATTTATAACTTTATTCCTTCTATTTTATTTTTCTTTCCTTTTTCTTTTCTTTTCTAATAAAAAACCAACAAATCCAAACTAGGTCTAGACCCACCGGTTTGACACAAGTCCTATTGGGAAACTGCCTTTGGTGGGCAATAACTCAATCCATCTAGGGATGTAACCGGGATGAGTTTCACAAAACCCAAACCCAATACCCTTTAAGCTTCCGAAAACCCATCTCAAACCCTGTAGAGTTTTTATCCATAAACCCAAAATCTACTTGATAGACCCTATAAGGTACCCGAACCGAACCCATTAGGCCTATAAATATTTCAAATTTTATTATTTTATGTTTAAAGTTATCCAAAAAAATATTTTTCTCATAGCATACATACCATAATTTTCTTCTTATCTACTCATGGAAAAAAATATTTCCATTAATATTTGAGTATAATTTAAATCTTTCTAAATTTATTTTTCATTAGCTTAACATTTCAATGAGTCATCACGATTAATTAAAATGAAATATTATAAAAAAAATGAATGTTTTATAATTTTAAAAATGCATATATCCATTTATTAAATTAAACTATAAATTTAATAATAGATATGTTGTAAGCCCCGAAAAATTTTAGTAAATAATTCTAAGATGAACTTCGAAAATAAACCCTAAAAATCACTCCAAATTAAAATCGAAATTCCACAAGTTCTAAATCACGAATGAATCCAGAAATTCTTAATCTTGAGAAAAATAAGAATCCTTAAAAACAAAATAAGAACTCAACATACTTCAATTCCAAAACCACTACGTACAAAAAATTCTATATTTAACTCCGACTTATAAAATCGGGTAATATAAAGCTCAAAAATAAATTATAAAAAAGTAAATACCGATTAACTTTCGGAAATGAAACCCAATTCAAGAATTTCGAAAACGTTAAAAGATATTAAATACTTACAAAAATAAAACTTAAAATAAATTTCTCAAATCAAATATGTTGTATAAATATAAAATATTAGTTTCCAAAGTGGCAAAAATCTAAACCGGAAAATCACCCGGAAACCCTAACCGGAATACAATAGTTTTAGTTCGGCAATCTAGTGCCCTTAACCCTAGAGGCCGAGGCTCAGTTCAATGTGTAAAATAGCTCGTAGTAATATAAGTTTGTCTAAAAATATCAGATTGGTAAATTTTTGACCTATTTAGAACCCATTCGGATACAGACTTCGAAAAGCGTGTCCTGAGGCTCGAGATATAAAAAATATACCATTAGTACCATTAGACTCGTAATTTCATAAGATTTCCAAATATATCGGTTATATAATTTTTCGAGTTATAAAAGTTACAGTTATAACCTTTTTATCGTAATTTCATTACTACCGGTAATTAATTAGTCTTTTGAACTATTCACTTTTATTTCATTACACAATTTTATTATTCTTATATAGCCTTATATTTTTAGATAAATATTTTATATATTAGAGAAAATTTTGTTTTTCTAAAATTTAGTTAGTTCGGGCTTTTACGGGATCAGATTCTGTTTAAGACTCGATACTAAAAATAAAATAAATTAATTTAATAATTTAAAAATATTTGAAAAATATTTTTATTTTCATAAAATGATTTTTTATAATTTTTCGGGTTATAAAAATATCATTCATAGCCCATATTCGCGTATTTTGATCATATCGGTAACATATTTGTTAAAATACTAAAATAATTCAAATAATTATTTAATTTTAATTATGAAAAATCTGCTACAAACATTTGGAATAAATTTTCTATTTTTAATTTATTTTTTTTATTTTATTAAGAAAGTACTTTTACAACTCATACCTTCAAGTACACCTTACACATATCACTTTTTTTTCACTTCAATCTTTCTACACTTTGTCCCACACTTCATGGCAGATTTTTCCTTCTTTATGGATGCCATTTTCCTTTAATTACTCCTATTTTGACTAAAATAAATATATTATACTCCTTCTTAAAGAAGCTACATTATACGTTTATTACACAATTCAATTTCAAGTCAAATTTCAGCAAAATTCCTCCCTCTCTCTCTCCCATCATTCACGTGCAGCATGCTCCAATATTGGCTGCCCTTGTTTTATTTTTTTTTCTTCTTTCATTCATTAATACACTCATTTTCTCTCTCTTTTTCATTTACTCCTTCTTTCCTTTTTTATTCCTTAGCTTTTTCTCTCTCTTTTTCCTCTCTTTTCTTCTTCATTTTTGCTCTTGTTCTTACAAGAACCAAGCTGCCCCCACTTCTTTTGTTAGCTCCCACCCATATTTCTTGAAGATTTTTAAGCAAATCTTCCTCTCAAAGCTTCCATAGGTGATATAGGTGAAGTGTAATGAGAGTTTCATGTATCAAATGACCTTCCATAAGCCTAAAAACTTAGGATGATGATGCCAAAAATGAAACACTCCTCTTCTCTATGATTAATCTCTTGTATCATTATTATTTTATTGTTTAAAGTAGTTATATTTTATAGATCTAACTTTTTGTGGCTTTGATTTTCGTTTATGCCATAGATCTTGTTATTTGAGTTGTTATTTTTGTTATTTCTTATGATTTATGCATAAATCCATCATCCACATGTCTATCTTAGTGATTCATGCATTTAAAACTAGTGTAGTAAACTAGATCTAGTGTTTTGAGTTCATACATGCATTAGACTTTTGTTTTATGCTCATAAACAACTTATAGTAGCATGATAATAGTAGAAATGTTTTAGAAAACTCAAGATCTATTTCATTTTCAACAAAAATCATTTTTGAAAATTCGGATGAAAAATGAACCATATTTAGAAAAGTTATTCAACTTCAAAATGTATATTTTTCATTTAAAATGAAGGGCTTAGGGTATCGATAACATAAATGAGTGATTTTGATGAGTAAAGTTTATATCTATGAGTTTATAGTTTACTACCATGGGTTTTTTTTAGATTTATGTTCATATTAAATATAGATCTTGGTTTTGAACTTAGATAAAAATTGTGAAATTCGTATTTTCGCAAGACCCCTATTTAAAAACCACTTTCCAAATATCAAAATGAAGTTTTTACTTGAAATAATAAAAGCTTAATATATGTATATCATCAAGACTTCTTTTTACAAGAATCAAAGATGATTTTCAAAAGCTATTTTCAAAATAAAAATCTCATTTTCACATTTTGGCCAAGGCATATTTTAAAAACATGTTTTCCAACTCAAAAATGAAGTTTTCATTCAAGAAATAGAAGGCTCTTAGGATAGGATATGTAAGGAATGAATTTTCATAACTTTAGATAGATTTTATCAAAAGATATGCCCAAAAATAAATTTTGTAAATTCGGATCCCAACCAAGACCAATTTTGAAAACCCATTTTTAAACTTCAAAACAAAACTTTTATTAAAGAAATGGAAGCCTTAAGGGATAGGTTTGATTAGGAAATGGTTTTTGAAAGATTAAATGAGTTTTACAAAGAAAACAAGCTCAAATGAATTTCTCAAAATTCGGATTTGAAAATAGCCACAATTTAAACACCTATTTCCAAATGCCAAAATGATAATTTTGATAGGAAAATGGAAGTCCTAGGGAATATATGTAATAAAGACCAAGTTTTGACAAGATAAGAGAAGTTTATCAAAATATAATCCTAGGATAGCAAATGGTTTTCAAGAATAGGATAAACAATGTTTTCATTCTTCAAAATTTTGTAAAAATTCGTACTTAGGTAAACCACCTATTTAAACATCTACTTTCTAACCCCAAAATGAAGGTTTTTATTGAAATAATGAAGATGATGGTTATATAGATCATCAAGGTTGAGCTTTGATAAAAGAAAGTATGATTTTACAAGAAGAAAAACTATTTTTCTTAAGTCTAATATAATTCAAAGTTTTGCAAAGTAAAAGTTGTCAAAAAGAATTCTTGGTATTATATGTATACATATAGATAGATCATCTCATAACCATCATAACAATAGCTTGTAGGTAATACATATATGCATGATGTATTGTAGAAATAAAGTATGAAAATTGAGTTTATCCAAAATTTGTAAATTCGAATGATTTCAAAACCATGCCTTAAAAACTCATTGACCAACTCCAAAACTTGTGTTTTATATGAAAAATGAGGACTTTAGGTCATAGGTATCATCAAGTAATGATTTTGATAAATTAAGATAAGATTTGCTAAGAAAAATATATAGAACAAGGAGTAGAAATGAAGTAGGAAAAATTTGAATTGTTGTCATTTTAAAAAATTCGAAATAATGGAGTAATGGCATGAAAACCCATATTTTCCAAACTCAAATTAGAAGTTTTATCAAAAAAATGAAGTCCTTAGTGGCTAGGCATGGTTGAGCCTTAATTTTCTAAGTATCAAATGATTTTTACTTAAAGGAATCACTCAAAAATAATTTTTACAAAATTCAGATTTTGGAATCAACCCTACTTGAAAACATGTTTATAAAGTGCAAAATGGAAATTTTTAGGTAGAAATGAAGGACTTAAGTAATAGATATAATGAAGATTCAATTCTAACTTAGATAACTAAAAATTCTTAAGGATTAATCCCAAAACACAAGTAAGTTATCAAAGTTAGGAAACTAGTATTCTTGAAAGTAGTTATCCTTGAAGTCTTGCAAAAATAAAGAGTTATAGGATTTTCTTTTTGCGAAAATCATCAAGATCATGCATACATTAAGCTCATCTCATATCATTCATATTAGGAAATCATTCATATTGCATGTATAGCTAATCTATATAATACGAACATTACAAACATTTATAAAACTATTTTTTGAAAATTGAAATTGCTACTGTCCTAATCTGATCCAACCTTTTCGAAGATTCAAAGTTTTCAAAACTTAAATATAATATTAGAAATAGATAGATCTTTCGAAGTAGATAGAAATCGATATATAATTTGCGAGATTCCAAGTTAAAATGACCAAGTTATGGCCGTTTTAAGTTGGAATTCCCGCTTAGGATGAGAATTACGAATTTGATAGTTCGTATAAGACCATTTAGATTAGTTTGAGTTGAAATACTTATTAGAGTATTTCTTCTTTTTTAGGTGATCCCGAAATTGACGATTCCCTACCACTGGATTACTTTTACTAAAAGACCGGTAATCCAATGGCCGAGTGAGTTTTCTCCTTATTTTGTTACCTTGTTTGTGCTTGTAGCTAGTTGCATTAGAATTATAGGAACAAGATAAAAATCGATATGAATGGGGATGGGACATATGATGAGACTGTGATGAATGTATGCCAGGGAATACTAAAGCATATCGAAACCCCGATTCAATTGGATAACTGTACTGTTCATATTATTTCTGTTATGTATGTAATATTGGTTGGTCACTCTAAAGAATATATGAATATTTTGACCTAAGCAAAAATTAAATTGGTCATGCATCGCATCGGACATATTGCATTTGGTAGCATGCTACTCCTACGCAGGTCGATCGGTATGGTCCGCTAATTGCTCGTTTGGATAACGAGGCTGGTATCAAAGCTCATTCATAGGAACTAAGGCGCATTGGGGATACATTCCATGTGTGAGCCTAGCCGAGTCGAGTGCTATGAGCCGAGGGCTTGAGGACTAATAGCGGTCGTGTAGACTTCAATACTATCCCTAACCCAAGATACGGAGGGCGTAAATCCGTTCTGTGTGTGGGTTTCGGATACCCATACATAATTGTTTGCTCATGTGTTTGTTCATGCATAGCATATGGTTGATTATAATTTGCTTGTTATGATACGGAATTAAGGGAATTCTCACTAAGCTAGTGTAGCTTATACTCCAATAGATGTTTGAATGAACAGGTTTTCTCAAGTATGCAAAGTGTGGACCGAAATAGTTTGAGCCGAGAATGACTACGAGATTTCGACAATGAATAGGAATGTTTGAAGTTATCAGCTAGGTTTTTATGTTTTGCCTTGTAATAGTTTATGTAGGGAAGTCTGTGAATGAATGTAATTGAAGTTTAATGATTTGTATTATGAAGTATAGTGTTTTGTATTTGGAGTATAATAAATTAAAATTCCTTTACATTGTTACTCAAGTTATATCAATGTAAAATGTATTACTCCGATGAGTCACCTCCATGTGTTAAAAGTCCTGTACATAGTATGAAAGCCTTCACGTGACTGAGATAGTCATTCTTAGGTTTTAATATTGTGTACGGTGGACTGCCACGTTTAGGATACTCTTCGGGGTGTGACATATGTCATTCATTAAATTAAACTAATAACTAAAATACATAAACTTAAACTAATTTGTTTTTTATAAATATGACGAGAAGAGCGGGACTTGGTTGGAGATGAGGGAGAAGTTAGCTGACTTTACTATGATGTTTGGAGTGCAACGTCTTTGTTATCATGTGAAAAGACCAACCAAAAGAAGTCACTCCACCTAATTGCTGACTTAAACAGTAAAATAGCAATATAATTCATGTTAAAGTAAAACTACATTTTATATTATTCTCTCCATCCGGACGAGAGTAGGAAAAACATAACATTAATATGTCAGTCTTAATATTTGCAATAACAACAATTACAGCGGACGCCTGTTGGAAAACCTCTCAACTGCATTATAGTTTTCTTCCTTTTTTTTTTTTTTCTCTCTCTCTTTTTTGGCCATCGACTGCATGGGTCTGTTTGTTTGGTTTTTTTCAGCAGATACAGACACTTTTTTTAAACTTTTTTCTAACAAAATGTTTATCAAGAAATAGATATAGATAAAAAAATATTGGTAATTCTCATCAAAAAATCAAATAGATCAAATATAGATAAAATATAGATGCAAATCAAATATATTTACATATATCATTTTAAAAAAGATAAAAATACAGATGAAAACCAGACCATCCAAACAATAGTTGGAAAAATCTTTTTATACAACGATCCAACTCTTTTATTGTTTACGACTTTGCGCTCTGTTCTCGCCCTTTTCGTTCCCATCCATTTCATTCGCTTCCTTACTGCCCCCAAATACTAACCTTATAAAGCTCCGTCATATCAACTCCGCATCCTGCTTACATAGTGACACAGGTCTTTAATGTCAGATGGTCAACGATGTTTAATGAAATTTGACGGTATATTGAGGTGATGCAATTTCATATTAACCTCAATATATTAAGGAATGAGCTTCTCTTTTTTTTTTTTTTTTTTTTCAACAGAGGAATGAGCTTAAATTGCAGGATAATCCATTTTAACAGGAGATGCAAATAAATTAAAATGTTTCACAAATTATTCAAGTTCAACTTGATATTACTCGAGTTTAATTTAAAAATAGTCGATCCAAACAACTCAAGTTACTCAAATAGTTTATTGAACCACGCTCGAGCTTTTTATGTTTAACTCAATTAACTTGCATGCCTAATCGAGCATGAATCAAATATAAATGTTAATTGAATTCGAATCAAATTTGTAAATTGATGTTATTTTAATTAAAATTTAAAATATATTTTTTTAATAAATTACGCCTAATCGAAATTAAACGCGTCGAACTCAAGATTACAATATACATTTACTTCAATCTGAACTCAAACTTAAAAACAAGCTCGGTCGAACTCTAACCGAAATCGAATTTTGAAGTTTCGAATTGAGCATGAACTCAAACTCCATACTGTACCACCTTGGCTTAATTTGTTTACGGCCTAATTTTAACTTACCATCATTTTCATGTTCTCACAAAAGAAAACGAAATATTGATAGTTTTCATTTGTAGAATTCACAAAATTAATCCGCAAAAATAGTCGAACGAACATGCTGACACACTTCCAAGACTTCAGCAAATGCAAATTTGAGCCAACTCCATCATCTAAGTCTATTGACCATGAAAGAACCCGATGACTGAAACCAATAGTTCAAACAAAACAGCATTCAAAAGGAGATACTAATTTCATACTGTCCTCGTGATACCAAGAAAACTTGTCCATACTAAAAACTAACACACTAGCAGAGGCACCTACTGAACTGAAACATCATTCAGCTTATTTCAACAGAACCCGATCTCCAGAAAACATTCCTGTTTCAGGGCTTTCGAAAAACTACTTGAATTTATGCCCTTATCGTCACACTGCAGAGGCACATACCAGATGGCTTGATATCAGAAGTCTGCCATTCATTGCCTGGAGTTGCATCTGGGTCATATAGCAGAGTCCGGTACTGTGGATCCTCCTCAACTGGTAATAGCAGCAGCTTTCCTCCCAATATCCCAAATCGAAACCCAATGCTTGAGCTCCCAGTTAGTGGAACGGGTACAACCATCCATGAATTAGTTTCTGAACTGTATATCGAGAGCTTCCGCTGATTCTTCCATTCCATGCAGAAGAGCTTCTTTCCAACCACAGCATGGGCAGTGACCATGACACATCCATTCTTCATCTCACACCATGCATGCTTCTCAGGATTATACACATCAACAAACCTTGAATTTCCAATTGTGAAGCTTGACCTACCACCCATAACATATAGCTTTCCTTCAATGCCACAGGCAAAGCCTCCCCACCTTGGTCGCCGAAGACTCTCTATCAGGCTCCACTTGCCTGAGTCAGGATCGTAGACTTCAGCACTAGAAAGACTCTCACCATCAATGCCATAACCACCAACTGCATATACCATACCATTGACTTCTGCACAAGCGAAATCATACCGAGCTACATTCATGTCCACCAATTTGCTCCAGCTGCACCAAATACAGATATCATGAATCCAATATAGCAATGTATTAAGCCAACTATTTTTACTATTCCCAAGAAAAATACCATCAAAAGAAAATTGCATGAATAAATTGTAGAATAACCATCTGTTATGACCAGTTAGATCCACTTTATATTCATCTGTAGCACTTGATATACATTGAACAAGCTAGCACACAGTGAATACCGAGCAAAGTGAAATGCTAGCACCAAATGAGAGGTGCAAGGTGCGGTATGGTATAGCCATAAGATAGTATTGTAGCAAAATAGTAGACAATATTACAAATGAACAAGCATAGTAGGACCTCTAGCCCCAATCCGACCAAAATTAAATGTCAAAACCAATTCACAACTACATAACGATGCAAGCAAAGCCATCATGATCTTTACCAGAGAATGAAGCATTTATTACAGAAACTATAGCAAGAGTTGCAACTATTAAAGTAAAGGTGGCTCAAAAAATAAGTTGGCATATAAATGGAAAAGCAATTCAGTGAGAAAAGGCTTTCCTTAAAAATTCATTCTTACTGTTCTTTGCCTCTCAAAAATAATTTCCATGAGTAAAATTTTCCTTTGGATTGCACAATACTTCATTCACACTGTTTGGTTGTGTGAAAAGCAAACATTGCCATGATGCATATTTGAATGGATTGCCCATTCATGTCACAGTACATCCATGAGGTAGGTCATGACAAGGGAACTGTCATGTAGCTAAACGTGCTTGAAGTAATTATCAAGGATCATACATGATGATTAATGTGGCAAGCAGCAGAACATGACATCTTATGAACATTAAGAATCTATGATCACTAATATTTAATAATTGTATGCATCAAAGCATACTAAGGTTTAAGGTCATAGATTTATAAGCATATGCCAAGTTCATCATGTAAACAGATTGCCTATTAGTGGCCCCCAAAAAAAAAAAAAAATTGGATTGCCTATTATTGTTGAGAGTACATCCATGAGGTATGCTATTCGAGACAGGAGAGCTCCGATGCAGCTAAACTTGATCAAAGTGATTATCAAGGATCATATGTGAGGAGTAGCTAAACCCATTACTACAAAGTTCACTGTATGATTAAACCACAGAACTTTAATGATCCATGATCTCCAATATTTTAATGGTTGCAAGCATCAAAAACATATTAAGGTCATAGATTTATACAAACACCAGAACTGTCGATGTGTGTGAAAGGTTGAGAGAGAGAGAGAGAGAGAGAGAAGAAACCTGTTGAGGCAAGAATCATATTGATACACTTCTGCAGAGGCAGAACCAGTTCCATCTATTGCTGAATAGCCAGCCATGACAAGAAGCTTGCCATTAAGAACCACCACACCAAAGCCAGCCCTAACGGGGCCAGGCATGGGGGGTAGCTGCCAATGCTTATGTCCCAGGCAATCCAAAACCTCCCAGTGGCTTTCTTTTGTCCCATCCTTCATAGTAAGAACGTACAACCATTCTTCTAGCACTCCAGCTAATTTCCGCACAACAAGGAATTCTTTACTTCGAAGAACAGATCTCCACTTTTTGGAGACAGCACCCATTGATGGGAAGCTGGAACGTGGAACAAGTGCAAGGCAATGTGTTGCAACATCATCAGGAAGTCCAGGTAAAATTGGGCTGTCAAAATCATCAGCATCTTGACAAGATAAACAAGGGTGACACTTCGAAATGGCAGGGGCATTTGGTTGGGCTGAGCTAGAGAAAAACACAATTGGTTCTGCAATTCTTTTTTTAGCAGTTACAAAGCCCGGCATCTTTCCAGATCAATTTGTAAAGTGGATAGTGAAATTTTTATCAGAGAGGATCCTACCTCCCTAAGAAAGAATTAATTTTCTTCAGACAAGGTATAAAATTAGAGAAATTCATGATATCCTTCACCTATGGGAATTTTAAGAGTCCAAGGCATAGAAGAGGTTGCACAACGGATTCCTTTGGCAGTATACACTAAACTCTTTCTATGCTTTGTCCAGTCTGATTCAAATGCCATACCAGAATTTTCCAGTGCATAAAAATGCTCTACAGTTACTTGGTGCAGACTTTCTATCCCTCCCAAATTCTTCCTTACTCCACACATTGCCTATTCACTCTGTGTAAAGTTTTACACCATCAAAATTTGTTAGTAAAACAAATCAATCACATAGCTTGAGCTTTCCTCTACATATGGCTCCCAAAGCAAAACAGGAGCTAGATTAAAAAAGGGGGAAAAAACGAAAGAAAAGAATTACCAGCAAATGCAGCAATCGTAACAAACTTTTAACCCCCAGTGATTTCCATTCTATAAAAATGGAAGAATAACTGCGCATGACATATGGTAAGGGAGGAAAAAGAATCAGTTCATACCAGAAATAACATGGTGGTCCTATAAAGAACAGATACTAGCCTATGCAATATGAAGAAATTAAATATAAGCAAATTCGAGTCAACAAGGACCATTCCCAGTGCCTAACTATGTCTACAAGGCTGCAGATGGAATAAAAAAATAGAATTCAACATTAAACAAAGACAAACACTCAGAAATCTCAAGTCTCTTTTCTTTTTTTTTTTCAACTAATCATATTAATTCATAACGCTTATTCACATATAAAAAATTCATCTAGGCCTATTTGTTTCGTTATCTTTTTGTCATTTTGATTCCATTTTTCTATCGTTTATGAAAAACAAAAATTTTTACTCGTGAAACAATCAAACAAACCAAATACCAATATGAATTAGATATAATATAGATACCGCTACAAATAATGATGAAAAACAAGCATTTTTACTCATATATCAATCAAACAGACCAGATACTGATATGAAATAGATATTATACAGATGTCGGCATAGGTACCAATGAAGAACATGCCATCCAAACACAACCCCCTAATCAATTAGATATCCTGTTTCAACTTTTAACAGAATGAACTTGTCCGATTAGGTGAACAAGCCACGAAATTGACTACATCCAGATGACGGACAGCAGCACTTTAAAGAAATCTAAAAAACACAAAGGAGAACAGAAAAACTGAATAAACTAGCAAAAGCCTGATCAATGTTGGCCTCCTTTCATTTTATAAGATACATCTGTATCTCAAGTTCAACAACCACACTACCGTACCCACCTACCAAGTTCACTACATCAAATCAAACAACCACCCAAATATTTACCTAACTTTCCAATACATTTAGAAGTTAACCCAAGACATTATTGAACCCAAATAATAATAATAATAATAATAATAAAGGATTAGATCGAATAACGATATCAACCTTTATCAATGAAGCACATAAAATAGAACATCTAACTTCTGGTACGACAAGACAACACGACCTAACACGAGAACACATCCCACCTGTGAATCCAAACATGAACATAACACAAACCGTACCACAATTGTAACGACGCATAATGAAACAGGCAAGCTCAAAAAGTACAGATCTTATTTCATCATAAATGAGACATTTTTAAAAGTTCAGATTAATCCGTGTGCACGTACTTCGTTTGAGGCAAGATCTACCAACCCAGAAGTTCAAACGAAAAAAGAAAAAAAAAGAGAAAAAGAAAAAAGGATATGGATAAGTACCAGAAAAAATTCAGACAAAGATCAAATAGTAGTTGGATAAGGGAGTGGAGTGAACGAAAAATGATAAGGATGCTGAAATGGAGGATGAGAGGAAAGAAAGATCGGAGAGATAAAGAAGAATAAAGGGCGAGGAAGGGGATTTAAAAGGAAGAAGAAGACAGACAAGACAAGATAATTCTGGCAGATAATGACCACGTGGGTTGGAGTTGGACTGAAAGTTTTTTTTAATTTCTGTGAGATAGGGAATGGGATTGAGGTTTTCACACATGTCTATGTCTAAAATAATTAAATAAATTATTGCTTATTTATTATTCTTTTACAGGAAATCCCTAGCATGAAGGAATCCAGTTAAAATTTATCCTGTAAATATCAGGGAATGACTTGTTTCGATTGGACAAGGCCTTTCTCCAGCTCCTCCGATAATTGATAGCTTAGATGGCGTACGGTAACTTGTAGGCATGTAATGACTAGGTAATTCCGTGACAATGACATAATATACATGAATGACACACTACAAATTTAAAAAGTTATCATATTTAGCAATTTATGTATTTATCATAAATTTAAAAACCTAGCATATTTAGTAATTTATCACAAATGTAAGAATCTAGCACATATCCGAATAACCTACCACTTCAAATAGCGTATCAATAAGTAAAGGGTCTATACAAAAGTGATAGGTCCATGACAATCGTTAGGACATTATGTAGTAATTCAGTCTGAAAGTTGTAGTTGCTTATATGGTAGGTCTAAAAGCAAGTGCTAAGTGCTTTTGTGGTAAATGTGTACATCAAGTTGTAGGGTCGTGCGAAAGTGATAATTATTTTATGGTAGGTCTTTTCACAAGTGTTAAGTGCTTTGTGGCAGGTTTATTCAAACATTCTAGATGCTTCGTAGTAAGTATTTTCAAACGTGCTAGATACTTTGTGATAGGTGTTTGCAATAAGTGGTAGGTCATTTTCACAAGTGATAGGTGCTTTGTGATAGATTCTTTCATACATATAAGGTGCTTTTGTGGTAGGTGTGCAAAATAAGGCTAGTGCAAAAATGGTAGGTCATTTGTGATAGATCTTTTCATAAGTAGTAGGTCCTTTCACAAGTACTAGGTTCTTTGTGATAGGTGGGTTTTTAAATCACATCTGACGGTCCATATTTTTTTTACTTCATCCAATAGTCATTCTTCAATCTTCCCTGCAAGTCGCATAAGAGTGACTTAATGTAATATCAACCCCTTAATCCTCCACTCTCATTCGTGTTTTCTTTTTCCTTCTTCTTTTGTAACTCAATTTTATATGAAAAAGGTCAAAACTTTTACCTCAACTTTAAGTAAAAATTTAAGAGGAAATTGCAAAAACATTCCCTAAACTATCATTCCCTAAACTTTAAAAGTAATACGAATTGCCCTCTATACTTTGAAAGCATGGTTTTTTTACTTCTTAATTTATTAACAATTAGCATCGTTAATGACATTTGTACTTTTTGATACATTTTCATCCTTTTCCATCCAAAAAGTAACCTCAAGAATAGTATAAATGTTGTACTTATTGGATAAAAAAGTACAAATGTTCTTAAGGATACTAATTGTTTATAGACTAGAAGATCAAAAAACACCCTTTCATAGCAGAGGGGGTTAATCCGAACTAGCCGTAATGTTTATGGAGTGTTTTTGCAGTTTACCCAAAATTTAATTTGGTAAATGAATTTTTTTTGCCAAACTTGGTAAATGAATTTCTAAATAATCAATTTAATATCTAATTAAAATTTTCATGGCTATTTTACTATTTCATACTAACATTATTTGCTTTATTTTTTGATGGGATAATGTTACAAATGGTAACTGAACGTTGATAAAATATGCAATTACATACATTAAACATTAATAACTTTGAAATCAATCAATTTAATATCTAAAAGAACTTGAATGAGGTATTATTAGTATGCACAAAAAATTCTTTCAAGTACTCAATCTATCAATTTTAAAGTCAGTGTACTAAATTAATCAATTTCAAAATTCAAGTACCTAACTGCGTATTTTGTCAAAGTTTAGATATCAATCATGATATTAACCCTTTCTTGACATATAAAAGAAATTCTATCATGTGATAGATAATCTTAAGGAAATTAGCAAAAAAAAATTCAAAAATATACCACCTCTTCTACTTTTATGAACAAAGCAAATATTGTTAAGAAAGTAGTAAAAATAGTTATAAAAAGTTTGATTAGGTAGTAAATCAACCACTTCAAAGTTCAAATATTACATTGAATTTTCTTGCAAAACTCTAATCCTAAATTTGACATTTACCCTATTGTTAACAAATTGAATGTAGTGTTTGTCACCGACGGCCTATTTATTTTTAGGACAAATATTACTCATTATAAATGAGTTGAGCTATTCAAGCTAGACTCAAGTTTTATTAAATAGATGAGTGAAATTTGAGTTAAAGATGTTGATGGAGAGTATCTAGCTATAGCCAAAGACCATAGCATCCTCCTTATGGGCTAGAGGGCCTACGAAAAGCTTTGTAGATATTTTGACTAAGAAGCTCCATAAGAACACTTGATCCATGGGACCTCTGTTGTATAAGGGCCTTGGCTTGGTACCAAAGCTCTATAAGGGCCTCAGATCCTGGCCTAATCTCGCTCTCTGACCTCATACAATGGGAACCATGTCCTCATGCCTCACTTAAATCTCCCTAGGGGAACAAGTCCAAGCACGACCATCTTTAATATGCCTAGGAGGACAATCACAAGGATATCTAGAATCTTAATCTATAATTGAGTTTTTAAGTCCTAAATCTCAAAGTGAAAATTAAGGTTGGGTTTTAGAATGAACTTACTAGATATTAGTCACTGATAAGCAATTCCCAAAAAACAAAAAAATCTATTGATATGACCTATAATAAACCTTGTGCCAACATTCACCATAATCTTACGATTGATAAGAGTAAGTACTCACCACAATCAAGAATTGAGTGATAAGAGTTAGGGTTTTGTCAAAGAGAAAGAGTTTTGTTCAACTAAAGATTCAATAATGTTTTTATATAAACAAATTCCCTTTCATACCCACAACCTAAGTCAAGGGCAAAATATTCTATGACTAATCAAACTAATGGAAATAACTAACAAAGTAAAAATAACTAATTTATTAAACTATATATCAGCATTACGTGGATAGTGGTACCGCCACCGTATGGGGCATGTCTCCTTCTGATCTAGCAATCCTAACATGGCATGGCTTCAAACGCGAGTACGGTTGAGATCGTGTTCTCATCTATTTTAAACACAATGGCATTGTCATGGTTGAGGGCATGGGCATGGGTCTTGAAGGCATGGTCAATGGTGCGGGCATGTAAAGACCTGCAATCACCTCTAAGCAATAGCACAGTCAATCACGCAGCCGTGTAGTTGAACATCTTCTCCTTCTTACAACTTAGCCAATATTAACACATTATATTCAATATAATCACGACCATCATGCAATTCATAAGCTAAAACAAACTTCTTCTCATTTGGTTCTAAGTAATCCGTAAGTACTCGCATTATTAGATTCTATAATCTCCTAGCTCAAGATGTAGTAATTGGACCCTTAACTCGATTCCCATCATTGTTTGGGGTTAATGAAGATTTGTCCTCAAATTAAGTGGACCTTCCAAATCATCTTCATCATCTGGAACATCAGGTGAAAGATCTACAATATTGAAAGTAGCTGAAATCCTGTATTCACCTGGCAGCTCGAGATGTTAAGCATTATTATTGATCTTCTCAATGATGTGAAAAAAGATCGTCTGATCTTGGTGAAAGCTTATGAGACTTCTTATTAAGAAACTTGTCCTTCTTCAGATGAATCTAAACAAGATCTCCTTTATTGAATGATTTTGGTTTCTTGCACTTGTTACCCTACTGCTTTTGGCGCAGTTAGGTCTCTTAAGATAATCATAAGTCTTTGCATGTATCTTTTGGATCTCTTTTGTTCATTTAACCCCACTAATACTTTCTTACTTTGTCATTGGTTTGGTTTGTTGTAGCCATACACAACCTCAAAGGGAGACTTATCAATTGAATTATGTGTTAACCTAATATAAACAAACTCCATAATAGGAAGGCATAAATTCCAATCAGTAAGTTTCTTACCAACCATTGCCCTTAGTAAATCACCAGGAGTACGGTGGACAACCTCTATTTGACCATCTTTTTAAGGATGGCATGAAGTATTATACATCAATTTAGTCACCAGTCTCTTCCATAGAGTCTTCTAGAAGAAACTTAGAAACTTGACATCCCTATATGATACAACACTGTGTGGAACGCCATGTAAGCAAATAATTTCCTGTTAAAACGAGTTAACAATATATGTGTGTTGTTTGTTTTATGATAGGGTAGAAAGTGAGCTAATTACTAAATCCATCTACTGCTACCATAACCGGGTCTCAACCCCTTTGTGGTCTAGGTAATTCCAAAACAAAACCATACTGATATCACTCCAAGATTATGTAGGCAAAGGTAATGGCATATACTCTCCTCGTGACTCCTTCTTCCCTTTTGCCTCATCGCAAACAGTTCATCTCCAATAAAAGTGTTCCTTCGACAATTATAATGCTCTTTTCTCCCCTAAATTGTCTGATAATCCACCTACATGTGTCTCATGCGCTAACAACTCCTTGATGGTTCCAGCAAGAATACACAAATTTCCCCTTATGTATAAGAAACCATCTACTAAATAATATCCATCAAATGTTGCTCCTTTAATAGCTCTAGCCACAATAGGCTCAAAACACTCATCTTCAACATATTGATTTTTCAACAACTCAAAGCCCAACATCTTACTTTGAAGAGAGGTAATAAGAGCATACTTGCGAGATAGTGCATAAAAAAAAAAACCTAAATTAACACTTCCCTTTTTATACTTGATCACGTAAGTAAATCCTTCCAAAAATTCTAACCATGTGGCTTACCGTCTAAAAAGTCTATGTTAGCTCCCATGGTACTTCAATGTCTCATGATCTATATAAATAATAAATTCCATAGATAGCATTTGCTACCACACTGTAAGTGCCCGAATTAAGGAATAGAATCCCTTATCATAAATGGAATAGTTCAATGCAGCACTACTCAGCTTCTAACTAAAATAAGAAATGGGGCACTTGTCTTACATCAAAACCGCATCGATTCCAACCCTTGGGGCATCACAAGCGAACTCAAAGGTCTTCTTGAAATTAGGTAGTATTAGCATAGAAACACTAATTAACTTAGCCTTAATCTCATCAAAGCTCTTTCATGCCTTATCTCTCCATACAAAAGTAGTATTTTTCTTAGTAAGTTCAATGAGAGGACTTACTATACTACCGAAGTTTCTAAAGAACCTCCTATAGAAAGAAGCAAATTCGTGAAAACTTCTAACATCTGCTGCTAACTTGGGCACTGGCTAATAAAAAATAGACTAAATTTTCTCTATATCTACTCAAGATCTAAACCCTAAAATAATGAATTCTAGAAATATCACATCCAATTAACCAAAAGAACATTTCTTCAAGTTGCCATATAATTGCTCAGCTTCCAATACACTAGAAACAACTTGAAGATGGGCCACATGACTGTCCAAATCTACTATAAATTAGAATATTGTCAAAGTACACAACAACAAATTTAACCAAAAATTCTGTCAACATGTGGTTCATTAACCTCATAAAAGTATAGGGTGAGTTAGTTAAGCTCAATGGCATCACTAACCACTCATATAACTCATGTCCAGTCTCGAAGTTAGTCTTCCGTTCATCCCCTACTCTTATTCGTATCTAATGATAACCACTCTTGAGATCTACCTTCGAAAACACCCAATCCCCATTCAACTCATTCAATATATCATCCAAATGTGGAGTAGAATACTTGTATTTATGGTAATTTTATTAGTAGCCTGTTATGAATGCACATTCTCTATGTTCCTTCCTTTTTTGGCACCAAAAGGGCAGATACTATGCATAGACTAGTACAGTTGTTCAAGAATATATTGTCGTAGATGTGAATGAGAATAAAGGGGTTCATGGAGTTACATATGAAGATGGTGAGATCAAAGTTGTGGAAGAAATTGTTGAAGAGGAAGCTATAAGAGGAGGGGGGAGAGTGGGGGTGGTGGTGATCCTTTAGCGCAGCGGGATATTACTAGTGATGTAGATTGTGACAATGAGAATAGGGATAAGTGTGAATATGAAGAAATAGGGATTCTGTAACAAGTCATTGTTGAGACAAAAAAAATGTGAAGGTTCTAAAGGAGATAGTTATGGATTGTGAATATACCATAGAGAAAGAATTTGTAGAAGTCAAGTAGATGAGGAAAGAGTGTCTATTATTGATAATCCACTTAGTGACTGAGGTAAAATCTCACTTTATGCTTTTGGATAAGGTCATAAATTACTACACATGGGCTCAATTCATGGTTTCCTACCATCACAGCAGTCTTGCAATAAATTAGTTACTTTCATATCTATTTTTGAAACATATTTAGGTTTGAAGATTTAAATTGATAGTACACATGATTAATGGAAGGAGCACAGGTCACAAATGACATTTCAAACATGGCAAAATTGTTGCATCATTGATGTGTTTATCCTTTGCAAATTTATCTTTAATCCAGGATGATACAATTTGTAAGATTCAACGGTAAATCATCTCAAGTCTTGGGGCGATAATAAGGATCAATTTCCAAGAATTAGAAGATTTATTTCATTTAGTAATTTTATGAGAATATATTAATATTTTGTATTATTTAGGTTGTTTAATTATCTTATGTTATTAATTTTCATTATTAGGTGTTAGGATTAATTTATAATTTATGAGAATTAGTTATATCTATCATATCTTATAAGATTTAGGGAGAATCTTAATTATATCTATTATATTTTATAAGAGTTATATTTTTTGGGTAAATTACATCGAAAGATATTAACGTTTGAGGTATCCATGATTTGAAAAGTTCATTTAAGATATTAATGTTTAAAGATAGGTTCATTTAAGGTATCAACGTTTCAAGTGGGTAAAAAGTGAAATCAACATTTCACAAAGTGAGTCAATAAGGTATTACTAATTGACTATTGGTGAAAATTAAGGAAATTTAATTGAAAACTAATCCAAACGTTGATATTTTGAATAAACTCCACAAACTTAAAAACTTACATGACACTTATACCCCTAAGGTTGTTAAGGGTTTAGTATATAAGCTTGTAACATGATGTTACTAAAGGAGAGTTCCCTATGATAAAATCTTAAAAGAGAGTCTTTTAATCTTCTTTCTTCGAACTTATCAATTCCTGTATAATTGTGGCATTCAACAACTATTTCTTGATCTAATTGTGGCGACATTATCTTATTAATTAGTTAATTTTTTTCTTGTTTAGTTATAATCGCATGTCATATCATTTGTAATTAAATAATAGTTTGAATGAGTTATTGGTGTGTCATATCAAATAATTTAATTCATTCATATCCTTTATTTTATTTTGTTTAATTACTGAAAAAACCCTAAAAATCCATAAAAATTACAAAACAAAAAAAATCCAAAATTTCCATATCTCATATCTTTCAAACCATTTCGTAGCGTAACTTGAATATGAATTGCTATCAGACCGGCCATGCCAAACAACCCCTTGGCATGCTACTAACCATATCCTGTGTATGCAAGTCATTGTCCTCTAGCACCTTCACTCTACAAGCAGATTACTACCTACAATAAAAAATAAATCTTGTTTAATTAAATGAGCTAAGGTTGAGCTCTAATTTAGATTCTTATGTTGGCTTATGATTAGATTTGTTTAGACTCAAGAAGAAGCTCACAGATTCGCAGACATGAACACTAGCAAACATATTTCATATTTATGATATGTTATATGAAATTTCGTAATTAAAATTTATATTTTATAGATGTATGTGTATGTATTCCAAAGCTCTTATCTATTATTTTTAAGTTTAGGAAAAATTAAGATATGTAAAATTTAAATAAAAATCAAGTTAAGCTCTAGCTATAAATAAAGGTCATTTATTTAAATGAATTGAGTTTGAGCTTTAATTTCAAACTTTGTAAAAATCTTAACTTGAACTTGAGTTTGATTTGTAAACAATTCAAGCTTAAATCTAAATTTTAGTCTCAATAAAAAGCTCAGTGATAAGTGTCATTAGACCCTTAATTTTGATGCCATTTGAACATTCTTGGTATGTAATTTTTGAGATTTCATGGAGAAAAGGACATTTATTTTGTGAAAAATTCATTTCTTGGCTTAAAGATCATAATTGGAAGTTTTTATGATGGTTCAAAGGAAATTAAAGCAATTTAAACAAGTTTGAATCAATTTTGTTCAAGAAGGAAGTTTATGTTTTCATCCTTTTGTTCATCCTTGGCAGGGAAGAACTGGGAGAAAGAGGTCAGAATGCAAAAGAGAATTTTAATCTTCATCCTTACCTTCATCCTTGGCCAGGAAGGACGCGAGGGATGCGAACAGCAGCTACATATGAAGAAAAGATTTCAGCCTTTTATTCATCCTCACCCAGGGCTGACAGTCGAGGAAGACATCAGAATGCTTTTAAAACAAGTTTTAGTTATTTTTGTCTTCATCCCTGCCCCGATCCTGGCCAGGATGACACCTGAGGATGAACTGGATTTTTCCAAAAGTATAAATAGAGCTCTGTTTTCTTGTTTTATAACTTTTAGATCATTTTATTAAGCTCTAAAACAGAAATTACGAAGGAAATTACGAAGGATTTTGCTAGGGCATCCATTGAAGATCTCAAGACATCAATTAGGGTTTATTCTTTCTATCATGATTCTTTCTATTTCCTTTAGATCTTTTGTTCTTATTGTGAATCTTATGGAAGAGTAGATTCTCATACTCTTCATCTTGTGAAACCCTAACCATACGAATTGAAATGTCTTTTGATTAATGAATGTTCATGTCTTTGTATCTATTCATGCGATTCAATAGTCTTGTGATTGATTTGTGCACAAATTAATAGCATGTTTGATTCTTATTGGATTGAAAGAGGTTTCATTCAATTAGATAGATCTTCATGAATAGAGGAATTGCTAATTTCACCTAGAGGTAGGGAAATTACGATTTTCTGCTATAAGGAAATTAATTCTTGTTCAAGGATCATGATCTTTAATGCAATCCTATGTGATGTTAGTAAGGGAGAGGTCTCTACTATCTCATTTAGGGTTAGGAATTGATTAACTCGAGGGAGAAATTGATTTACTTGTTGAGATCCCGTAGTGCAAAGCATGAATGATTCATTAATCAATCTTTTATTATAAGAACTTTAGGTTAGGGTGGATCAAGGTGGAGAGTATATCTTGTGATTGAATTCATCTTTGAAAGCAAACATTAGTTGATTTTAGAGCTTGCTTAATCTTTTGCTTAGTAGTTAATTGTAGATTTTTCTCCAAAATTTAGGCTAAATAGTAGAGAACCGGTAATACTAGTACTTGTTCTTCAAAATCCCTGAGGACGATACCCTAAAATCTATACTACATCGAATAGGTGCGCTTGCCTAGCTTTGATCGTAGATTTAATCGGGTTTATAAATTTTAGAAATTAATACGATCGGTAAAACATCATCACTCAGCTCAGTTTGAGCTCAAGCTTAATAATTGTTCAGTAAGTAAAATCTGAACCTTAAAAAAATTTAACCCTGCTTGGATTGACTCATTTGCAATCTTAGCATTAAATCCAACCATTTTTCAATGAAGAATCAAGTGTTTCTTTCCAATTTATTTATTTATTTTTCTACCAAGTTAGTTTAAATTTGACTTTAAAATTCAAGGCTCAAAATCTTAATGGAATAAGCTTATAATTTTAACATAGGCTCTATCTATATGATGAACTTGGAATAAATTTTCTTAAACTCATTTTATTTGAAAAAATACATTTGTTATTATTTTACTTAAAGTAATATCAATCCCTACACTTTATTGGAGTTTAACTTGCCAAAGAAATAAGCTAATTTAGCCATAGGTTTGACAGGTACAGATCATTAATATTATATCTAATCGTGGAGGTAAAGATTATAAAAAGTGGCTACATTTGTTTTGATGAAAATATATTTTCTTTTAAATGTCTTTTTATTTTTCTATATTTGTTTAAAGGAAAGTAGAACAATCATTACAAAACATTTTCCCATATTTTGGAAAATAAAGATTCATTCATAACTTTTTTTTGTGGAAAATAACTTTTAGATTATAAAAATGTAAGTTATTTTCTCATCAATTTATGAGCTCTACTCACCAATCATTCACTACCGATAACATATTATTAGTTTTTTAAATATATTTTATTTAGGTGGATTTATTAACTTTTTTGTAATATTTCTACCAAGGTTCATGAAATCTAGATATAAATGAATTGCTCCTTAAAAAACATGTTCAAGAATTCAAGATAAGAAAAAAAGTGTAAATAAGACATGAAAGACCCTCTCGGATGTTTAATCTTGCATTCTTGGATTATAAGAGTTTGCTCTTTTCCTTTGCTTTGACACCATTTACCTTAAAGTTATTGATATTGTATATGAAAATCTATAGAAAATCTTCTCAATGAGGATCTCAACATAACCATACTTCGTACCATATTACTTAGATATACCAAAGATTCAAATCAATCTCATTAAATCTTTTGAGGTACAAACACAAGATGTGTGCTTCTCTAACATAGGTGAACATCAACGCGAATGGGCCACTTGAAAAATAAGCAATTCAAGATGTACATAACTATCGACATAGTTGTGCTTCCATTAATGTATCTTTCCAACATGTAAAAAAACTTGACACTAGTGTGTTTCATGAAAATAGGACATTTGAGAAGCTTAAGACACCTAATATGAGTGTGTCTCAAGTGAAACTTCTTCTCATTCATTCCTTTAGCTTTGAAACACTCTTTTAAAACCTAAAATTAAAATAGATATGATCAAGCACCGAAATCCATCAAAACACTCATTAAATCAGTCAATATCATAAAAAATCATTCATAAATAAGTATAACTATACACTTATCAATCCACAATAGTTTAAGTTATTGTTTAGGTTGTATTATTAATTAAGGAAGCTTCTTAAATCATTAAATAAATTTAAGTAATGAAATGATAAGAGGTCATTTTAAAAGAAGGGTTTTGATCAAGCATTGCTATACATGATCAATTAGCATTAAGTGGAACTTAGGATTGGTAATTGACAACATGAAGATTAGAATCTATAGGATTTTATTTCATTTTAAAAGCCATAAAAACGTTTGTTGGTTGAGTTGACCCCTGCGGCTCTAGGTTAACCCCACTAAAACATGGAAAAATGATGAAATACACTTGAAAGGATGATGGATATCTCTTATAGTACATTCAACCACCCCTTCTTCCCTTGCTTAGGTTAACTACCTTAACTCCTTAATTCAATTGGATAAGCTTTTTTTGTGACCTAATCTAAAACCAATAGGCCTTCAATCACCTAAAAAATGAGAGAAATGAGTATAGATGATAAGGATTAAGAGACGAAGAATATCATTCAATTTGTACCTAAAAGATTAGATCAAGATAATAGATCGAATAGAGCTTTAAAAGGAAAGAAATAGTGTGTTCATGAGATGCATGGCTAAAAAAATCTTCCATGCTCCTCTTATCTTGTTGTTGTTGTTGTTTTGGTTTGTATTTTCAATATTTGCACCAATGCCTTTAGGGTTGTTGTGGAACCAGTACTTAAAGTCTTGTAAACATTATTTGTATAGATGTTGATGAATAAAAACCTTTGATAATCATTTTCTTTGAAACCTTGTTCTTTTTAGGTCTTTTCGAATTGCAACGAGTAATTTCTTCGAATTTATTCAAATGTATGTCACACCAATTGAATTAGTTTGAAGCTCTTATTTCTTTTTAATTATGCATCATATCAATCATTGGGAAATGGAACTCATTAGTTGTTGGTGCATCATATCCAATAGCTTAATTCATTTATATCTTTATATTTCATGTTCTTAATCCAAAAACCTAAGAAAATCACAAAATACCAAAGCCCAAATTTCATACTTTTCATAGAATTCTATACCGTTTACTCAATATACGAATTTATCCATACCAATAGACTTAAGATTTATGATATATAAGTATAAAGTATGCTTGATTGGATATATTAAAATGGTATGTTAATAATAGAATTTAATGGCATTAGGATGGTAGATGAATTCTAGGTACATGCTATTGTGTGATGTGTGATAAGAAGATAGTTTCTTAACCTAACTAATAAATATTAAACTCAATGATTCTGGATTATTTGTGCATGGCTAATCAAACATGAGGGTAGTAGCAATTAGTAAGGGAATAGCGACTATTGTTGAGGCGATGATAATTCCTTACTCCATGGAGAACATATTAGTTTAGGTACAAACCTCATTAAGTTAACTAAGCGGCTCATCGATTGATACGATCAATTAAGTGGGAATGAAGCTATAATGGGGTTTAATTGATGCAATGGGGCATCAATTTTGTTGGTTTATCTCAATATGGATTTTGATGATAACAAAAAGAGTCAAGTGGTTATTAACAAATTCATTAAGTGTCATTAAGTGTGCAGTATTCAATTAAAGATACTCAAAAGTTTTATGACAATGCTTTACAAAATGATACAGCTCAAAATTTATTTAAGAATATTTGAAAAAGTATTAAAGAAATTTCTTAAGAACAAATGAGTAGTCAGAAAGTGAATCGGTATTATCTGTACTTTTCAAAGAAACTTAAAATGATCAGAAAGTAACTCAGAAGGTAAAGCTACTGCTTGTCAACTACACAACATTACTCAGAAGATAAATCGAAAGGTGACCTACAATGTGAAGAAAAAAAGACAACATTGCTCAGAAAGTAAATCAGAAGGTGATCTACAATGTGAAGAAAATTTGCAAATTACGAACAAATTTTTAGATATCGAATTCTCTTTATGTGTTTGGTTAATTTGAAGACCCAGCACCAAAGTGAATGTATTTGGGTAATAAATTCAATTATGTTCCACAAAGTTGGTTCAATATCCATGGGGATTCAAATTTTGTTGGATTAAAAGATCAATTTTTGGGAAACCTCTGACAGCATAATCCGAAATGTTGATTCACGATTTGGAGTTGCGAGGGAGTTATCTGATTTAAAAATTTTGACACTATTTATTAAGAAGGGATCTAATTTTTCATAACAAAGTGTTATTACAAGTAATGCTTATAAGAGAGCTAATGAGGTTGGCATTCCGTTTGAAATCACACAACAAATTATATTTGAAGAGAAAGTTAGTGTGCATAATTTGAAGTACTTACAAAACTGAGACACGAACAACATGAACCGGATTTACATGGAAATTGTCTAAAGAATGTTTTTCTATTCAAAGAGTTCAAAAATCATCCTAATTTTATGTGAACAGTACCAGATATTGGAATATGTCAACTACGGGCTAAATCAAATTCAAATTTCAAGTTCAAGATTATCATACCAGCTGTTGGGTATACAAACTTATCCATTGAAGCAAAAATTTCGAGATAACCACAATCGAATATCAAGATTCAAGTTTTGCAGATATTGAAGATAAACGTGAGCTGATATCACGTGCAAGAAATCTGGAACAAGCTTATCCATTTCATATTCTAGCTATTGGAAAAAACAAGAATAAAAATACACGCCCAAGACAGATAAAAGACAACGTTTTATGAGAAAAACAGCAGCAAACAGAGTGTCATGATTCCTTCATCTTTTGCGTAAATCACTATCAATTTTTAATTGTTCTTACATGTTCGAAATTTTTAGGATACTCATTTTATTTTCTCTAATTTAGATTTACATATTTGAGTGAGATTGAGAGTTACAAGTAAGCTCAGTAGATTGATTATAGCTTGAAGGAAGCTAGGAGGATCAAGTTGAGTGCTTTTATAGCCAATTGCGTTGGCATTGACAACTTGTAACTTGTTGATTGATTGGACAGTGGAACATACCAGTGTGGAAAATCGGATCCCTCGCTTGGTGCTGGAAGAGAGGAGCTCAAGGTGGAACCTCTATAAATTGCTTTGCACTCTTCTTTAACTTATCTCTTTACATTTCGTGCATAATTAATTGTTTGTTTGAGCTGCAATTCAAAAATCAAAAATTAAATCAGAGAGCAACTATAAGTGTATTTACAAATCAGAAACTAAATCAGAGACTAAATTCTAGAAATTTATTATTGTTTTTGTTTAGCTACTTATAATACTATTTGAACTAGTTTTCATCCGAATTGAAATCAAAGTTTATGTTCATTAAGTTTATTATTTTTCAAGTGAGTTTAACAAGCCATTTAATAGATAATATAAGTTTGTGAAATTGGTGATGTTTTTTGGAAAGATTAAATTTTCATTTTAGAAAACCAAAAAACCAATTAACACACATCTCCATTACCACCCCCCAAACCAAACCCCCCCCCCCCCACCCCCTTTCCCCTCTTGGTTATCTTTTGGGACCAACAAATTCAACATGTTATAAGATGGATTATACTCTTAATGTCTTAAAAGATATAGTAGACGTAGGATAGGACAATCAATTGTTGTGGGTAAAAAGAAATTAGAGTTATGCCTTGCAAAATTTGTTGTCCATAATGGATAGAAGGCTCTGTTGTATTATGTTTCGCAGACAATAAAATGAGGGTTTTGCTGTATTTTATTTAAATAATGGGTCAATGTGCTCAACCATGTTATTTATTGTAGTTGGTGAGCTACGATTCAACCACATTTGTAATATGAAAATAGAGTGTTTAGAACATTGATTGTCAAGGTTGTGTTATGTGCTTTACATAAATATGTAACTCAATGAACTTTTTGATTCATTTAGTAATATATAGACCCATATGCAATCATAACATATGTTGTGTGCACTTATGCATATGTGTTATGATTATATGTCAAGTTTCATGAAAAAAACCTAATTGAAAATATATGTTTTTAGTGCAAATAAATTCTCCAATTCCTAAGACAAGTTATCCGTTGGTCTGTTGGATGGGATTGGGTCTACTAGTGAATATGACTATAAAATATGAGTAGCAATATTTGGATTACGGGGACTTATTTGAAACTTATTAGGTTCACAAAAGAATGTGACTATGAAATTTGAATAGCAATATTTGGATTATGGAGACTTATTTGACGATTTTTTGTTTCCAGAGGTAAACCTACTTTAGTAATCGATAGACAAGCAGAAACATGATATTGATTTTACAAAAGGTTAATATCACGAATGATAGCTGACTTTAATAAAATATGCAATTAGATATATCTGAACTTTGGAATTGATCAATTTAGTACTTGAACATTAAAATTGATCAATTTAGTACTTTAAAAAACTTTTCTTGTATACCAATAGTACCTTCAACAAGATCTTTCATATACTAAATTAATCAATTTTAAAGATTTTTATGTATTAAATTGATCAATCCCAAAGATCAGGTATTAAATTAATCAATTTCAAAGTACAAGTGTCTAATTACATATTTTATTAAAGTTCAGGTACCAATTGTAATATTATCTCTTTTACAAACAGTGTAGTAGATATTTGAGAATTAACATGTTTCTATATATGATAGACATATGTGGTAGAGAAGTTGCACACTGTTTTCAGAGCGTAGCATTTATTATATGATTTATAGTTCTATATATAATTTTAATGCTTCATTTATCGTTGTGTGCCTTTTATTCTTCTTAGTTTGCTTTACTTTCTTTAGATTTTGTTTTGACTTGTCTTTAGCTTTGAGTTAAATTATATGACAAGGCATGGCCATGTTAGATGCTATACTATGTGTAAATGACCACATGATAACTTTTGTAAGTCCAATATGTGTCAAAATGGGCGGAAGGTATGTATATATATATATAAGGGGATGTGGTCGAAAATGAGGCTATTAATGGTAAAACCATGTGCGGATTACACAACCATAATAAATGGACTTTATGTTAGTGATTATGCCCTAGGCCAATTACTAAGTATTGTTATTCATGTCCTTGAGACCAATCACTAGTTAGTGATTTAATTTTAAAATCCAATGAGAAGAATAAATAAATTATTATTATGAATAATAATTTACTATCATTACCAACCCTTATAAGATTAGGGGCATTATTGTCAGTGCAAAATACTGACATAATATAAATAGGTGTGATAGAGTCTCATTAAGGTTAAGACTTTTACTGTCACATTAGATGGCAAAGAAATTCTATAACTCTAAAAGAGAAACACAAGAAAATAAGATTTTTCTCAAATAATCTAGAAGCGTTCTAGATTGTACTAGCACACAAAGGTGATTTCTTTTTGGAGACGCTTGTTCGTATGGATGAAGTAGAGGGTGTTGCGAAATTGTGGTACCTTGTAGATCTGGATTGATATCAGTTTTCACAAATTCGAAATTGCAAGGTATTATTTCGAATCATCTTTTTGTATCCGATTTAATTAGAACACATGGATCCAGGCTTTAGGGTTTTAATTTTTCCACTACAAATAAGATTTAAAATTTCGTATGAAACCCTATACTTTGGTCGGGTGCTACTTGACTTCTTCCAAATGGAGCTAAAGGGCATGCGAGTGAAAGTTACTTCACGAGGTAGTTTACCTTTCAAATCCACAAAATTTAACTCAACTAAACTAGTCTGGAAGGCTATGACAAAAGCTCCATCCATATGTTTAGGAGTCATTGTAATCCATTTTAGCCTACCATTAAAATTAATATAAGTTTACTTTATTGGACATAATATTTCAAGAGCTTCATTGTACTTTCTTTTCTTGTGTTAATGTAGATGATTCAACTCCTTTCCATAAACAAATAATTAATGGAGATGTTTGCAAGTAGAAGCTACTATATCATAATAATATTTCATTGCAATGATAATACATTATCTCAATAACACTAAAATAGAACAATGATTCTAAAAAACCTTTCTAAATATTTATTATGGTACAATCTTACAATCAATAAGTCATGATGTAAACCCTATTTAGATTTATGGAACATTCACACATAAAGAAATGGTAGATCTCACACGTATCCAAGAGTTAAGGACACTTTGTCCATGGTGTAACGTATGCAAGAATTGTTTAAAAAAGAGATACAAAATGGCTTGGCTAATATTTCATGCTTCACTTTCCAGCCAATAATATGATCGCACTGTTTTGTTATCCCCAAAAGAAACGACTTTAATGTCCTCTTAGGGTTTTCTTTGCTTGTGCTTTTGTACTAACATAATTATAATGTTAACCAGCCAAAGGTCAGTATTACCAACGACCTTCCATTTTATAAATAACGTCGTAAGGTGGAGGTTTTAATCTTGGAAAGATCAAGTCCACCATGTAATAATTATTAAGATAATTATAATAACTAACATAATAAGAGTTATATTGGTGAGATCATGAGTCTATTTGTTTAGCTTTTCTAAATAGATACAGACTTTTTTTCAAAATTTTTCTAACAAATTATTTATTAAGAAATAGATATAGATAAAAAAAAAGTTGGTAGTTCTCATAAAAAGATCAAATATATAAAATATAAATACAATTAGAATATATTTACACATATCATTTCGATACAGATATAGAAAGATGAAAAACAAACTATCCTAACAAATATAAACGTAATGATACCACAAATATGAACAAAAAAAAAAAAAAAAAAACTAGTAATGCGTGTGCATTAGTCATAAAAGCTTTAAAAATCTGCCATAGCTCAACCTCTTGGAGTGTCAAGAGTCATTTGCCATAAGCATGTAATTTGACCCAAGACTTGGTCCTGGTCCATGTACATGTAAATTTCCAATGAAAAAAGAAACACTGTATGTGGACATGATTCTATCGTATTTATAGATGATCAATTATTAATTATTGTAATAACTAATCATCCTGCTTAGAAGAATTTTGAGGACTTCTTGAAGAGTCAATTTAAATGTTATCATCTAAAGGATATATATGAGATGCTTCAGAGTCAACTTCCCAAGTTGATGGCTTTGATACGTAGGATCCACTTCAACAATGTTTTAAGTTATTAATAATGGAAGAAGTTTTTCCTTCCGCATTTATTATCCATTCAGACACCCATCCATCACACCCACCACATGCCATCTAATCTAGGTTATGTAAATTTTCAAATGAATTATGCAGTTTGTGTGTGTGTGTGTATATTATATTACATTCCATGGAGTGTTTGAGACATGCTAAAGGCACTTCATATAGTGTTGGACATGCTACAGGCAGAGATGTAATCGGATCGGTTTCAGACGAATCATATAAATCCGAAACCCGACCCGCTACTTTATGGGATCATCAAACCCGACTCTATAACCCTATAGGGTTTTAATATTATATCCAAACCCGCTTTATAGGGTTTGATTTAGAACCCGGAACCCGGCCTTATAATCCTATTTTTTTTAAACCTATTTTCAAATTTTAATAATATATCTAAGAAAAGTCAATTCTTCTAACATAAGTTTTATATACATTCAAAAATGAAAATATGCATTTAGAATTTATAAAAAATGTAATAGACCACATTCATTATACAATATTTAAACATATAAATATATTACTTTTGTGATCGTATAATATTTTAAAAATATTTTTAAATTAAATCTCCTGCTATGACTAAAATATAATAGACATCAAATAATATTAACCTCTATAGTAAACGTGACTTGAACAAAATTTAATAAAAAAATTTTAAATTCGTAATTAATCCAGTAAACATAAAAGAAAAAAACATTCTTAGGAGATAGAAAAGATGGTAGCTCCTTCATGTCTTATTTCCTATCCTTACTCCCTTGGTAATGTATTTATTTATTTGTTTATTTTTAAATTATAATACTGGATTATCAAGTATCTATCAGGTTTGTTATATGATTCAAACCCAACCATATAAGATATTTACTATATATCTAAACTCGACCCTAAAACCCTTTAAGGTCTAACCCTATAGGGTTTTTAATATATCAGACGGGTCGAAAACCCTATAACGGTCTATCTTGTTATATCCCTAACAATAGGTACTTTTCTCTATAGAATTGGGTATGTTTGTTTCGTCATGTTTCTATTATTTTAGACTCTTTTTTTTTTCATTTTCAAACAAATATTTTTACTAGTAAACTGATCAAACAGATCAAATACTGATATAAAACAGATATGACATAGATACTAATAAAAAACAAACCATCCAAACAAATTTGAAAGCCTATTAAATAAATCTCCTGGTTTCCTCTCCAACTTTTTATTTTTGTTATAATTTTTATATTTAAGGATCGAGAGCTTCTAGATTTCAGTTTCATATAGATGTATATCTATGGAGTATTTTGGTTTTAGTAAGTTTATATAAGTTGCCACATCATTGTAGTTTCTAGTTGATCAGTTATATTCATTTGGCAAATTTTGGAGATGTAATTTTTATATTAATATTAATTTAGAATCTTCAATATGAAATAGCAACACTTTGGCCAAATATTATATATATATATATATATATATATGAAATAGCATGATGCAGAGTAGATTGCAAGGTGGTTTCTGGATAAATTAGACAAATCTAAAAAGTCCAAAAAGAAACTAGCGTGTAACTCATCTTTCGAAAGTCATAACTTCTAGTATACAATTTCGTTTTCTTATTATATATGCATGCGAATCTCTTTTAGATATCTACATTTGTTACATAAATAGTTGGTTTTCAGGCCCAAAAACTTTCGTTTAAGGCCTCAAAATAGTTTTTAAGTTTTTAGTTCGAATTTTTTTTATTCGGAAGCTTAGGTTTTTTAGAAACGATATATAATCATCATCTTCTTGCTACAGAACACTTTTTTATCATCTAATAATATTCCATAATTCTTTAAGTGGAGATTTTTACTTAATTGCATTTTGATTTATATGATTAATCGTTCATTAATCTTGTCTTTTATGCTACTCAGTTGCATCATAGCAACACATATATACATACATATATGTACTTATATATTTACACTGTCGCGATCGTGAGTCATGAACTTTTAAAAATCTAGAGCAAATAACTTTAAAGAAAGGGACAAAAAGGGACAAATGCAAGAAGGGCAATTAACCAAAAATGGTTGAAACCCTACTATCAAGACTACCATAATTAGAGCTTTTTACGTCCTCGTTAATTTACTCCATTTTTTTTTCTTTTTCTTTTTCAGAGAACAATAAACTTGATTTGGTAAAATAAATTAAGTACATAACAATACAAACATTAAAATAGAGAGATGGGACATACAAATATAAACACAAAGGTCATAAATCTTATACAAAAATGGTACCAATTACTCTTAAACAATAACAGTCTTATCATGAAAAAAAAAAAAAAAGAAAAAGAAAAAATCTAGTGTTTTGTTCGGAGAAAATACCAACATAGAAATAGGACACTGGAATACCAACGAATAAAGATACACAAACCATTGTTTAAGGAAGCTTTTGAGGGAGAAAATTAGCCTTTTTCCACCTAAAGAACTCTCTTTTTTAGATCCAACCGTGCTCAAAATGTCATTCCTTCAATGTCCTTACCAACATCACCCTTAAAACCTCCACTGCTAAGTTTATAACTTTAAAGTAGTTTTGATCTAAAAAATGGGGAAAAAGACGATGAAAATGTTGGATTAAGGGCCTATATTAGGATTCTCAAAGTGGAGATGGGAAAAAAGAAGAAAGAAGATGATTGTATTTGAAGATGGCCAATAAGGACAGTTGTACCTTCTTCTTTTTTTTTTTTTAACTTTTCTATTTTTACATTTTAGAGGAGGTACATATTTAGTCTTCAATATTTGCCACTTTTTTGTTTAAGCTCAAAACATTTTATTTTCTTATTTTTAGTCTGGAATGTTTGCAAGTGTGGACAAATAAGGATGTATGTTAGATATTTTATATTTTCCATCAAGTTTATATCACATAACTTTTTTCTTTTTTTTTTTTTTTAAATTCTTCATGTCATGTCACCAAATCATTAACCACATCGACAAACTCAAGACAAATATGATCCAACATAGTTAAAATAAAACTCCATGACGGAAAAAAGAGGGGTAAAATCCTATTAAAATCAAACCCTATCCCTAAAATTGATAAAATCCCCATCTAAACCCTTTCAAAATAAACGAAACTCAAAATGAAACTTTTTTATCATTGTCATTTTGCTCACTTCATTATTTACAAGCAATTAATCTATGCTCTTTCACATATGGGTTTTTCGATTTCACTTGTTTACTCCTTGTATGATATCCTACCACTCGCAAAGTTTTATAATATCTTGTGGTAGTATTTTATCAATGTAAATTATATTGTAAGGTAACAAATTTAAGATTAAAAAATATGAATATTTTTAGGAGTTGAAAGGAAAAAAAAAGAATCAATTTTATATAAAGTTGTGCAAATAAGGTATTAATATTTCAAATGATTAAAAAAAAGACTCAACGTTGTTAAGTAGGTGACAAATAAACACAAAAAAGGGATCTCTTATTTATACTATTTTATATAATGTTTATCCCACTTTTCTAACCATTTAAAATATTACTATCTTATTTGCATTACTTTATATAACCTTGTATTTTTTTTTTTAACTACTTAAAATGTTCATATATTATTTGAACTTACACTCAAATATTAATACTTTCTAATATAATTTATCCCATTTTATATCTTACGGACATGGGCTAGTTGGGAAGTGAACCAAGAACATTGCAAACCTAATTAAGAGAGGAGCCAAGATAGGAACGTCGGGATCCCTAGCATTACGCTTGGCATCGGTCCTCATGATTTTGGGTTCTTTGAGAATCGAACTTCATCTTTTATCTAACCACAATAACAAACAAGTTAGGTTCTTCTATTCCATTGATTTTGAAAGGGCCTGGGTAAGTTTTATTGGGTTCAATGTTAGTGATAGGGTGATTACGATAGGATTTTATTGTTTGGATATGATGATTTGACGACACATAACATGAAGAAAATTAAAAGAAAAGCTACATGTATCAACTTGACGGAAAATACGACAAACTCAATAAATGTTCCAATTTATCAACATCTACAAATATTAAGATTTAATTAGTAAAAATAAAATGCTCACGACTTAAATAGAAAAAGCAATTCAATCGCAATAGAAAGGAGGATTAGAACTATACGAAAGTTGGAAAAAAGGAAATATCCATGAAGCATAGTGAAACCAAAATCCAGAAAATGTGATAGTTATTTAATGACTATTAAGTAGGTTTTGATTATACAATTTTTATGATAGAGACTCGATAGAGTTTATGATTATATCTCGTTTATCTATAGTCGAACTTGTTGTTTGAATGATTTTTTTTTAATTATTATGCATATGTTATATTGATTAAATTACGTAAATAAAAGTGACAAGAGAATTCTACAAAATAGACTAATAATTTGGGTGCTTTACACCGGAAAAAAATTGTGATTAGAATCTATGGTAGTTAATACTGGTGACTTTAGCCACCGTCAATGATGATGAACTCTGTAGACAATAACTTGTAATAGCGATTATCATCGTCAAAAAATGTTAATAAAAAATGAAAATAATGATTTTTATTTTTAAATAAAGGGAATCACTTTTTTTTTTCAAGTTTCTATAAGCATTCTTGGTAAATGCTAATTCTTACCACTAGTGGTTAATTATTAACATTATTTTCTATTGTTGTTATTATAAGCCACAAGCAATTGTAATTCTTTTAAAATTATGGCAATATATTTGATAATTATAAAGTTTAATCATAATAAGTATTATAAGAAAAAGGTCCAAAAATCAATTTTGGCAATTACATTATTTTCCCCTCATTTGATTAATAATAATGCCAGAGATGGCAATCTAGGAAAAAAATTGAGATTTTACAGCTTAAACTATACATCTTCTCAAATTGGATCTGAATCGGGACTCGATCAGAACCAAAAATAGCAAATCCACTGTTAGACTCGTCTTGAGGACCTACCGATCTGGCTGGTCTAATTCATGGACCCATCTGAATTGGTAGGTCCAAAAAGGATCAATATTACAAGAAAAAAAAAAAGTAAAGCATCAACACGTTTTATATTTTAAATATGAAAAAAAAAAAAAGGATCGAAGCTGTTTGAATCCGCTTCTGCATCGGTGGATCCATGAATCCAAACCACCCTACTATCCTCATATTGAGGACCTCACCCAGCTTGAGGAGATGTGTAGTTGAAACAAATATTTTCTTTAATTTTTTTCCACTACAATTCTAAAAGGTCAGTACTTTATACCGATTAGATTGTGTTCTCCTGTCCCCTTATCTTTGTTATCATTTGTTGACGTGGGTCTGGACTGTCTAATGTTTGATTTGATTCTTGTGACGTTTTGCTATTGAAAAAATAAACAAATTTCCTTGGAAGGGGAAAAATGGATATAAGGAAGTTGATATATCTTCGTTTACTTATTTCCAGAATAGAAAATTTTAGAAAAGTCGGTCAGCTTCCGCTGGAAATACAAAATGTTGTCCTGTCCTTTCGGAGGATTGAAAAGAAAGAAAGAAAGACTCAAACTGAAAAGGTATATATATGTTCTTGGGAAATATAAGTTTGGAGACAAATAATGAAGGTTTACTGGAATAAAATATAAGTTTGAAGAAAAATAATATTTATTTATTTGACAATTAAGAGCATGTTAGAAAAAAAAAAAAAAAAAGGAGAAAAAAATTATAAGGAATAATAATTTCTTTATTAAAGGAAAGAAATAGGGATATTTTATATATTCTATGTGGAATAAACGTATTTTTATAATAGGATTTTTCATAAATAAAAAATAATAACTATTTCATAATAATAAAATCAGATATCGAGTTCATTTTAATCAAACAAATAGGTAAGTTAAGGTATTATTTTAAGTTTTGAAATTGGTAAATATGAATAGAGGATGTATATATAAGGCACCATATAATTATAAATGATTTTATATCAATAAAATTTAAAATGAGTAATAAATTATTGAGATTCAATAAATTTATTTATAAAGCTATTTAGAATCATGTCTCATACTATCATGATCTCATGTACTTATTTTAATAAAATTAGACTAAGTTTGATGTGCAAACCCGTGTAAGATTAGGGTTTTTAATATTTATAGCTTAACTTTATATTTTGCTATCTAGTACTCTAGTCTAAACATAGGTATGGGTCAAGTCTGACTCATGACTCATTACGAACCGCTATAGGTAGGTAAGCGGGTCAACCCAACTGATCAGATGGAACGCATTTATTAATAAAAAAAAGGAAATTGAAAAAAAGTAAATAATAAGTCATGGGTTGACGAGCCTTAACACAGCCCGTGATTCGACCTAGATTGGCTTGTATTATGCCAAGTCGATTCTGAGTCAATGCAAACCTGACTTAAAAACCAATGGGTCCAAGCCAGGTTGACTTGGCGCATATGTCTACTCTAGTCTTTTATTTATTGTTTACATAGGCACCCTTCTCTCTTTCTACCTCTCTCTCCATGTACTTCTATTGTTCTACTATACTCTAGCCGACATATTTCTTCATTACTTATTGCCGCTCTTCACTTTCATTCTAATTATGTTATCTAGAACTCTAGTCTTTTATCTTTTATTTACTTCTACATTAAATATAATAGATAGATAGACTACCCTTACCCATAAGAAAAAACCTCTAACCATCCATGTAAACTTTTAAATTACATCCATAATCTCCAACACTTTTAATTATACCCTAGCAAGTAGCAAGTCTATAACATCCCCCTACCTACCTTAGGCTTACATTTATGAAATTTTATCATGAGATATATATGAATTTCAGAAAACTTATTTAGTTGTGGTCTAGTGGCATCTCCTTGGTTTCTTATATAAGAGGTTACAGGTTCAAATCGCTTCTCTCCTATTGTAATGGTAAAGAAAAAAAAAAAGAAACTTATTTAGGATCCTCTATGTATTTTTAAAATTGTAAGGGATATAGGCGTACAAGGTACGATAAAAAAAGGTAAGACTATTGATGTAACTCTAAAAGTCCTTAAGGTACTCTAGGTAATTTATCATACATATATGTGTGTATATATGTATGTATATTCATGTATAAGTAATTATAGGTTTTGCTTTTGTGCATAAATTTATGAACTAGCTTAGCTCATTCAAATATTCATTTTATTGCTAAAACTACTTAATTTTGCTAATAGTAAATGTGTAAATTAATTTTATTTAGGTTAACTCTAGTAAACATTATCAATGGTTTTTGAGTCTAGTGATATTAATCTAATATCTCAAGTGAGTGTACTAAGTTCAAATCTCTACTCTTTTTATAATGGTAAAAAAAAAAATAGTAAACATTTTATACATTTTTATAATTTTCTATAAATTTTCTGTAATAAGTATTTATTTGATAAATAGGTCAATATGAACACATGCTAATTTAGTGGATCCAATTACAAATTTTAGTTTTTGAAAATGATTAATAAGTGATGTTATTGTCAACTCAGATTTCCATATAAAAACCTTTTAAATGTGGACACGAAATACGATGGATGAAGATAAAATTTCAGCCCTCAACTCAATCATTCACACAATAGTCCGAAGCTAACTAAAAATCTCAACCATGTATCTCCCATTGGAGAAGATGCATTTCAACCCAATTTTCTTGTCCACAAGGAGATTCTGCTTTGAGAAACAGATTCTTGATTTGAGCATCGGCTTTGAAAGGAAAAGATGCCATGTGAAGTGAATAATTCACTAAATAATGGGGGTTATGTTGTCTCCAAGCTCCATTAAAATATCTGTGTGGGGTGGATTCAATCACCCATAGGTACAAGACAATGAGGGATAAATGTCATAGTCCGGAGAGCATTTAAACTAGCGGACGCCCTTATCATTATTGCTTGCAACAGCGGAATCTACACGTCATGTGTATGGTCGAAGACAGATCCTACAATCTTGGATGAGGGTGATCGCTTCTGTTTTTTTGCTTCCCTTATTTGTGGATTTTGGCTCAAGATGGAAAATAATAGATTTAATTAAAAAAAATTATCACAATTAAAATTTTTATCAGCATTAATAATATATGTTTATAAATTATATTAAACATAGTCCATTGTATTATATAATCATTGGATGACCATAACAAATAATTTAAATATCACCATTTTTCTATACATATAGGCAGCTAATCCTAGACCTTCCTACAACCATCCTAGAGTCTTACTAACACTATTTTTGAGATGGAGGAAGAAAGAAGAAGAAAAATAGAAAATGACGTTGGGGATATCTCACATCAGTTGTGGAAGGGGCAAGGTGCTGCTTTATAAGTGTGAGGAAAAGCCTCATCTCATGAGCTAGCTTTTGAGGTTGAGAAGGCCCAATTGCATCCAATAGTGGTATCAGAGCCCAGGTTTGTAACATCTCTGGTTGAGTCGGATATGGATGGTTAATCCCATGGTCCCATGTGTGATAGGGGGAGATGTTGAGGATATCCCACATCGGTTGTGGAAGGGGCAGGGTGCTGCTTTATAAGTGTGAGGAAAAACCTCACCTCATGACCTAGCCTTTAGGGTTGAGAAGGTCTAATAACATTCAACAAATGAGAAGGAGAAAAAGTAATAAGGAATGATAGTAAATGAATCAATTTTATTTAAGGCAACACCTTAGAAAAAGAGAAGGAATTAGGAGGTAAGGAAAGCAAGATGCAAGTAATAAAGAGGGAAAAAACTAAAAGAAAAAAGTTTATAAATTTGCATACATAAATAAGGAGAGAAAGAAAGTAGAAGGAAAGTTAATAATTAAGAAAGCAACTACCCGACTTGTCCAGCACGATAATCATCACATAGGGTTTGGGACGAGTTTTGGGTTTTCATTTCAAACCCTATGAGGTTTGGGTCAAGTTATGAAACTAATCTAGAAACCAATGGGAATTCATGAACCCATTAAGAGAAAAACAATAATGAGACTTTATAGTTCTCTTTCTCCTTAGGTTGGCCTTATCCACTTTACTTTCCTCTGTCACAAATTAAAAACCTATGTGACTCGTGTCCTTAACAGCTTGAGCTACTGGTCCTCCTCCATCGCCCCTATCCTTTACCTTTTTTTTTTTTTTTTTCAAATCTTAGAATCTCATTGAAACGATCCAGACACCAACCATAAGAAATTAAAACTATTTAAAGTCATTTGAAGCCAATTGAAACCATATAGAAAATAAAACGACAAATTTTTTTTCAAAATTCCACACTCTCCCCAAATTGAGAATCCAAAATTTAGAAAATTAAAAAAATAATTATTCAATGATATCAAAATAAAGTAAATTAGAGTTGAAAACAATTTTAGATGAAAATCAATGCAATTCTAGGCCATGTTTTTGTAAAATTACAATTTTGCCCATTACGAGGAACCTACACAAATTAAAATTAAAAGTTTGGTTAAAATAATTTAACTAGACTTGTTTAAAATAATCAAATCATTATTACCTTGAAGGAATAATTAAAAACCTTAAATCAATTAAAACTATCTAAGATCTCCACACATGTAAAGAGTGGATGCCTAGGATTATGCCATTTGACACAATGTAAGAAAAAGGCACCAATACATTATTCTAAAACCCTAGCTATTCTTTTTTTTCCCCACCAGCCTTCATTCCTTGCTTTTCATCCTACACACTTTTCTCATTTGTTGATAAAGAATATCTGGCCATAGTCCAAAAAAATCCCAACATCCTTCGTATAAACTAGGGAAACAAATCCAAGCACAACCACATCTGAGGTCACCTATCTCCTTATGGGCCTAAGCCTACATGAAGCAAGATTTCGTGGGCCCCCAATTGAGGTATAACCAAAGGTTATATATAAGCTCATACTCCTAAAGGTATGGATATGCTACTATTCCTACTACTCTATAGTATTTTACTTTCTCGAACTCACTATTGACTTAAGCATCTAAGTGATCATAGTAGACAAAAACTTGGTTAATTGCTAGCCGTGTTTAGTGTATACAAATCCATTTTACTCTAGTATTCCCTTTCTATCAACGGATTACCCCCTGCAACATCACCTGTTCTAGAAAATCCTAAGGATTCCTAGAGAGGTAAGTTTAAACCTTAAAGCCTAACCACAAGTGCTAATTAAATTAGATCAATGAGAGATTAATGCTAATTAGCTTATATTTTATGTTTTATTCTGGAAATGAGGAGAATGAGGAAATGTTAGAAGAGGAAAGAGACCTACAATTACAACAAATTCATATCAAGGTAAGATCCTAACTTTGAAGAGTATTTTTGAGAGTTTTATGATAATTTAAGTATAGAAAATGATTTTGATATATCAATGCATGTTTAGAATAGCTAAATTTCTGCTTTTAGAAGATCATGGAGATGTTCATTAAATAAAAAGAACACCCACACAGATAGAAACAATTAACAAAACAATCCATTATATATATATATATATATATAACAATTAGAGAACAATTGTTTCGAAGATGTGTTGTACAAGAAATCATCCTAGAATCTAATGTGAATTATCTGTTTTCGGCTTTTAAAATTCTCCTCGTGAAGGTCTTTGTTCATCTCCGATAATCTATTCTTTCCTCGTCGTCTTCAAGTTCGTCTCAGCGTGTCTGTGGATTTCTCTTCGTTCTATCTGTGTTCTGTCGGCGTAATTGGCGGGCCAGATTCTTCTTTTTAATTCCTGTGGCTTGTCCCTCAAAAAATTCCCCCTGACATCTTATGTCACTATTCTGAATGGATTCGAGATGGGGATGAAGTCCATTCTATTTCATGATATATTTAAATAGACGAATAGATTTTTAGTTCTTTTCTCTATTAATTTGGCACGCGATGGATAATGGCTGAACGTGACCATTCATCTCCAAATTCTTGGCATGTGCGATTTAACTCTCCAAGCAATTATAAATGGCACGTGCCTGATGCGTGGCCGAATTTAACAAAGGCTGGACACGTCTTCTAATCTTTGCTATTAGCTTGAAGAGCAGGATTGGCAATGAAATTCATGGGCTTAGGCTTGAATTTGGTTGGGCTAAATGGATCACGTGTGCTGATCGGTCGAAAAGAAATAAAGCACAGCTAAGGGATGACTCGATGCGGAGCTATGCTCTGTATGATTCATTATCTTTGCATTATACTTTTATTATTTTTAAATAAATATTTGTTAAGAAACGGATATCAATAAAAAACTGATAATTTTACTCATAAATTGACCGAAAAGATACGATACAGATAAGTTATAAATACAAATATAATACAAATAAAAATTCAATAATCCAAACAGACCCTAAATTAACCTCTTCCATTTGATGACATGTGAACTTCAATAACGAAAATAACATGCTGAGACTTTGAAATAGGATTCAACTTACGTAGACTTTCAACGATAAGGCCATATCCTTAACCACGGCTAGAATTAGGATTTATATTTTATTCCGTAATCCCTTTTTTTTTTCAGATAATTCTTCCCCTTAAAATTACTTTTACATATGTTTCTCAAATCTTACACAATGTACCTATTAAAAGTATCAAATATCACATAATATAATAAAATATTGGGTGGAAATATATAAAATCACAATTTATCAATTTCTAAGTGACTTTGATAATTGGTGTTGGTAATAGTTAGTTTGAGTTGAAATGATTGAATTCGATAAGTGAGGAGCTGGAATTAATGAGATACATGCATGTCCTATTCTGGAATTCTTGGATTTTGTGAATAATCGTTTGATTCTCAAGAGGGTTATGTGTTGGAGAACAGGATTAAATTATCTGTCAAGCCTAGAAGGATTAAGAGTGTGCAAGGACCTTAAATGGCGTAATTAGTGGTATAAATGTGTAAATGATAGTTGGATGTTTTAGCATTGATTATATTAGTTCAATGAATGTGTTTATAGCCGAAAGTGATGCAAAGGATCCAGAAAACATATGTGAACAAGAAGAGTCGTCAACGAAGGAGAGGAAGAGGCAGCACTAGGCCGTCCAAACGTCGCCAACGTTGGAGCCGGCCACAATTTCGTCTTTTGAGTTTTTTAAACTGTCAGTATTAATTATAAGCAGCTAAATTTTATTTCGAGCATTAATTATCAGCTTATGTTACACGATTTATTTGTCTTTATTGTATTTATTATTTGTCTTTAGGGTTTTCTTGTGTATTATTATAAATAGACTTTTAGCTTTATCTTTTGTAATCAGAACATTTTATACACTTGAAACCCTAATTGAGAGAGATTTTTCTTGGAAATTACAAGTTTGTAATTGATTGATTATGTTTTAGAAATTATCTGATGAGTTGATTTCTATCTTTTACGCTTCTGCACTGCGTCAAAGTGTATGATGGTGTTAAATGGTGCAAATAAAATTTGGAAGTAATACAAATTGATAGAAATCAAATGGATGCGATATGGTGGAGATTTAGGCATAAATACGAAGAACTGAGTGTAATGTGTGGTTGGATAGTTTAAAATGAATAATATTTAATTGGAGGATTTTGACGTGCTTCTAAGTTATGGGTGATACCCTAATAGCGATCCGTTAATTGTAATAGGGCTGCTGTAAATAGAAGTAAACATGAAATAGTTGAAGCTTGATATGTAACAAGTAGATTGCTAGAAGCTTATGCTGAGTTACTTGATGAATTCAGATTTTGCCATGATAATAGGGCTAGGATGAAATTAATTTATGACCTATAGATATTGCCTTAATGATATATAATCAATACAATAATTTAATTAGGTCCTAAGAGTGCTTGAATGACTTAAATGCATTATATGGTTGCATTAATTTATAAATAAGGCACTGCTTTATATCATATGATAAAATATGCTATGAACATGATAAATTAGGAAAATTTCCATATTTAAATATCATTGAAAAACCAATTAAAATCGTCCATATTTGGTTTTGTTGATGCCACGTAACATGTATGTTATGTCCCCTAACAATACCATGTTGTAAGATAATAATGTTTCTTTTATTTAGAAATGTTTTACGGTATATTTAGTTGAAAATAAAAGTTTATAAATGATATAAAGTGATGGATAGATGGATGACATAAATGTCTATAGTGTAAATATGGCAATTCTTGAATTGGGTGTATCTAAGGTAAAAATCACAAGTATGACATAAAAAGTGACTTATATGCTTGGAAACACACATAATTTGATTTAAATGATTTTATACTAAATAAATGAGATATTTATAATCTATTTTCATGATATAATCTCTTAATATATCCATTATATTAAATATGAATTTGATTTAATAATTATTCCATTATTTTACTACCTAATTGTTATGCTAATTGACTTGTTCCTCTATTTACACATATGAAAAAAATAAGGTTAGACCTTAGATATAGTGGATGACATTTTGTGTATATAAGTAGGTCAATATGATTGGATAGAGTTAAATTCAATTTCCAGTGTGAAATGATAAAAAACTAGGACATTAAGGTCGAACCTATTTGAAGAATTCATAGATCAATCTAATTAATAAATAAGTATGCTAATTAATTTGTTTTGACTTTAATTGACTCCAAATTGTTCAAATTACTTATGATTAGTGTTTGGATTCATAGTTTGATGTAGCCATGTAAGCATCTAATATTCTCTTTCTTATATATCTTCTCTTTGATCATATGTTGTGCCTACCCAACTGTCTTAATTTCTCCATTTACTTTTTCCTAACATAAGTTAGAGGTGATTTTAAGTTTAATTGTTATGTGTTTTTCAATGGATTTTTTAAAAAATGTTTCTTTAATTATGTTATCTCCATATTGAGTGGGTTATGAGTTAACATAAGTCTAATTAGAAAAAAGGAAAAATTTTAAACTTGACAAAGTTTTATCAACTCCATCAAGGACCCAGGTTACCCATTATCAAGCTTTTAAATGGTTAATGGGTTTTACTTCAAATACCTGCTATTGTAGCTTTTTTATTTTTCAATATATCTAATTTATTTATTCATTATTATTATATAATATAATTGAAAATGAATGAACAAAGGATCGAGACCCAATTGGCCAATCTTTAGTTGTGTATTAATGACATTAAAGTGTTGCTTTATGCATGTGTCTTAGATGTGATGAAACCCTAGCCACCTAAGAATTTTAAGCTAGTTACTCAAGAGTAGACTTTACATGCTTGGCTTAACCTTCATTTAAAGGCAAAAGGTAACCTTATGAAAAGCCGCATAGCATGAAAATATATAGAACCCATTCTATGTATCCATGGTCATTAATTTATGGTCATGCAACAAGGTTTTAGCCTAACCTTATTTTTTTAGGGGGGGCAAAAACTAATTTTCAAACATGGGATAATTTTGTTTCAAGTGAGCCTTTTTCACCTATTATGGTAAGTAGTGTGTAGAGTTGCAATTTTATTAACTTTTCTAAATGTATTGTAGTTTTGTAAAATATTTTTATGTTACCTTTTTAAGTAAAACCAATGTTCTAAGTCTTGTAATTATTTTCCTATAAACTTGTAAAGTAAAAGGAATGCATAGACTTTTGCATTTAATTTTCCTTTTATTGTAAATAACTTTATTTAAACAAGTAACAGGCTTATTATTAGGGATCTAGTGTAGTTATAACCTAATTCATGAAACATAGGAATTTTAATAAACTCTCTAAAAATAAATTAAAAAATCAAAAAACTTACATGCCCATAGATTATATTATCATGAAATCTTTAAATTTCATGACATATAAATTATATTATCGTGAAATTTTAATTGATGAGCCTTAATTGAACTTGCAATTTTTGGACAAATGTCCCTCTATCTTTTTCCTCTAAAAAAATGAACTATTCTTGACTTAGTTGCCACCCTCTTGCATTTACATCCTTGTGCCTATGTATTTTTAAGAACTTTATTTATGCATCTTTCCAAATTATGCCATTTTGTTACTCTCTAAAAATCAATTAAAAAATCAAAAAACTTAAAAGAGATAATGTTACAAGTGGTACTTCAACTTGGACAAAATATGCAATTAGGTATCTAAACTTCAAAAATAATCAATTTCATACTTGAACTGTGAAATCGATCAATTTGATACAAGAAAAAATTGAAATAGATTAGTTTAGTACTTGAAAGAACTTAATGAAGGTACTATTAGTGTGCTCGAAAAGTTTTGTGTGATACTAAATTTGTTAATTTCAAAGTCTAGGCACTACATTGTTGAATTTCAAACTTTAGGTACCTAATTATATATTTTGTCAAAGCTCAGGTTCCATTTGTGATATTAACTCAACTTAAAAATCAAAGTATAAAAAATGAAAAATAAAAGAAAACAGTATGAACGAAAATTAAAAAAAAAAAACCTTAAAAGTATCATAAAATTCAAAAACCAAAAGGAGAAAGAAATACCTCGTAGGTTTTAGAAGTATACCTGTCTTTTACAACCCTAGTAAAGATCGATTAGTATGGCCTTTTGACAAGCACGAAGAATGCAGTGTGAATCAGCTTATCGTTTTTGTATTTCTATTAAAGAAGCTTCTACAGTTTCCAAAGCATCTTCGTTAACTACAATTTCTAGCTTTGAATGGAAGGCAGTGTGGTCTTTGGAGGCCTTACCTAAAATTAAGCACTTTGTGTGGCAAGCTGATAAGTACAAAATACCCTAATTATTCACATGGCCTTAATATGATATTATAGTGATTTTTATGTAAATAATTGTAGAAAAGGATACTGATTTGAGTAATATGTTAATTTCAGGATTAAGAGGAGATAATAAGCATTATGGAGATGTTTTGATGAATTACAACAAGTTTTGATGAGAAAAGTGCAAAGTGAAGAATTTCATTATACATGAGATTTCAACACAAGCTGTGTTGAATGCTGGTGTTGGCATTGGAAAATGTACAGCAAGCTATTGTGAAGAACATGAGGACGCAACACGAGCCATGTTGGATGCTTATATTAGAGATAAGAAATGGACAGAATGCTTTATGGAATGTACACGACTTCGCAACACAGGCTGTGATCGGGCTTGTGTAGGACTCCAAATCGTGACAAATCCGAGGAAATCGTTGAAATGGAAGCAACACGGCACCGAACACGTCCCGTGTATAATGCCCGTGTAGAAGACAAATCCATTTTCTTATAAATATATCCAACCACTCTTTGTTTTGGGATGTACAGAATGGAGAAGAAGAAACCCTAGGAGAAAAGACGTAAGAGAAGAAGAGGAATTCCTAATAATTTTCCATCACAAGACTTGTTGGTTAAAGGGTGTAATCATCATGTTTTATGTTTATTCTTCCATGGTTTATATTTGTAATTATTTTACAATGGAAGCTTAGATCTTTATGCCTTAGATTTTGAGAAACCATAACCCTAATGTGGATTGAATTTATTTGTTGAATGAAGTTCTTGTTCTTGAATCTATTCATGTTGCTTGATTGTCTTAATCTAGTATATGCGCAATATTAGGTTATTGTATGATTCTTGTTAATTGAATCGACGGATTGATTAATAGGAAAGATCTAGCACGAGTAGAAGGGTTTGAATGTAAATCTAGGGATAGATTACATGAATCTTTTGCATCAAGAATTTATCTTTATGAGGAATTGTGATAATTAATGCAACCTTTATATGCATCTAGTGAGGAAGAGCTTTCCATTAGACATATAGGGTTAGGATTTAATTATCTCGAGAGAGAGATTAATGAAATTAGGGTTCCTGCAATTCAAGAACACGTGCTGCATTGACGAATGTTATTAATAAGATTGATAGGGTTAGTGGTGTATCAAGGTCTAGGGTATTGTTTTGTGATTGTTGAATTATTAAGGTTGTGAATACACGTTGATTGCGAATTAATTAGTTAAATAGTGAATCATAGTTGTTAGTAATAGTGACATTTAATTAGGATTGCTAAATAGTGGAAAACCGGTTAATTCTAGTAATTGTCTCAAAGATCCTTGTGGACGATATCTGTTGACCCTATACAACTATAGATAGGTACACTGACTAACTAGGTCATAGGAGTTAATTGGAATTATAAATTTAAGGGTTGATACGATCTACATCACAAGCTTTATCAAATATCATTGCCACCATGTTGAACCTGTTTAATAGAAGAGTGAAAGTTAATCCCTTATGCTGTTTTTGTGGAGAAATTGAGTCTGTCGAACATACCTTACTATGTTGTCCTTGGACGGCTTACGTCTAGTTTGGCTATATGAACTTGAAGTATAATAGGAACTTTATCTCTTCTATCATTATTTAGTTTCTCAAATCAGGTGAAGAGATGGATTTACTTAAGCAGGAAAGGTTGGATTTTGAGGCTAATATAGGGGAGGTCATGTGGTTCGTTTGGAAGGAACGTTGTGATGCTATTTTTAATAATCAAGAGCCCAACGCTCTCTTGGTGGTTCATCAGCTTTGTGCTTGGAAGGAGAAGAAAGCGAGTTCTTGCGTTTTAAAAATAAAAGTTCCCAATGATTTTTCCATCTCAATCTAGTATGGCATGTTGGAGTGGTAGAGATGGGACAAAGGAGATGTTGAAGTGGGTTGTGTGTGAAAGACACTTTAGGGTTCAAGAAGATGGCTCTAGAAGATGGGAGGTTGTACATAGTAGCAGACCCAATGGATTGCAACTGGATGATGTTATGTTTTTCTTTGTGGATGCCTCTTGGGTTGGGCCTAATGTCCTTGCTAGCTTTAGGGTTGTTGTGGGGAATGTTTGGGGTGAACTTTTAGGCGGAAAGACTAGTTAAGCTTTTACTCCATCGGTTGAAGCTGGAGAATGTGTTGCTTTGGGCCAAGCCTTCTTCTTAGCTAATAATTCGAGGACCATCTACACAATTTTCTTTATGGACCGCAGTAATATGTTTCAAGCATGTGCTTATGAAGGTGCGTTTAATTTATTACACTAGAGCTCTAGATCTTTTTTATGAAGATTCTTGAAAGCTGCTGTTATATGCCAATGTTGGCTTTTTTGAGTTTAAGCTCATTAATTGTTCGGTTAAGCAGGCCGTAGATTAGATATCCTCTATTTCTAGGAGGAGAATGTGTCCTTTTGATTGGTGGTTAAACACTTCATTCTCTTTCTAGAGGCTTCTTGATTCAGATCTTGCTTTTTTTGTTTCCTATCGGGCCAATTTAGGCTTTTGTATGGATGATGGTCATGGTTGACTATTAACAAAGTGAAATGTTTTCTTAGGCAAAAAAAAAGAATAAAACTTTTCTTTAAATTTAAAATTGGGTCAATAACTTTTACTATTTAGTTTAGATCTTTAGAAAAGGATGTTTTAGAACTTCTTTGACTATTTCATCCTATGATAAAATAATACACTTTATATTTAAGGGATAAAATCATCATATTAAAGTTACAATATATGTTTTGTGGCACACCATTTTAAAATTTAAAAGATTAAATGTACAATTAAAAACAATAATTAAAGGGAAAAATTGAAAGGAGGGTAATTCAAATTGAACAATTTACTTTAATTTTTACTCTATCATAATCGATTAGTATCATAATTAACACCCATGGAATGAGATGAGTCACTGAAACTGAAGTCTCACACTAATTTAGGCCATCAGCTATGTGCCACCGAAAACAAACAGCTGCGAGAAACTAATCAATCCTACTAAAAAGTAGAAGGAGGAACAACAATCCATCCTCAAATCGATGATAAAGCCAAAACCCCTCTCTCTCTCTTACCCTCCCTCCCTCCCATCGAACATCATCAAAAAATGCTACCTAAATAGCAAAATCTCATAATGAAAACAACCTATTCATCCAAATTGATTCGACACACCAATACTGGAAAAGACTTCAATTTATACAAGGGAACTACAAGCATCCTATTTATGAGTTTTTAGTGGCACCAGTTATTTTAAGGAGTCTTACTTGTCTTAAGAATAGACAACTGTCCCTATTTAGAAGTGTTAAGGAGCATCAACTATCCATAGAGAGTTTTTTAGAGCAATAGTATTCTAGATGATAACAATTTATCCGTAAGTCAAGAGACATTTTCATGTTTTCCTAAAGTTTTCTTAAAAAAAAAAAAAAAAGAGGAACCGAAAATTTCTCAAAAAAAAAATGTTGACAAATAGAAATTTGTACAATGCTTCATTATATCACCTTAAATAGTTTAGCCCATCCCTAAAGCCAAAATCCACTCACACAAAGTCTAAGATACCAAAGACCATAACCCATAAACTTAAAACTCTTTAAGAGCTCACAAAGAGAGGAACCAAAAAGACAGGATAAAAAGCCTATTAGATAGAGATACATTATAAAATGACCATTTTGAGAACTCATTCAACTCAAACAAAGTTTCCAATCCATCAAGAACCCAAAATAAACTCAAGGCCCTTAAATTACCAAAAAGTCCCATGAAACACATGATTAAACCTTATAAAGACCCATAACACAAAGTCATTCTAACCACTTTACACCTCAACAAACATAATCAGAGGATCTACTTACTCTATATTGTTAGTCTACCTACTCTAACCAAGAAAACCAAACACACTGTCTTTTTTTTACACTATTGTCCAATGAGGTGGCCAACAATTACAAAGTGTCAATGAGACTAAGCACATAACATGACACTCAATTTGGGATAATTATCTTTCCAAATGATCAAGGGTACACAAAACAACTGCAATTAAAAGGGTTCTAAAAAGGATCAACATAAAGGTACACTTTTGAAATCGAGCTCATCAGAGCATCACAAACCATGCAATTCCACCAATTCAAATTGGGGAAAATAGAGGCAAATTTAACAGTGAATGTACAAAATACTTCACATTTTCCAATTAGGGATATTTGTCTCATTATTTGGAAAGTTTAGGATGATAAAGGGTTAACCATGTCCAAACACTAACCTTTAACTCATGAGAATTGAGAGAAATCAATTTGACATTGTGACTTATTCCTTAAAGGTCTATCTTGTTTATGATATATGATTAAAGGGACAATAAAGATTCATTTCAATTATTTTAAAAACATAACTTGCTAACCCCTTTCAACATTTTAAAAGGAGTGTTTTTAAAGACTAAGCCATGTCAAGAACTACACCATACTAGCAATTAGGAGGTAGAATAGGATAAAACTATATGGTGGTTATCTTAGTTGCATCAATTAACGAGTAATGATTATTGTAGATAACCTATTCCTTTTTAGATGAGAAAGATATCTATTTCATTCCATAGACCATATAAGCTTTAAGTTGTAAGCCATTGAGAGTTATCTTTAAAAAGTTGTGGAGTCTTGGTTATCCTTGGACTAGAGAACTCACAAACATCAGTTGTCCTTAGGGGTATAAATAAACCAAATCTGTTCATAAACTATTCGGGCTTAGCTCAATATTTACTCGAGCTCGACTTAACTAATTTACTTGAGTTCGATTCAAGAATTGTCGAGTCGAGTTTGAGCTTAAGTTACTTGAATAGTTTATTTAGCCTAGCTCGAGCTTTATATATTTAGCTTAATTAACTCACAAGCCTAATGGAGCTCTATCTAACTTGAGTCAAATATAAATATTAATTAAATTCAAATCGAGTTTGTGTATTAACATTATTTAAATTAGAATTAAAATATTTTTTAATAAATCAATTATAAATGAGCTTAACTAAGCCAAACCTAAGCTTAAATAATATTACTTCGAGTCGAACTCGAGCTTTAAAATTTTGAGTTAAGTTTAAGCTCAAGTTCAGCACTATACCGTCTTAACTTAACTTGTTTGCAACCTTAATTTTTCACGGTTCGTAGTCAAGTTTTAGGAGATTTGGTATATGTGGGCATCCTTGATTAGAAAGCCAAGTGCCTCAATTATCCCATACTCTAGACAAGAAGTTGATTAGGATTTTTTGTTATCCTAACAATTTAAGAAAGTTAATCATCTCGAGCTTCAGTTTAGAAATACAACTAGATAGGTTATTATAGTATATCCAACCCACCCAACTCGTTAAAAACCATACAAGATTCGACCCTATAGGGTTTAAGGTCGGGTCATGGGTATCATTGTTATGATTCGATAGGAAACCCGATCCACTAAAATAAAATAAAAATTAAAATGAAGAATTAAATAAAAAATACCCTAGAATCTTTGTCACTCTTTCTCTCAACTCATATTAATTATGATGTGAAACTTGAAATTGAACTCATAATTTTGTATTTATTTACGTTACACTAATACTCTAGCATATCGTACATTATATATATATATATATATATATATAACTTTTTTGTTTGTTATGTGTGCAAGGTGAACTTTCACAAATAATATATTAATTTTTTGTTCGAAAACAAGATAGATATATATATTTTTAATATTATTTAGAGATATTCTTCTATAGGTTGACTTGGATTTAGTTATTTATTTTTAGGATTGGACTAATTTTTTGGTCTGATTATATGCTTAAATAATTCTCAATTCGGCAAAACGGAGTAGGGCAGATCAATGTAATACTCTACAGGGACAAGTTTAGATATAGCGATAAAAAAAATCTTATAGGGCTTATCGTCGAGTTTAGGAGTTTCGTAAAAAAGCAATTGGATTCAAGCTCTATATAATTCATTTCAAACCCACGTCAATTGCATCCTTACTTTAGCTGCCTTTGTTAAGAAGGGTATTAAAAATATTAACAAGGAGTTAAAATTACCATTTAGTGGTATCAATTGTCTCAAGTACTATCCTAATAAGTTTTTTCACGCTTAAATACTCCAGTTTGTCAAAACAAGTCAAGAGTGTTGACCGTTTTAGCAAGTTTTCTAAAAAATGGTGGTATTTTGTAGCGAATTTTTTTTTTAACTTCAAACAACAGTAGACATTCCTTTTTTTTTTTTTCTTTTAGCCATGTTTAGATAAAAATCCAATAATATTTGAAAAAAAAAAGCCCAAAAAAAGGAAATTGAAAAGAAAAATCTCGACTTTCCTTTCTCTTTTTAGTCTTGGAATATGATTTTATTGTATTATTATTTTGATATAAATGTACGAAGAGAACGAGTGTTAACCAATATGAGATCAGGATGATGACCATGACATGGAGACTCAGGTGACTGATGATGACATGGATGAGACTGATGATGAATAATTTATTTAATTGGAAAATAAATAGACACTACCGGCTAAAGCACGAAGTGAAAGGAACCAAAAAAAAAAAAAAAAATATGCTAATGCACAATGCACTAACTTGTCGTGAATTCTTTAATTTTTTTAAATAAAAAATTAGGTCTTTAGAAAAGGATGTTTCAGACCATATTTTACTATTCCATCCAATGATAAAATAATTAAATAAGTTTTTTTATAATACTTTATATTATCTTTTAAAGGTTAAAATCATGTATTAAAGTTAAAAAAAAATGTTTTCAAAGATACAATTGTCGGCACACCATTTTAAAAAATTAAAAAAGGTTAAATGTACAATTAAAAACAATAATTGAAGGAGAAAAAATCGAAAGGAGGGTAATTCAAATTCAACAATTTACTTTGTTATTGTGTTTCATTAAATTTCTGTTATTTTGATATTTTATTTTTATTATTTTTAAATAAATATTTATTAAAAATAAATATTAATAAAAAATAATAATTTCACTGGTAAACTGGTAAAATAGATAATACCCATAAATTAAATACATAAGAAATTGAACTATCCGCCTAAAATTTTACTCCATCAGTAATTCCTCGAGGAGACACTGAAACTGAAATCTCACACTTCACGCCATCGGTTCTGTGCCACGGGAAAAACAAACAGCTGCGGGAAACTAATAGACCCTGCTAGAAAGTAGAAAGAGGAACGACGATCCATCCTCAAATGGATGGTAAAGCCACAATCTCTCTATCTCTCCTTCTCCTTCTTCCCCTTCCCTTCATCTAGCAACAAACCCTACCTGAATAGCAGCATCTCAAAACGAAAACAACCGATTTATCGAAATTTGTAAGACAAACTTATACTGGAAAGACTTCAACTTCTCACTCTAACATCATGCCGATCACCACTTTCTCCCTCCTACGCCAACGCCTCACCACCACCACCACCCCCCCTTTCCTCCACCTCCGCCACTTCACAACTCCACTCGCCCGACACCATCAAAACCCTAGCAGGCTCTCTCGAAAACCCCAGCCGCCACCGGACAAAAACCTCCTCAAAGCCAAACGAAATCTCACTACCTTAAACCCCTTCACCACCACCACCACCAGCGGCCGGGATTTTTCCTCTCTATCTCTCTCCGATCCTCCTTCTCTCTCGGACACTCAAGCTATCGGCACCGTTGCTGCCGCTCAGGCCAACTTCATGCGCGTAATTGTACAGTCCAACGACACCACCACCACCTCCTCCTCCTCCAACTTCTCCGACGCTGCGGAAGAGAATGGTGCGAACTCGCGGAATGGAGTGGAGTTGCTGTGCGTGGTGAGGGCGGTGCTGAAGAAGATAAAGAGGAGGGTTTTGGTTGGAGATAGGGTTTTGGTAGGGTCGATTGATTGGATTGATCGGAGAGGTATGATTGAGAATGTGTTTCCAAGGAAGACGGAGATTTTGGACCCTCCTGTGGCGAATGTGGATCATTTGCTAGTGTTGTTTTCGATGGAACAACCGAAATTAGAGCCTTTTTTGTTGACTCGTTTTTTGGTTGAGGCAGAGTCGACAGCGATTCCACTCACTCTCGCATTGAACAAAGTGGAACTTGTTGATGAGGAGGTCCAAATGATTTTGATAAAATAATAATAGTTTGGATAATTGAAACTATTAGTATAGTAGAATTTGACTGATTCGTTCTTGGTTGATTATCACGGTTTCTCGGCTGTTATTCTTTGTCGCTTATGCTAGCATAAAGTTGAATATAATGAAATTTGTTGTTTCGTCCACGTCCCCATCGATTTTCAAGCTGCTACATGTGGCTCACTATTGATATGCATGGTGTTTAAGATTTATCTGATGTAGCAGCTTTTGGTTGGTGGGTGACATGAACGGATATATGATGATGAGAAAAGAATTTTATTCGTTTGGCAGGACAGGGACTGAGTTTGAGTTTGGGGTTTGTGGAGTTTTATGGTGCAGTGCTCATTCATGTGTTTGGGTTGTCGTGTTTTATCATTCCTCCTAATTGGGAGCTCTGAGATCAGATGAATGCAATGGAAATACAGATTCTTAGCTTTTTCTATTTATTCCCATGGTTCTTTTTGTATACTTGCTGATTTATGTAAGATGGTATCGCACCTAATCTAGAAAACATGATTCTATTTTTCCTGGCAAGAGGTTTAATCCATGATAACAATATTGCCTCCTTTATAAGAATTATTGATAGCCCCGAAATTTGATGAGTCTGATGAAAATTGTGCAGACTGTGGTCTCATGGACATCTAGGCTTCGGAGTTGGGGATATGAGCCACTTTTCTGCAGTGTTGAATCAAAACTTGAACTCGATACTCTCGCATTCAGATTGAGGGATCAAACAACTGTTATTGTGGGTCCTAGTGGTGTTGGAAAATCTAGTTTGATCAATGCTTTGAGAAGCAACTATCGTCCAAGAGATGCAGCTGCCGAAGATAACTGGTTCGAGCCTGTGAGTTTCTTTCTTTCACTGGTTTTGCCAAAGAAATGTTTCTGTGGAATCTTTTATCATTGGACTCATGCATTTTCATGCTTTAATGGTCAAGCTTATTTGCACTGTTACTTTGCTTCTCTGGCAGATTCTAGGCAGCAAGTGGTTTGAAGATCAACGTGTTGGGGAAGTATCATCTCGAAGTGGCAGAGGGAAGCATACCACTCGTAATGTGTCTTTACTTCCGTTAGCTGGAGGTGGCTATCTTGCTGATACTCCTGGGTTCAACCAACCTAGCTTGATAAAAGTCACAAAACAATCCCTTGCGGAAAACTTTCCAGAGGTAGTTTTAATCCTTCGAAGAGTTGTTCTCAAAATTTTTTCAAGTTCCTATTCTTTGTGTGAACTGATTGTGTCTCTCGTTTGATTTGTCCTTAGATCAGAAAAAAGCTCAAGGCCAGTGAGCCAGCTAGATGTGCATTCAGTGATTGCCTGCATCTTGGTGAACCAGGTTGCATACTGGGTAGGGAATCTTTTGAGAGATATCCATTCTACTTGCAACTTCTTGATGAGATTAGAGTGAGAGAAGAGTTTCAGTTGAGGACTTTTGGAACCAAAAGGGAAGGTGATGTGAGGTAAGTTTTTGCATAATGCAGTCATAAGGGGCCATTATGGACAGAACACTTTGGTGTCTGATTTTTGCATTTCGGTTCTTCTGTTAGAGATGAATGCAGCTACTTGAGGCAGTTGCTTGGAAATAATAATGTGAGAAAGACAGATATTTGATAATTGGTGTGTGACTAAGTTAGTAATTTTTTGTGGATTAACATCAATTTATCATGCATGTGATCTTATTGGGAGGGTCTATAATACAGTTTGCTGGACTGCTTAAATTGTAATCAGTATGAGTGGTGCAATTTCATTAAATTGATTCAAAGTGTGATATTGGCCCCAGTTTCTTATTTGCAGTTTCACACAGATCAGTTGATAATCAGAAATAATTCATCTCTGTAAGGACCTGGAATTGAGGGGCTGGACTAGAGGCCAAAAATTATGTAGTCAACTTTTACTACTCAGAAATGTGATTATACCCATCACCACCACCATTTTGAGTGATGAATTATGATTTTACTTCTTTATTTATTTATTTTTATCTACTGTGGAATTTCTTCTATGTACTTGAATGATTAATGACCTGATATATTGGCACATCACTTATGGGGATGTCCTAAATTTAATCTGTATTCCACGGATTCTGTTACCTTTGTTTCGTGTGATGAATTATGATATTCTAAATAATGTGGATTTCTCCTCCATGTACTTGAATGATTAAGGACCTGAGATATCAGCAAATTACTAGGGATGTCCTAAATTTATCTGTACTCTACAATTTCTGTTTATGAAACTCTCCAATGGAATCTGAAAGATCATCATTTGCAGCTATAACTAGAAAAAACTGTGATTGTTGGTTGATCTTCCTATTCATAGTTTGGTAATCTGCTTCCCCTCGCATCATCTGATCGATAATTGATGTGTGTTTTTCTTTTTGAGCAAATACAGAGATGAGTTAATTTCTGCTGTTTATGTTACCGCCATAAAAAGACTTGTTCCCAAATTTCTGAATGTGCTTAGATCCACCGTTTGCAGGTATAAAGTGGGAGACATGGGTGTCCAACAAGCGGAGCCAAAGTTGGAGCCAAAGAAACATCGGAGAAAATCACGCAAGACAATCAACCAGTCCGTAATGGACGAGTTAGATGAGCTGCTGAATGAAGATGATGACGAAATTGACGAGGAAAATGATCCCATATTACGAGCCTTAAGAAATGAATACCAGCAATGAGCCTTCCTCCTTGACACCTTAGATAATGTAAATAAGTAGTTACGTTTGAGTTACTTTGACAAGAGATTTTAAGAATTGTCGTAGAGGAAGCCCCATGCAATCAAAAGCATGTATTAAATTGCCCCAAGATTGCCTTCTTGTAAACTTGCATTTTCTGCAAAAATTTTCCATCCAATATTTGCAAGTGGAAGAAAATTTCTTTGGCCGCCTCCGTCTCCCATCTACTGGTTTCTTTTACAACACCGGACTGAATAACCAGGGACCGAAAAACTGCCATGACCTAAATAGGGGTCTAGTAGGTTCATTTTAAAGTCATCACACGTAATATGGGAATTATCTTACAAATTAGAGATTATAAGACTTTACTTAATTACTTACTTTATGAAATTCAATTATATATTGATATATATATATATATATAATAATATTCATTCAATTGTAGTCAAGGAATTCGATCTTTCACAATTCACTAGAATCATTGAGAATCGGTATCTCCTCAATTAGTAAGATTGAAGTTTTAACTTGCATAATACCAAATCTTCAATGATTATACAATTAACCTATTTAATATTCTAAGTTTATTTTACGCGTGACCTAGTTTTTTAACTTCAAGAAGTTTATTGAGGTAACACTTTTCACACATTCCTAATCTACTCCTAATAAGCACTATTCTTGCACAAAAACTGTAGGAGTATGAGCAAAACCACGATCAGTGAAGCAACTTGACCAAACCATACATCAAATATAACAAACAAATATAATTAGCAAGCGTGTGCAATGCAACAATCAGCCTTATGGGACATGCATAATTTGGATGATCGGAGTCCAAATCAATGGAGATTTACGCCCTCTCTTGAGGATTAAAAGATCAGTTCAAGTAATTCTTTCCCAGGAGAGCCAAAGAACTAAGAAATGAGAAGTTCGTTTCAATCGATTTCTTATATATATATATAATATATATCTCAGTAGAGATGATATTCTCTACTTTACCTTAGAAATCAGACCACCACTAAGTATTAGTCATTTCATGTCAACTCTCATTAGGCGACGTCCTTCAATGCCTGCTTAGTTCTTATAAGGCTGATACGTAATGGTATCCATTTGAAGAGACAAATTCATTGATATAACTTAGGATCACCACAAAGCCAAGGAGCTAATACGTGACATGAATAACATATAATGTAATTCATGCTGCCATGCAATTCATGATTATTTAATTAAATAGTCAAATAGTATGAAGTCCGTTTATTGAAGTGACCACTCAATTAACAAACACTCATAGGCAATAGCAATTCAATGATTACAAGTAATGTGTGAGCATTTTTGTTTTAATAAGTTGTCAACTACAATAATCACCAAACAACAAACGAGTACCTAATTCCCCACACATAACTAATTGTGTTCGTATTGACATATGTGCAACTGCATTACAAACACAAATAATGTGATAAGGTCAAAGTTCCTTACTTGTCATCCTTACTAAGTCGTAGTAATCTACTGGAAAATCCAAAGATTGATAAGTTTTTCATATGAAATGAAATAATAATCATCCATTATCATACATATAGCTTTGTAATAAGTTCTATAGGTGCTTAAGTATTCTAAACTCGTGGGGTAATGTTTCTTGCACTATTTTCACATTCTTAATATGATTTTATCATATGGATAGTCATTTTAAAACTAGTAAAGTCTATTTTCTTAAATTAGATTATAAAGTTCGAATGAACCCAGTTTTCTTAGGAAAAGTACCCTGAATAATTTTGAATACCAATTTTACACATGTAATCTTAAACTATGCTTATTGTATTCATTTTAACTTGAATTTTCATACATGAATAGTCATTGGAAAACTTATCAAATGTAGTTTTTAACTATCTAATTTACTTATCCATTTTATATTTCTTTTTCAATATTACTTTATGGATTAGAAAGGTATCCTCATGATGCCTATTATTCTTGTTTTGTAGTTTCACTTCTTATTTGAAGTTTAATTCCTTATCTTATGTTTATTTCATCAATTTTTAGTGATCAAACTTGCTTCTATCCTATGATTCCCTTTGTGACCAGAAGTTTTGTTATTATTTATTTTCATTGTGCTTCTCTTTATCTCTCTTTAAATATATACTTCTAAGTAACTTAATATCATTAATCAACACGTTTATGATCTTCATTAAACTAAGCTTCATAATCCTTAATTCTTTGTATGTGCTGAAACTTATGTATATAGGATTATATATCAGAGTTTAATTACATATTTTATTTCTTTATACACTCATTAAATCACATATGCTTCGTTTGTCTAATTCAAGCAAAAATTTAGTTAAATGATCATCTCTAAGCTATATATTAGCTATTTATTAAATCGAATCACTTTTTCCCATATTTTTCTCTAAAGATCGAAAAATATATGCATATTTATAACTGTCAAAAGGCTTTTCTTATTTGTATTGCTTTGATATTATAATTCATGGATTTTATGTAATTTATTAAAGAAAAGGTACTTATTTGGTTAAAATGTTAATTTCAAAAATAAAAGAAGATAAAGAGTTTTATGGAGACATTTGGATGAGTCAAGGGAGATTTTGAGGAAGAATTGGGCAAAGTGAAAAGCTATAACATACATGATCTTTTTACACAAGTCGTGCAAACTACTAGTGTAGGATATAAAATACGGCCAACAAGAGATTTTAAAGCTCACAACGAGCTGCACAAACTGTGCAAAATGCTTGTGTAGGAAATGAAATTCTAGCAAATAATTTTAAAGTACACAAGGAGCTGTACAAGTTGTGTAGATAGCTTGTGTAGAAACTGAAACATGATCAAAAGCATTCTATATAGTACATAGGCACCCTACACGACTGTGTTAAGGGTCATGCAGACATGATTTCTCGTTGTTTTGCTATTTTTATATATTTTAAGTCATATATTTAGTTTTAACCATATGAATAACTAATTTAATGTATCATTAGACCATACAAAAATCATTTACTAAAATAAGTCAAATATTTCCTTTATATTCTCTAATGGCTAAAACTCTTTAGCATATTATTACATTATTTTCATATTTTACTATCATATGTCAATTTATACTAATTTCTTATATATATATATATATATATTTATTTTATCAAGTTATATGGTTTTTACTTTAAACTTCCATTATGGCATATACTAAAATCATAGGGTTTAAAGTAGTTTACCTTGACTTTTTAGTGGATAGGAGTTAGATGTCCTTCCTATGTTTATATCGCCACTTCTTGAGAGGAAAAGGATGTTAGTTAAGTTATGAACTCAAAAAAATTGTATTGAAATTGAGAATTAGAAGAATTGATTTACCTTTCACACTTGATTTGTTCAAATATTTTTCTTCTTGTTGGTTTAGATAGTAAAGCAAGGTGTGATATAATCTTTAGGAGTTTTCTAAGGATCCTATAAAGGTAGGTTTGTTGGTTTTATTTTGAAAGGGAAAGAAAGTGATTCCTTTTGAAAGTGAAAGAAAATGAAATGGAGGGTCATGGAATGGGGAGGGGCTCATGGTATCAAAGAAAAAGAAGAAGAGAAGGAAAAAAAATATACATATATATATATATGAATATAACTAAGTCAAGGATAATTATCTCCCTATGATGTCATTTTTGCATATCCATAATCATTGTAATTTACTATTCTTAATCTTCTATTTATGAAGCTAGAAGGATAAGAAGATAAGGAAAAAAAGCTATAGGTCATTTCAATTATAGCTTATTTCAATATTAATGCATGGGTCTCATTGGATTTTCTTCAATTTAGTCCATTTAGTCAATTTAGGCCGTAATTGCCTTATCTCCTTACATTCCACAATCACATGCATGTGCATGAGGAATAATTTTTCCAAGTTCTTTAATTACCAACGGATAAAACCAATGATGAAGGTAGTATTCTTATTGAAGAAGGACAATTTGTTAATTATTTTATGAGTGATAATATTGTAAAATCAAAACTTGGTCTCTAAGTTCGATACAATATTTTCTTTACCATTATAAGTTAATATATTAAACTTTAAATTTATGCGATTGAAAATTTCTAGAGATTATATTTGCGTAATTAAGGTTTAATAAGATTTTTTTTTTTTTGCCATTATAGGAGGAAGGGATTTGAATTTAGGACCACTCACTTGAAAGACCAAGGAAATACCACTAAACTACAATGCAATTGACAAGGTTTAATAAGATTATCTATATCACGCCCCGGAGGGTACCTTAAACGTGGCAGTCTGCCGCATATAATATTAAAGCTAATGAATGACAACCTTAGTCATATAAGAGCTTTGATATCACATACAAGGCGTGCTTCCAAGATAGTAGGAGACTCACAGGGGTATTACATTTAAGTAGATAATAAAAGCATGCAAGAACTTGTATCAATAAACATGGAATATTCATTTGGATGATTATCTCTTACAATTTCTTGGGGACATTCCCTTGTCTCAAATAGTCTTGTTTAATTAAATCATCAACAAAATATACATAACTAAATCATAAGCCTACTATAGAGATTTTCTTAGAAGTCTATGTTCAAAACTAAATACATATAACTTCTCCCAAAAACTCATAGTAGCTTTGGCTCATATCTGGCATATGGGGCTCCTCGGTGCCAACCATAGATAATCATACTGTAACAAAAAAACTATACGTGTATAAACAAATCTAGCTTAGTGAGATAATTCCCATCTACAGAATATTTCCATATATCAAACAAGTATTTAAACAATCATATGAGAATGCACCAATCACATGAGCAAACAAAATACACAAGATTAATTGGAAATCATATGTAGCATGGATTTTACGCCCTCCATGTCAGGGGGTGGGAGATTACAGGCCCATACGACCATCAATATTTGCATATTTGCTAGCTCCTACTCGCCCTGTAGACTTTCCGGCTTCTACTGGCCCATGTGGACTTTCTGGCTCCTACTAGCCACCACTACAACTTCCTCGTTTCCCCACACGAAGAATAGTAGTGAAATAAATGTGACTCACAAATATGATATGCATGAATTTTTTTCAATAAGTTTGTTCCATCATTGTTAAGTTCAAGTTAAAGGTATTCATCATATCATTGCAAGAAATCGTAAATTATTCATCAATTCCTCTTTCGATATTCTTAATTTATATTCAACCAATCATAACTCCAAATCACACAACAATTGTTCATTCATCTTTTTCTTATTTTCTAGTACTACTACTTATAAGCACAAACAAGGAAATATAACTTAGTAAATGATTAACTCACTCCATGTCGATAGCTTCTAATCGAAGTAGTTTTCCGGAAAAGTGATCTCAGTTCCTTCTTCACCTAAACAAGATGAAATACCCACAATCAGTCTTTCATAGAATTTCTATCTTTGAAAACTCTAAATCTATCTTAAAATTGCAATAAAATCGGATTGGAGGAAATTCCAACTTAAAATGGTCATAACTTGCTCATTTCAACTCAGAATTTCGCATATTATATACCGTTTTCTACCTACTCGAAAAGATCTATCTATTTCTAAAACTATTTTCATCAAACTAAGTCATTTGGGTTCCGAAATAGTGGTGACCAAATTCACCACGAATTTTCATAAAGCTTGAATTCCTTCTTTTAACAAAAGCTCATTTTATAGAGATAGATATTGTAATAATTTGTAAAACCTTTGAAACGTATTTACATATACTTATTGACTCATATCAAATGTATGAAGTTAATTAAGTTGTCTCAAACCATAAATTGTAAAGTCTTCTAAAGAAAAGTAGAACTTTTGAAAATTCCTCTTATTTTTGCTAAAGAATATTTCAAGTTATGAGTAAATTTCCTTTCCTTGGTCCTTTAAATTTTCAAAGAATGATTTTATTTTCTTAGTTTCTAATACTTCTTGAAAATAACAAAAATTCTATCTTTATAGAAATAATTTTCTTGTTTCTTAAAATTATTATTTTCATGAAAGGAATTTCTTGTTTGTCAAACTAGTATTGATGAAAAAGTGGAGTTTAGTAAAGTTTTTGTTTTTGCTTAAGAATTTCTTCCCATGTTATGTATTGTAAAATTTTCTTTTGAACTCCTCTAAATTTCTTAGAAAAGTTTGTTAAGATAAAATCCTTGGTTTTTATGAAAATTACTTCCTACTTTTAGTTTTAGAGAAAAATTATTTTAAGAAAGCTTTTCCTTATTTATTTTATTGAGACAAAAATCATTATGTTCATGCATGAATATGAATCATAAAGTTATAAAAACATAAGGAAACATAATAACTTAAAGAAATAAGCTAGTAAAGAAGTAAAACAAGTATTGGAACCTTAGCTTCATCAAGGTATCCCGGGACTAAGAAAAGACTAGTCCAATAAAGAAAAAGAAAATGTTTTGACTTGATGAGGGCAAGTCTAAGACTAGAAAGACTAGTCTTAAAAACAACATAAAAGTAAATAAATTACAAGATAGTAAATAAATTGCAAGGAAAGTAAATAGATTACAAAACAAATGAGCTTATATGCTCTAAAAGGATATATATAGCTACATAGATATATTTAGATAATTATATATATAAAAGCAACATAAAAGAAATTTGATTTATGAACAAAAACAAAGTATGAATCTATTGTTGCTTTCTTTAACCTTCATGGTTTAAAAAACACACACTAAGCTCATACTAAGTAAATGAACATAAAGAAAACTCAAAAAAGAATTACCTATCAAGACTAATTTTTGGGAGAACTTTGAGAGAGAACTCTTGTAAAGAATTTGAGAGAGTAATTTTGTTGTGTATGGAAAGTGTGAAAGAAATGAAAAGAAGAGGGGGTATTTATAGGAAAATGTGGGAGGAATTTTGTGTTAATTAAATAAATGAAAAATAAAACAAATTGAGTAGAGGAAGAGAGGGGGCCAGCACAATTCTTGCGGTAGAGGGGAGAGAAAAATTTATTTTTTGTATTTTTGTTAATAAAAAGTAAGATATGAAAGATGTGAAGTTGTATTGGAAATGAAAATTGTAAGAAATAGAGGTATGGTTTGTAAGAGTAGGTTGTCAGAAAAAATAGAGATAGATGAATAGTGTAGAATAGTAGAAAATAGTGTAATGTAAAGTAGACATGACAATTTAAGTACCAGTAGTAAGAAAATATGTGTATAATTACGATATCTGATATTTTTAGTTACCGAAAAATTATGAAATTGATGTTTTTGAAAATCTTGTATTTTTACGAGCCTAACGGTATATTCAGAATAATTTTACTAATTTGAGCCTCGTGACACTCTTTTCGAAAAATGTGTCCAATTGTGCTCAAAACGAATCGCAATTTAACTAATCTAATATTTTTAAGCTTTCTCGGGTTATTACGAACTATTCTACATACTAAACTCTTACTTACTTTCTTAGGGTTTGCTTAAACGGGAATGCCGGACTTGAACGATTACAAAAGACTAGGGTTTTGTTGACTTTGGGATTCCGGTTGACTTTCTAATTAGGGTTTAAGTTTTAATTGATCACAAAACTTTGGAGGTTTACATTTTAAGCATATATAGGTCAAATTTAATGTTTATCATAAAATAAAAACATTTACTTAAAAAAATTAAACATCTAAATTATTTATAATATTTTATTTATAGTTTTAAATTATTATATAAGGCTTTAATCTTACGCAATTGAGTAAAATTAAGTTTTAAACTTATGTGATTAAATAATATTAAGATTTAAAGTTACACTATTAATTATTATTAAGTTTTGAATTTGCAAAATCGAAGTTTTAATACCGTAAAGTTTAAATTAAAAATTTTCAATTTTATCCTTAATATCCTCTTTTATTTCATAATTATAATATTGAAGTATTGATAAAAGTTCATTTATTACTCATGTTTTGTCACTATAATATCATTTAGGATCCATTAGACTTTATAATTATGTATAACTACTATACTCTCATGTTATATACTAAATAATACGCGAATAATTATTTTTGTTATTTCAAGAAAAACATCTATAAAATTAAATCTAAGGCTTCTAAATTATTGTAGAGCACTTTTGAGTTAAAAACTAAAATTTTAAATTTACGCGATTAAGTATTTTTAAGGTTTTAGAGTTTCAAGGCCCAATAGACCAAATTAAAGTTTTAGCCTCTATAGGCTCGAAATATTTTAACATTCATATTTATGAAACTGAAATTTTTATTTGAGCTCTCAATTTGTAGGTTTTAATCAATTACTGATTTTGTCACATATATTTCAATCTTAGTGATTTATCTTTAAACTATCGTTTGCTAACCAATAGACTCTAGAAATTTATCTCTTTATTCTATAATTGATATCTATAGTTGAATGTTTATATTTATAGAGCTATTGCTTTGTGACAATTAATCCTATATTTGGTTTCTTTTACTAGTCTGGGAAATCTTTAATCAGATTTTAAGCAATGAATGAGTTCAAAATTATTCATATTTTAATTCATAGCATCTAAATGTGCATTATATCACCATCTATTATGTGGTATTTATTTTCGTATTATTGAACTTGAAGTGAAAATTCTCTAGAGTTATAAATATAATATTACTAATATAATAATTATGGTCTTACATAATTAATGTTATTAACTTATCAAAAATGTTTTGATGTATGGATCAACTATTGTATCATTTATTATATGAGAAAATAATCTTATTTATTATATACTATAATTAAACTGTTCATATTTTAATATTCTTAAATTGCGAAAAATCGAGTATTTTTTGCAGACTTTTCTTAAAGTTCTTTGAAACTTTGCATTCTACTCTTAATAATTACCGTATTCGAGTCATGCAAAATTAGAGGGTTTACAAAAGCACTGTTCCAAGCCTTCCTAAGATGAACGCTAAGGTGTCTAAATGATGCCTCATAAGGTGTTAAAAAGCTAGTGAGAGGAAATGAATCGATCTTCCACACACAGTGATTTTTTTTTTCTTTTTTCTTTTTAATAAAACTTAAAAGTGTGGAAGATAATTTGGTGTTATCTGCATGTCTCTCTCACTTCATTTGGATGCCTTAGCGTAAATTCTAAAAGAGACTAGAAGGTTACTTTCCTATACTAGTTATTCGATCCACAAATGTGGCAAAAACTAGTAAATCTTCCACACTTGCAATATTTTGGATGGAAATTTTTGAAGGAGAAAGTGTTGTTGGTAGTGTTGGGAGCAAAAATGAGAAGAGGTGCAAAGTTATCTTAACATTCCAAAAAGTATTGTTCATTTTTCAATACCACCAGAAAGTAATGAATTTGAGGATGGCGGTGCTCCAATTCAATTTGGCAATCACAAGAAATAAGCTATTTAATTATCAGGGATTTGTTTTATGCAAGAACTTTTAAAGGATCTTACAGACTTAGATATGTTGATAGTAACTTTTATGGTACATGTGATTGTGGTGGTGTTTAATTTTTATCCTACCTTGTAATATATCATACTTTACTAATTGGTATAAAGAGTAAAAGTCGATGTCATCTGTGTCTTTTAGCTTTGTCTAGCATTTCTATCAATCACGCTACCGACACATTCCAGTTGCCATAGCCAAGTTTTGCACAAAGATGGTTTTTAAAAATAACTATAAATAAAAAATAAAAATGAAAAATATTCAAAAATTAAATTCTACCAAACTTCATAGCTTCTAGCTCAAACTAAAATAGCCAAAGTATACATAGCGAATTCAATCTCTAACATGAAACCTTAAGGTGAAATCATAGGGTGGATGTGACTAGTTGAAGTCACAAGGTGCAACTAGACTGCTATATAAGTGTAGTGCACCTTTCCCAAATCTATACTTATATCAACTAGCACAGGTCATCATTTTTTTTTTTTTAGCTGTGGCGAAGTTAGGAGAGGACCAATCTCATAATCAGTGTGTCAAGTCCAACTAGCTCATGAGCTACTATGGTACCTTTGGACAAATAGTTACTATATAGCAGTAAGAGGTACTAGGACACATAAGGCATATAATAAACTTAGGTCCGACTATAGATCTATTTGGTGATGAAGTGCTTTATTGACCACCTTTAAATCTACATGTATGTCTAGATTAGGTTTCATGGCCACTGATTCATTAGCTGTTGGCTCATCATTTGGCTCCTCCTCTTGAGATGTCTTTTTCAGAGCTGTTAGGAATGGTATCACCCCTCCATGTTCATTACATAATGAACAACTGCATTAGCTAGAGGGAATGTTGCTAGCAAATCAAGTACTGATCATATTCTACAAAAGGTGTTGACTTAAGAGAAATAAAGAAAATAGTTGACATCAATTATATCATTAAGTTATTGGATGAGTATGGCCACATCATTTACAAATTGCCTAAATAATGCTCTAATATAGCCTATGTATTGTTAACAAATATGCTTATACCATCGAATGTACTTTAGATCTATACCAAGACTAGGCTCTACCTAAACAAGTCATTCGTGGTGCTCATCTTTTATACATATGTAGGGACCTTAGAGCTCTACATAATGCATGTAGGTCTACCCTTGCAAATCAAACTAGTGCAATCGGGATTCTATGTTAGCATTTGGTGAGACCCACCAAACTAGTACATAATGCAGTATGGAAAGCATCATTTCCTAGATGAAAATAAATGAGTGACACTCAAGCTATCAAATGTCTCTCTCGGCTTTAAATACGAGAGGAGTATGATGATGACATCATCCAAATAAGGTTGTCACATAGCCTATACAATGAAATTGGAGTTAATAAAAGAAAATATAAAATAATATGGATATTTTCACAATGGATATATACACTTGTTGTTGCATCTAACAATCGAACGCATCTCAATATGCCTATACCACATAAGTACGATAGTAAGTCTTATCTCACCTCACCCTTCAACAGCATGCTAGGGGCACCAAGTGAACCAAGCTATTATATTTATTAAAAGAAAAAAAAAGAAAGAAAGAAACTAACTATCGATTATAGTATGTAGGTATGTATATGGCGCATAGGTTTGGCCTCTTTACTGTATCAAGCAATTACCTAAACTCCCTTTTTAACCATGACATGTTCACATTGCTGCCTCTAATTCGCTTTACTTTAGGGCTTTTTCCAAGTAGACATAAGCACTTACCTACCCAATTAAGTGAGGTGCACCCTATCACTAGCTATCCATTCATTGGTAAGCCAAATTACACCTCCACATTTTGTAAAGTACAGTGGTCTCTCTATGTGGCATGTGAAAAATACATGCCTTAAACCTCAATCTCTCTACTAATGTAGTAATTAAATGTCAATGCAGTTGAACATATGAGAAGAGACTCAAACCTCAGAAATCAATCCACTTAAAATATGGGATCATTTGATTGTGAAGTAGAATTCGCTAAAAGTTGCTCCTCGGTTGTAACTCGCAATGTCATATTGTAAGTGAAGTGATCTTAACCTACATCACATCAAATGACAAGTTTTCTCTTAGTTATTAACAATATTTACATTTAAGTTGTAAATCAAGTTATACGTCATCTCTCTAAATGACAGCTAAGTGATGTCTATCCTACTAAATAAGCAGCAATAGATCTAAGGGTCCTGACTTTTTCTATTCTGTAAGGGTGTGTAAGTTTAGGACCAATTTTAACTTTTTTTTAATTTTGATGCACAAATATGAAGAACAAAGATATGTATAAGACTAAACAATAATAAGATAAAGTGCAATCAATAAAAAGTGAAGGCCTAAAGAAAATAACTTTAGATTTTAACGTGGAGTTTAAACCGCCCTCTACTTTTCATAATAAAAAAAATGCAATGATCGAGAAATTCATACATCACTTCTATTGATACAAAATGATTCTCCAAATGAGCTTGACTCTCTCACAAAATACTAAACTTGTGCCTTTTCACATAAACACAAATTTATTCACCAGACACGTTTTTTACTCACGCTAAAATCACACAAAAAAAATCTTAAAGTAGTGTCTTACAAAGAATATTCAAGTAATACACTTAATGGCACTAGTCAAATTTTCTCACTTAGAAAATTGCAAATAAAGTGCAAGAGACAAAATTATTGAGAATAATACAAAGGGCTTATTGCAACTTAATGTGCTCTTCTAAGAATAAACTATGTCCGTATAAAGACCCTTATTATTTACATTGTTTTGATATTATATCATATGGATTCTATGTGAACTATTAAGGAAAAGGATACTTATTTGGGTTAAAATGTCAATTTCAGGAGTAAAGGATAATTTTGAGCTTAATGGAGACTTTTGAATGAGTCAAGCAAGGCCTTAATGAAAAAATAGGAATTTGAAAGATTTACAACATACATGATCTTTCTACACAAGTTGTGTAAGACACTAGTGTTAGAGATAAAAAATGGCTAGCAAGCATTTTCAAAGTACGGGAGCACACATAGGCTGGGTAAAGTACTCATGTTGAGGATGAAAAATGGGCAGAGACGTTTTTGAAAGTACACAGCCTGTCTACACAAGCCGTCCTTGGGGTCATGTAGCCTTCCAAAAGAGAGAATTCGTTAGTTTTCATCCAACACAGCCTCAAACACAGGTGATGTATGGTGGTCGTGCAGGAATGTTTTACCTCTTTCTCATAAAAAGAGGCCTTGACTCTTTATTTGGATAAGCATTATCATTCTCTAGAAACCTTAGAGGAGAAAAATAGCACTTCAAAAGAGAGAAACGCCAAAGTTATTGTGGAGATCACAAGACATCACTTTCAAGGGTTGTATTCATATGTTTCATATATTTTTCTATGCTCTATTGTTGTAATCAGCCCCATACAGGAAAATAGATCGCTTTTACCTTAGATCTTGAGAAACCTAACCCTAATGTAGATAATTGGATTTTTTCATTAATGGAAGTTCATGTTTCTTGAATCTATTCATGTGTTTATATTTGTTTCTTGATTTATTATATGTGTAGTATTAGAATATTATTTGATTCTTGTTGATTTAATCGATAGATTGATTGATGTGATAAATCTAGCGTGAATAGAGAAGTTTAAATGTGATTCTAGATATAGATTGCATGAACTTTTTACTTGAAGATTTAATCTTTTTACGGAACCATGATCTTTAATGTAATCTTGTATGAATCTAATGATGAAAAAAATTTCCATTAGACATATAGAATTAGAATTCAATTATCTTGAAAAGGAGATTGATGAATGTAGATTCCTACAGTTCAAGAAATTTAACAATACATTAATGAATGTTTATTAAGAAGTTGAATAGGGTTAGTGGTAAATCAAGATTTAGGGTAATGTTTTGTAATTGATATTTATTAAAGGCGTGAATGTCTCAATTCTAGGGATAGTTGGTTAGTTAGTTAGACATTAATTATTATTATTTATATCATTCGAATTAGATCAGCTAGATAGTAGAATAAAGGTAATTACTAGTAGTTGTAGGTCATTAGTTAAACGATCCTTGTGCTTACATTGCTACTACAATAGATGGGTACACTTGTCTAGGATTAATCGCAAAAGTAAGAATAGGGTTTGAATTTGAATTGATTTATTGTGATTGGAAAATTCCACATCAAATCCATACTTATAAGCGCTTCAAGAAATTTGATTGTTGCCCATTTTCTCCTATGCCCTTGCATTGAATGCTCTAATAGTGCCATTCACTACTATTCACATGCCATCTAGAAATTTATTGCCATCTTCACTTGGTATCCTTGTCGTTCGCACCTTATATGAACCAAACATAGGTGAAACTATTCTATTATCCAGACATTGTGCCCTAGAATCCGAACTCTAAATACATTGCACATTATTAGAATTCTAATCACGTGAAACATGTGTACTGTCCTGATGCTAACCCCTTAATGTCCATATACTAGCTTACCATCCTTAAAAATAGCTAGCGTCAAGACACTTACTCCAATACACGATAAGGTTTTTTACCATGCTAATGTTGGGATGCCACGTTACAATGTCCAAAAGTTAGTTATAATGTAATCAGGTCCTGCAAATGTCCAAACTATACAAATGCAAGGAAACATATTGTTACGCTCTGAAGGGTACCGTAAACGTGGTAGTCCATCACATATAATATCAAGACTTAAAAATGACTACCTTAGTCATGCAAAAGTCTCAGTATTACATGTAAGGCGTCTAACACGGTAATAGAAGACGTTTTTGGGAAGTGTGGTCTAAGCAAGTAATAATAACCATATAAGAATCTAGAAATAAAATAGATCATAATAATAACAATTAAAGGTCTATTCCATAATTCTTAGGGGCATACTCTTGCTAAAACTCCAAGGATCGAAATACTTAATAGTCTTTACATTAACTTAAATACTACATTAAAATATTTTAAAGGAATTCTAGTCTAATTCTTCAAGTAGATTTCCTTCAAAAACTCTTAAAATAAAACTTATGCGGATAAAAGGAGATCTCAGGTATAAAAACAGGTGTTCCTGTGCATACAAATATCTATAGGGGCGTAAGCTTACGAGCTTAGTGAGTATAATCCCAGTAATCATACTTTAAACAAAATAACAACCGAGTTTATTAGACGAGCAAATGTAATGCAACAAGCACGTGAGCATACAAGATATATGATTTTTCGAGAATCATATGTTGAATAAATTACTCCATTTATTAGAGATCAAGTATTCCGGCCCATTATAGCCATCATTTCTTTTTAAACTATTTCTTTTGATAAATCTTACCGGCTCCTATTCACCATAAAAAAATATGTAGTTATTACCGACTCCTACTAGCCATCAATTTGTAGATCTTACCGGCTCCTACTCGCCATATACAGATACTACCGGGTATGTCAACCACTACTATCATACTCATGTTCCACCATTTGTATAATAGTGAATGCAATGTGACTCTACGAATGAAGTGCATGTCTCGATTTTATTTTAAGTGTAGCCATTTGCATTATAATTTCTTTCAGGTAATCAACCAATTTCAACCACTTTCCGCATGCTAATATAACATACAATTCATTATAAGCAATTTATGGCTCGATATACTTAATATTCTTTCAACAAGTTATAAACACATGTATTTTCAATTTTATCTTTCCTTAAGTCTAATGCAACTAAATTACAAGCGCAAACATAATCATGAAAAATAATGGAAGTAGACTCACTCGGCCATGACGATACTTTCTCAGTCGAACTAGTCCTCAGGGTAGTATACATCCTCCTCCTTTGTTCCTAAACAAAGGAAATACCTAAAATGAGTACTCCATGGAATTTTTAGTGAAAACTTCTAACTCTATTTTCTAGTTGCAATAAAATTCATATAGGTGGAAATTCCAACTTAAAATAGCCATAACTTGCTCATTTTAACTCGGAATTTCGCATATAATACCCCGTTTTCTAGCTATTTGAAAAAATCTATTCGTTTCTAAGGTTATTCTTATCATAAAAAGTTGTTTGGGTCCCAAAACTATAGGGTACAGATTCACCACGAAAATTCTAGTTTTCAAAACTTAATTTTTGCAAACTTTTCTTTATCTAAAAATACTTGTAGCAAAATATATATTATTATAGTTGGAAAAACCTTTAGAATATATATATATATATATATTGACTCATATCATATGCATAAATTTAATAAAGTTGTCTCAATCATGATTTTTCTAAAAGCAATGTTTTCTAGAAATTTGGAAAAAAAGTAACACTTTGAAAATTTTCACTTAGCTTGTTGGAAAATTTCTTAAATTATTTTAAGTGAGTATTTTCCCCTTTTTTATTCTATTTCTTTAATCTTTCAAATTTCAAAAGAATGATTTTTGTTTTCTAAGTTTCCTATAACTTAATTTCTAGAGATTGAGAGGGTAGTTTTTAAATACAGTAGTTAAAATTTATCAAACTTTACATTGTCTTAACCTTTCCTAAAGTTTATTTCATTTACTTAAAATGATTCCTAAGTTGTTTACTAACTTTATTCCTTAAGATCAGTTTATCCTTATAAAAGAAACATTCTTGATGTTTTGTCAAACTAGTTTATTCCTTCATATTCTAGAGTATTGATGAAACTTTCTTAATGAAGTTTAGTAAAACTTTTGTTAAACAAGAATTTGAAATTTTAATTTTTAAAGAAAATTTTTCCATTTTATGGTTTTGTAAAGTGTATGTATGATGTATTATCTAAAATCCCTATATTCTTTGGTTATTTAAAAACTCATGATGAACTCCTCTAAATTTTTTGAAAGGATTTGCTAAGATAAATTCCTAAGTCTTTATGGGAAAAATCATTTCTTACATGACAAAATTTATTTTGGAAAAAAACTTCTACTTTTTTATTTAAGAAAACATTTCCTTCTTTATCTTGTTGAGACAAAAATCAATATGTTCATGCATGATCATGAATATGAAATCATAAAAATATGAAAACATAAGAAATACATAATAGGTAATATAATAAACAAGTTAATAGAAATATCAAGTATTGGGAACCTTAGCTTCATCAAGGTAACTTGGTCAAGTATTGGGAGCCTTAGCTTCACCAAGGCATCCCGAGACTAAGAATAGACTAGTCCCAAAAGAATAAAGAAAAGAAAGAAAATGTTGTTTTGACTTGAAAAGGACAAGTCTAAGACTAAAAAGACTAATTTTAAAATAGCATGAAATAAATAGATTGCAAGGCATGAAATTAAATAAATAATAAGTGAGCTTATATGCCCTAAAGATTATATATAATTACATAAATATATTTAATTGGATATGAATAAGAAGTTAGCATAATAACAACAATGATATCATTAATAAATGAACATAATATCAACATAATAAAATTTGAATTTTATGTACAAGAACAAAACATGAACATGTTGTTGTCTTTACTACTCAATGAGTTTCAAAACAATACCATGGTCATGCTAGTTACATGATATGAATAAATAAAATAAGGATAGAAGTTTTTACCTAAAGTGTTTATGGTGTAGGAAGAAGGTAGTGGATGTATGATTATGTGGTTAGTGAGAAATGGTAATTGCATTGTGTATAGAGAGAAATCTTGTGAGTATTTGCTAAAAGAGAGTTTTGATAGAGCAAATTTTGTGGAGAGAGTTGTGGAGTGAATTTGAGAGAGCTTTGTTATGTGTAAAGATGGTGTGAAAGAAGTGGAGGGAGAGGGGGTATTTATAGTTGAAGATGGAGGGAAATTAGATGTAATAAAATAAATTGAAAAAGAAAAATATTTTGATGAAAGAAGAGGGAGGGGGCGCCGGCCTCTCATTGTGAGAAGGCAAGAAATGAATTATTTTGCTGTTTTGTAATAAAAAGTAATAAAGATGTGAAGTATAGTAGATGTGAAGGTGTATTGAAAATGAAAAAAAAAATAGAAAAATAGGCATGTAGGTAGTAAGAATAGGTTGTAAGGTAAAATGGAGATAGATGAATAGTAATGAATAGTAGTATAGGATAATGAATAGTAAATAAAACTAATAATATACTGTAGTAAAGAAAATACGTGTATAAATGCAATATTTGTTATTTCGGTCCTAATGGTGTTATCGAAATATTTTTACTATTCTGAGCCCTAAGACATGCTTTTCGAGAGCTGATCCCATTTGGGTCCGAAAGACACTCGAAATTCGCGAATCTGGTATTTTTACATTTCCTTATATTATTACGAACTATTATCACTAATTATTTCAACTTCGTTTTTTAGGGCTAAAGAATACGGGATTGCCAGATCTAAATTCTAGGGTTTGTTCTAGTCTTTTGTTGACCTTCAAGGTTTCAGGTTGACTTTTAATTCTAAGATTAAGCTTAAAATCAATTGAAATTTCAAGGGTTTACACATATTGCAAATATTAACACATCACAATGCAAACATGTTTTTTCAATTAAGTGTAACTCTTCTATAACATTTGCATGACTGTGTTATATATTTTTCCTCATCACAATCCAATATAAACCATTCGGTTCAACAATCTCTCTCTTTTTTATGAGGGAAACCATTGCATAGTTAGCTTCCCCTCAAAAGGGCATTTTCCTTTAGTCAAGCATTAAAATGCTAATAAGTTAAAATTTGATGCTTGACTAGAGGGATGAAAATGACATTTAATAAACCACTCATCACATACGCATATTAACTATGCAAACTCATTGCTTCTTCTTCTTTCAGTTCATCAAAATCACAAAATGAGTTTCCAAGCAGTAAAGAGATAAAGGAAGTTGAGTTAAAAAAAAAAAAAGAACTTGTCAAAGTATTGGCTCAAGCTGAGGCATATGTTGTCATGAAAAACAAATATGCACACTTTACACAATGTACATTTCTCAAAATGTTAAAGAGTGCACACTTAAAAAAAAAGACATTATAACGTCTCTAAGCACTCAAAAATTCACTTTATGCAATGTGACATGAATAGGATCTAAAATTGCAAATGCCTTCCGGATGCTACAAGCCTAGTGGGCTAACAACGAATATTAGTGCTAGCTTCTCATAGAAAGAACATAGTTCAAAAATCGTATGAATTCAATATCAAGCACTCAAAGCAAGTTTATAATGCAATCACAACTACATGAAACCATGTCATTTTCATATATTCCGATCATATTGCAAATCATGCACATTGAAATCATGTTTAACCATGTTATTTAGCTCGAGAATGCACAAATTTGCCTATAGTTAAAATCATGCATTTTTAACCAACCAAATAAGTTTAATACACTACAAGAAAATTGACCTTTAAAGATAAATTTTGCGATGAAAATTTTACTTTTAGAGATAAAAATTTTATCTCCAAAACCCGATTTTCTTATAGTGACATGTATCACTTAACATGAAAAAGGCATGGTTTGGGCATGACATCCAAATGTGTGCGTGCGTGCGTGTGTGTGTGTGTGTGTGTGTAAGGGAAAATTTCAAATTTACTTCCTAAAATTTCATCTACATGTAGCTTCACCCTTGAATTTTAAAAGTGAGCTTTTTGACCTCTTAAACTTTTAAAAATTAGCACAATTAAGGATACATAACATTTTCCATTAAAACGGAATGGGGAGAGTTGTAAAATATCCACTAAAACTTTTACCTATGTACAGATTCACCTCCTAAACTTTCATCTATATGCGGACTTACCCCCTTCCCCCCTCTTTAAATTCATGGAAAATATTAACTATCCTTAATGGTGCTAATTTTTGAAACTGTAAGGGGTTAAAAGCTTATTTTAAAAGTTTAAGGGGTGAATCCGCAATAGATGAAAGTTTAGTGGGTGAATTTGCAAATTCTCCAAAATCTAATTTCATGCAGAAGATTTATTCTAACATATTATCCTTCCACAATGCACAAATGTCATCAAATCATCAAAATTTGTATATTAAGGCATACCAACAAGTTTCAAATATACACAAAAGCATCGTTTAGAGCCATGACGCACAAATCTCCATCAGAGTCAGTGGCGTCATCATCGCTCCATGTAGCAACTAGAGCTTTTTTCAATCTATTGCCGACCTTCTTAAGTTGGGGGTGATATTGTTGAATATGGTCCAACTTGTTACACATTAGCAAGTGATCGCTTTCTTCTTTTCATCCTTAGACTTGGATGTGCTTCCAACACTCTCCTTTTTCAACTTCTTGTAAAACTTTGTCGTCGTCATCACTTTCATTATTATCACTTGAGTCGAAGTATGGTGAGTTTAACATCATCTCCTTATTTTAGGATTATTTACCTTTCTTCTTTATCACTTCATGAGTCTTGAGTGTCCCAAGAAGTTATTCCCTAGATAGCTCACTTGAGTCATGAGCCTCCTCAATGGTCATCCTCGTTGCTTCCCAGTCTCTTGGCAATAACCTAATAATTTTGGAATTGATTTGAATGTTTGTGAAGCTTTTGCTAATAATTGTCAATTGATATATGATACTAACAAATCTATCATGCATTTCATCAATTGACTCATTTGGTTTTATATTGAAATTTTCAAAAGCCCCACATATAGACTTATTTTATTATCTTTCACTCCAGATGTTTTTTTATATGTACATTGCAATTCATCCCATATTTATTTGGTGGTTGCACATATTCTATTGAAGTCATTTGCATATAAACTACAATATAAAATATTTGTAGCAATTTCATTCAAGTGCTAATGTCACATTTGATACGTGAAGAATGTTTAAATGTGTGATTAACCACTTGGATTTTTTAAATAGTCAATTTGATATAATCAAAGTTTTTGTGCACACTAACATTACCTTACATAAATTCATTAATTTCATTAGACTAGTTAGCCTTTGTAAGTGAATTAGTGAATCACATATGTCCTTTTGCTTTAAAATATCATCCATGTTAGCTATTATAAAATAGTTTCAATAAAAATAAAAAGAAAAAAGAAAAAAAACATAAAATAAACAAAATGAAGGCAACATGAGTGAAAAAAAAAAGTGAAAAGAGAGATAGCCATGCTTTTGAGTGAGAAGATTAAATCCATAAGTAATAGTAGCGGACAAGTAGGTAGATATATGAATAGTGATGGGCAGAGGTGGAGTGTTTTGATTAGTTGTTGTTTAAAGATTAAAGAAGGAGCCAGAAGACTGAAATGTCTTCTTTAATCTAGGTACTCCTTCAACAATTGAAGACAAAGATTGTTCTTTTTCTAATCTTAGACTGTCAAAAACCTATCAACATTAATTTCATGTTCTAATTTTGAGTATAAAGAAAAAACTTGTAGAGAAAAGTTGTATTCATATTCATGGTGTCACACCCCAAGGGGTACCCTAAACGTAACAGTCCGCCACACTCAATATCAAAGCTTAAGTATGACGACCTTAGCCATTCCCAAAAGCTTTGATATTAAGTGTAAGGCGTGCTCTCACAAATTTAGAAGACCATACATGTAATTATGAAGCTTAAGAATATATAATAACATGTTAAAAAAAGAGGATTATAATATTCATTTACTTATAACAATGATCTTACAAACCTAGGGACATTTCCCTTATTCACTAATCTATTACAAGAATATTTGTACATCTTATCCAACACTAAACTTCATCTTGGAATTCCTTATTCAAAATAAAATACCTGACTGCAGGGTCCTCGTGGCCTCAACCACAGATAAGGGAACTACAAAAGATATTTATAGGGGTATAAGCTAATAGGCTTAGTAAGAACTATTTCCATAAATAACTTCTTATAACAAAATTTCAAACAAGTTGTTTAATCAAACAATAGAATGCAACATACACGTGGGCAAATAAAGCATATAGTTTTTCGGAAACCATATGTTGAATGGATTTACGCCCTCCATTCGGGATTTGGTGATACATAACCTCAAAACAAGTAATTTTTGTTAAAAAGATTTATGCTTTCGACCAATATTGCCAAGCATATGAAGTCTACTTGAATTGAGCCTTGCTTTCGGATCTTCCGCCAAGCATTTCCTTAATGTCTCCAAGCAATCGCTTTCGGTCACTTCGCCAAGTGTTGCTTTCAACCCGAGCTATAATCCTTCTCACCCAAGGATAATAACTCAATGCAATGCGACTCACTTCATGGTATGCATGAATCCATTTATTTATGATTCATAACATTATTATTACCAGATTTAAGGTGATCAAGGAATTTCATACAAATCAAGTATTATATTAAAACAAACATTAAATCAATTCCTGCCTCGATATTCTTAGGATTTTTTCAAAGAATTACCTTTACAAACATATCCATTTGTCTTTTCTTAATTCTAATGCAACTAAATTACAAGCACAAACAAGTAAAGCATTTTAAGGAAATAAAATCACGATGCCATGACGACGATTTCTCTAGCGGATGAGTCGCTCATACACTCCACTTAATCGAAATAGTCTTCGGGATATAGGTATTCTTCCTTGGAATCACCTAACCAAAAAAAATACCCAAGATGAGTATTTCTTTGATGATTTTCTTGAATTTTGACAAAACAATGTCATGAGAACGTTAAAGTTCGTATAAAGGAGAATTCTAATTTAAAACGGCCATAACTTGGTCATTTTAACTCGGAATTGCACATATAATATTTCGATTTCTACCTACTCGAAAAGATCTACCCATTTCTAAAACTATTTTTCACAAATAAGATCATAAAGGCTCCGAAACAGTGGCGACAAAATTCACCACGAAATTTCCAACTCAAAATAATTTTGGGTTCAAATATTAAATCATTCAAAATATATTTGATAAATACTTAGTTATCTATATAGTTGAAAAATTCTCTTTTTATAGCTACTTAGCTCATATTTATTCATGCTCAAGTTTTTATTGTCCATTTATGTTTCTTAAGTAAAACAATGTCAAATTAAAAGTTTAGAAAACTATAGTTTACAAGAAATTTATTTTTGTAGATCTTTTAAATGAATACTTTGTTTTTCAAAGAATCACTTCTTGTTTGACTCATTACTTTTCCTAGATGACCTTTTTCGAAAAGTAATTTTCTTCTTTCCTAAATTCTCTTCACTTGGTGTTATGTTTCCTATTTATTTTCTATACAATTTTTCTTTGTCCATTTGTTTGAAAAGATCTTTATTTGAAAATTTCTCATCCTTTCCTCATGTTATGTTTTTCATAGAAATCATTTTTTGTAACGAAAATCATTTTCTTTTGAAAAACAAAGTGGGATAATAAATGATTTAAAAAAATTTTCATAACAAAAGTAGTTTCTAAAATTGTAGTGGGTTCTTTTAGTAACTTAGAAAGGAATGACTTAATTTTCGTTAAACCATAGATTTTTTATTTCATATAAACTTATTCCTAAGTGATAAAACCTTCTTTTTATCAATTATTTTTAGAACTTGAAAAATTTGGACAACAATCTTAATGAACATGATTTATGAGAATTAATAGCAAGCAATAACATAAATAATAAAGTCAAGTATTGGGAGTTTTAGCTTTTTCAAGGCTCCTGGGACTAAGAAATAGACTAGTCCCAAAAGAAAAATAAAATGAAAGAAAGAAAAATTTGTTTTGACTTGATGAGGAATAAATAACAAGGAATAAATAAATTGCAATGGAATAAATAAATTGCAAGTGAGCTTATATGCTCTAAAGAATATGTATATATATAGAAAATAATATAATTACAATAGTAAGAACAAAATAAAACAATATAAACATAAATAGAGTTTCATGAACAAGAACAATACATGAATATAGGGTAGCTTCCATAACACTTAGTCTTTGGAAACTCACACTATGGTCATATAAAGTTACATGACATGAGGAGAAGAAAATAATAGGAAAAGTTTACCTAAAGAAGGCTTTGGTAGTGTTATGTGGTTATGGGTTTTGTTATAGGTAGAAAGTGGTTTGTGATTATTTTGAGAGAGTTTTTGGAGGAGAATTTAAGAGAGTTTTTTTGGTAGAGAATTTGTAAGTAGTAAATGTGTGAAAGAAGTGAAAGAGGAGGGGGTATTTATAGGAAAATGTAGAGTGATTTTTGAGCGATTTAAATAAAGATAAAATAAAACAAATTGAGAGGTGTATGAGGGGGAGGGGGCGCCGGCCATAGGGAGTAAAGGAGGGAAGAGAGAGTTTATTTTATATTTTGTGGATTAAATGAAGTAATAAGTAAGGTAGATGTGAAATAAAGTTATGGGAAAGGTAAAAAGTAAAGGTTATAGGTTATAGTGTTTGTAAGAGTAGGTGTAAGAAAAAGTAGAGATCAAAGAATAGTACAAAATAGTAACGAATAGTATAATATAAAGTAGATATGAGTAATAAAGTACCGGTAGTAAGAAAATACGCGTATAATTACGATATCTGTTATTTTTAATTACCGAAAAATTATAAAACTGATATTTTTGAAAACCTTTACAAGCCTAACGGTATATTCGGAATATTTTTACTATTCCAAGCCCCAAGATGCATTTTTCAAGAACTGTGTCTAATCGGGTTCAAGACGATTTGCGGTTTTACAAATCTGATCTTTTTAAGCTTCCTCAGGTAATTATGCACTATTCTATATTCTAAACTCTTACTTACTTTCTCCGAGTTGCTTATTCGGGATTGCCGAACTTAAGTTATTATGTATAACTAGGGTTTTGTTGACTTTAGAGTTCCGGTTGACTTCCAGATTAGGGTTTTAGGCTAAACCGATTCTAAAAATTTAAGGGTTTACACATGGATTCTTAGAGATAGAAAGATGGTTCTAGTTCTATTCTTCTTCGATTTCTTCTCCAAAATTTAATTTTTATGTTGATTTCTTGAAGAAATATCTACAATATCTTATTAGTCTATAATTTCAAAACCTAAAATCGCAATACTTAAGAAACCCCTAACTTGTGCCAAAACTAGTTACCTAATCATTTTATAAGATTTGTTTACTGATTTAAAAAGATTAAGATTTCAATGTGGTGATTATCATTTCCTTATTCTAGTTTTCTTTTATGTTTGGCTTTTTTTTCATTCAAGATTTTCATCATATTTCAGAGTTCTAGTCAAGGAAAGCCAACATGGATTGATTATTTTAAAGGAAAAGGACATGAGTCCTTCACAAATTTGCTCGCAAAGTCAACTCACCAAACGATGCAAACGGAGTTATGTGAGGTAGCATTAGCTTGCATAAAAAATTGGCTAGCTATTAAATTGACTATTGCAAATTTTAGGTTGTTAACTACACATTTGGCTAACCATTAGGTACCAAAAGTGACATTGACCCTTCATCTAATTGAACATTTTTGTATTCCACTTTAGTATTTCTTTCTTCTTTGCTTTTATAATTATATGACCATCATTAAAAATATTTCATAGAAGTTTGTTTCATATTTTTAAGAAAATTTTCATTTTATATTTCTTTAATTACTATCAATAAAAAGAGGTCGTTTGTTTATAGTTTTGCCTTCTAAAAAGCCTAGTGTATTTGTAACCATGACTTTAGTATGTCATTGAGAAAATAATTACACAGTAGCTTCAATTTTTTATTTTAATTTTAATGTACAAATATGAAAAATAAAGATATGAACAAGATTATGCAATAGTAAGATAAAAGTGCAATGAATAAAGAGTGAAGGATTAGAGAAAATAACCTTAGATTTTTATGTGGAATTCGAACTGCCACCTACTCTTCATGATCACTATTACCTCAATCAAGGACTTCACACACTATTAAACATGAAATAATCCTCAAAGGAATAAACAAAATCACCATAAAAATAGTCACACAAAATACAAAAGTTATGCCTTTTCACATAAACACAACTTCACTCACTAGGCACAACTTTCACTTACACTAAAATCACACAAGAAATTTTAGAGTAGTGCCTTATAGAGAATGTGCAAATAATACACTCAATTGCACTACTCAAATTTTCTCCCACTTAGCAAATTGAAAATAAAGTGCTAGAGACAAAACTATTAAGGATAATAATATAAATGACTTAATTCCAACTTGATGAGCTCTTACAGTATTAATTTTGCCCATTAACCCATATCTACATACTCTTCAAGATATTTGGCTATTGCCCACTTTCTCTCACGTTTGTCCTTGCATTAAATGCTCCAATGGCTAGATTTTCATGAGCTAGCATATAGACATCATCCACTTCCATCCATACGCCATTTTAAAATCTGCTAACATCATCACCCATCTATTTATCATCCACACCTAGCCTATATTGAAAACGGGCAAAAAGCTTCCATCGAATGGATCTCATGCCCTAACACTTAGACCCTAAGTAGATTACACATGATCAAAAGCATTCTAATCATCAAAGCATGGTTACCACTTAGACGCTAACCCTTGTCATCCAAGCATTATGCTATAAATTTTTTAATTTTCTATTTATGGACAATGTATATTTATCATCCTTTATTTGTTAACATCCTTGATAATAAACAAATTCATAACACTCCCCCTTGAATGTCCTATAAGGAATATTTCTCATTAAAGAAAATTTCAATGGGAGGAAAACTGCAATGAAGGAAAAAGAGTGAATACTTCCATGTACACTCTCCTTGTTCACAATATTAGTGAACGCCTTTTGAATACCAAGCTTTCAACTGTTGAAATGGGACTTGGTAAAACAAGTCTACCAGATTATCATTTGAACAGATTTATTGAACATGAATTTCCGCATTCTTTTAATGATCATGAGTAAAAATAAAACTTTGATGATATGCTTTGCTCTATCTTCTTGATATATCTTTTTTTTAACTAAGCTACACATGTAGCATGGCCTTCATATAGTATGGTTAGAATCCCCTTTTCGAAAGGCAACTTGCATATCTCATGGGTTTGTTGAGTCATGGATTGTCACAAGTCAATATCAAACTTTAATTAATTCTATTGTAAGATAATCTAGATACTGAATCACTACTAGATTTTGTCGTGTAATTTTATCAAAATATAATCCATCAAGATATTTCTTGAGTTGCATAATTCATAAATTAAATTAATATCTTTCTCAAGATTATTAAATTCTTATCCTTGATTAATCAATTGGAATCTCTTCCTAGTCAATATCAACCTAAGATTGCAGTAAATCTTGTTAGGTCTTAACTACACCTAAGCCTTAATCTAATACACAAGATTTATGTCATCATATCTCTATGATTCCAAGCGAATCTATCTAATTATGGTGATTTCTTTCAATCTAGCAATTTCTCAATTAATTAAATTAAAAGTTGTCATGAATTAACATTTCAGATCTATTAATTTGCGGAAACATCAAAGTCACATAATTAGACTCAAGAGAATTAATAATCTATTAAATAAAAGCAAAAAAATTAGGGTTTATCATAAACTAGACAAAGTTCACTACTTTTCCATAGATATATTAACCAACACACAAAGAATAGATGAAAACATGAATTGTCACAACCCTAAATAAAGGAAATCCAATTTCCTACGGTTCACTAGAACCGCAGAGAATCGATATCCCCCACCAAATAATAAAATAGGATAGATCATCTACATTTTACAAACTTTCGACTATTATACAACTAAGCTAATCCAAAATCTAAATTTCTATTACACAAAACAAAATCTTAATACAAAACAACCTATTTACTTCCTATATCTAACTTGTCTTCTATCTTCAAGAAGTCTTCTTTACACAGGCTTACCCCATTCCCGAAGCTTTAGCTATTCTTGTGACAAAAACTATGGGGCGTGAGCTAAACCATAGCTCAGTGAATAACATAACCAAACCACAAATCATGCAAATGTCAAACAAGATTTATTACAAACATATGCAATGCAACACTTAATCATATGATATGCATAGTTTGGATGACCGGATCCAAACCAATAGAGATTCACTTCCTCTCTTGATGGTTAAAGGACTAACTCAAGTCATTCATGCCTAGTAGAATTGTGAACTAAAGAAGAGGGCGCTTTCTCATTTTAGAGCATTCGGCTCATAACTATCTCAACACAAAACCATTCTATATAACAAACGTAACCTCTAACCGCTCCTTAGATATAAACAAGGAGGGAGGATTTTCATTTTGAAATACTTTTATTGAAAAATAACCTCTAACTTCTCTTTATTCAAAGCTAAGGAGGGAGGACTTTCTTTAAAATCTATTTTATTGAAACATAGCCTCTAACTACTCCTTAGACAAGAATAAGGCGTAAGGACTTTCTTTTAAACCCATTTTGTGCATAAATCAAAACATTTACTCTATCATCCAACCCTCCACTTCGCTTAGAACCATGGAACCTCCCTAAGTTCTAGCATCTCCTATGCCAATACCCACATAGGTGATGTCCTTCGGTGCCTTTTTAGTTCTTGGGATACAAGAAACCCTATATTATCCAATTGGAGAAACAAATCCCCTAACATAACTTAGGACTACCATAGAATCGAGATGCTAAAACGTGACGTTAGACATCACCACGGGCCAATTCCGAATCGTGAACCGCCCCGAACCATCCCCGGTGGTTCCGTACTTGGGAACTGCCCCATCGGGGACGGTTATGAACCGTCGAAGGACCCGCCGGAACCGGCGAGTCTAAGCGATTAGTCTTCGCGGAACCGGCGGTTCAATCGAGTCTGGAACCGCTATTCCAGACCCGGAACCAGTGGTTTCGACCCGCCATATATGTAAATTTAAAAAAAAAAAAAAAAAGACACACAGAAGATGTAATGAATTGAGGGAGGGGTTGGGGCACGTGGAGGGAGTAACAACTTTTTTTAGAAGATTATTATATATATATATAAGAGCAGACCTCAATCAAACGTGTGGTAACCATCCACAAACACGAAGCACATTGGTAGGTGAAGGCATGATACATGTCTCTGGCCCCGATATAGTGTAATGCTAATGCTTGACAGTGGTAGCTTCCAAAATCCTGAATAATAATAATAATACTACTCCAAATTTGGAATTATTTGCCATCTTTTTCTTCTTCCTTCAGACATTTTAATTTATTTCCTGAAATTCGGCCAAAGCATGCATGGAATTGAAAACATGAGTACGATGGTCAATTTCCTTAATTTTGGCTAATAATGAAATGTCCAGTGTTGGTGGCCCCATTTTTTTGAATGGAGATATTTTTCAGGAAATTATTTTTTTTTTTTGTGTTTGCTTAAAAAAATAGTATAATTAATGGAAAATATTTTTCCAGTTTTGAAAAATATAAGCTTTTCATAGTTTATTTTTTAAAAAATAATTTATAGAATATAAATGTATTTATCATTTTTTCACGATTTAGTAGTTCATCTATCAATTATTATTATCCAAAACCATTTATTATTAATCTTTTAAATATTTTTCTTTTAAGTAGATTTACGGCTGGCCTCTGTACAATATAGAGAAAATAAAATAAAATAAAAAAATAAAAAAAGGTTCGTGTGGAATCAGAACCGAAACCGCCCCGGCTCTGGCGGTTCCGATTCCAGCTCCACGAAATGTGGAACCGTGAACCGGCAGTTTCGGTTTGTATCCGGAACCGACCCGAACCGTGTCGATGTCTACGTAACATGAATACCATGCTAATGCAAGTATGCTATCGTTTAACGAATGATTGTTTAATTAAATAGCCAGATAGTATTTAAGTCCATTTATTAAGGTGACCAATCAATATAGCAAACACTCATCAACAACAATAATGCAATCATTTCAAGCAATGTGTGATCTCATTGATTTTAATGTTTTATCAAACAATATAGTCAACAAACAGTAGACTGTTACCCAATCCCTACACATAGTCAGTTATGTTTATATAATATAACGCAACTATATTACACGCACAAACAAAGTGATAAGGTTGATGTTACCTACCTATCATCCAAGTTAAGACATAAAAACCCTCTAGGAAAACCAAAGCATTATCCCCATCCATCATCCCAACCATCATCAACATTATGTAATCATCATCAGCATCAAATCACCATCATCCTTTTATGTTGAAATCTAAATAGAAATAGAAGATTGAAAAAGGCTATTACGGAGCATAAATAACAAAAGTAAACATCTATCCATGAAATTAAACTCATTTTAAGATCCTATTTGCCATAGCTGTGAAGATCAGTTCGCCAAGATACAGACAGTTCTCTATTGTCTATGAAAGTATTTTTTTTCTCTTTGTTTATAATTTATTATTACAAAAGCATCAACAAAGCATTCATATACAAAAGCATTCATGTACAAAAACATTCATTTCCTAAGCAAACACACATTTGAAACATCATATTCCCCAGATAAATTATGGTTATCCCAACATTTCATTTTAATCCAATTATTAGCTATTAACCCATTTTAACTTAATATTAACTGAATTGACTAGAATTAATCATTTAATCCAATTACTAAGTCATTTTGATTAAACTTAATCAATCTAATTTATTTTAGCTTACTAATGTCTATTTAGTCAAGTTGAACCTAAATCGATTAACTAAGTTCATTCTATATCTAAGATTCATGTTAATTAAAGTCTATGTTGCCTTAATCTTAACCAAGTTGATTAAAATTAATCAATATAATTCATTCAAGTTCTTTTAGTCAAGTCGAACCTGGGTTTATTAACTAAGTTCATTTTATATTTAACTACACACACTTAACAAGCAAACACAAGTTTTTAACTTTTTTTTTAAATACGTAGCAGCTGGAATCGATCAAAATTTAGGCCTTGATACTTTTAGAATTTGCAAAAACATAAAACATGAAAGTTGTAAATCTCTTTTCAAGATTTCTATATTATTTTAAATCATCTCAATCCGAGTTTTGATGAAAAACTTATGATCAAAAAATGAAACAGCGTCTTTGTAAGGAAAACTAGACCGAGTCCAATAAGGCCTTAGTCACGGCCGTGATTCACAAAAATTTCATAAGCCGAGCCTAGTAAAGGCATAATCACGCCCGTAACTCTTGTCTTCCCTACTTTGTTGTCCTCCCCTATTTCTTCTACTCTTTTTTATCAATTTATACATATCCCACTTCAAATAAAACACCATAAAAGCAACATACACTTCATATTTACAAGTTTGAACACTTCTAAACTCATTTTACTCTATCAAAACATCTCCAGCTACATCATCAATCCCCAACTTCACATAGCATCAAAACAAAACTTAAAATTCTTAATCCACTATTCACCACCTCAACTCTATTATTTACAATTTTTTATCACAAATGCAACATATTAATAGCTCTAGTTCATCATTTGCATGCATAATCAATAACCAAACAAAGAAAGACAAGAACTTACTTGTTTTAGGAAAAGCTCGAACATCCAAAACTCTATCATCACTACTTTTGCTTAGCTTTGGAAGCCATTTCATACATGATTTCCAACTTCTCTCTTGATTTTCATCTTTTATTTCTCTTTTGATCTTTTCAAACTTGAGATCATGTGGTGGATTTGGAAGAAAAAGAAGAGAGGAAAAGGAGGAGGAGATGGAGCTGCAAAAGAGAAGAAAATGGGAAAGAAGAAGAATAAAGTGGCAGCCAAAAGAAAATAAAATGGTATAAATAGGATAAAGATAAGGTAATTAAAGTTATTTAGGATTAATAGTTTTGATTTAAGCTTTTTATATCAATATCTTAAGTACTAAAAACAATTAGAAGGAAATTTTAGAATATATTTATAAGTAAAATCAATAACTTGAGTTGGGAGTCTAGCTTAGAAATTTAATTTCGTTAAACTTGATATTTAATTAAGTTTGAGCTTAGAAACTGATATTTTTAAATAAGTATATAAACTCAAAATTCATGGAAATTGAAGGTACAGAATTTCGAATAAAAGAGCTACATTTAAATATCTTAGAAATCTAAGTATTGAACTTAAGAAAATTTTATATCATTTATAGATTAAAAGAAAAGAGTATTCAAATTAAATTGATTAGTAAAATAGTGAAATTTGATTTGATGTGAAAAATCATCAAAGTAAATAAGTAATTTCAAAGAAATAGAGTTCGAAGTTGATAACTAAAAGGTTTTGATAAGTTTGGTTCATGAAATGCATAATTGACGTAGATAAAAGATTGAAAAGAAGTATTTGAAATCTTAATTTCAACTAAGTCTATTTACTAATTGATGATATCGACCTATTCATTTATAACCTATCATTCAAATTACTTATTTTAATTAAACTATCTAAACTAAATTACACTCTAATTAACTTTAAGATTAATTATCCATTGATAGTTGACATTATATTAGCTTTAATTTTCATAATTCGAAAGCTTTCAATTGTTTTAAGATTTTATTCTTTTACTCACACTTTAATTATTTTATTCCAATGAATTTAGATTACAATCTAATATAATTTCCACTTCCATTGTAATTTTGAATTATTTAACAATCTACTATCTATTGGGTTAATATATGACACTTCTGTATTCATTACCCAATCTATTTGATATTTCTTGTTGTTTTATTCTTTCTCATTATATTAATTTGGGGTCTCTTGCATTGTTTATATATTTTTATAAAACGTCTCAAGATTCATGTTATGTAAATTTAGTTTTATTCTTTTATAATTATTTATTTACTCATCATTCATTTCTTTACTTACCCAGAATGTTTTATTTTGTAACTTTGGTTATTATTATCACTTATTTGAATCCCATTTTCAATTATTAACATCCATATATTTTTAATTTCATCTTTGTTATTTTTGTAGAATTTTATCTTAAAACATAATTGTCACGCCCCAAAGGGTACCTTAAACGCGAAAGTCCGCCACACTTAATATTAAGACTTAAGTATGACAACCTGCCACGCCTCAAGGGTACCCTAGTAGAAGTAAACAAGTCTCACTTGATTACTATCACTAGATTACCTTCAGAGAATGACAGGTTTTCAAAATAACAGGATCTTTTAGTTGCTTGATAAGAAATGATAAATACATGTAAGAAATAAATTAATGAGTAACTGCTATCTTAATCATAAGCATTACAGAACTATTATAAACCAAGTAGTATTCTTGTTGTTCACAACTGATACAGTAGCACAAACTGATCTATTCTAAGAAAACATAACCATTATTCCTTAAGTATAACCATAGACTTCTAGCTCCTAAGCCCTTACCAGAGCCATATTCCTGGAAATGACTAACCAGGGTCGTAGAATAAACCTGAAAAGACTATTGGAGTATGAGCGAAACCACGGCTCAGTGAATAACCAGACATATCATACATCACACAAGTTATTAACAAATCATATGTAATGCAAGCACTCAATCATATGCGTAGATACAAGCTTGGATGATCTAGAATCTAAACAGGGAAAAAGATTTACGCCCTCTTTTTCAGGGTTGAAGAACAATTACCTCATGACCCACCTACCCAGGAGAGACTAAGTTTACAGGAAAATCAACGATTTCTCGTTTTAGGGTTATCACTTTAAATATAATAAATTTAACTGACCATTTCCTGTATCTACCTTAGAAACTCCCTAAGTATTAATCATTTCAAAGTGATACTACGAGCGACGTTCTTCATTACCACTTAGTTCTCGTAGAACCAACGGAACAAAGAAAATCTTGGAAGAACTAACACTTTAAAACAACCAAGCGTTAACAGAGAACCGAAATAGTAATACGTAGCAGGCTGTCACCCATCTTTATATGCAATAATGCAGTACGTGCAATGCATGACCAGATTATTTTATTAAGTCAATAGTTCTTATTCAATTTCATAGTGATCATATATTACACGCAAACATCATCATATTACTTCACAACATCAGATCACTGTATTATACTTTTTGTAATGATAGTTTAACAATCATACAATCAGATCACAACATACTTCCAACAAAACATTCATTTGATTGTCTTTGTATTATATATTCAACTATTTACAAGCACAAACAGTACAATATGACTGAATTACTCACCTGCTCATACTGATTTAATCGTAATAATCAGCGGGAAGATCTTCTAGGGTATCAAAGTCACCTATTAAGATGAATAAAGTACTCATCAATAAAATATAGATTATATAGCTGAATTCCTATATGTGGCTAGTGTCCTAAACTTGATATTTATCAAGTTTTGTAGTGACTAATACTAATTTTATGTTATTTTATACCGAACTCAATATAGTAAATCATATTTATTTATTATTACTTAGTGTCGTCGTGTTTCTCCTAATTTATCTCATATAATTATTTTGTTATTTTTAGAAGTCACATTATTCGTAAATTTAGCTTATTTCAATTTCCATTCTTACCTATTTTATCTATTTAGAACATAAATTTGACTATTTATAATTTTTATTAACACTTAATATTTTTCTCTAATTCTAAGGTTTTAAAAGTTATCAAATAATACATCAATTTATTCTAAATGTTTGTATCTAGTTGTCTTCTTAATAAGTTCTATATTAATATATATGTATATAATATATGTTTAGTAGGCTTATTGTATATATGTGTATATATATGTTCTGCTCATTTCAAAACAAGCTTTCGTAGAAGAAATATAGGTGTACGCCGGCTCCAACGCCACCGGCTTTGAAACCCAGGTGCCGGCGTTCATTTTGTTTTGCAAATTATTTCTTATCGGTTACACTGGCTTGAAAGCTGTCGGCTTTCAACGTATGACGGACCCTACGCCGTCAGCATAGAATCCCAGATATCCAGCCTTCATTTATTTTTACGTGAAAATAATTTTTACGTAACTTCTGTTCAATGTAAGCCGTCGCTACGCAGCCGGCCTATCCTTGTAAGCCGCCGGCGTTGAACGGCTACACTGCCGGCTTATAGACAGTGTCAACATTGTTCATCGTCTTCTTCGATAATCCAATTCATATTTCTTAAATTTTCCACGTTAAAAACATTCCTAAACCATTCCTACGTTTTTCTATATCCTATATATATACATAAAACAACTCTTAACACTTCTACAAACATATATCCTTAGATTTTGAATCTAGTAGAGTATAACTAGGGTTTCGAATTTTTACCTCAGTTGAGCCGATCCAATGGAATTCGAAGCTTGTGTTTGTGTTTATTATGTTCCTATGATGATCAAGAGTCAGTTCCAATCCTTAGATTTAAAAGAAAATCATTCGAATTACATCAACTCACCTTTGAACTCGTTTCAAGAGTTTTTCGTACCAGTTTTTCTTCCGATTCGAACTTGGATTTTTTGAGCAGTTTAAAGTTTGTTCTTAGGTTGTTTTGGCTGCTAATTAGGAATAGATTCGTTCTAGAAAGTTTGTGAAAAATTTAAGGTTGTTTGTTTGTTCATTAAAGGACTTAATCATATATATATAGAAGAAGGAAGAGAGAAGCTTGCGGCTGCATTTTCCTCCGAATTTCTCCTGCATTTAGCTACATTTGATCTGTTGTTTTCATAATCATTAATGAGGAGCTTACTTGGCAAACATTGATTGGTTGCAAGGTTGATTTTTGTTGACAAATGGGTGCATTATTGACCAAATTTCGGCTCTCTTTTTCTCCATGCACTCCAATCTTCCGTGAGCAAAATTGCAGCCGCAAATCCCCACAATAATTATATATACATATATTAGTTAGTTTATTAACTTAGTTTTAAGATAGTTTACTAAGTATACAGATATAAATTAGCTAATGTTTGAGAGTTTTTATACAAAATATGTTTATAGGCTTCTACAAAATACTTAGATTATCAAACAATAAAATTTTAAGTTTTATATTTAAGTGATTAATTATCTATAGAATTTTAACTCCCGCGATTAAGGTTTCCTAAACTCATTAGGTCAATTTTTGTTTTAGGCTCCAGTAGCTTAAGAAAACCCGAGTTAGAACAATAGTATGATTCAGTTATTTATTTGAAGTTTAGATCTTGAGTTATACCACGGTTTATGTTTTTGTTGTGTATTTATAATCCTAACGGTTTATTTTTAGGGCATCGTTTCTTATCCATAAGCGTAGTTAGCTAATTACTTAATATCGCACTTGATATAGAGGCTAATCTATATATATATATATATATATATATCTTTAGTTTTTGATACCTATCATGATATCTTATTAGCAGCGTTTAATACTATCTAATAATCTTAAATTTAAGGTTTAAATCTAAGTATAGGCTCATTACTACACATTATTCTAATCTCACATCATTGATGAGTTCAAAAGCAATCATTTAATCTCTATATTTATATTTTTCTATTTAATTTATTTGTATAACAAGTTTCGGGTTTGAATTTTAAATTTTCTTTTAATCATATCTTGAATTATTCGTTCAAGATACGAAATCTCGTTTTTGGTATCAATTAGGGTTAAAGAAGTTCTTTATTCAATTTCTAAATCCTTATTTAACCAAATTCAATACTTTGATCTATTCTTAGGCTTTTATTGAAATCTAAGTCTATTAACTAGTTCATATATTCTACTTTAGAGTCATATACTAATGTGGAAAATTTCCGGGGTTTACACAACCATAGTCGTCCCAAAAGTCTCAACATCAGGTGTAAGGGGTACTTTCACGATCGTAGTGGACCAAGCTTTGGATCATGCCATTTAAGTAGTTATACACAATAGCAATTAAGAAAATAAATCATAACAATATAACCAAGGTTCATAAGAAAACTATTAAGGAGTCTTTACGACGTTAAGGGGCATCCCACCATTAAAGATAACTAATTTTATTAAAGAGTCTATCATAAAACGATTTACACTTTTGAAACTTCTCTTAAAATCCTTATCTACTTCTAACTTGCACGTCTATCCATAAGATCTTAGCTTGAAGGCGTTACCTAGGTAAAGTAACCTCTTGGTTTCAACCAAAGGTATGAGAACTGTAAAAGATATCTAAGAGGGTATAAGCTACTAGCTCAGTGAGATTTATTTCCACAATTAAACACTCAATATTCAATAATCAAACAAGTTTATTTAAGCAACCATATGAGATGCACAAGCACGTGGGCAAATAATACATATGATTTTTCGGGAATCATACGTTTGAATGGATTTATCCCTTCATTTGGTAGTTAGGTGTTTCAGACCGGATAGGTCGCCATCGTACAACATAATTCCATGATAATTATTATTTTTAACAACTTCCTTGCTAAAAAAAATATATGTATAATCCAACATATTTGTAGTTTATTTTCCGAGCCACAACATAGCTGCCGGATACGTTTCATTTAGATGTTTTCTCATCTCTAGATGATTCAGACGATCCCTCGTGTCTTTATAGAAATTACAGACTCTATGAATCTCCTTACTAAGCCTTTGTCCTACCAAAGGAATAGTAATAAATGCAATGAACTCACCCAATGACATGCATGAATCATTTTAATTAAGTACTCATGGCATAATTAAATATTTTGCGGGTGATAATAAATTTGCAGATAATCATTATTACACTAGATCACACATTCATTATAAACAATTCCCGCCTCAATATACTTAATCGTAATTTCAACCAAGGAAGTAAAGCACATGCAATTTCCAATTTATTTTTTCCTTAATTCTAATGCCACCATTTTACAAGTAAAATCATAAGTGCAAAATGTAAGAAATAAACTCACTCAGTATTTTGTGCGGATACTTCTAGTCAAGGAAATCCTTAAGACATGGGAATTCGGCCTCCACGTCACATAAACAAGAGAAATACCCAACATGAGTAATTCTTGGAAGCTCTACTTAAACTTGCAATTCTATTTTTACTAGGTTCATCAAAATTCGCATAGAGTGAAATTCCAACTTAAAATAGCCATAACTTGCCTATTTTAACTCTGAATTTCGCATATAATATATTGATTTCTATCTACTCGAAAATGTCTATCCATTTCTAAGGTTATTTCCTACATACAAGGTCATTTAGGTTGCTAAAAGTCTCGGTACATATTCAAAAGGAAAATTCCCAGATTTTGCAAAACAATTTCCAAAACACAACTTTATTCAAAAATTCTTTCAGAAAAAATATAGATACGTATATAGTCGAAAAATCCTTTGAGTATTTATATAGACTCATATTATATGTAAGATTCTAATGGTGTTGTCTCAATGATTATTTTTCGTAAATCAATTCATTTTAAAAGTGTTGAAACTTGAATTTATGAAATCTTTTTCTAAGTATTTTTTGGGAAAATTTATAATTTCTTAGGTTATTGTAAACAAGTATATTCTTATTTTGTTTTTTAATTTGTTTTCTAAAACAAATAAATATTTTCCCCTTAACTTTGGTCTTTTATAAATATTTTCTTTTTGTGGCAAAAATTAAGTTTCCAAAGTTTTTATTAAGTTGTTGATAACCTATAATGATTTTGAGTTGTATATATTTCCTTTTTAAAGAAAAATGGTTTTGTTTTAAACAAGCCTTCTTATCTTTATGTTCTCATATTCTAACTTCTTCAAATATAAATTTTATTTCCAAAACTTGGTTCTTTAAGTCTTTTACCAATGTTACTTGGAAAGAAATTATTCTTTTTAAGTTGTTAATAAAATTCTTTTTTTTTTTTTTTTGAACTCACCTTACATATATTCTTTTTATTTCTTTTGAAAATGGGTTTATTATTTACAAACTTGGAAATCCTTTATTTTTCTATAGGGGTTTATAAATTAGAAAGTTGATTTTATCTTAACTTTGAAAACTAGTTTTGTCTTTGGTTGTTGTCATGGAGTTAGTTTAAATCCTACAAGTAAACTTTTATAAAACAATTTATTTACCAAGAAAACATTTATGCTAAGTTTTGATAAACTTTATGTGGTTTATTATCAAAGAAAATATTCATTTTGTTTGTTAATTTCTTTTATAAAATCATCTTCATTGCTATTTAAGAAAAGTCCTGGTGAGTTTGATAAGAAGTTGTAAAAATAATTTTCATATGGGTTTGCTAATAAAATCTTGATTTAGATAAAAAGTTATATAATAAGAGAGTTTAGTTTCATTTTCCTTTATTAAGGAGAAGTCTACTTTAATTTTTATTGGGAGAAGATCATTATGATAATGCATGTACATAAGCACGTAGTATGAAAAATGATGAAAATATATAAGAAGCAACTTAATAATAAGCAAGATAATATATCAAGTATTGGGAATCTTAGCTTCATCAAGGTATCCCGATCAAGCATTGGGAGCCTTAGCTTTATCAAGGCAACCCGATTAAGTATCAGGAGCCTTAGCTTCATCAAGGTATCCTGGGACTTAGTCCCAAAAAGAAAAAGAAAAAGAAAAAGAAAGAAAAAGAAAAGCAATAGTAAGAGCAATAAGAGTAATAGAAGCAAGTTAGTAAAAGTTAGTGCGTATTTAGGCTCTAAGAAATATAGATATATATATATGGATAATAATACATATATAGTTATGTTAGAAGTATAATAACAACAAGGTAATAACAATAATAATATTAATAACAACATATATAAAAGCATAATAACAAGATAATATAGGAATTTCATGTGCAAGAACAAAACATGAACATGTTGTTAATTTTACAACTCATGTGAGTTTCAAAACAATACCATGGTTTCAAAACAACACAATGGTCATGCTAAGTTACATGATATGGGTAAAATAAATGGTTGGAAGAAGTTTTTATCTAAAGTGTTTATGTAGTGGGAAGAAGGTAATGAATGTAGGTTTATGTGGTTAAAGATATATAGTAAACAGGTTATGTATAGAAGATGATTTTTATAAGGAATTGGTTTAAGAATGGTTTGGTAGAGAGAAAGTTTGGAGAGAGGATTTGTGGAGTAATTTTGAGAGAGTTTTGTTATATGAAATGAAGGTGTGAAAAAAGTGGGGGGGGGGGGGGGGGGGGGGGGGGGGGGGGGGGGTGGGTATTTATAGAATTTTTAAAGTGAAAATTAGTTGTAATAAAATACATTAAAAAAAGAAAAATAAATAGAGAGGGAGAGAGGAAAGTGGCGCTGGTTTGGAGGGAAATAAGAGATAGAGTGAGTTGATTTTTTGTATTTTTATAAGAAAATAATTAATATGTAAGATATGATTTGATATAAGATGTATTGGAAAAGTAAAAAGTAGAAAATAGGTATATAGATAGTAAGAATAGGTAGTAAAAAAAATAGAGATTGGTGAATAGTAATGAATAGTAGAGAAGTACAATGAATAGTAAACGAGACTAATAAATTACTGGTAGTAAAGAAAATACGTGTATAATTGTGATATCTGTAATTTTTAGCTACCGAAAAATTATGAAACTAATATTTTTGGATTTCTTATATTATTACGAGTCTAATGGTATAAACGAAATATTTCTACCGTCCAATGTTTCCCGGCACGATTTTCGAAAACTGATCCCATTCGGATCCGATAGACACTAGAAATTGACGTATCTGATATTTTTATACTTCTCTATATAATTACGAACCATTACAAGCCATTAACTTAATTTCGTTATCTAGGGTTTGAGTGTGCGGGATTGTCGGATCTAAACTCTAGGGTTTTGGCATAGGTTTTTGTTGACTAAGGTTTCCAGTTAATTTCCGGTTCTAGGGTTTGAACTTAAGAACCATCGAGTTTGAACTTCAGAACTATCGAAAAATCTAGAGATTTACACTATGGCCCAAGCATAACTTGCATCCATATGCTAGTTACATAGTCGCAAGCTTCTTTGACAAATATGGCTAATAAGTAAGTTTCAAAAATATAAACATTTAATTCAAGTTTAGAACAAGTCAAGTTAAATTCAATTTGATAAAATATTAAAATACATTACTTTTGTTTCATTATCATTAGAACAATTTGAACCTATCTGGTTTAAATTTCATATTCATTACTCAAAATGCAATGTCTATGTGTTATCTATTACAACAAATATCTTTGAAACTGAAATAATTTCATTTGCTCTAAATGGAGAACAAAGTATTATTTATAATAATCTTATCCCTTTTAGTAAGATGATGTTGACTCTTTTAGAGCTTTTGATTAATCTCGTATTACTTAAATATATGGTAATATAAGCTTCATCCATTTTTATTTGCAAAAAATATTTTCTATCTTTAAGGATAGTACAAGATATAGTACACCATGCTATCTGTGAGATGAGTACCTTCATTCAAATTATTCTTCAATAGGACAAGAAATGAAACCATAAGAAATGTTATTAAAGTAACTAAAAAAAAACATTGGATACATCTTCATATAGACTTATCATTAAAATTTTGCTTAATGCAATTTCAAGTAGAAGTTGAAACAAGGGATTATTTTTTATACTTTTCATCACAAATGATGTCACTAATTATTACAAATTAAAAAAAAATCTAACCCATTTAAGTGTACTATTTGAAGGATCATTAGCACAATCATTTCCAAAATCTGTTTCAACATTATCTCTCCTTTTGCTAGCAAAATACATATATCTTCTTTTTATTTCATTGATACTCAAAGACATGACTAATGTCCATTCATTTCAAACCAATAACAAAGTTTTTGAATTTCTCAGCATACTTCTTACTTCAGCTTATACATTCTTGTTTTCTTTCTTCCTTTTTCCATTTACCATAAGAGACATTATGACCATGACTTATCCATTATCATTAACTTTAGTTGCATTCGCTTCAATAATGGACTAGAACAGGTTAAAAGAGCCCATGATCCTATTGTAAGCACATCTAGTCCTGGCTATTTGGAAAGATAATAGTTTTTAGGTGGTTATACCCTCATTAGAAACTATTTTGGAGAATAATAGGATCTTTTATGGTAAAATATTAAGATTTTAATTTTTTGTGAGCTTAGTGATTAAGAAGAATTATTGTCTTGTTGCAATTTTGCATTAGTTCATCATTTCCTTCTTTAATTGTGTTTCCAAGACTCATTGCCTCTAGATGACTTCAATCATCTACTATTCAAGATAAATGATTCACCTAAAAGGTCAAGGGCCACAAGCACAAGCATAAGTTTTGTAAGATTTGACTGATTGTAAAAATCTATACTATTAAAACAAAACTACCCTCTTTTGTGTTTTTATTTTAAATATTTTTAGTATAAATATTTTTAATATAATGTTTTTAGCATATGGGGCGTAAAATATTTTTTGTATACTCGAAATCATGAAATTAAATAAGGTTTGAATAGAATTAAATAAGAGTTGAATAGACATAGTCTTTTCGTTTTTTAGCATATGGACGTAAAATATTTTTGATATCCCTAAAATCATGAAATTAAATAGGATTTTAATAGAATTGAATAGGGGTTAAATAGACACAGTCTTTTCTTTTTTTAGCTTAAACATGTATCTTTATACACCGATGTAAATGTTTTTAATATAATGCTTTTTGCATACGAGTGTAAAATATTTTTAGTATCCCTAAAATCTTGAAATTAAATAGGGGTTTGATAGATATAGTCTTTTACTTTTTCAGCCTAAGCATGTATATTTATATACCGATCTAAAGCTCTGATACCATATTTAATGATGTTCCGCCACGTTTTCTCTGAGTAAAATTAATAACGTTCCCAAATATATGATATTGGCCTGAGATTCAACGTGAATTGCTTGAAGGACAATCACCACAAGAAATCAACTCTATGTATCACTATCAAAAGGAGTATTGATGGCATCAATAAAAGTTTTGGTTAAGAAAGAAAATCTATTTAGGGTGTGTGGAACATACACGAAGAATGTTGTATACATAAATGTATTATTGTCATGAAAGTATTTTTATTACCAACATGTTATGTTACATTTTCACATATTGAGAACATTGTTGAACATACATGTATTACATTGGTATGATCACTAACTATTTACTACTCTTTATATAGATTCCAAATCAAATTAGGCAATATTCTAAAAAGTTACTGTTTTATTTGCACACACATCGCAGGTGCATCGTTTGCTTGTATAAATAAAAAAAAAAAAAAATTCATAAGTAAAATGAAAAATCTGACCAGTGAAACTTCCGCTTTATAATTATATTAGATGATCAAGAGAATATTTATGCTAATAACATATTAAAAGATAAATTTTATGCAAGAAAATAATTAGAGTTAAGAAATAAATAAAATATTAAGAGGAAGCGATAAACTTCTTATATTTACCTTTCCTGTAATTCTTTACTAATAGGTATACAGAACATTGGGCAATGAATAAATTTAGGATCCGTATCTCCATAATAATAATTAAATTTACAACAAAATCAATATTATATTTATAGTTTATATGACTATCTTTATTTTGGAATTATGAACCAAGAAACTTGTGTCAAGAACCTCGTGCTAAGAACCTCCGACCAAGCACACAAGTTCGTCTTCCACATAACCGGTCACATCTTCTTCACCTACGATAAATAGATCACAAGCAATAGCAATGGCGGCAATTTGGCTTAGTGTGCTAAATGGGCTTCAAACTAGCCGCTGCAACATCGTGAGGCAGCAAATGAACTTGGCTAGCATCAGTACAGTTCAGCCAAGAGAGTCGCTAGCTACTCTGGGTTCGACGATTGTGTGGATTTTTTGGCTTTGGTGGATCGAGCATCGGAAGCTGGGCATGTTCAAGTTCAACATCTGGTTTGTGATGGTTACATGGTGACTCATGCGAATGCTTCGGTGTTCAGTGCAGTGGAGGGACCAGGTGAGATGCTGGCTGAGAGAGAGATTAGGGTAGGTTTGTGTACCATTATTATTGTACCACTATAATTTCAAAGTCCACGTTGTAGCATATCAATACCTTATTTGATTGGAAATTATTTTAAATTTAACTTTACAATAAATCTTTAAACATATGCGATAAGACTATCAGAAAAAAAAAATTAAAAAAATAAGAGCATATGCTGTGCTTTATGCAAGATAGCTCTTACTATTTTTCCACTTTCACCACAGGTATCGTCACGGTCGCCCGCCCAAGACCACCATTTTGCATGTGAAAATAAGCTATAACAAATTTTATTATCCGCGGATGAAATATGAAGAAACATTCAGAAAGAACATGCATACAAAACTGTTCCAACATCTAAAATTTTGACTTCACTTCAACAACTGAAACATCTCTAGAAAGACCGTGATAAAAATGAGATAAGAAAAAACTTGCTACTTAGATTTGCTGGCTGCCAACTGCGTCTCGGGCTGCAAAATAATAGCCATGGCCATCAGTGAAACTTCTAAGCAAAGGCATACATTACATCTCTAAGCATCGAGTTATACTGACGAACATACCTCCTTTCTGACAGGTTCTTCCTTTTCGGACAAGATCAACTCAATATGGCAAGGAGATGACATATATGCTGTTCAAACAAGGAAAAGGGTAAGCATCAATTCATACAAGAATTGTTAAAATATATATAAAAATAAAGATGTTTGATGGAGATGCTATGATAAGTCCTAAAACATACGGTTGATTCTTCCATGGGCACGGTAGGTTCGACGCCTCTGCTTCTGGGCCTGGTTTACCTGAATGTGAGATATGTATAGGGCATCGACATCCAAACCTTTCAGCTGAGGAACACAGTTAGAAACAGTTTTTTTTTATCAATGTAATTCCAAGATCAATTGAGTAAAACAAAAGTACTGTGACTGCAACAAGAAACATACTTCAGCATTGCTCTCAGCATTCTTCAACAAATCAAGAATGAACCTCGCAGATTTCACAGGCCAACGCCCTTGTCCATTAGAGTGCCTGTTTTTTGCCTGCGCAGTTCGGCCAACCCCACCACAAAATCGACGGAAAGGTATAGCCTGCTTATGGGCCAACACATCCTCCAAGTATCTCTTTGCTTTTGCCAAAGGCAACTTTTTTATGGCAAAAGCAGTCTCCCGTGTGTTCTGAAAAAAAGAATTAATCAAAATAAAGAAAGGCAGATCACCTAGGCATATCTTGCTTTACCATTCACATGCAGTCAAGTTGATTTGTAGATACACATATTTCAAATATCTCCGCCTATATTAGTCTCTTACGCTCTTTATAAATTTCTGTGTATTGGGCTCACCATTTTCTATTATAATTATACAAGTTCACCCTCAGGTCTCATGCTAAACCTGGAATGAGTGACCTAATTACACAAAATACTCTAGGATAACCTAGCCTATCACTTAATGCTTAGCTAGGCAGAAATTATAAAATATCATGTTTTTACAGCAGAACTGCAGATTTGCTACACACATTACATATCCAAGATGTGTAGCTGAAGAGTTTTAACTATTATTTGGGTTGTTGAAAATTCATTTGGGTACTCAAGTCAATGATTACTAGTGGTAGATCTATGGATAACCAAGGCATGAGTGGAAATTGGCTACCTATGCCAAGGGCCAACTGCACCCTCACATTTCAAAACAACAAAAATCATTTTTGGCATGTAATACCATGAGCTTCTAGATGTGAATGAACATTATCTGAGTGGAGTTCCCATAACTTTTATAACTTAATATCCCAAGTATATGCTTAAAGTCGATATTTAACAAGACATGTTTTTTGGTCAATAAGAAAATAAGATAAACTACAAAGTGGAAATCTGTTGAACCTTCATACAAAAGGCAAATGCAAAAATGCACCCCAAAATAACTAAATAAATAAATAAAATCCCCTACTAATTTTGGTAGTATAATTCTAAGGGAAAAAGACCTAATTTTTTTAAAGAGCATGTTCCTACCTTATTAATTCCATCCATTACAATCATGTCAATAATTCTCCTCAACCCTATTTGTAGTTGCTTACACCCATGGCCCCAAAAAAAGACTCTTATTGTTAGTCATGTTGAAAAAGCAAATAATTACAGGCTCAATTACCCCCCATAACCAATGCCATTATTTATATCACCATGAGCCTGACTATCTCGACCAACAAGCCAGGAAATCATTTTTCCATCCTAATTCTGAAAAGACCAAAGCGAGCCATTGAACCAACAGCTTTTTTTTTTTTTTTTTTTTTTTTTTTGGGGGGTGGGGGGGGTGGGTGGGGGGTTGGGGGGTGTGTGTTGGGGGAAGAGAAGGGGGTGTTCTGCTCTTTTTAAAAGTCAAAACTAGCTAACACAGTTACAGGAAGGACCCAATGAGCATAGGAAAACAAAGGTGAAGATTTTTCTCTTTAAGATCTAAAAACAAATTGATGCAATTCTATGACTCAACTGCTCCAAATATTGCCACATGCGCCACAAAATCGGCCCAAGGATGCACATATGAGTTGGACCCAGGCATTGAACTAAGATCCATGGCCAAACCATACATATTTATTTTTGAGGAGCAGTCAAATCATAAATCAAAGTCTCAAACTACATGAAATGCAATTCCCCAAAAAAATGACAGATAATAAGGTTATGCCACGCAAAGCAAACAATGAGATTAAACACAGTTCCTTATAACAAGATTACCTTGAAGTGAACCCTAAGATCTGATCCCCTGGCCTTGCAAGCTGCATTAGAAAAGCATGACAATGAGAATAAAATGATTAAACCCGAAACTTAAAAAGCGAAAAAAAAAAAAAAAAAGAAAAGAAAGAGCTCTAAGCAAAGAACAAACTTTAACAGGACATAAATAAAGATGAGTTACGAATCCTGTACATTAATCATAGTGAAATAATACACACCTTTTGCTATTGCCTATCCCCAAACATCACTATCTTCCGTCCCCATTAATCATATGTTACCATACACGAAGAATATTTAACAGCATATAATTTGTTAGAAACTTTATCCATTTTTACTTAACATTGCAATGCCAAGGAGCACTCTTTTTTATTCCCCCTTTTTTACAACAAGCCCATTAGCTTAATTCTCTCAGAAGGAAATCAGCTAAATCAATTACGACAAGTTACCCAAATTCAAAATTTTGTTACCACATTTCACCTACATTACAGCAACAAAAACAGTAAAAGGGCAAACTTGGACTTTACTGTACATATCCGGAAAAAAAATGAAGGCCAAGAAAATTAAATAAGAAACATGACTTACACTTGGTGGGATTTTCCGGTTCTCTTGAATACTTCACTAAAAAAAAAAAAAAAAAAATCAAGTAACAGGGCGTCAATGGCGAAATTCAACAGTTAAAAGACCTCAAAAGCGAAATTTTGAAGAAAATATAAGGATTTGACCATGGCGACTGATGCAGATGTTCGGCGAAGCTTTGTCGGATTCTCTCTCTGCTCTGCCTCCTCTGTGTGGTGAGGTAATAAGAAAGTGGCACCGAGAAGGAAAAACGAAGGAAGTGCAAACCAAATCCAAACCCTAACTTAAAGCCCAATTTAATCTAGTCAGAATAAAAGCCCGATTTATTAAAAGCCTGTTGTTTAGTTTGAGGTAACATGGACACGCTATACTAGCATGTTTGAGCAACGTTACAATTATGGGATTAGAGAAATCATTGACCTGACAAAATCGAATATTTAATAACCCTTACTTTAATTAAAATTACTATTGATGAAGTTATATAATATAATAAATTTCCACAATCTTCTGGGATCGTCCAGCTTAATCAACAATTAAAATGACTAAAAAATCAATCCAATAGATATTTAAATACTTCAATTATTTTTGTGTATAAATTTGAGCGATTCAATAATTTACCCAACTAGTAACATAATAAAATAGAATAGAAGGGACTATAGAATTTTTTTGTAACATAAAAATATAAAGATTAATTAGAAAAATTATAAACTACATTATAGATACCAAAACCAACTCATTCTCTTAATATAATATGTAATAAATATAAGATAGATATATATAATAAATGAAATTTGATTCTTTTAGTTAAAAAAAAAAAAAAGAGAGATGTTAAAGTTTAAAGGTAAATAAGTTTGAGTGAATATTTTTACATCAATATCAAAGTTTAAGTAATCAGTTTAACCCTATATAGGTTATTTGTTAATTTGATAAAAATTAAGAGATTATTTATCTTTCAAAGATTAGAAATATATCTACACTAAACTTAAAGTTTGATGGGTTATTTGCATTTTACCTTAATAATATATATTTATATATAAATACATACATAATATCATATACCTTATAAGGTACGTAATAATATTATATGTAGTTTTATAATGTGTTATATTACAATATGAGAAAACATAGATATACATATATAGGTAGGGGTGGCAAAAAAAAAAAAGACCAAACCACAAACTGAACAAAACCAAATTGAAATTGTGTGTGTGTGGGTGTTTTTTTTTTCAACCGCTCAAATATCCTAAATGGATTATGATTCGGTTTGGTAAATAATCCAAGCCATGTCGGTTAATCATAACCAAACAGTCTTTAAAAAATTTAAAAAAATAAAATTTGATTAAAGAGTAAAGAGTAAAGAAATAAAGTCCGATCCTAATAAAATAACCTTAATCCTGATTCTTATCATTTCTATTTTTTTTAGTCTCTCTCAATTACTCAATTTATCTATTCACAAATTTCGCGCTTTTTTTCTTTTTATCATATTTTTTTTTCAATTTTCTTTCTATCTTAATCCTTAATTGTGAGACTAACGACCCATAACATGCTTGAATGTGAGAATTTTTTTTTACCATTATCTTTTTTTTATTTATTCTTCATATTTTTTGGAAAATTTGTAGCCTTTCTATTTCATCTTTAAGATTCATGAATTGAAACGTGCATTGTGATAGACTATAAAAATTATTATTTTTGTTCTTTTTTTTTTTTGTTGTAATGGTTATATGTGCCAAACTTTGAATTATCACAAATATAGATTTTCCCCAAAAAATTAAATGTTCACATTTTTTAATAAAGTTTTTTTCTTTTTAATTATAATTTTCATGTATTTAGTAATCTAGACCAAACCAAGCTATTACTTAATGATTTGAAAAAAAATTATCGGAACCAAATTGTTATTTAATGGTTTGTTTTGAAGAAAAAAAAAACTAAATTGTAAAATATGATTTGGTTTAACTTTTAGTAAAAACTGAGCCAAATTGATCCTTACACACCCCAATGTATAGGAGAAAATACACGGATTCTAGATTACTAAGGGTCTATTTGTTTTGTCAGCATGCATATAATACATAAATGTTTTTAAACAAATTATTTGTTAAGAAATAGATGCAGATAAAAATAGATAATTTTACTCATAAAAATATCAAATAGATAAAATACAAATAATATATATATATATATATATATAGATCAAATACAAATACAAATATAAACGAAATACCATCCAACAAACCATCGACGTTGAATCCTGAACTAAGGCTCAACTAAAGGATGTCACTTCTAGGTATGCATTAGTTTCTAAATATCGAGGCAAGGCTATCGTGTGGCCTTTATTTACCATTACTAATGCTACTAGTCTTCTTCATATAGTCATGCTATGTATGTCTCGTCTTTTTTTTTTTTTTTTACAGTTGGATATTTTTGGGTCTGTTTGTTTAGCTTTTTTCGACAGATACAAACACTTTTTTTAAACTTTTTTCTAACAAAATATTTATCAAGAAATAGATATAGATGAAAAAAAGTTGGCAGTTTTCATCAAAAAAATCAAATAGATCAAATATAGATAAAATATAGATGCAAATCGGATATATTTACATATACCATTTTGAAAAATATACGGATATAGATACAGATGAAAAAACAGACCATCCAAACAGACTTGCGGGACGATCAGCATATACCACAAACATCCAGCAATTGAAAATGAATTTAAATGCAATATCAATCTTTATTTCTCATCTCATAAAGTAAATTATTCACTTAGATCAAGCAATAATAACAACATATAATGTTGTGATTCCATGCAAATCAATTGAGGCAAATAGTTTCACACATGTTACCAAATTACAAGCACATAAAAGCGATAATCATATATCAATACTCACTGACCACAAATACTGTAAAGATCGTAGTAACTCTTAGGGTAATAAGACAATGTTAAAGTTACTTTATGAAAAAATAATAATTAATTAAATAAACAAAATAAAATAAAGTAAGCAATTAGAGTTGAATAACTCAACTAAACTTAAGATTTGTCTATCACTACTCATATTCCCAAACATAACCATAGTTTGTATTTTTTGATATGTTTGATTTTTGTACTTTATCTATTTACTAATCAACAGCTATTTAAGTCAATTGATCATATTTTCAGGGAATGCCCTATTGTTTGTCCACAATTTACATAAGCACTTGTCAAATCTGAATTTCACAATTATCCTCTTAAGGATTCCAAATCGTATTAAACTCAGCCCGCTTAATACGGAACAATTGACGAGAAACTAATAGCATGTTCATAAATTGTCTGGTTTTAAAAATTGTTTGAGTTGGAGTTGCTACCAACCAAAGTCGAAAATATAAAAAATGAAGCAGAAATCAAATGATGGTTTGATTTTCTACTCATCCAAAAGTCTGCAAAAAAAAAAAAATAATGGATTATTGACTGTGCGGGCTGCTATTTTCAAATATCTAAAGAGTTATGTAGGCTTATTATGAGATTCAAAAACTTTGAATTTATAATGAGCCGAAAAAATCAACACAAAGAGCTTGCCTTTTTTTGTTACGATATTCTTATTTTTTTTCCAATTTTTAAGTTTTATACAAAAAGTTAAGGAACATCTATATTTTTTTTAAGTCTTAAAAGGAAGAAAGTACTAATTTTTTTTTTTTGTTTTTATGAAAAAGATCCTAAATACCTTTTTTATTTTAATGAAAACACCTAAAAATATTTTTAATTTATTTTGAAATACCTATAAAGGATTTTTTTTAAACACTTCAAAAAAGGTTTTACATTATTATGCATCTACTAGCCGAAATCATATTCATGTTCGTTTTGATTATATAAAAACTTTAATATATTGGTCATTTTTTACTTTATGAAAACAACAAGTTTAAGTGATTATCTTATTTTGTTTTTATTTTTCTAAAAAAAAGGTCCTAAAAAATCTATTTTTTTATTCGTTGAGTTTGAAAACACCTAAAAAGGATCGTAAGTTTAGAAAAACCTTTTTTATTTGCTTTGGTAATTTTGAAAGTAACTAAATGATGCTATGAGTAAGCAAACAAAACAATCTTTTTAGTTTCTATTGAATTGATATAGGCCAATTTGCACACGGACCGAAAAGACTAAGCAAAATTATTTTATATACAAGTTCCTCTAAATCAAGAATATCCAAATCACATCAAAGTTAAAATACTACACGGGAGCCTATATTGTATCCATTTATTCAACATTATATGTTATGCTTATTTTCGTAAAATAAAGGAAAATAAAACATGCCAATAAATGATATTATGGTACCTACCATCCACAAGACAACTAGGAGATCAAAATCATAAATTTTAATAATATATACAATTAGGTACTTAAACTTTAAAAATGATCAATTTAGTATCTAAGTTTTGAAATTGATTAATTTATTATATGACAAACTTTAAAATTGATTAATCTAGTACTTGAAAAGAACGTGATGGAACTACTATTAGTATGCATAAAAAGTTTTATTAGGTATTAAATTTATCAATTTCAAAGTTTGGGTACTAATTGATTAATTTTAAACATTAAGTATCTAATTATCTATTTTATCAAAATCCAGATATCATTTATGATGTTAATCCATTTTTATATAATTTTTTTATCCTGAAATTTTATTCATGGATTTTAACTAATCCAATGAACTTGATAAAAAAATATGGCAGATATCGACATGGTATCAAAGACATGCATGTTCATATCAAGATGATATTGACAAGTAAAAAGAATCTGGGTTTTTGGCCTATCATATATTCAAGGTGTATATCCTAAAAAAAAAAAAAAAAAAAAGCCTTTATTTACATTTTTTATGGCTTTAACGAATCTAATGCCACATGTTTATTTAAAATTGAATACTATAGGGCATGACATTATAATACTTACCAATAATTTCTAAAATCAATTGCATTGTACTGCATGTAAAATCTATATTCTATCAATTCTATTTTACCTACTTCAACGAATTTATTGAACTTAACAAACCTGATATGTTGGATCTTTAATCCAACGTTGGTCTCATATGTGAAATAATTATGTGTTATGGGCTATCACATTAAATTAAGCTCAATTAAAAGTGATCAATAAGGTTTGGGTCTTTGGGCTTTAATATATCTAACAGGGTATGGCCTTTTTATGTGTAGAGATTTTATGGGTGATTTCTATTTTTATGATGAGCTAAAATAGGAATACCAAAAGATAATAACACGTTATCTCTGTAAATAGTGGTTATGGTCCCCAGGTCACAAGTACAACTTTTTAGTCTCTTCTAAATCCCATCATTAAAGAGTGCAGAGAGAAAACTAAAGAGATCTCTCGGAGAAAATGTGTTGATCTGGAAGGCCAACCACACGGCTCTCAAATCATTGATTGCTATGGATTCAGGTATGCTTCCGCTTATGTGTTTATATATATATATATATATATTTGCAATTCTTAATGGTTAAATATGAACGATCTAGGATTTTTATATGTGATGGTTTTCACAAAAGGTTAATATAGATCTAACAAATGGTACCAAAGCATACATATTTGATTATTAGGAATTACTTTCGTAATTTATAATAGGATTCTTTTCCCTTTTCTTTTAAGGGTTAGGGTTTCAAAAAGTAAATTTACAAGGATTAATTTATGAACAAGAATTTATTGAATTCTTGTACTATTAATATTCATGAATCTATTATTGAAATAAAATATATATATTTGTGATCAGCGTTTGATTTTGATCGGCGTTTTTTTTTATTTATGGATGTAAGTCAGATTCATGGCGTCACGTAGATCCGTTGTTTTGGTTGTCTAATTTTATTTAAAAGAAAAAACGAACAAACTAGATCTGTTAATGGCGTTTGTTTGGATGCTATACGATTTTCTGCTTTGGACATCTGAATGTTTACACAAATCTGTGTTTTTAATTTTTTTTCGGAGTTTGACTGGGTTGGTTTTTTGGTGTGTAATCAGAATTTCGAAGTTATTTTCGTTCTAATCCGGGATTTATGATTAATTCCTTTCCTTTAGATTTTGTTTCAATTCCATCACTTATGAATTTTGGACTTAGCCTTTTCTGACAATTCAATATATTATATGTAATTCTTATCGTATATGAAAGGAAAAAAGTTTGGCTTGTATTTCCATTTTTTTGTTTTTCGTAATCGATATTTAATTAAGTTTCTTTTAAGGTCAGGTTTCATGGCTTTTCGATTGCCTCTGTAAACGGTTTTGTCGGCAAAATGGAATGAAATAATAACATTTATTATCAAAACTGTTTTGGATTTTAATATTAACGGTTATTGAATATTAAAAGAATGGCAATTATTTTGGATCAATTTTTAATATGGGTTCTTAGACTTAATAAGTTTTGACTAAAATTAAGTTGATTAATTGTGTTTTTGATCCAAAATTTGAAATAAATTTAATTTTGAATATTGGTATGTTTATATATATTTTGAGATAAATTAATTGAAACAACATACCGCCAAAGTGGTCCCTCTTATGGAAATTAATTTGTTTTAAAATATAAAAAGTTGTGTGCTTGTAACTTATATGACTATCTGACCTGCCTAAAGGAAGTCAATGTTTAATAGAATTGCAAGTGCACCCGTAGTAATAAACGCATGACGATTATTTGGTTTTACATGTGAATGATAAATCGACCCAAAGAAAGGTTTATTATTTGATATGTTCTTATTGTCAATGTTTGATTACTACACCAAGATGCCACTTAGTAGTTAATGTTTTATCCAAAGATGAAATATTAATGGCTTGCCCGGTATCTTGAGATGGGGTTTACCTTTATTTGAATTTATTATTATTGTTTTGAGACTTATGTGAGCTTGTTTATTTTTTGTTTTGTTCTCATTCAGCTATGAATAATCCTGCTAATATTACTGCCAACATCAATTCCATTCCTATGCTTAATGGCACTAACTTCAAGTCATGGAAAGATAATCTCTTAATAGTACTTGGAGTAATGGATCTCGACCTTGCGTTAAGGAATGATTCTCCTTCACCTTTTACTGATAAGAGTACCTCTGATGACAAGAGGGAGATGGAAAAGTGGGAGAAATCAAACCGCATATGTATGATGATCATGAAAAAGCCATTCCAGAAGCATTCAAAGGCACAATATCTGAAAAGATAACTAATGCTAAGGAGTTCCTTGATGAAATTGAGAAAAGGTTTGTTCAGAATGAAAAGGCATAAATAAGTACACTCTTGACAAACCTGATCTCAATAAAGTATAAGGGTAAGGGTAGCATTAGGGATACATCATGGAGATGTCTCATCTTGCTTCCAAATTAAGAGCACTTAAACTATACCTCACAGAGAACTTGTTAGTGCATTTGGTTTTAATATATCTTCCGACACAATTTAGCCAGTTTAAAGTGAGTTATAATTGTTAGAAGAAGACCTGGTCTCTGAATGAGCTCATCTCATACTGTGTTCAATAAGAGGAAAGGCTGAAGCAATATAAGATTGAGAATGCTCACCTAGCCTTAACCCCTAAGAATAGGAACAATGATAACAAAAGAAAAAAGGGACAAAGAAGCTGCAGATACAGTGCTTTAGAAGAAACAACCAAAGAAGTCAGATGCACCGAATGGTAATGGTTGTCACTTCTGTGGAGCTATAGGGGCATTATAAGAAGCAATGCCCCAATTATCATGCTTGGCATGCAAAGAAAGGTGTGCTTCTTAATTTGGATTGTTCTAAGGTTAATTTAACTTTAGTACCTGTACACACTTGGTGGATAAATTCTGGTACAACAACTCACATCAATGTGTCCATGCAAGGTTGCCCCCATTGCCAAAAACCAAGTGATGGTGAAAGATATATCTATGCAGGTAGCAGCAAGACAGTTGAAGTTGAAGTAATTGGAAAATTTAGATTATTATTAAAGACTGGATTTTATTTGGATCTTAATGAAACATTTATTGTACCTTCATTTAGATGGAATTTGATTTCTATTTCTGCTTTGGACAAATCCGATTACTCTTGTTCATTTAGAAATAAGAAATTTAGTTTGTTTCATGATTCAATATTAGTTGGATCTAGTTCTTTATCTGTTTATGATCATCTTTACTTGATTGATAATATTACTTCATTTAATGAATTCTTACAAGTAAGTACACGAGGTACAAAAAGAAAATTAACCAATGAGAATTCAGCTACATTATGGCACAAGAGATTAGGTCATATCTCCAGACGGAGAATGGAGAGAGTTGTGTTAGATGAAATTCTAAACCCTTTAGATTTTACAGATTTTGATGATTGCATTAACTGTACAAAGGGGAAACAAACCAATAAAAGGAGATTTGAAGCCAATAAGACTTCAGACGTCTTAGAACTTATACATATAGATATTTGTGGATCTTTCCCTATAGTTGCTTGGAATGGTCAACATTATTTTATAACGTTCATAGACGATTTCTCGCGATATGGCTATCTATATCTCATTCGTGAAAAGTCACAGTCTTTGGACATGTTAAAAAATTATAAGGCTGAAGTTAAGAACCAACTCAACAAAATGATTAAAAGCATCAGATCTGATCGTGGTTGTGAATACTATAGCAGATATGATGGTTCAGGTGAACAATATCCACGACCTTTTGCTAACTTCCTAGAGGAATACAGTATCGTCCCACAATACACCATGCCGTGTTCACCCACTTTGAATAGTGTTGCTGAAAGACGAAACGGGACGCTTAAAGACATGGATGAGGAGTATGATTTGTCATTCCACCTTACCAAAATCACTCTGGGGAGAAGCACTTAAGACTACAGCATATATCCTTAATATGGTTCCAACTAAAGCAACTAACAAACCCCCATATGAGCTTTGGATGGGTAGGAAGCCTAGTTTAAAGCATTTACATGTGTGGGGATGTCCAGCTGAGGCAAGGCCTGAAGAAACTGGACTTAAGAACAGTGAGTTGCTATTTTAGGGTACTCTGAAAGATCGAAGGGTTACAAGTTTTATGATTGTAAACCCTTAAAAATTTCATAATTCTTATAAAATAATCCTAAAAGTTAAACACCGGAATTGAAACCCTAAAAATCGAACCAAGTTAAAACTTAATTCCAAATAAGATCAAAAACGAGATTTCTTAATTTGAGAAAAAGAAAACCCACAAAAACAAAATAAGAAAATCCAACTATCGGTTGAATCAGCATCCGTACATCAATCAAATTACCTATTCGATTCCTAACACGCAAATCAAGATAATATGTCTAAATAACGCTCGATAACGAAATGCTAAGATCTTAAATCCTTTAGTGGATTTTAGAATAAAAAATTTCAATTTTCACCAAAAGTCAAACTGAGTCAACTCATAATCCTAGACTCGGTTACACGATCCCGTGAACTGAAAACTATTAAATAATCACAAATAAAATGAGATAAACCATAGATATCGAACTAAAAATATAATACGATAAAAACTCCAAAATTATATGATCTTGCGAATAACTCAACAAAAATCGGAAATCAAACCGAAACCTTAAAAGTCAACAAAGAATACAAACAAACCCTAATGTTTAAGATCCAGCAATCCTGCGCTCTTAAACCCTAAACAACGAAATAAAAATAATTTTTGATAAAAGTTCGTAATAATATAGGGAAGCTTAAAAATATTAGATTCGCAAAATTCTAGTGTCATTCGAATCCGAACGGGATCAATTTTCAAAAACCGTGCCCCGACACACCGAATGGCAAAAATATTCCGTTAATACCAATAGACTCATAAAAATATCAGTTTTAGAATTTTTCGGTAGCTAAAAATTATAGATATTGCATTATTACACGTATTTTTATTACTACTAGTATTTTAATTATCTAGTTTACTATTCATAGTACTTTTCTACTATTTATTACTATTCATCTATCTCTATTTTTTCTTACTACCTATTCTTACACCTATATACATATTTCTTATAATTTTCTTTTCCCATAAAAATTTTACACCATATATTACTAAACTTCTCTCACACTTTTCTTCTAAAATTAATTTTTCAGTCAAACTTCTCTCTCTCTTCTTCAGTTGCTGTCCACTCCCCTTCTCTCTTCATCTTCATTTAATTTCTTTTTCAATTAATTTAATTAAATCTAATTTTCACTCCAAAATTCTATAAATACCCCATTCCTCCTTCATTCTTTCACACAATTCATTTCACTACAAAAACTCTCTCAAAATCTCTCCACAAATCCTCTCTTCAAGAGTTCTCTCCACCAAAACTCTCTTAAACCAATTCTTCACAAAAATCATTCCTTATACACAAACTTTCTACCACATATCACTACTCACATAATACTCCTTTCATCTACCATATTCATACCACATAAACACTTTAGGTAAACTTCTTTCAACTATTTATTTACCCATGTCATGTAACTTAACATGACTATGGTGTTGTTTTGAAACTCATATGAGTAGTAAAAGCAACAACATATTCATGTTTTGTTCTTGCACATGAACTTCCTATTTTATTATGATGTCATGTTGATTTTATTATTCATATCTAACTAAATATATTTATGTATTTATATATAATCTTTAGAGCATATAAGCTTACTTGTTATTTATTTAATTTCGTGCTTTGCAATTTATTTATTTCATGCTATTTCTTTAAGACTAGTCTTTCTAGTTTTAGACTTGTCCATATCAAGTCAAAACAACATTTTCTTTATTTTCTTTATCATTTTGGGACTAGTCTATTCTTAGTCCCGGGATACGTTGATGAAGCTAAGGCTCCCAATACTTGACCGGGATACCTTGATGAAGCTAAGGCTCCCAATACTTAACCGGGATACCTTGATGAAGGTAAGGTTCTCAATACTTGATATTTTATTATCTTGCTTATTATTATTTGTTTCTAGTATTTTCTCATGTTCTTATTATTTTATATGCTCACAATACTTGCACCTACATAATGATATTGCCTCAACTCATTTAAAAGCAGAATTTTACTTTATTAAAGGAACTTAAAACTAAATTTTCTATTATGTGACTTGTCACAAAATAATGGAGTTATTATTAACAACATAGAAATAGAGTTTTCTCAAAGTTTTCTTAAATAACAAATATAGTTTTACCAAGGAATATAAGAAATAAATGCTTTCTTTGTATATTATGGTAACCTAAGTTTTAGTAAAATAATTTGTTAGTTTTCAAAGTTCTCACAAAAAGCTTAAAGATTAAAACTCTTTTCAACTCCATGACAAAACCAATGAACAAACTAGTTTTCAAAGTTAAGATAAAAATCAACTCATAAAATTATAAACCCACTTAGAAAAATAATGATTTTCAAGTTTCTAAAGAATGAACTTATTTCCAAAGAATACAAAGTATGATAAGATAAAAAACAAAGGGTTTTATCAAATAAAAATGATTCTTTCCAAATAAAATAGAGGAAATGAAATATCAAATTTTGAAAAACAAGAACTTGTATTTTAAACAAGAAATATATGAAGAAAAACTAGTTTTCTAAAACCATTCTACATACAAATTTATAAATAGGTTTTCAACAACTTAATACACTTTTGATAAATTTGATCTTTTATGAAAGACTAAAGTTAAAGGAAAATTTACTTGTTTTTGGACAAAGAATGAAGAAAATAAATTAAGAATATACTCATTTATATAATAACCTATGAAAATATAAAGTTTCTTCCAAATACTTGAAAAGAAATTTATCAAGATAAGTTTTAACACTTTAAAGAGAATTGTTTTATGAAATAAATTGTTGAGACACTACCATTAGAATTTTTGCATATAAAGTGAGCTTATTTATATACTCAAGGGATTTATCAATTATGTATGTGTGTGTGTGTATATATCTATATTTTTACTAAAGGATTTTTGAATGAAGTTAAGTTAGAAAATAGTTTTGCAAAAATCTAGAAATATTCGTTTTAAATCTGTACCCAACGTTTTCGAAACCTAAATGACCTTATATGATAAAGATAACCTTAGAAATGGATAGATCTTTTCGAATAGGTAGAAAACGGTATATTATATGCGAAATTCCGAGTTAAAATGAGCAAGTTATGGCCATTTTAAATTGGAATTTCATTCTATACGAATTTGACAAACATAGTGAAATAGAATTTAAAAGTTTAAGTGGAATTTCTACGAAATACTCATCCCGGCTATTTCTTTTGTTTAGGTGACGAAGGATACGATAATACTCTATCCGAGGATTACTACAACTAAGAAGATCGCGAATGGACGAGTGAGTTATTCCTCTTAATTTCGTTACCTTGCTTGTGATTGTAAAGTAGTGGCATTAGCATACTAAGAAAAGATAAAAATGGATATGTATAGGAATTCGGGGATATGTATATATGTGATTCTTTGTTTATGCGTGAAATGAGAATTAAGAATATCGCAACTTCAAACTGCTTGTTTAAGTGTTTTTGTTTATTTACTTGTATGACTGTTTATTTGCTAAATTGATTGATCGCCCCCTAATAAACCTTAATAAGGTTTGGCTTTTGGAAAATAAAAAGGTCATGCATAGCATCCATCGAGTCACATCTCTTTCGGAAAGCTGCTATTCTTACGTGTAGAGTTGGATTGGCTGTTATCGTGCTGTGACACGGGCCATGTTCCTTCCTAGAGAATCCAAATCGCAAGAGGAATGCGACTCTAAGTTTGGAGCCGAGCCAACCGAACGCTTTGGGTAGAGACCTAGGGACTAGCAGTAGAAGATCGAGGATCTTCATCACCGATTCCCAAACCTTCGATACGAAGGGGTAAATCCGTTCTATATATGGTTTTTGGATAACTATATATATATATATATTCGTAATCACGTGATTGTTGCATTGTATGCATAGCATATGTGTGAAAATCTAAATGAACTTGTTTGAAAACATGGTGTGAATGAAAAGGAATATCTCACTAAGCTAGTTGTAGCTTATACTCCTATAGATTTAGTTGAAACAGGTATACCAGTGGCTTAAATTAAGGATCATGACATTAAGGAAGTCATTGAAGGATGTTAAGCTTCTATGAAGGAAATGGAAACATGAGATGAAGTAATTTTGTAAGGTTCTTTATATGTAATGAATTCTATCTTAGTATTTTGGAGATTCTAAGATATATATTTATTTGAAGACAATAGAGGGATATGCCCCTAAGAATTGTAATTTAATATGTTTATGTTTTATGATAAGTATTTTCTTTGCCTTGTTACTTAATTATTATCAATATAAATTGCGGTACTCCGATGCGTTCCCCTAGTTATGATGTACGCCTTGTACATGATATGAAAGCCTTTGTGTGAATGAGGTAGTCATTTCTAGGCTTTAGTATTATGTACGACGGACTGCTACGTTTAGGGTACCTCTCGGGGCGTGACAATGATCCCACAACTAAGTCGATATTTGAGTCAGGAAATGCTCGATTCTTTGAGGATGTTGAGTTTGCAAGGGGAGATATGGTTAGAGACATTGTTTTTGAAGAGGAATACATTGATATTCCCATAGGTGTTCTTGAATTATGTCAAGATTTTGTTCCTGATCTTATTCAAAACACAATAGACTTAGACAATGGTGGAAATCCCGTTCAAGAGACTATTCTGGAAGAACAAACTCTACCACCTTAAGAATCTATGCCATTAAGGAGATCCACTAGACCGAAAAAAAAAAAGTACGGTGCCAGATGATTACATCGTATTTCGTCAAGAACATGAGGTTGACATTGGAATGATGGAAGATGATCCGATTAGCTTCCATCAAGTTATTGAAAGTTCTAACTCTCAAAAGTGGATTGATGCCATGAATGAAGAGATAAAGTCTATGAAGGACAATGACGTTTGGGATCTTGTCCCATTGCCAGAATGTACGAAGCCCATTGGTTGCAAATGGATATTTAAGACCAAGAGGGATTCAAAAGGTAATGTGGAAAAGTACAAGACTCGTCTTGTTGCAAAGGGCTTTACACATAAAGAAGGCATCGACTATAAAGAGACTTTCTCACCAGTTTCTTCGAAAGACTCTTTTAGGATTATAATGGCATTAGTGGCACATTTCAATCTTGAGTTACATCAGATGGATGTAAAGACCGCTTTTCTCAATGGTAACATTGATGAGACGATCTATATGGTACAACCAGAAAACTTTGTGTCGGGAGATCCAAAGAATATGGTTTGTAAACTTAAGAAATCCATCTATGGACTTTAGCAAGCATCTCGACAATGGTATTTCAAATTTCATCAAGTGATCGTCTCATTTGGTTTTAAGATGAATTTAGTTGATGGTTGTATATACCATAAGTTCTATGGGAGTAAGCACATTTTCTTGGGCTTATATGTTAACGATATTTCGCTTACCAGCAACGATATAGGCTTATTACATGAAACCAAGAGATTTCTAGCTAAGAATTTTGAGATGAAAGATCTTGGTAATGTTTCTTTTTGTGTTAGGAATACAAATACACCAAGATTGCTCTCATGGTGTTCTTGGATTATCTTAAAAGAGCTATATCGAAAAAGAACTCAAAAGGTATGGCAGGCAAGATTATAGATCGAATGATACCCCAGTGGCTAAAGGAGACAAATTTAGTCTCAGTTAGTGCCCTAAGAATAATTTTGAGGAAAAAGAAATGCAAAAGATTCCTTATGCATAAGTGGTAGGGAGTCTAATGTATGCTCAGGTTTGTATGCATCCAGATATTATGTACATTACAAGAATGTTAGGCAGATACTTAAGTAATCCAGGATCAGACCATTGGAAAGCAGCTAAATGGGTCTTGCGATACTTACAGAGAACAAAAGATTACATGCTCACTTATCGGAAGTCAAATCAGATTGAGATCATTGGGTATACTGATTCTGATTTTGCTGGATGCGAAGATAGTATGAAATCTACATCAGGCTACGTCTATCTACTAGCTGGAGAAGCAATCTCTTGGAAGAGTATAAAACAATCTCTTGTTGCCTCTTCTACTATGGAAGCAAAGTTTGTAGCATGTTATGAGGCGTCAAACATGGAATATGGTTGCGAAATTTTGTCACACGGCTGCGCATAGTAGATACTATTGATAGATCACTTAAGTTATTTTGTGACAATAAATCAGTAGTTCTATATTCCAACAATAACAGGAGCTCGACGAAGTCAAAATATATAGACATCAAGTTCCTAGTTGTAAAAGAAAGAGTTCAAAGTAGACAGTTGTCTATAGATCATATAGGAACAAACTCCATGATTGTAGATCCGCTTACTAAAGGACTGCAACCCAAGGTGTTTCATGAGCACACTGCTCATATGGGTGTCATGTCCTTAAGTGATGTTTAGTTTTAGTGGGAGTTTGTTGCTTTGAATGCGTTTATGTCATGGACAAACTTTAACTAGTTGTTTTCGGTTTACTATGTTTTAAGGATATTTTCTGCATAAATAAATTTTTTGTTTGCTTATACTTTGATTTTGGTTTATGGTTTGATCTCACTAAGGTTTATGGTGGATCAGTAGGAAATAGACATGTTAAGATCACATTGCATGAAATTTCCTTGCTACACATCTATATCATGATCCATGTCATTCAGTTGTGTCGATATTGTGACCATTGATGGGTTGAGTTACAATAAATGTAATGAATACCGCTTTGATCCTATGTTGATATAGTTGATGGACCGAATTGGGTATAGATACATATTGGTTGTGATGGCAAATTTGAGCTCGTATGGTTGTCTTTTGGCAAAACATAATTATAAGGTTACACATGTAGTCCAAGTGAAAGATTGTTGGATCCTTAATCCAACGTTAGCCTTATATGTGAAATAATTATGTGTTACAAGCTGTCACATTAAATTAAACTCAATTAAAAGTGATCAATAAGGTTTAGGTATTTGGGTTTTAATGTATCTAATAAGGTATGGCCCTTTTATGTGTAGAGACTTTATGCGTAATATCTATTTTTATAATGGACTAAAATAGGAACACCAAAAGATAACAAAACGTTATCTCTATAAATAGTAGTTATGGTCCTCAAGTCACACATATAACTTTTAGTCTCTTCTAAATCCCATCATTAGAGAGTGCAGAGAGAAAACTAAAGGGATCTCTTAGAAAAAACCTATTGATCTAAAAGGCCAACCGCACGGCTCTAAAATCATTGATTGCTATGGATTCAGGTATGCTTCCGCTTATGTGTTTATATATATATATATATATAAATTTGTAATTCTTAATAGTTAAATATGAACGATCCAGGGTTTTTATATGTGATGGTTTTCACAAAAGGTTAATCTAGATCTAACATGATATCCATGCATTTATCAAAATTACGGTGATATATAAAACCATAATGCCCTAATCTGAACGCAGTATAACCTGCCACATGTCTTCACTAGATAAAAACATGCTAAGGCTCTGATTCCACAAATCCACAAAGATAACCATATAACTTCAAATGCTCACATATAAAGGTACTTTGTTTAAAACAGTTTCACCATAACAAATCTTCTGAGTAATTTAGTTGGCATAAACCAAAAGACCAATTTAAATCAAACTTATAACATCATAAAAATTCTCATAGAATTTCATAATCATAAGACTATTTAAAATTTATTAACAGTCTTTAGCTCTTGTTTTCTTGAATCCAACATATCTAAGAATCAACAAAAAAGTCAAGTCCACTATCATCCTTCTCATTGCCCACATAGACATCATATCCAGATAAATTGAACACTATAGGGATCATCACCTGTTCCTAAAAAAGATAAAAGAGTGATTACAAAAGCCCAGTGCGCCATACCATAAACACATGTGCATGAACAATCAACATATAATCCACATGCATCATAATGTCATATGCAACAAGCACAAGTTTTTATTTTAATTAGCCAAGCAAACAACATAGGTTAGATCCATATGCATCTAATCCTAAACCCGAAGTAACTCATAACCACGTCAAAATAACCATATAGAAAACAGTAATATATACATGTACTGGTGTTGGGAACTCTCCACAGACCTTGGGTACTGTACTTGCACTACTCTTAAACTACCGGAATCATTTTTATGCACGACTCCACTGGAGACAACGCCACACACAAATCATTAAGGCGCTATCCTAGTTGTCACAGTCCAAGAGTTAAGGACCTTATGGGGGTGTTTAATTTGGACATATAAAGTTATGAGTGGCATCAGCAAATGGTTTATTCGAAGTGTGAGTTGTATCTGAAGGTAGGTCTAGCCTCCCGCGATCAAACTGGTTAGGAGCTGATGCCACTTTCCTAATGAGGTCAAGGCAGGTCGAAAACCAGTTGTAATAGTTGAACCTCCCAAACATATTGGAGACTGTGGCAAAGCCAAGAGGGCGATCCTTATGACAATTTGGGGCTTGAAACATACCTGAGAAGTCACGAAAGAAAAGGCTGGCTCGTCATCTAGATTAGCAACAAACCATGATATGAGGGATAGTTGACTGCCGTACGGGAACTCTTTGAGGGGTGAAACTCCTATCTTATGACAATTAGTATCAGAGCTTAAGTTCTCAACTCCATCAGACCGCTTAAATGCTACCTAGAGTTCTTAACGATGTGTAATTCTTGTTTCTGATGCGGTTCATGTGGGTAAAGCTCAAGAGGAGCAACTACAAAAGAAAGGACATTGTTGCCAGAAGACAGTTGTGTCGTGAGTCATGGAGACAAGATTTAACCCTAATCTTGTTATCACTTTAACTCGTGTAGATGAAGCTCAAGCGGAGTGGCCACCAAAGAGAGGACTTCACTGCTTGAGGACGGCCATGTTGCGAGTTGGGTTGATGCAAGATCTTATACTTAAACCCCATTACTGAGCAACTTAACAAGAGGCAATCTCAGAGGATGGAGGAATGATTGAGGGCGAGAGGAAGCTTAAAGTCCTAGTGAGATGCTCTTGGGTGTGTTGATAATGGGGGTGGAGAAGGGGTGAGAGCTTGAGAGTGAGTAGTGGTAGCAGCGGATTTACCTTATGACGTGGACATCATGAATTTAAGTGGGGAAAGGTATCACGATTCAAGAGTTAAGGACCTTATGGAGGTGCTTAACTTAGACTTATCGAGTTATGAGCGACATTAGCATAAGGTTTGTTTAGGGTGTGGGTTATATATGAAGGTGGGTTTAACCTTCTATGAACAAACTGGGTGGAAGTTGATGTCGCTTTCCTGATGAGGCAAAGGTAGGCCGAATCTAATTGTAATAGTTAAACCTCCCAAACATATATGGGATCATGGCAAAGCCAAGAGGGTGCTCCTTATGAGAATTGGGGCTCGAAATAAACCTGGGAAGTCAGGGAAGATAAGGCTGGCTTGCTATGTAGATTAACAACAAATGATGATATGAGGAATTGTTGAGTGTCGTACGGGAACTCTTTGAGGGGTGAAAGTCCCATCCCGTGACACTAATAGAACAATCTTACCGATCCACTAGATCCAGCTATAGACAAGCAGCAAATTAAATTTAAAAGTCGGATAGAAATTAATCAATATATAATTACTAACCCTACAATCACAAGCAACAAGTAAGGTAAGGTCATACATAAAATCACTTTTGGAATATAAAACCTAATTTAACCAATAACACCTTATCATAATAAAAACTCCATCAAAATATGTTTTCATAAGAATATTCATAATTTTATTATCACCAAAACCCTAATTTAAAAAGAATTACAAACCCTAAATAAAAAACAATTAAAAATTCATAGATTCATACACACCTTTCTCCTTTGATCGTAAATCTACAAAATCCCAAACACAACAAATTAAGGTTTTCCTCTAATTATGCAAAAACTTGATTCCCTTTCAAAATCTACTAAGAAACTTAGGAAAATATTACACTTTTAAATCATTAAAAGAAGAGAAAAGGATTAATCTTACTTGTTTTCCTAATTTTTCTTCCTCTTGATTACAGAACACTAAATCTCCAACAAGATTAGGGTTTTTCTCTAAATCTCTTCGAAACCAAAAGAAAACTTTAGGAAGAGATCATTTCCTTTAAATCTCTAAAGAATTGAAAAGGATTAACTCAACTTGATGTTGATTCTTGATTCTTGATCTCCATTGATGATAAGATCATAAACAGGAAGGTTTTGAGATATTTCTACAACTCATGAATGATTTTGAAGTAAAAGTAATAGACTAGGTTATAAAAAAAACTTGAAAAACACATCTATATCCATGTAGGAAAGGCTAGAAAGAAGGCCGGCAGCCTAGGAACAAAAGCTGGTAGCCTAAAACACAAAGGATGATTATGTGGCCATGTAGGCCAGCCTGATACCAGTAGTATACAGGACATAAGCCGGTGGTGTAGAAGCTAATGCTGGTGACCTTCCAGGTAGCGTTCAACAATGACTTATTGCATTTAATCACGTGTCTATCATTTGACAAAACATATAATTATACATTAAGGTGGACCATAAAACCCTTATATTTTTAACCAAATGACACTTTACCCTTCCATATAAATTATTTATCTTTATATTACAAAAATAATTCCAAGCAAGGCATAAAAGATATCATATCATAAACAGATCACATGCATATTATAATATTAACATACTATAAATAATATATAATATATATAATATGTAAGCATGTAAAATACAATACATATTATATCTTTTTATATTCATATTTATTTAATCAATACATATATGCTACATAAAAGTGTGCACAGTATGACATCGTATATAATATATCATATATATTTATATGTATATATATTTTTTACGTGAAAAATTACAATTGTTAATGGTCTAATCTACAACAATGTCCTCCCGAATCAAGTCCAACCCATGAACTAATTAAGCCAACCACTTGGGTCAAGGCTTTGTCCATATTTACCGTAGCCTATAAAGACCCATCCAAATACCCTTTGCCCCAACTATGCATCTAATCAACCCCTCCATTGGTTAATCAACATCTTGTTTGTTGTCCATGGGCATATTTTCCCTCGGTTGGCTAAGCATGTTCAAAAAGTAGATTAGTGGGTTCATTTCATGTCCACCATAGCTGTTGCCAACTGTCTACTCAGTTGCTATCCTATAATCACACGGCGCACTCAATCATCAAAGGTCAAGCAACTATAAATAGACCTCTTATATTCATGGGAACGATAATGTTGCAAAAATTGTTCTCCACATGAATAATTGGCCTGTCGATCAATATGATCATTGACTTAAATATTGGAGTAGTCGCTTTGACTCATCATAAACACTTGAGAGCTATAAGTGACCTTCTGACTTGGCAAGCCAACCCTTAAAGCCTAGCACTTGGTAAGGTTGACTTAGAGGACCCGACACACACCCCCATGTTCTCAACAATTGCTCCAAACTCCCTATTAACACTCATAATAGCAGAAGGTCCTCCTATTAATACCCTTTTTCCAAGCTTTTGAAGACAAGTATGTCAAACCAATAACTTACCTATATCATCTTCATTTACTTCCTACCCAAAGCGTCAGAGTTAGAGGTATAACCAAGGCGAATTTAGGATAGGTTTTATAGAACCCGAACCTTATATCTTATAGGCCACCTAAAACACATCTCAAACTCTATAGGGTTTTTATCCTTAAGCTCCAAACTTGGCCAGTAGACCTTATATGGTACTCAAACCCAATATTTTCATTACAAATTACTATCACTAAATATTGAAATAAATATGATAATTGTATAAAATAACGTAGAAACCCAAACAACGTAACTATAATAAAAACACATATTTAGAAAATTTAGAATATCCATAGCATCTCAAAGTAATGCACTTCATATCCTATTAATTTTACTAAATATTTAGAAAAGGAAATTAAAAACGAATAATTGCATAAAATTCCTCAAATATGAGCAACATAGAAATATAATTCACAAAAACGAATTGGCAATTCAATTTCATCAAACTTCATATGAAGAAATCAAGATAACAAGAAACAACATCACTTACAATTCAATGTTCCAAACCTAATGTTAATATCCCAAACCCTAGCCATCGAATCCATACAGAGTCCTACCTTACCTCTTAAGAGCATATACCACATCTATAGCCATAACAGTCTTACGCATTACGTGCTCAGTGTAGGTGACAACATCACATATCATGTTCTCTAGAAAGATCTTAAGAACACCTCATGTCTCCTTGTAGATGAGACCACTAATACACTTGACACCTCCTCTATGAGCTAGACGATGACTGGCGACTTGGTGATACCCTAAATATTGTTGCACAACACTTTATGGTGATGTTTTGCTCCTTCCTTACTAAGTCTCTTGCCTCCTTTACCACGACCAGATATTTTCTATTATTATGATTTTCTAATTAGGGTTTTCTATTACGTGAGTGAATTTATGTTATGTTTGGCAACTTTTTTTAAAGTGGAACTGGATGAAAAGGGACGGAAAGAAAAGAGTGGAAATGGAAATGAGTAGAAAGTTTGTTTTATGTTAGGTAATTTATAAAGAAAATAGAAGGAAAAGAAAATAAATGAAGTTAGTGATTAATAAAATTACCTCGTGTTTGATTTTAACTTTTCACTTATAAGGAGCGAAACATAATTTCATCTTACTGTTCAAATTTTTCGCAGCTTTTTACCCCGATTTTGAAGAGAAAATATTGGACCAAGTTTTTTGCACTGTCCTCCATTTTTAGCTACTTTCATTTGATTTCTACAATTCCCAAACATTAGTTTTCCACATTTTTCCTCCATCTTCTATGGACTTCCTTTTGCTTCCACACCCTTCTACTATTATTAAACACAGCGTTGGTCGAATACAATGAAGCTGTGGTGGGGTAATAGAGGATGTTTGATTTTTTTGTGTATTTTTTTATTTATTTTTAAAGATGGTTTTAGGAGATAAAGTGGAATTTGAACTGTTGGATTGGATTTGGTTTTAATGAACGCATTAAATGATGATCCGTGGGCCATAGTGTTCTAAGTTCGGCGAGCATTTGGATTCTTGGTCAATTTCATTCAAGAAGGCCATTATAAATGAAAATTGAAAAATAAAAATGAAAACTCGGTATTTTTATTTTATTTTAGTTCATATTTTAATTTAACTTTTATTTTTAACTTGTTTACATGTTTTTAATTTTGTCCCATAACCTTATCCAAACCTTATAAAGTTTCAAAATAAAATCCCAAAACTCATCCAAAACTTTATAGGGTAATTATTGGGTTAGGCGGATCAAATACAGGATAAAAACCCGCTCGGTTACATCCCTAAATAAAGTGGTCATACCAAACAACTAGGGATGTAACCGAAAACATCGTTATAGGATTTCTAACCCGCCCAATCTGTTAAAAACCCCATAAGGTTGAACTCTATAAGTTTTAGGATGAAGTTTGGATATATAACAAAAATCTTATAGGGTTATAGGATTAGGTTTTGATCATATAAAAAACCCAATGGATACCCAACAATCCAGTATTATAATTTAAAAAATAAATAAGTAAAAACATTAATAAAAGGCTAAGGAAAGAAAAAAAGACACAAAAGAGTTACCATCCTTTTTACCTCATAAAGATGATTTTTCTTTTATGTCTACTAGACTAGTTGTAAATTTTAGAAATTTTTATTAAATTTTTTTCAAGTCATGATTGTTGTAGAGATTCATATGATTTGTTGTCTGTTATATTTTAGTCCTAGCAGGAGATTTAATTTAACCATGTTTTTAAGATATTATATGGTGACAAAAGTAATATATTTATGTGTTTAAATGTTGTATAAAAAATATGGTCTACAACATTTTCTATCAATACCACATGCATCTTTTTTATTTTTAAATGTATAGAAAACTTGTGTTAGAAGCACCGAGTTTTCTTAAATTTATTATTAAAATTTGAAAATAGGTTAAAAAATAGGGTTATAGGGTTGAGTTCTGGGTTCTGAACCAAACCCCTTAAGGCGAGTTTAGATATAACATCGAAACCCTATGGGGTTGTCACGCCCCAAAGTGTGCCCTACACGTGACAGTCCGCCACACTCAACATTTAATCTCAAGTAAGACAATTTAGTCTTCCCATGAGTTTAAACATCGTGTGTAAGGCTCGCTCTCAACGCTTATAGACCATACTTTGCTTCGTAGTAGCTTAAAGAGACATACACAGCAGCAAGAATGTAAATCATAACCGTCTTACAGATAATTATTCTATTACATGATCTAGGGGGCATACCCCCGATAACATCAACGACCACATCTCGAGCCCACAAATTTCCTTGCATTAACCTTTGAATACCAGTTCGGAAAATAGGATTAGAGCCCATTTCTAATCTTAGGCCCCGGCCTCATCAAAAGCTCCTTAGTATCTAAGAGCCATACCTGGTGTACACGGGTCCTCGGAGAAAGCCAAAGATACTCATACTGCAACAGGAAACTATAGGGGTATAAGCTACACTAGCTTAGTGAGTGGAACTTTCGAATTACAATTAATACAATACATTCAACCAAGTGATTAAGCAACCAAGTGAAATGCATCAACAAGTGAGTTTAGCAAACATATGACCAGTCGGAAATCATATGTGGATGGACTTGCGCCCTCCATCTCGGGTTAGCAGATTTACGAATCCTGCGGTACGACGCCGTTTAAGCTCACGGTCAACTGACAATATTTTGTTTTATGGATCACAATTAATCAACAAGTATTCGTTTTATGGATCACGATTAACCAACAAGTATTCGTTTTATGGATCACGATTAACCAACAAGTATTCGTTTTATGGATCATGAAAAACCAACCAATGCTAATGCTCCATCCCCATCGTGTTATGAATGAATCCAATTACAATTGAGTCAAATATTCATTAATTCAATTCTTTTAGGTGGCCAACAATTATTCGCAGACATTCAATACCAAATACTGGATAGTCAATCAATAGCTTAACACCCGGTTCCGATAATTCTTAAGGTTCATTTCACACTTCAACATCAGACAATTTATAATTCCCAAATAACCCCATCATACATATTCATTCCTTTTTATCTTCACCTAGCAACTAGTGCGACTATCATTACAATCACAAGCAATAATTGAAATCGGAAGAGGAACTCACTCGGCCATGGTACGCCGGTCTCTTAATAACGATGGTCGGGTGATACGGTATCGTCGTACTCGGGTTCACCTACCAAATAAGAATAGTCTAATAAGAATCTCATCACTAAACTAAATCAACTATGTATCTAAACTACACAAAATCGGAATTCTCGCTATTTGCGGAAGTCCCAACTTAAAACGGCCATAACTCGGTCATTTTAACTCGGAATTTCGCAAATTTTATATCGATCTCTATCTACTTCGAAAGATCTACCTATTTCTAGTATTATTTTCAAGTTTTGAAAGTAGTAAGGCCACGGAACAGTGGGATCAGTTCTGTTCTGTTACTTTCCCGATTTCGAAAAATTGTATCGTTTTTGATAAAAATGTTCCTAGTTGATGATTCATGCATGAATGGTATAGGAATGAATTACTAACATGAATGCCATGTCATGAACTTAATATATGCATGGTCATAATGATTTTGTGATAATAAACTCTTATGAATTCCTAAGTGTTAGAAAGTTCCATAAAGGTTATTTCTTAAGAAGCTATTCTTCCACTTCATGCTCCTTAGGGTTTCTTTGACTTTTAATCTTGTAACCCACTTGTTATCTATCTAAAAATAAGTCCTCAAGGTCTATAATAGTCATGGCCTTCATTCATGCATAAAAATCCACATTTTTCATTTGATAAACATCTTTTTAAACTAGCTACTTGTAGAAATCCGAATTTTGTAAATCTCATTTCCTTGCATTTTTCTTATGAAAAACTTGTCTAATGCATAAAAATTTGAAGCTCCAATATATATATTATCTAAGGACTTCATTTAGCTTATAAAACATCCAATTTAGACTTAAATATCAAGTGTTCTTGTAGGCATGAACCTAAGTTACGAATTTTACCCATTGATCAACATACCAATATTTTTCATTCTAACTCCACCACTTGTTTTACCTTCCTATCATGCCTAAACTCATCTAGACTTAGGAAAATTATTCTTTCAAGATATCTACTACACATACCCTTCATTTTCCATATAAAATATGAGTTCAAAAGTGGTTTTGGTGGTCCTTAAAGTAGGGTTTCCATTTCATCCGAATTTTCAACATTTCATATGTGACAAAGTCCTTCCTTTTTCAATGTTCTTGCTTCCTAAATGCAAAGATCCACTATCTAACACCTCTATACATGATCAAGACTACACTTTTATGATCATCAATGCATGAAAATCAAAATAATCATATGAACATGAACATAGATGAAGATGTGAATGTTTAAACTTTAGATCTACTAAATATAATGCATGAATCATGGATCTCATGGCATGAACAACAATAATATATAAGATCTCTACTTTACATGCATGAACTAGAAGATATCTTAACAAAAACTCATTTAAACTTTAGATCCACTTCTTGTGATGGCTTGAGATTCTTGTATTAGTGTTTTCTCATCCCTAGCATTTGCTCATGGGGTTTAAGGTGGAGAACACACAAGAATGGTCTTGCCATTACAAGATTTAGGACTAACAAAGCTTGAAATCATCATCTAATGGATGATTTGAAGAAGAAAAGAAGATGAAACAAGCTTGTGGGAGTGTGCTAGTGTGTGTGTGTCACGGCATAGAAGGGAGGAGGAAGAGAGGTTTTCAACCTTTTGCAATTTTTGAAAGTGAAAAATGAGAAGAGAGAGAGAACATAAGCTTATATAATGAGTGGATTAGGGTTTGATTGAATAAAAGGAGTAAAATAAAACAAGAATGAGGGGGAAATGAGGGAGAGGGGCGCCGGCCAACATGAGTGGAAGGGAGAGAGGAGTTTGAATTTTGATAAAATTTGTAATTTTAAGTAATAAAATGTAATATTTGTAATAATTATTTAGGGAACAAATTTTTCTTGGAAAAGAAAATATAATGAGTAGTTGTAAGGATGTAAGAATAGGGTATGGGTAGTGTGTAGTATAGGTTGTACTTGTGAATAGTAGACAAGACATCTACTTTACCGGTTGTAACGAAAACACGGGAAAAGCTATAACTGTAATTTTTATAGCTCGGAAAATTATAAAATTGATATTTTTGGAATCCTTATAAAATTACGGTTCTAATGAATATTCCGGAACATTTTTTGAATCCGTGGTCCGGGGCACGCTTTTCCGTAATTGAGCTCGGGAAGGCCCGGAATTGAAAAATTCCCGAATTTAAAACTTTCAAAGGTTTAAAATGTACTTTAGAACAATAATTCAAATTCATTTACTTTATAAAATTTCTTTTATTATGAAATAGAAGGAAAGCCGGATCTAGGGTTTCTAGGCTCCTCTCACTAAGCTGGAATCGAACCGATATAGGGTTTTGTTCTCCGGTTTCCAAAGTTCGCCCAAGTACTATCCGATCACTAGGAGAACTAAGGTATATCCTATAAAAATAATAATAATAACAATAATAATAATAATAGTAACAATTTAGGTAACTAATAATATTAAATCGTACTGGAAGACTCACCAATTATCGGTAGCAACGAAATACGAATAGATTTGTAAAATCAGATAATTCTAGCTATTTGAGATTTTGTAAAACTAACAACTTAGAGATCCTTTAGAAGTATGAGTCTAACGGGGTTAAAAACATATTTTTAATATTTCGAATCCCAGGGCACGCTTTTCGAAACTGGTACCTGAACAAATTAGGATAGATCGAAAGTCCGTTGATCTCATCTTTCCCGAGCATCCAAGACTTGATATGAACCGATTACACCCTTTCTCTTGTTCCAACTTCTTGGTTTATGAATACGAGTTTGCCGGACCCAGGTTACTGAGTTTCTTGGGAGTTTTTGGAGACTCAGGTTTCCTAGTTAACCTTCCGGTTTACACCATTGCCAAAATAGAAACTGATATTTCACACTTATATGACTTGTCTGATTAGTGAGTTTTATTTTAAGGTCGACTTTCGTAAGTATCGAATATTTCCCCACGTCCTCGGAATTCTTTTGGATTGAGTTTTATTCCCGAAGCCAATCACTATTCACTCCTTAGCAGTTTATTTTAGGGCTATATTTCATCCGAATTTATAAGTCGGAGTTAAATATGAGATTTGTCGTACCTAAAGGTTTTAGAATGGAAGTATATTGGGTTGCTCTTTTGTTTCTGAGGTTTCTTATTTTTCTCACAACTCAGAATTTCTGGATTCGTTCGGAATTTGGGACTCGTCGAAGTTCGGTTTTAACTCGGAGTGACTTTCAGGGTTTTATTTCCTAAGTTCATCTTTAGAATTATTTGTTGAAATTTTCAAGGGCTTACAGGGGTTATAGGGTCAGGTTTAGTAGACCCTATAAGGTAGTGAATCGGATTTTAAGTTTATATGATCCGTTCAAAACCCGACTCGAATACATCCCTACAAACAACAACCCTAGTACACTCCCAACTGTATGTCTTATTTCACAATTTCACAATTAACCCTAATCGCATGAAAGCCCACCATCGATTTCGAACTAATGATAGTGTGTATAATTCTTTGATTAATTTTGACAATCTTGTACATTTTTTTTCTTTCCTTATATTTTTCTTTCTTTTTTTATAATTTAATTTTTCGCATTAGTCTAAGGCCTGTCACATTAAGAGCTCATGGGTGAATGGATGTTCAGATTCAATGGGTGACAAAAAGTGAACGTACATAAAGAAAATATTTATTGGTTACATGTAATGTGTTTTATTTATATGGCAAAAAAAATGAGTTTTATATATACATAGAATGTAAATATTAATAGAATTTATATATATATATATATAATGCATATAAAATACAAATAGATTGCTATTTTTTTTCAAAAACCACTTTTTTTTTTATTACTATGTACATAGGTAGGTATGCGCGCGCACGCACACACATATATATGCTATGTGTAATATTTTATAACTTTTTATAATACATAAGTTGCATTTGCTTTTAAGGAGATTTTTCATATTTATAATATAATCTAAAGATTCATATATAGAGAAATAATATTATACTTAGATTACATTTTACTAGTTTATAAAAAGACAATGGGAGATGTGTTGTTGCATATAAATCACTTTACATAGTTTTCTTTCTTTTTTTATTTTTATTTTTTATCAATCTAACTTCCTTTTTAACGTACATATCTAGGAAAAATATATTGGAAGGAGATGGGAGTATTTATAAATAAATACGTTATTCGTCATCTTTTTTCACCTCATTTGGTACTAGGGCTGTGCAAAAAAAAAAAAAAAAAAAAGACCGAACGATAAGCCACACCAGATCGGACTGAATCAAATTGAAATTTCGATTCTTTTTTAAAATGGTTCGGTTCACGGTTCGGTTTAGTAAAGAACAAACGGTTCGCAGTTTGATTTGGGACCCTGAACCGAATCGAATCGTTTCACATATTTTTTTAAGAAAAAGTAAACATATATTTTTACTCTTAATTGTTTTATTAAAAAATTAATTCTTTTTAAAATTTGTGACTTAAATATTTATCATTCATGAGAATAAAATTAGATTTGTCATATTATGTTTTAATTGTTAAGGTATCTCTAAATAAGATATATTTTATATTTTAGCATCTAGTATTCTAACTTATGGAATTTTTTTCCGTTTATCTTACTAATTCTATCATTTAGTTACTTATTGATTTATATAATTGATAATATATTAGTTAGAAGCATATAAAGAATTAAATTTTGTGTCTTATATTGGGATAAAGTCTAGTATACCATTTTAGTTTAAAATAATTTTTAAAAAATGAGACTAGTTACAATTATAATTTTATAATGGATGAAATCCCTCATTCCTATAAATTTTACATATTTATTTTATAAATGATTAATTTTAAATATTGTTGTTTATATTTTCATAATTGAAGTTTTTTTTGTGGAATAAATATTTTATTTTATAAATAAAAATGGTTTGAACCGTGAATCGAGTCGTACCGAACCGTTTTTTCAGTTAAAAAAAATTACGAACTGAACCATATGATTAGGTTCAAATTTTTTTTAAAAAATCGAATCATAAAATATGATACAGATCGATTCAAAGCGCAAACCAAACCGAACCGTACCGTGCACACTCCTATTTGATACATTAAAGGCAATGTTGCCATAGTAAATTATGAAGCGAAGCTCGCCTCTCATTTGTCAAGCTACCGACGCAACTTTCGCCTTACATTTTAGCTATATATTCCTGCCCTCTTCACCTTGCATTCCTTGCTTGTTCCCCCATGGGTCCTCTGGTTTTTTATTTTTGTTTTCTTTTTTTATTATTATACTGCGATATTAATTTATTTTAATATTTGTGCTTTTAGATATTTTTCCATAAAGATTGCTCTTGAAAGAGCAATTATGCGTTCTTGTCTACAAGGTTGGTATAAAATTATTTTTATTATTTTATTTGTTATAAAATATGTTTGCTACTTTTATATTATTGTTATGTAATTATAAATGTTTAATATGTAATACATGTATTTAGCTGTGTTTGTTTATTTGTATTATTTATTTCACTTAGATATTAACGTTTATTATACATTATGTATAGTTAAATAATTATCCATGATATTATAGTTATATTTCTTTTATGTGATCACTATATATTTGTCAAGCCCTAAAGGGGGCCTAGAATGATCAACCTATAGTTATCATATCAAGTATGCATCCAAGATATGGGAATTGTTTTGTAATTCAAAGCTTGCAAAACTCGATTTAATATTTGCTACACAAGTTTTAATTTTATGAAAACATTTTTATAGCTAAGGAAATATGAATTCCCATCCTGGCAAATAGTAAAATATGATAGATAAATACATATTACAAGCCTTGAACTATTATCTGACTAAACTAATTTTGGATTTAACTTATACATTACAACAACTCTAACTTAAAACACTAAACATATAAATTACATTTTAAGCAAATCTTCATATCTTTAAGAACTTCACACTTTTTAGCCCATTCCCAACCTAATATATTCTTGCATAGAAACTCAAGGGTATGAGCTAAACCACGGCCCAATAAATAACATGACTAAACTACACAATAAACAAATGTAAATCAATTATTATTAACAAGCGTGTGCAATGCAACAATCAACCAAATGATATGCACTGCTGAGAAGACTGAAATCCAAACCAATGAAGATTTACGCCCTCTTTTGGAGGTTAAAGGGCCAACACAAGTTATTCACACCCAGGAGAAACTGAGAACTAAGAAAAGGGAAATTTTCTCAACTCATTCCCATTTAATATATATATATATATATATATATTATCTCAACTTCACCTTAGAAAGAACTAAAGAAGAAGGATTTCCTTTGAAACTCATTTGTTATATATATGTATATTGCTAACATGATCATGACTTCACCTTAGAACCTTAGAAACTCTCTAAGTACTAACATTCCACAGTCGATATCCACATAGGCGATGTCCTTCGGTGCCTTTTTAGTTCCTAGGGTATTGACAACCCTTTGGCATCTAATTGAAGAAACAAATCCACTAACTTAGCTTAGGACTACCACAGAATCGACATGCTAATACGTGATGTGAACAACATACTAATGCAAATATGTTGTCGTGCAATGCATGCCCATTCAATTACACGGTCAATTAGCATTAAGTTCATTGATTAAAGTGATCAATTAATTAACAAACATGCATCAACAACACCCAATCAATTATTACAAACAATGGTTGATCACTCTTATGTTAGTAATTTATTAATCACACAATCACCAAATAATAACCGAATACTCAATCCCCACACATATTTAATTATGTTTATCTTAAATTTAGGTACAACCACATTATAAGCACAAGCAAGGCGATAGGTTCAATATTACCCACCTGTCATTCAAGCTAGGTCTTAAAAATCCTTTAGGAAATCTAAATCATCATCCCCATCAACATCAAACCATCAACACTATCATCACCGGCATCAAATCATCATCACCCCTTCATATATGAAATCCAAATAGAAATAGAAGGTTGGCTAGGACTAATTTAGATAATAGATCAAAGGCAAAACTTATGTTCGTGAAATTAAACTTATATAAGTAGTTAAATTAATCGTTCATCTATTTCAAACTTATTTTAAAATCCTATTTGATCAGACACTAAGTAAGAACCCCGTCATGGTTGCGAAGATCACCTCGCCAAGATACTAACAATTCTTCTTTATCCGTTAAAGTATTTATTTCCTCTTTATTTATAATCATTTATTACGAAAATATCATCAAAACATTCATATACAAAATACTAATTTCCTAAGCAATTATATATTTGAAACAACATACTCCTTCATTATTTTAAGTGTAACATACTACAATTGCATCTAACTCATTCACTAGTTAGATCTAGGTTAACTTAACTTAATCATTTATTCCAATTATTAAGTTATACTCATTTATCTCTCTAGTTCATTATTGTGTATCTATTAGGACCTTAACTAACTTGAGTTTTCTATTTTAAATCAATTTCATTTTAGCATCTTCTAGTCCTTCAAGTTAAATTAAACTTAAGTCTATTAATTGATTTACTTTATATCCAAATTTCACATTAAATCTAGTTTGGTTATTAAATTGTAATCATTCATCCCATTAAGATGATATTATATATTCTATAAGATTTTAACTTAAGCTAGATCATTTTAACTCATCTTGATTTGTTAAACCATATTGAACCTAGGTTTATTAACTAAGTTCATTTTATAAACTTAAGTCTATGTTAACTTAATCTTAGCCAAATTAAATACACTTAATCAATTTAATTCATTTTAGCTCATTAAAGTTTTATTAAATCATGTTGAACTTAAGTTCTTTACATAAATTCATTTTATACTTTAAAATCATGTTAACTCAATTCAATTCTAAATCCATTAATTCTTACAATTAATCTCTAATTATGAATACTAATGTACCACATCTATTATGCATTATTTGGTTAATTCCTTCATTCATTTTTTTATTTAAAACTAGGCAGAATCAGGGTGCACTGCCCTTCTGAAGGTCGTGTTGGGGTGCATAGGCATGCGCACGCTCATACACACTGGAGAATTTCCAACCACAGATTGCCATAGCCTCTCAAACACCCCTGTTTAAATACTGCATGCCCGTGCTGCCTTTGTTTCTCCGATCACGAATTTCCTTTGCTACTTTTACATCATTTTACCAATTTTTACAAATCCAATATCGAACAAAACATCATAAAAACAACATATAACTCATATTCACCACTTCTGTACTCCTTCTACCCCATCAACATCTCCAAAACACTCATCCATTCATGCATAAACCACACATCTATCCTTCATTAACCTTATCACAGACCTAACTTAAATCTAGCATTATTTCATCATGTACACATGTAAACAACAACTAAAACAAAGGAAAAAGAAAAACTTATATTGATAGACAACATGACCTTCTTGATTTTCTTTATTTCTACTCCTCTTAAGGTTTTGAAGCTTGTTCATGCATAATTTCCATCTTTCATCTTGTTTTTCATTTTCATTTTCTTCTTTAATCTTCTTAGATTTGAGATTTTTGAATGAGATTTTGAGAAAAGAAAGAAAAATGAAGAGAGGAAGAAGAAAATGATGATGGAACCAGTGAAAGAAAAGAAGAAAAGGAAAAAAAAACAAAAAAACAAAGACAGCCTAAAAGTCAGAGGAAAGGATAAGGAAAAAAGATAGTTATAGAAATTTAGGAGTACAAGTTTTGATTTAAGTTTTTTAGATCATTATCTTAAGTACAAAAAATAATTGGAAAATAAATTCAGAATTTATAACATATAAATCAATAGCTTCAATTGAAAATCTAGTTTAGAAATTAATTTTTGTAAAACTTGATATTTAGTTTTAGTTTAAGTTTAAAAACTTATATTTTTAAACAAGCAATTAAACTCAAAATTTATAAGGGTTGAGAAAACAGACTTTAGGTTAAAATAGCTAGTTTATGACATTTTAAGAATTTAGGTAAATGAATTTGAGAAATTTGAGGTTATTTGAAAACTAAAAGAAAAAGGGTCCAAGTTATTAATTGTAACAAATTAAATGAATCAATTTATAAAATAGACTAAAATTTGGAGTTTAGAAATTTACTAAACATTTGAAATTGAATTTTCCGAAGGTTTTAGAGATTTAAAATTAAAAGAAAAGAGGTTTAGTTTGAAATCTATAAAAGAAAATTAGGATTTGATTTGTTAAAAAGGGTTGTTAAAGCTAATTGGCTACATAAAATGAACATTTGAAATCTCAAATCTTAGTTAATTTATGTATTAATTCGGTTATATCAGTCTATTTAATTTTATGTTATTAATCATTTTATTTAGCTTAATTAGATTATCTAAGTTCAATTTTTAAATTAAGTTTTGCTTCTTCTTTTTTCATTTCTTAAAGAAATTTTGATTCCTTTGTTAAACATTTATATTTATTAAGTTTATATGATACAAGTAGTATGATTACATCATTTTCGTCTTTTATTACATTTATTTGATAATTCTTGCTATTTTCATATTTACAAAATATTTTGGGATTAAAATGTTTCTTCAACTTTACACAACTAATATTCTATGCAATAGAGCATATATAAGCAATAAGAATTAGCTTAGCGATTTTAATATTCACTTACTTGATTTTTGAAAAAGACTCGGGCTTGATAAAGATGATAATCGGCTGACCACTTGACTAGAGCCGACTCTAAACCTAAAACAATACATAACAACACAACAAAGATTCACACGACACTACAAACACAACAATCGAAGTTACATATTCGCCTTTCTATCCTTATCTGAATATATATAACAATGTGCATATAAAAATATATAGTGCTCATATTCTGTAAGGACCCGCTATCACCCCTATATTTGAAATAGGAGATAATGGTTCCCCAACTATATATAACCCCTATAAGATTATATGTAATGTTGCCTGAAAGAATTGTTTGAGTAATTGTTTATCTAATTCCATAAAGATAATATACAATAGGAGATATAGATTTTTTTTTTCTTTCTCTTAAATAAGACTATGCTACTACACTACCAACATATCTTACAAAGGAAGTACAACTTAACTTCTAAATAGCTAAACACATACATATATATATATATATATTACATCCAAAGGCTTTTTACAAGCCTTAACAAAAATCCTCAAAACACAACTCAACTAACACTATAATTACATTATCAATCAAAAGGAATCTCATCTAATCTATTACATTCATAGGGTTCCATTGAGTCCATGGTTATCTCTAATCCTCCAACCCATCAAGAAAATCTTCAAAGTCGGTTCTGTACCCCATACTCATATAGAACTCATCGGAGTCATCACCTGAAATGGATAAATTATGAGCTAAAGGCCCAGTACACAAGTAATGAATACAAATGCAAAGTGTATCACACAATCTTAGACTAATGCATTATGCAACAACCAATGGTTTATTGTTAAGTCTTTAGTTAGTAAAACAACACGGGAGTATTCAAACTCCGGACAACAAGGATCTAGTATTACGTCCGCTTCCCTAAGTGGTCCCTACTGTTCATATAGACTAGGCAGCCCCACCTTCCGACGTAGCCCGTAATACTAGGGGATCCTGAGTAACGTATCACGACGCTCAGGGGGTTGATATGAGCAGCTCGGATACTCATATCTCCTAAATAATTCTATCCATTAACGAGAAAGTTCCCTGCCCCCAATCTGAGCAGGGTGCCGCTCTCCGAACCAGATTCAACGGCAAATAAAGACAATCAACACTCAAATATCAATAGGATTTTCTTAATTTAAAGTAGTTTGATTTTAATGCCTATCCTAACAAAGATGTCCATGTAGAGACTATCTTAACACAGAGTAGCAATCCATTCAGATTATTGTTTTTCATCTCATGATGAGGGGAATGTCATTGGCATACTCGATGTAGACTTCTCATGGTAAGGAGTTAGATGATGAAGACGAAGTCCCGAATAAGGTATTTAATGCAAATAAGAGCATTCCAGATGAAAGAGAAACCTTTGAAGACCAAGCTGATTATTGAATGTTGGAGGATCTAGCTGCTAATATGAGTGACCCTGAAGGTGAAGAAATCAATAGTAGAGATGAAAGCTTTGAAAACCATGTAAATCGATGGACAATAATGTTCTAAAGCACGAAGAGTCTTGTGCATTCAGATTGTATGGAGTTTGCAATGCTATCTACTATTCTCTAGATGTTGAGTATGAAAGTTAATGGAAAACAATCTGCAAAATCCTTTAACAATGGCTTGCTTTTATAAAGAGTTCACTACCAAAAGGCAATTTGTTGCCGTCATCACACTATGATGCTTAGAAGATACTAAGATAGTTGGGAATAGATGCTAACACTATACATACTTGAAAGGATGACTGTGTACTTTTCTAGAAAGAATGTCAAGATCTCGACAACTATGTGGTGTGTGCGGAGAGAAGTTGGAAACTTCAGTCGAATGAGCAAAAGACTATGCTGGTTAAGGTGTTGCGTCATTTTCCAATAATTCCATGACTACAATAGTTTTTCATGTGTAGGAAGATGGCTGTAAAGATGAGTTGCCATAAGGAAAGTCATATTAGTGAAGAAGGTGTGTTGAGGCATCTCGTGGATTGCAACTGGTGGAAAGGTGAAATTGCTTAAATTCCTATACTTAGCTAGTTTGATAGTGTTGGTTAATTAGTATAGAATTGGTTGTAAATAATATAATTAGTAGAATTATAAAAATACCCTTATGTGATTAAACATATGAGCAAGATAAATATTTCGTAGAAGGAATTAATTAAGAACAAAGATTCAATACTCCAACTATTCATCTCAAATTGTCTACCTGATCATTTTATTTTCAAAATTTCACATGAACTTAAATTCCTAAACTTCAATTTCTAAATAATAAGAATTTTCATCACAATTCATTTCAAGAAATCTTTTTATTTGAATAAATTCTTAGTTCAAAATTAGCTAAAACCATATGTCCATTTATCTTCTTGTATCTTAAGTTTTAAAACCATATAAGCCCACTTCTCAATATAAAACACAAGCCCAAATTACTAAACCCAAGTCCATGAGCGCATAGCCTTTGCCTTACCGTGCACTAACATATACCTAACAATTTCATTAAGACTAGATAAATATCACATGGCCCTAAAGTCAAAATTTCTTTTTGGATAATTATCCCAGTAAAATTACAAAAATAAACCACTAGAACAAACCCTAATTTGGTGCCATTTCTAACCAGGGAAGCTCCACTATCTTCATCAAATTTTCTCTCAAAATTCACTAAAATTCCCTCAAGTTTCCATTTTCAAGTCAAGACCAATTTAGGTAAAGTACTATTTACTTGCTCCATTCATTTATTTTCTTATTTCTTCCACAAAATTAATTTCTATGTTAATGGATTCTTAGGTGAGTTTGAAGGTTAAAGGTAAGAGCTAAGTTAAGTTTAGGCTTGAGTAAGCCGGTACAACTCAAAAGAAAATAATAGTAAAGGTTATCTAATGAGGATCAATTTGCGGTAGATCAAATATGTTCTACATACCTGAAAAATGTGACAAACGAAGTAAGTAGATCAAGTACTAAAAAACAATCAAAGTGAGAATTGTTGCAATTGAAGGCTGGCAGCCATCTTTTCCGAAGCCGACGGTGTACTTTAGAAGCTAGCAAAATCACAGGCGTGGAAAAGAGTGGGGAAGCCTCGAATTTGCCTATACACCAGCTCAAGGTTGATAGTGATCTTTTGCAATGCCGGCGGTGTTGAATCTAGGCCGGCAGCATACCTGGTTAGTCTTCAACCCAAGACGCAGATTTTCAATTATTTCATATTTCTTTTATTTTGCTTATTGGGTACTATTATAAATACCCTATTGTAATTAAACCTAAGTAGTTCTTAAGATATCGATAAACTTTTTCCTTTATATCTGTCTTTCAATTGTGAGAGCAAATTCAATTGTGTTCTTAACGATCTTTGCGATCATGGCGAACATCCTATTCTTATCAATCATAGTATGATTGTGGTAAACAAACCGTATTTGCTTAGATCAACGAAAAGCAGCAGGTCTCAAACTCAAATGAATTTATGTTTTTGATGTTTTAGATTTATAGGTTTAACAAAGAATTAAAAGGATATGAATGGCTCTGATAAATGGATATGATGCACCGTCTACGATCCGAACTACGTTATTCCTAAATTGATATGACTAGTAATTTAGTAACAATGTTTTGTTCGCCATAATCATACTATGATTGATAAGAACATGATGTTCGCCACGATTACAAAGATCGATAAGAATGTAATTGAATTTGCTCTCACAATTGAAAGACAGGTATAAAGGAAAAACATTTATCAATGTCTCAAAAACTACCTAGGTCTGATTACAATAGGGTATTTATAATAGTACCCAAAATACGAAATAACCAAAAATCTACGTTCTGAGTCAAAGGTCGGCCAGGCACGCTGCTGGCATTATAGAAGATCACCGTCGGCCTTGAGCTGGTGTACAAGCAAATCCGATGCTTCCCCATTTTTCTCCACGGCTGTGATTTTGCTAGCTTCTAAAGTACACCGCTAGCTTTGGAAAAGATAGTTGCCAGCCTTCAATTGTAGCAATTCTCACTTTGATTGTTTTTTAGTACTTGATCCATTTACTTCGTTTATTACATCTTTTAAGTGTGTAGAACACATTCGATCAACCGCAAATTGATCTTCATCATCACTAGTAAGGATATCATAGCTCAATTGAGTCAATATAAGAATGTTATATTGGGGAAGACATAAGAGAGACTTTGTCAGTGGACTAGTAGAGACAGTACAAGCTGGTGAAAAAAAAGTGCGCTTTTCAAATTATCGTATTAATAGTAGCTGCATATTCGCCACAACCTTGATGTGATGCACATCGAAAAGAATATATGTGATAATTTGGTTGGGATTATTTTTTGGTTTGAAGGGTAAGTCAAATGATACAGAGAAGGTGAGACTCATCCTCTAGCAAATAGGTATTCGCCCAGAGCTGCATCTGTAAAATCATGGCAATCGGACTTTTAAGCCACTGACTACCTATGGACTGTCATGTAAGCAAGTTAGAGAGGTGTGCAATTTAATTAAAGATGTGAAACTTCCGAATGGATATGCTTCCAATATAAGCTCCTGTTTAGGGGCAGATGAAGTAAGTTTTAAGGGTCTTAAGAGCTATGACAGTCATGTCATGCTTCAACGGATTGGGGAGAATCCTCATTTGTGGTTTTATTAACAAATGAATTTACGATGTGATTTATGATGTCCCCCATTTTTTCAAGAGTTAACTGCCAAAGAACTTTGTATAAATTTGTTGGAGTTGTATGAGAAAGCCACTATCATAACATCGTGCAAACTAGAGATGACATTCCCTATAGCCCTTTTCAACATGGTGGTGCATTTGGTTATCCACTTGCTAAGGGAAGCATAGCTATGTGGTCTCTTTCAGTATCGTTGGATGTATTCCGTCAAATGGTACTTAGGAGTGCTAAGTGGGATACAAGGAACCGGGTTGGACCAGAAGGTTTGACTAAATCATGTGTTATATGAGAAAGTATTCAATTTTGTTCACTGTACTTTGAGAACGTGGACATGATAATAAATTGACCCCATCACTTGTGGGATGATCCAATAGACAATGGTTCCTCATTGTCCTTTCGGATATTTGGACAACCAGTGCAACCATTAGGCACAAGCACCATCATATGCGACTACCAATCACATCAAATTATAAAATTTATAAACCTAAGTTAAATCCTACAATTGAGTATAGACAAGTAGACCTATCTAGAGTAGTATAGGATTAAAACAAGTGTCGTCCACATGGATCTAAAGAGCAAGTACTAGTAATGCACTTTTTCTACTATTGAGCGATAGTCTTAAGGTGTGAGTATTGACTAAAATCACTAATCAACCAATTAAACTAGATCACCAAAAGATTAATTCAATCACAAAACCATACCCTCATATTGATCTACCCTAAGCTTTATAATCTCATGATAATGGATTGATTAATAATTATTTAGTTCTTGAACTACGGGGATTCAAAATTAAATCAACTACTCCATTGAGTTAATTGATCCCTAGTCTTATATGAGATAGTGGAGACCTTTTTCTCTCCAGTGCCCTACAGGATTGCATTAAAGAACAAAAACCTTAATTAAAGATTTAATCTTTATTGCGAAAATTTAAAGTTTTCCTACCTCTAGGTAAAACATACGAGTTCTCTATTCATGAGCATCTATCTCATTAGATGAAACCTCTTTCAATCTAATAAGAATTAAATATGTAACAAATCTGGCCACAATTTATTACAAGACAATAAAAGTACATGAATAGATTCATAAACACCAATATTATCAATTAAACATCAATCAACACTTCATTTAGGGTTTCATAAGAATAAGATACGAAAATTTACTCCTCTATGGAGTTTATAAGAAAAGTAGAAGAATTAGAGAAGTAGAGATTAAGCATGATGAAACAACCCAACCCTGAGGGTGCTTAAAGGTATGTTTCGTCGCACACATTGCCTCCAAGTGACACGCACAAGGCTTCTTAAAACTAAGTGAGTTTGCTAATTAAATTTTAGTTGTGAAAAGATTAGGCTCTTTAGTAAAACCATAATGGATGAAAAGACCATTTACCAACAATTTAGAAACCATTATACCAACATGTAGAAAGTGCATTAAGAAAGAGTAAAACAAAAATTTAAAGTCTAGAAGAGTTTGAGATAACAGCCACAAAAAAGGGAGCTAGGCTCAACCCGATTACAAAGTTTAGCATCCAGCCTAAAAGTAGTAAAATAGCTTAAAGTCTACAGTCACCCCTTAAAATAGAAACATGACTATTCGAATAATTTTCTCAAAGTCCACACAGCTCTTGACTCATCTACATCACTCCCCAAACTCATTGGTCCCAAAACCCATGGAGTCATAGTGACGGGCTAGGAAGTGATCATCCTCGATACCTGAAATAATAAAAAGTGAGCAGCAAAGGCTAGTACACAGTAATAAAACACATACACACATACCATGCATACCTAAGTTAATGCAACAACACAAATTAAGTTTAATTAAGTTTTAGGTTAGCAAATAAGTATTCTAGTGTTCTAGAAATACAACATGCACAAGAGTACTCAAGACTCTCGCTGAACAAAAGGGGTAGGGTTCTCTCAGTGCATCATACACCGAAAATGAGGGTTCGTAAATCCCCATAATTTATCGGAAAGAATAGAAAGAAGTAGTCTCTTGTGGATCAATTTCACACAAACAGCCATCAATGAGCATAGTTCATTGCGACGTTTTATGCAAGTGCCTATACCCTCGTATAACTCCATTGCAACTTTGCATCAGATCCTAATTTATCATCTGGTTTCGAAATATACCCCATCGACAACCTACTTGTCCTTAGCGTACACTCCGTGGGATGTCTAGGCACCTACAATTACTGCATCATCTAGAAGTTGCGATGAGGCTTTAATCCAATCCAAGGGTGCTACTTCTGGAGTAAGCAACCAAGCAGCAACCAACAATCAATTAAGTTGAGTTTAAATTCTTAGTGCGTTTGTTAATACTATCCTAGCAAGCAACACGCAATTACTACGTACTTATCAATTAGTTTGAGCTTTCAAATCCCTTTCCAAGCTTAATGCCAATAACTATTCATGATTAAAATTATAATTAGTTCATGATTAATTATCTTTAATCCTCTTGTATTGTTTGTTATATCTAAGTTTCCTTCACTTAACCATTTTATTTAATGATCATGTTTAAAGGGTTATGTAAGTCTAAGGAAGGAGTTGGATCGAGTTTTGTTCAATTTGTATAAAGATCAAAGATGGAAAAAAAGGTTGGTAGAGAACACGACAGGTATACGGGATGATGTATCACCCTGTGTTCTGGTACATGACTTGATGGGTCAGTTATGTTTCAAGCATGTTCCTTCTTTATATAGGACTCGAAGAGAAGCGTGGGGGAAAACACAACTGCATGTAACTCCTCGTATTCTTCTAGGCTTCAAAGCATTTATAGAGCAAAGAGAAGCATGGAGGGAACACGCCTACATGCATCTTCCTGTGTTCTTCTGGGTTTCAAGAATTTTTAAAATAGAGAGAAGCATGGGGGAAACACGACTACATGTGTCCCCTCGTGTTATTCTGGGTGCCGAGCATTTTTAAGAACATAGATAAGCACGAGTAATTACACGACATCGTATACATGCTATGCTTCTTTGGGAAACACAACTCTTTGTGTTTTAAAGGTTCAGTGAGAAGCACGGTTGGACCATGACCTCGTATTCATGCCGTACTTTTATGGGTTCGTGAAATATCATGTCCAAACTTGATATTTTTGTCAATAATATGTTTTGGAGCAACTTTTAGTGATCTTGAAGGTAATACACAAACGTATTCAAGTCTAGTCTCCTATATTTTCATCATTCATTTGTTAAAACATGTTTAAACAAAGTTGAAAGCCTAAAACTTTTAGTTTTGACAGCAACACAAAAAATATCATGTTTTCTCTAAAATTTTCAAAACATTTCATATGCAACCCTTCATTTAACTTCCTTTAACATCAACTACACTAAAATCCATCACTCACAACTCATTCCCACAAAACCCAACCTTCAAATCACATCTAAAACACCATTTAACACTACCACGGCAGACCCAACTCTAAAACCATCATAATCTCATGAAAATAACTTAGTTTTGATGTTTTATCTTGTTCGAAACGATAGTTTTCACTTGCATAAGCTAGGAGGGGAATTTAAGACTCTAAAGTCACTTCAAAACTTGACTTCTTGATACTCCAAACATGTATCAACTCATTAAAGTCAATTTTCATGCTTAAATCCTAAAATACTCACATTATTACATCTTAAAATCTCATAGTTACCTTAACACAAATTTTCTTGTGGTGGTGGGTCTTCTTTCTTTTCTAATATTACTTCATCCTCTCCATTTTCTTCAGGTAAAAGACACCATATCAGCTTATTCGTGCTACACTTTTGCTAATTCCATTTTTTTAGCATTATTAAAGAATTAGGGTTTTAGAGAACTTTACATTAGGATCTTTGGAGGGTCTCCTAACAGGGGGAGGACAAAAAGAAAAGAAATATTTATATGGGAAAGGAAAAGGTAAAATTATGGTTTTAGCCAGGGAAAAAATAGACCTCTTTTTACGGTTTTGTCACATGCCAAATCTTGTGTGTCTAAATTTTAGTTTTTAACAGTTTGGAGTTGTTAATTAACGTCTTGGGCTAACAAGGATTAGTCTATTTTATTTACAATTTTGAATTTTTAGTTCGCGTAAGTTCTTAGTTTAAGGAATTTTGAAATTTTGAAAAAAAAAATTAGTCATTTAATTTCATATGTGACTTTAATTAGCTTCCATTGACTTCGTTTGATTTTTATTTCTTATGATTGGTGTATAGATCATTTCATAGGATGAAAACCCCTTCAATGTTTTGTGATTTTGTTATTGGTGCGGCACTTTTGTTCTTAAAGCTCCTATTTTCTCTCTCTGATCAAAACTTTGTCAAATTTGCCTCAATTTTGCTCAGATCATTATGAAACCTTCTAAATATGTCCTTTAAGCCTTGAAATGAATATTTTACAAATGATCATCCTTTTCTTAATTAAGTCACAATAAATACATATAAAATATGTCCGAATAAGCACTAAAGATAAGGGTCTTAGGACGCTTATCACACCATACAGGAGCTAGACCATAGTTCCACAAGATGCATTGGACTATGTGAAGAAGTCTAACCATATTTGAGATACTTAAGTAAAATGATGCTACTAATCTTTGCATTTTTTTGTCTAGCTAAATCCTAACTCAGTTGTTTCAGGGAGTTTGAGCAAGAACTAATTACACACAGAAACGAAACACAGGAGCGACCTCATGCAAACATTTCTCCTAATGGTTTAAGAATAATGTTAACCCCTTGCTAACTCCTCTTAAGTGGTTTCACTATGGATAACTTACTAACTGTTTACATTACATGATTTGTAGATTATGTGGCTTGGGATTGCGTGTGACATACAAGGAGTGTTGGATGAGACAGAAGCTTTAGCACAAGGACTAGATCTTCATTACCTTTATTACAAAGCATGTGTGGTGAATGGAGTCACATTTAGTACTGGGATTAAGGAGACATCCTTAAAATCTCATAATAGTAATGTGTGAGCAGTGGGCACCATCAGTGGACAAAAGATTAATAGTACCTGTTGCCACTATTTTACCTTTACTATTGTCACCAAACTTAACATATCCTCTTTCTTTCCAATTAATACTTGTGAACAAAGAAGCATCTCCAGTCATATGTCCCGAACACCCACTGTCGAGATACCATTTTCCTTTAAGCTTTGCTTCTTGTTCCTACATGTATCAACAAAGGGTTAAACCTTCTTAGGAACCCAAACAAGTTTGGGTCCTTTGAAATTCAAGCTCTTCTTTTCAAAGTTATCAACTTGTTGTTTCATGAGCTTGTTTTTCTTGTAGAAACAAAACTTCTCAATATGGCCAATTTTATTACAAAAATAACAAGCATAAGAATAACTATTCCCATATCTATTGTTCCTGTTCTGGAACTGATGTGGATATTTTCTAGAATATCCTCTTACCTGTTCCTTCACTTGCCCTCTTCTTGTAAAGTTTCTGTTCTGATCTGGGTACCTTCTGATATACCCTCTGAAATACCCTCTGACTGGACTGTCAGATTTTTTCTTTGTTACAGTGTTGTTAACTGTAGATGTTTCCTTAAATAAGGATTCTTTTCCTTTAACAAATACAGTTTTTTGAACATTCTTACTACTGCTACCTTGTTCAAATCCTAAGCCATATTTTATTTTATCAGTTCTTTGAGAGGAAATCAACATATTTAACTTTTTGTCACTCTCATTGAACTTACTGAACGTATTCTTTAGTGATTGAGATAAGTCTCCTATTCTTCTGTTAAGTTCTTTAGTCTCTTCTTTTAGTATACTATTCTCTCTCATGAATTTATTCACTTTCACATGTAATTTTTCATTATCATGTTTCAATATGTCGTTTTCATCCATAAGTAACCTATTTGTTTGAATAACAACTTCCTTTTCATTTTTGAGAGATTTAACTTCAGAATCAAGTTTATTTATTTTAACATGTGCCTTTTTCAATGATTTCAATAAGTTTTGCATTTCAATCATTACATCCTCATCAGAAACATAATCAAGTTCTGAATTTACCTCAGATTGTGCCATTAAGCATATGTTTGAATCATCCTTTTCATCCTCTGAGTTATCCTCTGAATCTGTCTCTGATTCGTCAAGGTCACTCCACGTCGCCATCAAGGCTTTGTTTCTCTTTTTGAACTTCTCAATTTTCTTAATCAGTGATGGACACTCGTATTTAATGTGACCAGGCTTCTTGCATTCATAACAAATAATTTCTTGTTTCTTCTCTTCTTTCATCTCCTTTTTCTTGTCTTTGTCCTTGAAGAATTTACCTGCATCATATCTCTTAGTTTCGAATTTTTTAGTAAATTTCTTACCTTGCTTTCTTCTCAGAATTTTGCCAATTCTTTTAGCCAACAAGTTGATGTCATCACTATCATTGCTACTGGTCTCTGAATCTGATGCATCCGCATGAACTTCCTTTGCTTTAAAAGCAATGGCTTTCTTGCTTCCTTCTGCTTCTTCAGTAGCATCTATGTGAGATTGATACGCCATCAGTTTCTCCTTGAGTTGACTTAAGGTTAAAGCGCTGAGATCATTTGCTTCTTCAATGGCCGTTTTCTTTGCATCCCAAGCTATAGGTAAGATCCTTAGTATTTTCCTGACAAGATCAGCTTCCTCTATCTTCTTTCCAAGAGAAGCTAGCTCGTTAGTTATAGAAACAAATCTATCAAAAGCATCTTTAATTTTCTCTTCAGGTTTGAATTTGAACAATTCATATCTTTGCAAGAGAGCATTGATTTTAGTATCTTTAATTGTTCTCGTTCCTTCATAGGTCTCACTAAGTGTATCCCATACTTGCTTAGCAGTAATGCAAGATGAAATTAAATAGAATTCAGATGGTGAGATAGTAGTTAGAAGAAGGTTCTTAGCCTTGTTGTTCTTCTCTATTGCTCTCTTCTGATCTTGAGTTAATTGTGCTTCAGCAGTCACGTTCACTTGATAGTCTCCAACTGAAATCACCTGCCATGAGTCAAAATCATTAGCCTTGATGTAAGTCTCCATGCGCATTTTCCAATAAGGATAATTAGAACCATTAAAATAAGGTGCTCTATTCACTGCAATTTTTTCAGCCATGATACTTGGATCACTCAATAATAATTGAGGCAAGCTCTGATACCAATTGTTGGTCCCAATAATGTAAGCAAGAGGGGGGGTGAATTGCTTTTTCACAAAAATAAATTCTTTTCGAAATTTTCAATTCACTTCCTTTTGATTACTTTATTAAACTTAGAATTAATTAAACTTGCTGTTTAGAAACTAATCACAGCTGATAATCACACTTGTATATCTATTTTAATTCAAAACAGATCAAATTTAATTTTATGCGGAATACAGACAACTCTCTGAAGTACTCTCTGAAACAGGTTCTGAAACGTGACAGTTTATCAAATACTTCAATATAAATTGCACGAAAATAAAAAGAGTAGGGTAGAGAAAAATGCAAATCGATTTATAGAGGTTCCGCCTCGAGCGTCAGTCCTCTCTTCCAACTCCACGTTGGGGACCCGGTATTCCACACCGGTTTGTTCCACTATATCCAAAATCAAAAGTTACAAGCTTGTCTTGCCAATCCTCTTGGCTACAATACACTCTGTCCCAATTCTCACGGTTATCCTATAACACACAATTGGTCTAACAGATAACTTGCAACACTCAACCTCACTCAAAAAAAAATTGAATGATACTCAATCAAGGAAATACAATAAATATCCTATCTTTCGAACAAAAATATTGTGAACACTTTGTAACGCAAGGACTTTTGAGAGAAATGCACTCGAAGACTTTTTCTTTCAACAGAGAGTTAGAGCAAGATTCGTTCTTCTCATCATATCTTCCTTGTTGTTGTGCTTCCTCTATATATTGTTTTATCTCAACGGCTAGCAAAGAAGTCGTTCAAAACAATTCGAATTCTTCTCAAATTGAAAATATTTGACTTGGCAAATTCCCTCCTTTGAAGTGTCTGTTACGTGTATGATCAATCCCGAATAATCTTCTTAGCTTTATCCAAATTTCGTTGATGCTGTCATCTGATAATGTCTCATATATCTTGATATGTTTATCCATAACAATTTGGATAAATACTTCAACAAACTATCCCATAAAAATAGTGATATCCTTTATCCTTGAAGATAAGCTTTAAAAGATCTTCGTTTCGAAAATTTGAACCAACATGAACTTGGTAAAATATATCCCTTATCTTTAGGAATTTGCTGACCACGTGAAACATAAAAATCTGACGATCTTCTTCCTCAAGAAAATTAAATAGACGTAACTTATAATAAAATTGATGAAATAAATCCCCTTGGATATTTTATCCAACTTTAGTGGAACAAAATGAATATACTACCCAAATATATTCATTTCGTGGAGTCAGGCCTTCAGATGATAAGGTATAAATAAATTCGCAACATTCTGTGCATCTTCTGTTCTGGAACAGATTTAGTTTCTGATCTTCCTTCTGAAAATGAATCTGAAATACCTTCTGAAAATGACTCTGAACTACCTTCTGAAACAATTTCTAAAAAATCTGATGATTAGTTCAATCATGAAATATTTTGGTTTTGGTTTTGGTTTTGATTGCTATACTTTATTTATTTGTTAAAAAGACTTTTACTCCTTTTTGTTATCATCAAAATATTATGAGAGATTCCAACAGTTATATTTCAGAATCTCATGCTGATAGACAACTATAGATACACACATGTTCATTGGGTCAACGGGAAGGAAACCGAACATTAGGAATCGGAGCTGTCATAAGCAAATTATGTAAGAATAATTGATCCATATTTGTTTGATATTACACTGTGCATATTTTTTCACACTATTAATAAAATTATTGGATGTATCTTGCTTGCAAGCACAGATGGATGTGAGGAGGAAGGAGGAAATGGCATGTGTTGCTGCTGTAGGCTAGGAGCCCAAAGTGAGGTCGCTATTATGGAGGAGGTCCATGAGTGCAAGTCCAACTACCCATGCAAGATGGGATATGGTGCCTTGATCCCACTAGATAGGCGTACTTATTTCGAGCAACCATGTGGGGATGGTTATGTGAGCTCGGGCTTAGAAGTTAAAGAGTTAAAGCAGAATATGGCTCGGATGGAGGAAACGCTTGCATGTTTACTGGTGGATGATCCCCCTCTATGTCACTTCATGGCCAAAACACACCATACCCTCCATTTATGGGTGGCTTGACCATCGGTGTGGGTTCGAACCAGCTGGCCTCTATATCAATGCTGCCTACACCGGCATGGGATTTTCAACAACCGTATTCTATGCCACACGAGATGCCGAGCCAATTCATCCAATCACACTCCTCTATCGACTCAGCCTATAGTAGGATGTATAGGTTGTACATCTCTGCCACACGGGCATCATCTGGCATCGGCATTTACACCATGACCACCCCAACATTCGCTCATTAGTCTTTTCTAGTAGCAGCCCATGCATGGATTGGTTCCTTATGCTAGCATGGCTCCCCCACCTGGTTCAAGTTTGTCTTAAGGTGCTCCTGTACAGCCTTATAAATACTACCAATCCCCGCCTTACACCGTTTTCACCTTTGCCCCACAAACAGCCTTGGGCACGAGTTCAACGCGGTTCAATCAGCATTAGAGGCATGGATAAATTAAAGTTTTGTTATCTTTTCTTTCTTTGATCAAACTTGGAGATGTTTGTACATTTAGTTCTATATTTTTCACAGACGTATATATATTAGTATTGCACGCTTGGTTAGTGTTTTCAGTTGTTTATTAAATGTTGCGTATCTATAGATTTTCGCATTCTAAATATAACATATTTTCCTTTTGATTTTAGGTTTATACTATGTGTTATGTGTATAATTTATTGAATAGCATATATAATATGACATAATTGTAAATATATTAATATGTATAATAATGTTAATATAATATATATCCATAGAAAGCATTTAATTTATCAAGTGTATGTATCACTAATAAAAAATTATATATCAATATAATTGTTTATTATGTAAATATAAACACTAATATATATTCAAAATTTAATAATAAATATATAAACATACATATGCATAAATTATTTTCAAAGATAAAATATTTTTTTATCTAACTTGTTTAATAAATTTGAAAACTTTTTGATGAAATTTTTCAACAAAATTAACCCAGGGAAATTTCTCGTATGCAGGAAAATTAAAATGCGGGTAATATGGCGAACTTCACCTTCAACAATAAGAGGCGAAATTTGCCTCTATTTTTCCTTATACATACATACATATATATATATATATATATATATCCACTTCCCACACTCGTCTTTCCATTCCTTTCTTTTTTTCTCGAAAATTTTCTTTCTCTTCATTCTAACATGTTCAATTTTGTAGGTCAATTTTTCGGTCATCGACCAGTTGACCACGTCCGATTTCAAATTTTTCGGTACTGATTAAATACGATATTAAGTTTATGAATTTTTTACTCTATAAAGATAATTTTAAATATTAATTAATATATTATTTCTTTTTTGAGGTGTTCAAGTAAATTTTAATTACTATTTTAAAATTATGATAATATAAAAGTTATTTATTTATATGTTTTTAGAATATTTTAATAATAAAAATTCTTAATAATTGCTATATATAATAGTATTAGTTATTTAAATGTAACAATGATGCTGTAAATCGACTTTTTTTTCCTCTAATATAAATAAAATAATATATTAATATTTGCTCATACATATTATATAATATATTATTATATTTTTATAAAAATTAGGAATTAAAAAAAAATTTGAATTTAAAAAAAGGATTCATGGAAATAAAAATAGTAAATTGACCATGGATATTCTACTAAGACGTCTTGTCAAAGGCAATTATTTTGCCTCAGAAGGTCTACCGAGGCGAAAATACAGCCTATTGAAGCAAAAATTTTCACGTCACAAGCCCCTATTCCCACCTGTATGTAGCGACCTTATTCATTCTATATGTAAAATTACAATTTTATGGGCTAACATTTTAAACGAAGATAATCTGAAAATACTTACCTTCGGTTGCCTAGAGATATATAATATAGGCGTGCATGTAAGGAACAAAAAGGTTAACCGAAAAGGCAAACCGAACCGAAACCCTTTTTTAACTCCCACATTTCCATCGAATTGACAACACACACTAAAAAGACCGACCATACCACATCGGAGATATTCACTGCTTACAAGTTTCATATTTCATTCAAAAAACGTTAGACGGCAGTTGAACTCGTTAATTATTGTTAAAGTTTCATATTCAATAATTATTGTTGAAGTTTTGGTGTACACATATTTTAATGTTTGCCTTTATCACGGAAGGACCGCCATGCCAACCAACTTTCCGTTTGAGGTATACAAAGCCTTTTGAGTGGGAAATGCACCGTATGCACAGGTGAGAACCACCATTTCCGGACTCTATATATACGGACTCCCAAGACCTATACAGACACGTCCTCTTTCCTTACGTAAATTCAGTCATTGATGCTGTTTTGCTCAATCCATCTCCATAGCCATGGAAAGCTCAGAAGGTAGCAGAAAACTCATTCTCAAGAGCCAGAATCTACTCAAGGTTTAGCCTGGCCTTTTTATTGTTAACTACATGCTTATGGCTGTATTTGTCTATTGTATATGTATCAAACCTATATCTGTAACTTATTCGCATCATATTTGTATTGTATTCATTTGGTCTGTTTATGAGTAAAGCTGTTAATTTTTTATCAGTATTTGTTTTTTGATAAATATCTATTTAAAAACGATAAAAATATGATACCAAAATGATCGGAATATGATAAAAATTATATCGCCTTATTTTTTATGTATTATTCTTTTCATCTAGGCATTTGAGAGTTAGGACTACTTGATCAAAACTTTTTTTGTTAGAACATTCTATTTCTATCCGCTGAATGGCTTTCGTATGACTGTTGAAGAGAAGATTTATTATTGAGTAACATATTTCGTATGTTATAGATATGTGTATATATATATATATATATGAAGTGTATAAACACTAGTAAATTATAAGATTGTGTAGATGGTAGTTATTTTAAAAATTACATATTTTATTAGTATTTGCATACTATTATGTATATGTGGTGGCATATATTATTGGGTAGATATTTTCTCAATTTGCATTAATATGTCCATATTGTTAAACGCACTAGCCAGTAGTGCTAAAGCCACTGTCCATCCATTATAATTGAGTATGTTTCAACTTATAACTGAAAATAGAGTCTTAAAACACAAATATAAAATATATATCCGGATCTCTATTTTCTTAAAAATGAAAAACCAAATTAAAAGTATATTTCTTAAATTAGTTCAAGAAACTCGTTTTTAGTAAAGTAAAATGCCTTAATTTCGTTTTTCTTAAACCCTGAAATTTGGTTAGGCACTATCTTGACCGACACCTTTCATGTGATATATTCTATAATGAAATGTAGAGGCAAAAACAAAATAAAAATAAAACAAATCAATGACGACAAAGGTATGTCATGCATTTCCGAAATTATATCTTGTATTTACTAAATAACTGAGGACACAGTCAAGTACCCACCTTTTTTTTCCCCCCCTATTTTTAAAGTTCGGTTCTATAAATCATATGTGTATATATTAGGAATAAGCGAGTATAGAATAGGTGAGTAAGTTATGAAACATTACTCATATTCTACTTGGTATGGTTTAGGACATTAAACTTTATACTCGAAACCTATACTATAACTAGAGCAATACAAGTGAGCTAAACAACTAGCTAAGAAATATTACCTCATTTAACTTATTGGACTTAGCATGGCCCACTTTAGCTTGCAAGTGAGACACATCAGCCCACTAAGCTAGCTAATTTAATCTACTTATACATCTTTTGTGTTAGATAGGCTAAAGAAAGGGTCAATTTGGCCCACTTGTAAAATAATTTATCTTTTTTTTTATTAACTTGACCCATGAAAATAAAAATAATAGTAATAGCAATATAAAATCAATCAAACAAAAGTATAATTAAACAACTTTGTAAAAATATAAATAAAATGAGACAAGCAATAGTTATATAATAAGATATTTTACATCATAAAGCAAAATAATTGCAACAAATGAACCCCTCATTTTAATGAGCTACAATAAGTCATACCACTAACTTTTGTATGATTTTTGCACACTGAGATTATATAGAAGCCATAGACTTCAATGACTACTTAGAATGTAAAAAAGAGTTGTTACATTGATAGTTAGTAATTGTGCAATGATCACTAATATTGTAGTATTAGATCATTTTTGGTATAACATATCATAAATAGTCACTGATATGTTATTATATATTTATTTGAAACTTTGGCTTATTCTTAAGTTTTTAACTTTTTTTTAACAAATGGGCCAAAAAAAAGCCAGTTCAGTTCGTCACAAGCTAGCCTACTTTAACTTGTGATTTAAACAATCTTAAATGGGCCAGCTTGCAAAGCATGATCTAGTTATCCAGCCCTACGTGTCACACACTATACCCATTTAATCCCTTCTTAAAATAGGTTAAATGGCCAGCCTGCAAAGCATGGTCTATTTGTCCAACTCTACCTATTACACACTATACCCATTTAACCCCTTCTTAAAATGGGTTAGATGGGCTAACCTGCAAAGCATGGTTTATTTGAACCAATAAAATTTTTCTTTCTTTCTTAAATTTCTAATTTATAACCTTTTACACACCTTATATATTGCACCCTCTAATAAAATCCCGAAAATTTTTCTTACTTTATTGAATTTCAAGTTTATAATATTATATATGGTACATATGTAAAACCATCTCATTTTTATATATTTGCTACAAACAATCTATAGAAAAAAATTTCCCAAAAAAAAATTCTTAATATCACAAATTCTATAATAGGTAAAACTTGCTTAATTATGTGTAAAAGTTGAAACCTGTATCAAACATTTGTAGAACTTATTTATATGATATCAAATAAAATTATAAAACTTGTAAAAAATTCTAAAATTTAAAACTTTAGAGGCAATTTCATATAAACTAACAGCAAAAGATGAAGAAAACTTCTATATAACTTAGAAGCATAAACATATACAACTAAAGTTCCTCCATAGCAAAAAAAAATTATTCTAAAATAAAAGTTTTCAAAACATAGTTTATAAATGATAAATATGAATAAAAGTGATTGCAAAATAAAACATGTAATATTATTATTTATTTCTTATTCAACAATATTATTTTATAATTTTTAATATGATGAGTATAGGGTACTCTAGAACTTATATTCTCTATATATTAGAGCAAATGTATCAATACAAGTACAGTACCTACCTTGTAAGAGCAGATTCCAGAATATCTCTATCTGTATCATATCTTGTAACTATTAATACTACTTGCACCTTTTCCGATCAAACAAGGTATGAATATGTAATTTACACAACAAGTTTACCCTCTCACTCTTAAATTATATACATATCATTTTCATCTCAACCTTTGAATGTAAGTTTTGATTGTTTTCCCAACTATGAATCCCATTTTTGCATATCGGAGAGCATAGTACATTTCTGTCTTAATACTCTTATCCTTTGTTAATTGTATGTCCTCGCTTAATATCAATTTGATTGAGACTATTCACATATCTTATTTTGATGCAGTACATCCTAGAGACCAGTGCATTTCCCAGAGAGCACCAGCAGCTGAAAGAACTTAGAGAGGCAACCATCCACAAGTATAAGCACTGGTAACTAATCTCATCCATGTCATTGATTTAGCTAGTCAGGTAAAGCTATTGAATTGAAAACACTCCATTTAAAAGCGTAATCGAAACCATAAAATAATGACTATTTGCATACAATATTTAGTCGGAACTATAGTTAAAATTGTAGGTCATATTATACGATTTTTAAGTTTATAATTTTATAATTTTTTTCTATATAAAAATGCAGATAAAATCATTTTGGCATAGAATTTTGATCGATGTTAAATTTAGATATGTAATTTTGCAAGTTTATAATCTTGTTGATCTCATATGGTTGTATGATTTTGTATCTTCTTGAATTTAGTCATGCATTGATGATTGATCCATATAAATAAAGATAGAGTCATATGTAATTTCTGTGTTTTTTCTTAAGCACTCTGTATGACAAAAAAAAACCTTTAATAATATTGACAAGCCATCCACCTATTGTGATAATTATATATGTACTTTTATATCATTCATTCGGATAAGTAGCATGTTAGTATCAATAACTGTTTGGGCCATGAATGATACGGCCTAATTTAGCTGATTACAAAACATCATTCATATGGATCAAGAAAATAATATAGAAGATATGAAAGATTTTTATTTTATTAGAATAGATATACTTTCATTATTATATTTTGTTTTTCAAGATTTAAATTTGTTATCGTAGAAATTGATAGGATTAATATGTTATCTGTAGATATAAAGTCTTTTTAGTTTTCTAGAACATTAGATTTTATTTTATCCTATAAATAAGTGTTTCTTGTAATAAATATTATGATGATAAGTGATTAAGATTTTGAATAAAATAATTCTTTTCAAAAGTATGATGCCTTTTCTTCTCACTGATGGTATGAAACCATCATAAAATTTATCGTGTGATGTGAGGTCATTAAATCAAAATTCACTGATAGTAGTGCGAGACTATCAAACCATCATCTTCTTATTTTTAGTTTAGTTTGAAATTAGGTCTGCTTGTTTGGCTTTTTTCCACAAATATAAACACTTTTTTTAAACTTTATTCTAACAAATTATTTATCAAGAAATAGATATAAATAAAAAAAAGTTGACAGTTTTCATCAAAAGATCAAATATAGATAAAATATAAATGCAAATCGAATATATTTACATATATCATTTTGAAAAAAATACAAATACAGATAAAAAACAGACCATCCAAATAAACTCTATAGGATCTACACACACATATCTCTTTTCCCTATCTTTTTATTTTCTGCTGTGCTGTCCTACATGTGTGTCTGCGCAGGAGCTTGATGAATGTGCCAGCAGATGAAGCGCAACTTCTGTCCATGGTACTGAAAATAATGAATGCGAAGAAGACACTTGAGATTGGAGTTTTCACCGGTTATTCACTTCTTACAACAGCACTTGCCTTACCCGCTGATGCCAAGGTCGGATTTAATTACTACTTGGTTATCTATTTCGTCCCAAGTGCAAGACCAAACGAAAACCCTAAAAAACATGGCCTTCCATGCCTCCATGTAATGCTATTAATTTAGTCGTTGAAATCTTATCCATTTTGAAATTTTTTTTTGTTTGAAAGTAATACCATTTTGGCGGGCCATCATTTACATCTTAAAACCTTTTTGTTTATATATGTGGCTGAGACATGTAATTTATACCTAGGTGATCTTTATGGTCAATTTTTAGAGGTTTTATTAAGGGGGAGAGGGGAGGGGGCCAATTAGATCATCTTATCATTAAAATAAATATAATTATCATTGGAGGTAATAATTTACAAACCGACTTAGTATGTCCAAAATTTGGGTTTCTAGAAAGCAATTAAAGTTACTATAAATAGATATTTGAACTTCGACGATGAATTCTTGTGGGAACAAAAAGTTGAAATGAAACCGCCGCTTCAAACTTTTGAAAAGGTACTTTCACAGTTCACCACCGTGTCGGGTTCATATAACTTCATTTACAACACAAAGTTCACATAATCTTCTTTTCTTAATAATTAATTATTGCTGGAAATGAGATCCTACGTTGTCTCCAATATAGCAAATTGATTCTTCTTCTTCTATATTGATTGAACTGAATTAAGTAATTAGATTGCTGGTTACCTGCTAGATAATTGCGATCGATCCAGACAAAGAAGCCTATGAGACTGGTTTGCCCTTTATTAAGAAAGCTGGGGTGGACCACAAGATAAGCTACATCCAATCGGATGCTTTCGTGGTCCTAAACAACCTTCTTGCTGATGTAAGTTTATCATATCGTTTTCTCTCTCTCTCTCTCTTTTAATAACATATTTCTAAGAGTTTTTGGATGATCTGATTTTAATCCTATATTGTATCTGTATCAGATATGCAGCTATAACTTATCATATCTGGTTTATTCATGAATAAAACTGTTAGTTTTTCATCGATATTTATTTCTTGACAAATATCGTTTTTAAAACGACAAAATTATAATATCAAAATAACTGGAATATGATGAAACAAACAAACCCACATACACAAGTTACATATCACCTTTACTTGTGATATTTCTACTTATTTGAATTAAGGCACCAATATAAAGTGAATCAAGTGAAATATTAGGTTATTTATATCGCTAAATGCTTGATGTAGGATAAATTTGGTGGCTAGAGATGGATCCGTTCCTAGTTAGAGAATGGTTCTTGTAATTCTAAGAGGATATTTCACTTTAGGGTCAAATTTTAGAAAGAAGGATGGGTGGCTTTGCAATCTCTAGGGTTATTTGTATTGGAATTTAAGAATATTATAACATACTTTGAAAGCTTGGGTATATTGGTTGAATTTTTTTGGGGGGGTTATTTACATTTTCAATAATATATACTAAGCTCACACAATTAACTAATTACAGAGTTTGAATTTACTTTCAAACATTATGTTTTCCAACAAACCTCAAGTAGATAAGCATAAAAAACCATAGCTTACCATAGATACACTCGAATGCACTAATTGTGGATATAACAATTAAACACATACTTTTCATTTAGTTATCTTTTATTTAGTGAAATGACAAAAAAAAACAACGAGAAGCCGAGATCCAAATTGTCTTCTCTGCCTATACCAATCATCGACAATTTAGCACTTATATACTGCCACATCCCTACCATAATAGCTTCTTGTTGATAGCTTCTCTCTAAATGTCTTGACTCATATGAGCCATAGATTTGCAATACCAATAACTTACTTATCTATATGCGACTATAGTGCCTACACTACAAGTCTCATCCTTTTAATTTCTTGACTGGTAAATAGTTTCTTTTTTCTTTTTAAGATTTTTTTTAAGGCAAACTTGTGTATGATTTTAAGTAACAAATTTATGATTCATAATATATATTGAATAGTCACAATTTATGTGGTAAACATAAACAAAAACAAAACTTATGTCTAACTATTATTTTTTTCTAATTGACCAGCTCATAGCCAATCTCATAAGTTAGAACTTAAACTCATCCAACTAAGTTCATAGACTTTTTCCTTAGGTCAATGAAGGATTATATACCAAAGAGAATATACAATTTTAAATTGCTAATGCTTAGATAGACCATGGTAACTTAGCAATTGATTAGGACATTTTAGATTTGACCATCAACCTTCAGAGATTACTAGTTGATTACTTCGAGTTAAGGATTGAGCGCTTGCTATTTGCACTTACTATGTTTGGGCACTCTTTACTCCCTTCAAACACTAAATTGTTGTAGAACTAACCTTTATTCTTCATCAAAAAACCACCTCAAATTAATTTTTACTATAAATCTGTGATTTTCATGGTTTAATCTCCATGAAACATCAAAATTCATCAAAATAAAAAATTAAAAAATTTACTTTTTTTCATTAAAACTCCAACTTCGATTTTTAACCTGTTAAAGGCATAGTCATAAGGAGATTTTAGATCAAATCTTAATTGTAGAAATTTCTAGTGAAAGAGTTTAAAACCTACTTAACCTTTCATGCAGTGGAATGTACTGATTTCTCATCCCACATACTATATGCACTCATGTACCTCATACATACCTTAGGCATAGGGTTTCAAGCTCACGAGCTATTTGAGTTCAACTTATTTCAAGTTTGGCTCAGTTTAAGCTTGAAAGGTAAATGAGTTGAGTTCGAGCTCAAAATAAAATACGTTTAGATAAATGAGTTGACCCAAGCTTCTTTAGGAGTTTAAATTAAAAATATTATTTTATAATAAATTATTATTATAATCACAATACATATAGTATATTATGATATAAAATATGGTAAACTTTAATAAAAATACAATAATTAAATCTAAAATGCATGCACTACATGGATAATTTAAACTTTAAAGGAGAATGGCACAACTTATCAAAACTATGAAGCATGTGCATGGCCATTCCTTGAATTTTTCCATGTAGGACTTGTATAAGTATAACATTACTTGACACAAGTCTTACGTGGTTTATATCTCACTCCCATCTCCTTATCCATAATTGTAAAGAGGATTCATAGGCCTGCATTAGAGGAAAAGCTACACATGTGCTGCTATCATTATTTTATAGGTAACTTACGTAATTACAAAGCTTTTTTCCTTTTTACGCCCCAAACCCCAAAAAAAAAAAAATATATATAATAATATAACTTGGCTCGTTTTTCAAACAAGTTAAGTTAAATAATTTACATTATTGTTGGAAGCTCATTTAGCTTGGTAAATAAGCCTCTCAATGAACCGAGGTTGACATATTTTTTAATGAGTCGAGCCTAAGCCTCTACAAACTTGGCTTGACTTGGCTCTTATCTATTATTGATTTCTTTGACTTTTCCCATATTAAGCCATAACTACAAATCTAGAATGATAAGGTAATAGCATTGAAGGGGGAAGACTTTTTTATTGGTTTTCTTATCACTCCTTGCTCTTAGGAGACCCTAGCCTTAGTACCTATAGAGGGAACTACAAAGAAAGGTTTAGGTTTATTTTAGTTGGAAGTAATAATGAGAGAGTTTTATCTCTTGAATATAAGCTTAAGTCCTATACCCCTAATAGACATATGTCACCATTGATGATCTAGCAACTTCTAAGTTTTGGTTAGTTCCAATGCATAAACCTAATATTAGTAGAAATTAGCATAGCCTTTACACTTGGAAGTTTAATACTAATTGGTAATTAACTCAACAATTGTGACGATATATAGTTGCTAAAAGAATAAAAGATATAAATATAAACATAATAATCAACAAAGGAGAGAATTATATATTTATGTATTTGTTAACAGATGCTTCATGATACTTATTAAGGATTTAAGAAGAAAACTATTTATATTTTCCAAACTTTAGCATGTGCTTAATAAAAAAGGCAAATGATTTTCCTTATAGTTTTTTTTTTTCCAAAAAGCATCCTTAGGGCATTTATAACATTTTTATATTTGTATATATTTTACTCTTGCCTTGTTCATAAGAATTATATAACAACATTGGAGAAGCTAGGGAGCAACCGTTTAAATTTTCTAGATACCAATTCGTGCAGGGAAAGGAAGAAGGAAGCTTTGATTTTGCTTTTTGTGGATGCTAACAAAGATGACTACATAAAGTACCACAAATTACTTCTAAAACTTGTCAAAGTTGGAGGAATAATTGGTTATGACAACACTTTGTGGTTTGGTGCTGTTGCTCTATCTGAAGATGAAGAAATGGAGGAATTTTTAAGGATCGGAAGAGCACAACTAAGAGAACTTAACACTTTCCTGGCAAACGATCCAAGAATAGAGTCTTGTTTGCTTTCTGTAGGTGATGGTCTCACCTTTTGTAGGCGCTTATACTGATAAAGCGGTATGAGGGCCACCAACAACCACCATTAACTAGATGTCTCTATTGCCACCATCACCAACAATATTTGTTTTTATAATTGCATTTCATGTTGTACTACTCTCTTGAATTCATCTTCAATTCCTTGCTTTTCATTTTGTTGCAACAATACTTTTGTTGTTGTGTTAAGTGTTGGTTGTCATAAGTAATGTTTATTGTCTCAGATAATGTTTTTGCATGAAGTGTGAGAGTTTCCTCAACCAATTTCCACTAATGTCAAATGAAATGTTCAATTGTGATTGACTTACGTATATAAATTTTTATTATTTATTACAATATGTTATTCATTTTTTTTCCTATGGATCAATATAAAAATTGAATAGGTAAAGAGGTAGCAAGTATTTAGGACAAAAGAAAACACAATAAGTTTATTATTGTTCTTCAAAAGAAAGCAAGTCTAGATGGGATAAATGAGAAAGATCAAATGAAAACGTAATTAATCCATTAAGTCCCTATAATATTTGTTGATAATTGATGTTATCATTACAAAATAAACTCATTGAAGTATGAGTGTTTTTGGTTTATGAGAATCAAATGGATCCATGATAGAAATAATCTATAATATTAAGGTATATTGCACTTTCTTTTTTAACTACCGTACATTACTTTTGCTGGGAATGGGGATTCGATGCCCTTTAGTGTCTATTTCTTTATAATTTTTTTGTTAATAATTTTTAAATGGGAAAAGTACAAATTTAGTCCTCAACGTTTGATTGTTTTTCTATTTGAGTGCTCAACCTTTTTTTTTTTCCTATTTAAGTCTTTAATGTTTCCATACTATTATAATTAAGTTCTTCCTTAACTCCATTAAGAAAACCATTAAGTATAGGCATGCATCAGCTTTAATATGCTTACATAATAATTTAATGCAATATTATTATTAAATTTCCTAAGATTAAATATAAAAATTTAGAAAAATGAAAAAAAGAAGAAAGGAAATACAATAGACAAGCTCCTACACTCATTAAAGCTACAATTTGCTTGTTTCATATTAAATTAAATAAAAGAAAAATCAGTGGTTAAATTAGACTAGAATGTCATCATATATGGCGGTAAGTTCATTTTAGGTCACAATGTTTTGAAATGTTCAAAAAAAGATCACAATATTTAATGAGTAGTTTATTTTAGGTCAAAAAATTTAGGGCTAAGTTCATTTTAAGTCACAACATCTAAAGAAGTGGGTTAATTGAGGTCAACATTAGCATATGGCAACAAGAGAAATATTTAATTAAAACCTAAGGAACCTTGTTTTTAAAGCCTCATTGACATGTATCAATAAAAAAAATATTAAAATTAAATCTCAAAAGACACTTTTCCAAATGTTGTAAATTTTTTTTTAATTTTCAAAATGTTGTAACCTAAAATTAACTTATCCCCAAACTGTCACATTATGTTATAATTTGCCAAAAGATCAATACAAGGTATACCATGGAATAGCTTGTTTCATATTAAATTAAATAAAAAGATCAATGCAAGTTATACCATGGAATCTAACGTTCCTTTCACACCTTCAAATTGAAAATAAGAATGTTTCGAAGTTGTAGTGCCACAATGATGATGCAGGAAATACCAACCAAATCCATAATACCCATATTATAGATTCAAAAGTCTACTTGATCTTCCTTTTTAGTCTTAGCCTATTGTTGTACCCGTACTTCTTCTTCTTCTTCTAATTAATAGAAAAAAGGATGTAAGCTTGCAAGATAAAACTATAGCTTCTTAAGACTCAGTTGTATTCGGTTATTTTCAAATGGCAAGTCCCATGAGACTTAATATATGTTTGATAAAAAGTCTACAAGAAAAGAACCGTTTCATTTATTTTTTCTATTTTATTTCTTTTTTTTTGTTATTATAATTTTTTATTATATTAATTAATATATTCAACAATAGATTCCATTAAAATAATTATTGTGAGTTTACATATGTCGATACTTATCAACTTTCTTAACAAAGCTAACGAAAATATTTTAATATAACAAATTGGAAACGATAAGGACTCAAATATAAAAAATAAAAGGTTAAGAATTCAAATAGAAAAACAATTAAACGATAAGGACTAAATTTGTATTTCTCCCATTTTAAATCTAATATTACTTCTTTTGCTCTTGAAACTAATATAAAATGCATCCATATGCTTAATGCACACTAAGTAATAAAATGTTTTTACTATAATGAACACCCCTTCAAAATAGTATTATCTAGAACATTTCTAGATTTGATTAGGAAATTTTTTATTTACGACTCTCGTGCCTCTCTATTTTAAGGTTTACAAAATTTTTCTACAAGTTTAATGTTGACAACACGTATCATTAACCTTAAAAGAAATCTCTTATGTCTTATCTATAATAATGTCATATGAATAATGACAGTAGTACCCCTAATTTATTAGGAATAAATTAATTTATTAACATAAGAATTCCTAGTCCAATTAGGAATTATCATTGTTCTTAACAAATTAAGATTAATAATAAATAAATTTATTATTCTTGTTACACTTATTTTAATTTAGTCAATAATCCTTTTTTGGTTCATTCTTTTGTACGTGATCCTATAAGTTCACTTAATGTTGGTCATTAACTTATAACCATTTTTGTCAACAAAACATAAGCGGCCTCTAATAAGACATTATGTTTACCCGAATTAAGTCAAGATCATTGATTTGATTTTTACATGATCCATAACTTATGTCATCACCCATTTGTCACATGATATCTAGATTGAACTAAGGCATGAATAGTGTCATCCTCGTATCGTTCAATCTTATCATTTCTCGATCTCCAAGTGAACTAACAAAACAAATGAAATTGATCACACTATCAATTCATTTGAGTACAGTCATGTATTTTTTAGTTTCACTTATCGAGGGACCTAGAGATATCTCTCTCATAATGAGAGGGACAAATCCCATCTTAATCACTCAACTTCCTCTCTATGATTCATAATGCGCTCACTCTCAACCTTTACAATTGTTCGATTAAAGACAATGTTTGATTGAGTCATGAAACGACCTGACACTTGGGGTGCTTAAGGGTGAGGTTGTTTTGTTGCACGCATCACATCCAAGTGACGTATGCAAGGCTTCCGATATTTATGTGAGTTCCTAATCACATTATAACTAAAAAATCATGTTTATACTCTTTATTAAAATGATATCAAGTTCAAGATAATTTTATAAGTAGTTTAGAAACCATCTTATATTAATAGGCGTAAAAGTTCCATGAGATAGAGTAAAACGAAGATTTTAAAGTTCAAGAGTAAAACGAAGATTTTAAAGTTCAAAACATTTTAAGATAACAATCATAAGTGAGGAGCTAGGTTCAACCCTAAAACAAGTTTGGCACTTGGCCTAATGGTAAAATAAAGTCAAAGGTTTACAGTCATCCTTAAACATGAAACAACAAACATTAAATATTTATTTTTTCAAAGTCCCCTTTTAAAATCTGTCTCTTCGAAACTGTTCTCCGTATTCATCGTTCCCATATCCCATAAAGTTGCAGTGAAGATCCACATTCGAGTCTTCATTGGTACTTGAAATAATATAAAGTGAGGGACGAAGCCTAATACAACAGTAATCAAGCACATACTCGCATGTCATATACGCTTAGGCTAATGCAACAAGCATGATTTAAGTTTAATAATTTTTAAGTCAACAAACAAGTACTCCCAGCACCCCATAAATACAAATATGCACAAGAGTACTCATGACTCCCACCAAACAAATGGGGTAGGGTTCCCTTAGCGGATCATGCACCGAATAAGGGGGTGCGATAAGTCCCTAGTACTTACCGAAAAGAAAAGAAATAAGTAGTCTCGTACAGTTCAATCCTTCACAGTCAGCCATCAATGAGCACGGTCCATTGCAGCGCTTTATGCAAAAGCCACACCCTCGCATAACTCCGTTGCAACTTCTCTCTAGCTCCTAATTGACCATTGGATTTCGGAATCTCCCTTATCAACTATCCACTTGTCCTTACCACATACTTTGTAGAGGCCTAAGTGCGTATCACTACCACATCATCCTAGAGTCACAATCAGACTCGCAACCCAGTCCGGGGGTGTCACTCCTAGAGTAAGCGGCCAAGCAATAACCAACACTCATTTTAATCGAGCTTAGGTTTTAGTTCGGTTATTATAACTAACCTAGCAAGAAACACGCAATTACTGTGTTGGTCAACCTAAACTTGTTATCCGTATCCAAATCAAGGTCCAATAACTTTTCATAATCGAGATTAAAATCAGTCTATGACTAACCATCTTTAACCCATTTATCTTATTTGTTGTACCCAAGTTGTATAGACATAATCATTTAGTTCAATTACTAGGTTAAGTTGATTAAACTTAATCAATTTAATTCATTTTAGCTCAAAAAGATTCATTTTATATTTAACTATATACACTTAACTAATAAAATAAGTTTTCAACTTTGTTTGTTTACATAATAACTTGAACACAAATGAAATTTAGGCCTTGATACATTTAAAATTTTCAAAAACTTAAATCATGAAAATTTTAGATCTCTTTTTAAGATTTTCTTAGCCTCTTGAACCACATCGATCTAAGCTTGGACGAAAAAGTTATGATCAATTTACAAAACAGTGTTGCGAGTAGAGAGTAACACGAGGGAAGCACGGCTGGATGTATGCCACCGTGTTTCTCAGTGAATTGTTTCATTGTGGAACATAGTGAGAAGCACGGTGGAAAACATGCCCTCATGTTTTTCTGCGTTTTGTGAATTTCCTTTAGGTTTTTGGTCCGAGAGAAACACAGTGGGAAATATAATAACGTGTTCCCCTCGTGCTGTCCTATTTTTCACTATTTATTCGTGTTTTGGAGGTCAATTAGAAACACGGTAGGAAAAATGGTGTTGTGTTTCCATTGTGCTCTCCTGGGTTTGTGTTTTTACATTATAAACTTCATTTTTTTCATCAAAACGAATTTTTAAACCAATTCTATGATGATCTAATGGTACTAGATGTTCGTATATATGCTTAAACTCAACTATATTCATGTTCCATGTGCTAAAGCATAATAAATTCAAGATCAAAGCTCAAATAATCTATGTTGACAACAACTACTAAGATTATCATGGTTTCATGAAATTTTCCAAACGTTTCTAGTGAAATTCTTTACTTAACTAACTCCAACATCCATAGCACTACTTTCTACTAATTCCATAATCTTGTCCATAATTTTCAACACATAGCAACATTTATTTCTCCTCAAAGTTAGTCTATTGCAAATTTCAAATTGAAAACATGTTCATCTTCCTCTTTATTACTTCCAAACATGTCTTATTTCCTCATTATCACAAGTTCACCTCAACAAAGGTCGAGTTTTGGGTTTTTACCTTACTGTAGCAGCTGTAGGGTGATTCTCCAAATCCAAAATACTTGCAAAACTGATTTTCTTGTTCATTCACTTCCTACTAACATCTCTATATCATATTCTACATCTAAAACACCTTAAATATGGCTTTTTAACGCTTGAAAACAACACACTCACCGTGTTATGAATTTTCTTGAGTTCCTTATGCTCCTCTTTCTCTTAGTTCATTCTCATCATCCACATTTCCTATCATAACACAGGAAATCCTAGCCAATTAGTGCGAATTGTCTCTTGATCTCACTTAATTATAATCTAAACAAGGTTAGGATCTAGGTTTCTTACCTTAGGGTTTTTGTAGGCTTCCTAAAAAGGCAATAGTAGAAATATGAGGCATTGATATAGGGCTAGGGTCTAAGGTCCTTAGGGTTTCTCCCTAGAGTACCACTTGGCACGATCATAGCCATCCATTCACCTTAGGCCTCTTTTTTTTTGTAGATTTTCTGTCCTAATTTCCACTAATTATCCATCTTTAAATTATATTTTATCCCGACCATTATTTAATTTTGTTCATCCTTCTATTAAATTCTCCAAATTATTTTTCAACTATTTTATTTGAATTTAATTAACTATGGGTAGTATTTGGATCCTTTCAAGTTGAATCATAATGTTCCTCATCTTGAAACCTATGGTAATTTCAGGTTTGAGGATATGCTGATATTGCTATTATGAGAATCACTTATGATACTAATCTATGTAGTGATCTCATAGCGGGTCAGTCTAGTACACAGTTATCTAATATGTGCTAATGAGTTTGATTTGTATTCCCATACAAATAGACACATCAGAGCTATCAACCAAAAAATCATACTAGATTTAATTCATTAACATTCTCCCAATGATAAACGTCTAGGGACATTTGAAATAATTAAATTATTTATAGATCCTATTATAAAGTAAACATGTAAACAGTATAGTAGAAATGTCTTTGTATCAATAATATATATATATATAATATATATGACAATATCTAGTAATTGGCTTAGGGCACAATCACTAACATTCTCATCCTTCACACCATCAACCACCAACAAACAAGTTTATTAGTTAAAGCATATGCTATGCAACAACCACATGAAACACGCAAATGTATATGATCATTTGAAAACCATACATAGAATGGATTTACCATTCCGTGACAAAGGTTAGGAAATTTGAATTGAGGTTTCTGCATACTCTACTGCTAGTCCCTTAGCACTTGCTCAAAGCGATCGGGCGGCGCGGCTCTTGACCAAGGACGCATTCCCCAAATATTCATAATTTCCCAAGAAGGAGTAGATTTACGCCTGCGATATGATCTCATAGGTCTTCCGGCTCTTCTCATAGGAGTAGCAACCTCCAATGATGTAATTCTACGACATGCTATGCATAATCAATTTATTATTCAACTATAATCATATTAATTTCCATCTAAGGGTGATCAATAACATACTCACATACTCCACAACATAATACAAGAAACATAAAGCATTACTCAATCTTATCGAGATTTCGATATACTTAACATTCATTAAGTAAGCACTTATGAATCATAAGCATATTCCCATGATAACCCACATGCAAATCCATTTTTATATTTTCTTATATTCTAGTGCTCTACTTTACAAGCACATACACGGTAATGAAATTAAAAGGAAGAACTCACATAGCCATATTTCATAATCAAAGTAGTCCTCAGGCAAGGGCACTTTATTATCTTTGTTACTTGAACAAAAAAAAAAACCCCGAATAAGTATTTTAAACTAGTCTTGCTTGAAAATTTTTTTCTAGGGAAATATTTTTTGGTAGAATTCCCGATTACTAAGTTTTAATATAAAATAACCATAACATTCTCATTTAACTCCAAATTTCGCATATAAGTAGTCGTTTTCTACCTATTTCGGATGCTCTAGCCATTTCTAAGATTATTTCAAACATTTAAGGTCATTTAGGTCTTTGAATCATGTGATACAAATTGCTCCTAGACCTCTCCAAGTTTGATTCTATCACTTTTTACAATTTTTTATCTTATTTAGACTTTCTAGGATATGCCTATAATTTATTCTTAGGCTTAAAACACATTAGACTTAAAGATGGTTCATAATATAAGTACGATCCTAGTGATTTTGCTCAAAAGAAATTTAAATAGGTTCATAGTAATTTTTTTATTTTACCAAAAGTTCAATTTTGAAAACTTGTAGTGAACTTTTACGTCTTAATACTTTAAAATAAATGAATTCGACTTTTAAATAAAATGTCATTCTTTATTTAATATCTTAGAATCCCTATTCAATATTTTTATTGTATGCTTGATTATCAAAATATTGATTTTCATGTATTTTTCAGAAAAAATATTCAAGTTATAAAATTTTTTGAATGTTAAATAAGGTCACGTCATTTTAAAAAAATAAAAGGTTGATTTTTGTTTCAAAATTTGCTTTTGCTTAAATGATTTCCAATGCTTTGAAAATAGATTTAAAAAAACTATTTGTATAACAAAGAATTGTCAATATTAAAATTTGAAGAATTTTCTTTATCAACATCAGTATAAGCATCTATGTTCATGAACTTAACTACACTTATTAATTTTTAATTTTAGCAAGATCAACTAAAGATAAGAAATAAACATGATGACAATTGAAAGTATAAGAAAATCAAAATGGAAATATGGAAGTGTTAGATTATGATCAAAGCTTCCTAGGATTTGAAATAATCCAATCTCTATAATAAAATCAAAGCGTAAAGGAAGAAAATTAAAAGTCTTAGATTTTTATCAAGGCTTTCTAAGACTTGAAATATTCCAATCTGATAAGTAAAACTTAAGATAGATAAACAGAAACGCGTGGGAGTCTTAAATTGTGTAAAGGCTCCTCGAGACTTGGATTATTGAAGTATCCTTTGGACTTGATTTATTAACCAGTCCAAAACTAGAAATTAACTAGTCTTATATAACATGAAATAATTAGAGAGAATGAAATAAACGAACTAAATTAGTGAACATTTAGGATCTAAAGGTTACAAACACACTAAATATATATATATTAAAATATAAAAAAGTTAGGTTAGAAACAGGAATGAAATAGATATGTAATAAACATGAATTTAATATGTGTGTGTGTGTGTGTTTAACTTCTATTTCCTAACATCATGGATCATGGGGATTTTTATGGAAAACACTAAGTCACATACACTTATACATATCACTTAACATAATATAGAAGGGGTTTAGTGTTTACCTAAATTAAGATATGGAAGAAAATATTGTAGGCAATTTTTTTTTTGGGGTGGGGGGGGGGGGGGGGGGGGGGGGGGGGGGGGGGGGGGTGGTGGTGTGGGTTTTACCACGGCAGAAAGAGTGAAAAAAAAAAAGATAGGGAGAGTTTGAAAGAAAAATTTGATAGAGTTTTTGTTAAATATGAAAAATGAGAGGAAAGTGTGTGGTATTTATAGATATAAAATGGAGGGAATTAAAGAAGAAAAAATAAATGAAAAAGAAAAAAGAAAATATAGAAAGAGAGACAGAGGATTGGGGGGGAGGGGGGGTGTGGGGAAGGAGGCATCGTTGTCACATAGAGGGAGAGACAGAGAGACGGATAAAGAAAGTAAATGAGAAGTTAAGTAATAAAGTGTAGTTAAAGTTTTACGAAAAAATAAAATATAAAAGACATGTTTGTAAGAATGCAAGACTAGGTGTAAGAAAAAGCATAGTAGAGTGAATAGTAGTCAAGACAATTAAATTACTGATAGAGATAAAAATATGTGCATAAAGGTTAAAACTGACATTTTTATGAGCTGATCAAATTTAATATGATATTTTACAAATATCTTAATATATTTCTAGTGTAAGTTGTTTGTTAGAATATTTTGCCTCGTTTCACGTGTCATCGTTCGAATACAAAGATTGATCCTGTAAAGGCTTGAAACGATTGAAGTTTTGATGAATTTGATCATTTTAGGACATATACTATATATTCGGTTCATATTTCAAGTTCACACTATTTTTCTAATTTATTCATTATTTTAAGGTTTTACGAGCTATATAATCGAGTCTAGGGTTTCCAAGGTTTAACAATGACTCAGTTTGACTTTAGGGTTCTAGTTCCGTTCTTGACTCTAAGGTTTTACTATAAAACTACCGTAACATTTTGAGGGTTTACAATTATAGGAAATTATTTTTTATATTATTAGATGTCATTTGGATATACTATCTCAATTTGCATGCGAGAGATTAGGTGGATAAACCATTTAGTGTAGGGTTTTTGAGTTAAACGATTATCAGATTTTCGTTTTATTTTTTAAGGTACGCGTTTTCTTAAAGTTTGATATTTAAGATTTTCTATTCCCATTATAATCATTAGACATTTAGGGTTATTTGACTAATTTGATATTTCCTAGGGTTTTTCGAACTTGTGATTGGTTTGGAATGATTATAGGGTTTCTAGAGTTCAATTTTGACTTAGGTTGGTTTTTTTTAGGGTTCTAGTTTCGTATTAGTTCTAAGGTTCTTATCTAAGAGTACCAAAAAATCTAAAGGCTTACATTGTCGCTCACCTTTTATTACTTTTGGTATCGAGAGTGATCACTTTGTGGACCTTCATTATGATTCTCTTAGGTATAGGTGTGGTAACATGGAGGAGTAGATGATCTTTCCTCTATGAATTGCTAGAGACTGTAGAGAAAGTTTTATTACTAGATCTCAAATGGTTTCAATGATGTTTAAATATGTTTTCTTTTAGGCCTCATGCCAAATATGTGTACTTGAGTTGAGCTTAGCTCCTCTTTTATGGTTACACTCTTAAACTATTTTAAAATATAAATTTTCATTTCTTTTATTTTTAAATGCTTCTCTACATCTTTCGTATGATAGTTCATCAATCATTAACAATTCATCAACCGAGGTGTTGTGGTTTTACTATATAACTTAATCACGATTTTACAACTAAAACTTGATTAGAAACCCACGTAACTAATGGAAGTCTTGCACGTGTCACTTGGACGCAATATGTGTGGTGAAACAACCACACTTTAGGCGCTTGAGGGCGGGGTCGTTTCAAATAGGATTTGGATTGGGAAGTTTTATGTAAGTACCAAGTATGTGGCGACTTTATTTGTTGCTTGTGTATGATAGCTTTAGTATTTCAAATTAATTATAAACCCTAATATATATATATATATATACATATATATAATTTAGAAGTATAATACTTTGATTCGCAGCCTTGAGGAATGAAAGTCTAAAGTTCACGGAGAAATTGTAGGACTAGACAAAATAACCTTGTAAGCTTAGATTTTGGAAAAGAAATAATAAAATATCATAAACTTTAGATTACTAGCATAACTTGTTATTCTTTGAAAACTCGTATTTAAGTTTTGAGACATGACAAAACCTAAAAGGATTGACGTTTGATTTCTAAAATTTATAATACGATATAATCTAATATTCAATGAACATGTATAATTATAAATGGTATCTGACATGTAATATATCCATGCACGATAATGATTTCCTTAATATAGATAGATAGATGGACAGATGGATATGATAACCAAATAAAGCCATATACCATGTAACATACATCGCGAATGTTGTGCACATAATGAAGACCAATTGAAGTAAATGAAAATTTGGCAAAATCAAATAGAGATACCTTAATGATAATTTAATATAGGGAAATGGCTTCCTTTGAGACTTGAATTTTGATGAAATGAACAATTAATTATTTGAACTTTTAAAATGTTCAATTTCATAGTTAATTGAACTTTTCGTGCTCTTAAACAATACCCACTTAATCGTTATCTGTCACTTGTCGGCTACTTTGAGAAACAATAAAAGAGTGTGGGTAGTGAAAAGGGACATAAAAAGTTTAATTAGGTATGAAATTGAATTTTTTAAAAGCTCAGGTATCTAATTATCCATTTCGTCAATGTTCAGATACCAAAAAAGCCTTTCCCTTTAATATATTTATACATGTCTCTTACATTACTGAATTATTTAGTTTCTAATTGGACGTGTTCAAATATTTTGCACGGATCATGCTAAGGCAATTAAGGCACAACAACTTTTTATTAAGGATTACTAGCGATCAACAACAAATAACTTGCTTAACATAGTTAAAAAAATTGCATTGACGCATAAGCTAATGTATCCAAATGCCATTGCTCAAAAAACTTACAAAAGTAATAATATATCATTAAACTAACATCTTATCATGCAAAAATTACTCTAAAATAACAAGACAAAATAATATATATACACACACACATTAGGAAGTTGAGAACTTTTATTGGACGGTATTGCTCGTGGGTAATTGAAGACGTTGCAATTGTCTTCTGTAAAGTGGCTTTGTCAGAGTAATACCACCAAAGAAAACTTTCTGAGAAGGGCTCGTTGTTAGAAGGCTATCAGAGAGTGCTGAGCCGGTGAGCTCCTAATTTTGTCTAGAATTTCACTTGATTAATGAATATATTAAATCAATTGGAAAAATTATTAAAATCTATAGAATTTCATTATCTTACATATAGTTTCATATATAATTATCAAATTGAAGTAATACTTGAATGATGTTTGTTTTGAGTTGGTAATTTATCATGTGAAATCCATAATGCGTAGATTACTTGAGATTAATTTCCTCTAATTTACATGTTTGTGAATTTGTGAACTTTGTGTCACTAAATTTGCAATTTTACTAGGAATTTGGGAAAATTTTATAATCTTAATAAATTGACCACTAGATCTAGTCTTAAATTAATTCATAAGAAGAACGACAATTTTCAAGAGCAATTGGTTTGTTGAAATGACATTTTTCCTGGTATATATAACACAAAACTAATAAATCTATACACAAGCGGTAAGTTTTTTAATGATTTTATCAATATATTTATTCTATTGGTATATAATTTATTCCACAGATTTGAATGTGTGTTAATAGTAGTTTTGTTTTGTAAAATATTACACATGGAATATAATGTGGGAAAATCAGTAGGAAATAATGCAATTCATGGGCAGTTGATTCATATGTTATACTAACACGATATGATTTTGTATAACTATAATAGATTTGTAAGTAAGCCTTAAAGCTTATTTATAAGACTAGTACCTTGGGTCATTTGTCACATTAAAAAACATATCAAAGTTTACTGTTGTAATGTTATATAGGTATCGCTTTCTAGATTAAATTTTGTAAGTCTTGCATGGGCAATTCTGGTATTTTCAACTTTGAATGATGATGTTTATACATTAGTTTATAAATTCAAACTTACCACTAGAGTTAAGAATCTCATGTTGGATCCTTAATCCAACGTTAGCCTTATATATAAAATAATTATGTGTTACGAACTGTCACATTAATTTAAGCTCAATTAAAAGTGATCAATAAGGTTTGGGTATTTGGGCTTTAATGTATCTAATGGGGTATGACCCTTTTATGTGTAGAGACCTTATGGGTAATTTCTATTTTTATAATAGGATAAAATAAAAATACCAAAATATAACATAGAGTTATCTCTATAAATAGTGGTTATGGTCCTAGGTCTCTTTTGAATCCCATCATTAGAGAGTGCAGAGGAAAAAAAAAAAAAAGGTATCTCTCAAGGAAAACGTGTTGATCTAGAAAGCCAATTGCATGGCTCTAAAGTCATTGATTGCTATGGATTCAAGTATGCTTCCGCTTATTTTGTTTAATTCTTACTGAACAAATATGAACAATTTAGGATTTTATATGTGATCGTTTTCACAAAAGGTTAATCTGGATCTAACAAGTGGTATCAGAGCATACATGTTTGATCATTAGGAATTACTTTTGTAATTTATATATAGGGTGTTGCTTTTCCTAACTTTTAAGGGTTAGGATTTCCTTTATCGACAACCACATGTTAATTTAACATGGAATGCTTCATGATGAGATGATGGAATTTGTCATGATTATAATTATTTATAAAGCTTATGTTTCTATAGCTGCGACTGTGTATGACCTAACATTCATCTGTACATATTTTTCATGTTTAGCCGATCAGGATATATATATATATATATATAGATATATATATATATATAATGTTCTTTTGCCATTTAAATTTTAAATTACTGTTAAAATTTTCATCCTATTCAATTTGCAAAATTTCAATGGCATTATGAATCAACTTTACTGCTCATAAACCTATATACATATATATATATATGGATTCCGGAAATTATTGTTTGATTTATGGCTTTGATTTACACATACCAAGGTACAACAATCGAAATTGTTAAAGAATTTTTTTTTTTTTTAAAGAGAGGCTAATTTCCATTTATTTATTTATGGTTCTAAGGTTAGAGTTCTTTTTGTCATATTTGGATATGGGTTCTTAGACTCAAAAAGTTTTTACCATAATTAAAGACAATCAATTGTATCTTTGACCAATATTGAAGTTGATTAATTGTATATTTGACCAATATCAAAGGTGATTAATTGTATCTTTTAACCAAAATTAAAGTTGATTAATCGTGATTTTGACCCAAGTTTGAAATAATTTTGAATTTGAATATTGGTATGTTTATATATATTTTAAGATGAATTAATTGAAATAACATACCATCAAAGTGGTCCCTCTTGTGGAAATTAATTTATTTAAAATATAAAAGGTTGTATGCTTGTGATTTATATGAATATTTGACCGGCCCAAATGAAGGTTAATATTAAATAGAATTGCAAGTGCATCTGTAGTAATAAACACATGACAATTATTTGGTTTTACATGTGAATAATAAATTGGCCCAAAAGAAGGTTTTTTATTTTATATGTTCTTACTGTTGGTGTTTGATTACTACACTAAGATACCACTTAGTAGTTAATATTTTATCCAAAGATAAAATTAATAAACTGCTTGGTATCTTGAGATGGGGTTTACCTTTATTTAAATTTATTATTATTGTTGTTTTGAGACTTATGTGAGCTTGATTATTTATTTGTTGTTCTCATTCAACTATGAATAATCCTGTTAATATTACTACCAACATCAATTCCATTCCTATGCTTAATGGCACTAACTTCAAGTCACGAAAAGAGAATCTCTTGATAGTACTTGGAGTCATGGATCTTGACCTTGCATTAAGAATTGATTCTCCTTCACCTCTTACTGATAAGAGTACCTCTGATGACTAGAGGAAGATGGAAAAGTGGGAGAAATCAAACCGCATGTGCATGATGATCATGAAGAAGGCCATTATAGAAGCATTTGGAGGAACAATATTTGAAAAGATAACTAAGGCTAAGAAGTTCCTTGATGAAATTGAGAAAATGTTTGCTAATAATGAAAAGGCAGAAATAAGTACACTCTTGACAAACCTAATCTCAATGAAGTATAAGGGTAAAGGCAATGTTAGGGAGTACATCATGGAGATGTCTCATCTTGCTTCAAAATAAAGAGCACTTAAACTAGACCTCACAGAGGACTTGCTAGTGCATTTAGTTTTGATATCTCTTTCAGCACAATTTAGCCAGTTTAAGGTGAGCTATAATTGGCTAAATTGTCAGAAAGAGACCTAGTCTCTAAATGAGCTCATCTTACACTGTGTTCAAGAAGAGTAAAGGCTGAAGCAAGATAAGATTGAGAGTGCTCACTTAGCCTCGACCCTTAAGAATAGGAGCAAGGATGACAAAAGGAAACGAGATAAAGAAGTTACAAATACAGTGCCTCATAAGCAACAACCAAAGAAGTCGGATGCATCGGATGGTAATAATTGTCACTTCTGTGGAGCTGTAGGGCATTACAAGAAGCAATGCACCAATTATCATGCTTGGTGTGCAGAGAAATATATGCTTCTTAATTTGGTTTGTTCTGAGGTTAATTTAACTTTGGTACTTGTACACACTTGGTGGATAGATTTTGGTGCAACAACTCACATCAATGTGTCTAAGCAAGGTTGCCTCCATTGCCGAAAACCAAGTGATGGTGAAAGATACATCTATGTGGGTGACGACAAGACAGTTGAAGTTGAAGTTGAAGTTGAAGCAATTGGGAAATTTAGATTATTGTTAAAGACTGGTTTTTATTTGGATCTTGATGAAACATTTATTATACCGTCATTTAGATGGAATTTGATTTATGTTTCTGTTTTGGACAACTATGGTTACTCTTATTCATTTGGAAATAAGAAATTTAGTTTGTTTCATGATTCAAATTAGTTGGATCTGGTTCTTTATCTGTTTATGATAATCTTTACTTGACTGATATTATTACTTCATTTAATGAATCCATGCAAGCAAGTACACGAGGTACAAAGAGAAAATTAACTAATGAGAATTCAGCTACATTATGGCACAAGAGATTAGGTCATATATCCAGACGGCGAATGGAGAGACTTGTGTAAGATGAAATTCTAAACCCTTTATATTTTATAGATTTTGATGATTGCATTGCCTGTATAAAGGGGAAACAAACCAATAAAAGGAGATTTGAAGCCAACAGGACTTTAAATATCTTAGAACTTATAGATACGGATATTTGTAGACCATTCCCTATAGTTGATTGGAATGGTCAACAGTATTTTAACGTTCATTGACGATTTCTTGCGATATGGATATCTATATCTCATTCATGAAAAGTCACAGTCTTTGGATACGTTCAAAAATTATAAGGTTGAAGTTGAGAACTAACTCAATAAAAGGATTAAAAGCATAAAATCTAATCATGGTGGCGAAAACTACGGCAGATATGATGGTTTGGGTGAAAAACGTCCAAGACCCTTTGCTAACTTCCCAGAGGAATGCGGTATTGTCCCATAGTACACCATGCCAGGTTCACCCATTATGAATGGTGTTGCCGAAAGACAAAACAAGACGCTTAAGGACATAGTGAGGAGTATGATTTGTCACTCTACCTTACCAGAATCACTATGGGGAGAAGCACTTAAAACTACAGCATTTATCCCTAATAGGGTCTAAATAAAGCAACTAACAAAACCCCATATGAGCTTTGGATGGGTAAGAAGCCTAGTTTAAAGTATTTGCATGTGTGGGGATGTCCAGCTGAGGCAAGGCCTTACAGGCTTAATGAAAAGAAACTGGACTCAAGAACAATAAGTTGTTATTTTGTTGGGTACTCTGAAAGATCAAGGGGTTGCAAATTTTATGATCCCATAACTAAGTCGATACTTGAGAAGGGAAATGTTTGATTATTTGAGGATGTTGAGTTTGCGGGGGGAGATATGGCTAGAAACATTGTCTTTAAAGAGGAATACGTTGATATTCCCACAAGTGTATTTGAATTTGGTCAAGATTCTGTTCCTGATCTTATTCAAAACACAATAGACTTAGACAATGGTGGAGATCCCACTCAAAAGACTGTTCTAAAAGAACAAACTCGACCACTTCAAGAACCTATGCCATCAAGGAGATCCACTAGACCAAGAAGAAGTGCGGTGCCAGATGATTACATTGTTTTTCTTCAAGAACATGAGGTTAACATTGGACCGATGGAAGATTATCTGATCAACTTTCATCAAGCCATTGAAAGTTCTAACTCTCAGAAGTGGATTGATGCCATGAATGAAGAGATAAAATCTATGAAGGACAATGACCTTTGGGACCTTATCCCATTGCTAGAAGGTACGAAGCCCATTGGTTGCAAATGGACATTTAAGTCCAAGAGGGATTCAAAAGGTAATGTGGAAAGGTACAAGGCTCGTCTTATTGTAAAGAGCTTTACACAAAAAGAAAGCATCAGCTATAAAGAGACTTTCTCACCTGTTTCTTTGAAAGACTCTTTTAGGATTATAATGGCATTAGTGGCACATATCAATCTTGAGTTACATCATATGGGCATAAAAGACCGCATTTCTCAATGGTGACATTGATGAGACGATCTATATGGTACAACCATAAAACTTTGTGTTGGGAGATCCAAAGAATATAGTTTGTAAACTTAAAAAATCCATTTATTGACTTAAGCAATCATCTCGACAATGGTATTTTAAATTTCATCAAGTGATCATCTCATTTGGTTTTGAGATGAATTTAGTCGATGATTGTATATACCATAAGTTTTGTAGGAGCAAGCACATTTTCTTAATCTTATATGTTGATGACATTTTGCTTGCCAGCAACAGTATAGGCTTATTGCACGAAACCAAGAGACTTTTAGCTAAGGATTTTGAGATGAAAGATCTTGGTGATGCCTCTTTTGTGTTAAGAATACAAATACACCGAGATCGCTCTCATGGTGTTCTTGAATTATTACAAAAGCGTTATATTTGAAAAGGTACTCAAAAGGTATGGCATGCATGATTGCACACCAAGTAATACCCCAGTAGCTAAACGAGACAAATTTAGTCTTAGTTAGTGCCCTAAGCATGATTTTGAGGAAAAAAAAATGCAAAAGATTCCTTATGCATCAGTAGTAGGGAGTCTAGTGTATGCTCAGGTCTGTACGCGTCCAGATATTGCCTACGTTATAGGAATGTTGGGTAGATACTTCAGTAATCCAGGATTAAACCATTCGAAAGCAGCCAAACGGGTTTTGCGGTATTGACAGAGAATAAAAGATTACATGCTTGCTTATCGAAAGTCAGATCAGATCGAGATCATTGGGTATACTGATTCTGATTTTGCTGGATGCTAAGATGGTATGAAATCTACATCAGGCTACATTTACCTGCTAGCTGGAGGAGTTGTCTCTTGGAAGAGTGTAAAACAATCTCTTGTTGCCTCTTCTACCATGGAAGCAAAGTTTGTAGCATGTTACGAGGCGTCTAATAATGGAATATGGTTGTGGAATTTTGTCAATGGGTTGTGTATTATGGATACTATTAATAGACTACTTAAATTATTTTGTGACGATAAGTCAGCAGTTTTATATTCCAACAACAATAGGAGCTCGACGAAGTCATAGATATCAAGTTCATAGTTGTAAAAGAAAGAGCTTAGATTGGATAGTTGTCTATAGAGCATATAGGAACAAACTCTATGATTGCGGACCCGCTTACTAAAGGAATGCAACCTAAGATATTTCATGAGCACACTGCTCATATGGGTGTCATGTCCTTAAGTGATATTCAGATTAAGTGGGAGTTTTATTGTTTTGAATGCTTTTATGTCATAAACAAACCTTAATTAGTTGTTTTTGGCTTGTTATGTTTTAAGGATATTTTATGCAAAAAGAAAGTTTTTTTTTGTTTGCTTACACAATGATTTTTGGTTTATGGTTTGATCTCACTAAGGTTTATAGTGGATTAGTAGGAAATAGACATGTTAAGATCACATTGCATGGAATTTCCTTGCTACACATCCATATCATGATCCATGTCATTCAATCGCGTCAACAATATGACCATTGATGGCTTGAGTTACGATAAATATAATGAATACTGCCTTGATCCTATGTTGATGTGGTTGATGGACCAGATTAGTTACACATACATTTTGGTCGTGAAGACAAATTTGAGTTCATATGGTTATCTTTTAGCAAAACATAACTATAACGTTACACATATAGTCCAAGTAGGAGATTGTTGGATCCTTAATCCAATGTTAGCCTTATATGTGAAATAATTATGTGTTACGGGCTGTCACATTAAGTTAAGCTCGATTAAAAGTGATCAATAAGGTTTGGGTATTTGAGCTTTAACGTATCTAATAGGGTATGACCCTTTTATGTGTAGAGACCTTACGGGTAATTTCTATTTTTATGATGGGCTAAAAGAAATACCAAAAGATAACATAAAGTTATCTCTATAAACAATGGTTATGGTCCCCAGGTCATACGTGCAATATTTTTCTGGTCTCTTCTGATCCCATCATCAGAGAGTGCAGAGAGAAAACAAAAGGTATCTCTCAGGGAAAACATGTTGATCTGCAAGGTCAACCGTATGGCTCTAAAGTCATTGATTGCCATGGATTCAGGTACGCTTCCGCCTATTTTGTTTAATTCTTAATGAACAAACATGAACGATCTAGGGTTTTATATGTGATGGTTTTCACAAAAGGTTAATATCGATATAACATCCCACCACCCCCAGAGTGAAGGATGCGGGTGGGCACAGTGGTTTTGGAATAATAACTTCGTTTTTTAAGTAAAATTTCAAGAAATTGAATTGTGTATTCATCATTTTTCCTTTTTCCCTTCTCTCTCATATATACACACATACACACACATACACACACTTGAATTTGCAAATATAAGAACGTCAACATTCATGAAGAGCATGAAAGGAGCATAATACTGCGATTTTAATGTGATCGACAAAATATGATATTAATATGACAGTATTGATGCAAAGAGAATATGTTTGATGGCTTCTTTTTTTGCTATATGATTTTTTTAGTTTTTATTTTATTCGTTTAATCATGTTATAACCAACAATGTTATTTTTTTCCTTTATTTTATACTGATTTTATACTCAATAAAGGATTATCTTATCTAACTGATATCCACCTTTTGTTATCTTAGGTGTTTTAGATAAAACAAAATATTAATTAAACGAGCAAAAAGTTCTTTTACTTCTACTCTTACTATAATAGCTTCTTTAAGAAATCTTTACGTTTGGTTTATTGTAATAAAATGAGACTGAAAATGAATTGTTGTTCCTTATTTTATCATTAGGGTTATTTTGGGAACAAAATATACACTTTAGTTAGAAATAGTCATTCCTCCAGTAAAGAATAGTAATCAATATTCCTTATCTATTATGTATTACATGGTATAGATATTCTTTTGATAGAACTTTTTGCAAAATAAATGAAGGAATAGATATTCTACGCTAATAAAGGTAGAATACCGATTTTGTCACGCTCTAAAGAGTATCTTAAACGTAACAATCCGCCACACTCAATATTAAAGCTTAAGCATGACAACCTTGGTTATTCCCAAAAGCTTCAATAGTAAGTGTAAGACGTACTCTCACAAATTTAGAAGACCATACTTTGAAATATGAAGCTTAAGAAGATACAATAACAAATTAAGAAATGAAAATCATAATATTCATTCATTCATAATAATTATCTTACAAGCCTTAGGGGCATTCCCTGTCAAAATACTAGAATCTATTACAAGAATTTTCTATGAAGTCTATATCTAACTAATGCTAAACTTAATCTAAAAATTCCCTAACAAAAAAAAAAAAAAGAAACACCTGACTGTAGGGTCAACGTGACCTCAACCACAAATAGCTAAACTACAAAAGATATCTATAGGGGTATAAGCTAATAAGCTTAGTAAGAATTATTTCCGAAGATAAATACTTGAGTAACAAAATCAAGCAAGTTTTTAGGCATCCAAGTGATATGCAACAAAACACATGGGTAAGGAAGACATACAGTTTTGGGAACTATATATTGAATGGATTTACGCCCTCCATTCGAGGTTTTGGGGAGGCTGATAAGATTTTGCTTCGAGCCAATGGTCGCTAAGCATTGTTCTTTGTTATTATGCTTCTATCTTAAAGCCGATAAGCATCGTCCTAGTATTTTGCTTCAAGCATGATGCCGCTAAGCATTTCTCTTTATGTCATGCTTCTAGCTTAAAGCCGATAAGCATTGTTTATGGCCTTACAATCGTACCACTAACCTTTCCCTGTAAGATTAGTGATCCCCATGTAATGTAACCTACTACGTGATATGTATGAGCCAATTTATTTAGAATATCATAGCATAATTAATGTCAATTTATGGTGATCATAGAATTTTAGACATATCAAGTTCCATGCTCAAACAAACAATTACTTACAATCAATTCCCGCTTTAATATTCTTAGAATTCCTTCAACAATTTTACATTCATATCCATTTGTCTTTCCTTAGTTTTAGTGCAACTAAACTACAAGCACAATAAAGTAAAGTAATTAAGGAAATAAACCCACATTGCCATGACGATGCTTTCTTTTTATGGATGAGTTGATCGATCAATCCACTAATCAAAGTAATTCTCTGGGTATGGATACTCTTCATCGGGATCACCTAACCTAATAAGGAAGAATACTCATAATGAGTATTTCTTGTTGATTCTATTGTATTTTGTCAAAACTATGTCATAAGATCGTCAAAATTCGTATAAAAGACAATTCCAACTTAAAACGACCATAATTTGGTCCTTTTAACTCGAAATTGCTTTTACAATATACCATTTTTTACTTATTTGAAAAGATCTATCTATTTCTAAAACTATTTTCATCAAACTAAGTCACTTGGGCTCTGAAACAGTGGCGATCATATTCACCACGATATTTCCCATCCCCAAAACATTTGTTTCAATCATCAGATTGTTCAAAAGTTGCTTTGATAAATACTTAGTCATCTATATAGTTGAGAAATTCCTTTTTATAGCCATATAACTCATATTCCATGCATGCTTAAGTATTAGTTGTCCAACCAATAATTCCTTAGTAAAAAAATTGTTAGTTGTAAGTTTAGAAAAATTATAATTTACAAGAAATCTTTTTTGCAAATCCTTTAAAATTGATATTTTGATTCTTTTGTTTTCAAAAAGTATATTATGTTTATCTTACTATTTTCTTTGATAATTTTTCTATAAAAAAAATGAATTTCTATTTTTCCTTTTGAAACTTTCAATATTAGTATCACTTTTCCTATTAGTTTTCTATATATCATTTGTACTTTGTAAATTTTAGTTTGAAAATTTACATTCCCGTTTTTATATTATGTTTCAAAAGAACATTTTCATGCAATGATTCATCTTCCTTATTTTTGGAAAACAATTCTATTACTTGTAAAGTTATGGCTTGAAAAAAGTCTTTCAAAGATGATATTTCCAAAATCATAGTAAGTTCTTTCTAAAGTTTTGAGAAAGTCAATTCCTCTTATTAATTCTAAATTTCTTTTAGGACTTTATTTTGGCGGCAAAAATGTCTTTTTATAAAAAGTATAGTTTACTTTGGTGGTTTAGACAACAATATTTAAATTGCATGAGTAAAAGAATAACAATAAGCCAAAATTATAATAACAAAATAAATAGCAAAATAATATAAATAAAGTATTGAGAGTCTTAGCTTTGAATCAAAGCTCTCGGACTAAAAATGAACTAGTCCCAAAAAGAAAACAAAAATTGTTTTGACTTGATAATGAGAAGTCAAAGACTAGAGACTAGTCTTAAAACAACATGAAATAAATAAATTGCATAATTTGAAAGTAAATAAATAACAAATGAGCTTATATGCTCTAAAGATTATATATGAGTACATAATTATATTTAGTTAAATATATATAAGAAGTTAGCATAATATCAACAATAATATGTGCAAAATATAATAACAACATAAAAATAGAGAAATAGATTTTCATGAGCAAGAACAATACATGAACATAGTATAGCTTCAATAACAATAAGTTTAAGAAACTCACACCATGGTCATGTAAAGTCACATGACCTAGAAAAAAAAATATAGAAAGAAGATTTTACTTAAAGAGGATTTTGGAGTAGTATGTGTGAATGAGTTTTGTGTATGTAGAAGGGGGTTTGAGAGTATTTTGGGAGAGTGTTTGGAGAGAGTTTTGAGAGGGAAAATTTGGAGAGTTTTGGTAGTGAATTTGTTGGTAGATGAAGTGTGAAAAAAATGAAAGAGGAGGGGGTATTTATAGGAAAATGAGGAGTGGATTTGTGATTAAAAATAATTGAAAAAGAAAAACATATGATGAAATGAGAGGGGGGCGGGGAGGGGTGCAGCCATGAGGGAGGAGGAGAGAGGGAGATGTAATTTTTTTGTAAGGTAGATGTGATATAAACTTATGAGAAAGATAAAATGTAAAGATAATAGGTGTATATAGTGTAAGAGTAGGTGTTAGAAAAAGTAGAGATAGATGAATAGTATAATATAAAATAGATGTGACTAATAAAGTACCGGTAGTAAGAAAATACATGTATAAATACGATAGCTAATATCTTTAGTTACTAAAAAATTATAAAACTGATATTTTTGAAAACCTTATATTTTTACGAGTCTAACGGTGTATCGGAAATATTTTTACTATTTCGAGCCTCGGGACACATTTTTTGAAAACTGTATCCGTTTGGTTTTAAAACGAATTGCGGTTTTACTAATATGATATTTTTAAGCTTTCTTATGTTATTACGAACTATTCTATATACTAATCTCTTATTTACTCGCTTATGGTTATGAACACGGGATTTTCGGACTTAAACTTGTTACATCTAACTAGGGTTTTGTTGACTTTAGGGTTTTTGGTTGACCTTTTGATTATGGTTTAAGCTTAATTGATCGTAAAACTTTGGAGGTTTACAAATTTCATTCTAATAAACCAAACATGCCGTAAGCACTTTGATTGAGGATGCTTTTTTTGTGTAAGTACACTACAAAACCATATTTTTATTGCTTTTTCAACATAAACAAAAAACTCCTTTTTAAGTCCTTTGAATCACTATACCTTTTATCAAATCAATTAAACTATTCAAGTGTGATGATTGTTACAAGTTTTCAAATGTCTCGTTGAAGGAAATATATGAGCTGATAAAAGGTCTCCGTTGCAACAAGAAAGACACCAAAGATTGGAAGTCGATATGGTAAGGCTCCAGCTTATCCAAAAATCAAAAGGTTTGCTGTTTGATGCATGATGATATGCTGGTGAAAGCAAATCAATTGAAGTAAAGAATTGAGATCGATACTTGATGCCCATTTCGTGGATAGGAAGAAGAAACAATGGAGTGTGACGTGTGTGTTGAAAATTGTTTGGTTGTCAAACATGGTTGGAACCAGTGCAACAATGCTAACTCTTTTCGAAATTCCTTTCAATAAGGTTTTGAAGATTAGGTAAAGACGACCTCTTGCATTAAAAAAATAGCAGGGTAAAAACACCTTCAAGACCATTACATACAGATCTGTTCCTCCCAACAAAATAGGCATATCTTTTAGCCAAATGAATAAGTTGGTTTGTGATGACAAGTCTTTGAGTACTAAAGCAAGTGAATAGTGGGCAGCTAGCTTTAAGAATAAGCTAATTTAAAGATAGCAAAATGCGATTGAATTCTACCCTTACGTGATTGGATTAAGATTAATTGCAATAGGGTAGTCAACGAAGATGATGTAGGGTAGCAATTGGTGGGATATGTAGAAGTGGCAAAGGCTATATTCTTTGGAGTTTTATGAAAAGAATTACTAATAGCTCTTCACTTGAAGTTGGGCTATATAGTATCTACCAATAGCTAGATGTGACTGGAAACCTGAGCTTGACTAAAACGACTATTGATACTAATTTCTTACTTGCTCTCAATATCTTTTTACAGGAGCACGAGAGCTTGTTTTTGTTCATCATCTTTCTATTCCGTGCAGGATAGTTGAAGTCCTCGAAGGATGTGATTATCAAAGCTCTTCCCTGTGAAGCCAATGAACATGCAGACTACCTTGCCAAAGGAGGGCCTTAACCATACTATGACAATTTTTTGTTTAGTAATGTTGTATGTTGTGATTTCAAGTTTTGTTCTGTAAACAATGTCTATGCACAACTTGAATGTACCCTTCTTTGTCAAAGTTGGAATGGTGATGTATGCAACTGAGGGTGCAATCTTGATGTCTTGCTAGTTGAATAATAGTTTCTCTTTATTAATTAAAAAAAAAGGCACTCTTTTTTTTTTTTTGGCAATTTCACGGAAAAAATAATCCTTTTAAGTAAGTCAAGCTCATTGTAGGTTAACTTATTGCAGTGTCCTTTAAAGATGAAGAAATCAACAATTTACATGTTTTAGTAATATATATATTTATTTATGAGCACTTTAAGGTGTGTTTAACTTTCAATATCCCAATTTCCTCTTTACACCAATAATATAAGTATAGATATAATAACTGGGATATTGATGTTGGTTTATGGTATATTTTAATTTATTTTCTTGCACATCATCCTCATGTAATATACTATATATATAGAGCAATTATATAATTTTGATATTTAAGTATATGATTACAGTATATTTAAGATCCAACTACTAAAATAATATTATTTTTTGCTGTTGGAAATTTTCCACAGAAGTTATTGAAATTAAAAAGATTTATAATTTTACTGTAAAAAAGCTGAAAAAGCTTTGATTTGAATATATCCATCGTATGTGCACTAATAAAAATATGTGTTATTTTTTTTTTATAAATTTATTTTAAATTTCTAGGGAAAAAATAAAAATTATTTTTAACTCAATTGTCTGAAATGACAAAATTAAGTGAACTATGAGTTAGGGATTTAGAAGAACTATTGAATGTAATATATGTTACTTGATTAATCCAAATAATAATAATTCCAAAAAGTGAGTATTTCATTTTCAATTATCCGGGGGTCATTTGCAGTCTATGCGGACACCATAAGATTTTAATAGATAGATTTTCGCCACGACATAATGCAATCAGCTGACTTCACCGCTCACTGGCCGGATTGGATTCGCAGCTCACGTAGCAAAACCAACCGTCGGATCACCTCCAGATTTGAATTCCTCTACTAAATCAAACACGTGACACCATTTAAGCAGCGCGTGCAAGATCAACACTCTTACGTGCAATTATGGCTTACAAACAACCAGTCACGGTGTCTTCGAAAGTTGAGAAGATTGCCTTTTGAATTGCATTGAAGAACAAGATGTAATTTAGAAAGAAAAATTAAAATTGGACTAAATTGGTGAACTTATCTTACTTTCCCTGTTTGTTTCGGACATTAAAAAAAAAAAAAAAAAAAAAACCCCCAACACAAGTTTTTGTCAAATTTCGACTCTCTCTCTCTTTCCATTTTCACTTTCCCTCTCACTCACTCCTCTCTTTGGAGGGAAAAGCCGCCAAACCAAATACAAAGAGCCAAACTTTCCTCCTTCTTGCGCTTCTACTACCACTCACTGTTAAGTAAGTGGAATTAGGGTTTTTGGATTTTGAATTCCAATTTGAATTTCAGCTTACTTCAGCTTTTACAGTCAACTGAATTTCTCTTTTCCTTTTACAGGATTGCCACTAGGATTGGTCCTCTTCATGTTCGTTTTGGATTCAGGTATGCTCTTTTTGCTCAAATTGAAGTAGCACTCAGCTCAAGTTTGTTGCTTTTTGGTGGAAACCTACTAGGGATTTGTATGTCGATGTAAAATCTTAGCTGAATGCATGTGTGTTTGTAGATCTTAATGTGTTATGGATTTTGATTTTGGGTTATTACGAGGTTTATTGTTGGTACTTTGGTGAAGTAAAGCTGGATTTTGCAGTTAATTTGGTTTGCGTGGTTTAATAAATGATGAATTATTAACTGGCATTGTCTAGGGTTTTAATTTGGATGAAAGGGATGACCTGCCGCACTTACTATTTTTTTTTGTGTTTCATGTTAAGAATTGAGTATCGTTAGAATTATCTCGTACCTGCTCTTATACTTATGTCTGGATTTCTTTGCGAAGCTTAAGTGTTCATACGCAAGTACACGCTGATGCAGCTAATTAAGATTACGAGCCGTTCATTGAATAAAATAAATGTCAACCCTGTCATCTCGCTTCTATGGTCCACTGGTTACACTGTACTTTACTCGAGGATACTCCTTTTCTTTTAATTTTTTTTTAATTCATGTAATAAGAGCTCCAAAGAGATCCTGAGACGTCTTTTGCTTGAGAAGGCTGATCATTTAAAGCTCCTGTCATCATCACTCTCTCTGTTGTACCCATGTCCTTTTCTTTCCTCCCCCTTGAGGGCCTTTTTTGTTTTGGTGAGGTGGGGATTGGCGGTGTTTACAAGCAGTACAAATTACCATGCAATACATCTCTAAAGAATAGTTGTTCTATTAGATGCAAACAGATTTAGATTATCAATATGATGTGACTGGTTTCGTACAAGTTCCATCAACTCTGTAACAATAGCTAATGTGGATGGCTGGGAGTTAGTTCACCTATTTATAGACCTATTTGTTGATTATGTTTAATAACTCACTTGATAACCTAGCATATGGATGCAGTCTCTCCGTGTTTTGGAAACTTTACCTTGCCATCTTACGATACTACAATGATCTTCTTTGGCAGGATCTGACTGTCTTGTATTTGAATTTCCTACTTGCATATACCATCTTGAAATCTGTACAAAGTTTATCTGAAATGCAAACAAAGAAAAAGGGATGTGGAAGAACTGTTGCCAGAGAGCATGCCAGTCATAGGGTTTCACGAGCTCAAAAGAAGTTACCTGAGAACACATTTTTAGCTGAAAAGAATGCTTCAGAACTGATTACATCTTCAGCTAGGAAGCAGCGATGTGGTAAGTTAACCTTGCCTTAGGATCTTTACGTGTATAAATGTAGGTTTGCATTTCTTTTCTGTAAATGTGATTCTTTTGTGGAGAAAGTTCTTTGGTCACTATGATTATATGTGCTTGAGCTGGCAAGATTGTTTATTTATGTGTGTATTGGTCTTACACAATGGAAGAGTCCATTGACATGCGGTAAGGCAGTAGCCCTTAAATTGCATTGGCATACTGAAATCAGAAGCAGCTTAAATCCCTCAGATTTGTGCTGGCAAATTGCTCATTGTATAGATACTTATCCTCTTCCTTCTCATGATAAATGGAAATAAAATGTGGTTACAAATTACAAGTTCTTTTTAATATTTTTTTTTCCCCTAACACCACTCAAGACTGCATTTTGGTGACAGAACTATCAGTTAGTAGTTAACAAAGTTTAAAACTAATGATATTGAGTTGAACGTATTGGCTTGGATATTAAGTGTATTTTTTAATTTTTTAAGTTAAATGCTTAATTGATCAATGGCCACTGGATTTTGCTTTGGCAAACATTAGATATGATGTATAACAAAAAGTTTATATCTTATGATATTCTTGGAACTGATGTTTATTCTTTTTTGCATAATCCCGTAGCTTGATGAAATTTGCTTATGTAACCAAATTTCTGGGGAATCAAATAACCATGCTCCTGTTAAAATGGTCATCATCTATCCTGCCACTGCAAAAAGGGGCTGATTGGGATTGTTTGAGCAACTGAACTAATTGTTGATCTCTTGCCAATTGGTTATGAGTGCTTTCTCTATATAGGAAGGGAATTGTGCGAAGGCTTCGATTTTTGCATATTGTGCCATTTTCATTGGAAGCCTTGTTTATCTTCTTTATTTTTTGTTTCCTTAATCAGTTCTAAGTGTTTATTTGGGGTTCTTATTTTTCATATGTTATGATATGAATATGTCCTATCAATTTGTTATGTATGGGCAATATGTTTCCATTCATACAGAGCCAATTCCTAAAGACCTGTTGGAGTATCCCATTGCTGTGCAGTATGGAACGATATGAGGAAAGTGAAAAAAGGACATCAACTGTTAAGTTGTTCTTAAAAAATGCAATCTTAGGGTCAGATATATCGAAATTTCTATTAGTTTTTTGAGAAAATAGATAGATTTAGACTCAATGAGTAAAGTGGAAAGTACCCAGTAAACTTGTTTAATCAACAAATTTATATGTATTTATTTGCTGATTCATCTATGTCCAAATTACTATGATATACGGTTAAAATGAAGGATTAGTGTAAAGGAAGTAGCTCACTAGTAGAATAGGAGGACATTTCATCATCTACTATATGTTCCAATTGCTTTAAGAATTATTTCAATTTTTTCCCTGAAGAATTTAGCCCTCTTTTGGGAAACTTGAGCATGTGTACAATATCTGCAATTTCCTACATGAATCTTGTCAGTGTTACTGCAGAGGTGAAGCAATTTTCTATTAGCATTTTTTCCTGGTATAAAAGTTGCATTGTATATGTTTCAAGCAAAAGTCGTGGAGATACCTGATTGTGTATTTTCTTTTAATCCCTAGCGGGCAATATTCAGAAGAAAAATGGTGCTCCCCTTCAGTCAACAGATCTCAGTAGCAGATATGGCTGGGTGGATGAGAATTCTGAGGCTTGTTTGGGTTATGATGCAGCTGTTGATGTTTCTGTTTGCTATAAGGTAGTTTGTATTTTTATGTTACTTTGTCATAGAATTCAAATTTCTGTTAATAAAATATTTCTATAACACCTTCACCCAAAATTTTCTTTCGGTGAAACTTATGAACATATTATAAACATGTGTCTCTTTTTCAGTTCTGACTCTTTATATTTCTCCTGACCTTTTGGTGAAATTGAATGTTGATATTAATTTATCAAGTTTTATTTTTGTTCTTTCAGTTCATCCTGAATCATCACCCAGATAATTACTAGTGCAAAATCATGACATCCCAGTTATACTGTCTGCAGATATTCCGTTTCTTGTTTCTAATAATGGCAACTTCTGCAGGTTCACAAGGAGATAGCTGACCATTCTGTGGAGGAAACCATCTTTTCTCCAACATTTCACTTATCCAAGCATGAGGAAGGATGGTGTACCAGTGAAGGTAGATTTTACTCTTCTTGTGTCCAATGTCCATCTGTGTGTAATTCTGATATGTTTACAGATATGTTATGTTGATGCTTGCTGATATTTTATTCCTTCCCTTTTTGATAGCGGAGTCCATAAAACTTCACCAATTTGATAGAGAATTTCAGACTGCTAATGGTCATATTGGTCAGAGTATATCTCAAGTTTCTGTTGACGAGAAGAATTCCAGGGAGAGCAGACTAACTTTGACAAATAGGGCATACACAAATGATATTGAGATGGGTGAGAATTACTCATCAAGCAAATTAGATGCTGTTGACGGTGGAATGGTTCTTACTCTGGATAATGATGTACTGACTTCTCAACATAATCTAGAAGTTGAGGGAACTAACCTTTCTTCTGAAGTTTCGGCAATATATTTTGCCATGAAAAACTCAAAGCTTGAATGTGTGGATGAGCATGGTCAAGAAACAATTGCAGCTGAGATGTGCGTGGAGGATGAATATGACGAGTTTGATGACTTTGACCCTTATTTTTTCATAAAGAACTTGCCTGATTTATCAGCTGTCGTTCCAACTTTTCGACCTATGCTACTACCTAAGCAGACACGTAGCTGTCCCTCTACTACTCTTGTTTTGGACTTGGATGGTAAGCCTTAATATTAATATTAATTTCAAGTGCACTATTTATTTATTTGAAGTGAAATGATTAGTTTGTTTTTTTTTTTTTTGGTTTTTCATTTAAATATTTTTGTAGCTGAGTATCAAGCATAGTGATTTGCAGTTAAAATTTCAAGCGAAGTACTGTAAAATGGGTATCAGTGTATGACTATTATTGTTGGAATCAGGGAGCTTATGAATCCCTCATTTGCATCTGTCTTAAGACTGTTGAGCAGTTGTACTTCCTTCAAAAGCTTAGCTTGTACGGTGTTATGTGCTTTTCATCAGTTGTCTCATTTCTTGTTGAGCTTGAGGAGTTGAACTTGGCTCAGAATTTTACAAAGTATCTGATGAGTGTTATTTTAACTGTACAGAAACTTTGGTGCATTCAACGCTGGAACCCTGTGATGATGCAGATTTTACATTTCCCGTGAATTTTAACCTACAAGAGCATACAGTCTATGTTCGTTGCCGGCCTTATCTTAGAGATTTTATGGAGAGAGTTGCTAGACTTTTTGAGATCATAATATTTACAGCTAGCCAAAGCATTTATGCAGAGCAGCTTCTCAACGTGCTTGACCCAAGAAGGAAAATATTTCGTCATCGGGTTTTCCGTGATTCTTGTGTTTATGTGGAGGGAAATTATCTAAAGGACTTATCAGTTCTTGGCCGTGATCTAGCTCATGTTATAATTATTGACAATTCTCCTCAGGTATCCCTACTTTCTCTTAAATTCACTTTAAGCTATCATTATCAGAACGATTTTAATTTTGAAACTGTTTGACAAATGTTGAAGAATATCACTCTGAACTTTGATTCTACTTTGTTGTCTTAGCATATCACTGAGTGAGTATATTTTAAGAAATTGTTTCTAGCTTTATTTCAAGTGCTTCTTTGTTGTTGTCTGCCTACTTGCTTGCATGCTGGCCTTATCATTCACATTATTTGCATGTTGTAAACCACAAATTTGCTATAGTAGGAAGTAATGCTACATTGCTGTATTTGCTAAATGCGGATCATGCTGTCCAGAGTTGACAATGTTAATATATCTGTTTAGGCATTTGGATTCCAAGTGGATAATGGAATACCCATTGAGAGTTGGTTTGATGATCGTTCTGATCGGGAATTGCTCTCTTTACTTCCTTTTTTGGAGAGCTTGGTTGGTGTTGAAGATGTTCGACCACTTATTGCAAAAAAATATAATCTTCGTGAGAAGGTTGCAGCTGCTGTTTATCCTCCTCTAAACTCCAAAAAAGGTGATCCTTTCGAAAGATGAACACTTAAATTGAGCTTTAGAGCAGAAACTAGGCTGGCCTACCTTTGTGTAATATTATTTTATTGATTTTAGGATTATATCTTTGTTCAGATTGTCTTTCTAAGACCATTTGCAAAATAAAATTGCTGTGATTCTAATGTTCTTACGGCAGATGTTGAAGTCTCATTCTGAGTTTGCAGTTAGAATTATGAATTAATATGGTTATTCAAAAAAATTGTTTTGCATCGAATTTATGATGTGGCTTGTGTATTGTTCAGTGAATGGTATTAGTGAAGCCAGAACCATATCGTCTTTTATGTATCATGATAGAGGACCAGGCTCCCAAGGATAGGAACATGAGCTAATTGTGCGGACTATAGAGGATAGAGATGCCAAAAAATCTCGATGACACATAGGGGTTCATGTGACTTGATCTCGTTAAAAGTTTGGCTTGGCTTGAGTTTGTTAATTTGTTAAATGGGTCAAAGCCTAACCCTTCAAAAGCTTACCCTGGTCTGGTCTGGCTCGGCTCGTACAGTCCTAATTAAGTCTACCATATCACACAATACTATAACATAGTTACTTTTAGATTCTTTCTTGGAGCATTTGAGTAGGGGTTGCTTGGATATTGGGATGTGGTTTTGCATGCCATTTATGAATGGCATTCCATTAGGTGGGCTGTTTGAATTATCACTCACAGTCATCCCCATTGTTGTCCAGCTCTGGACACATTATAAAACGCTGAGGGTGGGGGATGTGGGGGTTGTTATTGGGTCAAGTCGCACCTAGGATAGAATGCACTGACTTAGTACATATGTAATGCATTTTTTTTTTTTTCACTTGGAACAAATATACTAATGTGAAATAGACATATTGGACTTAGTACTTTTTGCATCTAGAACAAGAATATAGTAAATCTAAAACAAAATAAATTACTTGGGACACTTTGATTTGTACACAAGGTGCTGTATATAATTAAAAAAAAAAAAAGGAACTTGACCTAAGAATTTATGGGGGATGTGGCCCATTAGTTTGCTCATATTAATGGATCCCTCACTTTTCCCTTGGACAACTTTTAAGGTTTTTTTTTTTTTTTTGCCACTAGACAACTTTAAGTTGATTAAATGAATTTCTTCAATAGGAGTTGTTGTATCCAACTTTATGTTGGACAACTGTTTTGGTCCATTTTTTTTTTTAATCCTTTTTCCTTGGGCCAGACAAGACAATGTCAATTACTTGTACATGTTAGTCCTAGAGCTTGTTTAGAAGACTAAGAATCGACAAAATGAGAATTTTAACAATTAGATAATGGGTTGGATGTCCTGGACAAATGGATCATAGAAAATAAATAAATAAATAAAAAAGGGTGCATGTAGTTGAACCGAATGTGGGTCTGCGCTTAATTCGCATGTCGTAAAAACTTTTTATGTTACAAGTTAAACTTGGGTTTGCGCCTAATTCGCATAATGTATATAGTCGAACTGGATTTAGAAGCTTCTTATGGTGCAGGACTTGTGAAGTTTCCTCTAACCGATTGTCACTATGTTAGAAAAATATATGTTCTTGTATTTTTTCAAACCATAATCCATTGTCCTACGTCAATTCCACGAACTCCTTTAGTTTTTATACTTGCTCAATTACATTGGCGACTCCTCGTAATGATTATCTCTAAAATATGTTCTCGGCGCTCGCCGATTAGAGACTTTGGAATCGGCCTTTCCTCCCTCCCGGATGTAGCTCTATATTTTAATATTCAAGTGTTGCCGTAGGTTGTCGTAATCGATATCCCAAAATCAGTGCAATAATCTTGGCGGGATTATTTTGATTCGTAAATGCAATGATGTCGGCCTCTTGAAAATATTTTAATTCCAGACCACGACAAAACATTAGGGATATACATCACCAGAATTAAGACTAAAAAACATAGAAAGTTACCCCAATGTGACTGCCTTTTCCCATGTGTATAGACTCTTAAGTCATTCGAATGTTAGTCCTTGTAGTCCTCTGTTATCGATATTTTATTCTTTGTTATATGTTTCTGATAAGTTTTATCCAACTGTCATTGCCTGGAGGGGGGAAAAAAAGATTGAAAAATAAATAATATATAAGGTAATGTCACAATTGGTAGCCAAATATGCATTTAACTTTCTAAAATTAAAAATAGTTAATTTTCTCCGTAATATGGAGGTCCATTTTAATTTTTAGTACTTCATGAGTTTCCATCTATCTCTATTTATGACGTGGCATATGCATCCAATTAATGTGTGCCATGCGTCATGGGAAATAGTTGTTTTGTTATATAATTTGACCAAAGAATTTTGATAAGAGAATAAAAAATTTAAACAACATAAAAAGAATAAATAAATAAATAAAATCGGAATTAACCCAAGCGCCCATATTTGGTTGGCAACTCTGACCAAAGTCATAGCAACAATCTATCTAAAGACAACTAGATGAGCCAAGTGCATATATTTGATGGAAAACAAAACAAAAAAGATAATATCAAAGAGTCTTGCTAATCTATCCAAGAATTCTTAATTTATAGTCTAGGGTTCTTAATGATTTTTTAATTCTTTTTGTATCATTGAATTTAAAAAAAAAAAGAAATAAAATTCCAATTCAACATCTCAAAGAAAGAAATTTGCTTTACGGACATCATCATTAGAAGGGAAAAAAAAAAGAATCAAGAATTTGTTTGTACAGCAAAGCAAAAGAAAAGATTAGCTGGTTGGATCTACTAGTGGGTGTTGTCAGTGCTTTTTGCATGAGGATTGATTCATCGAAAGAAACTAGTTTGCAATGGCATTGCATTTGTTTAGTATAGTCAAATGGGTATTTGACGGTGCTTTATTTTGCAGGTGTGCGTTTGACTGAACCTGTGGTTCTCCAGTTTTGATGATCATTAAGATCTGGGTTGTTAAGTGAAGCTGATAGGTCCATAAGTGTTGAGTCATGTTCACTGATTTAGTGGCTCTTGTTGAGTCATCGACATTCTTGTGGTGTTGTCATTAGCAATGTAAATCTCAAAGAAAGATCTAGATCCAAACGAGTAAAACAAGGCAACGACTTTAATTAACTTGACGGTAACAACAACAGTTCGGATGGCACTGTTCGCCGCGATGGTTTGTGTGCTAGGGTGTGATGGTTACGATTTGGGTTTTGAAGGTTGATTTTCTTGGATTTGTGGTTGTCAAGGGTGCTGTAATAGAGTTTGGTCATAGATTGATTTAAGATTTTTGGTTGGCGTTTATAGATCTAAGTGTTTGGCATGGATGTATACCAGAGAAGGTGAGGGAGGAGGAGATGTCATCGGAGAATTTTTTTTTTTTTTTTTAAAACATTCTAGTTTAATGATTTCTGTTATGCCCCGAGAGATACCCTAAATGTGACAGTCTATCGTACAAAATATTAAATCTTAGGAATGATTACCTTAGTTACGCAAAAGCTTCCATATTATACACAAAGTGTACATCACAACTAAGGGAACGTATCGGAGTAGTATAATTTATATTGATAATAAATAAGTATAAGGCAAAAGAAATACTTATCATTAATCATAAATACAGTTGATTACAATTCTTAAGGGCATACCCCCGCTAATAACTTCGAGTCTATATAAATACATTTTCCTAATAATATCCGAAATGTTCACATAACATAGATTACTCACAACGAAAATTTCAAGAAAATATGCTTCTTCTATACTTCTACTTCTTCTGCTAAACTCAATACTCCACTAAAGATTTCCTTAGTGTCCCATCCTCAAATAAAGTTTCAAGCATACCTGTTTAAATTAAAGATCTATAGGTGTGTAAACTTATAATATGCTTAGTGTGATATATTCTCTTTTATTCACACCATGATTCAAACAAGTTTATAAATTTTCATGCATATACTATACATGCTATGTAGTAATCACATGATACAAACAATTGTGTATGGGTATCCGGAAACCATACGCAGAACGAATTTACGTCCTCTGTATTGAGGGTTAGGGAATGGTATTTGAAGCTCTACACAATCTTCACTGTTAGACCTCAAGTGCACTCTATCCTTAGCGATCGGTCGGCGTGGCTCATCCTTGGGATGTATTCTCGGTAAGCCTTACTTCTCTAAGAATGAGCATGGTTACAGGCCTTTTCGAATAAGCTTGGCCTTGGACCCTTCCGATTCTTTGCATAGGAATAGCAGTCTTCCATACGTAACTCAATGGAGGCAATGCGTAACCATTTAATTTATATTAAAACTGAGTGTAATTAAAGTATACTTTAAGGGTGATAAAAAAAGATTCATACACGTATAAGCAGTAGATAATATTATTAATGTACTTAAATAATCATTTATTGATTTCGATATGCTTAGTAGTCCTTGTCACACATACATGGAAGCATTTACATACAAACTCATAACCCCATACATATTCATTTTATCTTGTACCTATAAATCTAGTGCGACTATCTACAAGTACAAGCAAGATAACGAAATCAAGAAAGAAAACTCACTCGTCCATATTGTAATCTGCTTAATTGTAATAATCCTCAGGAAAAGGAGTCCTGTATTCCTCGCCACTTAGACAAAAAAAAAAAAAAAAAACCTAGAATGAGTATTTCATAGAAATTCTACTTATATTTTCTAATTATATCTTGTTACTTTCGTCAAAATTCATATGAAGGGAAATTTCAACTTAAAATGGCCATAACTTGCTCATTTTAGCTTGGAATTTGGCATATTAGTAGTTGTTTTCTACCTACTCGAAAGATCTTCTTATTTCTAAGGTTATTTTTTACATTTAAAGCAATTTGGGTTTCAAAATGAGTCGTTATAGATCTGACTTGAAAGCTCCAGCCCTCAAATTTATATTTTTCAAATTTTTACTTCACTTAGATACTTCATGTCTATCATACAAATATTTCTAACTTTGAAAATCACTTGGTATTGATGTTAACTCATATTATATGTACGATACTAGTAATGTTGTCTCAAAAGTAATTTTTGTAAAACACTTGGTCGATAGTAACAAATTTGAGTTTCTCTATAAAAAATTCATTTTCTTAACTTGTGATAAAATATGTCGTCTTACGTTTTTATAACTATGTGACTTATCAAAATTTATGGTTTAATATATATTTTGAAATCTCAAAGGTCTTATATTTATTCAAAAATCTTATTTAACAATTTATTTTATAAAACATGTTTTTACCTACTTGTGATTTAAAATTCCAAGTGTATCTCCTTTTAAAAATTTTCCTAAGTTTGATTCTTAAACAAAATTTTAATTTTTAGATTTTTTAAATATAAAACTTAATTAAAGAAAATCATGATATTATATTTATTTTAGAGTTTACGAATATTTTATTTCCAGACTAAACTTCTTTTAACTGAATATTTTTCAAAACATGAAGTTTTATGTGGTTATGAAGAAAAATCATTCTAAGTATTATTACCTTTAAAATGTTTTAAGTTTTAGCATGAGGGAAATTAAGTGAATGACTTGTTCTAAATTTTTATTCTAATAATAATCCTTTTTTTATTAATGGTTTTTCAATATTTGGGTATTTAAGGGGTTGTTGGAAGAAAATTAAATTTTGATTTGTTACAAATGGATGTCGAATTATCACAACTATTATTCATATTTCCTTAATTTTATAAAAATAAAATGAATTTATTTCTTAAAACTTAGTTTTTTAAGTTGTATATACTGATTTTATTTCTAAGTGGATTTTTAACTAGTGGGTTAATTTTAAACTTGACTTAAATAAATTATTTGGTTCTCAGTGTTTATCAAAGTGCTGGTATAAATCTTATCAATAAGTCTTTCCAGAAAAGTTTGTATAACAAAGAATTATCAGTGTTAAGATTTAATAGTAAATCTATTTTAGTATTTGAAAAGAGAGTAATGGAACCACATAATTAAGTCTTGAAGAAATTTTGCATAAAAAAAACTAAAAATTTATGATGAATCTATCTAAATTTTTGAAAAGAAGGTTGTTAAATCATGATCATAAGTTTGAATGGAAATTTTTCCTAAGTGTCAAAAATTATTTTCATAGAGAGTTTAGTTTTATTTTTATAAAAGAAAAGAACTCCTTTTATTTCTTTGAAAAATTCCACTAAGACAACAACATTATAATCATACATGAATATGAACTTATGGCTATGTTGTATGATAAAAGAAATATAACTCATATAAAATATAAGAGATATAGAAAATTAAATAAGCATGTATGTAAAGTCAAGTATTGGAAAGTCTTAGCTTGCATGAAAGCTTCCCGAAACTTAGAATGGACAAGTTCCAAAAAGGGAAAAGAAAATGCATAAGAAAGCTTAACGAATAGAAAAAGAAAATTTTTTTTGGAAGTCTTAGATTTTTATTCAAGTTTTTCCAGACTTAGATATGGGCAAGTCTCTTAAGAAAAACAAGATAACAAATAAGAAAAAAAATCATGGGAGTCTTAGATTTATGCTAAGGCTCTACAGACTTAGATTATGGATAAGTCCAAAAACAAAAAAGAAAATTATTTTAACTTAATGATAACAAGTCTAAGACTAAAATAGCTAGTCTTAATAATTTGCGTGAAATAATTAAATGTGTAAGAAAGTAAAAGCATAAATAAAAAGTTAGATTAATGAACATTTAAACTCTATAAATATATATATTACATATACTTAATAACATATACAAAGTTAGTGTTTGAAGAAAAAATACAATACAATATGAACATGAATATGAAGTAAACAGGATATGAACAATATGTTGTTTCTATGTTTTCATTCATTAGCATATGCATCATGGGGATTTTATGTAGAAACATAACATACGCATTTTTCATGTTATGTTAATATGAACTAAAGATGGTGTTTAGTATTTTACCCAAAACAAGAGATGGGATTTTTGTATATGGGTGAAAGAGAGGAAGAAAGTTTTAAGAGAAATTTTAGAGAGAAAAGCTGAGAAGAAAATTTGGTAGAATTTTGTTAAGGGAGAGAAATGAGAAGGAGGTGATGGGTATTTATAGAGAGAAGAAGGAAGGAAGTAAAGATGTAAAAATAAATGAAAAAGAAATAAAATAAGAGGAAAAAAAAAGAATGGGCAGCAGCTGTAACGCAATAAGAGAGAGGAAAAAAATTACTTTAAGTGGAAAAAGTATAATGAAGTATAAGAGAAGTTAAGTAAAAAGGTAGTAAAGTTTTATGGGAAAAAAAATTATAAGAGATAGGTGTAAAAATACGTGTAAGAAAACGTAGAGATAGAAGAATAATAATGAATAGTAGTGAATAGTAATTGAATAGCAAACAAGATAAATAAGTTACTGGTAGTAAGAAAAATACGTGTAAATCTATATCTAATGTTTTTAGAAGCCGAAAAGTTTATAATTTGAAAGAAGATTTGATATTATTTTTGTAATTAATTGATATCTAGTTTTGTTATCTCAGTCTGTGTGCTAAAGGTTGGGTACTAAAACGGTCTTTTAGATTTAGCTGTCGAATTTTTGACCCAAACAATTTTATATATGATATTTTATGAATATCTTAATATATTTTTAGCATAAATTGTTTATCAAAATATTTTTCTCGTTTTACGTGTTAGGACCTTGATTTCGAAAATTGATCATGTTTGGGTCCAAACGAACGGATTTTGGATGAATCTAATCTTTTTAGGTTATATCATATTATTTCGGTCTATAATCCAAGGTTATCTTATTTTTATTGCTTCAAAGTTTTGAGTACGGGATTGCTGGATTTAGTCTCACTAGGGCTTGTTGTTGACCTAGTTTATTTTTAGGGTTCCGGTTGACTTCTGGTTCTAGAGTTTGTGGTTATGTTATATGTTTACTTTATTTTTATGATTTATTTAATATTTTGCAGTTCTCGGGATTATTTAATCAAGTTTAGGGTTACGTGTTGGCTCCGTTTGACTTTTGCATTAATTTAAATCTTTATTTTTAAATTTACCAAAAGGTTTAAGGTTTTAAAATTTTGTCATCGAATATTGCTTGGATATATTGTCTCGATTTTCACGTTAGAGGTTAGATAGGTGAATTATTTAGCGTACGAATTTTGAGTCTAATGATTATTGATTTTTTTTCCATTTTTTTGAAGGTTCTCATTTTTTTAAGTTTAAGAAATATCGTATTTGATCTTATTTAGAATTTGATTTTAATTTGGGTCGGCTTTTAAGGTTTTTGGTTTCTGTATTTAACTGTAGGATTATTTTCTAAAAGTATCGAAAAGTTCAAAGGTTTACAATTTTAGTTTATCTTTTTCAAATATGTATAAAACAATATGGACAAAAATGATGGAAATATTTTTTAAAGATGACTTGCCACGTGTTAGCAATTCATTTGTTGAAATTAACACATGTTAACATATTTTAACAGAGTTAGGTGAGGTATGAAAATTGGAAGGACCTACGCATTTAGTAAATTGACTAATTTTAACTTAAGGTAGTTAATTGCACATGTGACAAAACTTTAGGTACCAAATGTGACATTACTCATAATAAATAATATCAAGAATGAAAATATTTGTATTACTTTTGATTCATTAGGATTAGTGGAATATGTATTTTTTTATTTGGTTTGTGAATACACACACATATATAGTATAAACAATGACTCTATCATATAAAGATAAGAGATTTAATTTCTTTATTTCTTTACTTTAGTAAAGGGATTTCTGTAATTAACGAAATATAGTTTTTATTGAAAAATGTCCCTCTTTACAAAATAAAATAATGTATCAAAGAAATTATTATACTTTAAAACTTACCCCATTTCAGCAAAGCAAAAGCAATGATGGTGCCTAGACGTTATTTTAAAACCAATTATGTAATATTAAGAAATATATGTTTGTTAAGAAATGAATAGGTACAGTTTGGTTTATCTTTATATGCTCTACTTAATGAATGATCACTCAAATATTCCTTTTGCGATGATGCATAACATGCTTCAACTTAATCATTCCTACAAGTAACTTCAAATAATGTTATCACGAAAAGATTGGAATATTTTTGCATTGAAAAAGAAGAGAAAGTATTCAAAGTTCTTCTACCCATATTTTGAAAGATAGGCGCCGTACTTGGCACTTTGTTTCTGTGTCAATTTGCATGTAACTACTTGGTCATCTGCTTCTGCTGTATTTATTATCTGATTGAAGTTTGGACCATTGAATTCTAGCAACAAACTATCATTGCATTATAGTTATTACTTAATTGCTAATCAATCAATAGCTAAAGTGCCTATAAAAGTATGCATGTCCAAGTCACTTGCTTAGTAACTAGTATTAAGGTTACCAATGTTATGGAGGATGAAGAGAAAGATGCATATCCATTAAGAATCTAACAATGATGATCTTATAGAATATTCATTTTTGATTATATTATATTAAATCAAGGGTATTATGTTTCGAAACTTTCCTCTTCTATAACCTACATTGTTCTTCCATATTTTGTGTATGTGATTGTATATGTATATTTATATTCATGTGATCATGTGCATGTTGTTGGATGTTTTTTTTTTTCCATATAAAATTAAGTAATGATATTGATTTATGGTTTTACGTTGGCTATGGCTATGAAATCTTGCTTCATTATTGTTAGTTTTTCTAGGGTTTTAGGGGAATTATTCAAGGCTTCTATATTTAAATTGTGTTATATGGTTCTTTTATTACCATTGCTCGAGTAAAATTTTACTTTTTTATTTTTTTTTCAATGCAAGTGAGGAGTGAGGAGGAGGGTTTTGAGGGTTCATGGCACTCTGCAGTTGTTGTGGAGATAAGTCGTCAAAGTCGGTGTATCGAATATGATCATATTCTTATAGAAGATGCCTCATGTAAACTAATAGAATCAGTGGATGTTTCACCTTTCATTGATGGCTTCGCTTCTGATTGTGCTAACGACTCTAGCTACCGTGGCAAGATGAGACCTCGACCGCCTTCCATTAACAAGGTCCTCCATCACCCACAGCTTCAAACATAGTTTCATCATCCTCGTCGTCTTCATTTCAACAAAAAGTGCCTTCTTCTCAACCTTCTTACATTTATACTGTTGGTGACTAATTTCACAGCTTTTGAAGCACTTAACCCCATTATTGCTTGATCCACTGGTACTAAGCTTATTGAATCAACCAGTAGTGCTGCTACTAGTAGTTCTAACCCTTGCATGATTTAGTCCACTACCACTACCATTACTCCCTGTCATACCACTACTATATGTACCACTCCCAGACTGTCTCTGTTGTTTCTCAACAATCAATGCCTTCTAGTGTGCTGCTGATATACTAATAAGGTCAAATAAATTAATCGTATCTTGATTCTGCATCCTCAAACCCTTGATGTATCTAGTGACTAACTAATCATTTGTCTCCTAGATGTCATTCTTAGCTATTGACTGGTAAAATTAAGAGGTATAATCATCAATTGACCTGCTGCCCTATTTCAGATTTTGCAGCATCTGGTATATGATGTGCTGAAAGTTGTAGGGCAAAAATGCTACTCGCAGGTGCTTCTTCATCTTCTCCCATGAGGTGATTTTCGACTTCCCTAGTCTACTCCTTATTAACTTTGCTTGCTGCTACCACTCTATGGCCTTTCGCATAAGTTAGTTGCTACAAGTTGCACTCTTCTGTCTTTAGGGATCCCCTTAAACTTTAGGATCTTCTCTACCACAGCTAACTAGTCTAAGAATTCCTCTAAGTCGAGGCTATCATGGAATTTTGGTATCTCCATCCTCATACTCAGCTCCTAATACCTCCAGTCTTCCTCTACACGAGGCTTACCATGCCTATGTGGTAATTCATTATATTGCTCGTCCTCCTTAATGAAAGAGGAATCCTCCTTTTCCACATCCACATCTGGCATTGAATTAGGGTTTCGTCCTCGTTTAGGGTTTTCATTCCCTTTGGTTCCTCATCAACACACCCATCTACTCTATCAAGTGATCAACCACCACATCCAAACGACGTTCCAACACTACATCCAGCCATTCACCAATCATCTGCCTGATCTTTCGATCGAGATCATCACGATCGTAGATCTCGTCCATTGCAACACGACGTTGATTAGCTTATCTATAGGGTACCATTGTTACCAAGAGCAAACATGGCTTTGATACGAAACTGATGTAGCGGATTAATTAGGTATTTATTACAAGATTTTGATTCACGCATGAATACCTAGCTAGTGATCTTTAACACCTATTGATTCTAAAAATTCCTAGGTTATTGGTATCAAAATTGACAATCTATATAAGAATTCGAAATTTTGGAAAAAAGAGTAATGTCGGATTTGAAATTTTACTGAAAAATATGATATGTGTCTGTTTGTTTGCCTTAGGGCATATGGTATAAGTAGACTTAAAGTTGCCAAGAATAGAAATCTACAAAATTGCCAAAAATAAAAAAGTCATAAAATTTTAGGACAAAATGTACATGGAAAAACAAAACTAATGCCATAGACAACATTAAAATCAAATGTGTCTATGAAGAGTTATGGTGAATTAAAACCTGCCAAAAATACTTAAAATCGTCGTTTGAGGACCTAAACGAAGAAATTTTGCCAAAAATCGGTGTAGTTTACCACCAAAGACTGTGACTTCTTCGAATGAGCTCATTTCCTTTTAAATAGGGTTTTCGGATCACCTAATGGTAATAATTGATTTCTATCCCATTTCTTCAATTATATGTTCACCACTATCTCCACCTCATAAAAAACATACAGTTTTAGATACACATATATATATATCTATATATTAATAAATATTAGTGAGGCAAAATTACCAAAAATATTTCAGCACCAATCTATAGAACCAACCTGCTTTGTATTTGATCAATATGTGGTTTTCTCCTCTAGGTAAGTCCACATTTCTTCTTTTTTCCTTGCATTTTTAAAATTAAAAAATTATATATATAAGTAAACAAATAAGTGTATGTAGATACATATATATATATATATATATATATAATAGATAATAAAGAAATAAGGTGCATGTATGTAATAAAAGGGTACAACATATATGTAAAATGTAATAGAAGTTTAAAAACCTATATTGCCGCTAAGAAAAATATGTATTATTTTCCTTAATAAAAATAAAATCGACAATCGTAAGTATGCTTCTAGGATTTTACCGCAAAACACAATATTTTTTTTTCCAAAGTGGTAAATTTTAAGAAACTTAAAATGAAAGATTTCTTAAATGCAAAATACCAACAAACTAAATTTTTTTAAAAAGAACCATGTTGGTCTGATCTTAATTAGTGAGTACGTAGACATGTGCATGGTGACTTAAAAAAAGAAAAAAGATATATTTTTTTTACCTTCATTTTATAAATGATGATTCAATAATATTAATTTAAATATTAACATTCTTTAGAATATTAAATGAATAATCTTTAACATAAAATTTTAAAGGTGGTATCAATGTGGTTTTAATAGAATGGTCTGCAAATTCATGAAACTTTGGTTCTTTTAAAATTATTTTTTGAAGGTCAATGAATAAATTAGGATCAACTTACCTATTAATCCTAACTTGTTTTTGTTGACCTTGGTTGGTGGTGATTCCTATAAATTTTTAAAAAACCAAAATTTTTAATTGAAAGTTTGTATCAAATGGATTATGGTTTGATACGCATTGATTTTAAAAAAAGAAAACATGGAATTGAAAAATTTAGGCTCATCACAATGCAATTAATTAAAAAAAAATTGCAAATGAACAAATAATTGGTCTAGTACTATGTCGAGCCTGGATTTTTTGTTTCTGGTTTAATTTCTTTTAATCCGATCCATATTAAACTCGAACCCATTTAATACGAACCCTCGACTAGGAATTAAAAAAAATTTAAATTTTGTAAAAACTTTAAGGACTCGACACCCGATTAAAATAGGGAAAAAAATTATAAATTAGGATCAATGGGTTAATTGATCCTAATATAGCTACTTGTCTATGAAAAAATTGATTTGAAAACCAACTTTATTAAACTAGAGATTTTTTTTGGATTCGGGGACTATCCTATTAAAACTATATGGTTACTACTTAAAATTCATAAATCAAAATTTATCCTTTTAATACTCAAAAAATAAATCAAATTTCTTGAATTTATAAATTTACAATTTTATTTAAAAATTGATGATAAAATCGTTTAATATTTATAATTAATTAATTAATTTAAAATTTGCAAGATAATGTGACGGAACAAAAAAAAATGATTTTTTTAGTATTTTATGTCTTCCCGGATGTGCCTACGTACTCGCCAATCTAGAAAATCAAACTTTTCCTTGTTTTTTTTCATGATGAACCCTAAATCAAGTTAGTTTTTCGACAATTTTATGAAAATGACATTTTTCTAAGCGGCGAAAGGTTTTCTTTTCTTCTTTTTTTTTTATCAAAACAATTAATTAATCACAACACGTACAATATAATTTCATGTCATTAGACCAGAAAATTTTTTTTCTTATTATTATGACCATTTTTCTATTATAATAATAATACTATGTACACACACACATATATGTCTATATGCGTAAATTTACACTGATGGCATGCACGTATATTCTTCCTCCTTTTATTAACACTTATTATTATATTATTAAAAATAGTAAAGAAGAGGATTTTGAAACTTACCTGATGGACATTGCATACGCAACTAGAAGGAACAGAATGGATGTTGACAGAGCTCCGATGGAGAAGTGCGGCCGGAGCTTCTCTGGTGGTGATACTCCGGCGAGTCAAATGCTTATACAAGGATTATACGGCATAGTATGTTTTATTAAAAAATTTAATATAACAATTCATGTATCATGTTAAATATATACATCATGAAACTAGGTACACATCACAAACTAATTGCCAAAACAATAATTATAGAAAAGGAACTTCTGGCAATGGAAATCCGAAGTTTTAAAGGAATTCATAAGGCTAACGGTATATTAATTATACTTTAAAGAAATAAAAAAAAAAAAGTTAGTATTTATGACTACACAGGCACATCACACATATACATATTGTAAACCTTTGAAATTTTTCATAATTTTTAGAGAATAATCGTAGAGTTAAGTACCAAAACCAAAACTCTAAAAATCAACCTAAGTTAAAACCAAATTCTAAATGAGATCAAATACGAAAATTCTTAATCTTGAGAAAAAGAGGACCCTCAAAATAAAATAGAAAATCCAACAATCGTTTGATTCAACATTCGTACGCCAACCAAATAATCTATCTGATCCCTAACACACAGATCAAGATGATATATCCATATAACACTCCATGAGAACATACTAAAACCTTAAATCATTCGGTAAATTTTAGAATAAAAAACTTCAATTACCACCAAAAGTCAAAAGGAGTCAACCATAACCCTAGAATTAGTTAAACAATCCCAGGAATTGAAAAATATTAAACAAGTCATAAAAAATAAAATAAAACATAAATTTTGAACAAAAAATATAACATGGTCAAAAATCCCAAAATTTTATGACCTTATGAATTAATCAAAAAGCCGTAAGTCAAAACGGAATTCTAAAAATCAATAAAGTCTACAACAAACCCTAGTGTTTAGATCCGGTAATCCCGCGTTCTTAAACCCTAAGCAACGAAATTGAGATAATTGTGGATAATAGTTCGTAATACTATAGGGAAGCTTCAAAATATTAGATTCGTTAAATTTTAGTGTGTTTTGAATACTAACGGGATCAGTTCTTGAAAAGTGTGTCCTAAGGCTTGAAATAGTAAAAATATTCAGATGACACCGTTAGATTCGTAATAATACAAGGATTTTTAAAACATCAGTTTTATAAATTTTCAATAACAAAAAATATCAGATATCGCATTTTTACGCTTATTTTCTTTACTATTAGTAATTTATTAGTCTTGTTTACTATTCATTATCCTATTCTACACTATTCACAACTATTCATCTATCTCTATTTTTTTGTATCATCTATTCTTACAACCAATATACCTATTTATTACAATTTTCTTTTCCCATAAAAGTTCCACACCACATATTACTAAACTTTTCTTATACTTTTCTTCTAAAATTAATTTTTAATTACTCTTTCTTTCATACCATCAATTTTCTTTTCTTTTTCATTTATTTAATTAACTACAGTTTCCCTCCAATGTTTTCTATAAATACCCACTCCTTCTTTCATTCTTCACACACATCTCATACACAAAACAAAACTCTACCAAAATCATTTCTCAACTTCTCTCTCCAATTTTTCTCTCCCAAAATTTTCTTCCCAACTTTCTTTCCTCTACACAAAAACCATCTTCCACATATTACTACCCACATAATCTTACAACCATCACTTTCTTTCTTCATCAAATACATACTTTTAGGTAAAAATATTTTACTCTTATTTTTTCTCATGTCATGTAACTTAGAATGACCATGATGTTCTTTTCTAAGGCTTATGTGAGTTATGGAAGTAACAACATGCTCATGCCAAGAATTTCCAATTTGTTATTTTGCTATCTTATGTTATTATATTGATATTATTGTTATTATACTCATAACCTAACTTTGTATATATATTATTAAGTATATATATATCGATATATTTCTTATAGCCTAAATGTTCACTAACTCTCATTAAAATGCTTTTATTATTCTTATTATTATTATTGCTCTTATTATTGCTTTTTCTTTTCTTTATCTTTTGGGAATAGTCCATTCTCAGTCCCGGGATACCTTGATGAAGCTAAGGTTTCCAATACTTGACCGAGAAGCCTTGATGAAGTTAAGGCTCCCAATACTTGACCTTATTATTATGCTTATTTGCTTATTATATTTCTTTCTATCTTATTATGTATTATTCTTACTTTTTTTCATTGCTACATAATCATATTTATGCATGATTAGAGTGTTGTGGTCTTAATAAAAATAAAAATGGATTCTTTTTTTAATAAAAAAAGTAAACTAAATTTCTTATTACTTAACAAAAGATTTTTCAACAAAAGACCTAAGTATTGTTTTTAATAAATTTTTTTCAAAAGCTTAGATAAGCTAATAGTAAATTTTAAAGTATTAGTGATGAAGATTTCTTGAAATAATAAAAGGAACTCATTTCCTTTATAAATCAGAACTAAATACTCTATAAAAATATAAATTTTAGCATTAAACTCGAGATATTAACCCAATCATATCTTTTATAAAACTTAAATATGTTCATCATAAACTTTGAAAATCACTTACTAACTGAGCTTCTACAAGACTTAATTTTACTATTGTTATTCCCTTTTCAAAGTTAAAATAAAATTTTTGCTAAGTTCTAATGTTGATAATTCTTTATTATGAAAGCTTTTCTTATAAACTTATCTAAAAGGATTGTGCCACTATTTGATAAATATTCAGAATAAAGCAAGTTTTTCAAATCAAGATAAAATCAATTTACTTATAAATCAACTTAAAGAAATAAAATTTGCTAAGAAAATGAAGTTTTAAAAAGGTAAACTTATTTTCTAAAGAAGTTGAAGAATATAAAAATGAGGGGAAAACATACATTTAACACAACTCCAAATATTAGCGAAATAACCATTAAATTCTCAATTTATATTTTATATGTGTGTTATTGAATGTATACATGCTTTTGATATGTGTTGAATATCATTTTTTTTTTATGATGAGTTATGTGTTTTATTGTTGTGTTAAAATATTGAAATACTCTAGAATTTATTAAATATTTAGTTCATAAAATTTAAATTTCATTTACTATGAATTATGTTTGAAATATGTTAAAATAAGTAGATAAATGCATGCATATGATTCAAGCTTTTAACCAACTATTAATGCCTTAAGACAACTTCATTAATTAGCCAAAAGTTAAGTCATTAGTAACCTTAATTTTTTTGATGCCTCAAAAGTCAAACAACAAGATAATATTAACCTAATAAAGTGTCAAATTCGTGCAAAATTTTTAGACCTCCCAAACATACCTCTAAAAGCTTCAAAACCTTCTTCTTCTTCTCCAAAATCTCTCCCATGGCTATATATCATTAGCCCCTTCAAATCTTACAAAAATAACCACTAAAAGCTTGCTTAAGGACCACAAAGCTAAGGCCTAAAGTTCTATTAGTAAGTATATTTTTCATGTCTTAAACTTATGCATGAATATGATTTCTTGACAATAGGGTTTAAACCTAAACTTGTGTTTGATGATTCATATGCTTTGTTAGTTGTATGAGAAGTGTTATGGGGATAGTGAAGTTAGTATATGTGTAGTTATGAGTTTAGAAGTGTTGGAAACACATGTGGTTGAATGATTAGATGATGAGTGTTGTGGATTTGTGGTTTGATGTATGATTAGTGAATGATGTGGATGGTGGAGTGTTTGATGTTTAAAGTTGAAGTTTATGTTGTTTGAATGTTATATTGATCATATAACAAGTTTTGGGAAACTTGGAATGAGTTTAAAGGAATTTTGGAAGTGTAAATTTAACATGAAAAATAGGAGAAACAAAATATTTTCGTATAGACTTAATTTTGAGCGTACGCCGGCATCTGGCACTTCAACGCCGTCGGTGTAGAGGCGGTGTTGGAAGTGAACAGAATCAAAATTTTTAAAGCCGCTTGAAACGCTGTTGGCTTTTGTTAGAAAAGCTTTCCTGTGTTCACTTTTCAAATTGTACGCCGGCTACTGGAGTTCCAAAGTCGCCGGCTTAGAGGCAGTGTGGAACTAGAACAGAATTATAATTTTTAACGCCGGGCTGAAGGCCGCCGGTGTAGGGTCCAAAGCTGTCGGAGTACATGAATACGCTGTCGGTGTTAGGGGTATTCACGGGCTTGGACCAACCTTATGTAACTCTCGAAAATTTTTGGAAATTTGAAGTTGTATTCTACATCGGCTCAAAGCCGCAGGCGTAGAATGAAGGCTGCCGGGCGTATCCTTAAACGCTGCCAGTGTTGGCAAGTGTTAAACTTAGTGTATTGCGCACCGGTTCAAAGCCGCCGGCGTTGAGGACCGGCGTATCCCCTGCACTTTTCATTTTCAAAAACTTTCTTCAAAATTTTTCAAAGCTTAGTATATAATCAATTAAATATTTGTTAAGTATTCTATGATATAAAAGGATGTTTAAATACTCTATTATGACATTGTATTAATTTATTTGAATTTCCTTGATTAATTATATTTGCAACTAGATATTTAGTGCTTAAACTAAGTGTGATATTATGATAATCTCATTGAACAGTGATTGATCCCCGCTCGGCCACCTCCATAAATTCCCGAGCTAACACAGGTACGCAGTAACTTGCTTGTATACTTGTTAGGATAGGCATACTTAAAATTGATATAAGTTCTAAATGACTTAAGTATTGCTTGAATTGCTTTTGTTTTTACCGTTGAATCCGGTCCGAGGAGCGGTAACTTATCATGATGCAATGATATGTTAGTGTAGGCGCTTAGCCCAATAGTCATGATGCAATGACTAGGCTCGGCGGATAATCGATAGGAAATGTAGTAACTGAATAATATTTACTTATTCTTGAAAAGAAGTAGTATAATTTAATTCAATGTTTATGGGAGCAAGTGAATTAATTTATATTATGGATTGAGTTAAGTGAAGTTGAGTGACGACTATATAATCTATATGGGATTATTCTTTTCAGTGTAACATTATCTAGGAGATATAGGTATTCAGGCTTATCTATATCAACCCCCTGAGCGTCGTGAGCGTTACTCAGAATCCCTAGAATCCCATGGTTTATCCTGGAGTTTGAATACTCCAATGATGATTTAATTAATGAATACTAAAGAAAGATAAATGAAACATTAGTGTCGCATTGCATTAGTCTAGGTATGATTGTCACTACGCTTTGGGTGTTGTTGCTGTGTACTGGGCCTTTGGCTCACTGTTGATATTTTTTAGGTGATGATGATTGTTATGATGATATGGGCTATGGGTCGGATTGGGAAAAATTTATGGATGAGTGGGGCGACTAGGAACTGAGTACAAGATAGCAAGGAAGAAAGTTTTTGAACAAGTTGTTTGGTTTAAATATGTATTTTGTATTCTGAATAGAGGCTTGTTAATTAAGCTTTGTTTGTATATAAAGACTTAAAGTCTAATTTTCCTATTTTGTAAAAACTTATGTAAGTATTGTTGTGTCATGGGCTTGACACCAAGTTGTAAATTATCTCCTTAAATGTTCTATATGAGTAGATTACTCAGGTGAGTAATCCTTTTGTAAAAAGTCTTGTATCAAGTTGTAGTGGTTTTAAACAAACAATTCACATAAATTGTTAGATTTATGACAACCTTATGTATGATATGAAAATATTATATGTGGTTGGAGACTTGACTTACTTAATCATAGGATTAGTAGGTCAGGTCTTTACAATTAGACAACACCAATGACTTAAGAAAAATTTTGAAAACCTTATTTTGCAATCATTAAAAATAAAATTGGTAGATAACTTAAATGACCAAATTTTTGGAAATTAATTTATCTTTGAAAAGTTAGGAAATAAAATTACAATAGGAAAACACTCACTTATAACAACTTAAGTATTTTTTTTTTAGTTTTCCTTCTAGCAATTTAAAAAGGAGAAATTTTTAAAGTTTTCATCTTTTAAAACTCTTAAAGACAAATTGTTTTGTGAAAAATTAACGTTGAGCCAACACTACAAATATCATGCATACAATATGAGTATATATATATGTTCAAAGGACTTTTCAACTATACAAATATCCATGTATTTGTTGAAAGGTTTTTTGGATGAAGGAAAGTTGGAAAAATTGTATTTTTAAAAGCTAGGAATTTCGTCACTGTTCTTTCCCCTTCCGTTTCTGGACTAAAATGACCCATTTTGATAAAAATAACCTTAAAAATGGATATATCTTTTCGAGTAGGTAGAAAACAATATATAACATGCCATTTTAAGTTGGAATTTCTTTCTATTCGAACTTTAACGCAAATACTAGAATAGAGTTGGAAAGTTCAAGTAGAATTTCCACGAAATACTCATTCCAGGTATTTCTTTCATTTAGATAACGAAGCTTGGGAGGATCCATATTCGAAGGACTATTACGAGTAAAGAATTTGCGGCAAGAATGACTGAGTGAGTTTATCTCCTACTTTTATGTACTTATTTGTGCTTGTAGCTAGATACATTAGAAGTAGGAAAAAGATGAAAACGGAAAATGCATGATAATATTGGTTGAAAGTATTCTAAGTATATTGAGACAGGAATTGTTGCTAATTAAATTAAGTTTTATTTTCATAATGGAGTGTGACAAGTGTCTGTAAATTCTATGATCGCTTTTAAATTACCTTAATTACATATTACAAGTTATATTAGTTAATTCATGTATATCACGTAGTTAGTCATATTTCATTAGCTACTATGCTCGATGGGACAAGAGTATAGTAGTGTGATTCGTGGAAACTCATAAGTCTGCAAGATGAATGCATATGAGCCCAAAAGAACTATTTAAGGATGAGCAAATAAGAGCATAAAAGAACTATTTCAAGATGGACGAGTAGGAGCCCAAAATAAACTATAAAGTTGAATTTCAAAGATGGGTTTTAAAGAGCCCAAAATACTTAACCCCGAATGGAAGGGAAAATCCATTCAAACATATAATTTCCGGTAGATCATATCTATTACTTGCTCATTTGCTTGATGCATTTTATATGCTTATTTAATAACTTGTTTGAATTTATTGATATGAGTACGTTAAACTAGGAATATTCTCACTAAGCTAGTTGAGCTTACACCCCACTAGACTTTTGTTGACACATGATTGATATCTCTTTTGCCCAAGGACTTCATATACCCGAGTGGAATTATGTTTTGGGAAGCTTTTGGAAATCCTTTTGAAGATCTTAGAATAGATTTCTTTTAATATTTTTTGGTTCTAGTATTGTTTCTTTATGTAAAAGACTAAGATGATATTATGATCTTTGGAGTTTTATCAGGAGAATGCTCCTAAGATGATGTAAAGATCATATTCTTAATGTTGAAGTTAGATATTTATCTAGATTTCTTGTACTCTATATTTGCTATCTCAAACTACACATTCCACCGGTATCTCCTACTATTGTGATAGACACCTTACATATGGTGGTGAAGCTTTCGCATAACTTCGGAAAGTTATTTTTAAGTTTCAATACTATATTTGGCGGACTGCCACGTCTATGATACCTTTTAGGGCATGACACATATAACCCCACAAAATCTTCTTTTTTATTTTTAATTCTTTTAGTTATTCTAATACTATAATATTATTATTTTTACAAATCAGTTTTATTATTATTATTATTATTAAAAGAAAAAAAAATACCTACGGACATCCTGTACAAACATATCATATCATCTATTTTGATTATTTCTTATGTTATATTTATATTATATTATTAAAGAGAAAGGAAAATAGAAGATGAAACTTACTTGGAGATGTGCGTGCCTGGTAAGTCGATGGAGCAAGGATTGGGTCAGGCATGCACTTGGAGATCCAGCGATTATGAATTCGGGGAGTGGTCGGAAAAGACCTTAAGCTTTTGGTTGATTTTCTTTGTTTTGTGACTATTGTGTTTTACTCTCTTTTTTTTTTTTTTGTGCCCAGTGATTTATATGGAATTCTTCTATTTGTGTATTATTATTATTTTTATATAATTTTCCTTCATTCTTTTTTTTTTTTGTTTTTGTTGTTTATAGATTGTTTCTACTGGGTATTTACAGACATATACCTGTTCATTTACTACTCACCTCTTCGCTCGTTGACATATGTGCTTACCTCATCTGGCCAATGGGAGCGTATAAAAAAAAAGTAGAAAAAGAACAATTTACCTCATCCCAGAATCGAATCAAGCCTCTCTTACACATGTCAATGACTTATCCATACAAGCTGTCGATCGGCTTGTGTTTTGTTTTAGTTTGTATAAAAATTGTATTTAAAATTTTTAAAATGGGCCCAATTAAATAAGCTCATTTACATGGGGTATTTAATTGGGTCCAAAATAAATCTATAATTAAAATTAATATTATATCAAACCCAAAAATATTTTTTAAAATTTATTATTATTATTTTTTATACATTTGTAATGATTTCTTCTTTTTCTTTTTTTTTATTGTTTTCCTTTTTTTTAATTTTTTTATAATTTGCGAGCTTAATATAATATTAATTTTTATTATAAATTGAAGGCTTAAATGGGCAAAAATGGAGTGTCTACATAGAAGTGGACTCATAAGCTCTTATCACTTTTTTGTAACAACTAAAAATTATGCATGCATTTTTTAATTTTTCTCAAGACCATAAAGCCATTGATAAATGAATTATGAATAGTGATGACTTTTAAGGTTTTATTTATTACTAGCGATGGGCACTGCAAAACTATATGCAATGACACAACCAAATTTAAAGCATAAAATAATTACAAAATCAAATTATATACACGATACTTGATTTAAAATAAATATACATAAAAAGCATATATATATATATATATATATTTTGCCAGGTACTTCACTACAATTTTTGAAGGGGGTCCATAAATAGTCTAAGGAAAATTCGGTGGTCTTGCCAATAATTTTAATGGGATTGGTCCAGTCCCCATCGAATGAGTTACACCATATCCTATTATGATTGAATCACTAAAAATTTACTATATTTATTTTAAGGATTATATTAACTGTGGGACGGTCATGCAGAAGCTCCATAGTTTAAAATCTAAGAAAGACTAAAACTTATGGTTACATTAATACATTGTAAATATGCTACATATTATGTAATTATTGGACGTTGTGTTGGTATTTTAGAAAAGGAAAAAAATAGTATTAAATCAAGTCAATCAATAAATACGTAAATAGCAAAATATAATTTGTATTAATTGGTAATATACAAATCGCTGTATGGGGTAAATTAAAATGTATCATTAGTAATATGAAAAATTAAAGTAAATTATTATATATAAAAAACTCCGAGAAAATTCTCCAATTGCTTCAATCCAATAAGTGTTTTTTATTATAGAAATTGACATATTATGTAATCCATCTTTCATATTATAATCGATTTTCTACAAAGAAACTATTAGAACATCTTTATTTCATTCCACAACCTTACTCATAATGGAAAAAGAAAGAAAAATAAAAGTAAAATCAAAACCTGAACATTCATCTACATTTTTCCATTAAAAAAAAATCAACCCTTTAAAAATAATCAAAATTCATAAATCCCAAACTCAAAAGACAAGAGAAAGGCAAAAACAAACCGTCAAACTTAACAAAACCACAAATTCAATATCAAAATCAATAAAAATAAAATTTTTACCAAAATTTCGACCGATGAAAACCAAAATTTACAAGTATATCTAATATTTTTTTTTAAAATAAAAAAAGTTACAGTATATCACTAACTATAACATGAAGAATAAATATAGTAATTAATATAATAACTATTTTAATAATTCGATCACAATTAAATATAAAGTGGATCGAATTATAACATAACCGATCCCATAAAAATGACGGAAGCATAAAATTTGATTAAAGATTCATCTTTGACTGAAACCGGAAGAAAAATTAAAAGCTCTTATCAATACTTTCCATTGATAATACTAATTTGTCATTCCGTATGACACTCTCTGTGAAAACTACTGAAAGGCAGAAACATTATAGATATTTACGCTACTATTGATACAAAAGTTATTGATAAAAAAATATAGCTAATAAATAAACATGGACTTAAAAAAAAAAATTGAAAGAAATTTTACTAATTGAAAATATGCATACTTATCCGAAACATGGATTTAGCATTGTAGTTTCATGGTGCTTGTCACCATCGATACGCATTATAATATTATTATTTACAGTCAGGAACACGATAAAATTTACATTGAAATTTGATTTGTAACTTGCATTGCAAAGAGAAATGAAAATCAAAATGAAATCAAGTTGCATGGATTATAAGTGAAAAGAAAGAGAAATTGTTGAAAACTGACAGATGAAATTGAATGGAGAGGGAAATAAAAAAAAGAAAGAAATTGCGTTGTATTAACCTAGAAAGAGGAGAGAGCACAATATGAGTTTGAGAAAGAATTATGAGCTAAATGTAAATGGAGAAACAATATTTAGGAAAGTGTTAAATTATTATTGCTGATGTGTCACATTATTATTGGTTAGCTGTTACTTTACCTTTATATATATACTTTTGTAACAGAATTCTGTTTAATTAATTGAATTCATTTTCTCTCTCATCTCTGTTTCTCTTTTCTGTTCTCAACTCTCTCTCACTGTTTACGATACAACAAAGGAGGGTTTTCTGTTTCTTCATCCGATCTCTATTCAACATGGTATCAGAGCATACGAACCTGGTATATCTTATCCTTTTCTGATTTCTGCGTTTTCTGATCTGTTTGCATGTGTAGTCTGCAAGATGAATCATCAAAATAGGGATTTAATACCTCAATTAGGAAATCTTGATCCGTTATATATGTCAGGATCGGATGTTCCTAATGATCCTAGCTAATATCAAGTTTAATGGATCTAATTTCTTGTCTTGGAGTCGCTCGGTTAGAATGGCCTTAGGAGCGAATGAAATTAGGTTTCATTGATGGACTTGTTACGAAACCTGAGGAAGGAACTAACGATTTAGTCAGATGGACAAATTGTGATTTTATGGTTAGATGTTGGATTCTTAATTCCATGGAAAATGAGTTTTCTCAATCCTTTTTGTATGTTGAATCTGCGCATGAGTTGTGGAAGGATATATGTGATCAGTTTGGTCAAACTAATGGTCCGATGATATTTAAATTCGTCATGAAATTACGAATTTAAGACAAGGAAATTTGTCTGTATCTGTTTACTACAATAAATTGAAAGCGTTATGGGATGAATTGCATGCCTTGAATCCACATCCTATGTGTGACTGTGGTAGAGTCGGTTATTGTACATGTGCTTTTAAAGATAGGTTACAAGAGTTTGAAGCACAAGAGAGATTAATGCAGTTTCTTATGGGACTTAATGAGGCTTTTGAAACTGTGAGAAACCAAATTTTGTCTTCTGATCCTATGCCAAATGTTAATAGAGCTTTCTATTTGGTGATGCAAGTTGAAAAACAAAGACAGATTACTAGTGGAATGAATGCTAGTTCAGAACCTATTGCCTTTAATGTTACTAGGACTAATCGTGTAACAGGAGATGGGATAAAAGATTTCAAGAAAGGGAGATTACAATGTAGACATTGTAAATCTGATGGACATACTATAGAATCCTGTTTTGAGCTTATAGGATATCCAGAGTGGTACAAGGGAGAAAGAATAAGAAAGGAAATAGTAGGAGGCCTTTAACACAAAATACAGTTCACAATGTAATGGGTTACTCTACACCTTTTGATCAGCAGGAGTTTGTCCTAGATAATAGTCAACCTACGAAGGTTGATTCTAATATGTTGCAGGCAGTTTGTAATGAAGTTTTCAAAATGATGAAAGCTTCTCAGGTGCAGAAAGTGCTGGTGGAGCTATTAATTTTGCGTCCACATCTCATTTTTCAGGTAATACTTCAACTCGTATTAATTTGAGTCCTGTGAATAATAATATGTTTTCTTGGATTGTTGATACTGGAGCTACTGATCATATGACTCCTTTTGATTTCATTCTCCAAAACAAACACAAGTTAGATCAACCTATCACTATATACTTACCTGATGGACAAAAGAAATTAGTTTCTTTTGCTGGAAATGTTCCAATAAACACACACATTACCCTTAAAAATGTTCTTCTTGTACCAGATTTTCATCATAATCTACTTTCAGTAAGTAGACTTTTAACACACACCACCTTATCCATTCATATTAATCCTCTTTTCTGTTCTTTCCAGGACCTGAAATATGAGCGCACATTAGCAAAAGCTGACTTAATAGGAGGCTTGTATATCTTACATGCTGATGAAGAAGTGTCTTCTGTTGCTTTATGTTTTCCTGGTGTCAATGATGTCAATTCTGTGTTGTTTTCAGCATCTAATAAAGATGTTTGTCTAGATATTTTTCATGCTAGACTTGGTCATACTTCTCTCTCAAAATTGCGTCATATTGACTCTTGTACACACTACTCCATGAAAAATTTCCTTTGTAATACTTGTCAATTGGCAAAGATACACAGATTGCCTTTTCCTTCAAGTGAGAATGTTTCATCTTTTGCTTTTGAGTTGTTACATGTGGATGTTTGGGGTCCTTATCATGTATCATCTATATGCGGTGCTAGATATTTTTTGACTATCTTAGATGACTTTACATGTTGTACTTGGACTATTCTTCTTAGTTCTAAAGCTCAAGTTGCTACTCATCTAAGTCAATTTTTTGCCTATACACAAAATCATTTCAATATTATTCCCAAGTTCATCAGATCTGATAATGGCACAGAATTTTTATCTCATGATTGCCAATCTATGTTTCATAATCTGGGAATAATTCATCAAAGAACCATACCCTATACACCTCAACAAAATGGAAGAGAAGGAAACATAGACATCTTTTAGATACTTCTAGAGCTTTGAGACTTCATGCTAATTTGCCCAAATATTTTTGGGGAGAATGTATCTTGACAGCTACTTATTTGGTGAATAGAATGCCTATGTCTAAGCTGAATTGGATGACTCCTTATGAGAAACTTTTCAATAAATCACCTTCCTATCATCATCTTCGGGTTATGGGATGTTTGTGTTATATTCCTTCATTAGGAACACACAAAGATAAATTTGATGCCAAAGGATTGAAATGTATCTTTTTAGGATATTCTCCTAATCAGAAAGGATATCGTGTCTATGTTTTAGATGATAAGAAGATCATTCACAGCAGAGATGTGAACTTCTTTGAAGGAATTTTTCCTTTTGTCAAAAAGAAAACATTCAAGATGCAAACATTCTCACAAGTCCTTCATCAAACACTTTCTCAAACACTTTTTCTCTTGATAACCATGACAACATACTTCTCTGTCTACTGATCCAATACACAATTTTCCTGTCACAGATTGTGACAATTCTATTCCTTCTGACCTTGTTGCTAATGACACACATTTGTCAAATGATTCCAATTCTATTTCTCTTAGAAGATCCTCTCGAATTACAAAGACTCCTTCTTGGCTGGCAGACTATGTACATTTTGTACATCAAGCTTTTAATGTGCACTCATTTTTAAATGTCTCTGTTTCAGATTCTGGTTCCTCTCTTATTTCTAATACCCTCCATTCTTATCCTTTATTTCCTTCAAATTCCTTTTCTTCTTATCCCAAAAACTATATGATTGCTTTAGCTAATGTTTTAACAACTAAGGAACCTTATTCTTATTCACAAGCAGCTCAAGATAGTAAATGGGTAGAAGCAATGAATAATGAGATAAATGCTCTTGAAGGAAATAATACTTGGGAGTTATGTGATTTGCCTTCAGGAAAAAGAGCTATAGGGTCTAAGTGGGTGTATAAAATTAAATATAAAGCTGATGGAAGTATTGAGAGGTATAAGGCTAGGCTTGTTGCAAAAGGATACACCCAAATTGAAGGTGAAGATTATCATAGTACTTTTTCACCTGTTGCTAAGCTTTGTACTTTAAGAATTTTGATTGCCATTGCAGCTGTTAAGAAGTGGCCTCTTTATCAACTTGACATTAATAATGCCTTCTTACATGGTTCATTGGATGAAGAGATATATATGTTGCCTCCTGAAGGATATACAAAAGGAAAATCTGGTCAAGTTTGTCGCTTATTGAAGTCATTGTATGGTCTTAAACAAGCATCTAGACAATGGAACCAAGAAATTTCTAAATTTCTCATCAATCATGGTTTTCATCAGTCTAAAAATGACTATTCCTTGTTTATTAGATCAGATTCGGATGGTTTTCTTGTTGCTTTACTTTATGTCGATGATCTTCTTTTGACTGGTACGAATGATAAGGCCATAGTTGCATTGAAAGATCAGTTGCATTCAGCCTACACTATTAAGGATTTGGGTGAAGCACGGTTTTATCTTGGGCTAGAAATAAATAGAACTTCTGCAGGAATATTTTTGAGTCAACATAAATTCATCACAGATATCTTGTTTGATGCTGGGGTGACTGGAACAAAGCCCACTTGTACTCCTTTTCCTTCTGGTATGAAGCTTGATAATCATACCGGAGAATTACTTTCAAATCCCAGTTTTTACAGACGTTTGGTTGGACGCCTTTTGTATCTTACTCTCACACGTGCAGATATCAGTTTTGCTGTGCATCGATTAAGTCATTTTTTAGCTAATCCTCGAGCTCCTCATCTTCATGCTTTATTTCATCTTCTAAGATACCTCAAAGGCAGCATTTCTATGGGACTTTTTTATTCTGCAGATTCAACCTTTTCTGTCACAGGATATTCAGACTCTGATTGGGGTTTATGTCCTATAGATAGAAAATCTGTGAGTGGATTTTGTGTTTTCATTGGCTCAGGCTTAGTTTCTTGGAAAGCAAAGAAACAACGGACAGTCGCTACATCTTCGGCAGAAGCAGAATACAGAAGTTTGGCTTCTCTTGTTAAAGAGCTTTTGTGGATTTCTTATGTTCTTCATGACTTGCAGGTGGATTTTCCTACTCCTGTTGTTGCTTATGTTGATAATAAATCAGCTCTTTTGATAGCAGATCATCCATGCTTACACAACCGAACTAAGCATATTGAAGTGGACTTACATTTCATTCGTGATCACATCTCTAATGGTTTTCTTCAGACACATTATATTCCTTCCAAACTTCAAATAGCTGATCTCTTTACTAAACCTATTTCTCTTTCTCAGCTTTCATTGCATTGTAACAAGATGGGTCTTTTGTTAGCTCCATCTTGAGGGGGGAATGTTAAATTATTATTGCTGATGTGTCACATTATTATTGGTTAGCTGTTACTTTACCTTTGTATATATACTTTTGTAACAGAATTTTGTTTAATTAATTGAATTCATTTTCTCTCTCATCTCTGTTTCTCTTTTCTGTTCTCAACTCTCTCTCGCTGTTTACGATACAACAAAGGAGGGTTTTCTGTTTCTTCATCCGATCTCTATTCAACAGAAAGTATGTTAACTAACTATTTGTGGAAAATTGAGAGAGCTTGGGCATCCTTTAGCCTTTTTTTAAGACTATTATAAAACGTATATTACATGTTTTGCTTCATATGTTTTATTATTATAAAAGGACGATTTAGATATATAAGAAAAAAAAATTTTTGGAGTCCAATTTCATTAAGTATTCACATATAATAGAATATATAACAGATGAATATTTTCAATTGGCATAGGAAAATAAAAGCTTGCTTTAGATGCTTAGAAGATTTGTATAGGAGAAATTTGCCAATATACCACCCTAAACTATTGCTGATGTACTAGTGATTTATAAATTTTTATGATTGAATTTACTTGTTTATCTATTTATATTATTAAGCAAATACTTCATGGCATTGGATTCCATTTTTCAAGTACAATTTAGTAAAGTTATTATCAAATTAAAATTTAGTTTAAAAGTATCGTAGACTCATCTAGAATTTTACTTTTCTTCATAGTCGTATATATATATATATATATTTGTCAATAATTGTGTCTACTTTCTAAATCTGTTAGTAAAATATTAGATGCTATTGCAGAATTACACACCGATTTAATCTGTATGAACCCATCATCGTTCTATTCTTTTACTGGCAAGAGATTGACAATCCCTTTGTAAAAAGGAAAAACGCGACGAACATGTGATTAGAAGCTATTGGTAATGTACTAGTGATTTATAGAAAAATTGCCTATTATTTGTTACCAAATGTAATAAATTTAAAAATTTTATTTAATGTTCAATTAAATATATTGTTACTCTATCACTATATATTGAGATTTTAGCTTGACTTGACGAAGGGATATAATTTTAAGACTCAAAAATTAGAGAAACAATTCTCATTAACTGATAGAAAAATTTCGTGTAACCTGACTAGATGATCAATCCGTATGCAAGGGTAGGTGTAAATTGTATTTTTATTATTTTCATTTTTTTTTCTATTTTTCATATTGCTTCTTTTATCAAATTTTCTTTTTTTTTTTTTAATTGGGTGTTATATATATATTCTTTATTAACGGTAGAAGAGGAAAATATTTGTGAGTGTTTTTTTGTTTTGTTTGATGTTGTTACAATCCTTCAAACATCATTATTTATGAGAAGGTAAAATTTAAATTTAAGAGTTAAGCAATCTTCTTCTACTTGCGTTGTGTTTGCAAGCGTATAGGCTGGTGGGAGTGGAAATGTTTGATAACTTATGTAAATAATGGGAATGAGTAAAAATTGAAGGAATTGAGTTTTTTTTTTTTCCTTTTTTAAAATTATAGTTTATTTATAACTGTCTTATGGAAAGCAAAAAACAAAAGAGAGAGAAAGAGAGACACAGTGAAAACTTCAACACAATATTTGGAAAGAAATTGTGAGGAAAAAATTAAAGAGAAAATAAAATAAAATAACCTCCGAATTCCTTCTTTGGATAATAATGGAAAAAAAATGAAAGAAAGGTTGATAAATTAAAATTTTAATTTATTAAAATATAGTAAGAATTTCCATTTTCTTGAAGTATATATTTAATTTAAGCATTAACTTGTTATTTCGTACAGTTCTACACCAATTTTCTTCATATTATGAGAATTATTTTTATAGATTAAAGGACAAAAATTTCTTCTCTAGATCCTTCTATTCTTATTTTCCTTCATTTTCTAAAAAAGAAAAATCCTTTTAAATTTCCCACCTCCCGTTTTTATTTGACCTTTCAGCCCAATAGTATAAAAGATGATAAAGAAGCCCCTCGTAAATAGCTGCTATGATGTGTCCCAAATCACATTAAAAATTTTTGCCTTTTTTTTTTTTCGCAAAGGGAATCACGATTACTTCCTGTGGCTTAACTACTCTACAAAAACTGAAAATGAATTTTTCCAGATATTTGTCGAATCTCATGTGCTAAAACTACCACGTGTCCATCTCGGAACCTCTACTTTTCCTCCTAGTACTATTTCATTTTCATGCAGGACCCACTCTCCCTTGTCAAGACCATACCGTCTGTCATAGTGTCACCCCACCCCCACCTATGTAGGGCGATTGGTTTTTACGCTTTCCTTTGTACTGAGGTGGAAAAAAAAAAATAGATATTAAATAAAAAATTATTTTTATATACATTATATACATAAATTATTTTTTTAAATGATCATGTTTGAGATAATTTTCTGCTTATGTTAAAAAAAAATTTACAGATATTAATTAATAAAACATATATATTAAAAGCGGTAGTACATTTTTCTTTGAATGTCATATATATTGAATGTGATATTTGGATGATAATATTTGCTATATTGTGCATCTAATAGCAACCTAAAATATAATATTGCATTTAATATATGAGAAATAGCAATGGTATTTGTATAATTAATATGCTAATAATTTTTTTTTTTAATAAAACAATGGTAGAGATGCATTTCACCATCAAATTTCACTATAAAGTAATATATTACATAGCATATATAAAGTATAATATATATTAAATCTTTTCTCAAGGTAGATTAGTTAAACTTGAAAAGAAAACTAGTATTCCATTTTTAGACTTTTCACTTGCTCGAATTCCGTAGAGGTTAAACTTTAGAAATTTGCGCTTGGATAAATATTGAACACAAGGCCTACAAAACATGAAATCGGTTGATGGCACGCTCGATATTGACTTGGCGTAGCCACTCTGATAGTTAAGTTAGAGTTTGTCATGATAAGCCCATAATTAAGATAAAAGAGAGTGGTTGAGTGCAACATTTTCTATCTTCGGAGAGATATATGAGTATTTATATGTGATTTATCTAGCGATTATGATCATAGTGAGGAAGTGGGCGAGTGGACATTTGGAGATAGTTGGGGAGAATGTGGGAATAGTCTGCATCTCTACTACTTAAAGGCAAAGCCAACTAAATTACTTATGCCGAACGATCAATGGTGTGGAGGCAATTGAACGATCACCAAAGCTGGTTATAAGGCTGGGTCACTCATAGTAGGATATGCCAATGGAGTTTGGGCTTGCCAAATTGACCCGACCTATTGATGTGTTGGGCTTGGCTTGAGTGACCTTATAATCGATAATGGTCATCAACAAAAATATATATTATTCGTATAATATTCTTACTATTGGTTTTAGTCCACGTTAGATCTATACTATTAAAGTAAAACCTTCCTCTTTGGTGTCTTTAGTGTAAATATTTTTAGTATAAATATTTGTAATATAATGTTTTTAGCATATGAGAATAAAATATTTTTCGTATCCCTGAAATCATGAAAATTAAATAGAGTTTGAGTATAATTAAATAGGGGTTGAATAGGTATAGTCTTTTCCTTTTTTAGCATATGGATGTAAAATATTTTTGGTATATTTAAAATCACGAATTTAAATAGGGTTTGAATAAAAATAAATAGGAGTTGAATAGACATAGTTTTTTCTGTGCAAAATATTTTTCATATCCTTAAAATCATGAAATTAAATAGGGTCTTTTTTTTTAGTATATGTGCGTAAAATATTTTTGGTATCTCTGAAATCATGAAATTAAATATGGTTTGAATAGAATTAAATAGGAGTTGATTAGATATAATCTTTTCTTTTTTTAGCCTAAACATGTATTTTTATATATCGATTTAAAGCTCTGATACCATATTTATACATGAAAATTACCCAACATGGAGAAGTTACTGTGAAAAATACAATTATAATTATAATTTGTAATTAATTTCTTAATTTGTAGGACTAATTAAGGTTATCCTCTTCCAACCTATCAAAACAATATATCTATTTGATTTATATATGTTGGATTATTTTATTTACACACGCATCACATGTGCGTCGTCTGCTTGTATATCTTATACATAATAAGCATCGTAGACAATTAAATTATATATAAATTAAATATATTATAGTCATGTAATAACACAAGTATGTTAACCTAACAGGAAGAAGAAATTTTCTTTTTCTCTATGTATTTCTAATTTATTTAATTAATTTTTTTCGTTTCTTGCTCTAGGAAAAATATTGTGAAAACAACCCTTCAATTTTATCATTTCCAATATTAATTGATCATTTTGAATTTTATCTGATTTGTATTTAACTTTTCCTCGCGTTTGCTAATACACTTAATTAACTTGTTTTCAAAAGTTGAAAGGACATTAAAGAAAAAAAAATCAAAACTGATTATATACGTAATCCTATTTTTTATAATAGATTTTTCTATATTTATAAATAAATTGAAATAGATTTTTAAATTAATGATAACTATGTAATGTGGAATATGCTAAACCCAATACATATATATCATTTCTAATAACTTATTTAAATACATATAAATTCATTCAAACAAAATGTAGATCTGTAGTTCCCATAATAACCTTATATTATAAAGTACTAATACTGATTACTAAATTGTGATATATAGAGGCTAAACCTCTTTTCTCCATGGTTGTCAAAATCGCGTTTCTACTCGTACGTTTCTATGAGTCTACGCGTTTGTGAGCTTCTTCCGATTCAACTCGTGTAAAAAATCGAATTTATTGTAAACTCGCAGTAGAATCGCGAGTTAGAAATGTAAAATCGGTGGAAACGTACGAACACAACCGATTTTACCGAGTTTACTAATTGTCTTTGCTTTGACAAATAAACAAAAGGCTGCAATGTAATTTTATTAATAAAAAAAAAAGAAAAATCAAAGCTGCTCTGGCCTTTGTGTAAATTGTAAAGAACAAATCACAATTCACAAGTAACAAAAGTCACAAAAGACAAAACATATTCGGTTTTCTTCTTCCATCTTTCTTTCCTACTGTACTCACTACTCAGCATTCGGAATCAGCCGCTGCCACTCGCTGCCCTGCCTCGTTCTTCCACAGTTCCACATCGGTACACCGCACATCCACTTCGAGTCTTCGCTAATCGCCATTGGTCTTCAATTCTTCAGCGTTCATTGGCTTTTGCTGAGCGCGTGGCCATCATCATTCATCGGTCAAGTGGAGTAGTAGACAATGCACAATGGTCATCCTCATCCTTCTCGTTCTCGACTTCTACTGAGCGGCCAAGTGAAGTGGCCATCATCGGTCAAGACTCAAGCGGTCAAGTGGTCATCTTCATCGTTCATCGTTTTTTTTCTGAGCGCATGAGATCATGGTTGTTTGATCATCCTCGACTTCGTGTTGTTTGACGGAGAAGGAAAGCAATTTCAGATTTTCAGTCTTCAACTTCAAGTCTTCAACAATTCAACTTCAAGTGAGTTATTTTCCCTTGTTCTCATATCTAACTATCTAAGTCTAATTTTCGTGTTGGAGTAGAGATGGAGATGGGTTGTGCTAGACTGGAATTGACGGGTTCATTTGTTGATGATGTGACCGAATCATGCGTGGTGTTGCTTTTTCCGTTCTGCATTGTCCATTGTCTATGCGAATTGTCACTAGTTTTATAATGCATCTATACGCAGTTATATTTGCTTGAACTGCTCTTGGATGTTTTGTTGTTGTTTCGGCGTATGAAGGTGAAGGTTTATGTTTTAAACCATGTTTATAATTATTATCGTAGCTGGGTTCCTTAATGCTGCTTTCAGTGGTGGTTTCTAATTTTGTAATTGTATTTTCCAAGCATAAGTATAGTACCCACGCGATTGTCCATAATTCTCCAGGAAGGATATCCACTTTGCCTATTTTTCTTACTAGTGCAGCAATCCATTTCCCATATTCATCTTGAATAACTACTCCAATTGTACCATTCTCTATCTACAAATTTATAGATCCATCTATGTTGAGCTTGTACTAAGATGGCTTGTGTCGTAACCATCTAAAATTTGTTCATTCTACCAAGTAAATTGTTTTTGTTCTTTTTAATCAAAACCACAGTTCATGAGATGCTATTCTTGTTTCTTGTCCCAAGTCTTCCACTCTTCCAATTGGTTGGAAATTTAATTTGTTTCTTGAATGCCATGTTTGCCATAACATCACACAAAAACTAAAAGGTTTTGAGGGGGTAAGATTCATCATTTGCCTTCTTGACATAATACAACTTCATTTTAATCATGTTGTTATGGCAATGAGTATTGTCTGAAAATGATACGAAGTTGAAAAGTTGTAAAGGAAGCATGGCATGTTCATTCTCGTAACACATCACCTCAAAAAATGACATTTAATTTTTTAATTGTTGATCATATAGAGATTTGAAACAGCTAATATTTGCTTTCCTTTTTTCTCAATTCTTTGTCTTTGATTTTAATTTTATATTTTTTTCTTTACAGGGACATAAGTAGTGATTGAGTTGAACTTGAAATGTCAACTTCCAAATCATCTAAAGAGAGTGCTTAAAGGAAAAATGCTCCAGGAAATAGATCTGATGTTGGTTGGCAGCACGGAATTGATGTTGATAACAATGGAAAAAGAGTAAAATGCAAGTATTGTGACAAAGTTGTTAGTGGTGGCATTTTTCGATTTAAGAATCATTTGGCTTGTACATGCAAAGATGTAGAGCCTTGTATGAGTGTGCCTGATGATGTTAAAAAGCAAATGATGACATTATTAGCAAAAGTAGTAGAAGTGGCAGATAAGAAAAGAAAGCAAATTTATGGAATTGACGAATCTGATGATGATGAGGTATTACGGCTGCCTTATAGGGAAAAAGGAAGGAATGCCATTGATACCTTCTTCAGAAAGAAAAGTGGTGGAACAAAGCAAAACCAAACAACCATGAACCAATTCATGAAAAAAGAATTGAGAGAAGACTGTTGCCAACAAATTGCTCGGTTTTTTATACTAGTGCAATTCCATTTAATTGTGTCAAAAATCTAGAGTTCGCAAAGATGCTTGAGGTGATTGGTCGATATGGTTGTGGGCTTCAACCTCCTTCCTATCATGAGCTAAGGGTAACATATTTGAAGAAAGAAGTAGCTCGAACAATGGAATTACTTGAGTATTATAAAGCAGAATGGAAGAAAATAGGTTGCTCCATTATGTTAGATGGGTGGACTGATAAGAAGAGGAGTTCCATATGCAATTTCTTAGTAAATAGCCCTAAAGGAACAGTCTTCTTAACTTCTTTAGATACTTCTGATATCTCCAAGACAGCTGGTAAGGTCTTTGATATGTTAGATAATATTGTGGAGAAAGTTGGTGAGGAGAATGTTGTTCAAGTAGTTACTGCTAATGCTGCAAAGTATAAAGCAGCTGGAGAAAGATTGATGGAGAAAAGAAAAAGTTTATATTGGACACCTTGTGCAGCACACTGTATTGATTTGATTCTAGAGGACTTTGAGAAGGAATTGAATATCCATTGTACAACAATTGCAAAAGGGAGGAGAATCACCACATATATTTACTTTAGAACTATACTCATCTCAATGTTACGGCATTTCACGAAAAAAAGAGACTTGGTTAGGCCTGGTGCAACTCGCTTTGCAACTTCTTATTTGACTTTGGATTGCCTTAATGATCAAAAGGGTGCATTGATGAGTATGTTCACTTCCAATATGTGGAAGTCCACTAAGTTTGCAAAAACACAAGATGAAAAGCGGATTCAACAGCTAGTTTTGGATAGTAGATTTTGGAAGAATATTATTACTTGCCTTAAAGCTGCTTTTCCTCTTATTAAAGGACTTAGATTGGTGGATTCAGATGATCCAGCTATTGGCTTCATTTATCCAGAAATGGATAATGCCAAAGAAAAAATCAAAACAAATTTTAACAACATAAAAGAAGAGGTAATATTTTAACTTATTAACTATATAGTTTATACTTCTTTTCAATTTGTATTTTAAAGTTTAATTTTCTAAAATGTGCCATATGATCATATCCAATTTATTTGATGTAGTTATGAACATGTGTCGAAGAACATTGATAAGAGATGGGAGCTTCAACTTCACAGGCCATTGCATGCTGCAGCCTATTACTTGAATCCTCATTTCCATTATTGTCCCACCTTCAAAGTTGATGCTCAGGTTAAAATAGGACTATATGATTGCCTACATCACATGGTCTCTAATGCAGATGAAAGGTGCATGATTGATATGCAACTTGAACATTTTAAGGATGCTAAAGGATTATTTGGTATTGAGGATGTAAGGTTAGCAAGAGATAAAAAATCTCCAGCAAAATGGTGGGATTCATATGGAGATGAATGCCCAGAACTACAAAAGTTTGCTATTCGTGTATTGAGTTTGACTTGTAGTTCTTTTGGTTGTGAGCATAATTGGAGTGCATTTGAGATGGTATGATGCAAATAATTTTTCTATTGTGTCTTTCATTCTATCTTATTATTGATTCCATTACTCTTATATATAACCCTTTTAATTTCAGGTTCATACAAAAAGAAGAAATAGGTTGCACCAGCAAAAGATGAATGATCTAGTGTTTGTGATGCATAATTTGAAATTAAAAGAGAAGAGTGATAGAAAATATAATTGCAGTGTTGACTTTTCCGTGGATGATCTCTCATCTGATGATGAATGGATTGTTGAGGAAGAAGATATGTTTAATTCATCAAGTGAGGATTTGTTGAATATTCTAAGTGCTGAGGGAAGGGAAAAAGATGATGAAGATATGGAGGATGTTGGTGCACTTATAGATTTAGAGAGTCATGGAAGTAAGAGTCAAGATGATTTAGAGATTCAAGATATTGATGTTGTTGAAGATCAAGCACAAATGGGTAATTTAGAGGATATAGACACTATTGGTAGTAATCATGATGTCGATATTGATGATGATCAGGAAGACGATTATGATGAGGATGGAGATGAGAGAGCTGATGGTAACTTTGATGATTTGTTTTAGTTTTGTACTTCGCTATAATACTTTATGTTGGATTGCATTTTCATTGCGAATGTTGTTTCAAGTATTTATATTATGAATTAATGTATTAGTAATTTAGTATTACTATTAAGTATTACCATAACGACTTGTGTTTGATTATTTGTACTATTAAGTGCATAAGTTTTATTGACTTGTGATTTGTAACTAAGCTTGATGCTAAATTTCTTTATTTTCATGTTTTATTTGATGATTTTATTAGTAAAGTAAGCATATTTAAAATATTTGCAAGCAAAATTACGTCGATTATAGAATCTTACGATTCTACGTTCCGTTTCTATAGACGCCTTAGCGATTCTAGGTGGAATCTCGAATTTGACAAGCATGCTTTTCTCCATTGTAATTTTTTCTCTTTAAATCTAGTCTCAAATTGCAAACATCCACAACTTAAAAAGAAAAAAAGGGATAAAATCCATTGCTGGTAACTTCTGAATTCAATGCATATAACTAGAGGTGGTCAAGTGGGTTATGGCCTGCAAGCTAATTCATCTCACCCATTTTAAAAACGAGTTACCATCAATTTTTTTCATCTCATCTAAAAGTTGATCAATTTTATCTAGTCCGCTTAACTTACGAGTCAAAGTGGACTGGCCCACTAACCCACTTCTATAAAAAGATAAAAAGCGAGGGGAAATAACTATTAATTAGTATTGTTTTTGGGTCTTTTATGCTTGTGCTTAAACTTATGTATTAATTGTAATAAAAAATGAAAAATTGATGTATATGCTTCATAACATTTTTTAAGTATATATTTATTGTTTCAAATGAAATATGATATATAATAAAATTATTTTAAAATATTTATTTTAATATACAAGTAATTATAATAATAACACAGTTAATCATTTACATATTTAAAACCCTAGAATTTTTTTTAATTAATTATATTTTATTCAATTAGTATAAATGAGTTAAATAGGTCAATTTGGCATGTTTAACCCATAAAAATATATAAGTTGGTTAAATAAGTCAAACAGTAATGGATCAAGAAGTGGGTTGACTCGTTTAACTCATAGGCTAAAGTAAGTTAGGTTAAAATTAAGAAATTTTGACTCATTTAATCTGTGGGCCATAGTGGGTTAGGTCGAGTTGATCCATTTAACCTACTTACCCACCACTTAACCACACGAGGTGGATTAAAAGAAAAAAGGAAAAATTAAAACATTAAAATGATAGAAAGATTTTTTAAAATAATCAAGAAATTGTGAACTTATTTTTTGTACCTATATATACACACACATACTGGTTACTCGCCCTTGATCTACTTGAACTTGAAGCTTGGAGAAATCTAGAAAGCACAAACAAACAAGCTTTCACAAAAAACCAAAAAAGCTGTATTCTTTCCTTTTTCATCTTCTTGTTCATAGCGAATCTAAAACTTTAGAATCCCGTCTCTACAGGAGTAACGTATGTTATCATTCATCTTCTCTTCTCTAACTCTCTCTCTCTACTCTCTCTGATTGATTTGTGATTATTGTTAGGTGATGGAGACGGAGAACAAGAAGGCTGATCATCATGAATTGAAGCACCTAGGATTCGTGAGAGTAGCTGCGATTCAGGCGGTGGTATGCGTGTGCAATCTGTACGATTACGCTAAGAACAACGCTGGAGCATTAAGATCCACTGTAGGAAGTGTGGAAAATGCAGTGACGTCGATCGTCGGACCTGTTTATGACAAATTCAAAGGCCTCCCTGATCATCTCCTCGTTTTTCTCGACAATAAGGTAAGACTTGATTCTGCAATCTCTGGATTTGCATATTTGCCTTGTTTTGCAGAAAATTTCTCAATATCCATGGTCGCATGTCGCATTTGTTAGCGTACGGTGGGATTTCGTAATTAACGCCTGAAACTTCGATCCTATGGCTTCCCGTTTTGCTGAATGATGCTTCTCTTTTGATCTCTTCCATATGTTGTGTGCGATTGTGTGAAAAAGGTTGGTCGAAACAGTGTGTTTCGAGATCAATTTGCAAGACTCAGTTATATCTAATCTGATGTGGAATTAGAAGTTCTGTTTCATCTGAAACTTTCACGGTTTGAAAATTTTATGTGCGATTTCAGAAAGAATTCTCTGTTTTTCTATCTTACTCTTTGGTTAATTGTTCAATAATTTTTTATCATGATGCTTGTGTTGTTGCTAGCTGGGGAAAGAAAAAAGAAGAGAACCAGAAGTTTATGTGTCACCAGTATAGAAATGTGCGTGGATTGTTTTATCTTCCCTTGATCCAAAAACTGTATATCCAATGGCTGGCAACAGAAATGGATCCTATTCATTTACTTTCTTACGATTTCGATCAATTTATCCCTTTTAATATGCTTTATCAACCAATTCCCCATGTTCCTGAAGATGTATGCGACTCTTTGAATTATACTTTGTGTCATTTTGAAGAAAAGAAAAGCCAGAAATCAATTTGATGGGCAGATCTGCCGGATATAGATATGGCATAGCTCCTCCATTATGCTGAACTTCTATGCTGTTTGGGCAGGTAGATGAAGCTGCACACGAGTTTGATAAGCATGCTCCACCACTGGCTAAGCAAATTGCATGTAAAGCTCATAGCTTGATTCTGAAGGCCTCAGAGAAGGCTCAAAGACTTCTGAAGGAAGCTGAAACTGGAGGACCCCGTGCTGCAATCCACTACACGGCTGCAGAGTCTAGAGAACTCCTTTTGAGTCAAGGTGTCCATGTCTGGATTATACTTAACAAGATTCCACCTCTACACATGATAGCGGATATGACGGTCCCAACAGCTGCTCACTGGTCAAAGAAGTACAACCACACTGTGGAGGAGATGAGAAAGAAGGGTTACACAGGGTTTTGCTACTTGCCATTGGTCCCTATTGATGACATAGCCGAGGCATATAGGCAAGGTGAAGCTGAGAAGAGTGGAGAAATCAATATTGAAAGGAAACCCGACTCAGGTTCTGATTCCGATTGATGGTGTTTCTGATTAACTTGTGGATTTGGTTGAACTTACCTTTTATGTAGTTGAAAAAATTTAGCAGTTTGTGAGTATTAGTGTTGTTGTTGCTGTCTTTCCAGTAAGCCGGGAAAACATTCCAGCATTGTAAATGAAGATAATCTTCGGTGTGCGGATTGTTTTCAAGTGGACTGTATTATGAATCGATTTTAACTGAAGAATGTGGGTGCACCTGCTTTGTTCAAGACCAAGTTTAAGGTTTTTAACACTTGCAGTTCATCTTGTACAGCCAATCGATACAATAAATGCACCTATGAGCAGCATTAAACTTTCATTTGTTTGATTTTTGTCACGTGTATGGATAAAAGTGTGTTTTATTGATGGATATGAGAAGTTGATTATCTTTAAAACACCGCATAAACGAACGTCCCCTCAATCCACTCCATGATTCTAGTCAATCTATGAGCCAAATTATCTAGAGATGAAGTGGAAGTAGTGGCAAACAGTTAACTAAGAAAGTGGAGTAAAGATTGCTCAATAGCAGTTTCATAATTACATATTCTTATCTCAAAAGAAATGAGCTAGTTTGAAGAAGTCACCACTTTTAGGGTGGGTTAGGTTAGTTTTTGATTAAATTATTTCGTTTAGGGTTTCAAATGCTCATTTTTAGTATTTTTGATATATTTTATTTTACTTATAATTTTTTATAGGTGTGATAGTTTTGCATGCCAACTGTGGCATTATACGTGTGATGGTTTTGCATGCCAACTGTGGTATTTTATTTGTTTTTACATATACTTTGTTTATAACCCTTCAAATTTTTGGCAGTTTTGGCTTATTCTATCAGCTTTTAAGCTGACTGGCTTATAAATTGTATGTCATTGGGATTAGGGGTAGGCGAAAAAACCGATTAAACCAAAAAATTGGATCGAAATCAAAAAACCAATCCAAAAAATATGGTTAATCAGTTCATCGGTTTCGATATAGGTTCATGGTTTTAATTTTTTTTAGTTTTCGATTTCGGTTTGGTTTGTAACTGTGAAAAATCGATGGTTAACGGTTGATCGATATTTGTAAATATATAATATTATATATAATTAGTTTTTTTTAAATAATTTTTTTCTTTCCAGTTACGATAAGCTTAAAGAAAAATTGAGGATATGAAAAACGAACTCCTTTCAAAATTCACTCAAGGTGGGAAGCTTTTATATTTGCCTCATTAATCTACTTTCCATGTTCTGAAGCTCTTATATTTGCTTTTATCTTCAAAGCACTTTTAGTAACGGTGGGAACCCGTGAAACTTTTTAAATATAAAAGAGGAGTTGATTTTTTTTCCCTTTTGTGCATATGTCATGACCCAAAGGGTACCTAAATCACGACAGTCCACCACACTCGATATTTATACTTAAGTATGACAACCTTAGTCATCCCATAAGTTTACATATCGGGTGCAAGGTGTACTTGCACAACTTTTAGGATCACACTTTAAATCAAATAGTCTAAAGAAGACATACATTAGCATTAAAAATAGAAATCACAACGAGATAAATAAATTAAGTCTTTACAAAAGTCAAGGAGGCATACTCCCACCAAAATAATAATGGAAGTCTATTCGGTCTAAACCGTATTACAATCATTAGGGTTTATGTTAAAGAGATTTTTCTAGAAGTCCACGCCTCTAGCTATGTCCCGACTTCTTCAAAAGCTTCTTCATCCAAAAGATAACCCTGTGAAATGTGTTCTCTCAGAACAACCAAAAATAGGAACACCACAACAAAACTATCGGGGTGTAGCTACAGGCTTAGTGAGATTCATTTCCAAATATTTAATACTCAATAGCAGTATATGTAACAACAAGTTATTAGCAGCCATATGAAATACACAAGTACATGACATACAATACATAAGACTAACCGGAAATTTTATGTTGAATGGATTTACGCCCTCCATTCGGGGTTAGGTGTTTCAGGTCCATACGACCATCATTTAAATACTTCTCACTTCTTATTATGGATTAATACAGGTGCCCATCCACCATGTTTAAATTTTTACTGTGGTTTATACAGGTGCCCACCCACGCACTTTTCAATTTCGGCCCATCTGCCAACAACCGAGTTTACTGGCCCCTCGTTGCCCGAATTACTATGCCTTCTTCCCAAAAAGGTATAATAACTCATGCAATGTGACTAACTACGTGATATGCATGTACAGTTTATTCATATAATCGTGACATATTAATTAAGCAGATTAAGTGCGATCATAGAGAATTTCAGACAATCCAAGTCTATACTAGCTCATACAATGATTTATCAACAAATCTCATCTCGATATACTTATTATTCATTCAACTAAGGTTATGTCACAATCATCGTAATTTTTATCTTTTCCTCATTCTAATGCCACTACGATTACAAGCACATATATGAGCACAACTATTTAAGAAATGAACTCACTTAGCCATGGAGAGAAATCCACTAGTCGTAGTAGTCCTCGGGGAGTGGAAATCCGTCCTCTAATTCACCTAAGTACAAGGAATACCGAAATGAGTATTTCTTATAAGGTTCTAATAACTTAACAATTCTAGCTACTAAGTTCGTCAATTTCCGCATAAGATAAAGTCCTAACTTTAAATGACCATATCTAACTCATTTTAACTCTGAATTAAGCATATAATATATCGATTTCTATCTACTTTAAAAGATTTATCTATTCCTAATATTATTTTTAAGTTTAAAAAATATTTAGGTCACGAAACAGAGGGATCAGTTCTGGTCGTTCGAAAACTACAATTCCGAAAAATAGTTTTGTGGATGCTTATGATGTTTCTAGCATATAGCTTAACTACACATGCAATATCGATGATTTCCCATCATGAATGATATGATATGAACTTGATGCATGCATGCTTTTGACATTATTTACAAAAAGGAAAATTAAGAAACTTCTTATTTGTGAAACTCCATAACTTTACATTTCCATGAAAACTAGTTTCTTAACTTTGACTATCTCATTTGTTTTGAAGTTATTTCTTTAAGAAAATCAATTTATCCTTATCTAAATTGAGTCTTCATTATACCTATTACCCAAGCCTTCATTTCTACATAAAAATTTGCATTTTACACTTTGTAAATATGTTTTCAAGTAGGATTTATCCAAAAATCCGAATTTCTTGAAATTAAATTTTTGAATGATTCATTTGGGAAAAACTTGTTTAATGCATTAAAACTTAAGACTTTAAGATACCTATTACCTAAGGAATCCATTTAACACATAAAACTTCTATTTTGAACTTGGATGATAGGTGTTCTTATGACCTATATTCAAAATTACGAATTTCACATGTTGAGTACTAACTCAAAATTTTCCATCTGGATTCCACTTCTTGTCTTATACATTAATCTCATTAAAACTCATTTCAACTCATAAAAATCACTACTTAATGATACATATTACCTATACCCTTCATTTTTCACATAAAACATAAGTTTTAAAATTGATAAAAGGGTTTTTAAAATAGGGTCTTGAAATCATACGAATTTGACCTTGAGCATTTCAAACAAAAACTTTTCCTTTTCAAGTTCCTTGCTTTATTTTCTTAAGGATCTACCAACTACCACATCTATACACCTAAAACAAAGCCTTCATGAGTATGAATGCATGAAAACGTAAATCATCCATAAGATCATAAATGTCAAGCATGGTATAGCAATCTAAAAGCTAGATCTACTACTTATGATGCATAAAATGAAGTTTAAAAGCATGAACATGAAATTTTTATGCTAGATCTCAACTTTACTCCACTTCTACATGCATGATCATGAAGATATTTCAACAAATACTTAATCAAACACAAGATCTACTCTTGTGATGGCTTGATATTCACGTAGTTGCATTTTCTTGTCCCTAGCAAGAGCTCATGGGGACTTTGAGTAAAAACACTCATGAATAAAGGAATCATCACCTAAAGCTTGAAATAGATGAGAAATGGAGAAGAAAAATGAAGCTTGTGTGTGTGTGTGCCGGGGGGGGGGTGTGTGTGTTGGGGAGTGGAGTCACGACAAAGAGAGAAGAAAAGAGAGGATTTGTGAGCTTTGAACAATTGAAAATGAAAAATGAAGAGAGAGAAAATTAAAAGGCTATTTATATTAAGTGGAATTAGGGTTTGTGTGTGTAAAAAAAAATAAAACAAAACATTTTAGAGCCAAATTGGGAGGATGGTGCGCCGGCCATGTAGGAAGTGAGAGAGAGAGATATTTGATTTCATTTGAAATTGTAATTTATGTAATAAAATGTATTAAATGTAATAATTTGTTAAGAGACAAAAATTCTTGGAAAAGAAAATATAATTGAGTGGTTGTAAGGATGTAAGACTAGGGTATGGGTGTGTGTGTAATAGGTTGTACTTGTGAATAGTAATAAATAGTAGATAAGATATTTACTTTACCGATAGTAAGGAAAATACAGGAAAAATACTATAACTGTAATTTTTATAACCCGAAAAATTATAAAACATGTTTTTTTGGAATCCTCATAAAATTTCGATTCTAACGAGTATTCCGAAATATTTTTTCGAGTTTCTAGTTCTGAGGTTCGCTTTTCCGTAATAGAGCTCAGGAGAGCCCGGAATAGAAAATTCTTCAAAATCAAAATTTTGTATGGTTTGAAATATGCTATAAAACAATAATCCACGTTAATTTATCTTATAGAGGTTCTTTTATATAAAAATCGAAGAAAAACCGGAATTAGGGTTCCTAGGTTGCTTGCACTAATCCTATTTAGGGTTTTGATTTCCGATTTATGGAGTTTACTCGGTTACTAAGGAAATCGGGGTTTACAGCATACTCACCTTAAACAAAGTTTTGTCCTCAAAACTTGAATGGCCTACCTGATTCTTTAAATAGGTTTGGATACTTCTGCCGCATCTCATTTTCTGCTTCCCAAGTTGCTTCCTCGTGTGTATGATTCCTCCAGAGGACCTTTACATACTTAATTTCCTTATTCCTTAATTTCTGTACCTTTCTATCCAAGATCTGCACCAGGTGCTCCTCATAAGTGAGGTTCTCCTTTAGTAACACCGGTTCTGTAAACGCCCGAAGTTTTTCGATCAAATTAAATGCTCAAACCCTAATTGGAAGTCAACCGGATTTCCAGAGTCAACAAAACCCTACCGTTTAACTCCTGCATTGCTGTTTTCTTTAACCCTAGGAAACGAAGTTGGAATAATTAGCTATAATAGATCGTAATAGTTAAAGGTTATGAAAAGATATCAGTTTTGCGAAATTCGAGTGTCCTTTGAACCCGATCGGACACAGCTCTTGAAAAACGTGTTCCGAGACTCAGAATAGTAAAAATATTCTGAATATACCGTTAGAATCATAAAAATATAAGATTTTCAAAAATATCAATTTCGTAATTTTTCGGTAGCTAAAAATATCAGATATCGCATTTATACGCATATTTTCTTACTACCGGCATTTAATTGTCATGTCTATTTTTACATTACACTATTTATTACTATTCTGCACTATTCACCTATCTCTACTTTTCCTTACAAGCTATTCTTACTACCTATACACCTATTTCTTACACATTTTCATTTCCAATACAACTTTACATCTCTCATTTCTTACTTTTAATTAATAAAATAAAAAAATAAAATTTTCCTCTCTCTTCCCTCCATATTTGCTCCGCCCACCCTCCATGCATGCCCAATTTGTTTTATTTTTCACTTATTTAATTAACACAAATTATCTTCCACATTTTCCTATAAATACCCCCTCATACCTTCACTTCTTTCACACCACTTCTTTACTAAAGTTACTCTCTTAAAATCTCTCAAGAATTCTCTCCAAGAAAGTTCTTCCAAGAAGCTCTCTTTAGTTTATCTCTTTTAGGTAAAAATTCTTCAAGAAATTCCTATGTTCATCTACTTAGTATAAACTTAATGTGTGTTTTCCAAAACCATAAAGGTTAAGAAAGCAACAATAGGTTCATACTTTGTTTTTGTTCATAATATCAATTCCTTTATGTTCCCTTATGTTTCTTTATATTTCCTTTATGTTCAAACCTATCTAAATATTTAATAGCTACATATATTATTTAGAGCATATAAGCTCATTGTCTTGCAATTTATTTACCTTCCATGCAATTTATTTATTTCATTGCAATTTATTTAATATTAAGTTATTCTTAAGACTAGTCTTTCTAGTCTTAGACTTGTCCTCATCAAGCCAAAACATTTTCTTTTTCTTTTCTTTTCGGGACTGGTCTTTTCTTAGTCTCGGGTACCTTGATGAAGCTAAGGTCCCAATACTTGATTTATTACTTTATATGCTTATTCTTTTAAGTTATTATGATCTTTTATATTTTCATAACTTATGATTCATATTCATGCATGAATATAATGTTTTTGTCTCAACAAAAATAAATGAGGAAGTGTTTTCTTAAACTAAAGATTCTTTCTAAAGAAATAAATGTAGAAAATAGATTTCTTAAAAACTCATAAACATGCTTAGAAATGGTTTTTCTTAAAACAAAAGGTTTTATGAAAACTTATTTTTCAAGTGTTAGAAATTCTTTTAGAGTCATTACAAGAAACAAAAATATCATTTTATGAAATTGTTATTACTTTGGAAAGTTGTTGGAATCCAAGCTTAGAAAATAAAACCACTCTTTAGGAATTTAAAAATAATTACAAGAGATTAAATTTAGAATATTCATATCAAATAACTCAAGATCTTTTCAAAAGTAAAATGAATATTCCAACAAATCTCAAGTTTAAAATCTTTTAAACTTTACTTTTTCATAAGTTGAGACAACTTCATTTACTTCATCCATATGTTATGAGTCAATACATATATGTATATATCTTCCAAAAAGTTTATAAAAATGCTTGGAACATTCATCTCTTCAAGTGAGTTTTATTTAAAAAGAGGAACTCAAGTTTTTACAAATTCGTAGAGAATCTGGTCACTGCTTTTTTGGGACCCAAACGACTTAGTTTTATGAAAATAAGTTTAGAAATGTATAGATCTTTTCGAGTAGGTAGAAAACGATATATTATACGCGAAATTCCGAGTTAAAATGAGCAAGTTATGGCCATTTTAAGTTGGAATTTCCTCTTATACGATTTGTACCATTATTTTAAGAAAAGTTTAGAATCTCAAGAATAGAAGTTTTATGAAAGACTCATTTTGCGTATTTCATCTTGTTTAGGTGACGAAGGACCTGAGATCATCTATTCGGAGGACTATTTCGATTAGATCTACCGTTATGGAGTGAGTTAATTCCTTTCCTAAGTTACATTTCCTTGTTTGTGCTTATAATTAGTGGCACTAGAAATTTAGGAAAAGATAAAGGAACAATTGTTATGAAATATTTGTTGAATGAAAATTAAGTATATCGAAGGACGATATGTTAAATAAAAGTGTGATTCTTGTATTGATATGATGAACTTATGGTTGATCACCTTTAACATGAATTCAAATTATATGGTTAAATGTATAATTGAAAGTTATTCATACATATCATACTTGTGAGTCACATTTATTTCACTACTATTCTTCGTGTAGGGAAACGAGGAAGTAGTAGTGGTGGCTGGGAGGAGCTGGTAAGTTTACATGGGCTAGTAGGAGCCAGGAAGTCTACAGGGCGAGCAGGAGCCGGCAAATCTGTAAATATTGATGGTCGTATGGGCCTGTAACCTCCCAACCCTTGCCATGGAGGGCGTTAAATTTATGTTGCACTTGATTTCCGGCTAATCTTGTGTATTTGTTTGCTCATGTGATTGGTGCATTACATATGCTTGAATTAAATAACTTGGTTGTTATATGGAAATGTTATACAGTCAGGAATTATCTCACTAAGCTAGATTTGCTTATACCCTTATAGTTTTCTATTACAGTATGATTATCTATGGTTGGCCCCGAGGAGCCCCGTGTGCCAGGTACGAGTTTAAGCTACTAGGAGTTTTTGGAAGAAGTTTATGTATTTTTAGTTTTGAATATAGACTTCTAGGAAAAATCTCTATAGTAGGTTTATGTGGTAGTTATGTTTATTTTGTTAATAGTATTGTTGAACAAAGACTTTAAGGTGGGGGAATGCCCCTAAGATGATGTACGAACTTGTTATTGAATGAAGACCTTATGTTTATCTATTTAAGTTCATGCTTGCTTTTGCTATCTATTTAAACGTAATACCCCTATGAGTCTCCTACTATCTTGGAAGCACGCCTTGCATGTGATATCGAAGCTCCTGCATGACTAAGGTTGTCATTCATTAGCTTTAATATTATATGCGGCGGACTGCCACGTTTAGGGTACCCTCTGGGGCGTGATAGGTTCCAATTCTATGATCTGATTCGGGTCGGCTACATGTGTGCGAAGAACCGAGACGTGAAAAACATTGTGCACTCCCGAAAGATTTGGTGGCAAGGCAAGGCGATATGCCAACTCTCCCACCTGTTCCAACACTTCAAAGGGACCAATGTACCGGGGGCTCAACTTCCCTTGTGAGCGGACTCAGTGAATACTTTTGATAGGGTTTATCTTTAAATACATATGATCTCTGTCACGCCCCATAGGGGTATCCTAAACGTAACAGCCCGCCACATACTATATAAGACTCTCGAAATTCTATCCGAGCCCTTCGGGAGACTTGTATAGATGTAAAGCGTCCTTTTACGACAATAGAATACTCAATTAATGGAGTTAAGAAGTTTAATGTGGCATTCATTAGCCATAGATAATAAACCAAAACACATATATAATTTACAAAGTCTAAGGGGCATTCCCCTGCAAAATAATATTAAGTCCATTACAGCCATCCAGAGTCCTTTAGTTTCCAACGGAAGTCTAAACAAAATTGAAATAAACTTCTAAAGGAAACTCTTAGCTCCGGTACCTGAGCTGTAGCCTGCCTTGGCCTAAGCCAAATGAATTCATGCTACAACAAGTAAAAACTATAGGGGCGTAAGCTAACTAGCTTAGTGAGTGAAAACTTCCATATCACAATTAAGACAAATCATTCAAGCAAGTGGTTACTCAAGCAAATGAAATGCATCAAACAAATGAGTTCAACAAACATATGACCAGCCGGAAATCATATGTGGATGGACTTGCAGCCTCTATCCCGGGTTAGCAGATTAATGAATCCTGCGGTACAATGCCGTTTAAGCTCAAGGTCAACTGAACAATAATTAGTTTTATGGATCACGATTAACCAACAATTTCGTTTTATGGATCACGATTAACCAACATATTAGTTTTATGGGTCACGAAAAACCAACAAATGCTAATGCTCCATCCCCGTCGTGATATGAATGAGTTCAATTATAATTGAGGTCCAATAATAGATTAAACCAATTCTTTTAGGTGACCAACAATTATTCGCAGACAATCAATTATAACTCCTCGCTATACAAGCAACAGCTTAACACCCGGTTTCGATATTCCTTAAGTTCAACTTCACATATCAACAGCAGACAAGTATATAATTCCCATATACCCCATCATGCATAATCATTTTTATCTTTGCCTAAACAACTAATGCCACTATCACTACAATCATAAGCAATAATTGAGAGCGGAAGTAATACTCACTCGGCCATGGTACGCCGGTCTCTTAATAGTAGTAGTCGGGTGGTTGGGTATCGTCGTTCTCGGGATCACCTACCAAATAAGAACAACCTAATAAGAATCTCATCACTTAACTAGTTCAAGCTATGCATCTAAGCTAGGCAAAATCGGAATTCTCGCTATTTGTGGAAATTCCAACTTAAAACGGCCATAACTTGGTCGTTTTAACTCGGAATTTCTCAAATTTTATATCAATCTCTATCTACTTCGAAATATCTATCTATTTATAATAATAATTTTAAATTTTGAAAGCATTAAGGTCACGGAACAGTGGGATTAGATCTGTTCTGTAACTTTCCCTTTTCCCGAAAAATTGTTTTGCATTTAGTAGAAATGTTTCTAGTTGATAGCTCATACATAGATGGAATATGAATGAATTCCTAGTATGAATGTCATGTAATGAGCTCAATATATGCATGGTCTTGATGATTTTTGATGATGAACTATTATGAACTCCTAATTATTATAAAAATCCATAATGGTCACTTCTAAAAATCTATTCTTTCCAACTTTGCATTCCTTAGGATTTTTAGGATTTTATTCTAGGAATTCATTTACTATCTAAATAAAAATGAGTCCTTAATATCTATACTATCCATGACCTTCATTTATGCATAAAAATCCACATTTTTCACTTGGCAAATATGTTTTTGAACAAGCTTTTCACAAAAATCCGAATTTTGGAAATTTTCTTTTCTTGCATATTTCCCAGGAGAAAACTTGTTTAATGCATCAAAATTTGAAGCTTTATTATATCTATTGTCTAAGGACTTCATTTAACCCATAAAACATGCAATTTAAGCATGAATACTAGGTGTTTATGTAGGCATTACTCCAAATTACGAATTTAACAAACTAGTCACTATCTCAAGATTTTCCATTCTAACTCCACTATTTGTTTTGCACATTACTCATGTCTAAACTCACTTTAGCTTGTAAAAATTTTTCCTTAAAGATACCTATTACACATATCCTTCATTTTTTTATGTAAAATATGAGTTTCAAAGTGGTTTTGGTGGTTTTTAAAATAGGGTTCAAAAATCATCCGAATTTCCATAAGACATTTCTAATAAAAATATTTTCTTTTTCAAGTTTCTTGCCTCCTATACATGAAGATCTACCATCTCACACATCTATATACATGCAAGGCTAAGTTTTTATGACCATTGATGCATGAAAGCTCAAGTTATCCACATGAACATAAATGTAAATAAAAATACGAGTGTCTAAACACTAGATCTACCACATATAGTGCATGAATCATGAGTTTCATGGCATGAACATAACTTTCTATGCAAGATCTCTACTTTACATGCATGAACAAGATGATATTGCAACAAAAACTCTTTTAAACACAAGATCTACTTCTTATGATGGCTTGATATTCTTGTATTAGTGTTTTCATGTCCCTAGCATATGCTCATTGGGATTAAAAGTGGAAAACACACAAGAATGGTCTTGTCATTACAAGATTTAGGAATAACAAAGCTTGGAATCATCATCTAATGGATGATTTGAAGAAGAAAAGAAGATGAAATAAATTTGTCGAGGTGTGTGTATGTGTGTGTGTGTCACGGCAACTATAGGAGAAAGAAGAGAGAGTTTTTCAACCTTTTCAAAAATTTAGAAGAGTGAAAATGAGGAGAGAGAGAGAAAATGAGCTTATATATTGTGTGTATTAGGGTTTAGTTAAGTTAAAAGAAGTAAAAATAAATCAAATTGAGGGAAATTGGGGACGGGGTGCGCCGGCCAAGGGGTGTGGGAGAGAGAGAGAGAATTGAAATTTGATAAAATTTGTAATTTATGTAATAAAATGTAATAAATGTAATAATTAATTAGGAAACAAAATTTCTTAGAAAAGAAAATTGTAATGAGTAGTTGTAAGAATGTAAGAATAGGATATGGGTAGTGTGTAGTATAGGTTGTACTTGTGAATAGTAGACAAGACATCTACTTTACCGGTTGTAATGAAAATACGAAAAAAAGGCTATAACTGTAATTTTATAGCCCGGAAAATTATAAAATTTATATTTTTGAAATCCTTATAAAATTTCGGTTCTAATGAATATTCCGGAATATTTTTCTGAGTTTGTGGTCTTGGGGCACGTTTTTCCGTAATTGAGCTCCGGAAGGCCCGGAATTGAAAAATTCCTGAATTTAAAACTTTCTAAGGTTTAAAATATAATTTAAAATAATAATTTGTATTCATTTACTTTATAAAACTTCTTTTATTATGAAACCGAAGGAAAGCCGGATTTAGGGTTTCTAAGCTTCCCCCACTAGACTTAAACTGGACTGGATTAGGGTTTCGCTTTTCAACTCCCAGGATTTACTGAACTATTAAGAATATCGGGGTTTACAATCTCCCACTTGAAACTGAAGAATTCTTCTTTTTAAATCTATCCAACTCTTTTGTCTATCTTGGGCTTCCTTCATCCATTATTGGATTATCTGAACCTTGTCGGCCGCATCTTGCACGAGATCAGGTCCAAGAACCATCTTCTCCACATCATCCCAAAACAACGGGGATCTACACTTTCGTCCATATAAGGCCTCATAAGGCGGCATCTTGATGGTCGAGTGGTAGCTATTGTTGTAAGCAAACTCAACCAAAGGTAAATGCGCTTCCCAACTTCCCTTGAACTCCATCACACATGCTCGAAGCATATCTTCCAAAGTCTGGATTGTTCTTTCGGACTGTCCATCGGTCTGTGGATGGTAAGCTGTGCTAAAATGCAACTTTGTTCCCATACATTTCTGTAAGCTTACTCATAACTTAGACACAAACCTTGGATCTCGATTTGATATAATCCCAGCCGGTACTCCATGTAGGCGAACAATTTCCTTCATGTAAAGTCTTGCCAATTTATCCATGGAGAAAGTCATACTTATTGGCAAGAAATGAGCAGACTTAGTTAACCGATCCACCACAACCCATACGGCATCATAACCTGACGGTGTCCTCGGTAAACCACAAACAAAATCCATAGAAATTTGATCCCATTTCCATTCTGGTATAGGCAAAGGTTTTAACAATCCACCTGGCCTTTGATGTTCTACCTTCACTTGTTGGCATGTTGGGCACTTAATCACAAAATCTGCCACGTCCCGTTTCATTCCATTCCACCAATAATGTCCTTTAAGGTCTTGGTACATCTTGGTTCCCCCCGGGTGTATCGTATATCTAGAATTATGTGCTTCACTCATAATTTCTTTCCTCATTTCTTCATCATCGGGCACACACAATCGTCCTTTCATCCTTATCACGTCGTCTTCATCTATGGTAAAATCAGTATATCTCCCCTCCTGAACTTCCTTCTTTATCCTTTGAATCACTTCATCATAACGTTGAGCCTCTTTAATCCTTTCCACTAAAGTTGGCTCCAACACCAAACTTGTTATCTCCATTTCCAAGTCTTTCCCAACAAATTCAATGCTTAACTTCTCAAATTCTTCTATCAATTCTTTCTGGTCTATCAAAAGAGTTGCAACTTCACCATGACTCTTACGACTTAAAGCATTGGCAACCGCGTTTACCTTTCCTGGACAATAATCAATTCCCAAATCATAATCCTTAATTAACTCCAGCCATCTCCGTTGCCTCATGTTCAATTCTTTTTGGGTGAAAAGGTACTTAAGACTTTTGTGATCGGTGTAGATCTCACACCTCTGTCCATAAAGGTAGTGTCTCCATATTTTCAAAGCAAAGACAACTGCAGCTAACTCTAAATCATGTGTGGGATAATTTTGCACATGTGGCCTTAACTGCCTTGATGCATATGCAATCACCTTCCCTCCTTGCATGAGAACACATCCGAGACCATTTCTCGAAGCATCACTGTGTACCGTGTAGGGTTTCTCGGGGTTTGGCAAAACCAAGATCGGAGCAGAAACAAGTCGTTGTTTCAAATATTGAAAGCTTTGATCCTGCTTTTCCGTCCAAACAAACTTTTCATCCTTTTGAGTCAACTGGGTTGACGGCTTGGCTATCTTAGAAAGTCTTGAACAAATTTCCTGTAATATCCAGCTAAACCCAAAAAGCTTCTTACTTCAGTCATGATCTTAGGTGGCTTCCATTCCACCACAGATTTAATCTTTTTGGGGTCTACAGATATGCCTTCACCTGACACAACATGACCCAAAAACGAGATCCTGTCTAGCCAGAAATCACACTTGGAAAACTTGGCATACAATTTATGTTCCCTTAAGGTTTGCAATGCCATGAGAAGGTGCTCTTCGTGTTGTTCCCTCGTCTTTGAATAAATCAAAATATCATCAATAAACACAATCACACACTTATCCAACAAGGATTTATATACCCGATTCATCAAATCCATAAAGGCAATAGGAACATTTGTTAATCCAAAAGACATTACTAAAAACTCATAATGTCCATAACAAGTCCAAAAAGCAGTTTTTGGTACATCTTCGGGTCTGACTCTTAACTGGTGATACCTTGAGCGTTGGTCAATCCGTGAAAATACACTTGCTCCTTGTAATTGATCAAAAAGGTCATCAATCCTAGGAAGTGGATACTTATTCTTGATGGTAACTTTATTCAATTCCCGATAATCCACACATAACCTCATTAACCCATCCTTTTTCTTAACAAATAGCACAGGTGCACCCCATGGTGACACACTTGGTCTTATGAATCCTTGGTCCAAGAGTTCTTGCAATTGCTTTTGTAATTCTTTTAACTCAACAGGGGCCATACGGTAAGGCGCTTTTGATATTGGCTCGGTGTTCAGCACCAAGTCAATCTCAAAATCAATTTCTCTCTTAGGAGGCAAACCTAGTAACTCGTCCAGAAAGACATCAGAAAATTCCTTGACAACTGTTATATCCTCAATCTTAGGTAATCCTTCCTCTTTTTCCGTTGCATTTAGGAAACTTTCACTTTCAATCTCAACATCTCCATCCATGATCAACTCAAATGAGCCTAAGTTTGTTCCTCTTGAAGATATGGTCTCACCCGTAAACTCAACATCCAATCCATTATCATCCTTAAAATTCACTTTCTTCTTTCGACAGTCCACAACGGCTTTAGCAACGGCTAGCCAACTCATTCCCAAAATCACCTTATATCTACTCATCTCCAACACTATTAAATTACACCTCGTACCATGCCCATGAATCTCCATTGGACAATCTTTTAACATTTCATTTGTTGTCACAATGCTCCCAGTAGGGGTTTAACACGAAAGCTAGAGGCAACAGTGACTATTGGTAAACCGACTTGTCTAGCCAATCTGGTAGTGATAAACGAGTGTGTGGCTCCCGTGTCAAACAAAGCATAGGCAGTCGTTTTAGCTACCCATAGGTGTCCTGCGACCAGCACTTACTAATTACTAACTTCATACCATTCCAACTCACTAGCCTAACTTCCTTAATTTAATTGAGCTTGTTTTTTTTTCATTAAACTCGAGTCTTAACAACTTAAAAACAAGAGATTAACAAGAGCAAAAGTAGGAGATGTACCTGTAACAAGGCCGAAGTCTGGACCACTATCCTCTTCGCGAGTAGCCAATCCGCAATCTTCATCTCCCATCTCCTCACATACCCATCGTCCTTCGAGGTTATAGATCCTCATCCCATGCATCGCTGACGCAGAGTGGCTACCATTATTTCCACCGATCCCATTTCCGGGTCTTGCCACTGCTGATCCTCCAAAAGATCTAGCTGGAGCATCCTTCCTCTGTGGGCACTCATTAGCAAAGTGACCCTTTTGCTTGCAAACAAAACATATAGTGGTAGCCTTCCTTGGGCAATCGGTGATCTTATGAGATGGTTCGCCACAGAAATAACACTTATCCCTTAACTGTGGGCATCTCTTGGGGTAGTGTTGCCCCTTACATTTCCAGCAACTAATTCCTTTAGGGGTTGGCTGTCCCCTACTAGTGTTACTCTTAAAGCCAAAAGACGGCTTGAACTTCCTTTGAGAGAATCCAGATCCCGATCCCCCATAAAATTTCCTTCCGAATACCGAAGGGGTTCTTTCCGCACTCTTGTCCTTTCTCTTCTTAGCACCTTCCACTATTTGAGCTCTTTCTACTAGTTCTCCGAATGATCTAATATTGAATTCCTACAGCCTCATCCTCAACTCCTCATCCAAACCATTCAAGAAAACTTGTCTTTTTAGCTCCTCACTATACTTGTAAGAATCTGGAGCGTATTGTAGTAACCTGCTAAATTCAGTTTCATATTGCTCCACCGTTCGGCCTTTTTGAGCAATGTGCAGAAAATCCGCACTAAACTGCACTCGAAGACTACTGAGAAAGTAGTTTTCCAAAAACTCATGACGAAACCTTTCCCAAGTAATTGGTGGCATGAGTTCTCTTTGCTTGGAGTCCCACCAAACTCGTGCGTTGAGCCGGAGCATATAAGTGCCGTAGTCAATTCTTAGGTAGTGTGGCACCTTAAATGCATTGAAGGATCACTCTATTTGAGCTAACCAATCTTCAGCCTCATCTGGTTTTCCAAAAACTCCTTCAAAGTACTTGTTACTCTTGATGAACTCAGGTAGGGAGCTCTTATATGGCCTCATTGGGGGTGGAGGAGGCAAGGGCGCAGTATGAGAATGTGCGCTTTCTTGTGCCGGCATCCCTACAGAAGCTTGTGGTGCTGGTGGAGGCGGAGCTAGAGCTGGGGCCTGTGCTGATAGAGTCTGCCAAAGTGCTTCAAGTACTTGAGTCATTTGTGACATCTGTCCAAGCATGGCTTGCAAGCCTACTTGAGTAACATCGACGGGAGGGTTTGGAGGCGGGGCAGCTTGTTGCCCTTCTTCCATATTGGGTTGGTTGGAGGCACTTTCCTCCTGACGTCTCCTTCTCCTACCACGGCTGTTTCAAATTTTTATTATGTCTAGATAAGTAATCTTCTCAATATTTTATTAATGTTTTTAAACGAGAAAGTGGAAATAACGGAAACTATAGTAAAAACGGAAAATAAAAGTACAAAAAGGAAATCAGGAATTTAAGTAATAAAATCTTGAAATCACAGAACATAATCATAACTTTATAGAAATTTAAATAGCACATACAAAAATCCTCACATGCAATATTCAAGTATAATCTTGTGTTTTATGCAACAACAAAACAACCAACATTTAATAATAAAAACGCGATCCCGAAAACAATCAAGACCACCTAAGCAATATTCTATTAGAGTCTTATTGGGTCGCCTATGGATGTTTTGCAATGCTAAGCTGATTACTTCCTAGTGGTTACCATCCACAAGAGATAGGAAATAGGATTCTATAACTCGTACCCTGGTCATCATCCTGTCTAAGTATTTCTTTTTAATTCTATTATATCTTTTCTTTTTATCCTTCTTTAAGGCTATTTAGTTGTAGTTATGATTATAAACTCTTAACCATGCTCTGATACCAACTTAAACTGTCACGACCCAAAGGGTACCCAAATCGCGACAGTCTACCATACTCGATATTTATACTTAAGTATGACAACCTTAGTCATCCCATAAGTTTACATATGGGGTGTAAGGTGTACTTGCACAACTTTTAGGATCACACTTTAAATCGAATAGTCTAAAGAAGGCATACATTAGCATTAAGAATAGAAATCACAACGGGATAAATAAATTAAGTCTTTACAAAAGTCAAGGGGGGCATACCCCCACCAAAATAATAATGGAAGTCTATCCAGTCTAAACCGTATTACAATCATTAGGGTTTATGTTAAAGAGATTTTTCTAGAAGTCCACGCCTCTAGTTAGGTCTCGACTTCTTCAAAAGCTCCTTCATCCAAAAGATAACCCTGTGAAATGTGTTCTCTCAGAACAACCAAAAATAGGAACACCACAACAAAACTATCGAGGTGTAAGCTACAGTTTAGTGAGATTCATTTCCAAATATTTAATACTCAATAGCAGTATATGTAACAACAAGTTATTAGCAGCCATATGAAATGCACAAGCACATGAGCATACAATACATAAGACTAACCGGAAATCTTATGTTGAATGGATTTACGCCCTCCATTCGGGGTTAGGTGTTTCAGGCCCATATGACTATCATTTAAATACTTCTCACTTCTTATTGTGGATTAATACAAGTGCCCATTCACCATGTTTAAATTTTTACTGTGGTTTATACAGGTGCCCACTCATGCACTTTTCAATTCCGGCCCATCTGCCAACAACCGAGTTTACTGGCCCCTCGTTGCCTGAATTACTATGCCTTCTTCCCACAAAGGTATAATAACTCATACAATGTGACTCACTATGTGATATTCAAGTACAGTTTATTCATATAATCGTGGCATATTAATTAAGCGGATTAAGTGCGATCATAGAGAATTTCAGACAATCCAAGTCTATACTAGCTCATACAATGACTTATCAACAAATCTCATCTCGATATACTTATCATTTGTTCAACCAAGATTATGTCACAATCATCACAATTTTTATCTTTTATTAATTCTAATGCCACTACGATTACAAGCACATACATGAGCACAACTATTTAAGAAATGAACTCACTCAGCCATGGAGAGAAATCCACTAGTCGTAGTAGTCCTCGGGGAGTGGAAATCCGTCCTCCAATTCACCTAAGTGCAAGGAATACCCGAAATGAGTATTTCTTATAAGGTTTTAATAACTTAACAATTCTAGCTACTAAGTTCGTCAATTTACGCATAAGATAAAATCCTAACTTTAAATGACCATATCTAACTCATTTTAACTCGGAATTAAGCATATAATATATCGATTTCTATCTACTTCAAAAGATCTATCTATTCCTAATATTATTTTTAAGTTTAAAAAATAGTTTAGTCACGAAACAGAGGGATCAGTTCTGGTCGTTCGAAAACTTCAATTCCGAAAAATAGTTTTGTGGATGCTTGTGATGTTTCTAGCATATAGCTTAACTACACATGCAATATCGATGATTTCCTCATGAATGATATGATATGAACTTGATGCATATGCTTTTGACATTATTTACAAAAAGGAAAATTAAGAAACTTCTTATTTGTGAAACTCCATAACTTTACACTTCCATGAAAACTAGTTTCCTAACTTTGACTATCTCATTTGTTTTGAAGTTATTTCCTTAAGAAAATCAATTTATCCTTATCTAAATTGAGTCTTCATTATACCTATTACCCAAGCCTTCATTTCTACATAAAAATTTGCATTTTACACTTTGCAAATATGTTTTCAAGTAGGATTTATCCAAAAATCCGAATTTCTTGAAATTAAATTTTTGAATGATTCCTTTGGGAAAAATTCGTTTAATGCATTAAAACTTAAGACTTTAAGATACCTATTACCTAAGGAATCCATTTAACACATAAAACTTCTATTTTGAACTTGGATGATAGGTGTTCTCATGACCTATATTCAAAATTACGAATTTCATAGATTGAGTACTAACTCAAAATTTTCCATCTAGATTCCACTTCTTGTCTTATACATTAATCTCATTAAAACTCATTTCAACTCATAAAAATCACTACTTAATGATACCTATTACCTATACCCTTCATTTTTCACATAAAACATAATGATAAAGGGGTTTTTAAAATAGGGTCTTGAAATCATACGAATTTGACCTTGAGCATTTCAAACAAAAACTTTTCCTTTTCAAGTTCCTTGCTTTATTTGCTTAAGGATCTACCAACTACCACATCTATATACCTAAAACAAAGCCTTCATGAGTATGAATGCATGAAAACATAAATCATCTATAAGATCATAAATGTCAAGCATGGTATAGCAGTCTAAAAGCTAGATCTACTACTTATGATGCATAAAATAAAGTTTAAAAGCATGAACATAAAATTTTTATGCTAGATCTCAACTTTACTCCACTTCTACATGCATGATCATGAAGATATTTCAACAAATACTTAATCAAACACAAAATCTACTCTTGTGATGGCTTGATATTCACGTAGTTGCATTTTCTTGTCCCTAGCAAGAGCTCATGGGGACTTTGAGTGAAAACACTCATGAATAATCTTGCCATTACAAGATTAAATGGTAGTAAGGCTTAGGAATCATCACCTAAAGCTTGAAATAGATGAGAAATGGAGAAGAAAAATGAAGCTTGTGTGTGTGTGTGGCCGGGGAGGGGGGGGGGGTGGTGGTGGTGTGGGGGAGTGGAGTCACGACAAAGAGAGAAGAAAAGAGGATTTGTGAGCTGTGAACAATTGAAAATGAAAAATGAAGAGAGAGAAAATTAAAAGGCTATTTATATTAAGTGGAATTAGGGTTTGTGTGTGTAAAAAAAAAATAAAACAAAACATTTTAGAGCCAAATTGGGAGGATGGTGCGCCGACCATGTAGGAAGTGAGAGAGAGAGATATTTGATTTCATTTGAAATTTTAATTTCTGTCATAAAATGTATTAAATGTAATAATTTGTTAAGAGACAAAAATTCTTGGAAAAGAAAATCTAATTGAGTGGTTAGAAGGATGTAAGACTAGGGTATGGGTATGTGTGTAATAGGTTGTACTTGTAAATAATAATAAATAGTTGATAAGACATCTACTTTACCGATAGTAAGGAAAATACAGGAAAAATGCTATAATTGTAATTTTTATAACCCGAAAAATTATAAAACATATATTTTTGGAATCCTTATAAAATTTTGATTCTAACGAGTATTCCGAAATATTTTTCTAAGTTTCCAGTTTCGGGGCTTGTTTTTCCGTAATGAAGCTCGGGAGAGCCCGGAATAGAAAATTCTTCAAAATAAAAATTTTGTATGGTTTGAAATATACTATAAAACAATAATCCACATTAATTTATCTTATAGAGGTTCTTTTATATAGAAATCAAAGAAAAGCCGGAATCAGGGTTCCTAGGTTGCTTGTACTAATCCTATTTAGGGTTTTGAGTTCCGATTTACGGAGTTTACTCGGTTATTAAGGAAACCGGGGTTTACAGCATACATTTGGGATGAGAATAGTTAACTGTCTATGGTAAGTCGAACACAATAGGTCTAAGTCTTAATAGTTAAAATATATGCTTATTGTGTATTTTAAATGGGCTTTCATGATAGCATTAGCCCAAGTATTTTTCAAATAGGTCAAGTTGATTCTTTTTTATGTGAACACATTTCAAAGGAACTGTCTCAATATTCTATGAAGCATAGATATAGTTTTATTTGTGCACTATATATAACCTATGACTATAAATATATAATATTATAATTGTTTCGATTTTAATTTGTAATCTTGAAAACTAATGATTAACGGTTAATCAATATATATAAATATTTAATATTATATATAATTCGTCATGCTAAATTGTTAAAAACCGAAAATATTAACTGAAAAAAATAGTTAACCATTAAGACGACTATTAATAATGGACCGGTTTAGGTTTGACATTTTAAAAAACCAATTGTAACAGTTAGGTTTAAAAAATGGGGTCATGGACTGGTTAACTGGTCCATGCCCGCCCTTAATTAGGATAGAGCAGTCACATATCATAATTTTAGTAAAATTTCAAAGCTAACATTGCCTTTTTTTTTCCCCCAAAATTTCAAATTCTTGCATAGGGTTTGGAATTTTGATGCCAACCTAAGAATTTTTAGAATCAATATGAGTTGAAGATCTTAAGCTTGGTATTCGTATAGGAATTAACATCTTGCGATAAATCCCTAATGAACTCGCTGCGTCAGTTTGGTATCATAGTTTTGTTCGCTCTTGGTAACAATGACACTCGATGGATAAGTTAATCAACGTCGTGCTGCGATGGATAAAATCTACTATCGCGATGATCTAGATTGAAGGATCGGACAAATGATAGTTGAACGGCTTGATACGGTGTTGGAACGTTGTTTGGATGTGGTGGTTGATGGCTTAGCAGCGAGGATGGTTGTGTTGATGGTGAAAAACTCCTAATACACTAGGGAAAATATTCAAGAGAGAGGTGAATTGAGCATTTATGCAATTCTTAAAAAAAAAAGATTAAGAACTATTTTACCGAACTCAATCAATCAAATTAACAATATATGATGCAATAAGTAAAGAGAATAAGGTTAAGAGAAATAAGCCCGGGATTTTAACATGGAATTCGACCCGCTTCCTAATCTCCATGATCACATCAATGCCTCTAAAGAGGTCTTCATAGTCTTTATTAATCACAATTTCATCAATACTCAAATGAGTTACACCCAACCAACGCTACTTAAATAAACCTACTTGAGTAATACTCTTTTACAAGATTGCAAATAACACTCAAGAGTATTACTCACTTTCCTCACTCTCAATTCAAAGCAATTTTATGAACTAAGGACAAATACAATGATATGAGAGAGTACAAGACTTTTGATATCAATTTCTAAGCTCAACAACTAGTCTTCATCTCACAGAAATCATGTATGAATAGGCTTTTCATTTGACTTGCCTGTTATGCCTTGGACTAATAGATTTCATCTGCAGTTAATGCTACAACGGCTACTTTTCTAGGCATTATTGTCCGAATGGTATGAAGTGTCATCACATAGCATCTAGACCATACTTGAAGACTTGTAGGAAAATCACATATCGGTCAGACGCCATGCATTATCATCCGACCGTTAGTGATAGAATTTGCACAATCTTGCTCACAGCAAGAATTAAAACGAAGTGTCCGGATGGTAAGATCTACAATGACATCTTATTAGAATGTCATGCAATTACTTGTCCAATTGAAGATAATATACATATACTTAGTATATTTCAAGAATTTATCAAATTTAAACTTTACAATATTTGTCTCATCAAAATTATGCTTTGATTTGTTTCAACAGATGGGGAACTGAAGGAATGTAAACCCTAGACGGGGGCGAAACCATAATCTGATGCTAGATGTAGACGAGGTAGATGATGATTCCTCTTCTGTTGAGGAAGAAAAGTAGCATGAAGAGGTCTACTTAGGCGTGGTAAACCTCGTGTTGTGGAATAAGATTAGAGATGATGGGAGTTGGGTATGAGGATCGAGATTCTTGAATTTCATGGCAGTCTATAACCAAAGGATTTCTTAGACTGGTTGGCTATGGTGGAGGAAATGTTGGAATTTAAGGGTGTTTCAGAGGAGAAATAGGTGCAATTAGTAGCAACTCGACTTCGTGGTAGGGTCACAACATGGTGATAGTAAACAAAATTGACTCGATGCAGATTGGAGAAATCTAAAATAACCTCGTGGGAAAAGATGAAGAAACACTTGCGAGCAATATTTTTGCCTTACAATTTTCAGCGCATCATGTATCAAAGGTTGCAGAATCTCAAACAGGGAAACAGGTTTGTTGATGAATGCACTGCTGAATTTTATCAATTAATAGCTTGAAATGAGATTCAAGAGACAGAAGATCAATTAGTTTTGAGATTCATTGGAGGGTTAAAGTTGCAGATTATAGATATTGTTAATTTATTTGATCCTGTGAGTGCATTTGCCACGTACTAAAGGGCGTTGATTATAGAGAAGTAGCAAAGGCAGTCGATAAATAGTATAGTTAGTAGTGCTATATTCAATAGTGAGGGCAGTAGTAGTAGTGATGAGGTGAATCGTGCTGGAAGTGGAGGCTCAGACAACAATATCTATGGTAATGTTAATAAACCTAATGCTCATGGTTCTAACACTAGTGGGATCAAATGCTTCAAGTTTGTGAGAGTGCTCATCGACAATTAAAGTGTAGAAAAATAGAAAAAGGGGCACTTTGTTCTTATGAAATCTCTGTTTTGATGATAAAGAAGAGCGGGACGAGGCTATTTTTGAGGCTGTTGGTGATGGAGGCTCAGTTTTTTATACAAAATTTGTCGAAGAAGAGGTTCTAACTGGGGATAGAAAGAAGACTTTAGTTGTGAGGATGTCTTGTATGATTCCTAAAACTGTTAAGGAAGATTGGTTGGGAATAAACATTTTTTGGTTTACCTGCACAATTCAGGGTAAGGTGTGTAGGTTCATAGTAGATTATAGCAACTATGAGAACATCATATCAATAGAGGCGGTATAGAAGTTAGGCATTAAGCCTAAGCCACAGCCTAAGCTGTACAAGCTGGCATGGCTGAAGACGAAAAGTGAGGTAACTGTTTCTAAACATGTATTAGTTTCATTTTTCATAGGCTTTGTATATGTAGACACTCCATTTTACCCACTAAAGGTTTAATTTATTGTAAAAGTTAATATTATATTAAACCCACAAATTTAAAAAAAATAAAAAAATAAGATCATCACAATAAATATATAAGGAAAAAAAGGAGAAAGATAAAAATAATAAAAAAAGAATATAGAAAAAAAATGACAAATATTTTTTTTCTTGATATAATACTAATTATAATTATAATTTTTTTATGGACTCAATCAAATTATCGATGTAAATTGGTCTGTTTAATTGGACTCATTTTTGAAGCCCTAAATATAATTTTTATACAAACTAGAATACGACACAAGCTAACAGCCTATATGGATAAATCACTAGCATGCATAAGAGAGACTTAGATGGGGTCAGCGAATATGTCCGCGAGCGGGTTGAGCATCTATAAGTACCTGATCCATATCAATGAAAAAAGAGAATTACCAGAAAATCACAGAGAAAAAAAATAAGAGATGAAACTCCGTACAAATCATAAAGACAGAAATCTATTAAAAAAGATTCAAATCAAAGAAATTTAGAGATAAGGATTTCAAAGTTAAATATTTGATTATGAGAATTTCTGGATTAAATCATTTTGATTGGTAGAAATCATCGCCACTGAATGTTTAGCATTTTTCCATTTATCCAGTTCAACACAATCCTTTGTCATCAGCACTGCTGGACCGTCATTCTCGAATCTTCATTAGTCGTCCGCAAGTTATATCCAATCAATCCAGTTTTTCGCTTGCTTTGCTCCTCGATATAGGTAAGTTTGTCATTTCATAGTTTTTTTTTATTTATTTTATTCTTTTAATTAATTATGACTAATAAAAAAAAAAGGAAAAAAATGTAAAGATGAATGATGTACTGTAAGTGATAGTTAACGTATGCACTGTTTTCCAAATCTCGGAAATGAACATTACTCCTAGATACATGCCTAATACTGCCATTTCCATTATATAATATTTAATTTAAAATAAATATAATATGAGTAATAAAAAGCGGTAACAATAGGCAATAGCATAGTAAAAATGTAAGATAAATATAAGTATGTATGTAAAAGTTTGCGGATGAAAATCATAAGGAATTTTATTATAATCTTATTGTCATTTAGAAAAATACAAATTATAGGATGTCATATTGACAATCATTTTGATTAAAATATGAAAATTTAATGAACTTATAACAAAAGAGTTCCAAAAATTTAAAAAGTAACAACACACTAAATTTTTCATAAAGCAAAAATAACTACGTGTTGTCTGATCCTGATTAGCGATTACGTAGGCACCTACTGCATTGACATGTTCATGGGAATTCTCTTGAAGTGTAGGGCACATATTTGTGGTATGGTTAGAAGTGGCACATATCCCATAAGCTTTGACTTGTTGTTGATTTCCTAGAGCCACTTACCGAACAAGAAAGGTTATATTAGAAATTTGATTTTCAAGATGAGAAACATTTACCTCGTTAACCTTCCTTATTGAGGAATTATGTCGGAATCCAAGTTGTTGTGAATTTCTAGCCATAAGAGAAATCAATTCCCTAGCTTAGCTAGGGGTTTTGTCCACTATAACACCTCCGCTAGCTACATGCATCATTTTTCTCTCCAAAGGAAGCAATCTTTCATAAAAGCACTGGATGAAAAGTTATTCTGAAATTCCATGTTGTGGACAACTAGCACACAAGTGCTTGAACCTCTCCCAACATTCATGAAGGTTCTCTGTGTCTCTTTGTTTAATTCCACAAATTTCCCTTCTTATGTTAGCAGCTCTTGTAGCAAGGAAAAATTTATCCAAAAACAACTTGACCAAATCTGTCCGTATGGTGATAGAACCTGGAGGCAGATGAAATTGCCAATCCTTTACTTTATCTCTTAAGGAAAACGAGAAGGCACACAACTTGATTTGTTCCTCAGATGCTCCTTGCAGCCTCATACTAGAGCAAACCACATGGAATTCCTTTAAGTGTTTATGAGGATCTTCATTCTCAAGGCCATGGAAAGTGGGGAGTAGATGAGTCAAACCAGGTTTTAACTCAACAGTGATATTCAATTCTGGATATTGAATGCACAATGGTTGTCGAGTCGCATTTGGTGCAGCCAACTGTTTTAATGTCCTCTCTTGATTGGCCATTCCTTGTTCTTCTTCAGATTCTTCTTTTTTAGACTCATTGGGTAGATCATCAAAGGCAAGTGCTTGTTTCAGTCCAGAAGATGAAGATGTAGTGGCATCTTTTGCGTGCAAATTGGTTTCTTTTTGCAAGTCCCTGACTGTCTTCTCAATTTTTAGATCAAATTCAAGGTCACCTATACGAGAAGAACGAGTCATAAAAGAAAATAGAAATAAATTTTCGACACCAATCCTCGGAAACGGCATAAATAATTTGATGGGTGTCGAATCTAACAAATATATTATCCTACTCTCAAAATATATACAACTTTTATATAGCAATGAGTAGGATCAATCCACGAAGATTGGTGAAATCTATTTCTATTTAGAGATCAGAATAAGAAAAGAAGATGGGGGGTTTAGTAATCTAAGAAAACTAATTATATCTAAAGCTAACAAACAATTTACAAAGGTTAATTTAATGTCAAAGAATTCCTAACCAAAGGTATATCACAGCCCAATTCACAAGATTGATCATAGATGGAAAAACTTCCATTCTTTATCTTGGATAAATTGGTTATAATTATCAACAAGCTCTGACAACCTATCTCTCTGTACTTTTTTGATAGTCAAGATAAGATCTTTGATTATTTCCCTTATCAATTAAACTATCCTAAACAAGCTCTTAGGGTTTAATCTATTAACATCATTAAGAACAAGAGAGACCACCAATTCAGATCAACAAATCATAAGATGATTCATTTAAATCAGATTATATATCTCCATAACACAATCAATCATCTATCTCACAATCAATCATGTTATTATACCATAAACATTAGAATAATCAAACTATTACAGATATGATATTCTAATTGGCAGAAATTACCTAGCTAATCAAACAAATGAGCCCTAGTTTGCATCAATCAAACAAGATAACATAATCAAAACAAACATGACATATACAAATATCCAAAACAAAGAACAGATCAAAATAACTCAATTAGATCTCACAATCCATGAACCGAGTCTTGCGATAATCCCTTGGCTAGAAAATACAAATTTAGCCTCTCATTGTCATAAGCTTCTCTCTAGGGTTTAGAATAAGATATGATCTAAGAAAAATATGTAGAAGAAAGAATATGCTTCAAAGAAACATCGGGCATTTTGTAGAACAAATCTTGGAATTTGATCCGTCACATTATACACCAGCGGTTTTAACAAGTATACCGGCGACATAGAGTACCGACGTTGGATACTGATAAAGCAACACTAGAAGTGTTCGATTGATTTTTGCAGCGGCCTTAAAAATTTCGTTCCTGTGCATTGTCTACACCGCTTCAATGCTGGCGTATGTTGTTTGAAGTTGAACACTGGTGAAATCATATGAAGTAAGCTGGTGGCATTCGAGACTATTTGAAGTGGCATTAAAAATACACAAGTTAGGCTGGCACAATGCCGGCGGCGTAGACTCCTGATTAGCTGGCGTTCTATCTTTGCGATGAAGGCTGATGTTCTCTGTTTTCTAGGCCGGCGGTGTTGCTTTGTTGCTTGAATCCAAATGTGATGATACTTATCCAAGCTTATTCTATTCACATTATTTTTCCTTCAAGACCTGAAATATGACATTTAAGCACACTTAAGTATTAATTCCTATTGATTTTTATAAAATCCATAACAAATTAACATGATTTGTTCAGTGAAAGATTGAATATAATTTGTCTTTATCAAAAGGATAAAATTTTAATTTATGTATTTCAAGTTATAACCATATGGTCTTAATAAGGTAGCTCCCGAATCCAAAAATCTCTAGTTTAATAAAGTTGGTTTTCAAATCAATTTTTTTCACGAACAAGTGACTATGTGGATTAACCAACCCATTAATCTTAACTTATAAATTTTTTTCTGATTTCAATCGAGTAGCGACTCCTTAAAGTTTTTACAAAATTTAAATTTCTTTTAATTCCTAGTTGAAGGTTCATATTAATGGGTTTAGGTTTAATATGGATCAGATTAAAAGAAATAAAACCATATTTGAAAAATCTAGGCTCGACAGTATATAATCATTCTATATGGTATGATGTAGTTGCAATGGATACTTGTCACTTACTGTTAGAAAAGCCAGTGATGCATGCTTGGCACAAAATTGCAATTTCCCAAACTCTAAGAATCGAATTGTGGACCTTGACCTAAGGAGTTATCTAGAAAAGAATCAATGATATAATTAAACTTGACCCTAGATCTGAGAATTCCACGAACCTTTGCATGAATTGATGGAACAACCTTAACCTATTGGTTGAATAATACTAAGAATCTTGATATCAAGATCATGATCCTGTAGGAAATATTGACCAAGAACCTTAGTATAATGAAGAACGCGACGAGAATTTCAATTCTTGAAGAATTCACAAGCTCTTGAAAGAACTTAAAGAGAAGAATTTCTCTCAAATTGATTTCAATATCAAAAGTAATTTGTTCTTCAAAACTAGTACAAAGGCCTATATCTAATAATACAAAGGAAACCCAAAAGTCACAATAAGAATTACAATTGTCGACTAATATAAGCTAGCGGCCTAAATGAACAAAACGTGCGGCCTTTAAAATATTGAGTATGTACATCTTCAAGGCCAATGTAAGGCCAACGGCGTATATAGCCAAAGCCGATGGCGTAATTGGAGAAAGCCGATGGCATTGGATGTTGTAGTTCGACTTGTTGAAAGCTGGCATTTGCGTGAAGAAGGCTAGTGGTGCTGAATTTAAGGCCAACGACTTTTAATGGTAGGCTAGCCTTGGTCTAGTTTCGCCTGTTGTGTTGGATTCTCTTTCTAAGTTGCATAAACAACAGGTAAATGTCTTCAATTATGGTTCCAAATCGATGTTGGTGAACTTTGAGTAATCTTTAATAAACTTTTGCACAAATCCTTGGAACTCCTCCCGAAACTTCTTGGCTTTATTTCTAGTAATTATTCCTTCATGTACTAAAATTTGTTGTGGCGAGCTTGGTGCAATCGTGTCTTCATCACCATGACAGTATGATAGGAATGTGACGCATAATGGTAGAGCTAATACTTATAAATTTGTGCATAAGAGAGTGAAAATTGTATTGTTTCCTAATAAAGAGCCTGCTAAGTCCAAAACTATGAAGCAAAGTGATAGTAATAGTATGCTATCTTTTGCCAGAATTGAAGAAGTCCTGCAGGATTCAAAAGTTGTTTTTGACATGGTTGGAAAGGAGGTAGCTAAAGAAAGTACTAATAAGAAATGGAGAGATGAGGAATTTGTTATAGGAGGTTTTGTAAAGGCTGTTATTATAGAGGACCGGTTTCCTATAGGGGGATACACCAAACTTTCAGCTAGGAAGATTAGGCCAGTTGAGGTCATTGAGAAGATCAACCCTACTGCATACAAATTGAAACTAACCAACCACTTTCGAACTGATGGTATATTTAATGCGAAACATATCATTCCTTACACTGGAGATAGTTTAGATAAGAGAATTTGAGGGCAAATTCTATCCACCCTGGGGAGGATGATGAAGTGGAAGAAGTAGCAATCAGGTACTTGAGAAAGCGAGGTAAGATTGGCTAGTGGTAGTCCCATAATTGTAGGTCCTTATCTCGAAGGAAACGGGCCAATTTGAAGAAGTCATTGCCTTTGGCAGTGAGCTAAGCCTGTTTTTGAATAAATTCCTTCGTTTAGGGCCTCAAATGACCATTTTTAGTATTTTTAGCATGTTTTATTTTACTCATAACTTTTTATAGGAGTGTCAGTTTTGCACGCCATCTGTAGCATTTTACTTGTCTTTATGTTTACTTCGTTTTAGGACACTTTAAACTTTTCATAGTCTTGATTCTATTTTCGGGGTCTATTTGGATGGTTTGTTTTTTATTTATATCTGTATCTGTATCGAAATGATATGCATAAATATGCCTTATTTGTATCTATATTTTATATAAATTCGATCTATTTGATCTTTTCATGAGAACTGCCAACCTTTTTTTTATTTGTATCTATTTTTTTTATAAATAATTTATTAGAAAAAAAGTTTAAAAAAAGTGTGTGTATCTGCCCATAAAAGCTAGCTAGACATACCCTTGGCATCTTTTAAGCTAGCCTATAAATTGTAAGTCATAGGGCACAGAACAGTCACATATCATATTTTCAGTAAAATTTCATAACAAAATTACTCTTTTTCCCAAAAATTTGAATTCTTGCATAGAGTTTCAAATTTTGATGCCAATAATATAAGAATTCTCATAATCAATAGGTATTGAAGATCTCAAGCCATGTATTTATGCGTGAATCAACTTCTTATGTTAAATCCTTAATTAACCCATTGCGTCATCTAGTTTAGTTTTCCTTCAACATTAGTACGTAGATGTTAGCAGTACATGATGTTAGTGGTTAGATAATTTAGCTAGATATGAGAGATGGTATCCCATTTATAATTATAAGTCAATCCATTTACTCATTCCATAAAATTCAAGAATTTATTCGGTTTCTATTGTGAAGAATGTAGCCGTCTCCAGATTTCATTTATTAGACATGAATTAGGTTTTCTTTTTTTATCATATTTTTATCGTTTTCAAATAGATGTTTATCAAAAACAAATATTGATTAAAAATTGACAATTTTATTCATAAACAGACTAAATAGATATGATACAGTTGTGATATAGATAAATTATAGATATAGTTTAGGTACAAATACGATATAAATAAGAATCAAACAATCCAAACAAACTCTAACTGAGTAAGAGTAACGGGCTAGTAGATTTTAGAGTATGTATCAAATTATCAGCTATTCAGATAATTTGACCGTTAGTTTGGTGTCAGTTTATTAGTCTTTTGGTAGAAATAACTAAGAAATCCAAAAAAGAAAAGGAAATTTAATTACTTGTATATGCATTAGATACAATTAAAATTTAGATACTAATTAGATACAAACGAACAACATAAATCTAAACAAACCTTGGTTATAAAGCATTTTCCCTCCTTCTCCCCTTTTTTTTTTTTTTTTTTGAAATTTTTTTTAGCGTTTTTAGCTTTCATCACCTTTAAATGAAATTTGAAAAGATCTTAGGAAGAGAGGTGGTTAAAAAGCTGATAGGTAGTAATGTGGGATCCTAAATTTTTCCTTCACATGTAACAAAACATGCTGTAATAATCGCTCCTACCACCGTAATTATCTTGCCCTGAGCTTGGATTTGAGAGCGCAGAAATCAAAGCAACGAGGTGGGCTTATAACGGACTCAAATCCATAATTCTTTGGGAACTTCCAGTCGTGAACATTATACAATTGGGCAAAAATGAACAGACGGACGGGCTTTAATTAAAATCACGGTGTTGACAAGATTTTTCTTAAATAAGGTGTCTGTCCAACACCTTTATTCGGACTTGAATACGTGTGGATTTTTCGCATCCAACGCCTATACAATTAAACAAGGGTGAATTTATAAATATATATATATTATATATATCAAAACAAGGGAAACTAAGAATTTCTTTGCTTGCCATTATCTTTTTTTGTTTTCATGGGCCGGTCATTACTTGCCATTATCAAACAAAGTATAAAGCTCTACGGAGGAAAAACAGGAGGATTTAGCTGCTGAAAAAGAATGTAGAAGGAATGAAACCGATGAGCTGAAAATAATGTCAAAGTTCTTTATTTTAAGTGTATGGATTGTCCTGGCTAGGGTCTATATAGATTTGGGCGGTAACACATACGGACCTAACTAGTTTTGGATTAAGTTGGGCTCAAAAGTAAGGAGAGCACTTTTAAGCAAATTTTTCCTTTCCTAAATTAGTTGAATCGAGTGGATTGAATAAATTTTGAATTAGCCAGTTGTTAAGGGTTTGATTGGTTCTTAGGGTTAAGGTTGTGAACCGATCTTAGATATATCGGTTCTGATGATGGAGCAAATTGCAAGGTTTGTGGGATTGGTCATTTAAGAGCACCAAGGGAAAAAAAATTAAAAAAAAAATAAAACCCTTCATCATACATATATTAAAGATTATATGAAAATGGATGATCTTTAATTACCTTTTTCTCAATTCCCCTCAATTTATCTCTTAAGATAGTGTCACATGTAACCAATGGCCGAGATTAAAAGTGAAATAATGATATTATAATGAAATATCTATGATATATTCTCTAACTGATAGCATTATAGTACATATACTAGAAGATATCATTTCATTTTATATTATTCTAAACCTAGTGATAGAGTAGGTTCGTATTTGTTTTATAGATTGAGGTGTGGCATTACTTTTATATGTTTTGTGAGCATTTTAATTGATTTCAATGCTCATTTGTGTTATATTTTGAATTTACGGGTTTACATTTTTGTTTAGAGTTGCTTAGACTGATTTAAATGAGTTTTAGGCAATTTTAGAGTCAATTTGAAGAACATTTAGAGCTTGAACTAAGAGCACACTCCTAGAATACTTTCAAATTGGTTATACCATGCGAATTGATGAAAGTTGAATTATGAGAGAAGATCGCTAGAAACATGCTTGTGCAATGAACCCATGCAATCGCTCTACCATGTACTCCACCCATGCACTTGGCTATTTGTATGAAAATTTCCCTACTACTTAAAGCTTTATTAGACACAACTCATGGATTACTATTAGCCATTCTTGGAGTCTCTTATCCTTTGTTTTAGAAGAATGAAATCATCTTGAAATTTGAATTAGTTGACTGCCAATCCATCTATAGCTCCATACATCATTGACAACCATTAAATGCAAACTTATTAATCACCTAAAATCAATTACGAATATCACCAAAACATTTTCAAACTCATACCTCAAGTATCAAACACCTAATACCCTAATTATAAGCTTATCTTATAAATTTTCAATCCAAAGCAACTCCTAATTACACATATATAATTGAATCATTAAAATTTTTTATCATCAAATCAATTGCAAGATAATGAAGATCACACCCTACACATCACTAGAGACTCATGGCGCAAACTAAAATCCTAACTCACATATTTTCATTCATTCATTTCTCATCACCAGCATGATTAACATCATTAATTAATAAATAATTAATATAATCAACACGTAAATCAATAATTCAAACAAATGAGTCCTACACAAGAGTAATGTTATCTTAAAAACACCACACCCTACCATTCTTCTTCAATTTAACCTTAATTGAAGCTTGTGAACTTATTTTAAACATGGCTCTAAACATTTAAACATCTAAATTACAAATTCAAGCTTAAGATCATTTACCTACCTTGATTAGAAGATTATACTCCTCCTCAGCTTAGAATTAAATTCATGATCAATGAATAAAAACTCTTTCAATTCAATCCTTACGGTTGATTAAAATTATTATTAATTCGATGATCTAAATCTATAGATCTATTAATTATGCAAACTATATGCCAAATTTAACTAGATTAATTGGAGATAAAAGCCAACGCACGGAGCACTAACTATACTCCATGTGAACTCTAAGGATTTGCTAAGGCTACTTAACCTTCCCCAGTTCCTCTAACTTCCTTGAAATCAAAGGCACAAGTCACTATTATCATTACTTGAACTTATAAATATACTATATGAGCTAAGAGAATTAAGCTCTTTACCGATCTAGCTAGAGACTTTGAAGTTGAAGCTCCTTTTTGGATTTAAATTTCCTAACCCTTAGTGAATTGATTGAGGAATAGTGTCAAAGAGAAAGAAAGAGAGGGTTTGAATTCCGCATAATTTTGAACTTGAAATGGGTCTCCTGATAAAGCTATATCTTCTCTTCAATCTAATTGGACTTAGAATTTCTAAAATACCCTCAATAAACAATCGTATGAATTAAATGTAAATGGGTCACTCTTATTTATCCTTCTTAAAAGATCTTGAAATGCCTAATTATTATAACACCCTTAATTCATTAATTGAACCATGCTTGCATTAATTTTTAAAATAACCCCTCATCGATCAATTGAAATTCGTTCTTTTGAAGTATTTAATAATTTCCTTTGATTTCGGATATTTTACCACGCATCGGTTAAGGTTTATCAAAATTACTTTGCCCTAAGGATAGGCAAATACGTTATGATTTCTTCTCCCTATAATTTTTTAAACAAGGATAGCCCTTAAATTGGTGGCAAAAGCAAAGAAAATTGCCAAAATAAATCAATAATGGCGATGATCCAAAGTATACAAAGTTTTATGATATCTTTATAATGAAGTTCCACGTGAAAATCCAGAGGATGGACCGATAATTTAGGAGATCTACGTATAATATTCACGGTTTATGAAGATTGAAGTAATTAAGATATACTTTATTTTGATATTTGATATTTGATATCCCCGCTAAGCCACAACCGCATTTTGGTTTTTAGTATATCAAATCAACCAATGACAACGTACAACCTTTTTCTTCTATTTTCATCAATAGACGAAGTGTCTTATGTCAAAAACATAAATTTTTGAGAACCCAAAAAGACATGTTTTCCCCAAGTTGAAAAGAAGTTGGATAAATTTTTATGAAAAATTACATAATTACTGGAATTCGACAATTTAATAAGAGCAGAAGTCTCTAACCATTTTTTTTCCCATAAATGATCGTCAGATTATCTATAATATAATAAGGTAAGAACCATTTCAAATGCCAAATTCTCATAATTTCTTTTTATCTTAAATTTTCTCAAATTACCTATTTCCTCTGTCATAATATAAGAAAACTGGCATTCCAATTTTATCATGTCATTCTCAAGCTTCAATGAGGGTTAAAATAACGATTCGAACCATATTTTTAAAATATATTTCTTATTTTATCTTGTAAACTTTAGCACAGTCACTATTTCTATTTTAAACACACTACTCTCACTTATTTTTTCTTGCATGGGCGACAATGCATCTGTGTGCCATTTGCACGCTCACCAAACAAATAAACCCTTAGCTCACTCAGGGAAATTGAAAGGAAAATAATGTGATCCTAAAGATATCTTATCCTCGTAATATCTACTTCTATTATTTATTTAATTTTTTAAAACAAAATTATTACAGAAATATCCAAACAAAACAAGTCAAATACAATTCAAAGCTCAGGCAATACCGAGCTGAGTTTCAATAAAACAAGAATCATTAACGGTCTTACAAACATGACATCCTCAAAAACAGAACCAGAAAAGAGACAAAACCAAGGAAAGATTTCAAACTCGATCCTCCACGTAAAGTTCCTCCCAAGCCTATCTTTCTTTGCCAGTTGGTCTGCTACATTATTCGCTTTCTTGGGTGCAAACGTGATCTTCACCTCTCCCAGTTTTGCATATTTATACTTTGCTTCTATTATCTTTGTTATCCTTAATTATTACAACTTGAAATATTAGGTTATTTGACCAGAAATTTTATTCACTTAAATGGACCAAAATGCTAAGAAAGCTAAATTTAGTGGACTGGGCCTGGAGGCTGTGCCTCATCTCTACCCAATTGGAGAAATCCCATTTTCCCCCCTCCGACTCAATGAAACCAAATATTAAACAAAACCAGTTTTAAAAAAGAAAAGAGATAAAAATAGGCACCAAATTTTCAGTGTCAATTTTATTTCAAACCCTTGCTTATATGCTTTTGAGATCCATATCTTATATCACACTCGAAGTTTTGTTGCAAATTAATTTATTTTGATTGTCTTTGACTTAAAACCATAAATGAAAAATGATCAGAACATGAAATGGATAGAAAAATATAAAAATATAATTGTATTTCGAATCATTAGGAATATATATTTGACCTTATCTTCAATGCTTGAGCTAATGCTAAGGTGAGTAGTAAGCACTCTTTGCCATTTGAGATAAAATTCATAATCCTCCAAAATGAGTTTTAATAAGTTTTTATTCCCTTAATATTCCTTAATTAATGATGCCATTTTAAATATGGCATTTATCATTTCAAGCCACACATGTGGTTTCCGACAAAATTGTTTTTTTCTTTACTAGTAAGTAAATTTGGTGCTCACACATTGGACAGATAATGAATTGCTCATATTGATTGCAATTGATTTAGGAAAAAGAAAAAATAAATCCAACTTACAATAGTAAGCTAGAGCTACTAATTGTTGGCGTGAAGGACTTCTAGAAATTAGGAGTTTATAACTATATCATAGAGTCAATGAATATCATTAATTAGGAGTTTATGGCTGGTCGATGAATGTCATTGAAAACAAATTACAATCGTCATTGTAGCGGATTTGTATACCAAAAATAGAAGAGCTTGATTATGTATAAATATCCATGTATGTAGAAAAGAAAATATACATATAAAAAAACCTAGAATATTTTTTTCTTATTGAAAACATGGTAGCAGAGCAAGTTTTCAATTCCCATCCTCCTCTATACAGCAGCATTAAAGCAAATAACATCCTACAACACCTATATGGCTAGTGAAGATTTGCAGTCACCAGGAACCCCTGAAACCTCTTCTTCATCTATCTTATTAAAACTCACTACCAGAATGACGAAAATCCTATCTAAAAATTCCAGTACAACCTCAACAATGGACATAGCCGTTGCTCCAATATGAATTAAATTGGATGGGACCAACAATGGACTGTGGTCTCGAGTGGTGGAGATGTACATCTCTGGCAAAGACAAATTCGTTCATATTAATGGTGATCTGCCCTAACTTGCAACGATAGATCCAACCTTTCGAAAATGGAGTACTGATGATGCCATAGTAAAAGGATGGCTCATTAACTCCATAGACCCATCATTGATTGGGAATTTCATCAGATTTCCTACGACAAAAATGGTATGGGATGCTATAGCAACAACTTATTTTGATGGGAGTGATGTCTCCCAAGTATATGACCTTCGACGCAAAGTATCACGGCTAAAGCAAGCAGGTGGTTCATTGGAAAAATATTACAACGGTCTACGAGGATTATGGAGAGAGATTGACTTTTGAAGGCCAAATCCCATGTAGTGCCAAGCTGATATTTAGCGTTATAACAACATGTTGCAGGAAGATCGAGTTTACATATTCTTGGATGGCCTGGATGACCGACTAGACAACATTTGTAGAGATATTTTGCAGACAACCATTCCTCACAATGGAACAGGCTTATGCCCATGTTCGACGAGAAGCGGTGCGACAAGCAGTCATGATAGGAACTTCGACTAAAGAACCATTAGGTTTCGTATTTATATCTAAAAGTTTGAGGACCATAACTCCTTCGACAACTTCCTCTCATAATGGAAAATCAAATTCCTCTTCCAAAAAGAATGCATCCGATGGATTGAAATGCTCTCATTGTGGAGGGACTAAACATACCTGGGAAACCTGTTTTAAAATCCATAGGTATCCTGAATGGTGGTATGAATTACAGTCAAAGAAAAAGCGCAATGTTGAAGGAATTAATGACACAGGCAAAAATGAACAGATAACTAGAGGTTAAGGATTAGTTGCCATCAATGACATGACTCTTTCCTTAATTCAAGCTCAAGCTCACAATGTCAGCACCACTAAAATTCATAAAACAGTCATAGGTATGAATCTACATGAATTTAAAATAGACAATGCTCATGGCCAATGGATTTTTGACTCATGAGCCTTTGACCATATGACCTATGATGAAAATGATATCTCCCAAAGATCCAAGCCTAGAAGAACCAACATTACAAATGCTAATGGAAAAATTTCCCCAGTAACAGGGGCTGGTACAATAATAGTAGCACCTAATATGCTATTATCTAATACTCTTCTTGTTCCATCTCTTTCTCACAAATTAGTGTTTGTGAGTCAACTTACCAAGATTTGAATTGTGTTACAATTATTTATCCTAATATTTTCCTTCTTTAGGATATTCTAACAAAGGAGATTATTGGACGTGGTATTGAGAAGGGGGGGACTATACTACTTGATGAATGTAAAGATTGGTAAAGCATGTCACACCGCTCATCAGAATATGTCCAAAGAGGAGCAAGTTTGGCTTTAGCATCGTCGGTTAGGTCATCCGTCATTTGGATATCTGAAACATGTTCTTCCAGATTTATTTTCAGATATGGCAATTTCTCAATTTAAATATGAGACCTGTATTTTTGCGAAAAGCCATCGGGCCACTTATCCTTTGAGTTTTAATAAAAGTACTATTCATTTTTCCTTAATCCATACTGATGTGTGGGGACCATCCTCGAAACCTAATATGCATGGCTATCGATGGTTTATGATTTTTGTTGATGATTGCACACGGATGACGTGGTTGTATTTGTTGAAACATAAAGATGAGGTTTTCAATACCTTTCAGTCCTTTTATAATATCGTTTGTACACAATACTCCACCAAATTACAGGTTCTTCGTTCCAATAATGGCGGAGAGTATGTCAACACGCAATTTAATGATTTCTTTCGTCAACATGGAATGATTCATGAGAAATCATGTTCGCATACTCTCCAACAGAATGGAGTGGCCGAACGGAAAAATTGGCATATTCTTGAGATTGCTAGAGCTCTTCTTATTAGGGCTGATATGACTGGGCATTATTGGGCAGAGGAAATTATGCATGCAGTTTATGTTATCAACAGGATGCCAACGAAAGTTTATGTTATCTCATTCTATAACACTGCCCTCAATCTTGATGATGCCACAACGCGTGTTTGGGTGTGTTGTATTTATTCATGTCCAAAAGGATCAACGCACAAAAATTGATCCTTGTGCTGTAAGGTGCATTTTCTTAGGCTATGGCCTATACCAAAAAGGATATCGCTACTTCGATCCCACTCATAGGCGAACATATGTCACTATGGATGCCACATTTTTTAAAACTGAAATGTTCTTTACTGCTAAGCTCTCCACTCCACCTTGTCAGGGGGAGAATTCTAGTGAAAAAGGTGAATTAGATGAGATATGAGTGGCCAGACTTTAATGAATATGACATTTAGAATGAGTCAAAGACAACTTCCTCAAATGATGACGTGCCCCCTTCTTCACCAATAACCATAGTCCATCTCCTAAGAATATCATTGAGGTAAGTTCTCCATCAACCCCTATTGATCATCAACCCTCCAATGTCATAGATACTGTTGCTTCTATCCCTGACTATATATTACCTTACAGGCATAATCGTGGCGTGCCCCCAAGTTGATACTCTCCTGAGATGGAAGAAAGATGATTCAAATATCCTATTGCCAATTACATGTCTACTGGATTACTATTTGAATCTTTGAAAAGATTTGCAAATGATCTCTCATCTCATCACATTCCCACTAATGCAGAAGAAGCATTACAGGACCCTAGATGGACTCAAGCCATGAAGGAAGAGATGGAGGTCTTGTTGAAAAATAAAACATGGATTCTTGCTACATTAACAGAAGGGAAGACAGTAGGGTGCAAATGGGTATTTTCAGTTAAATACAAAGCAGATGGATCTGTTGAAAGGTACAAAGCTAGATTGGTTACCAAGGGATACACACAAACATATGGAGTCGATTATCAAGAAACCTTCTCTCCAGTAGCAAAATTGAACACAATCAGAGTTTTATTGTCCCTTGTAGCAAATCTTGGCTGGCCTTTACATCAATTTGATGTAAAAAATGCCTTTCTCCATTGTGACCTTGAAGAAGAAATTTATATGGATATCCCTCCCGGATATGTGGCAGACTCTGACAATAAGGTCGTTTGCAAATTACAGAGAACTTTATATGGGTTAAAACAGTTACCTTGAGCTTGGTTTGGAAGATTGAGTGTTGTAATCAAGAAATATGGCTATCGACAAAGTAACTCTGACCATACTTTATTCTTGAAACACCAATAAAGCAAGATTACAGCTCTAATCGTCTATGTTGACTATATGATCATTACAGGAGACGATATAGATGAGATAACAAAACTTCAATCTCAGTTGGCAGTAGAATTTGAGATAAAGAATTTGGGAGGACTCAAATACTTCTTGGGGATTGAAGTTGCTAGATCCAATCAAGGGATATTTCTTTCTCAGCGGAAATATGTGCTGGATTTATTAACTGAAGTCAGGTTATTGGACTGCAAACCAGCTGATGTACCTATAATTCAAAATCACCGACTTGGAGAATACTCAAATCAAGTACCAACAGATAAAGGAAGATACCAGAGGCTAGTTGGTAAGTTGATCTATATATCTCATACCCGACCTGATATTGCTTATGCAGTCAGTGTAGTTAGCCAATTCATGCATTGCCCTAGTGAAGATCGTATGAATGCGGTCATTCAGATTCTTCGATATCTAAAATCATCGCCTGGAAAAGGCATTTTGTTCTCTAAGAATGGTCATTTGAATATTGAAGGGTATATAGATGCGGATTGGGCTGGAAATATTTTAGATAGAAAGTCAACTTCAAGCTATTTCACATTTGTCGGTGGGAATCTTGTTACATGGAGAAGTAAGAAGCAGAAGGTAGTGGCATTATCAAGTGCGGAAGCAGAATTTAGAGGAATGGCAAAAGGGTTATGTGAACTTCTTTGGCTTAGAAATTTGTTGTCTGAGATTGGATTTCCTCCTAAATGCGAGATGGATTTATTTTGCGATAACAAAGCAGCTATTGATATTTCTCATAATCTGGTACAGCATGATCGAACTAAGCATGTAGAGTTTGATCGACACTTCATCAAACAGAATCTTGAAGAAAAGACAATCCAGTTTCCCTTTGTAAAATCAGAAGACCAGTTAGCAGATATCCTAACTAAAGCAGTATGTAGCAAGAATTATCATAACTCACTTAGCAAGCTGGGCATGATAGATATCTGTGCGCCAACTTGAGGGGGAGTGTTAGCGTGAAGGACTCCTAGAAATTAGGAGTTTATGATTGTATCATAAGGTCAATGAATATCATTAATTAGAAGTTTATGGCTGGTCAATGAATATCATTGAAAACAAATTATAATCGTCATTATAGTAGATTTGTATACCAAAAATAGAAGAGCTTGATTATGTATAAATACTCATGTATGTAGAAAAGAAAAAAAAAAAAAATATATATATATATATATATAAAACCTAGAATATTTCTTTCTTATTAAAAACACTAATGTTACAACATGTCTAGAATCTATAAAGCCTATAATTTCTGCGAATCAGCCATTTACATACAGGAGTCCATTTCAATTTGTATACAAGGGGTAATTACAATATAAGTATGTGAACTACAACCAGAGGGGTAAATGAAAAATAAAGTAAGATAAAATTTTTTCTTGGATAGCATAGAAGAATAAGAGTTGCAATTTGGAATCTCATTCCATTTCCATGTTTTATTATTTCTAAGAATAGATGATTCCAGCTTTGAAAGAATATTCAATTTTGCTTTTGAAATAGCAAAAACACAATTTTACTCTGATTATTATAGCGATTTCATTTTTATCTTTTGAAATATTTATTACTAAGAGTATCTTTGATAAATAGTAGTCATTCATTTTGATTATTACTACAGTTTCATTTTTATCCTTTGAAATTCATATTTATTATTAAAAGTATTTTTGATAAATGGTAGTCACTCCATTCTATAAATGTATTCAAATAAATAAATATATTTATTATTGCACTATGTTCCATTCATTCCATTCCAACTCATTTCATTCCCCATTCCATCAGAACAACACACACACACACACACACACACACACACACACAAATATAGAACTAAATAATAAAGTTGCATTTGGTACATGAATTTTTTTTATATAATTAATTATTTGAAATTTAAAATAATAAAATTAAATTTTCTATATTTATTAATATTACCTTAATTAACAAAGTTAATTTCATTTGTTACTCTAAAACTCCAGCAAATAAGAAAATAACATATGTGAAATAGTCTCTAAAAAAACTAGAACATTAAAGTTTCTGTATTTATTAATATTACCTTAATTAACATAGTTAATTTCATGTTTTACTCTAGCACTCGAGCAAATAAGAAAATAACATATGTGAAATAGTCTTTAAAAAACTAGAACATTAGATAATTAAGCAAATAGATTAACATCTAAAAAAAAAAAACTAAGATTGATTTTTTCATATTTTTCTAGTCGTTTTGGTATCTTATTTTTGTTATTTTAATTTCGATTTGAAATGATATGATAAGATATCAGTGAAGCAAACCTTGGGCTATTGTCTTACATTTTTACAAACTCATCCTTAATTTTTCCCTAAAAACGTTTGTGAATATTCATTAACCTAGTTTAGCTTCTGTTTTTAGTATGTTCTTTTGATTTTCTTTTGCTAGATAATGGATGAAATGGGAGTAAGGTAGTTGCCACTATTCCCTTAGGATCCGACCTAATATTTTCTATGTTACTTCGGTAGGTGCACTTGCCTATAATTGGTAATTGCTATCTGAAGTTGAACAAAACCTATTAGCTTTATAAATTTTCGAAAACTTCAACTTTGTGCTCTTTAAAAAGGTTTTTATCCAATGCAATTCACTAACAGACTAAGTTTTCTGGCATCGTTATCGAGGAATGGTGTTAGATTCAAGCAGTTGAAGCCCAAAAGGGCAATATATGAACAACATTTCATTTATTAATCTAGCTGCTAATATTTATGAATACTGTGAATAGCTTTGCTTTTGTTTTTCTATATGTATTTTTTCCTTTTGTATATAATCTTTTCTTTATGTATATATTCTATTGTTTTCGTTTGTTTTTGTATATATGCTAACCTCTTTTTCTTTTCTTTTGTATATATGTATATATCTATTTTGTTTTGTTTTTGTTTCATTTTTGTATATAGAGCTCTTTATGTTTGTAAATAGTCCTATGTATATATGCTTTTCTTTTATGTATAGTTCTTTATTCTTTATTCGTTAATTCTTTTATTTTGTTCATTCTTTATTCTCTTTAAGCACATTATTTTTTTGCTTTCATTTTGTCTAATTTTCTTTTAAAATAAAAATGTAGGATTATGACTAAGAGTCACTCTTATCCTTTGTTTCCGTTTACTCTAGAGCCCCAACATATAGGGAGAATTTCTCGACGAGTGACTAGTGAGATTCAAAGACTATTTATAGACGTGATGGTTGCTAGAATTGACCAAAAGAATGAGAATAGAGGAGAGATACATGAAGAAGTAGACTCTGCTAGAATAGCCTAACCAAGGACCATGCTAGAGTATCGTAGACCAAATCTGGTGGAGCTAATACAAGCATTGCAAGGTTGAGGGTTGCTGCAAATAATTTCAAGATAAAGCCAAATGCGATACAAATGGTGCAACAATATGTACAATTTGATAAGCTGTAAGATGAAGACCTTGATACCCATCTGCAACAACTCTTGGAAATCTGTGATACATTTAAAATCAATGGTGCTTCGAATGATGCAATTAGGTCGAGGTTGTTTGCATTTTCCTTGAGAGGAAATGCGAAAAAATATGGTTAAATGGTTTGCCTAGAAATTCTATTACGTCCTGGTAATAGGTAGCAGAGCAATTCATGGGGAAATATTTTCTGCCATGTAAGACCACAAAACTTAGAGCTAACATTGCCTTTATTTTACCAGCTTCATTGTGAGACTCTTTATGAATCCTTTGAGAGGTAGAAAGAATTATTAGGTCATTAGCCCCATCATACCAGGATGGACTCAGGTCCAGACATTTTATAATGGACTTAACTATGGGACTAAGCAATTGATTGATGCAATAGCAGGGAGGAGCTTGCATAGTAAGTCTCCTGAAGAATGCTTAAATCTGTTTGAGGATATGGTGAATAACCATTATCAGTGGTCCTCTACAAGGGCAAAGAAGGAAAGATCTGGAGGAGTGTTTGTGCTAGATGCGGTGACCAATCTAACTTCTAAGATAGAGGCTCTAAGTAGGAAAGTTGATAGTATGACTGTAGCTAATAGTCAAGTGAGTATAATTAATAGTGGATTTGGATCAAATGCTAAGGGGATGACCTCTGAAAGCGTTGAGTATGTGAGTAACTTTGGTGTCCAGAAGAACGACCTATAGAGCCAAACCTATAACCCTGGTTAGAGAAACCATCCAAATTTTAGGTGGAGCAAACTAACTTACAACAATTTGCTTTGAACCCACCAAATTAATAAAAACCACAGGGTCAGGGGTTATGAGTATCCCGAGGGAACAAGAATTCATTAAAGGAGTTGATTCCTCAGTTTATTAAGGCGCTTGATGCAACTTTAAGGAACCATAAAACTGCCATGCATAACTTGGAGACCAATTAGGTTAAATCTCCAAACTCTTTTCATAGAGACCCATAGGATCCTTACCATCCAACACAGAGGCCAATCCGAGAGAGTGACACAAGCCATGACTCCTAGGATATTATCCTACTTTTATTTATTTACATTTGTTAATATGTTTTTGTGGAGAGATGGAAAGGTTGATGTTTGTTTCTTTTAAAGACTTCTGAGAAAGTTTGATGAGAATAACGAGTATTGTCCTTTTGGAGGTAGTCGTTTGTTTGATGATGGTTTGTCAAACTAATATCAAGTTTTAAAACCTATTCATGATCATGTTTTGAATGTGAATGATGAATATGTTCTTCATGAAATAAAAGATGTGTATGAATGAATGACAGGGAAATGAATGAATTTGTGGATTAATCTACAATCTGAGGATGTTTATAAGTGTTTTTACAGGTGATCTATCTAAGGAATTTAGCCCCAAGCCATGAAAGTGATGTAAGAATGCATTAAATTTCTTTGTAGGTTCTGATCAAGCTTTAATGTTGAGCCCTTGAGTTAGACTGCAACCTCTCTAACTCTTTTTGTAGGATTAATATAAAGGCCTATTTAGGCCTTGATCCATTTATTCATTTTAATAATTCACGACTTGTATTTAAGTCATGTTTCTTTAATTCTTTTATTTTTTCGCTAATAAATGAGCCGCGACCTAATTATCGAGCCTAAAATTTGACCATCGACACATTTGCATATAAAAAGATAAAAACGGTTCATTCCCTCTTTTCTATACTGATTTATGTGATGCCCCAATGAGTACCCTAAATATGACAGCTCGTTGTACATAATATTAAAACTTGAGAATGACTACCTTAGTCACTTGGAAGCTTTTATATTGGTACAAGGTGTACGTTCATAACAAATAGATGCAAGTGAAGTTATACACTTTAGGGTATTAGCAATGGAATATGCAAGATAATACTATTATATTTCATTAAAATATAAGATCCTACAATTTCAATGGAGCATTCCCCTGATAAATCTCCGAAATCATAATTCTAGCATAACCTTGCTTAAAAAAATAACTGTAACTTGAAATATGTTTAAAGGAAATTTATCTGAAGTCTTCGAATAGTTTTCCTCCAAAAGCATAGGTTCTACAGGGCAAAAATTGGTTTCAGGTCCAAAAGCAGTTAACCCACAATATCAAAAATCGGTTGAAGGGTATGCACAACTAACTTATTGAGATATTCCTTACGCAAATGTGTCCATAACAAATCAATCAAACAAGTCCATTAGCAAGCATATGAAATGTAATAACCATATAATCAAACAAATACATACGACTATCTGATTGGTATGTAGAATAGATTTGTGCCCTCCATTCGGGTTAGGGAATGCTTTGAACGGGTCCAACAACCAATGGGTCCAACAACCTTTGTGCGTTCATCTTGGGGTCCTAATCAACCATATTACTAGTCCTTAGGTTTTCTTTACCCAAAGCGATCGATCTGGCTCAGCTACACCATGAGGTTGTATTCCCCGAAAGCCCTACTTCCTTAAGAGGTAACTAGGCAGTTTATCTTTTCGGTCCCACGCAGAGAAGTAGTAACAAAATACAAAAATGATTCTCTAAGTATATTCATGATCAATTTAATATCAATTTCCTAACATATGATAGATTAGTGAGAGAAATCATTCTTTTTGCTAGAGATTCGAGTTTTCTAGGTAAATTCAGATTAAATGCAACATTTGTTCTTGCAAGATTTTTATGCTTAATCTTCAATATTCATCTTTAATTTCATTTTATTTCTCTCAAATCTATTTTTAATGTCTACATTTATGGAGAAATAATTATCTTAACTTAGTGTTTGTGAATCCAAGACCTAATTCATGTGACTTCAAAAGCATTTTAATTGAATATTAATTGAGTACTTGTATTTAGTGACTTGAACTTATTTTTCGTGGGTCTAATTGTGTGGTGTACCTTTTGGATCGATGTTCGATTTCAATTGAATAGTCAAGTGATCATTCTTTTAAATAGATCTGAGCTGCTAATGAAGTTGCTCATAATCACCCAGAGTTAGGGATGATGAAACTTTATGTCACTTACATTAGTGAATCTGACGGTGCAAGTATAGCTAGCAAATAACTGTTTGAGTTTGTTAAGAAATCACATGATAAAGACTTGGTGAAGCAAATCCTAAGATCTGTCTTGCATTAACAAACTTATATCCTTAATTAGCCCTGAATATATATATATATATATATAATTAGTTATTAACCTTAGCTTAGCTTTTTTATGTTTATTATGTTCTTCTAAGTCTTTCTTTAGCTTGATAATAGATGATGAGTGAATACGATAGATGCTAACAATCCCTAAGAAATACAACTATTACTTTTTATGCTACTTCGGTAGTTATGCTTGCCTATGTTGGTGATTACAACCGAAGTAGAATAAAACTTATTAGTATTTTTATAAATTTTTGAAATACTTCAACTTTGAATTGGCTTGTTTTTAATGCATATCCACAAACCCAACCCAAGTGCAAAAGGAACTTTTAGCTCTTGAGTCCAATGACACTTGGGAACGTACTACTTTGCTCAAAGGTAAGAAATCTTTTGGGTCTAAATGGGTGCTTAAATTAAAGTATAGGTCTTATGGTAGTATTTAAAGGTATAAAGCAAAGCTTGTAACTAAGGGTATTACTCAAATAGAAAGGAAGGACTATTATGATACTTTTTTCTCCTGTGACAAATATCAGTACTGTTCGTATATTGTTGGCCTATTCATCATATCGACATTAATAATGCTTTTGTACATGGTTTTTTGGATAAAAAAAATATATGATTCCACCATAAAGTTATTCTTTGGCTAAACCTAATCAAGTTTCTTGCCTTAAACACTACTTATGCGGCTTGAAACAAGCTTTACGTCAGTGGAATATTGAAAAATTTTCTTTTCTTGTTGCTCAAGGTTTTATCTAGTCACCCCATGATCATTCCTTGTTTACTAAGTTTTTTTATAGTGGTTCTATTATTGTGTTGTTATGTTGATGATATGTAGCTGACTGGTTGTGATGTTGTAGCTATTTCTTCCTTAAAGTCTGCATTAAGTACAAGCTTTACTATAAAAGACTTAGGTTTAGCTAGATTCTTTCTTAGCTTAGAAATTTGTCACACTAATCATGGTATGTTGATCAACCAACATAAATTTTTGGTTGATGTATTGTTGAATGCTAGCCTCACAACTGCTTGTTTAGCTGTCACTCCTTTTCCAAGTGGTTGTTCCTTAAGATCAGATGATGGTGCTTTGCTTGACAACTCGACCTTCTACAAAATGTTGTAGATATTGCCTTCATCAGCAGAGATCATGTACTTGCAAACACCGAAAATCGTTCAAAGATGGGCTAAGGGGTTTTGCGGTATGGCCACTTCGATACTTAAGTTAGTCCATAAGGTCATAGAGGATCAAGCATTGATAAGATGAAAAAAAAAAAACCAACTAGCCAACCTGCCATACCCTATAGAGGGAGAGGCTTTATATAAAGTGTGGCCATAATAGAATAGGGCCCATTGAATCTTTTCTATCAAAGCGAATCTCCATCTACTAGCTGACTTGGCACCCAAGATGAAATCTTGCTTGATGCCCAAAGTGAAGGAGTGGTCATCGCATGGAATGTAGTCGAATTGATTATGTTCCCCCACGACACATACCCTTCACCCCCCCCACTACCCCCAAGCTAAACACCCCACCCCCCCTAAAGGTGGGACGCAAGCATTTTGTAGCTACTTGGCTTGGGCGAGTTCGTGGAGATTGCTTATTAGTGAGATTGGACTTGTGGAGGTAGCTCGTAGGCAAGCTCGAGGAATTATCTTGAGGCCAAACTCATGGGGATGTTGTTTGCCGATCTCTTTGGTTGGTGGTACAAGTAGCTCCTCGAGTTTCCTCACAGGGACGAACTCAAGTGTCGTTTAGCTTAAACCCTTCTTGTACTAGTAAGACTGGTGGTTTCTTAGATCTCAGGGCCCATGTGTGATAGCAGTAGACTGAGTGGGTTGTGACTTATGTTCTTCTGTCAACACAGATGTTTGGTAGGTCAATTGTAGTATCTCACCTTAACTTGACTAGGCATTAGTTATGTTGTCCATGGTCTCAGCTAGTTTTTGTCTCAACTGCATGCTCCTCATCTGCATGCCTTGTAAACCCCGGAAATTTTCTACAATAGTACATGACTCCAAAGTAGAATGTATGAACTAGATAATAGATTTAGATTTTAATTAAAGTCTAAGAATAGATCAGTATTTAGAATTTGGTTAGATAAAAGATTTAGAATTAGAATAAAGAAATTCTTTAACCCTAACTGATACCAAAAACGAGATTTCGTATCTTGAATGAATAATTCAAGATATAATTAAAAGAAAATCTAAAATTTAAACCCAAAACCTAATATACAAATAGATTTAAATAGAAAGATATAAATAAAAAGATTAAATGATTGTTTTGAACTCGGTAATAATTCGAGATTAGAACCACGAGTAGTAATAAGCTTAGACTCAAACTTAAACCCTAAATACAAGATCCCTAGATAGTATTAATAGCTACTAATAAGATTTTAAGATAGGTATTAAAAACTAAAGATATATATATAGTTTAGTTTCTGTATTATTAAGTACAATACTAAGTAAACGATTATCTACGCTTATAGACAGAAAACGATGACCTAAAAATAAGTCGTTAGGATTATAAATACACAACGAAAACATAAACTGTTGAATAACTCAAGATCTGAACTTCAAATAAATAATCGGATCACGCTATTGTTTTAATTCAAATTTTCTTAAGCTATTGAAGCCTAAAACAAAAATTGACCTAATGAGCTTAAGAAATTTTAATCACGGGAGATAAAATTATACGAATAGTTAACCACGTATATATAAAACTAAAAATTGTATTATTTGATAATCTAAGTGTTTTGTATAATCCTATAAACATATTTTTGTACAAAAACTCCCAAATATTAGCTAATTTGTACCGTATAACTTGTTAAATTATCCTAAAACTAAATGAAAATAATTAACTAATATATATATATATATATATGTTTTTCGGCTGCAAAATTCGGTGGGATCACTTTGGAGAAGAGGAGCCGAAACTTTGTTTCAATAATGCAACAAGAGTCAACAAAAATCAACTCCAACACCAACCAAATATTGCCAAATAAGCCCCTCATTAATGATAGTGATAATAACAGATCAAACAACAGCCAAATGAGAAGAAAAGCCGAAGGAAATTTGGAGGAAACAGCTGCAACCCTCTTCTCCTTCTCTCTCTCTCTATATACACATTTAAGTGCATTAATGAGGAAACAAACAACTCTCACTTCTCTCAAACGTTTTCACAACAAGATTACTTCCATATAGCAACCAAAACGAACAGAAAACAGCAAACAAACAGATCAAAACATCCGAGTTCGGATCAAAGGAAAAACAAAATGAAAAACCCTTAGATACGAGTTCAAAGGTAAGTTGATGAAGTTTAAACGATTTTCTTTCAAATCTAAGGATTATAACTAACTTTTAATAATCATAGGAACGTAATAAACACAACTTCAAGCTTCGAATTTCATCGGACGAGCTCAAACGAGGTAAAACTTCGAAACCTTAGTTTTACTTCCTTAAGTTCGAGATCTAAATATATATGTATATAGAAGTGTTAAGAGTTGTTGTTTAACTATGTATAAGATATATAAACACTTACAAACGGTTTAGTAATGTTTTTAACGTGGAAAATTTAAAGAACATAAATCGGATCAGTGAGGAAGATGATGAACAGTACCAACACTGTCTCAAAGCCGGCAGTGTAATCGCTCAATGTTGGCAGCCTACATAGATAGGCCGGCGGCGTAGAAACAGCTTACACTGATCAGAGGCTACGTAGAAATAATTTTCACGTAAAAATGAATGTAAGCCGGCTACCTAGAGATTTACGCCGACAGCGTAGAGCCGACGTACGTTGAAAGCCGACAGCTTTCAAAGCCGGTGCAACCAATATGAAATAATTCTCGAAATCAAGTCTACACTGGCACCTGGGTTTGAAAGCCGGCGTACAGCCAAATTCCTTCAACGAAAGCTAGTTTTTTTAAAACAAATAGAATATATATACATATATATGTGTAATATACCTGCTGAATATATATATATATATATATGATAATATAAGAATTTATAGATAGTTAAGTAAATACAAGTACTCAAGCATATTTAGATTAATATCTAATAATTTTTAGAACCCTAGAATTTAAGACAAATATTTAGTGCTAATAAGAGTTATTTTTAGTAAAATATTTGTTCTAAATAGATAAAATAGGTAAGAATGGAAATTGAAATAAGTTAAATTTTTTAGTAATGTGACTTCTAAAAATAACGAAATAATTATGCGAGATAAAATAGGAGAAACCCGACAACACTAAGTAATAATAAATAAATATAATTTTCTACATTGAGATCAGTATAGAATAACATAGAATCAGTATTAGTCATTACCAAAACATTGATAAAAATCGAGTCTAGGTTACTAATCACATATAGGAATTTAGTTAATCTATATTGATGAATACTTTATTCATCTTAATAGGTGACTTTGATACGCTAGAGGATCTACTAGCTGATTATTACGACTGAGTCAGTATGAGCAGGTGAGTAATTCAGTCATATTATACTGTTTGTGCTTGTAAGTAGTTGAATATGTAATGCAAAGATAATTAAACGATTATATTGTTGAAAGTATGTTGTGATCTGTTTATATGATTGTTAAGATATCCCTACAAAAGCAATAATGCAATGATTTGATGTTGTGAAATAGTATAATGATGATTGTGTGTAATGTATGGTCACCATGAACTTGATTAAGAATTATTAACTTAACAAATAATCTGATCATGCATTGCACGAACTGCATTATTGCATATATATTAGGGTGGCAGCCTACTACGTATTAATATTTCGGATCTTTGTTTATGCCTGGTTGTTCTAATGTGTTAGTTATTCCAAGGTATTCTTTGGTCTGTCGGTTCTACGGGAACTAAGTGGCACCGAAGAACACTGCCCGTAGTATCGCTTTGAAATGATTAATACTTAGGGAGTTTCTAAGGGGATTGCAGGAGATGGTCAGTTTAATCGATTATATTCAAAGTGATAACCCTAAAACGAGAAATCGTTGATTCTCCTATGTACTTAGTCTCTCTTGGGCAGGTGGGTCATAAAGTATGGTTCTTCAACCTTTAAAAAGAGGGCGTAAATCTATTTCCTGTTTGGATTCTAGATCATATAAGCTTGTATCTGTACATATAATTGAGTGACCGCATTACATATGATTTGCTAATAACTTGTGTGATGTATGGTATGTCTGGTTATTCATTGAGTTGTGGTTTCGCTCATACTCCAACAGTCTTTTCAAGTTTACTTTACGACCATGACTAGTCACTTCTAGGAGTATGACTCCGGTAAGAGCTTAAGAGCTGGAAGTCTACGGATATATTTTAGTTTAATGGTTATGTACTAATAGAATAGATTATTTAGCTGTGTACTTCAAAAGAACTATATGGTTTGTAATAGTTCTGTAATGATTATTCACTAAGTTATTTCTTTCATGTATTTGTTATTTCTTATCAAGCAACTAAAAGATCTTGTTGTTTTATAAACCTGCCATTCTCTGAAGGTAATCTAGTGATAGTATTCAAGTGTGACTTGTTTACTACTACTAAGGTACCCTCGGGGCATGACATGCCTTGTTTCATGTTTTGAGATATCTCAAGGGTGCTTTTGTTTGGTCTGTTTTACTCATCTTCATCTTCTTGTTAGCTATCTAGTTTTTCTTATTTTGATTGGGGCAGTCGTGTGTTTAATCAAAAATCTCTTACAAGTTATTGTGTTATGATTGGGGATGCTTTAGTTTCTTGGAGGACCAAGAAACAAACAATAGTTTCAACCTCTTCTTTAGAAGTTGAATATAGAAGTATGGTTGCTATAGTTAAAAAATTTTTTTGGACTTCTTATATTCTTCGTGATCTTCACTTATCTGTTTCCTTACCGGTTCCCCTCTACTGCGATAACAAGTTAAGTTTATTAAATTGCTGCCAATCCATGTCCCTATGGTTGTACAAAGCAAATTGATATCAATATTCATTTTATACGTGATCATGTTTGTAGTGGATTTCTTTCACCATGCTATATTGCTTCTATTGATCTGCTCACAGTCTTTCTCTCAGCAACTACATCTGTTGATTTGCTCAGAGTCTCTCTCTTAGCAACATATGTTTTATTTGTGTTCCATGCATCTTCAAAGTGGCATTTGGTTGACTCAACACATGACATTTATTTATTAGTTATAGTTAGATATGTTAGAAGTAGAAGTTGTATAAATGAACTTGATTGGATTAATTTAGAATGATATGAACACGCTCTTCTTAGAAACATTCTATTTTTCTCAGTACTGTGATCATGATCATCATTTTTCTTTGACATGATCGCATCCTAGCTTTGTTCATAGTTAGAAAAGAAAAAGAAATGAGGTGATTTATTAGAAAACGAAAAATTTATCTGACTTCTACTAATTTTTAAGAGCAAACGATAAATATTTATTAACCGTTTGGTTTTTATGAATGTATTATATATATGTTTATATATATAATCATTTAGGTTTCATTCTAAGCATCTTATTTTAACACTGCTAAAAAGATCAAAATAATAAGATGAAATAAGTTGAACAAAACACTCATCAATAACATTAAAAATAATCTAAGAATTCCGAAAAGAAACCGTTAGAATTGGGCAAAGGAGAAACCAAGGTATCAGAAATTTCTTTGATTCCTCCTAAGTCCCAGGCCCAAAAAATTTAAAGGGAGAAAAAGAAAAAGGCAAGAGCACCAATTACATCCCCATAATGATGATAAAGAAAAACAAAGGCAAAAGAGTAGCCGAATATTGAATAAGTGCAATTCCCGATTCCCCACCACTACGCAACTTTTTCCAGCATCCATTCCATTGCATTATCCAACTTCCTTTTACCCAATTTTCTTGGTACAGGAACAAAAAAATGGAAAAAGGAGCTAAGCCACGTTCCCGTATCTAAGATTTGTTTCTTCCTCTTCTTATTCCTTTTTTTTTTTTTTTTTCCCTCTCCTCCTCCTCCTCCTCCTCCTCTTGCCCTAGATTAAGACACTACGCGTGTCCGTACACGTAAACAGCTCAAAGCATATTAAGTATTAAAAAAAAATATGATCATGGAATCTTAAGAAATTTCCTCATATTACATAAATTCACATCTATATGACAAATTTCCTGATTTTCGCTCGATTATATATTGGATAAAATTGAAATATATATCATATATTTGCTTCATATCCATTTAAATCCTTCAATTCTATTTTACTATTTTATTCTTTAATAAAGTAATAATGAAAATTATAAATATAATCAATGATAAAAATAATCTTATAGAGTCAAAGTACACATGTAATTTAATAATTTAGAGTCCAAATACACCAATAAGATCTGTCAGCAATTTTATCATTAATTTCTACCCCTTTTTTTTTTAAGGGGTAAAACTTTTCTGAACACCTACAAAGTGAAAAAAAGCCAAGAGAAAGAGACCAAACAGCAACATGATGGGAAGGCAAATACATCACAATTATGGTTACCTAGGATCCTTGTAGCAAGGTTGCCTTCTTTCTCGTTTTAATATTTAAGTTTCCAACTTCCCCATCCACACCGAAAAGAAAACCACTATTAACAATAATAATGCCCTAGGAATAAATAAAGTACTACCACCATCACTATTTACACCGAGGCCATACATTTGAAAAATTTTCCCCAATAATCTTCCATCTTTTTTTTTTCCTTTTTTTTTAAATTTACTTTAACCTTTATTTGACACTGAAGCCAAGAATAAATTCCCATCCCCCCTTTTTAAGATTTACCTTAACCTCAAAGCTAAGCCATAAATAAGACTTCTCATGTGGTGGGTTTTGCCTATTCATTTCCATACCTTCTTCACCTAATCCTCCTCTTCCCCCAATTCCATTTCCTTCACTTATAGGCCATCTTCCCACTTCCTAGTCCTACCAATGAACATACTCAAGCAAAGTATCAATACATCAAGTTTAATAAGCAGGAAATAATACAAATTTAAAAAAAAAAAAAAGAAAAAGAAAAAGGTGAATCAAACAATTAAGGAAGATATAAGAAAAGACAGAAATTTCTTTAAAAAAATTTACCAAAATAAGGTCAATCAGGTGTGACAATGGATGATGCTTTTCAGCCTTTGGTCTGTTGTAGCACATAAACAGGAAACACCCAAAACCCCCCAAACCCCACCACCTTGAATTCCCCTAGCGACCTTTCACTGTACAACCAAGGGAAGAGAATGAGATCAACCTAAACCTATTTTTCACCTTTTTCTTTTCCTATTTTTTCTTTTTGATATTTGCAATTACAAGGACCTTAAATATTAATAATATGAATATTTTTCACTCAATTGTCCATACATTCGTATCCCTTTTGCCCTTTTTCCTTTTTAAATTCCAAGAGTGGCCCCCGTTTCTTTTCCCTCTTTCTGTTTTCCTCCCCTACAAAATACAAAAACTACACTGCGCCCTACCTGCCGTTTAGGAACAAACGCCTTCAACTTTCTACCATCATGACATCATCGTTCCCTTCATTTACTCCGTCGTTCTCACCGACTCCGTCTTCATCGACCCACCTCTCCACTGGCGTGCACTCACCCTTGTGCCGTAGCTTCCAATCAAGCGCCTGACAAGCGCGTGAGCAATAATTCACCACACCACAAACCGAGCATCTCCGGAACTCATGTTTCCTCGTCTCCGGCCGACCGCACCCCGCGTGCGAGCACAGCCTCAATCCTGGTCCGGGTGTACCGCCTCGTAGGGGAAACCACTCCGCCAAGAACCGATTCGCTGGGTGTGCTTCCGGAGCCGGCACATTACACCCGAAGTCACTCAACAGCGGACACCCGGAGCTCGCTACTTGACGAGGTAGCTGCCCCTGCTGTTGCTGGCTATTGTGTGGCGGTGACCAAATGAAGAGAGAGCGCGTGCATAACAAGGAAGCGGCGCTAGGAGATGACAAAACCGAAGCGAGCTCACGCGCGTTGGCTTGGACGAGGAAGCGGCGTCCCTCGGTGATGTTCTGGCGGACGCCGTAGCCATCCTGCAGGCAATGGCCGAGCTCACGCATGGCGTCGACGTGGCCGTGGAAGGCGGCACGCGCGCAGAGAGCGACGCCGGCTCGTAGATCCTTGTCGTTTTTGGTACCACCACTGCCGTTGAACTGAATGACCGCAAGCGAGTAAAGCGCAAGCGCGTGGGAGTTCATTGCCGCCTTGGCCATTAGGGAGGCTCCGCTACCTCGGTTTTGTAAACAGTAGAATTTAATCTGTTATAACAAGTATAAGCACTGTTATTCATTTCAGAACAGTTAAAAACATTATAGAATCATTTTGTTTTCCTGAAGAAGTTTCAATTCAATAAAAAAAAACAACAACAACAATGGAGGGAGTAATTTTTTTTATATACCATTCCAAGGGTGTAACAAGCTTCGGCGTTACCGGAGCTAGCGCATAGTCTAACAAAACGGTGAGCTGAATCACACCAGTTCTTTGCCTTCACGGCGAACATTTTCACAGAGGCATTCGATAGCACCGGAACACTCAGTCCCAATTCCTTCAATCTCTTGCAACTGTTCATTCAACAGACAAATCGTTAGATGATTACGATCCATTTAAGTCTCCATGAAACAGAACTTTAATGAAACCTATATATAATGCTTCGTATTGTACGTACGTTAACAGGACACTGATGAAATCGGAAGGACAGGAAGCTTTAGCACTGAGTTTGGACAAAATCGACAGAACAAGGTCGTCCGGCAAAGAATCGAACAAGTCATTGTCGTTTTCATAATTATCATTATTGCTGTTATCACTCTTTGAAATCCTCCTCCTTTTCCGGCTAAACACTATCTCTTTATTCCCAACTGACGAACAATCCCTCTCCCTCCGCTTTACTATCGTCTCCGAAGTCATTTTCCTCTCCCAATTGGAGGAGGCCTCCATTTCTCTAGGATAACACAGTCCCGTCCTCGTCCTCATAATACATGAAACGACGCTAAAGGTTAAGATTAAGATTAAGATTAAGATTAAGATTAAGGTTATGGAAAGATAAGATGAGGATAGTTTCTCGATACAGTTGTCTGTGTGTTTATTCAGAAAGGGAGAGGTAATTGGGTCTGTCAAGAGACCAACAGCGAGAAAGACAACGGCTGAAGGAGGCAATTATATAATATGTAAGAGAGAGAGAGAGAAAAGTGGGAGCTACAGTTTGTTGAAATGACTTTCCTACCCTCGTCTTGTCGTATTAGTGGTCAAACGTGGTTGACCCAGATCCGTCCTTTCGTTGTTTTTATTTATTTTATTTTCTGCTTTTGCTTTTTAGTTAATTTCGCTTTGTTTAATGCCACGGCAAACAGAACATACAAAAACAAATTGTAAGTTGTAACTATGATTTTGGACAACGAAAACCAAATGCAAAATTTGAATTTTGTTTATTACAACCTTCCTATTTTCTCTCTTTCTAATTATTCTAATTCCTATGTTTCAGAAAGGAGTTAAATAACGGAGACAACCAAAATTGGAGTTGTCTGTGTTTTACCAGGTTTTTTTAATAATGTGTTTTTAAAATTTTTGAAGATTGGAAAACAGTTACGCGATATATGTGGAGTGGACAGAGCGTAAGAATGGCAAGTTTTAGCTTAAAAAAGAATTAAAAAATAAAAAATAAAAAAAGGTTAGTTATAAACTCGGTTGACTGAGTTTTGGGGTAAATATGGCTTTACTTTAACGATAACAAATTCAGGTTAGCGATTTTGAAGGGCTCTCACGTTACGTTGCGTTTCATGTATCCACTGATCAATTGAACCGTCAAAATGATGAATCAGAATTTGCATGTTTTTCTAGTTACGTACCCCCCACATTTTTCTCTTCTTCTTCTTCTTTATTTTTAATTTAATTTATTATGTGTTTTGGTTTAAACTGAAAAAACAAGATTTGACAGCAAAGATGATTTTAGAGATAACTGTGGGATGTATTATGAATATTTGAAGATGAAATCAGATCGTGTGATGAATAATTTCAATCCTTTAATTATCATAAACTTTTGAGAGATTATTTCTATAATTTGTTATTTATCGAGTATAATGGATATGTTATTTATAGATTATATAATGGATATGAATTCAGCTGGTGTAGGATGTTGTAAAATGATTGTAAATATTTACTACACCTATCATATATGTCAAGTAAATATACAAAGCAAGGAAGTTTATTTGGTCTCCACGCACGTACGCACGCAAACCCAACCTTGATGTTAAGATACATTTATTAAGATACATTCATTACTTAAATGTCATTATATGTTTTCTTTTTAAAAAACATTTATTTTTTTCTACAATAACCAATAGCATTAAACTCATCCATTAAAAACTATATTTAACGAAACAAATTGTAACTATATTTAACTATAAAAATTAATCTAGGTTGCTATTTTTTTCAGTAGCTCAACATAAAAAATAATTACATTGCCCATACTATTAAGAAATCCTGTAAACTTGTCCCATAAACTATTAGTAAATTATATCAATTATACTAATTGGTTTAGTAACACTTATTATTATTATTATTAATGTTGTAGTCTTGATTATAATGGTCGGTTGTCTACTAACTTATTTCAAATGGAATTTTTTAGCATTGCTAATTAAGTAACCATAAAAAGTCATCATGAAAATAAATTATAGATCTTTTCCTAATCTATATTTGTTGAAAAAAATGTACATAATTTTTTTTTTGATAAATTTATAGTTAAATATCCCTTAATATATATATGCTATAGTGAAAACGCATAGGATTACTAATCTAGCATCTTAAAAAGTGTATCAAGCATCTTTAATTATTTTTTTAATTTCAACCCTATTATTTTATAGATTATTGTAGTGTAATTATAAAAATATAAAAAATATATATACACACACACAAAAGAAAACCTTCTTACATTCATAAGACATAATACAATTGCAATAACAAGTAAATATTTTTTTTAATAAGTGATTTTAGTATTGACTTAATATAGCGAGTCTACTTCTACCCTCAACCCAAAATATAAGATTTTACCTCTACCTTGATCGTGTAGTTTTTATCATCAAAGATCAAATAAACACTCAAGCAAATATTAATCACAATTGTTACTTGCCCGTTACTTATACATTTGAGACTAAGACTACTTGGTGCATCTCAAGCAAATATTAATCACAATTGTCTCCATATCATTACTCAAAGGTCACATGTGTCATGATGATTAATAGAGCTTATTTGTACCTATTTTATATGTTAAATTTAATATTGCTTCTGGATATTTTAAGGGCATTTTACTTGATTTGATGAATAAATTTAAGTTTCATGAATTCTAGTGTTATTTTGAAAATAATTTGGATCTTCAAGGAAGTACGTGCTCAAGAATACATTGATACACGCAATTGTACATTGAAAATTAAAGCATGATCATAGAGAAACATGATCAAGAGCCATCCCATGCATCTATCCATGCATTCCATGAAAAGATTGATTGTTGATTCACCGTAATCCAAGAGGAATAATGATAGGGATCAACTTTCGATAGGACAGATTACACGAGCTAAAGTTAAGATTCCTATCAAATCAGCCCTCTAAAGATGAGAACAATTTTCTATATGGCTATATGATGCATTACACAAAGGATCATGAATCAATTTGTAGGAAATTAAAAGGAAATTGTGATAGAAGTGAAGGAAGCACGCCAATCATAACCATGATCCAGGCTGTGATTAGACAAGGAGGAAACAAAAGAAAACACGAGCGGCACTACGCTCGTTATGAGGGGCATGATCGTGTATCACACTCATTCTTGTTATCTCAACACACTCGTGATCAAGCACGTTATTAGCATTGGAAATCTTTCTTAAAGCAGATCACGGCCTATGATACGACCGTGATGGGGGCCATGATAGGAGATAACGCCTGTGATGTGCTGTGTGATCCCTATTTTGTATTTGCACGAATTTTCCTTTAGATAATTTGTATTATTTACCATCTTGCCATTAATGAGAAATTATATAAATACCCTCTCTTTTGTTGTAAACCCTAGACAAGATATTTCAACTTTAAAGTTTTTCATTTTGTCTTTTTTCTTGAGAGCAAAATACCTAGTTCTTTGAGATTGTGGCAAGCAATCACTCGACCTATCTTGTGCGTTATATCAAGTGTGAGAGAGTGTAGTCTAGGTTAGTATCGGTGCATAATATTCGGTAATAATGTTGTTCTTATCTTTATTTACATTGCAATCCAAGTTATAAGGCTTACTACACCATAAATCGAGCTTGGAGTGTATCAAACAAACCTTAGAGCATGATTGTGTACTTCAGGTCATGCACTTGCCTTCTTGTGCAAAAATTTTCTACAATTATGAATCTTCATGTTTGTATCTATTACAAGGTTCCATGCCCATTATCATGAAAGGTTTTGTACTTGTATTTGTTACGAGGCTTCGCATCCATTATTGTTTTTATGATAAGCCTTCACACTCATTTATGTTTAGAGCTTTGGTCTGTTTATGGCGATGGTAATGGTTTTGGGTAAACTGTTTTACAATTGCAAGTTCTAGTTCCAATGGATTTCTTTTCCAAATATTCGTTTGATTATTAGTTATGATGAAGTTAAATTAAGTTCTAAAATCTTGATTGTATGATGCTTATATTGTTTGTTGCATTAGATACTTTCAAGTTTTATGTAATGCATTATTGAGTATACTTGTAGGTAGTGGTTCGTATTGGAAGCTTACTTAGTTCTTATTTATTTAGGTATTGTTGATGATGATAAGGATCGATATGCTAACGTTGGATGTAATATATATATATTGGTGATGGGATATTGGGGTCTGTAGAGTTGTGTGTAGGAAATGATGATTTGGTTGATTGTTTAAGATAGAGATGTGATGTATAATTTTATGTTTGAGGATTATTAGGTACATGATATTGATAAGGTTTTTAGTTCAATTTATTAAACTTACTTTTGAAGATCTATGTAATAACGTTTGAACATTATATTGAGATAATTTTTTAGTGTTTTTTGAGTTTTATTTATAACAATCCAGGAGTTTTAGTAGAGTTGTGCCGCATGTTTATATAAGTACGTTCGATAGGATTCATGATGCCTTTATCCCAGGGTGTGACATTGTGAATATACATTGGTGAGTAGTTGTACTTGTTACAATTCTTTTAAAGCCCCACCGGCCATCCCTACCTTTTTTTTTTTTGTACTTTTCAATATTTATTATATTATTTGTTAAATGTATTTAGTAAAATTATATATCTTCGGACTTATTAGAAGTTCTATTAATATTTAGATAGAGGTAAAACACATGACTGCGAAGGGTGTAAAAAAAATGATATTCAAAGTGAGAATAATGAAAATTATCCAATTATATGGTGTAATTTTACCCAACAAAAAACTATTATTGGAACATCAATTTTTCTCTTATCGCTTTTTCATTGGGACATTTAAATCCATGGTAATCCCTCTTGGTGAACCTCAACAATACACGTTTATAATAAAGGTGAGTTTATTTCAACAACAATGTTTTCATGACTTTTTAAACTTTTATTGAAAAAAAAAGTTAGAAAACTCCAACTTTTAAGAGGATCGGTCCATTAAAAAAACTATGTGATCATAGAATTTTTTAATTATGTTATATCTGCTTTGATGAAATAGATTAAGGTTGAAAAGGGGTGATAGAGAATATTTTTATGACAAGAAATTTGCATTTAGTGACAAATAAAAATTTTTCTATAATAAATATTTAATTTGGTAGAATTTTTTACAAATTAAATGAAAAAAATAATTCTTTGCAGCAGTAAAGGTAGAATGATCACTCAATTCCAAAAAACAAAATGCTGCCTAATGTTGTTATTTTTTATTGATGGCTAACCATTACCTCTAGTGTTTGGCCATTAGTTTTGACTTTATGCTAATAATATAAGTCAACTGCAAAGTTTTTGTAATACCTATGAAAGAAAAAAAATGTTTTTTTGCAAAATAAATTACCTACAATTTCACTCCACTAAACTAAACCCAATGTAAATGGCCAAAAAATAAAAAATAAAAAACCAACGTAATGTTGTATATTCAATGATGGTTAATTATCAACTCTAGTGTTTCTTCATTACTTTTAGCTTTTATTATCACTTATTACCACTAGTTGCTAATAATACAAATCAACTGCAAAGCTTTAGTTATGCCTATAATAATAATAAATAAATAAAAAGTGTGTGTTTTTTTAATTAAATATTTCTTTATATATATTTTTTATATGAATATTTATTTTTTTCACCCCTATCCATCAAAGGAAGACTGCACGAGCGATTCCAAAAGCACAAAGCAATTAGCATCATTAAAACCATGGATGATATGACCCTATTTAACTAGTTGGTTAATTACTTAATTAGGGTTTCTCAGCCATCTAATCCAATGACTTTTAGTTCAGTTCATATTAGAGACGAAATAATTAAAAATATATATATATATATATATATCTATACACGCACTTGTGTATCGCAAATGGAGGGCCAAATTTCCACTACCTTATCTAGTAATGGCCATTAGAACGGTCAAAAATCCATAGCCCCTCTTCTTTGAATAAGCTTTCCGAATCGACCAAGCGATCATGTAAAAAAATATAAATATATATGCGTGTGCGCGCTTATATATAGGCATTATCCTCCCCATCCAACCAAAAAAGATGGCTTCTCGATCATTACACAATTGAAAAAGGGGCTCACCATTAAAGAAAATCTAACTAAGGGTGGCGTAAGTATCATGAAAACTTGTGCATGGTGTCATGTCGCCGTAAATTTATCAATTCCAGTCGCTATCAAATTGCGACGTGCTTTGCGGATGTAATCTTTAGCCACCATACTTCCACAACTACAACATTGCTTCTCACGAAACATGCGAGGGCGTCTTCGACCAGGCGCCATCGATCCTTCCATGTTTTTGCACCGATTGATACGTAAAGGGTAGATGAGGATATATAAATCATAAAGGTAGAGAGTCATTAAAATATTGAAAAGAGATCTTCCTTGAAATCTATAATCAACTGAATGATTGAAAAAAAAAAAAAAAAAAACAAAAGAAAGTTAATTGCGGAGGAATTGGAATTCCTACCTTTAGAAGGACAAATTGGATTCTTCAATCATTACCTTCTCTGCTATTTGATTTATATAAATCAACAGACTTCCTTTTGGACGTAAAGTTTGCCTGTGGAATGAAATCTTCATATTCAATTAGATTGTGTTTTGTAAGCCTTGTTGTAATCTCCATATCCATTTTAGTGAATTATAAAAATTTAGTGAATGGCTTATTCTAAACTTTCATGCTTACAATATTTTTTTATTAATTCATAATTTATCCATACATAAATTTTTATTGAAAAATCTTTAGTTTGTTACAAGTGAGTGTCTAATCACTATAAATATTATTTGTATTTCATTAATTTCATAAAAAAAATAGATTTTGCTTCTTAAAACTTGGTTCTTTAAGTTGTATATCATTTTTATTTCTAAGTGGATTTTAACTTAGTGAGTAGATCTTTAAATTTGATTTAGAAAGATCATTTGGTTCTTAGTTTTAATTATGAAGTTGATAAAAATCCTATAATTTATTTTTTATGAAAATTTACATAACAAGGCATTGTCACATTAGAGTTTTAATAAGTCTTATGTTACTTATTTTGAAAAGAGAAAGTTTATTTACTTAGTTACTTCTTGAAAAAATCCTCTTTGTTAATATGTTCAGAAATTCATGATAAGCTTGTTTAAGTTTTTTTAAAAGAATTTATTAAAAACAATTTTCAAGTCTTTGATGGAAAAATCTTTATCGGGTGACAAATTTTAATTTAAAAAAAGCTTAGTCTCGTTTAGAAAATCTTCTCTTAATTTTTGTTGAGGCAAATATCAACATAATCATGCATGAATATGAATATGTACTTAGGAGAAAGAGAAAAATATCACAGAAGAATATAGGAAAGATATATGAATCAATAGTAAGCAAAATAATAATAAGATCAAGTGGTAGGAACCTTAACTTCATCAATGTATCATGGCCCAGTATTGAGAATCTTAGCTTTATCAAGGCTTTCAAACTTAGTCACGGGCAAGTTTATAAAAAGAAAAACAAAAGAAATAAGAAAATCATTTTGACTTGATAAGGACAAGTATAAGACTAGTCTTAATATTAAAGTGTATAATAAATAAATAAATTGCAAAGTATAATAAAAAACTAACGGTTATGTTAGTGAGCTTATATGCTCTAAGAAATATAAATATACATATACATAATAATATATATATATATATATAATTAGATTAGAGCAATAGTAATATAACAATATAATAACAATAATACAATAGGAGTTTAAGCATGAACAAGAATAAAACATTAACATATTATTGCTTCCATAACCTTATAGGTTTATAAAATATACACTATGGTCATGTTAAGTTACATGACATGAATGATAAATATTAAGAATTTTACCTAAGGTTTATGTATTTGTTGACAAAGAAAAAAGGTAGTTTTAGTAATATGTGGGCAGTAGTTTTGTGGAAGATGGTTTTTATGTAGAGGAAAGAAAGTTGGCAAGAGAATTTTGAGAGAGAAAAATTAGAGAGAGAAGTAGATAAGTGATTTTATAGAGTTTTGTTATGTGTATGAGATGTATGTAAAAAATGAAGGAGGGAGGGGATATTTATAGGAAAAATTGAAGGGAAATTGTAGTTAATTAAATAAAAAAAAAATTGATGGAATGAAAGAAAAGAGTTAATAAAAATTAATTTTAAAAGAAAAGTGTAAGAAAAGCTTAGTAATATGTGGTGTAGAATTTTTTTGCAAAATTTTTTTTTAAAAAATAGGTATATAGGTTGTAAGAATAGGTAGCACAAAAAAGTAGAGATAGATGAATAGTTGTGAATAGTATAGAATAGGACATTGAATAGTAAACAAGACTAATAAATTAACGGTAGTAAAAAAAATACGCGTAAAAATGCGATATCTGATATTTTTAGTTATCGAAAAATTATAAAACTAATATTTTTGAAATCATTGTATTATTACCAATCTAGTGATATCATCAGAATATTTTTACTATTATGAGCCCCAATACATGCTTTTCGAGAGTTGATCTCGTTTGGGTTCTAAACACATTAAATTTTAACGAATCTGATATTTTTAAGTTTTCCTATATTATTACAAACTATTATCCATAATTATCTCAACTCCGTTGCTTAGGGTTTAAGAGCATGGGATTGCCGGATCTAAACATTACGGTTTGTCATAGACTTTGTTGACTTTTAGGGTTCCAATTTGACTTCCGGCTTTTTGATTTATTCGTAAGATCATAAAATTTTGGGTTTTTGACCTTATTATACTTTTGGTTCAAAGTTTACGTTTTATTTTATTTTTTGTGACTTGTTTAATATTTTTCAGTTCTTGATATTGTTTAACCGAGTCTAAGATTATGAGTTGACTCCGTTTGAATTTTCGTAGTAATTGAAAATTTTTTACTCTAAAATTCACTTAAGGATTTAAGGTTTTAGTATTTTATCATCGAGTGTTATTCGGATATATCACATTGATTTGTATGTTAGGGATCAGATAGATGATTTGGTTGGCGTACAGATGTTGAATCAAACGATGTTGGATTTTCCATTTTGTTTTAAGGATCCTCTTTTTCTCAAGGTTAAGAATTTTCGTATTTGATCTTATTTAGAATTCGGTTTTAACTTGGATCGGTTTTCAAGGTCTTGGTTTTGGTATTTCACTCTATAATTATTTTCTAAGAATTCTGAAAAATTCAGAGGTTTACAGATGTTCATTGTCCACGTCTTCTTAGTTTCACAAACCTCATCTCAATTGCTTGTATTTACACTTTAAGTCCTCAAAAATAAAAAATATCATAATAAGCATAATTAAGTACCATTTCCTTATGATTTCTATAAAGAAAAAACTAAAGAAAAAGAACTAAGCTACTGTGTGGGTATGAATCCGGACGCAACGATCACGTGCGTGTCGCGTGACTATCGCGCTACGCGTGACCTAGGGAAACAACACGTGATAGGATGATCAAGAGAGAATCGTGTAGGGAGGAGGAGTAAGCAATCTCAATAGGCTCTAACACACGTGTGACAGGTAAGGGAGCTAAATAGCATCAACCTCACTGAGTACTATGGATTCGTGTATGTTCTTGAGTAAATTAAGTGTTTGATTCACCAAGACGGAAATCCGGCAGCACGACGGCGTTTGTCCAAGATTTCACCTTGTCCAAATGAGGTAAGGACTAAGGTATTTATAGAGAATCCAGCTGTCGATGTCGTCCGTCGGATGCGACAGACGACCAACGGCTAGGATGAGTCCCTCTCATTATGGATATGGTTGTGGGCTCCCTTATGGACCCAGGCCCATTGAGGCCTTCATAGTAATGTGTGTGAGCCAATTTGAGAAAGGTTGGAATTGGGCAGGCCAATTCCAACGGGCCCTACTCCAAGCCTTCCATGCCAAAACTCCCATGATCATCCCAATTGGATTGGGCCTAACTCTTTAAGCCCTGTCACATTAGCCCAAAAAGTTAAATCCAAATAATAATTAGGCTCAAGGCCTTTGTAATCAGATTTGTACATCTACATTTTGCCCCCTGACCAAAGTCCTTCGGGTTTCATCGGAGGGGTTTGGGCATTATTTCAAGCCCTTTCGAATGACAAAAGTCTCATACAGCGCATGTGCGCTATAACGTAGCTGCACTGCTGCTTGGTGTGTTAATTTCTTAATGGCTTGCAATGTAGGAATCTAGTGCAACATTGTCAAATAAATCTCCTTCTTTAGGAACAAAGGCTGAGATACTCGACAAGCTGCAGCCTGTAATAAAGGCTCTTTGTCGTTTTCGAACCAACTCTCCAGTAAAGTAATTGTTTGCATTTGAGAACTCTGTTGCACCCTAAATGAGTAGAATCTTGATAGAAGCTTAAGACCATCTGGCCATGGCACTCACGCCCTTGTTATTCACCGCATTGTTTCCGTTCGTTTGAGTGATCCTATTCCTTTACTCCCAAAACAGTATGTTATGCCGGTGACATAATTCTTACTCGCCTACTTTGCATGATTGAGCCCGATTGAGCCTGTGTCGATTTTTTGAATCTTCTTGCTCTTCTAATAAAGACTTTGCTTGAGTTGGGTCTTATGAAGCCCTCTACCATATCATCATTCATACTTGTCTCAATCGAATCAAAGTGAAGAGCAATATATATCATTCCTATAAGGTAGGGTATCGGGGCACTTCGGGCTTCTTCCAGAAAAATGATGTTGAACATTGATCTTCCATAAAATATAGTCCCATAATATGTAAATTATAACTTCCACCGTTGATGTTCATTGGAGAAGATTATAGAACCTTCCCGTAAAACCCTAGAATGTATAATATGCTTTTTTTTTTACCAAAAAAGGAAATTTTTACCAAAAAAGGAAACCTATCTAAATAATACCTAGAGCGAAAATAGATGAGTGGACGAGATTAATGCCACAGACGGCATATAAAAAGGATTATCCTATGAAAAAATATGACATGAAGAAAAGTTACCAAAAATAGTAAAAACACGGTTTTGAAGGCCTAAACGAAGGAATTTGGCCGAAAACCGGCTTGAGTCATGAGCAAAGCTGATGAGTATTGCTCGTTGGGCCGTTTCCCTTCAGCATATGGTCTCGCTCGGTAAAAATTCAAAACTCCCCAAAATTACAAAGCTGCCATCTCAAAATCACAAAACTGCCATCGACACTATCGCATTCACCTACACTATGCCCTTGCATGCCAGCATGCGAATTTCTTGCTGCTGCTGTGTGCTGCTGCTGTGCTGCTGGTGCTGCTGCTGCTGTGTGCTGCTGCTGCTGTGTGCTGCTGCTGTGCTGTGTGCTGCTGCTGCTGTGTGCTGCTGCTGCTGCTGTGCTGCTGCTGCTGCTGTGCTGCTGTTTTATTTTCCTCATTGGGATAGACACAATTGGCTATCTTTTTGCTTCCTTGCCTCATTTGCTCACGTTCTTCTCCTATTTATACATCCTCATTGCCCTTCTTTTTCCTTGTCTGTCTTCTCTCTGTTTCATCTTCATCATTTTTTTGTTTTAAATTTGTATAATGCTGCCATTGAATAGCTTTGTCGGTTGAGGATTCCATCTTCTTTGCTTGGATAAAAGCTCAGCCGCATAAAAGCTGCTGGTTTGGTTTCTTTCTGTTTCCACTCCATTCTATCAATGCTATTGCTCTGTTATTTTTTATTTTTTTTTTTTTTAAAAAAACTGTTGGTATTATTAAAAAGAACTAATCCTTTTTATTTCATTCATGACAGCCATTTAACATCCTGATTTAGTTCAACAGAGCTGGATTGTACTTCATTCATTGCTATTCAGTTAAACCCCGGTTCATTGTTGTCGAAGAGGCCATATTTGTAGCCAGAAATCTTCCGTCCATCTCAGGTTTGCATCAGTCGTCTCTGTTTTATTGTAGTCTGGTTGAGTGAGGATTTAAATGAAGAATGTGTGATTGAATGGAGCTTGGTTTGATGCTAATATTGAATGATATATTGATGATCTAGGATGGTAGGAGCTCTTTAGCATCCTCTGTAGACATTTGTGCGTAAGAAGTATCTACGTGAATATTCAAATATAGGATTATATGTAGCAACAAGAGGAGTACAACCAGCTTTTACACGATAGGATCTTTGTTTCTGTTTTGAGGTTATTCCAAGAAAATTTTATTGGCTCTTGATGGATCTTCATCCTTTGTTTAGTTGCTATTGTCTATTGTAGTAAGTGTAGGTCAGTAAGTCACAGTGCAAGAGTAGTATCTTCAAGGTTGATTTCGACCTTGATTCATTCCAACTTTACCAAAACTCATAACATAAAAATTAAAGATCTTTTCCTTAGCTTTCTATAGGATTTTGAATCACCTCAAAAGGAGTACGGGTGAGAGAAAAATATCCACAATTTACTCAACCCATCAAATCTGTGAATCAGAACATTTCACTTATATCCCGTATATTCATAGCTAATTCTGTATTGATGCGTCGAGAATCCATCAAAATTCAAAAAATGAAAGTTGTAGTTATTTCTTTTATCTTTCCAAGGAATTTTGAATCACCTCAATAGGACTTCTCATGAGGGAGATATCCACATTTTCGCGAACTTCGTCAAATCTGCAAAACCAGGGATCTTCACTGTCATGCATTGACTTTGTGACAAAAACTGTATCGATTCGTTTTGAATCCACCAAAACTCAAAACACAAAAGTTTTAGATCTCCCTCTTATCTTTCTAAGGAATTTTGAATTGCCTCAAACGGAGCTCATACGAGAGAGATATCCACATTTTCGTGAACTTCGCCAAATCTGCAAAATCAGGGATTTTTGCTGTCATGCAGCGACTTTATAACAAAAAACTGTATCGATTCGTTTTGAATCCACCAAAACTCAAAACACAAAAGTTTTAGATTTCCCTCTTAGCTTTCTAAGGAATTTTGAATCGCCTTAAACGGAGCTCATATGAGAGAAATATCCACATTTTCGTGAACTTCACCAAATCTGCAAAACCAGGGATCTTTGCATTCATTGAAACAACATTCTTTCTTCACGACAATATTGGTATCAAAACCATTTTTCAACACAAACCCATAGGCTTGCTTTCCCTCAATAAGAGCTGCCAATATCCACATTTTTGTGTGTGCTTTTTATTATATATGGTCAGCATGAGTGAAACCTTTCTTATTTGTAAAACTAACTCATCTCATTTTCTTGTAATGCAGGGCTCTAGATTGAAGTATTGAATCTCCACCGCGTATCTTCTTGACTTTGCTTTTGTAAGCATGATTTTCTTGTTTTATGAACTCATATAATGTCATCAACTATTAATGATTCTTGCGTTCAAGAAGAATACTCAAATTCACATTCATCATGTGTTCCATTCATTCATCTAATGACCACGGTGCCTCATGATTTTTAAGACGAAGCTCTTTGTTGTCCATGTTCCGACCGCATAAATGGCAATCTTGAGACCATACACTGTACGATGACACTCTCAGCCGTCCGCGTCCCAAACTTCATGTGACAATCTTGGAACCGCACATTGCGTCCGTGTTCCATTCCTCACATGATGATCTTGGCACCCCACCGCTATGAGAGAGGCTCTCCTCGGTTATTTGTGTCTCACTTGCCCATGCGACGATCTGGAAACCGCACCACTATAAGAGGAGACTCTTTCTTATCTTGTGCACCAGTCATTTGGTGAATGAATGAATACTCCGGTAGCCGATGCACTTGTTGCATATGTCTCATGTCACATATTTGCGTTCATGATATTAGCATCTCTTTTGATCTTGTATATGCATATAACTCCTTTATCATGTAGGTGTGCATAAAATAAACATCTTGAGGATGGTGAGGGAAAATAGAAAGGGGTCGATCTCGCAGTGGCAACCACACAGACAAAGTAATGAAATATTGGCGAATTCAGGTCATGTGCCGAAAGTTCCCTTGCCACGTAGTAAATGGCTTGATGCTACCATTCGAAATGATTTTTCTGGAAAGATATCAAAAAGAGGGATTTGTGTGCTCATCCTCCTAAAGATGGTGAATTTCATTTCATCCAACCAGAGCCCCGAGTAAGCGATAGGAAAAACATAGATGAGAATTCCATTTTACGTTTCAGAAATGAAAGAAAGGAGCTTCCCCTTTCAGAGACAATGTTCAGTTACCCAAAACAGATATTGCAAGGATGGCAGTCATGGGTATATTACATTGTAAAGAATTCTCATTATAGGTCTCGTTTAGAAAGTGCAGGGATCAATTTTGCTATATGGATTTCTTCTAAAATGGTTATCCGTTCTCAAAGTGTTGAAGCATGGCGAGCTGTATTGGCACGTTGGAGTACATGTACACATACTTTTGTGACATCATGGGGTGAGATTACTCCAACCTTAGAAGATGTGTGCACATTGCTAAGTTTCCCTAGTTCTGGGTCAACTGATATTGTCACGGCTGAGATTTCAGAAGAGGATGAAAAATTGGTGGAAGTACTAGAAGCTGATAGACAAGAAGCGAGAGACAGTCGTAGACAAGCATCATTTTGTGCGTGGATAAGACATTTTTTTGAGCACGAAAGGACTCGATCCGAAGGCCCCCGGTATGGATGCGAGTAAGTGTGCGTTCCTTGCTTTGTTTATTTATGCTTGATTGTCATCACTTCAATCTAACCTTACTCATGACTTACGATTCATTTCAGGCATGAGTTAGAAGCTTTCATCGCTTGTTGGTTATCCATGTACGTGTTTCCCGGCGGGCCAGGAAAAGGTGTCAGTCCGCGACTTTTTAACTTGGCGATTCGTCTTGCTCGTGGAGAACGAGTTGCCTTGGCGCCTTTTTATTTAGGGTCTTTATATCGGCGCTTGGACCTTTATAGTGAGACTTCAGTTCGATCAAAGGGGCGATATATCATCGTATCAAATGTAGATTTGGGATTTCTACACTTGTTTTTCAGCGAACATTACAAAAGATATCCAGGTGTACCTGTTGCAAAACCTGATCCTCCTGAACCTCGAGCTTGGGCTTGGGTTGATAGGAAGCCTTTGGGTTCATTACTTGATATTATAGATGATGCTCATGAGGTCGACTTTCGCCCTTATACAAAGGAATTGGAGGGATATGAGTGGTGCACAACATATTACCCTTCGGGTTCCAAGACCTTAGTGAATCTGATGGAATGTGGTGAGCAGCTTTCTGAAGCTGAAGTAGTATATGTTCTCTGGTGTACACCTCGAGGTTTGCCTGCGCTTCACGATTGGTGTGATTCTTCTACTGAATTCTTGGAGCATAGAGTAATGTTGTACTCACCTCATCGGGTTGCACGTCAGTTTGGGTTTGATCAAGGTGTGCCTCCTATTGTGGCTATCGACACAGATTTCAATAGATGCTGTGAGGCAATTAGTCTTGAGAAACGCCATGAGCTCTATTGTTCTGTCAGACAGATGTTTTTTCCATCTATCAATCGCTCCGGTGTTGCATCAAGTGGATGGTTAACGTATTGGACAGGGTGTCTTGAGGCATTCAAGAAATATACTCTTTCAGCTATAGATGACAGTTTGCCAGAGTCGATCATTTATAAGCATGAGTTCCACTTTCAACTTCCGAAAGATGACAAGAATAACACTTCAGGAAAAGCGGTGATTGGGCGGACCATGCCTCCTGCATCAATCATCAGTCAAATCAAGCGTCCTCGCCTTTGTGAGGTATTAAATCTTGTTACTTAAGCTGTCTATATTATCGTTTCTTTACATACTATTGATATGTTATTAACCATGGTTTCACTCCTTTTTTTTCTTTTCAGGACGAGTTGAGGACAAGCCGAGTCACAAGCCAAAGTGAGGTTAACAAAAATATTTCTGGCGATGGAAACGCCAGCACTTCTGGAATATTTGCTTCATCTAAGTCTTCTTCGCCGAACACTCACCCTTATCCCAATCGATATGGTGTTGGGAAGGTATTGCAAGCAAGAGGTGATAATACATCTGCTGTAGTGATTGATGATGATGATGATGATGATGATGATGAGAGGACATGGCCGGTGAGGAGCAAGCTTCTGACGACTTTGGAAGCGACAGAAGCGATCATGGAAATGAAAGCATACAGGAGGAGGATATTAATGCATATGCAGAAGCGTTGGCTGCAGAGATTCACGGTGAGGGAATTGATGATGTCCCTTGTAATAATGCCTCCGAACCCCCGGCACATCAGGATACTACTCTTCCAAATAATGAAATACCAGAGCAAGTTGGAGGGGAGAACACACACCCGCATGTGATAACTTCGGGGGAGAGTGTTTCGTTTTATGAATTCCTGGTCCCCCCTATTTACTTGGAGTCATTAAAGAGGTTGCATGCACGTGATGGGGATTTTTGGGCAGGATCAATTTGTCCTGGTTCCGAAGTCACAAATGCTATGGTTGTGATGTTAGGTCGGGCGTGTATGCTGCTAGGTAGACCATGGAATTCATTTTCTTCAGCTGACTTGGAGTTATTGGTACAAGCTTTTAATAGTGCTCGTGCCTTGGGGTTTAAAATTGATAGCTTGGAGAGTGTTGCTAGCAAGGCACAAAAGGTATTGCACCATCGACCATTAATCCAACGTTACGAGAGGCTCAAGGCTGAACTTGAGGCGACACAACTCGAATTGGAGAATTCTCTTGAGGGTCTTGATACTGCTTCTATAGCAGAATAGATTATTGCATTAAGTTATGTAACTTCATGAACTTTGTCTTTGTTTTGTTTCATGTTTCATGCACAATATTTCACATGGTGCTACTTTCTCTTAGTTTTGTTCCCTTCACTTGGTATCGTATCATAGTACGATGAACTCGTGCGCTTTACAGAATGTAAGATTCATGTGTAGCGGCACATTATATGTTATGACTTTGCGCGTTTAAATTATTATTTCTTTCGCGAGCAAAGGCTTCTTGATTTCATAAGAATTCTCAAGGGGGTATTACCCACTACTTGATTTCACAAGAATTCATATGCATGTATTATGCCACGCGCTTAGTAAATTTGAACTATTACAAGCTGCATGAATGAATGAACGAATGTCGCGCGTATAGGAGACAAGTCTCTTACCAAGCAGCAGCAACATATAAATATAATGTATAATGAAATTGATCGGTGAAAGAATCATGTGAAAGCAAGCCCATATTATTCAAGTCATCATCATCACTGATCATGCTATTACATGTGAAACTTCTTTACATATTGAAAATTTATAGGAGCCGTAATAGCATCAGTCTTTGGATTGAGGAGCTTGCAATACCCGCTATCATGGACTTCATGTATAATGAAGGGACCTTCCCATTTTGGCGTGAACTTTGGCGCAGGTATACTTCGGCGCACATGCTCGGCTGCACGAAGTACAACATCACCCACTTGAAATGACCTTTTCTTCACCAACCGATCGTAGGCCATACCAAGCTTGTGTTGGTAGTTGATCAAGTTGTTTTTGGCCATATCTCGTCTTTCATCTAAGGCTTCCAAGTCTATTATGCGTAAAGCATCTGGCTCAAGCTCAGCATTGATCGCTAATCGTGCTGAAGGGATCAGAACCTCTATAGGCACGACTGCTTCGGCACCATATACTAACGAAAAAGGTGTTGCTTGTGTTGGTCGCCGCTTTGAAGTCCTGTAAGCCCAAAGTGCTAGGGATAGTTTATCGTGCCATTCTTTATGGTTATCGTGTACCATACGACTCAGAACCTTTAAAAGAGTCTTGTTCGTAGCTTCCGCTTGGCCGTTGCCCTTAGGGTAATAAGGGGTTGACTTTACATGATCAATACCATATGATTCCAACAGTTGTCGAACATGTGAATTGATGAAAGGAGTGCCATTATCTGAAAGGATACGCTTTGGAATCCCGAATCGGCATATAATGTTCTCCTTGATGAAGCTTGCAACTATTGGTCCTGTCGCCTTCTTTAAAGGAATGGCTTCTACCCATTTAGTAAAACATTCAGTTCCAACTAGGATCCAAATACAACCTCTAGATGGCGGGTGAATAGGACCGATTAGATCAAACGCCCAAGTGTGGAAAGGCCATGGTGTTGTTAAGCTGTGAAGTGCAACTGCAGGAGCATGATCACATCTCCATGTTCTTGGCAAGGAACGCACCGCTTAACAAAATTGGAACTATCTGATTCCATGGTTGGCCAATAGTACCCCATGTCTAGTAGCTGATAATACAACTTCCTTGCGCCTTGGTGCTCACCGCATTCTCCAGCATGTACCTCGGTTAATATCTCTTCTGTTTCAGGAGATGTAATGCATCTGAGAGGCTTTCCCATGAATGAGACTCTATACAACTCATCCTCATGCATTAGGTACTTGCGTGCCTTCCTTTTTACTAATCTGGCATCCGTACTATTAGTTGGTAACACGTTATTCTTCAAATAGTCAATGTACGGACGACGCCAATCTCCAGCACTTGCGACAAAATTACATTCTTTTGCATCTGGTAACTCAGAGCACTTAGGACAATGCATTTGCATCTGAGATGCATCCTTAGCCATTGAGGGCCAATAATACCCTGCACGTTGAATGCGACGATACAAAGGGGGTCCTTCTTCCCCACACCAGATTTTATGATACTTGTCTAATTTTAACCGAGCCTGTTTCGCGCAAATGCATCGCGATAGAACGCCCTCCGGTCCTTTAAAGTACAAAGCGCCATTGATACGAATAAAATTCTTCAAGGTTACGATGGAGGCCGCATTGGGTTGCGCTAATTGATTCTTGATACCAACACGCCAATCATCTCCTGTTTCATCATCTTCCTCCAACAATTGCAAGGTTGTGCAAGGAATAGTTTTCTTGATAACTTTGACATCTAGGCTTTCATCTGAAGCATGCATTGGAATCTTAGATGCCAATGTTGCCAATGCATCTGCGTAACGGTTCGTAGATCGTTTGGTATGTTCATACCTTACGACTTCAAACTTCCCAATTAGAGCCTGCACTGCAGCCCTATAAGGCGCAAGTGATGGCTCCTTGAGGGCATATTCACCATTGGTCTGCTTAATGATCAAATTCGAATCGCCACGAATACATAAGTGGTTTGCTCCAGCTTCCAAGGCAAAGACGATCCCGAGTAACAATGCCTCATACTCGGCTTCGTTATTAGTGCAATGAAAGTCAAGTTTGAATGCCAAAGGTATTTCTTGGCCATTAGGTGATGTTAATACAACTCCTGCTCCCCACCCTTGACTTCCTGATGAGCCATCAAATTGAAGTGACCATTCTCCTTCTGTTTCGATCATGAGTGAGTCCTCGTGAAATTCTGCTGGTATAGTATCTGTGATCACATCTTCACTTTCGTTCGGAAAATGAGCCAAGAGATCAGCTAAGGCCTGTGACTTAACAGCTTTAGGAGTCTGTATTGTAATGTCGAACTCTCCAAGAAGCAACAACCATTTTGCAATACGCCCAGACAATGCTGGTCGTGACAATAAATACTTGATAGGATCTGACCGTGTGACAAGGTTAACCTTATGTGCCAGAAAGTAGTGACGTAATTTTTGAGTTGCAAACACCAGCGCGAGACAATGCTTCTCGTAAGCTGGGTATTTGACCTCACTTCCTTGAAGTGAGCGACTCAAATAATAGACCGGGCGTTCTTGGCCGTCTATTTCTTGTGCAAGTAAAGCTCCGATTGATCTGCTGGTAGAAGTGAGATATAATATCATCGGTACTTGCTTCACAGGCATAGTCATGGTATGAGAAGAAGTGAGAATTCCCTTAATTCTTTGAATCGCATCTTCATGGACTTGTTTCCATTCAAATGCAATTCCTTTCTTCATAAGTTGATGTAAGGGATGCGAAATCTCTGCAAGTGCAGGCATGAATCTCCTAATATATGAAACTTTCCCCATGAAAGTTTTCAACTCTTTCAAAGTAGTTGGCGAGGGCATAGACAATATAGCTTGTATTTTTGCAGGATCAACATCAATCCCTTCCTATGGACCACGAATCCAAGGAATTTTCCCGAAGCAACTCCAAAGACACATTTCAAAGGATTCATGCGAAGCTTATACAATCGACATCGTTCAAAAACCTTCCGAAGATGGACCAAGTGGTCCGGTGCATGTTTTGATTTCACGACTATGTCGTCCACGTAATCCTCCATGAAATCATGCATCATATCGTGAAAAATGGCTGTCATTGCCCTTTGATAAGTAGCACCAGCATTCTTGAGTCCAAAGGGCATGACAGTATAATAGAAATTCCCAACAGGCGTTCGAAAGGCAGTACGCTCAGCGTCTCCAATCGCCATCTTGATTTGATTATACCCGCTGAAACCATCCATGAATGAAAATAATTCATGTCCTGCCGTGACATCCACTAAGGTGTCTATATTTGGCAAAGGGAAATCATCTTTAGGACAAGCCTTGTTCAAATCACGAAAATCCACGCAAACCCTTATTTGACCATTCTTTTTTCTAACAGGTACGACATTTGCGAGCCAAGTAGGGTGCTCGATTGGTTTGATAAAGCCTGCATGAAGCAACTTCTCAATTTCATGTTTGATTTGAACCTCAACCTCAGGACGGAAAACTCGTTGTCCTTGCTTAATAGGAGTAGTGCCCGGGGCGATATTTAGTCTGTGCACTACAAGACTAGGATCTAAACCTGGCATCTCATCATATGCCCAAGCAAACACGTCCCTATATTCTCTCAACAAATCAATGAGAGGACTTTTAACATCTTGCAACAAACCTTTGCTGACAAAAATTGGCCGCGGCGACTCTCCTGGTCGCGCTAGATCCAATTCCTCAATTTCTTCATTCTGTGGCTTTATTTGATCTTGCATTTGTTGAGGGGCGGGTTGAATTTCTTGAATCGGTACAGGGTCTGAAGAAGAACAAACTTCCTTAGACCCTGGAAACCGTCATAAGAGATATACTCTTCGCCCATCCTCTCTAACATAACTTTCAACAGCGTCAGCTTGCTTGTTCTTCTTTTTACCTCCTCGACAACCACGCATTTTTCTCTTCTTTTGTTGACCCTCTTGAATTTCTTCCCAAGTGGGTAATGGTACACCTGAAGCTCTAGCAATAGCTGTCTCACCTTCATCCGAGTACTCATTGAAGAAGGTAGATTCAATGAAATTTGCCTCATCGTGCTCGAAGGGATTCTTTGTAGCAGGAATAAATACATCCTTCCCTTTCCAATGTCCTTTGATACATTGATGCATCGTTGATGGCACTAAATTGTGATCGTGCAGCCATTTCCTACCTATCAAGAGGTGGTAGGACACAGGCGCATCAATCATCGTGAAAAGTAACACTACCACGGATAGGCCCAATCTTAAGATCAACATTAACTCTTCCAATGGTCTTTGTTGTAGTATGACTAAAGCCATTAACTGAAATGGGTTGCCTCACCAAACGACGATAGTCAATACCGGCAGCTTCAAATGTAGTCTTAGGCATGATGTTGAGAGAAGAACCAGCGTCAATGAATGTCCTCTTAACTGGATAGCCATTAAGTGTGCCCTCCACATATAATGGTCGATTGTGATTTGGACCGTCTACACACATATCTGCATCAGTGAACAAGATTGCATTTTCATGCGCTCGAGCCATTCTTTTGACTGGCTGCGCTGCACTACACTCGGCATATTGTCCCTCGGAAATTTGCGCGAGCATAGTTGCTGCTGCAAGCCTTGCCTTCTCATCAAAGCCAAGTAGATCAAAGAAATTTCTAAAATTTGAAGTCTTCAAAAGCGCCGCAGCAATGGGTGCACAATCATTTTCCTCAATTACATGTTGTTTTCCTTTTGTGTTACTTGCCTCAGTAAGTGGTGTATCACTGGCCTCGACCATGGCAGGATCATGAATAACGACGTTGACAGCACCACGCTGATTGTTATGGGTTGGAAGTGGATTGTTCCTAACATCATTATTTTCAATAACAAGCTCTCCACTCTGCACTCTTTCGTTGAAAATTCTCTTCAAAGTAAAACAATCCCTAGTAGGATGGCCTACAATCCTGTGGAACCTACAAAACTTGGGATCATTCCTCTCCTCTTGAGTTGGTAAACGCTCTACCCTCGGGAGCTTAAGATTTCCATCTCTCAACCATTGATCGAGCATAGCATGCACTTTTCCCATCGAACAAGGATATGTTGGCACTTCCTTTGTTCTCTCACGTCCAGACTTTTCAACTCTTCGTTTCTTCTCATCTTTGGGATCCTCACTTTGAGTTGCATTCACAGACGGTCCTCTTTTGTTAAAATTCACGCTTCCTCCTCTCTGTCGCATGACAGAATTATTAGTCCTTCGCGCATTCTCAACCAAAGTGGAGAATGAGGCTAAAGAGAGATTTTCCAGGTGTACCGCATATTCGGTGAACATGCCTTGGATGCAAATTTTCACCAGCTCTCTTTCGTCACATATGTCTTGGATGTCTAGTGAACGTTCCCTGAAACGCTCAATATAATCCATCAAGTCTTCCTTGGGCTTCTGGCGAATCCGTCCCATATCAGTCAAGGTCACTCGTTCCTGTGTGGAGAAGAACTTCTCTAGGAACATCTTGCACATAGTTGCCCATGAATCTACTGATCCAGGAGGAAGGTTAACGTACCATGTGTACGCTTTCTCTGTAAGGGACTTAGAAAATTCTTTCAACTTGAGATCATCATCAAATCCGTAAACCTCTAGCGTTTCAATGAACTTCAACAAATGTTCCTTGGCACTTCCTTTCTTACCATTAAATAGCATGAATTTGGGACTCACATAGTCTTGAGGGTATGGCTTAGCAGCAATACGTTGATTGTATGGGAGTTTGAGATCCAATACTCCCACATCAGACTTAGCTTGTATTTCCCTCAAGTACATGTCTAGATCTTCCTTTGTGACGAAAGTAACTTTAGGAGTTGAAGTAGTAACTTCAACTGGTGTAGCAGGAGTGACAGTCTGGAGTGGAGTTGTATTTGGTTGAGCAGCAGGTCCACCAATGACAATCTGTGGTGTAGTCTGTGAGGATGAAGATCCTCCGGGTTGAACATGTACTGTAGGCTGGGAAGTTGAGGGTCCTCCTAGCTGAATTCCAGTGTTCACTACCTGAGGTACAGGCAATTGCGTAACTATAGGCTCCAACGGAGGGGCTTGCTCCCTACTTCCAATAGTGTCATGTTCAGGAGTAGGAAGAGGATCACAGGTCGAGCAACTTGAGGTGCCTGAGAAGCGCGTTGTTGCGCAACAACAACAGGGTTCGACGAAGTCGCACCTTGTTGCGTAGCAGCAATAGCAGCTATTCCAGGCAGGTACTGAGCAAATATTGTCATGAATTGTTGGAATTGTTTTGCAGACTCTTGCATTGATTGATTGACTTGTTTGGTATTTTCTTGCACAGCACGCAAGATCGTAGCATTGTCTATTTGAGCACCAGCAGGTTGGTTCACATCCTCAAGTGCTGGCATGTCATGTTCAGTAGCCTCGGGATCAACATTAAGTTCTTGAGTTGTACCCTCAGTGGGATCGGTAGGTCTCTTCCTTGGAGGTGCCATCACACAAGTGTTGATTTCCCTGTCCCCAGTGGAGTCGCCAAAAATGTGTGGGTATGAATCCGGATGCAACGATCACGTGCGTGTCGCGTGACTATCGCGCTACGCGTGACCTAGGGAAACAACACGTGATAGGATGATCAAGAGAGAATCGTGTAGGGAGGAGGAGTAAGCAATCTCAATAGGCTCTAACACACGTGTGACAGGTAAGGGAGCTAAATAGCATCAACCTCACTGAGTACTATGGATTCGTGTATGTTCTTGAGTAAATTAAGTGTTTGATTCACCAAGACGGAAATCCGGCAGCACGACGGCGTTTGTCCAAGATTTCACCTTGTCCAAATGAGGTAAGGACTAAGGTATTTATAGAGAATCCAGCTGTCGATGTCGTCCGTCGGATGCGACAGACGACCAACGGCTAGGATGAGTCCCTCTCATTATGGATATGGTTGTGGGCTCCCTTATGGACCCAGGCCCATTGAGGCCTTCATAGTAATGTGTGTGAGCCAATTTGAGAAAGGTTGGAATTGGGCAGGCCAATTCCAACGGGCCCTACTCCAAGCCTTCCATGCCAAAACTCCCATGATCATCCCAATTGGATTGGGCCTAACTCTTTAAGCCCTGTCACATTAGCCCAAAAAGTTAAATCCAAATAATAATTAGGCTCAAGGCCTTTGTAATCAGATTTGTACATCTACAGCTACTATGTATTTTCTCTGTTTCCTCTTCTATCCAAAATAGCTAAAAGATGCCCTAGTTGTCAACACAAGGATTATTTATAGGACAAATGAAGGAGGGCTTTCGCCTGATTATAGGTCGGCTCAAGGCTGACAGCTTTGGTGGTGACGTAGAGAGTAGGCCAGCTCAAGGCTAGTGGGGTTGACTCCATCATGGCTGGTGTAGAAGTGGGTAAGGTTGGCGGCTTTTAAACCTTCACTTGGTCAGTGTTCATTGTTCACATCTTCTTAGTTGCACAAAACTCCACTCAATTGCTTATATTTGCACTTTAAGTCCTCAAATATCTAAAATATCATAATAAGCATAATTAAGTGTCATTTCCTTATGATTTATATAAAATCAATAATATTTTAGTATGATTCATTCAATAAAAAGTGAGTGTAATGAGCCCTTATCAAAGAACGTGTTGGCAACATATCAACAAAAAGGTTACCATAGTTTTTAAACCAAAGATTGGGAGAAATATAGAGGTATTTGTGGATGACAAGTTAGTTAGAAGTCATAGGACGAATGTCTACCTTATCAATCTAAGAGGAATTTTTTATCGATTGAGGTACTATAAAATGAAGCTTAACCCCAGGATGTGTGTGTTTAGGTTAGCCTTGAGGAAGTTCCTTGGATATCTTCTTACCTAATGAGGCATCGAAGCAATCATTGACAGGATGCATTGTACTTAACATGCCATCACCAAGGCAGATTAAGGATGTCTAGAGGCTTAAAGAAAGAATTGCCTCTCTCAACAAGTTTGTGTTTAAAAGTGTTGACCGCTACATGGAGTTCTTCAAGATACCATAGAACTTCTCCAATTTTGAGTTGACAAAGTAATGTGAGGCCACTTTCAATAAAATGTCGAAGTACCTAATCAATTTGCCCATCCTATCTGATCTTATCCCTAGGGAGGACCTATATTGATACCTCTTGGTTAGTGAACATGTGTTCTTGTTAGTCCTTGTCTGGGTGGAAGAGAGCATTGATCGATATACTACATCAGTCACGTCCTTCAAGTACTTGAGACAAGATGCATCAAAGTGAAGTTTAGCTTGTTGAACTTAGTTGGATGGACCCTATCACCAACTACCTCGAGCTGGGTACCGTCCTTGCTGACCATGATGACGCTACGAAGTTGTTGTATAAAGGTATTAATTACACCATACTTGATGGCTTGTTGTGAATGTGAGGCCATAGCGTTTCTCTACTTAGGTGGTTATACCATGATGAAGGCTTGAGAGTATTAGAAGAGCTATACACAAGGAAATGTAACAAAGATTATATGCAAAAGTTATATACGATTGAAATTATTAGATATAAATAAATTTTTTTATTTCTAAAATAATATATCAATTAAAGATAAAAAAGTAAATGAATTAATAAATAACATTCTTATAATTTTAAAATAATATATCAATTAAGAAAAGTCAAATATTATTTTTAGTAAATTAATTAGTAAATAAGATGCTAAACTCTATTAAAATTAAAGTATAGACCCTGAAATGCAATCAAAATAAAGGACAAAATTGGAAATGTAAAAAATAACCATCATTAACTTTTTCATTAATTGAAAATAGTAAATTAAAACTAAATTTAAAAAAATCATCAAATCATTAAAGATTAAAATTTAGTTATTAAATTACCAGAACTCAGCACTTTGTGTGCATTAAGTATTTGATGCAAATCCATGCACATGACATAAAAATTTGTTTTGTTTTACATTATAGAATAAATCACAAAGAAAATATTGCAAAAGGAAAGAAATCCGAAGAAATGAATTATTAGAGAATTCAAATCTTTTTATGTTTAGACAATAATAGAAAAAAAATGATAGAATATATATTATTATAAAAGATAAAATGAAATATAATAGTAAGCTAGTTATATGCTAATAAAAAATAATAAATAATTTAAACAAGAAGCATATAATAGCGATTTAAAAAATTTCTCTCCTTCTTTCCTTAGTTTTTCCATTTTAAGGAACAAAAACTGATGGAATTCGAAAAAGAATATTACATCTTTTTTTTTTTTTTTTCCATTCACAACGAGAAATTTAATCCTCTCATTTTTTTTCTTCTTCCAATTATTTCCTCTCAATACAAAAACAGTGAAAAAGAACAAATAATGGAGTGAATTCTGACCACATGAATAGTAAAGTAACAACAAACGGCATACGGAGCGGGAAAATAAAGGTGATGAATAGGGTTGTAACTGTATGCGTGGACTATGGAGAATTGCATTTCTCGTAAAAGATGTTATATTTATTTAGTAGGGGTACATATGACATACAGATATTTTTAAGTAAATTATTTATTAAAAAATAAATATAAATAAAAATATTTTTTTATTTATCAATAGATTAAATAAATTAAATATATAAAAAAATATAAATAAAATACATATATAAATTAAATATAAATACACATAAAAAAATGACTTTCAAAATTACCATAAGTTTATAAACGATGTGAATGGGTTTGTGTGGATTATCGGATTTGTATCTGTATCGGATCTGTATTAGTAACTTATCAATATAATATTAGTATAGATTCAATTTTATTAATTTATAAATAAAAATATTATTTTTTTTATTAATATTTTATTTATATCGATTGATATTATAATATTACCAAATCAATTTACCTAAATATAGAACGGCTAAAAAAAAAAATTGTACCTAAATATACTCATACAAGAGGAATGCAGACCACGTGTACTAATACGAAGGCATCAAGAGAGAGGGACCATATGTGTCTCCTCTGCAGACAAGCCTTACCGTATTTAATTTTTATGGAATATCAAGAGAAAGAAAAAGGGAATAATAGCATTATACAGGGATAGGATATAGGGCTGCTGTAGGCTGTAGATGTGGTGGGGTCCATCTAAACTTCTGATTTGCTGCTACGTCGGAAGAGACCAGACCGTAATAATAACCTTCTTGATAACATTTTTGGACTTTGTACGCCCTGGTCGTCGCCGTATCCATCTATTCTAAGCGCCAGATGCAGGCCTCTGCCGTCATATGTCCCATGTGAGTTCGCTTTCTTAGGTTGAAGGATATGTTGCGGAATTAGCATACACGTTGCTTAGCCTCCATCGTATTTTGAATCCTTTATCCAGGACTTTATAGAATTCAGTGGCCAAAAGAGACTATTCTCCCAGTCGCATGTTCTTATGCAGTATTTTTATTTAAATATGATACTTTTAAAGTATTTAGCATAGTGCTGTAAATAAATCAAAATCAAGAACATATCATATTAAGTTCGAGTTCGACTTCGATTCGAAATTTTAAAACTTAAGCTTGGCTTGAATTAGACAAAATTTGAGTTTTTAAACTTGAGTTCAACACAAAATAACATTACATAATCTCAAGGTTGACTCGATTAAGCTTGTTTAAGTTTGATTTATTATACAAATATTTTTTTAGTCCTAATTAAAATTATATCAATACTTAAACTCGATTCAAATTTGATTAGCTTTTATACTTGATTCGAGTTCGATAGAGCTCAATTAGGCTAATAAGATAATCGAATTAAACATAAAAAGTGCAAGCTCGCTTGATAAATTATTAGAATAGCTTATATCTGAGCCCAACTCAACTATTTTCGAATCAAACTTGAATAAAAATAAAAAAAAAAGCTGAAGTAATTTATAAACTAACTTGATTCATTTGCACCCTTGACCAATCGCTAAAATATGGTACTTTTGAAGTATCAACTTTCTAGATGTAGTATATTGTCCAATATGCTATTATATCATCCAAATGTGATATTTTTTTAGTATTAATGTTTTTTAATATGATTTTTATAACGTCCTAAATTAAAGGTATTACAACTCGTCATATATTATTTTCTTGATAAGAATACGCTAAGGCTATTAAAACTCTAAACCACCAATTATAAACATATATTTTCAAACCTCTTTAAAATAAGGATACTTTGGAAACATCATAAAAGCTAAAACTTCTTGCATAAACCAAAGCCAACCTATTATAACTAAAATCATATAAAAAGTCTTTACAAAAATCTCATAACCTCAAAATAACTTTTAAAAACGACTTCTCATGGATTTCAAACTCCTAATAGCTATCCAAAGACGATTTAGATATTTGCAAGATAGTCAGGTCTGCTAACGTCCTCCACGAAGTCCACACATATATCGAATCCACATAAATCATAAACTATATCATACTCATCTGTACCTGAAAAATAAAAGAATGAGCAAAAACACCCAGTACGCCATACCACAAACAAATACGCATGAATAAGCAATATACAAAAGTAGCATACAACCTTAAAACTAATGCAACATACACAGGTTATTGTCTTTGATTAGCCAACAACCAACACAGTTTCGAATCCGAAATAATTCATGACCTCGATTTACAATCTTTATATAAAAATAGTTTATCTATATATATTGATACCGGGTACTCCCTATACATCGTTGCGTTCTGCCATATGGACCGGAACAACTCCTAATCTATCAGAATTATTTCCAATTGTAACTTCACTAGGGATGTCGCCGCACAAGGATCATCAAGGCACCTCGTTAGTATCACACTCTACGTGGTCTTTGCTAACCAAAACCAAACACAAGCAACACACTTTTCAATTATAATCTGGATAGAATTAAGTCAAATTATTTTTCTAATCCTACAAGCATAAACAGTAAACAAGGTAAGGTCGTACCTGATTCGCTTCCAAAACCCCAATAGCAACAAATCCTCTTAAGAAGATTATAAATCCTAATTTCACCAGAATCCTGTTCATATGCCGATCATGAACATATATCAAATCAAAATTCGATTTCACATTCACAAATAAACCCTCACCCTAAAATCCACAATCTAAAACATAAAATTTAGAACATTAGATCCACACACCTATCTTGTAGGATCATCAGACAACGAAACCCCAAAAACACATATTTCTCCAAAACTCCTCCAAACCCTAAAATTCTCAATCCACAAAATTCAAACAAATTTTAGAAAAAGAAATAATTTTTATATCTCCACTAGGATAAAAGATTTACTTACCTAAGATTTTGATTCTTGATCCTCTTTGATTATATAACACAAAACTCCAACAAGACTTAGGTTTTTTCTCCCAAAGCTTTATTCCCTTCAACCAAACGATTATTTTAGGAAAGATAATACTTTTAGACCATCAAAAGGGAATATAGAAAGATCAATTACCTATTCTTGGTTCTTCTTTCTCCTTGATGCAAGATTATAGGTTGAGAGGATGTCTTAGGGTTTTCTAAAGCAGGTGAGAGTTTTTGAAGAGGAAGGAATGGGGCTAGGTGTGACAAAACATTCATATATATATATATATTAAGGTTGACCATAATGCCCTCTTATTTTATATCAAATTACACATTTACTCTTCTTTATAATTTATTTATATACTTTAGGAATCGGGATCAAACCAAATCTTAACCAAAAGAGATTGAGAGGAAAATCTTACTTAGAATTGCCTTAGATTGAGCTATGAAAAGGGAAGAAGGTTGTGGTCTATTTGGGAAACTTAATAAAATAGGAAACTACATATAAATTCGTATGTTGTAAGTTGGTGGGATAGGTCGGTAGCTTAAGTGGATAAGCCGACAGCCTAAAATAAAAGTTGGTTGCCTTGAAAACATAAACGACGGACATTGCAGAAGATATGCCGACAACTTAGCTTCAACATTGATGGCGTAAATGTCCAACGCCGGCGGCCTTCAGCCAGCCTAAAGTTGCTCCACATCTCCTTCGCGAACAACCCTCGTTTAATCAATTTCATTTTGTTAAATGACAAAATTACCCGATTAAATGTCATTATATTACCATATTACCCTTCACTGTGATTTATTTATTTGTATATTGTAATTTTTTTTTATTGTAATGTGATATTTTTAAGATCGTATTATATCTCCTTTTAATAGATAAATGTAACAACATCCCTTCTAAACCCTATTTATTTTCTTGACGAATGTGCGAGGATATTACTGGCATAATCATAACCAAAATATGGGGAAAGTGATGAATCAAGTATCGATACTTTCAACTTTTAGCAATTTAGTATCTCATTTTAGATTTTGGCAAAATAGTATTTATACTTTTAAAGTAGGTTTAGTGTTTTCATTAAATAATGTTTGATAGACATTTATTTTTATAACGAGATAACGATGAACATGTGGCCAAAAAATAGCAAAATCTAAAGATGTTGCAATAAATTGCCAAAAATTATGAGTACAGGCACTTGTAAGGGTGAGCGGGAACCCTATCGTATAGAGTACCTATCCAGATCTTACTCGATCGATAGGGTTCGGGTGGGTATTAAGGATCACAGGATAGGGTATGGGTATTGTCACGCCTCTGAGGGTACCTTAAACGTGGTAGTTCGTTGCACATAATATTAAAGGTAATGAATGACAACCTTAGTCATGCAAGAGTTTTGATATCATGTGCAAGACGTGCTTCCAAGATAGTAGGAGACTCAAAGGGATATTGCATTTAAGCAGATAATAAAGCATGCAAGAACTTATAAAGGTAAATATGTAATTATCATTAAGATAAAAGTTTCTTACAACTTCTTAGGGGCATTCCCCCATTCTAAAAGCCTTGATCAAACTAAGCCATATACATGAATATAACATAAATCTACTATAAATATTTTTCTTAGAAGTCTACATCCAAAACTAAATATATAAACTTCTTTCCAAAAACTCCCGGTAGTTTTGGCTCATACCTGACAAAAGGGGCTTCTTGGTGCCAACCACAAGTAATCATACTGCAATAAAAAGCTATAGGGGTATAAGCAAATCTAGCTTAGTGAGATAACTCCCATCTTCAAAACATTTTCATAAAACATAAAAGTATTTAAACAATCATATGAGAATGCATCAATCACATGGGCAAACAAAATACACACGATTAATCGGAAACCATGTGTAACATGGATTTTATGCCCTCCATGTCGGGAGTTGGGTGGTTACCAGCCCATACAACCACCAATATTTGCAAACTTATCGGCTCCTACTTGCTCTGTAGACTTTCCGGCTCCTATTAGCCAATGTAGATTTTCTGGCTCCTACTAGCCACCACTACGACTCCTCGTTTCCCCACACAAAGAATAGTAGCGAAAAATAAATGTGACTCACAATATATTATGCATGAATTGATTTTAATATAGGTTTGTTCAATTATTGTCGAGTTCAAGTTAACGATGACCAAAACAATATTCATTATACCATTGCAAGAAAACATAAATTATTCATCAATTTATCTTTTGATATTCTTAGCTTTTATTCAACAACTATATCAATCAATCATGAATCCAAATCACACAACATTTATTCATTTATATTTTTCCTTAGTCTCTAGTGCTACTACTTACAAGCACAAACAAGGAAATGTAATTAATAAGGGTTTAACTCACTCCATGATGATCGCTCCTAGTCGAAGTAATCTTCCAGGAAGGTGATATCGGTTCCTTCTTCACCTAAACAAGATGAAATACCCAAAATGAGTCTTTCGTTGAATTTCTATTTTGAAGATTCTAAATCTATCTTGAATTCGCGGTAAAATCGGATATGAAGAAAGTTCCAACTTAAAATGGCCATAACTTGCTCATTTTAACTTGGAATTTCGCATATTATATGTCGTTTTCTACCTACCCGAAAAGATCTATTCATTTCTAAGATTGTCTTTACTAGAAAAGGTCGTTTGGGTCTCGGATTAGAAGGGTACGGATTTAATACGAAAATTCCATCCTTGAAAAACAAAAAGTTCTAATCTTTCCTTTACTAAGGCTTATTTAAGTAAAACTCAAATATATATATTTTTGAAAAGAATTCCTTATGTACATAAATAGACTCATAATTTATGCATGAAGCTATAGGTGTTATCTTATTTAATTTACTTCCTTAAAACAACATTTTCTATTGTTTTGGAAATTTGGATTTGTTAGACTTTGCTTTATATGGGTGAAGTAACTTATAAATTTTTGGATGATTAAAATCTAATATACTATAGTTTGATTCTTAAGTTTATCAAAAGTGAGTTGAAAAATATAGTTTGGTCTTTTGAGGTTATCTACTAAATTTATTTCTAGGATTTGAAAAAAAATAGAGTTTCCAAAAGTTTTCTTTAGTAGTACTTGGTGAGTTTATTATTTAAAAATTCATTTTTCTTGTAAATTGATTTTTCTTGAAAACTTATTTAGCTTTTGGTTTTAGAAAGTTGATAAAAATAGTACCAAGTTATTATTTATATGTCAAGACTTTATTTGAAAAGGAGATATTTTTACACTTTAATAGTTTGAAATTTCATGATGAGTCTATATAAACTTTTTAAAAGAGATTTATTTGAAAATATTTTTCTAGGTATTTAGAAAAAACTTTGATCACATTTTATTCTTTCATTAAAAAGATTCATTTTCCTATTTGGACAACAACTTGTTAGCCATGCATGGATATGATCATGTAGTTTATAAAAGCTAAAAATTATCATAAGATAAGGTAATGAAGAACATGAGAAATAAATAAGCATAATAATAATTGTCAAGTATTGGGAGCCTTAACTTCTTCAAGGCTTCCCGAGACTAAGATTAGACTAGTCCCAAAAGAAAAAGAAAATTGTTTTGACTTGATGAGGACAAGTCTAAGACTAGAAAGACTAATCTTAAAACAACTTGAAAGTAAATAAATTACAAGGAAAGTAAATAAATTGCAATAACAAATGAGCTTATATGCTCTAAAAAATATATATAATTACATAGATATATTTAGTTAGATATAATAAAACTAGGGGTGTTCATGGTTCGATTAACCGGTCCTTGGCCCTATTCTTTTTATCCTAACCATAATAATCGGATTTTCAATATCCTGATCATAAACCGATCCATTATGAATGGTTAACCGCCTTAACAGTTAACTCTTTTTTTTCGGTTAATTTTTTTCGGTTTTCGGTTTTAACCGTTTAACATAATGGTTATACAAATTTTGCATTTAACCATATTTTTCAATATGTCTATAAAAAAATTAGAGTATTTTTTTTGTATAATTATATTAAAAACTATAAATTAAGAATGTAAGACATGTAAAATAGTTGTTAATATATATTGGTACCATCAAAATAAACATAATAATAGCCTTTTACTCATGTGTTCTTATCAACCTTAATCAATCGAGCTCAATAAAAAATCTCAATCAAACACCACCATTCCAATTTTCAAACATATATGCATTTGTTTCTTCTTATTTGAATCATTTATTTTTAACATAATTCACATTGATAACACTAAAAAAATAATTATATGTGTATATTATAAATTATATATATTTATAATTATGGATCGGTTAACCGAATCCATCGGTTTCTAGAATCTAAAAACGAAAACCGAAAAAATTAAAAATGCTAATCCTAAACCGAAACCGATGGACCGGTTAACCATTTTTTTCGGATTGGTTTTCCGGTTTTGGTTTGGTTATCCCAACATTCGGTTCTTTTGCACACCCCTAATGAAACAACATAAAGGAAAACAGTTTCATGAACAAAAACAAAGTATGAACATATTCTTATTTTCTTAACCTCTATGGGTTTAGAAAACACACACTAAGGTCATACTAAGTAAATAAACATATAGAAGGCTTTAAACTATTACCTATAGAAGAAGTAGAAACTAGAGAAAACTTGAGAGAGTATTTGGAGAGATTTTGAGAGAGTAATTTTAGTAGATGAAAGGTATGAAGGAAATGGAAGGAAGATGTGGTATTTATAGGAAAAAGTGGAGGAAAATTTGTGTTAATTAAATAATTGAACAATGAAACAAATTGAGGAGAGAGGGGGTGATGGCCAACGCAAGAGAGTGTAAGGGAGAGAGAAATTTATTTTTTTGTATTTTTGTTAATGAAAAGTAAGATATGAGAGATGTGAATTTGTATTGGAAATGAGAATTGTAAAAAAATAGAGGTATGGTTGTAAGAAAAAATGGAGATAGATAAATAGTGTAGAATAGTATTGAATAGTGAAATGCAAAGTAGACAAGACAAATAAAGTACTAATAGTAAGAAAATACGCGTATAATTACGATATCTGATATTTTTAGTTACCAAAAAATTATAAAATTGATATTTTTGAAAACCTTATATTTTTACTAGTCTAACGGTATATTCAAAATATTTTTACTATTCCGAGTCCTGAGACACGCTTTTCAAAAACTGTATCCAATCGGGATTAAAACGAATCGCAGTTTAACTAATATGATATTTTTAAGCTTTCTCATATTATTTCGAACTATTTTACATACTAATCTCTCACTTACTCACTTAGGGTTACAAACATAGGATTGCCGGATTTGAACGATTGAGTCTGACTAGGGTTTTGTTGACTTTAGAATTTCTGGTTGACCTTTTAATTAGGGTTTAAGCTTAATCGATCGTACAACTTTAGGGGTTTACATGTATAAATTTTTTGAAACTTGTTTCATAGGATAGGGTATGAGTATGAGGTCTTCAAACCCTATACTTATCTTGGAACCTATACTATACTGCACAAGATACAGGTTCTAGAGTATTATGTATCCACCTTATTAAATATCACATAATAATATTAATATAGAATAAATAATGATATTCCATATTTTATGGTGCAACTACTTATATTCAAGATTATTACTTGTATGCTACATTTCAAAAAGTTTTATTATAGAAAGATTTATACTATTTTATTTTAGACTGACTTGTTATTTTTATTTTAATTATGGTTGTATGTTCTTACTTGAACTCCCAAATTATATAGAGATATAAGTTCATATTATAATACTAATTAATATATAATAGTTCAAAAGTTTTTAATTTTGGAATTTTGTGCGAGTTTTACAATTTTATTAATATCACATAAATAAGTTCCATAAGTATTTGTTGTAGGTTTCAACTTTAATACATAGATAGATTCTATATATTAAAGCTTGTGATTTTAACAAATTACTTTTTAAATTTCTTTCTACATATTGTTTATATTGAATATATGAAAATAAGATGGTGTTGCATATTATATGAAAACATATTAAAAACTATATACTTGATGTTTTAAAAAGAAAAAAAATATAGAGATTTTGTAAAAAAAAAAAAAAATACAGGTTTCATAGGATACCCTGTACCATATAGATTTTTCTAAGTACAGGGCATGGGATTGGTACAAGAAGCCACATGGTAGGTTCCGGATATGAAATTCAATACCTTGTACCTTACAAGGTAAGGTATAGGTAATGCTTCATATCCTACACACTCTGTACCCGCTCATCCCTATGCACTTGGTCTATTATTATATTGTCATTAAAGTAAACGTTCATTAATTATTATTTAATAGAAACACTGAATCACATAAAGTAAAAGCATTAATTTGACAAAATATAAAAATGAAACACTTAATTGTAAAAAACTAAGAGTATAGACACTTATTTGTCATTATCCCCTAGAAAGATGTATATTTGCCCTTGTCTTAAAAGTAAAAATGGAGAATCTTTTTAAATGCACACAATTTTAGGATAAAAACCATAATAGCAAAGGGCTTATAGAAGAATGTACACTTGTTTAAACTTTATTTAAGGAAAATTGTAAATATATCTTCTTATAATTGCCTCATATGTACTTTATCGTTTTATTTTTTAAATTGTATGTTTAAATTTTCAAAATTTTTAAAAACTTGCATTGGCACTATTAAATTAGTAAAAATGCTTACTCTTGAAAGATTAGAGATAAAAAACGCACGATTTAAAAAATAAAAGGGGCAAAATGTGCATTGAGCAAATATAAAGGGTGTTAGCATTTTTTTATATTTTTAAAAATCCTAAAATTTTATTCTACAAACTTAGTTAAATAAGTTTGAATTTGTTTGCTTTAATAATGTATTAGATAATATCTCTATTATTAAGAGTAATGGGATAATTTCAATATCTTATAAATTTTTCCATTATAATCTTCATAATTAACAAAAAAATTGAAATTTATAATTATGACGATGATAGAAATTACAATAAATGGGATGCATGAAGTTTATTTAAGGGTTATTGTAATGATATGTATATACTTGTAAATATATAAGTGGTTTATTTAATTAATTATTTATCATTTCTTATGCATCCATGTCCTATCTACAACATATAGTCGTAACTGGTTAAAAAAAATAAAAGGTAAGTTTACTTTCCTATTAACTTAGTAAAGCTTATGACTTTATTGTACTATTGTGATTTTCTATTGAATATTTCCATGAGAGTATGAAACACGATAAAGTAAAAAAAAAAAAAAAAATCATAAGTTAAATTTAGCCTCATACATTTGTCATCATCTAGTAAATTTGGCTATTGATATAATCTACAATATTAGATAATATAGAGAAAATTGATATATAAAGCCAACAATTATTAACAAAAACATATATTTCAAAAAATAGATATGAAAAAACACTATGTATAAATAGCGTGATAATTTGCAAATACACCCCCTTATATTGCTTCATATGCACTTGGCTATCTTATCTTTGAATCATACACAAAAAGTCCTAAATCCTTCAAAAATACGCATTTTAATACTTTAAGTTTGGTGTTTAATTGAATGATTTCAAAGATAAGGGGGTAGAATACATATGAAGCAAATATAAGGGAATGTATATACAATTTACTCTTCAAAAAATAGATAAGCATGTCTAACAATAAATTACTCTCAATATATATAGAGAATGTAATTATCCTTGAATTGAGATAGTTATAACAAAATGTGAACATTTGCAAGTAAAATTTATTTTTAGTTCAATCTCTTTAAAATGTAAAATTTTCTAATAACATATTAAAGAAAACTTACACCTTGTTCATAATTATCTCATAAATTATATCAAAAGAAAACGAAAGACAAAAATGAAAACCGAAAAATTATACGATATAGATAAGGTGAAGATATTACAGTATTAAAAAGATATAATTACTTATAGAAAATTAATTTTTAGTTTAAATTATGTACTTTGAGTAGTAGTTTTTAAGGAATTGGTGGAGATATACACATACTCTGGTTAAAGCTAGGATTCTTGTCATTTAAAAAGTATCAAGCATGAGTTTGAGTCAACATTTTTATTAAGTTTGAAATTTAGGTTTGAACTTGCTTTGGTGATGTGGACGGGATCGCGAACAAGTACTTGAATGTCTTGAAGTTGTCAAAGAAGCAACGGAAGAAGACCAAGCTGTAGGAGACTGACCGGCTTGCCGATTTAATTTATTATGACGTTTCTGTTTCATTTATTTTGATATTCTATTTCATGTATTTTACCGTTTCCATTTCGTTTATTTTAGGGGACTTAAAGGTCGTATTCAAGCCATATAAATGACATTGTAACCCTTTGACAGATTATTATAACTTAGATATTTGAAATTCCTTATTGAGAAATTCTCTCATAAAGTTTGCATTATTATTACAAAATTGATCTTTGAACGCTTTATGCTGCGTCAGGGGCATCAGAGCGAGGATGGCTACCTACAGCGATAGCGGTGCTCTTCGTGACGGTGTTCAAGAGGGTGGAGCCTCTCACGAGGACGAGGCGTTGCAACATTGGAGCGATGACTAGAGCAACGGATGTATCACAGATTCCAGCGTTTCGAGGAACATCTTGATGAGATTGTGGATCGTTTGGTTGCTTTGCAAATTGATGCAAACAAGAGACCAGGATGACAATAGAAGACTAGGACGATGTAGCTCATGGGGAACCTATTGATAGACCAAATCCTGCCCATAGACAACTTTCTATGATGAAAATTCTTGAAGAGAGTAATGTAAAACCACCTCAGTTTGCTCGCAATCCACCATACGGTGGTCGAAGATGGAATGATTATGATGATAGAGATACTGAAAATTTTTGACATCAACGATATGTCATGTACAGAAGAGATGGTTATGATGATCGAAATGGTGGAGACTTTCGATTGAAAGTTGACATCCCATATTTTAATGGAAATCTTGGAATTGAAGAGTTTTTAGATTGGGTTGCTGATGTGGATCGGTTCTTTGATTATACAGAGACTCCTTCTGAAATAAAGTCAGGTTAGTGGCATGTCGATTAAAGGAAATGGTGTAAACTCTTGAAATTTTCATAATTCTTATAAAATAATCCAAGAGGTCTAATACTTAAAACCAAAACCGTGAAAATCAACCCAAGTTAAAGCTAAAATTCAAAATAAGGTCAAACACGAGAATTCTTAATCTTAAGAAAACGAGAACCATCAAAACAAAATAGAAAATCTAACTATCAGTTGAAATCAAACAAATCATCTATCATATTCCTAACACGCAAATCAAGATGATATATCCAAATAACGTTTGACAAAGAATTACTAAGATTTTAAATCCTTCGGTGAATTTTAGAATCAAAAGTTTCAATTTTCATAAAAAGTCCAAAACTAAGTCAACCCTTAACCCTAGACTCGGTTAAACGATCCCGAGAGCTGAAAAATATTAAATAATCACAAATAAAATGAAATAAACCATAGACGTTGAACAAAAAATTATAATATGGACAAAACCCCAAAATCTTATAATCATACGAATAACTCAACAAAACTGGAAGTCAAACTAGAATCCTAAAAGTCAACAAAGCTTACAACAAACCATAGTGTTTAAGATTCGGCAATCCCGTGCTCTTAAACCCTAAATAATGAAATGGAAATAATTATTAATAATAGTTCGTAATAATATAGGAAAGCTTAAAAATATCATATTCGCAAATTTCTAGTGTCTTTCGGATCCGAATAAGATCAGTTTTCAAAAACCGTGCCCTGGTACACAGGATGGAAAAAATATTCCATTAATACTAATAGATTCATAAAAATATAAGGAATCTAAAAATATTAATTTTAGAATTTTTTGGTAGCTAAAAATTACAGATATCGCATTTATACGCGTATTTTTATTACTACCCGTATTTTATTTATCTAGTCTACTATTCATAGTACTTTTTTACTATTCATTACTATTCATCTATCTCTATTTTTTCTTACTACCTATTCTTACAACCAACATACCTATTTCTTACAATTTTCTTTTATCATAAAAATTCTACACCACATATTACTAAACTTCTCTTACACTTTTCTTCTAAAATTAATTTTCAATCACTTTTCTCTCTCTTTTCCTTACAATTTCCATCCACCCCCCTCTCTCTTCACTCTCATTTAATTTCTTTTTCAATTAATTTAATCACATTTAATTTTCACTCCAAAATTCTATAAATACCCAATTTCTCCTTCATTCTTTCACATGACTCATTTTACTATAAAAACTCTCCCAAAATCTCTCCACAAACCCTTTCTCTAAAATTTTCTCTCTATCAAGACTCCCTTAAACCAATTCTTCACAAAAATCCTTCTTTATACACAAACTGTCTACTACATATCACTAACAACATAATCACATATTCATCTTCTACTTCCTACCACATAAACACTTTAGGTAAAACTCCTATTCCTATTTATTTATCCATGTCATACAACTTAACATGACTATGGTATTGTTTTGAAACTCATATGAGTAGTAAAAGTAACAACATGTTAATGTTTTGTTCTTGTACATGAAATTCAAATTTTATTATGTTGTTATTAAGCTCATATATATGTTGATTATTAATGATATTAATGTGGTTATTATGCTAATTTCTTATTCATATCTAACTAAATATATTTATGTATCTATATATATTCTTTAGAGCATATAAGCTCACTTGTTATTTATTTAATTTCATGCTTTGCAATTTATTTATTTCATGCTATTTTAAGGCTAGTTTTTCTAGTCTTAGACTTGTCCATATCAAGTCAAAACAACCTTTTCTTTCTTTTCTTTATTCTTTTTGGGACTAGTCTATTCTTAGTCCTGGGATGCCTATATAAAGTTAAGGCTCTCAATACTTGACCGAGTTACCTTGATGCAGCTAACGTTCTCGATATCTGATATATTTATTGTATTGCTTATTATTATATGCTTCTAGTATCTTACTCATATTCTTATTATTTTACATGCTCATAATATATACATCTACGTAATGATATTGTGTCAACTAAATTTAAAAGTAGAATTTTATTTTATTAAAGAAACTTGAAACTAAATTTTCTATTATGTGACTTATCATTAAATAATGAAATTATTATCAACAACATAGAAATAGAGTAATACAAGTTTTCTCAAATAACAAATATACCTTAACCAATGAAATATAAGAAATAAACACTTTCTTTTTATAACATGGTAACCTAAGTTTTAGAAAAATAATTTTTTAGTATTCAAAGTTTTCACAAAAAGCTTAAGATTAAACTCTTTTTAACTTCATAACAAAACCAAGAAGCAAAGTTGTTTTCAAAGTTAAGATAAATAACTCATAAAGTAATAAACCTACTTAGGAAAATAACAATTTTCAAGTTTCTAAAGAAGGAACTTATTTTCAAAGAATATAAATATGATAAGATCTAAAATAAAAGGATTTTATCAATAAGTAGAATTCTTTTCAAGTATAATTTGTAGATGAAATAAAAAACCAAGTTTTAAAAAACAAAAACTTATATTTTGAGCAAGAAATATAAGAAAAAAAGACTCATTTTCTAAAACCATTCTAAATGTAAATTTATAAATAAGTTATCAATAACTTAATAAACTTTTGATAACTTTGATCTATTATCACTAGAAGTAGAAATTACAAAAGTCTAAAGTTAAAGGAAAATTTACTTGTTTTGGAAAAAGGAATGAGGAAAATAAAATAAGAATATACTCATTTATAATAACCTAGTAAAATATAAAGTTTCTTCAAAATACTTGAAAAGAAATTTGTTAAGTTATGTTTTAACACTTCAGAATGAATTGTTTTATGAAATAAATTGTTGAGACACTACCATCAGAATTTTTACATATAAAGTGAGCTTATCTATATACTCAAAAGATTTATCAATCATATATATATATATATATCTATAATTTTTTTACTAAAGGATTTTTGAATGAAGTTGAGTCAGAAAATTGTTTCGCAAAATCAAGAAAAATATTAATTTTGAATCTACACCATATGGTTTCGAAATCCAAACGACCTTATATGACAAAAATAGTCATAGAAATGGATATATCTTTTCGAATAGGTAGAAAACGACATATTATATGTGAAATTCTAAGTTAAAATGAGCAAGTTATGACCATTTTAAATTGGAATTTCATTCTATGCGATTTTGACGAACATAGTGAAATAGAAATAGAAGTTTAAGTATAATTTCTATGAAATACTCATCCCAGGTATTTCTTTTATCTAGGTGACGAAGAATACGAGATTATCCTTCTTGAGGATTGCTACGATTAAGAAAATTACGAAATAGACGAGTGAGTTATTCCTTTTAATTTCATGATAATTAAGGAAGAACTTATAAGTGGACTTAGCTTAAGCCTCAAAGTCAATGAGTTCAAACCATTGGTTAACCCGAGTAGAAAGAAGGATAAAAAGACATCAGATATCTAATGTTGGAAATGCAACGAGGGACATCAACCAAGACAATGTCCCAAGCTACAACATAAGTGTTACTATTGCGGAAGCTGAACTACAAAGTCCAGAGATGTCCAAGGAAAACCACCACCATTTGCCTGATCTGTAAGGAACCAGGACATATTGCTAAGTAGTGCTTTAAAAAGAAAGATGTGGATAACACTAAGAATGGAAATGACGGCAGGAATGGGAGATACTTGGTAATACCCCCACAAGGAGTACGTGTGTACAACCTATAAAAATAATGGGTTTACGAGGAAGCCAATCACAAAGGGATATAATTCACCACCCTGAAAGAGGACGATAGTCATGGGTGCAATTCAATATCAGGTTACCATCATACCCTTAGATGTTAGATTTCCTTTTTACACTGCTAGAACCAAAGAAACAGTTTGCTAGTAAAGACCATAGATTACATAATCATCACCATCTAATACAAAATGGATAGATATAAAATCGTCAAAAATTTAACACATATCAACAGTAGAAATCAAATCAAATGCCATCTACCCTGGACACACCTAAAACAAAGTACATCAAAAGCTTAAAAATTTATAATTACCATCTAAAGGCTAGAACCATTGGTGATAAAATCTCAACATATAATTTCAAAACTTTTTTCCAAAAATGATGAAACATCTTGATGTCAAATCTTGTCAAGATGATCACGTAAATGATAAAACAACAATATCCTTAAGAATGGAATTAGTATGAACATTGCGTATTTTATATGTGCATGTCATATATATACTCACATAAGAATGAAAAAACGAATTCACAACCTTCCTTTGTTGAGTGAATGTGCCAGTGTCGTGTCATGATGAGTCGTCGATCCAGAGTCGAGTCAAGTTAAGTGTCGAGTCGTCAGTCATCTGTCGTCTTGGTTGAGTTTGAAACTCTTTAAGAAGGTCAAGTAAAGTGAAGGTTAAAAGTTGCTAAAACCAAATCTTATCTATTTTATATATGCTATATTGCATAGAATATTAAATGCATAGAACTAACAAAATTTCCAATGCCACCGACTAGGAATAAACGAGAAACAGAAATTACGAAAGAAGAGATACTAAAACAACGATAAACTTCCAAACCCTTTTCGTGGATGTGAAACTAAAGAAAGGTACCAAATATATGGAGATAAAGAAACAACATAATGTAATCATAATACCGTCTTAAATAGACTTAACAAATAAAAGTACGATGAAATCCCATATATCAAGAATGCTAATGAAATACGACATAAAATTTCTCATCAAGTTTTACAAGTCTATGTATGCGTAACAAGTTTTGAGGACAAAACTTTCTTTAAGGTGGGTAGGTTGTAAACTCTTGAAATTTTTATAATTTTTATAAAATAATCCTAGAAGTCTAATAACAAAAATCAAAGCTGTGAAAATCAACCCAAGTTAAAACCAAAATTCTAAATAAGGTCAAACACGAGAATTCTTAATCTTGAGAAAAAAAGAACCTTAAAAACAAAATAGAAAATCTAACTATCGGTTGAAATCAAACAAATTATCTATCAAATTCCTAACACACAAATCAAGACGATATATCCAAATAATGCTCGACAACGAAATACTAAGGTCTTAAATCCTTCGGTGAATTTTAGAATCAAAAGTTTTAATTTTCATCAAAAGTCAAAACTGAGTCAACCCTTAACCCTAGACTCGGTTAAACGATCCCGAGAACTGAAAAATATCAAATAATCACAAATAAAATGAAATAAACCATAGTTGTTGAACAAAAAATTATAATACGGACAAAAACTCAAAGTCTCATAATCATACGAATAACTCAACAAAATCGGAAGTTAAACCGAAACCCTAAAAGTTAACAAAACTTACAATAAACCCTAGCGTTTAAGATTCGGCAATCCCGCACTCTTAAACCCTATACAAGAAATGGAAATAATTGTTGATTATAGTTCGTAATAATATAGGAAAGCTTAAAAATATCATATTCGCAAATTTCTAATGCCCTTCGGATCCGAACGAGATCACTTTTCAAAAATAGTGCCCTGGTACATCGGATGGAAAAAATATTCCATTGATACCAATAGAGTCGTAAAAATATAAGGAATCCAAAAATATCAGTTTTAGAATTTTTTGGTAGGTAAAAATTACATATATCGCATTTATACGTGTATTTTTATTACTACCGGTATTTTATTTGTCTAGTCTACTATTCATAGTGCTTTTTTACAATTCATTACTATCCATCTATCTCTACTTTTTCTTACTACCTATCCTTACAACCTACATACCTATTTCTTATAATTTTCTTTTCCCATAAAAATTCTACACCACATATTACTAAACTTCTCTTACACTTTTCTTCTAAAATTAATTTTTAATCACTTTTCTCTCTCTTTCCCTTACAATTGCCGTCCACCCCTCTCTCTCTTCACTCTCATTTAATTTCTTTTTCAATTAATTTAATTATATCTAATTTTCACTCTAAAATTCTATAAATACCTCATTCCTTTTTCATTCTTTCACACAACTCATTTTACTATCAAAACTCTCTCAAAATCTCTCCACAAACCCTCTCTCCAAAATTTCTCTCCACCGAAACTCTCTTAAACCAATTCTTCACAAAAATCCTTCTTTATACACAAACTATCTACCACATATCACTAACAATATAATCCCATATTCATCTTTTACTTCCTACCACATAAACACTTTAGGTACAACTCTTATTTCTATTTATTTACCCATGTCATGTAACTTAACATGACTATGGTGTTGTTTTGAAACTCATATGAGTAGTAAAAACAACATGTTCATGTTTTGTTCTTGTAAATAAAATTCAAATTTTATTATGTTGTTATTATGTTCTTATATATACTGATTATTAATCATATTATTGTTGCTATTATGCTAATTTATTATTCATATCTAACTAAATATATTTATGCATCTATATATATTTTTTAGAGTATATAAGCTCACTTGTTATTTATTCAATTTCATGCTTTGCAATTTATTTATTTCATGCTATTTTAAGACTAGTCTTTCTGGTCTTAGACTTGTCTATATCAAGTCAAAATAACCTTTTCTTTCTTTTCTTTATTCTTTTTGGGACTAGTCTATTCTTTATCCTAGGATGCCATAATAAAGCCAAGGCTCCTAATACTTGACCGGGTTACCTTAATGAAGCTAAGGTTCCCGATATTTGATATTTTTATTGTCTTGCTTATTATTATTTGCTTCTAGTATCTTACTCATATTCTTATTATTTTACATGCTCATAATACATGTATCTACGTAATGATATTGTCTCAACTAAATTTAAAAGTAAAATTTTATTTTATTAAAGGAACTTGAAATTAAATTTTCTATTATATGACTTATCATTAAATAATGAAGTTATTATCAACAACATAGAAATGAAGTAATACGAGTTTTCTCAAAGTTTTCTCAAATAACAAAGGTAGCTTTACCAAGGAAATATAAGAAATAAACACTTTCTTTTTATAATTTGGTAACCTAAGTTTTCGAAAAAATTTATTAGTATTCAAAGTTTTTACAAAAAGCTCAAAATTAAAGTCTTTTTAACTCCATAACAAAATCAAGAAGCAAACTAGTTTTCAAAGTTAAGATAAAATTAACCCATAAAGTAATAAACCCACTTCGGAAAAAGCTATAAACCCACTTTGGAAAATAACGATTTTCAAGTTTTTAAAGAAGGAACTTATTTTCAAAGAATATAAATATGATAAGATCTATAACAAAAGGATTTTATCAATAAGGAGGATTCTTTTCAAGCATAATTTATAGAGGAAATAAAAGACCAGGTTTTAAAAAACAAAAACTTATATTTTGAGCAAGAAATATAAGAAGAAAAGACTCATTTTCTAAAACCATTCTAAATGTAAATTTATAAATAAGTTATCAACAACTTAATAAACTTTTGATAATTTTAATCTGTTATCACTAGAAGTAGAAATTATAAAAGTCCAAAGTTAAAGGAAAATTTACTTGTTTCAGAAAAAGGAATGAGGAAAATAAAATAAGAATATAATCATTTATAATAACCTAGTAAAATATAAAGTTTCTTCAAAATACTTGAAAAGAAATTTGTCAAGTTAAGTTTTAACACTTCAGAATGAATTGTTTTATGAAATAAATTGTTGAGACACTACCATTAGAATTTTTGCATATAAAGTGAGCTTATCTATATACTCAAAGGATTTATCAATCATATATATATATATATATAAATATATTATAATTTTTTTACTAAAGGATTTTTGAATGAAGTTGAGTCAGAAAATTGTTTCACAAAATCAGAAAAATATTCATTTTGAATCTACACCATACGGTTTCGAAATCCAAACGACCTTATATGACAAAAATAGTCATAGAAATGGATAGATATTTTCGAATAGGTAGAAAACGGTATATTATATATGAAATTCTGAGTTAAAATGAGCAAGTTATGGCCATTTTAAATGAGAATTTTATTCTTTGCGATTTTGATGAATATGGTCAAATAGAATTAGAAGTTTAAGTATAATTTCTACGAAATACTCATATCGGGTATTTCTTTTGTCTAGGTTACGAAGGATACGATATTACCTTTCTTGAGGATTGCTACGACTAAGAAAATTGCGAAATGGACGAGTGAGTTATTCCTCTTAATTTCATTATCTTGCTAGTGCTTGTAAAGTAGTGGCATTAGTATACTAAGGAAAGATAAAAAATGGATATGTATGGGGAATTCGGGAATATGTATATATGTGATTCTATGCTTATGTGTGAAATGAGAATTAAGAATATCGCAACTTCAAATTACCTGTTTAGGTGTTTTATTTACTTACTTGTATGAATGCTTATTGTTTGCTAAATTGATTGATCGCTCCCCCTAGTAAACCTTAATAAGGTTTGGCTTAAGAAAAATAAAACGATCACGCATAGCATCCATCGAGTCACATTTCTTTCGGAAGGCTGCTACTCCTATGCATAGAATTGGATTGGCTATTATCATGCTGGGACACGAGTAATGTTCTTTTCTAAAGAATCTAAATCGCTCGGGGAATGAGACTCTAGGTTCGGAGCATAGCCAACCGAACGTTTTAGGTGGGGACCTGGGGACTAGCAGTGGAAGGTCGAGGATCTTCAATAACAATTCCCTAACCTTTGATACGGAGGGGCAAATCCATTATATATATGGTTTTTAGATAACTATATATATTTGTGAAATCACGTGATTGTTCCATTGTATGCATAGCATATGTGTGAAAATTTAAATGAACTTGTTTGAAACCATGGTGCGAATGAATATGAATACCTCACTAAGCTAGTTGTAAGCTTAAACCCCATAGATTTTGTTGAAACAGGTATACTCGTAGCTTAAATCGAAGATCATGACATTAAGGAAGTCATGGAAGAATGTTAAACTTTTATGAAGGCAATGGGAACATAGGATGAAGTTACTTTGTAAGGTTCCTTATATGTAATGTATGCTATGTTAGTTTTTAGAAATTTCTAAGAAGTGTATTTATTTTGACTTGAAGACAATATAGGGATATACCCCTAATAATTGTAATTTACCATGTTTATGTTTTATGATAAGTATTCTCTTTGCATTATTACTTAATCATTATCAATGTAAATTGCACCACACCGTTGCGTTCCTTTGGTTGTGATGTATGCCTTGTACATAATATGGAAACCTTTGGGTGACTGAGGTAGTCATTCTTAAGCTTTAATATTGTCTACGGTGGACTACCACGTTTAGAGTATCCTTCAGGGCGTGACAATTGGCTTCTGCATGGTGGGAGCGGATTCAATATAAGCGAGAACGAGAAGGAAAAGGTTCGGTTCGCACTTGGTTCTGGATGAAGTATTTAATGAAATCGGAATTCCTACTGCCTGATTATGAGCATATTTTGTTTCAACAGTATCAGAGGTGCCAGCAAGGAAATAAATCTGTCAATGGGTTTATTGCTGAATTTATGAGGTTAGTAGAAAGAAATAATCTTATAGAATTTGAAGGTTAGCAAGTGGCTTGGTATTTGGAAGGATTGAAACCAGCCTTGCGGGATAGAATTAGGGTCCAGCTAATTCGCACCTTGAGTGAGGCGAAGAATCTGGCACTAAAGGCTGAATTGATGCAACAAGAGTATGGAAATAGAAATTATGGGGGATATAGATCTACTGCATGGTCAAAGGAGAAGGACACAAAGGTAGAGGACCAAAAAAATCGTTGATTCAATGTAAAGAACAAATCCCCATAGGATAAAGTTACAGGAAAACGTCCTATGAATGAGGGACATGATATAGAGGGCAAGAAGATAGATAACACTTATGTGAAACCCATGGTGGGGAAGTGCTTTCATTATGGTCAACTGAGGCATAGATCGAATGAATGTCCTAAGAGGAAGACCGTTAATATTGTAGAAAAAGAAGAGGGTGATGAAGGCATCTGTTGTGAAGCCGATGGAGATGATGGGGAGGAATATGATGAAGAAGAAGAGGGAGTGTAATTTGTTCGAAGGTTGATGCTGACACCAAAGTCTGAAGATCATACCTAGCGCCACCAATTGGTCAGAACTAGATGTACTATTGATGATAAGGTGTTTGGTGTGATTGTTGATAGTAGTAGTTGTGAAAATATAATAGGAAAGAAGACAGTTCAAAAATTGAGATTGCCTATGGAGAAATATCCAAATCCCTATACTTTGGGATGGATTAAATCAGCCGCTGGAAAAATTGAAGTGACGGAACACTGCAAGGTTCCATTCTCCATAGATAAGTATAATGATGTTGTGTATTGTGACATAGTTGATATGGATGTGTGCCACCTCCCATTTGGTAGGCCTTGGCAATATGGTGTTGATGCACAACATTCAGGAAAGAGTAATGTGTATAAAAAAGAAAGGGAAGAAGTCAAATATACTTTGCTAGCATTGATAGACGAGACTTCTTTACTAGATAAGAGTATGTTTTTGTTTGTGGTGAAGAATTTTGGGGCTGAGATGAAAGAAACTAGGCAAGTGCATGCCTTAATTGTGAAATTGGTTCTTATGAATGATGTTGAGTTGCAGGTGGAGGAGCAACCTGAATTAGTTCACCCTTTGCTATAGGAATTCAAGGAATTGATGCCAGATGACACACCAGCTGGGTTGCCACCATTGAGGGATATTTAACACCAAATAGACCTTATTCCTGGAGCCAACCTTCCTAATCTTCCACATTATAGGATTGACCTAAAAGAGAGTGAGATTCTTAAAGAGAAGGTTGAGGAGTTATTGAAAAAGGGTATGATGCAAGAGAGTTTGAGTCCATGTGCAGTGCCTGCTTTGTTGATACCCAAGAAAGATGGGAGTTGGAGAATATGTGTGGATACCAGGGCTATAAACAGGATCACTGTGGGATACAAATTTCCAATACCACAATTGGATGGCATGCTTGATAGGCTACATGGGGCTAAATGGTTTTGCAAAATAGATCTGAAGAATGGATACCCTCAAATTAGAATCCGGCTGGGTGACGAATAGAAGACCGCCTTTAAGATGAAGGAGGGTTTATATGAGTGGTTAATCATGCCATTCAGGTTATCCAATGCTCCCAGCACGTTCATGTGTCTAATGCATAAGGTATTAAAACCTTTTATGGGTGAATTTGTAGTGGTGCATTTTGATGATATTTTGATCTGTAACACATGTGAAGATGAACACTTGTTGTATTTGAAGAGTGTACTGACAGCCCTGTAGGAGAATAAATTATATATTAATCTTAAGAAGTGTAGTTTCATGAGAAATAAGTTGCTTTTTCTAGGTTATGTTGTTTCGGCTGATGATGTCCGGGTTGATGAAACAAAGGTGCAGGCAATCAGAGAGTGGTCTACTCCTAAAAATGTCTCTAAGTTGCGAAGCTTTCATGGCTTAGCGACTTTCTATCGCAAGTTTATCAGGAATTTTAGCACTATTGCTGCACCTATGATAGAGTGTCTGAAGAAAGGGAAGTTCCTGTGGACTGAAGAAGCAGCTTCTAGTTTTGCAATCTTAAAAGAAAAATTGAGTACAATACCAATACTTGCTCTCCGAGACTTTGAGAAGTTGTTTGAAGTGGATTGTGATGCCAGTGGAGTGGGCATAGGAGTGGTTCTATCTCAGGCGAAGAGGCCAACTGCATTTTTTAGTAAGAAACTTAGTGATGCCAGACGAAAATGGAGCACTTATGATAAAGAGTTTTGCTCTTAAAACCTGGGACCATTACTTGATTGGAAAGGAATTTGTGTTATTTTTAGATCATGAAGCTCTAAAGTATATGAATAGTCAAAAGAGGATAAGTACTGACATGCATGTGAGATGGTGTCAATTTCTATAGAAGTTTCCATTCAGATTAAGACACAAATCTGGAGCTCAGAATAAAGTTGTAGATGCTTTAAGCAGGCGAGCTTCTTTGTTGATGACTTTGAGCCAGGATATTTTGGGGTTTGAGCAGCTTAAAGATGAATATGCCCAAGATGAGGATTTTTCTAACATATGGCATTAGGTATCAAATAATCATTATGTTTTTGGTTTTTATTTATCTAATGGTTATTTTATGCATGAGAATCAATTATGTCTGCCAAGAACTTCACTGGGAGAGAAGGTTGCATGGGGGTAGATTTTCTGGTCATTTAGGGCGTGATAAAATTTTGGCAGCAGTGAGGGAGAGGTTTTATTAGCCACAACTTAGACGAGATGTGAGCAAATTTGTAGAGAAGTGTTATGTTTGTCACATATCAAAGGGGCATTCCAAAAATACTGGTCTATACATGCCTTTACTAGTGCCTGAACACATTTGGGAAGATTTGTCCATGGATTTTGTGTTGGGATTGCCGCGTACACGAGAGGATTTGATTCTGTTTTTGTAATTGTTGACTGGTTTTCCAAAATGTCACACTTCATTCGTTGTAGAAAAACTACTGATGCGGTTGGTGTGGCTAGATTGTTCTTCAAGGAAATTGTTCGTTTACATGGAGTTCCTAAGACCATCACTTCAGATTAGGATAGTAGATTTCTGAGTCATTTTTGGAGAACATTGTGGAAGCTATTTGATTCATTTTTACAATTTAGTAGCATAGCTTATCTACAAATTGATGGTCAGACGGAAGCGGTCAATCGAACTTTGGGAAATCTGGTTGCAGTTTTTATGGTGATAAACCGAAGCAATGGGACATCATCCTTCCTTAGGCTGAGTTTGCCTATAATAGTGCTGTTCAGAGTGCTACAGGAAGATATCATTTTTCAGTTGTCTACACTAAGATACCACAACATACTCTTGATTTATTTAAATTGCCTAAAGGAGAGAGTATAAATATTCCAGCAAAGCGTATGGCGGAGCAAGTGGTAGATGTTCAGAAAGAGGTAAAACAAAGGTTGGAAGAAGCCAATCAACGCTATAAACAAGCTGTTGATAAACATCGAAGGCGTGAAATATTTCAAGAGGGTGATCAGGTTATGGTTTCTTGTGCAAGGAGAGATTTCCCGTAGGAACCTACAACAAGCTTAAACCAAACAAGTATGGTCCTTATACAGTGCTGCACCGCATAAATGATAATGCATACATAGTGGATTTTCCTAATAGTTGGGGTATTTCCAAAACATTCAATGTGGTAGATTTATCAAAGTTTCATGATTTTGGAGATGTTCTTTATCCGGACCTATCCAACAACTCGAGGACGAGTCTTGTTCAAGTGGAGGAGACTGATGTGGATGGGATCGCGAACAAGTACTTGGATGGCTTAGAGTTATCGAAGAAGCAACGAATGAAGACTAAGTTGTAGGAGACGAACCAGCTGGTCGATTTAATTTATTTTGACGTTTTTGTTTCATTTATTTTAGGGGACTTAAATGTTGTATTCAAACCATATAAATGGCATTGTAACCCTTTGTACAGATTATTATTAACTTTTGATATTTAAAATTCCTTATTGAGAAATTCTCTCATAAAGTTTGTACTGTTATTGCAAATTTTGATCTTTGAACGCTTTATGCAGCATCATTTGGCTTGTCTAGATAAGCAATTTTTTTTAATTACGAGTTTGGCTTGTCTAAAAATCCCCAAGTCGAGCTAAGTTTAAATCAAGTCAAACTCAAATAATTTAGGAGCAACTTGGCTTAAATAAGCCTTAAAATAAAAACTAAAGTTAAATCTAGAATGGTAAATATGCAAAATAAATTAATATATAAATAAAACATATGATAAAGTACAATAACAAAGAATTGAAAATTCTTTACAACTTTTCCATATTTTGATTTTGTCCAACCTAAAAAACAATAGATAAAAGGAGCAAAAGATATACATACATATATGCAGAACATTTAGAAATTAATTTTTAGCTTTAGTTATATATTTATGTATAATATATTACATATATAAAACATATATGCCTATTACGAGTTGATTCATAAGTTTGCTTGTGAGCTTATTCATGAATATCAGTAAGCTTGTTTGAGAGTATAGATAAGTCTATTTTCAAGTTGGATCGTGAGTCTAAAGTAGAAATCGAGCTTGGTTGAGTCAAGTTGGACTTGTTTAGATAAACTTTTTATTTAAAAATATTTTATAATTTTTTTTTTGCCATTAAAATAGTTTATAGTTTAAATATCATTAAATTAAAACAGAAATCGTTAATGCCAATGTATTGCATACAAGATGGGAGAAAAAATAAATTAATTGCATATCTTATCTAGCTGAACAGAAAAGGCTTATGTGCTTGCCTGCTTATATTTGGGCAGTCGACGAACTTTATCATCTTTTAGTATACCCATGCTTTATATGCCACTTGTCGCCTTGTGTGCGTTTGTTCCTTCCAACTTTTTCACATGCCCATATTCGCTCTGGTCCAAACATGCTTGCCTAGATTTACTAGGCTGAGCTTAGATCCTTTGGATTAAGCCATGTGGTCCATTTTGAATCAAGCAACAATGGCTCTACGGTTGTGCAAAGTTGCTGATCAGCCAACCATACCGGGTAAAACTGAATTGAAATTTTGACTTTTTTGTAAAATGGTTTAGTTTATAGTTCGATTTAATAAAAAGTAAATGATTCATAATTTTATATAAAAACCTAAACTGAATTCAAACGAAATTATTTTATATATTTGAAAAAATAACAAAAACTCAAATATATTGTTTATTATTTCGATTATTTTATGGAAAACTTTAATTATTATTTTTAATTATTGATTTAGATATGAATTATTCATAAGAATGAAATTACATTGATCATATTATGTTTTAATTATTGTTGTGTATCTATAAATAAATTAATTTTTAGGTTTTAAACTCTAGTGTTTTGAACAATTTTTTTTAATACTTTGTTTCACTTATTAGTCCACTTCTATAATCTAGTTACTTTTTAGTTTATATGATTGATAATGTGTTGATTAGTAGTACAACAAATTAAATTTTGTGTCTTCTATTAAGATAGTATATTACGATTTTATTGAGTTTAATATCATTATAGTTTAGGATAATTTAAAAAAAAAAGAACTCGTATATAATTATAGTTTTATTATGGGTGATATGAATAATTGAAGTTTCTCGATAGAATATATTTTTTTTGTTTTAAAAATAAAAATATTGTTTGAATTGCAAAGTGAACCATATAGAGCCGTTTTCTTCTGGTTCGAATAAATTATAAATTGAATTATAGTATTATGTTTCAATGTAAAAGAAAAACAAAACTGTAGGTTTGGTTTGGTTTGAGAAGCAAATGGACTGAGTAGCACCATGCCTACCCATGGGTAGCTCTCGGAGTAAACATCTACACTTTCGAATGGGAACTAGCCGGTCTGGATTGTGAAAAATTCAAGAAGCAAACCTAACTTAGTCTAGATAGGATGGCTCCTTAACAGTGGAGCCGCTGGTGTAAGGGCTGGTTCTACGCTCAAACAAGCCCTTGAACAAATTTTTTTTTTCAATTGTATAACAAAATAAAATAAAAGAATATATTTCATGTAGAATTTTAAACTCAAAATAAAAATTTGACCCAAAAATATTAGTGTTAGCCCATTTTTATGAGGAATTATCAATAATGTGTATTTATTTATATACTCCCTTTTTCGTTGTAATAATAATGACCGGGGACTACAATATACTTTAGGAGTTTTAAATAAGGTTATAAAAGGAAAAAAAAAATAGTCGTGCATTATTCATTTATTTTATTTTAATAGAATTCTATATAAAGCAAAATATATATGTTTTCAAAGTGTAGTTATTTCATATTTTGTTATCAACCACGTATTAAATATTTGTTATATTTCTTTTAATCTTTAATTAAATATATTTAATTCCTGAACTATTAGACTCGTTGATTCTATGGCTCAAGTTGGACAAATTGGTCTAAACTTATGCGTTCACAACCGCTTCAGACCTAGGCATCCAGGGCGGGTGGGGTCTTTGATTCGGCGGAGCGAGTCACTGTTGAGACCTGCGCCATCGGATGCCTATCTCTACTTTACCATAGCAAGCAACATATCTATGTTATTAATGCTATTCCACCATAAAATCCGATTCAACAGTGTTTCCCATGTATGACAATACGCATACTGTATTTGGTTCTCTCTGATGTGAAAATAAAATATTCTTATTAATTATTTAAATTGACTCAAATCAAATTTGATATAAATATAAATACTTTCATGATTTACTGAAACTAAAGAGGAGATGATTGAAGTTTGACAGAAATATTGATAGAATTTAGAGGTGGGTACGGATTGATTATTTTTTCATTGAAAACCAAACCAAGAGAAAATTTATATTTTGGTTTTTTATTAGTCACGAACTAAATTATTAGATAATGATTTGGATTTTGAATTTAACCTTATTTGTAACTTAGCAATGTTATATAACATGCAATCTCCTTGTAAAAATATTAAATTTATTTAATAATAAGTATTAAATCATATAAAAGGTAATGAATAAAGTCCATAGTAAGACGACTAAAAAATTTCAAATATTTATTAAAACTAAATTTAATAAATTTTGGTATATGACATGTATTTTCAGTAAAACTCTTTATATAATATATAAATTATGGTATAAAATTTGAATAATAATATATTTTAACAAATATAAACTTAAAAAATAAATTTAAGAATGTTGTCATAATATTAAAAAAAATATAAGTTACAAGTAAATCAATACTATATTTTTCTAAAAAAGATTGATTTGGTTTATGGATAGGCTCAATTTATCTCTCTAGATTAATTATAAAAATTTATGGATTGGTTCTATTTGGAATTTTTTTGAACCAAAACCATATTTTTCGATTTGGTTTTATTCGATTTACGAATTGATTTAATTTGATTTGATTTGATTTCTGAATTACTTTAATTTGGTTTTTTTTCCTACCCCTAATAGGACTTCGATCTACTTATCCTTATAATTCAAGGGATTCTATACTTTCTCTTTACCAAAGTTCAGAAGTTAACTTTGGCATCATGTGACGAATGTATGAACAGAAATAAGCCAGGAGACTTGCTACTTTATTTGTCATTATATAGTGCAGTTTTGAGACTTAAGTTGATTTCATAACATAAACAACCTTATTATCTTTCGGTAGTATTTTCGTAACCCGAAAAAAAAAACAAGAAAGCCATGCCAAATATGTTGAAAAACCTAGATATATATGACTTTTATATGGCCAAATATACGTACATAACGTAACTTCTGTCGGAAAACAATAAAAAAGGCATTGTCGGTATATTATTCATAAAAATGCCCAACGATTGTTACTGCTGAAAAGAACTGAAATCATTTTTTTTTCGGCTGCTTCTATTAATTATATATTAATTTAAGATAACTTACCTCCTACCTGGTCGGATTATGAAATAGCTAAAATTAAAATACGATTCACATGACTTTGACATGAATCATTAATTTTGCATTAACCTATGATCGAAAGTATATAAATATGTTATGTGTGTTGGACCAAATTAATACAATAAATGGACGTGACTTCCACAAATGGGCACACACATACACTAGATAATCGTGTGGTGTGGTTGGTTCCTTTACTTTAAATACGGGAAGTTGAAAGTCTTGTCTATAGTGCCTATATATAAAGATCTATTTAGTTAGCTTTTTTTTTTTATAGATATAAGTATATATTTTTAATTTTTTTAATAAATTATTTATCAAGAGATAGATATAGATAAAAAAAATGATAATTCTCATAAAAAAATAAAATAAATAAAATATAAATACAAATTAAATATATTTATATGTATCATTTTGATACAGATAAAAATAAAAATCTAACCATTCAAACAGATGCATTTGTTCCATGTGGAGCGGTCCAAGCACGTAGTGCCGTTGAGCTGCTGAATTATTATTTCTTCTTTCAAGTCATTTTCTGTTAAATTTGTTGCAATTCAGCCCTCTGTCTAGTTGATGGGATGTATATCTGTCGAGTTTTATGATATCGTAATGAGTGAGGCCCCATCGGGCCTTGGCATGGATTTTTACGTTATCGGTCTCATTTGTTGATATGCATTTGAACTTTTCAAAATCTTTTGCAGAGATTTTTAGGAATTAAGGTTTATTTATTTTTTTTAATCCTTTTAGATTTTTTATTTTATTTTATTAAATATTATGTAAAAGAATATGAGACTCTCAAAACTTAATAAGATATGAAAAATCTTATTTAAATAGTCGATAAAATAGTAGGTTTCTTAAAATACTTTAATGCTTAGGCGTCCTCACTTCCATTGTCTACGTGATACTCCATGTCTAGATATATACATTGTTTGAGCAGCAACGAGGGCATTTGCTAGAATACATGAAATTACTAAATTAGTTCTTCGTTTTTGTTTTTTGCTTTTTTTGATCAATATTGAGGTAGTTAGTTATGTATAAACAATAATTTGAATATTTAGAAGTTTATATATCTTTTGATTTAAATTAAAAATAAAACACTATGTCCTAAACTTTGATTAACTAATTTTGATTATTTCATATCTTTTATGTAGTAAAAATTCAACATCAATTCAGTCTTTTACATAAATATATACTAATAATTACATTTTTAGGTCAATTAATGTTTTGATTGAGGACTTTGTTAACATGTTTAATATGGATAAATTGGGAGATCCCATCGACTTAGGAAAATGACTACAATTCTAATAGTTTGTTCTGTTACAATTAGATAAAGAGTTGGGCATCTAGACATGATAAGATCGCAGATATATGTTGCTTAAATTATCCAATAAGTTACCCATGATTCCCATGCACTCATGGCTTTCAAACATGAGATAGAATAGAGGGATCTCCAAATGTGGATTAGGTTTCTCTCTGGGAAGTGTGAAAAAATGCCATGTGGTAGGCTTATAGGATAAACTCCTTCTTTTAAGGATATGCAGAAGAGGGAGTTGGATGTGGAAACAAATGGCAGAGAGATGCGTTAAGTGGCCTTTGCTGAACCCGTGGCTGCAAGTGATAAAAGGATAGGGATTGACTTTTCCTTTATGAGTGGGTCATAAATGGAAAAATAATGGAGTGAACCCAACTTTATATGGCTCTTAAGTATGGCAATTGAACTCTCTGAACTTGTATCGGATGACTTCTTAAATATTTTTAAAATTCAGATGCATATACATTTATATAATTTTATGTGGAAGTAAAATGTTGTGGCACATGATGTAAACTAGTATATATACATATAAAGGCCATATTTATGTGGCTTGTTATATTCTGTAATGTTATGACAAACGACCAACATATGTAAAATCTTCTAAGAACATGAATACGAATTTGATGAATTTTGATAACTCAAATTCTTTTAATTAAACCATTAGATCATAGCCTCATTTTTTTTCTTTATGTAAATTTAACTTAAATATTTTGGCTTGTGTGGCGTTAATTAGAGGCAATTTTTTTTCTTTTTTCTTTTTTATTTCTACATTTGGAATAGAAGCAGCCAATTTTGATAGCATAGCCAAGGGTGGGGAAATCAAAACGTGGCAAACTACATAAGGAAACAAGTGGCAATTGTTGCCACATGAGATCATTGCATTACCAATATACGAGGGGTTACAAGTGATCAATCACATGCAATGATCATTCCATTGATTTAATTATGTCAAGCAATTCTGATAGAGTAAAGATATCTATGCAAAGCTCGCCAATGTTTCAAATGTCTCAAATAAGGAGGGGGAAAGAGGGTTTTTTATTTATAATATCTATTATTGCATCAATTTGAGATAGATGGACAAGATGAGTTATTGCTTAGAATTTTTGGATTGATTTGTAATGACTCACAATCTAGATTGAATCTTCCTTTTCTTTATATAACTCATGAGCTTTGGACTTAGAGGTGTGCTTAATTAAGCCCATTTAATGTATAAAATGAGTCATCTTCAATTTTTAATATGAAAGAAGTTTACCTCTTTTTAAAATAATTCTTTAACTTATTACACTTTCTGAAGGCTTATAGGGAGCTTAATGGAGCTTCAAAGCATCTTTTGAGTTTTACTTTTTGCTTCTAACACCATTGAGCAATTCTGAGTATGTGAAATATGGCCCCTTGATCTTTGCAATAAGCTTATCAAATTAAATCTCTTTAAAATATATCTAACTAAGCCTAATTACTTATTTTGCTTGTTGAAAAATTGGTCAATGGCTTTAAACAAAGCTAAAAGTCCAATTATTGAAATAGCCATGTACAATACTAATACTACCTAACCTTAAAAATCTTCATCTTCTTTCATTGGTTTTGTGAATACACAAAAACTTGTCTCTTATCACTTTCTCTCCCCCCTTTCTTTTCCAATACAACTCTTATTTATTTATTTCTAATGTTTTAATATATTGATAATTTATTGCTATTAAAGATATTGTAAATTACAAAAATTTTAATTAATCATCTTTAATTGTACGAAAGGTTAATTATTTTCATAATTAACTTTGTTAGATATAATATTTTGTGAAGATATTTTAGGTATGGTATATGTAATATAAAGAAAAATAATTTATAATGAAGGGCAATAGTGTTATTTGATATAAAATAAGAAGGTTTTATGGTCCACCATAATATATAATTGTATGTTTTATCAAATGACAAACGCGCAATTAAAGACGAAAAGACACAGGAGAAAGGCTGCCTTGAACGCCGACGGTTTTGGCTTCAAAGCCGCCGGCCTTGACCTTGATCACCACCGGCCTTTAGCCTGCCATCATGGCCTAAAAATAATGTTAGGAGCTTTATGCTGCCAGCTTTTCTCCCCAGGACGCCAGCTTTTCCTATGTGGAAAATTAAGAATTTTTCCTTATTTTCTATATAACCTAGACTTCCTCTTACTCTGAAACCATTTCAAATCATATGTTTCTCTCCAAAACATCTCTATAGGTGATCTTAGCATCAAGGGAGATCTAGAATAAAGATCAAGGTAAGATAATTTTCTCCAATTCTTTAGAGATTTAAAGGGAATAATCTTACCTTGAAGTGTTCCTTTAGATTTTGAAAGGAGTTTTGAAGAAAAACACTAGGTCTTGTTGGAGAATTCAGTATTCTGCAATCAATGATGAACAAGAATCAAAGAATAGATAAGTGTTTCTTCTCAATGGTTTTGGTGATTTAAAAAGTGAAATCCTTTCTTATTTTCCTTATCTTTCGATGGGAGTTCTTAGAGAATTGGTGGAAACCTTAATTTGTGGAGTTTGGAGATTTAGTGGTTTTACAAATCAAAGGAGAAAGGTGCGTACAAACCTATTTGTAGTCCTTTTCATATTAGGGTTTAGATGATTATAAGATATGATTGTTTTATAGAAACATGTTGTAAAACATAGAAAAATAAAGGATAAAATGAAGATAAATGGGTCATGATATATATATATATATAAGCTTATATTAAAGCCACAAAACAAATTAAGTTTGGTTAATTTTGTTTTGGGAAAGAATGATGAAATTTTGGAACTTCTGCAATTTTCTGCAGATGCAATGCTGGCATTTGGAAGGAGTACGTTGTCGGCGTAGAGGCCACATAGGTTGTGTACAGTATTGAATTCTTAAACGCTGGAGTTGAACGCTAGAGCGTGTGTGTGTTTTTACCGGTGTTGAAGTTGGACAAAATGCTTTTGTCTAAAGCCAAAGTCGAACGCTGCCGGTGTTGCCTTAAGTTTTGCTGGTGTTTGATGTTCTGAACGACGCAAATGATTTTTGTTGCACGTCGAACGCCGTCTCCTGGGGATCCTATGCCGCCGGCGTAGGAATTTAATTTGCCGGCGTATGAGTGAAATTCTATAAATATGCGAGCACGAGTAGCAGTTATAGGACAGACATTTCTCCTTCGTTTTCTTTCTTCCTCTGAGCGTGTAGGATCTGTTCTTGATATGCAAGTGTTAAGGCTTCATCTTAAGGCATGTTTGATCAAAGGTGAGTGATCCTAATCCATCTACTACTTATTTTCTTGGATTTATGCATGATCTCTTAGGGTTTTAAGGATGTTCTTGAAGGAAAACGTGGGAAAGCTTTAGATATTGGGCTTAATCTGATCTTGTTGCATGAAAAGTGGGTTTTGTGGTCTAATCAAGTAAGTATAATGATCTCCTACATGTTTTATACGAATTTCATACAAGTTCTTAGGACTTTGTGGTTGTTTGCATGAAGGAAACCCTAGCTTTCGGTGAGATCCGAATTGGTGGATGTAGGTTAGGCTCTTGATGATCTAAATCGATAAGTTGTATCACCTCTACAATGGTTTTAATCAATGTATGATGAGATGATACTTATACGTTTTTTATGTTATGTAATAAAGGGTTTGTGGAGAAATATTCTATAATTTGTGGAGTTTATCATTGTTCTTGAGGATTTTGTGGAGTTTGATTAGAGTACATGGTCCGAATATTGGAGTTTCCTTGTTGAGTTAGAGTTTTTGGAGAATTCATGTTTGTTAGGATATATTGATAACGTATTTATATCTGTTGATGTATGTATATATGTTGTAACATAATATTTGGAGTTTATGGAATTGTTGTTGGTGTTGGTATAGGAGTTTGTGGAGTTCGAGTGGTCTTTTGTTGTTGTTGATATCAGATTTGAGAATTTGAGTTGTATTCCTGAATTTGAGAAAGGTACGACCAATCCCTGGTTGTTGTTTTTACTTATAAGATTAGTATTGTTTGATTGGTTATAGCGATAGAACTTTATAAGAAACTTAATTCTATTCGGCTTAATAATTGTCTGCTTGGTTGTGCTTGGCTTCGACCAGTAAAAACCTGGTAGACATTAATACTGATGAGGCATTTTGATGATCTTAGTGTGAGGTTGTCCCTAGTGGACTTGTGCTTTGATATGATTCTGGTAGAATTAGGGGGAATCGAGGATGTTTGGAGAGTACCCACTCATCCATATATGTATATAATTAACTTATTTTCAAAGAATTGGTTGTTTTTAAAGATGAGTTTGGGTTACTTCAAGTTCGGGACTAGAGTATACATAGTTCTGAATTGTGTTGATTTGCTGACTATAAAAAGATAACAAACTGATTATTTGCGTTAGATTAAGTGCATTTGATATATATACTTGTTGTGTGTGCATTTGCATTTGCTTTTTAAGGATTGAAGTTATCGTACTGGGCTTCACAGCTCACTTTTTAAAATACCAGGTACAGGTGATGAAGACATTGTATATGATCTTTCGAATTATGATATGATCTTTGATCAGGGGGATGACAATAGTGGACCTGACTATCCAACTGAGAGTTAGACTTATTGATTATAGGTTCATGAAAGAAGAGAAGTGTTTAGATATATTGAAGACTTGGAAATTATCTGTTTATGTTGTTATGTTTTATGTAAAGACTTTGGGAATTTATGTTATAGGAAGTTCTAGGTTGTGAAGAAGGTTTTCATGTAAATTGTGGTTTAGTTTAGATGGCTGGGTATTGCCAACTTGTATGATTATTTTAAATCAGGAGTTTATTCAGAAGATATATTCTAGGTTATATAGGTTGTGTTGAGTACTCTATGAGATAACCTATGTGTGCGTTTACAGGTGGTATTTATCATCTTGGTAAGCATTAGAGCCTTACCATGTCTTATTCAAGAGATGACACATGGCGGGTTGTAATGCCTTATTTTTAGGGCGTTACATATGTTTTGAATTAGTTTTGATTATGTGATAAGGTATAGTTGATGAAATTAGGGTTCCTATTCTTAAAAGTTTTTCAGGTATGACCTTACCTTATTTGTTGCTTGTAATTGCAAGTTTAGAATCTGCAAATGAGCCTAATTCTATATGGCTTTTAAATTTTGATATGTTGTGTGTTGTTAGCTGGGTCTAGTAGAACGAGAGGATCGTTGCTACTAAGATGACGCCCTGATGATCTATGTGTGAGGTTGCCTCGAGTGGACTTGTGCATATAGATGATTTCAGTAGTCCGGAAGTGGTCCAAAAATGGTTCCCAACGTGTGTGGTAGTTCTTAACATTAATATATGTATGCATTACCTATTTTCTATACTGATTATTTTTACGAAGGCATGAGCTACTTCAGGTTTGGGACTAGTGTACAATGGTTCCAAACTATGTTGTCTACTGGTTAATAAAAGATAATAATCTATAGTTGCTGCATTAATTATTAAGTTATGTGTTAAATTGTTTAATGTTTATTCATATGCATGTGTTTGTGGTATGACGTATTAGGCCTTTGTGCTCATTCCTTTTTATTTTTTAAGAACAGGTGAAAATCCAGTAGTTTTTTATTTATCCGGCTATGATGTGTATGTGGACTATGGGGATGATGATGGTAGACCAGATTGTCCTGCTGATTTTTAAAAATTGCTTGGATTAAAGATAGCTATTTTGAAGACCATATGATGTTTTATATTTCTTTTATAAATTTTAAAACTTTATGAGATTTTTAAATGTTATAAGTTTGATTTATTTTGGCTTTGGTTTATATCAACTAAGTTATTCTAAAGTTTTGTTATGAGGAAATTGTTTTTTAGTGATACATTTTATATGAGAGTTGATGGTTTCTAATTGTGGATTAGAGATATAATAGCCTTAATGCATACATCTCAAGTAAAGGCACGTGGCGGGTTATGATGCCTTTACTTTAGGGCGTTGCAGCTCATTTGGTATTAGAGCAACAGGTTTTGATCTTATTAGATCTAAGTTATGAACTCCTTAGGACGGTAAGCAATGATGAGAGGGGTAGCAATTAGTTGGGGTTATTTATCAAGTTAGTTATGTTGTTATCTTGTAGTATCTATAGTACTTTGATCCATATAGCTTGTTGTATCCCTGTTTTTATGTTGTGTGTTTGTCTATGTTAGAATACTACCCAGAAGAAGAGCACCCGATGTTGGTTCCTCCGGGGCTAGTGAGGAAGAAGTTAATAAAGGACAACAACTTAAGAACCATCCCCCCTTTGAACTAGCCACCTTTGAATCAGTTACCTCAAGAGCTACCACCATTGCCGCCCGCACTTGCAGGACAACAGATATGAATTAATGTAGCTCAGCTGATGCAGGCAATGAATACTCTTCTGAGAGTGGTTGCTCAATAACATCGGACCATGCATCAAGATATGGAAATGATATAGGCTAATGCTAAGGCTTGGAGACGGGACACTTAGAGACAAAATTGAAATGGAGGTAATGGTGCTAGACAGGAAGATGTGTTGAGTCCCAACAAATTTGTGGATTTAGTATAAAAGTCTGAACTAAAGCCAGGAAGGTCTTTAGATGCACAATTATGGATGGAGGAAGTGGAGAAAACTTTTGCTGCCCTAGATATACCAAAGAATAAGAAAGTGAAATATCCTTCATATTTGTTGAAAAGGGAGAGCAAATAATTGGTGGTTAAGCACCAAAAGATACATGGCTAGAGTAGTTACATGGGATAGATTCCAGTAGGCCTTCTATAGGGAGTTTTCCCTTGAAAGTGTAAAACAACAGCTGCTGCAAGAGTATTATACTCTACAGTAGCGTAAAATGACTGTTCAAGATTATGAGGCTGAATTGAACAGGCTGATGCGGTTCCTACTAGATCCGTTGAAGGAAAGTGAGGAGGCTTATCATCGAATTAGAGCCTGAGATATAGCATTGGGTGAATTTGATGGATTTGACTAACTACTCAGCCATGGTTAATAAGGCAAAGATTGTGGAGCAGGGTTTGAATAAGATGAGAAGTCAGAAGCCACATAGAAGTCAATTCTATTTAGGAAAGATACCAGCTCCTAGTGTTCTTACTTAAGACAGAGGAAAGAGGCCTATCACACAACATGTCACGTTAGCAATTCAAAGTGATGAGAAGAAGTGTATTAGGTGCTTTGGACCTCATGATGTTAAAGATTGTAAATGGCTAGGGAATGCTTGTTTCTCATGTGACAATATTAGACACAACCATAGAATGTGCATAGAAAGAGTTGTCCCATAGTTTTTCTGTTTCAAGTGTGCATAGAGAGGGCATAAAGCTACAGAATGTGAATAGCCTGGCAGGCAAATAGTTCCAAGAGTTTAGATAAGTCGAGCTTAGGGTAGTCAAAGACTAAAAGCACCAGCCAGAGTTTATGATATTCAGCATAAGGATACATCTAGTGTGCAGCCTGCAAGTATGCTCTCTATACTCTTGCATAGTGCTTATGTTCTTTTGGATACTGGTGAAGCTTTTCATGTATATTTGAATATTTCGTATCTGTTTGTGGTGTGTGTGATGAATATATGTCTGGATGTTTATCTGTGAACACATCTTTGGGGAGTGGAGCTATATTGAACAGAATTTGTAGAGATGTGGATATAGAGATAGAGGGTAGGCATCTACCTACGCATCTAATAGTCTTCGATATGATAGACTTTGATGTCATCTTAGGAGTAGACTGGTAGGTAAAATATCATGCTGTGATGGATTATCACAACCTGGTAGTGGAGTTTAGTCTGCCAAATGGGGACCGGTTTATACATAAGCTTGATGTACAAAGATCGCGAGTGTTTCCTACATATAAGTTGTGGGAAAGGTCAGCTTTAGCTATGGTAGCTATGATGGTAGAAGATAAACAGAAGTCAGACCTTGCACAAATACTGGTAGTGTGTGAGTACCTTGATGTTTTTCTAGAAGATCTGCCAGGGTTACCACTAGATAGGGAAGTGTAGTTCTATATTAACTTGGTGCTGGGTACTATACCTATATCTAAACACCATACCGTATGGCTTCAATAAAGCTTACAGAGCTTAAAGTCTAGCTAGATGATCTGCTTAAGAAGAAGTTTATTAGACCTAGTGTTTTATCTTGAGGAGCTCTAGTTCTGTTTGTAAAGAAGAAAGATGGCAGTATGAGGCTGTGTATAGAGTATAGAGAGCTGAACCAAGAGACTATCAATAATAAGTACCTTTTACCAAGGATAGATGATCTGTTTGACTGGTTGGCAGGAGCAAAGGTATTCTCAAAGATTGATCTTAGATCAAGATATCACTAGGGCTGTGCAAGAAAACTGATCAAACCGTGAACCGAACTAAATCGAAATTTCAGTTCTTTTTTGAAATGTTTCGATTCGCGGTTTGGTTAGGTGAAGAGCAGACAGTTTGCGGTTCGGTTCAGGACCCTAAACTGAATCGTATGGTTCAAACCGAACCGACCTAACCTTTTCATATATTTTAAAAAAATTAAACATATTATTTTTACTCTTAATCATTTCATTAAAAAAATTAATTTTTTTAAAGTTTTTTACTTAGATATGTCTCATTCATGAGAATAAAATTAAATTTGCCATATTATGTTTTAATTGTTATGTTGTTTACAAAGAAAATAGATTTTAGATTTTAACCTCTAGTATTCTAACTCATGAATATTTTTTTCCTTTTGTCTTATTAATTAATCTACTTCTATTATTTAGTTATTTATTGATTTATATAATTGATAATATGTTAGTTAGAAGCATACAAAGAATTAATTTTGTATCTTATATTAGGATAAAATCTAGTATATCATTATAGTTCAAGATAATTAAAAAAAATGAGACTAGTCACAATTATAATTTTATAATGGATGAAATCTTTTCCTTCCTATAAGTTTTACATATTTATTTAGTAAATGATTAATTTCAAATATCGTTGTTTATATTTGTATTAGTGATAATTGAAAATTTTTTATAGAATATATTTTTTATTTTATGGATAAAAATGGTTTGAACCGCAAATCGAATCGTACCGAACCCTTTTTTTTTTTCAATTCGAAAAAATTAACAATCGAACCGTATGATTAGGTTCGAATTTAAAAGAAAAACTGAACCGTAAAATATGGTATGGTTCAATTTGAGGTGTAAATCGAACTGAACCATATCATGCACACCCGTGGATATCACCAGCTGTGGGATAGAGTAGAGGATTTATAGAAGACAACTTTCAGGACTAGATATGGGCATTATGAGTTTGTGGTCATGTCGTTTGGTCTTACAAATGCACTAGCCATCTTTATGGACCTTATGAATAGAATCTTCAAAGATTACTTAGATTTTTTGCAGTGGTCTTAATAGATGATGTCTTGGTGTATTCTAAAATGAAGGAAGAACATAAAGAACATCTAAGGTTAGTTTTGATTAGATTACAAGATGAGAAGTTGTATGCTAAATTCACGAAGTGTGAATTTTGGTTAGAACAAGTATCTTTCTTAGGACATTTTAACAATGGAAATGAGATTTTAGTGGATCCTGAGAAAGTGAAAGTAGTAGTTGAGTGGTCAACTCCTAAGAATGTGTTAGAAATCAAAAGTTTTCTAAGGATGGCAGGATACTAAAGAAGATTTGTAGAGGATTTCTCTTTGCAAGTTTGTTAACCAGACTAACACAAAAGGGGTAAAGTATGTTTGGGATGAAGTTTGTGAGAATAGCTTCCAGCATTTGAAGGAAAAGCTAGTATCTACACAGTGCTGGCTTTACCAGTGAGTGGTGAGTAGTAGACTATCTATTGTTATGCCTCTATACAAGGATTAGGTTGTGTGTTGATGTAGGGAGGTAGGGTAATAGCATATGCTTTCGGATAGCTGAAGCCTTATGAAAAGAATTACCTTACGCATGATTTGGAATTGGTAGCAATGATTCATGCCTTGAAGTTGTGGAGGCACTATGTATAGAGAAAGATGCAAGGTATATATATATCATAAGGGTTTGAAATACATCTTCACTCAGATGGAGCTGAATATGAGACAAAGGAGATTGTTGCAGCCTATAAAGGAATATGATGTGAATATCCAATATAATCCTGGAAAGGCAAATGTAGTAGCAGACGCCTTAAGTAGAAAGCGAGTGGAGAATCTTACAGATTTGATCACTTTTGAACGTCACCTACTTGATGACATGAGAAAGTTAAACTTAGAGATTATGACTAGACAAGTTGGTGCAAGACTGACAAACTTGCAGGTTCAGCCTACCATTATAGAAAGGATCAAAGCAGCACAAGTGGATGACCCAAGTATCCAGGAGATAAAGAAAAGAATGGAAGTGGGTAGAGCAATTGAGTTCCACATTGATGAAGATGGTGTCATGAGATATATCAACATCTGAAGAAGTTGTATTGGTGGAATAACATGAAAAAGGAAATTGTAGTGTATGTATCCAAGTACGATATGTGCCAATTGATCAATATTGAACATAGAAGACCAGCAGATGAATTAAAGCTGTTACCAATACCCCAATGGAAGTGGGAGTACATAACCATAGACTTTGTTTCTACTCTACCTCAAACAAGATAAAAGTTTGATTTGGTATGGGTGATTGTTGGTAGGCTTACCAAAGTAGCTCACTTTACACCTATTAAAACTGGGTATAAATTGGATCTTTTAGCAAAGTTGTATATTAAGAAGATAGTGAGGTTGCATGGAATATTAGTAATCACTGTGTCAAAGAAAGGGTTGTGCAAAAAAAAAAAAAAAAAAGCCGATGAAACCAAAAATCGAATCAAAACAAAAAAACCAACCGAAAAAAATGGTTAACCAGTTTGTTGGTTTCAATTTATGTTTATGATTTTTATTTTTTGTTCAGTTTTCGATTTCAATTTATAACCATCACAAACCGATGATTAATGGTTAACCAGTCTAATATTTATAAATATGTATAATTTTATAATGTAATATAAATATAATTTTTTTTAAAAGAAAATATAAATACATTGGATTTGGAACCCTAATGTTTCTACCCTACTGCCTGTATCACTCATTCTCATTCATTCTCTAACAGTTTAACTCTCAACTCTCAACTCAAGTGAAGCCTCATCGGTCAGCCCTTAGCCTCATGCTTGCCGTCCTCCTTCTTCTAAGGTGCCCATTGGTCGTCGATGCGACAACAACAAGGTAAATTTCTTCACTTCTTTATCTCTTCAACTCTTAACTAGTAGTCTATACTTGTCAAAGGTAGTTAGTCTTTGGTATTCGAGGTGTTGAAGAAGGCGAAGATGGGTGGTTTGTGGCTGTTGAAGGTGGGTTTTTGGCTAGCAGGTTCTATGTTAGTGTAAACCCCTGAATTTTTTGCAATTCTTAGAAAATAGTTATGGAATTAAAATACCGAATCGAAACCCTAAAGACTGACCCAAGTTAAAACCAAACCCTAAACACTATCAAATACGGATTTTCATGGCCTTAAGAAAAAGAGAGCCTTCAAAAACAAAAATAGAAAATTCAATAATTATTCGACTCAAAACCCAATATGAGACAATTCATCTGACCGATTCCTAATGTAAACCCCTCAATTTCTAGGGTAAAGTTGGATTAAACCCTAACCCAAGTCAAACCAGGTTTCAAAAGTCAACAAAGAGCAAGACGATCTAGCAGTTTCAACTCTGGCAATCCTGTGCTCGAAATCTAAGAACAATAGAAATAAGTTAATGATGGAATATAGTTCGGAATAATCTAAGATACTTAAAAAGATCAGATTTGTTAAAGTTCAATTCGTTTTGAACCCAACCAGGATCAGTTCCCGAAAAACGTGCCATGGTGCCCGAAATAGTAAAAATATTCCGATAACACCAAAAGACTCATAATTGTACAAGGATTTTAAAAATATCAGTTTCATAATTTTTCGGCAACTAAAAATATCAAATATAGTTCGTTTACGAGTATTTTTATTAGTACCGGTATTTTATTTGTCTAATCTACTATTCATAGTACTATTTCTACTATTTTTTACTATTTCACTATCTCTACTTTTTCTTACAACTTATTTCTTACTTCCTATACACCTATTTGTTACACTTTTTCATTTCCAATGCAACTTTATTCACATCATACCTTACACATTACTTTTTTTCATTACAAAAATACAAAATTTAATCAAAACACTCTCTCTCCTCCCTTACAATGCCACCACCCCCTCTCTATCTTTTCTCAATTTATTTCTTTTTCAATTTATTTTATTACATCTAATTTTCACTCCAAAATTCTATAAATACCCCATTTCCCTCCACTTCTTTCACACATTCATTTTATATAACAAAACTCTCTCAAAATTTCTCCACAACTTCTCTCTCCACAAATTCTCTCTACAAAAACTCTTTTCCATTCAATCTCTCCCAAAAATCCTCCACTACACATAAACCATCCATCATTCATACTACTCACATAATACCACATTCATCTACCATCTTCATTCCACTAAAAAACACTCTTAGGTAAACTTCTATCATCATTCATTTGCCCATGTCATGTAACTTAACATGACCATGGTGTTGTTTCTCAAAGACTCATGTGAGTTGTAGAAGCAAAAACATGTTTATGTTTTGTTCTTACACATGCCAATAATACCAATTATATTATTTTGTTACATTATTGTTATTATGCTCGTCACCTAACTTTATTTATATATTATTAAATATATGTATATCTATATATTTCTTAGAGTTTAAATTGCTCACTAACCTCTCATTAACATGCTTTATTATTATTGCTCTTATTATTGCTTTTTTCTTTTCTTTCTTTTTCTTTTCTTTTGGGACTAGTCTATTTCTTAGTCCCGAGAAGTCTTGATGAAGCTAAGGCTCCTAATACTTGACCATGATACATTGATGAAGCTAAGGTTCCCAATACTTGATCATATTATTATGTTTATTTACTTATATATTTCTTTCTATCTTGATATATATTATTTTTTACTTTTTCATTGCTATATAATCAAATTCATGTATGATTAGAATGTTGTTATCTTAATAAAATAAAAATGGGTCTTTCTTAAACAAAGGAAAGTAAACTAAATTTCTTAACAAATGATTTTTCAATAAGAAACCTAAGTATTGTTTTTAATAAATTCTTTTCAAAAAGCTTAGACAAGCTAATCATAAAATTTAAAATATTAGTAATAAAGGTTTCTTCAAATAATAAAAGGAACTCTTTTCTTTTATAAATCGGGACTAAATACTCCACGAAAATAATTTTTAGCATTAACCTTGAAATTTTAACCCAACCATATCTTTTATAAAAATTAAATAGGTTCATTATAGACTTTGAAAATTACTTACTAAGAAAGCTTCCACAAGACTTAGTTATTAGTATTGTTATTCTTTTTTTAAAGTTAAAAATGAAATTTTTACTAAGTTCTAATATTGATAATTTTTTATTAGGAAATCTTTTCTTAGGAACTTATCTAAAAGGATTATGCCGCCACTTGATAAACATTAGGAATAAAACAAGTTTTTCAAATCAAGGTGAAATCAACTCACTACTTAGAAACCAACTTAGAGAAATAAAATTTGCCAAGAAAGTAAAGTTTTAAAAAGTAAACTTATTTTCTAAAGAAAAAAAATATAAAAACGAGAGGAAAACATACATTTAACACAACTTCAAATATTAAACCACACCAACAACTTAAGGAAAAATTTGAAAAGCTTATTTTTCAATTACTAGAAATAAAGTTGATAAATAACTCGAGGAACCAAATTTTTAGAAATTAATTTACTTTTGAGAAGTTAGGAAATGAAATTATAATAGGAAAACACTCACTTATAACAAACCAAGAATTCTTAAGTTTCCCTCTAGTAATTTAACAAGGAGAAGTTTCCAAAGTTTCATCTTTTAAAACTCTTAAAGACAAATTGTTTTGTGAAAAATCAATGTTGAGACAACACTACAAAAATCATGCATAAAAGATGAATATATACATATATATATATGTTCAAAGGATTTTTCAACTATACAAATATCCATGTATTTTGTTTAAGGATTTTTGGGTAAAGAAAAGTTTAGAAAATCATATTTTGAGAACTATGAAATTCGTAACTATTCTGTACTGTGGTGATTTGCAACCTGAATGACTTTTTATGACAAAAATAACCTTAGAAATGGATAGATCTTTTCTAGTAGGTAGAAAATAGTATATAATATGCAAAATTCCGAGTTAAAATGAGCATGTTATGACCATTTGAAGTTGGAATTTCCTTTTATCCGAATTTTGACGAAAATACTAGAATAGAATTAGAGAGTTCAAGTGGAATTTCCCTGAAATACTCATTTCAGATATTTCTTTGTTTTAGGTGACAAAGTTTGGGAGGATCCATATTCGGAGGACCATTACGAGTAAAGAATTATGGCATGAATGGCCGAGTGAGTTTATCTCCTACCTTTACGTACTTGTTTGTGCTTGTAGCTAGAGGCACTAGAAGTAGGAAAAAATGAAAATGAATTATGCATGATTATATTAGTTGAAAGAATGCCAAGCATACCGAGACATGAATTGTTGTTAATTAAATTGTGTTTTATTATTATTATTATGCTAGAGTGTGTGCAAGTTTTGTGTGATCGCCTTTAAATTACTTTAATCGGATATTATGAGCTAAACTAATTGAATCATGTATATCACGTAGTTAGCCTCATTGCATTAGCTGCTATGCTTGACGAGACAAGTGTATAGTAGTGGGGCTTGCGGGAACCCGTAAGTCTACAAGATGAGCGAATAGGAGCTTGAAAGAACTATTTAGGGATAGACGAATAAGAGCCGAAAAAAACTATTTTAGGATGGGTAAGTAGGAGCCAGAAATAAACTACATAAGTTGGATTTCAAAGATGGATTTTAAAGAGTCTGAAATACCTAACCACTGAATGGAGGGGTAAATCCATTCAAAACATATGATTTCCGGTACATCATATGTATTGCTTACTCACTTGCTTGACGCGTTTGTATGCTTATCTAATAACTTATTTGAATTTATTGTTATGAGTACGTTAATCCAGGAATATTCTCACTAAGATAGTTGTTCTTATACTCTGATAGACTTTTGTTGACTCAGGATCACTATTTTTTCCTTTAATATCTTTTGGTTCTAGTATTGTTTTTTTATGTGAATGACTAAGATGATATTGTGATCTTGGAGATTCATTGGGGGAATGCCCCTAAGATGATGTAAAGACCATATTCCTATAATGTTGAAATTAGATAGTTATCTAGATTTCTTGTATGCCATTTTTACTATCTTGAACTACACATCCTACCGGAGTCTCCTATTGCTGTGATATATGCCTTACATATGGTGTTGAAGCTTTTGCATGACTTCGGGAAGTCATTCTTAAGTTTTAATACCGTATGTAGTGGACTGCCATGTCTAGGGCACTCCCTGGGGCGTAATAGTTAGTGTTTGGCATTTAAGGTGTTGAAGAGGGCAAAGATGGGTGGGCTAAGGGTTGTCGAAGGTAGGCTGCATTTCAATTTGGTAGATGTGGGATGATGATGCAGCGATGGATTGGCATAGGAGATGTGTTAATTTGGTTAGTCATAATTTCAATGTACACTGGTGCAGAGGTGGTCTCTGGACTGGTAGAGGAGATTTGTTGATTTGGATTTCTAATTTTACTTTTTTTCCCCCAAGTATTGTATTAACTTTGGAAACTAAAGGTTAATATTATTTGGATTTTTTAAATATCTTGTAATATAATATTTTTTTTCTTATAATTTATTTTTTAATTACAAGTGATTGTATATGAAGACATGATGAATTTTGAAAAGTAAAAAAAAAAAAATAAATAAAAATGAGTTCCTTTTTAAGGGTTAAAACCGAAAATACAATTAATGGTGAAAAAACAAAATTCTAAAAGACTAACAAAAAAAAAGGTTAACCGTTAATAATGGACTGGTTACAATTTGCATTTTTAAAAAATCGATCATTATGGACCAGTTAAAAAAATGGGGTTATGGATCGATTAACCGATCCATGAACACCCCTAGTTAGATAGAGACTAGATTTGTTGGAAAATTCTAGAAAATTCTACACAAAGCTTTAGGTGCCAAAGTAGTTTTCATTATCGCTTTCCACCCTCAGACATATAGACAATATGCGCGAACCATACAGATTTTAGAAGACATGTTGAGAGCCTATCTTTTGGATTTTAAAGGAAGTTGGGATGACCATTTGCCTTATGTGGAGTTTGCTTATAATAATAGCTATTAAGCGTCGCTTAGAATGCCACCTTATGAAGCCTTATATGGTAGAAAGTGTTGATTGCCAATCCATTGGAATGAAGTTGGTGATAGATAGATTTTAGGACCATAATTGATACAAGTTCCATGGATAAGGTTAAAGCAATCAGATACAAGTTGCAGGCAGCTCAAAGCCGTAAGAAAAGCTATGTAGATAAGAGGAGAAGACCTTTGGAGTTTTAAGTGGGAGAACGTGTATTGCTTAAGATCTCACCAACTAAGAGTGTTATCAGATTTGGTTTGAGGGGCAAGTTCAACCCTAGATACATAGGACCTTATGAAATTCTAGAAGAGATAGGCGATGTAGCTTACAAACTAGCTTTATCACCTAGTATGGAAGGAGCACAACATATTCCATGTATCTATGTTGAGAGAGTATGCGAAGGATCTCGAGCAAATAGTAACATTGAAATCGTTGGAGGTACAGTCGAATCTCTCTACTATTGAAAAGCCAGTAAAGATTGTTCACACAAAAGAACAAATTTTGAAAAGGCGAGTGATCAAATATGTAAAGGTGCAATGGACTAATCAATCTAAATGAGAAGCTACTTGGGAGTTAGAGGAGGAGATGATGACAAAGTATCTCGAGTTTTTCAATGATTCAAGTAACTTTCGAGAACAAAAGTTTCTTTTAGGAGAGGAGAGATGTAATATAAAGAAAAATAATTTATAATGAAGGGTGATAGTATCATTTGATATAAAATAAGATGGTTTTATGTCCACCCTAATATATAATTGTATGTTTTATCAAATGATAGACACGTGATAGGAGAAGAAGAGACGTAGGAGAAAGTCCGCATTAAAAGCTACTAGCCTTGGCTTCAAAGCTGCTAGCTTTGACCCTGATCACTGCAGGCCTTTCATGGTTCAAAAATAATTCCGAGAGCTTTAGGCTGCCAGCTTTTCTCCCTAGGTCGCCAACCTTTCCTATGTGGAAAATTAAGAGTTTTCCTTATTTTCTATATAACCTAGGCTTCCTCCTACTCTAAAACCATTCCAAATCATAGATTTCTCTCCAAAACCTCTCTATTAGTGATCTTAGCATCAAGGGAGATCTAGAATAAAGACCAAGGCAAGATCATCCTCTCCAATTCTTTAGAGATTCAAAGAGAATAATCTTAACCTAAAGTGTTCCTTTGGATTTTGAAGGGAGTTTTGAAGAAAAACCCTAGGTCTTGTTGGAGAATTTAGTATTCGGCAATCAATGAGGAACAAGAATCAAAGAATAGGTAAGTGTTTCTTCTCAATTTTTTTGGTGATTTAAAAAGTGAAATCCTTTCTGATTTTCTTTATCTTTTGATGGGAGTTCTTAGAGAATTGAAGAAAACCTTAATTTGTGGAGTTTGGAGATTTTGTGGTTTGACAAATCAAAGAAGAGAGGTATACACAAACCTATTTGTAGTCTTTTTTAGATTAGGGTCTAGATGATTATAAGATATGATTATTCTATAAAAACATGTTTTGAATTAGTTTAGATTATGTGATCATGTATTATTGGTGAAATTAGGGTTCCAGTTCTTAAAATTATTTTAGGTACGACCTTACCTTGTTTGTTGCTTGTGATTATAAGTTTAGAATCTACAAACGAACCTAATTCTATATGGTTTTTAAATTTTAATATGGTGCTTATTGTTGGCTGGTTCTTGTAGATTGGGAGAATCATTGCTACTAGGATGACACCCTGATGATCTATGTATGAGGTTGTCTTGATTAGACTGGTGTAGAGAGATGATTATGATAGTCTAGGTTTGGTGAGAAAATGGTACCCAAGGTGTGTGAGAGTTCTCAATGCTAATACATGTACATATTACCTATTTTCTATACTGGTTGTTTTTACTGAGGCATGAGCTACATTGGGCTTGGGACTCGTGTACAATGGTTCTAAACTATGTTGTCTGCTGGCTAATAAAATATAATAATTTGTGGTTGCTGCATTAATTATTGAGCTATATGTGAAATTATTTAATATTTGTTCATATGCATGTGTTTGTGGTATGACGTACTAGGCCTTTGCACTCATCGTTTTTTATTTTTTAGGATTAGGTGAAGATCTGATAGTTTTTTATTTACCAGGCTTTGACGTGTATGTGGACTATGGGGAGGATGATAGTGGACTGGATTATCCTACTGATTTTTAGAAATTGCCTAGATTAAAGATATTTATTTTGAAGACCACATGAAGTTTTATATTTCGTTTATAAATTCTAAAACTTTATAAGCTTTTTATAATGTTATAAATTTGATTTATGTTAACTAAGTTATTATGAAGTTTTGTTATGAGGAAATTATTTTTAAATAGGTATCCTTTGTATGAGAGTTGATGGTTTCCAATTATGGATTAGAAAAATAATAGCCTTAGTATGTCCATCTCAAGTAAGGGCACGAGGCAGGTTGTAATGGCTTCAGTTTAGGGCGTTACAATGTGCGTTTGTTGAGATATGTAGAACATTTTTTTATTATAGTTTTTTTATTTCATTAAAGTTTAACATTTTGCATGCGTATTTATGATGGGTTGTTGTTGAGTACTCTTTTTTTTTTTTTTTTCAATTCAAAGTTGGAGCATCTTGGAGAATTATATATATATATATATATATATTCTTTTGACAAGATTACTTTTATTTAACTTTTCTTAATATATATATGTATTTTTTTTTGTAAAATAAGTTATAGTAATTTTTGTTAAGAAATGATGAACACCAATGAATAGTATTTTTGATTTTCATTGAATTTTTTAAATATATATAATGATAATAATAAAAATGAAATTATGGATTTGAATAAGAAAAATTTAATATTATAGAATTGACCAAATCAATCCACACAATTACGAGATTAAGAAATTTGATTGTGGCTTCTTATTTGTGGAATTGGGAATTCAGTTACAAAATTACAAGATTTATTTGTGATTTTTATGGAAACATTTAATAGTTATGAAATCACAAATTTAGCATATATAATATAAAATAAGTTTTCTTTTAATATATATGAACTTTAATTATGATATCTTATTAAACTTATTTAATATTTGCATAATTACAAATAACATATATTTTATTGTTTATTAAAAGATTAATTCATAATCAATGTTTTTCTTCTTCTTCTTCTTCTTCTTTTTCATGCATTATTATTTATTTTACATTTATGATATAAGTGAAATTGGTTTTAATAAAGAGTAAATTAACCCAAAATGTATCGATGTTTGGGATAAGTTCATTTAATGTATCAATATTTTAAGTGGTTAAAAAGATGTAGAAAATGAGCTATCAATGTTTTTCAAAGTTTATTTTAAGAATCAACATTTGAATTAATTTTCAATTAACTTTTTTTTTAAATTTTACTCAATGGTCAATCATTAATACCTTATTAACTCACTTTACAATTGATTTTTTTTTAATTACTCAAAATGTTTATACCCAATATGCATTAACCCTCTAAACATGAACTTTTCTTTTTAACTACTCAAAACATTAATACCCTAAATAAATTTAACCCAATACCTTTTGATGTAAATTGCCCCTTCAGTGAAGTATGTATATACATTAATGCTAAGAAACTTTAAGATGAACTTTGGTATACATATGAAGAAATTTCATGTGCTAAGAACACTAAAATAAGCCATTTATGTAGAAGATTTGAAAATTAAGAAATGAATCCTGATAAATTAATCGATGGCATTTATTGTAACTTTATTGATATTGTGAACTAGTTAATGATACATAACAAGAAGTTTTCTGATGTGGAACTTAACTTCATTATTTTGAGTCCGCCAATTGATTGGAGGGCCAAAAAAATTGTTATTGATAAAGCATGCAACCTAAGCACTCTCTTAAAAGAACATCTCATTGGAACAATCAAGTCACATGAAACGATCACAAGGTAAAGAGAGAAATCCAATAAGAACGTGACAACTTTGAAGGAAACTAGCTCAAACTTAAGTGATGAGGAGAGTAAAGATGATAATAAGGACGAAACCATGTTGGTTAGGAAGTTCAATAAGTTCATGAAATTCAATAAGAAATTGAAGAACAAGGATACTAGCAACTCATCAAGATCAAAGAAGGAGAAAAAGGATGTGCTTACTTGATTCAGGTGCCACAAACTTAGACATATTCAATGATATTGTCCATTAATTAAGAAGACATCCAAAGAATCAAATGAGGACGCTCTAGCAGCAGCCACATGAAGTGATGGTGACTTAAGTGACTCTAGGGAGAATGTATGCATCATGACCTTAAATGACAAGGTACGCTTATCATCATCCAGTATCTCATATGATAAATTAAGCAACATGTATAATGAATTGTTTAAATAAATTGTAATAATGCAAAAGGAGAATAATGTGTTGAAGAAAATGATTGACATGGATCCATTGCAAAGTAAGGTACCTTTTGTCCTTTCCTAATTAAAAGTAAGGACATGGACATGATATTTAGGATATGATGCACCTAAATCTCTTGAACTATTGCTAATCTAAGAGATATTATGCACACAAAAGTTGGAACAAATCACCACAATTCAATAAAGTTGATAAGAACAAAAGCTATGTAAATACATAAGTGCTAGAATTTCATTCGTCATACTAATTTTTTATGTTTATACAAAATATTTGTATATAAGATTACAAAAAATTGAACTAGCATGACTTTTTAAGTTACATCGCTTTCAAGGACTGGAAAAAAAAAAACAAAAAGTATAGCAAATAATTGAAAAAATTTACAAATAATTAAGCTAAACAACTCTTTATTGCATGAACAGCCACCATTTGAATTGAACTCATGTGACTTCATTTCCTCTTGTGCTTTTCAATTTTTCACCATGTTACTACACTTGAAAAGGTTTTTAAATTTTCTTATTTTTGTTGATATATAATGATTTTAAACAACTTGTTATGAAATAAATTCAAATCATGTTGCTTCATAGATTGAAAAGGTAAAAATTTAAGCTGAAAAGTCACGATTGTTAGTTAAACTAATACAAATGCATAGGCAATTAAGATGAAGAATTTCCTTGAACCCTTGTGACTTCTTAACACTCAAAACACTTAAAATAATCTAAAAAAAATATGACGCTTGACACAAAACACCCGTTCATGAATTAGACCATTATTAAGATTTACAAAAATAACCAACTTCAACCGGTGATAGTACTTCTTGAATAAATCGACACAATGAGTGAATTGGCTTATTATGATTCACTTCTGCACACCTGAAGGCATGCAATTGGTTAATGTTGGATCACTCTTGACTTACATTTACCATTGACCTATTATCCCACTCAAATAAATTATTGACTAAGTCTTCTTCAAAAGATTGTGTATTAACTTTGTTAATGAGGGGTAGGGGTGGGAGTTTCACTAGCAGTACCTGAACTTTTTGGCTTGTTATAGAATTATACCTAAAAAATATTTCATACTTCAATGGTACCTAAACTTTTTAATTGTTTTATACATGGTACCTTTAGTTAGATTTCGGTAATTCTTAGACGACTCGCTAACGTGGAACCGGAACCCGCTTAAAAAAAATATTTTCTCTATCGTAGTTAGTATGGTTATCTATTTTTCCTTCTTTGTTTTTTTTTTCTTTTACTTTCCTTTCTCTCTACCCCTTGCATTTTTTCTCCTCTCTCTCTCTATTTCTACTCTCATAAAATAGAGGAAATCAAATCTCCAAATTAATAATCTATGGAGTTTTTAGTCTAAATTCATTCATTTTGAATGTTCACTCTTTAGTTAAAATAAAGGTAAAAAAAATCATAATCAACATACTTGCAGCTCAAACATACACATAGCATAAGCACATACCTTTCATTTCTCAAGATTCACCTTTTTGATTAAGCTCTTTCTCTTTAAACTCCATGAATACCCTTGTTTTCTCTCTCTAAAGAGTATTCAATTTAACTAAATTCAAAAGAAATATTTAACTTTTTGGACTTCAATAAGTAGGAAAGTTGTGAAATTTCTTTCCAATAGGTTATGAAAGCTTGAATTGAAGAGTTTCAACTTGGCTCCTTCGTTTACCATCATCACACCTTCTAGACACAGATACCAGCACCACCACCACCACTCAACCCTTGCACTGCTACACTAGCGCTTGCACAACGACTTACATTGTTAAAGATTCACCTTGTGCGACTATCAAACCTAGAAGATTCATCTACTCACTTTTTGTACACAATTGGGGAAGAAGACTAAAAAAATTTAATTTTATGAATTAATTCAAATCCAAATACAAAAGGAAAAAAAAAATCAAATAAAGACCCTGTATCCCATAAAAAAAAAACCATGTCTTGCGCGGTTGTAGCAGCAGTAGAAGAAGAAGAAGCATGAAAGAAAAGGAGAGGAAAGTAAAAAAAGAAAAAGAAAAGATTTTTTTAATGGGTTTATGGGATTTTGGTTTTTTTTTTAATTTAGGGGTTATTGAAGAAGAAAAAGAAGAAACACGAGAGAGAGAGAGAGAGAGAGAGAGAGAGTAAAAATAAATAAACATGCTAACTAGGAAGGAGAGATCTTTTTTTTTTTTAAATCAAGTTCCGTGTCTATGTTAGCTAGTTGCTTGAGAAATGGTCGAATTCTAGCCAAAGGTATCGTGCGAGAAATAATTAAAAAGTTAAGGTAATGTTGTGATACGAAAATATTTTTAGGTATGATTTTATTACAAACCAAAGAGTACAGGTACTATAAATGAAACTTATCTGTTAATTGAGACTCCAAAACCATTCTCATCATATTTTTCAAGTGTGTAATGGTTTAATTTTCACTTAAATAATTTGCATTTGACCCATCTTAAAGTCTTGTGTGAATTTCTTATGCATTTAGATGAATTTGCTCATCTTCATTTGAATTTCCTGAGAGGATCTTACTCCTTAAATTTTATAAACCTTTCTCCCTCACTCGAGTAATAGGTCCCATCAGCTTTTAAGCACCAAATTTTAGTTACTAGAAGGATGGAAAATCTCAATAAAGATGATGAAGATTTGAAGTTAGAAATCAAGAAGCAAAAAAGTAGAAATGAGGAATTAAGTGAAATGACAAGAAATTAAACATGGAAAAATAACAATGTGAAACATAGAAAAAGTTATAGGATGTGATGATGCACTCATAAAAGAGCTAAGACAAATATAAAATTGAAAATGCAATGTTGAAGTATAGCTTCAATGGTTTAAATGAAATTATAACCAAGTTCACTGAAGGAAAGAAAAATGCATTTGAATATGCTAATTGGGAAGGAAAAACTTATTTTGGCGTAAGGAGGAATTAGCTATAATAAAAGCAATGATAATGAGTCCTATAAGAGTTGTTTTATAGAAGGAACTCATAGATTTTGTAATTATTGTGAAAGATTTGGTAACATTACTCATATTTCTGTAGTAAGACATAGTGGTACTTTAAATCATAATGACAACATTGTTTAGGTTGATAAAGGGACAAGTTTAAGTTTTCAAAACTAATCTCAAAGGATTTAAACTCAAATGGATACCAAATTAGCAATTTCTATTTAGTAGTGACCCTCAAGATGGATCAACAAGTGGTACTTTAATAGCAAATGCTTAACACACAGGACCGAAATAAATATAATTTACCACAATAGTGTTGAAAAGCCACTAGAGTTTCACCTTTGGAGACAATTGTAAACCAATCGTTTGGGTAAAGAACCTAATAAATAAAGATTTGATTATCAAGAATGTGCTTCTTGTTGACAACTTGAAACATAGTTTGCTAAGTGCTAGCCAATTATGGCAACAAGGTAACATTCTTCTTATCACAGTGTTTATATCAAAAGAATTGATAATAATTAAGCATATGTTGTAGAATATACACAAAGGAACAATTATAAAATTAGTTGTGAAGATGTTAAAACCTTAAATACGAGTTGTCTACATGTTCAAAATAATGATAGTTGGTTATGAGATTGAAAACTAGAGCATGCTTAGTATTGATACTATTTCAAAAATTTCAATTCAATTTTTCAAGGACAAAATTTTCCAATTATATTGATAAGAGAAGTAAACTAAGACTTCTTTCAAGTCTTGAATGTAAACTCTTCTTCAAGTCCACTACAACTATTACATATTAATCATTTTGGTCCTACTCAAACCATGAGTTTAGATGGGAAAAGATTCACCTTGGTCATTGTTGTTGATTTCTTCCTTATTACTAAGAATGAATCAAATATTGTATTGATATGGGTAGGAGAATTAAGAATTCTTAAAAATAAAATGAAATAATGGATTTAAGGATCAATGGTGTCATGCCAACTATGGTTGTAAGTGTAAGGTTGTGTTTGTGTTTGTGTTTGTGTTTGTTTTATGTTTTCTTAAATTAATGTAAGGGTATTGACAAGATATTTTGGATATGATGACCCCAAATCTCTTAAACTATTTATAATCTAAGTAATATTATAAACACAAAGATTATATTTAGTTGCCATGACTTGTTAAAGTTGATAAGATATAAATCATTGAAAACATAAGTGTTGGAATTTCATTCATTATAATGGTCTCTTGTATTTGTACATGGTATTTTTTAATACAATTATATAAAATGGAGCTAGCATGATTTTCTTAAATTACATGACTGTTGGTGACTAAAAAAACCATAAAAGTACAACAAATAATTCAAAAATTACAAGTAAAGTAAAGTGGACAACTCTTCGTTACATGAATAGTCACCATTTCAATCAAACTAATGGGACATGATTTCTCCTCATGTCTTCTCGACTTGTGTGATGTACTTAGACTTGAAAAAGCTTCAATTCTTTATGTCTTGGTTGATAATTAATGATATAAAGTGGTTTGAAATCATACTATTTCATCAATAAAAATGGTGCAAAATTTAAACAAAAAAGTCATGACCATTAGCTAATCCAATATAAATTCATGGGTGATTATTAAAGGGAAGACTTTCCGTAAACTGTACTAACTTATTTAAGTGATAACACTTCAAAAAACTCGGAAGCATACAACACTTGACCTAAAACATTAATTCATGAACCAAACCATCACTAATCTTAAAAAAAGTAACTAACTCATACTCATCATAATAACACTACATAGCTAAACCAACACAATGGGTGGACTGCTAACCATGATCTATTTTAATACGCCATAAGGTATGAAACTGGTCAATGTTAGACCAATCTTGACCCTGATGGTAGCCATTGACCATTGAGATGTGTAATAAACACATTTGGAGTGCTTGTCCCCTTAGTTTAGGGATGCCGTCGGAGCGAATTTGGAATTTTTTATAAGACTCGAACTCGCCCCAATTTCCCATAATGTTTCTAAGGACCTATTAAAAAATCATATAAGGTTTGTAGCCTTATTACTAAAACCTAACCCTATAAGTCATGATTGACCCATTTACGGTCCATGAGTAACGTATTAGAAACAAAAAACTAATTATTATGTCATTCTTTTCTACTTATTTTAAAGTATTTAAAAGTTAAAAAGAAAATCTCTTTAACAAGTGCTTTTGATGTATCAGTAATCGAATTAAAAGAGAATTTATAATTTCAAAATAAACAGTATATAAAAAAGGCTAAAGGTTTAGCTTTTGATGCAAGCATTGTTGGACGCGAGAACGTAGTTAATCTTTTTTCTCTATAGAATCTGACAAATTTATGTCATATTAGTTGATTATATGTCAATTATATGATATCCACGGTTGATATAGGCCCGGTTCCAGAACAAAATTAAATCAAAATCAGAAACGAAACTACTGGTTTTGGGTCTTGAAAATTAGGAATTGGAACCGAAACCGTCTCACATGGTTCCGGTCCAGTTTTATGGAACCGACAATTCGTGGTTCCAGTTTTGGAACAACAGAACTACCTTTTTTTTAAAGTGAAAATAAAAAATGAATTAAAGAACTTTATTTTTAATAAAATAAACTTTAAACTCAAAATAATTGTTTACTGAGTCTAAAAATTTTAAATTGTTTAACCAAAATTTCTAAAAATATGTTTAGAATGCACATTTATTTATATAGAAATACAACCAACATCATCAATTTTAGTTAGTAATATGAGATTACAAAATGCCTTAAAGGATTAAAAAAAAAATTACAATACTTGGTTTTAGGAGAAGTTTATATAAACTAAACTATATAGGATTTTAACTTATATTTATTTATATTGTTGATAATAACACATTAAATATTTGTAAATATGCAATAAATTTTACTATTCATGTGAAATAATATAAACATTTTTTTGGAGCTATAATATAAACATTAATAATTATATATTTAATATATTTTTCTCTAATTTTCTTTTTTTTTTTCAATGGAACTTGTTTTGAAGCCGCCAATTCTATTTGGTTCTAGATCGTAAGACCACTTAGAAACAAAAAAACTGACGATTCCTTAGTGAGTTTTGGAACTGATCAATCAATCCAATTCCAATTCTAAAACCGTTGGTGGTGATTTCGATCTGATTCTTAGTTCGGAACCAAACCAAACTGTGCATATCTAATCGAGATAAAGTCTTGTGGCAGGAGATAAAGCAACTGCTACTGTTGGTATTTCATGTGCTATTGCAATAGCATGCTACCATTTTTTTTTTTTTTTTACTTCTATATTTTATTTTCTCGAATCATATGTCCATGTGTAAATAGACAATATTTATGTGTATTGTTGAAATTCAACGTACAAAACATTTCTTGAACCAAAAAATGACAAAAAAAAAAAAGAAAAAGAAATTGACTTATGTTTTAATTATATTTTGCCTATTCATTTGCATGCAAACAATGACAGGTGCAAGGACGCTCCCCTGAAAATATTATATGCAGCTTAATACATTTCAATCTAGATAAAAGAGTTAAATAATGCTCACAACCTTTAAGCTACATTTAGTTTTGAATAGATAGATAAAATGCAGTTTCGCGAAAAAAAGTAGTTGTTTATAACATGTCGGTATTCTATCTGTTTTTTTTTTTTATTTACATTGAAATCTGATTCTAAATTTTATAAGGTTTTTATTCATGTTTCAAAACCTATAAAACCGTATAGATCATTACCCTATAGAGGGTTTATGTGATCACCCCATCGATCCCTTCCGAAGGCTGCTACAGGTATAGAGCTAGCGTAAAGATTTTTAATTTCCTTGACATGCCCATGCACGGGTATATTAGTGCCTCATTTTCTTTTTCTGGTCTTTTCGTTACTTCTAATCATCATTATTTCAATTAAAAAGTAAAAGCTTATTGCGCACTAATAGAAGAAAAAGTAAATAGAAAGAAAAAACGAAAAGAAAGAAAAGAGAAGCGGATTTAACAAAAACCAAGCAATTCAATTTATAAAAAAATAACAAATTTTGAACAAGAATTTTGTACATAATTTAATTTTGTATTTGAATTTTAAAATAGTCATTTTAATACTCGGTTAATTTTTTTTGACTATTTTTACTATCTTATTAACATTGATATTTTATTACTTGACGTGATAGAGGTAAACTATAAGTGGTAAACAATGTTTGGAGAAATAATAAAAATTTGATAATATGTTGTCTTTTCCACATAATAGAGTAAAAGGTGCAATGAATATTGTAAAAATAGTTACAAAATGTTTGATTGGATATTAAATTGATTACTTCAAAATTTAGAGATGAAACTAAATTTTTATATAAAATTCAGCAACAGAATTTAATACTTACCCTTATTAATTTTTTTGGGGGGTAAATTTCACCCTTCAATTTATATGATGTGACATGCATCGTCAAATATGATCTATCGACCCATCAAGCTAACTACTAAAAGAACTTTCTCGTGATGGATATTTATAGACTAAGAAAATGGGCACTCATATTATGTCACACGTCCAATAAGCAGGTAGGATGACATGCAAAAGCAAGGTATCCCCCGACTTTTTCTCTTGGTATCTTGAGCTCTCAATGCGTCAAAAATGAGAAAGAGGTGAAGTGACCAATATACACCCTCATCGTACGCCATTTACCTCCCATTTCACAAATAAATCATTCCCCCTTAAGATATAGGAACATAGAAAATTATGAGACTCACATGATCTTTAACATAACGAGTGCCTTTTAAGTGTAAATTAACGTGGCACTATCATGCATCTCTACGATGTTTTGTTGTGATTAGTGCATGTAATGATAATACAATGTTCATCAGTCAATCATAATGGAGGATTCAATTAAATTGCAAGTTGTCTTTTTCTTTTTTCTATGAAATGATTTTTTAAATTAATTACCATAATTTCATATTATCAATTCTAGTATGTAATTAATTTTTTAAGACCATTTATATCATCTTTGTTTACTTTGTATTAAAGAGTATATCAATCGGTTTTTGTGAAATATCCCAAAAAGTTAAAACAAGGGATATTTTTAGTAATTCTATATTTTTTAATTTTATAATTAATGTGGTTATAGGTGAATTGTTGAAATAACTAATAAGGACCCAAAAAGAAGGAACTTTTCCTTTTGCTTTTCCTTTTAGGAAGTGCGGTCTATAAGTATTCCTCATCCATCTATCCTTGTAGTATAGAAAATTTCAAGGAAACAAGCTCTACAATAAAGTATTTTGGGAGATTAAAGAGATTGAGGATGGAGGAAAGCTTGAAATCTTGTTAAGAATTAGTTTTATAACAAATTTAAAATCTAAATTTATGATATTGTTGGATAGATTCAAAGTTTTAAGTGTTGATGTCTCTATTCCTTATGGTGGAAACATTAGAGAAGAATTCCAGTTTCCTCCAACTGTGAAGGTAAGAATGGATATCATGAAAAGTGGATTATTGTGAAAAAAATATTATTAGAATTTTAATCCTGTTTGTACTTGCAAGGAGCACTAGGATTTCAACTTTTTTTTTTTTAATAGTGGAGTCATGTTTATCACATTTTAGAGTTTTATCTCAAAGTGAGATATGTCAAGGTGTTATTTTAATTCCTATTATAATTTGGTTATTTATATGCTTGATTTAGGATTTATATATGTATGTAGATGATACAAAATAATTTAAAGAAAGTAAGAAAGAAATTCACTTAAGGATGTAAGGAAAGGATTATTGAAGTGTTAGCAGAGATTAGTTTTCAAACATGTATGGATAAAGGGATTTGACAAAATTAGCTAGCAAGTTGGAAAAAAAAAATATATATATATATATATATATATATATAAGAAATAAGTAGCAAGATTAGTTTACACAATTATAGACTAGGTAATTACAAGCACAAATGAGGAAACAAATAGAATGGTAATGGTAGATACCATAGACATTAACTATAACAAGAATTGTGATCATACATGTCAACACATGTATGAATAATTACCTAAGTAAAATAATAGTGTTACCTATATATATATAAGTATATGAGCAGATCAATCATTACATGGTAATAATGGGATATATGAATATGAAAGAAAGTGAATAAGTATGCCACGATAAATGATTAAACAAACAAGAATTACATTTGTACTCCCATAGATTAATTTCTAAAAATTTAAGGGTAATAATAACGTGAATAACTAAAGTTATATATGGACACATAAATATATGCATGAGTATATAATTAACAACATTTAAAAGTAATTAGATTAAAATCCTAATAAAAATAAATAAATATAAATATATATGTACTTAATAAGATAAATAAACTTAAATATGAAAGTTAAAAAAAAAGAGGTTTGTAATTAATTATAATAATAATTAAATCATTTAATAGATAGTTTAGGTTTTAGATATTCAGGAATGGGTTAAATCTAGAGTATATTAAGTATTTTGATAATGATTCATACTTAAAACAGGAATTCAAATTGGTTATACATGGTTAGGAAGTAGTACACAGGTATACAGTGACATGCTTGTTGCGTGCTAGGGTTAGAACATAATAACTTGATTAATTATTGAACTCGACTGAAAATGTGTGCTGCTTGTGCTTGGTTGTCTCATGCTTGAGAGCGACGCCCTTGGAAGGGTTTCTAGACCCTGACACAGTAGTTAAGCGCTTAGGCTACCTTGTTGTAGCGTGGTGGATTGTTGATAGGGGAAGTGATATCAGATGTAACGGTCACCTGAGCAGACAAAAGTTATATTCGGCATAGTTTGGGGATTATGAGTCTTAGCAAACTATATGATATAGATGGACTATGATGGTGGTGACTAAATAACAGCGGTGAATCCTAAATGAGGTTACTTTTGATTTTCCTTTTAGGCGAGAGGTTAGTTGTTCTCGTCAACCCCCAATATTGCTGTAGTAGTATTGGATCCTAGGTCCTCCGTCGTGTTTGCTTGGAGTCATGGTACTGTTGTGTTGCTTGTCACACTTACATTTAATATCTAAATTAATTTTTATTGCATTAGCATATGAATGCATGTACATATTATGTGTGGTTTTGTTGTTATGTACTGGGCTTCAGCTCATCTTGTTGGGAAATATATTATATATATATTTTCAGGTACAAATGTGGTTTATAAATATTTTCAAGGCATCCATACTCAGGATCAGGATTGGGTTCATGACTTGAAATGAAATAAATTATTTGTTAAATTTTATAACCTTAGTAGAGGTACGGATTACTTGAAGCTGGGAGATAAAAAAAAAAAAATATTGGGACTCAAAGTAGCATGTAATATGTCAAATAATTATGGTTTATTTATTATATGTGGATTTAGTTCTTCTGAGCCTTAGAATACTCATAATATGATATGGACATGTGGTGGACTATTCACATCCCTTGATTTTGGGCTGTGACATCTTTGATTAATTGCTATGCGTCTTAAACAATTATTTTGATGAAATTATTCCATTTAAAATGTATGATTTTTTTTTTACAATTATGAATTATTGCATATATTAACTCTATCATATAAGATATTGTTTCCCCTACACACGTCATAAATAGAATATCTTTATCAAATGTCATATAGGTTAAATGGTGGTTCATAATTGGAAAAAAAATAAGCCAACTAAGCAAACAATTTTAGAAGGAAATTTTACTATAGACCTTGAAAACTCTAATTGGATATTTAAGGTTGAGATACATATATATATATATTAATTTTTTTTCTATTTTGGCCAATTAATAATGAGAAAGTTAATTAAAAAAATAACCAATGTCTTATATATTACATGTGACAAAGTTCAAGTGATAATTGGAGTATATGTTTGAAATATCTTGAAAATTTCTTACAAAGTACATACACTGATAAAGATAATAATGATAATAAACAATAACAATTATATTGGAATAAAAAACATATATATAATAAAAATAATCAATAGCAATAATAATATTATTCAATATATATATAATAGGAAAGTATTAAGAATAAATAAAATAGTACAATAATTAGGAATCTAAATTTTATGAGAGCAAGTAATTTAAAAAAGGAAATATTAATTAATATGTGTCACATGTCATAAAACACGTGAGAGATAAGAATGACAATTTATGTAGTAACTTACTTAAACAATACAAAATATGAGGGCATGTAAGTAATTTTTTTATCTCTAACGTATAATTTATATGTTTAAGGCATTCCACCCTTATATAAAAGTCTTAGTTTCCTCTTTCATCTCAGTACTCATATTACAAAACTTCTTGGAGAAGCCACCCTCTCATACTCTCTAAACTTTCATTAGAACAAAAACACAAACAACTCTCTCCCTTTATGATTTAAGGATCTATACAAGAGAAATAAAAAAGAAAAGGTAAGAACAATTTCCTAAATTATTTAATCTCTTAATCACAATACTAATACAAAATTTATCTTAGGATGATATGAAAAAAATTGAGAAGAGGGAAGAGGTTTGCTTAAGAAGCTTCCATAACAAGCAATTCATTGTTTAATAGTAGTAGTAGCTAAAGTTGTGTTTTTCTACATCATAGGTAAGTAATCTAGACATATAATCTTGTGTTCGTGTGTTTTGTTTTGTTATTGATAATTGAATAATGAAATCACATATTATATTATTAGATCTATCGATATGGAATGCATGATGATGATTTGAATTGTAAATTGTAGATCCAAGGATAAATTAATTTAAATAACATTAAATAAATATGTTAATGATGATTTAGGATCAATGATTGATGATTGAATGATGTGATCAACAAATATATTTAAAGTTAGGTTGCGCACTAGTTTTCTATAGAAAGTGAAATATTAAAATTAATAAGAAATTATTTCTAATCAACTAAGTAAGGGATGATTGTAAATAATATATATTCATATTAAAATATGGAATTTTAAGATGAATAATTAATTATTTTGTTTATAGGAATTATTTAATATAATAGATATAAACAATCACTTATAAGTTAATAACAATCTATTAGGAAGCTAATTTAGATTCTTTAACACACTATTGTTGAGATATTAATGATATAAATGAACTAGTTATATCTTAAGAAGCTTCTATGATCCTATGGATGAGATCGTCAAGTCAATCATCTAATCATTAAAATAAATATAGTAATTAGAATATTAACTATTTTAATGGTTTTATCACGATTAGATATGGTGTAAGCTGTTGGATAGTGACTAGACCATAAAATTTCTCTATATCTTAAATGGGTTATGATACTCGATAAAAGTTTATTTGATTAGCTATAGGATATGTTATTAGGAATATCACTTAAAGAATTAATCACTATAAGTAAGCTTCAAAGGTTAAGATAAGTAGTTAGTGAACTTTAATATATAGAATGATTTAAAACTAAAAAAAAAAAAAAACTTTAGAACTTGATATTAGTCTATGAAATAATATTTTAAGAAAGGAATTTAAGTGAAATCTCCAACTAGAATAGGTAATGTGTATAAATAACATGAGAATTGAGTAACAATTAATTGAAGTAGAATAAATGGTTGAGTTGGTAACTTAAAATTTATTTAAGGAAATTTTCTTATACAGATTCTTATTCTTTGGATTTCCTATCATCTACTTTGAGATAAGACTCCTATTTTGAGTATAGGCATGCAATGACTTGGATGTTGCTTGTTATTTTAGGCATCCTAAAATAAATTAATACTTAAAGATAGCTTAAATAATTGCTTGAGTGTGCTTGTGTCATTTTTAAGATTTGGTTTGGAGAGCGACAACCTTGTATTGTGATACCAGCATGGTAGTTAGGCCCTTAGGCTACCATGGGTAGCTCAGTGGGTAGCTGATAGGGCTAATGGTAGTGGGATAACGTCTATCTAGATTTGAGAAAAATAATACAGTATGGCTTATGACTATAGGCGCGATTGAGCTACTTCATATTACGGACTGTGATAGCTAAAGATAAGTAATGGTCGTAATCCTTAGACGAAGCTATTTATTTGATATAGAGCTATGTGATATAGGTATCCAGGCTATCTATATCAATCATTTGAGTAGTTGCTACTACTCAGGACCCTTAGGTTCCCAATTGTGTTGCTGAAATATGAGTGCTCTATTGTTGATTTGTTCTATCTAAATTAGAAATATAAAGTAATGGTTGTTACATGTGCATTAGAATAGGAGTGTGTGATCATACGTATGTGCTTGTGTTGCTATTGTATTTAGCTTCAACTCATTCCCTTTTTTTTTTTTTCCTTCCTCTAGGTGATGTTGATGATGCTGATATAGATGTTTTGACTGCTATGGGTTGAAGTCAGTGAAAGCCTTAACGAGCTAGATATTAGATGCATTGGATTTTGTTTTATTATTAATTTGAGAATTCAACATTTGTATTGTAAGGTTTTTAATGTATTATTAAAAGATTATTTACTGCTATTTATGAAACTTAAAAAATGTTTTCTTAATCTAAAATTTGTTAGAAACTCAATTAGTTAAGAATATATCTGGCAGAACTGTTAGCACTCTAGATCTTATTTGGGACGTAGTAATGTGTATCATCGACATATATTAATATATGCAAAATGAATAACAAGTTGGTTTAACATAATGGATAACTAGGTAGTTTATGATCATATTTATTCGAATTGTATTTCAATCGAAACTGAAATCCAACTGACAATATTAGCTTTGTATATATATATATATATATATATATATTCTTTTCATATTGATTACATCACTGGTAAAAATAAAGGTTCGAAAAGGTAAATTGAAATTCAATTTTGGCTTTATACTTTTCAGAATTGATTACGTTAATAGGTCTTTATATTTATCGCACGTGTGGATTATTCTATAGGAGTAGAACAAAACATATTTCTTCCATATTGATATATAACCCTGTGGTTGGTTAGCCAAATAGCCATTTTACGGAATTGTTAAGGTAATTGCTTTATAGGATAATATGAATAGCTAGTTTTTTATATTTTTCAACAATTTATCATGTTATTTTGAGAAACATAAAGAAAATTATAATAATAAAATAAAAAATTCTATGATAGTTCTGCTTATTTCGTTTTGTAAAATTAATATACCATTAATCTTTCGATAAAATGCTTCATAAAATTGCTCGCAGTATTTTTTTTAATTTCTCTAGTTCCATATCTATTAAGTTGTGCTAGTGGGTTAGGGCTACGACGGTCATTTTTATAATTATTTCTTTTAAGATCTGAACTTTAACCTGAAATTTTATTGTAACATTAAAACTTTGTTTGAGGAAGAGAATCCATTAATATAAAGGCTCATATAATTAATTTTTTTTTCAATTCTTTAATCCGAATTGGCACCATAGAGAGTGGGATAAGCTAATCCAAGGTAGATATTGCATGAGAACTTATCTAATAATTTAGGACGGTATTCAATTAAGTTGATATGCTAAAGGTATCTTTCTAGACATTTTCTGCAAGTTAGGTAACAACTTAGGTTGTCCGGTGAGTTTTCTTTAATACTCATTAAAAGTTAAAACTCTCCATTACTCTAAATTTTTGAACTGTAACCTTACAGAAAAGTGTTCCCCTGTAAAAAATTATAATAATAAAATAAAAAGCACAACTCCATATTGAACAAGTAAATTCTTTAAGCAATTTGAATGAGTCATAAATGAGCCCTTTTATATATAGCATTTAACACAAAGGTTCCAGCTATATATATGGAGGATTTGTATGCAGACATTTTTTTTTAATTTTTTTAAAATAAATTATTTATCAATAAATACATATAGATAAAAAACATATGATAGTTCTTATGAACATATCAAATAGATTAAATATATATAAAATATAACTATAAATTAGATATTTATATATATAAATTTTAGATACAAATACAGATATATATGAATAGTTATTTTGGGAGGTTTAATCCGATCGTGATGAATTGCTTTATTTACGTAAAACGTAAAATGACTTAATCAGAGCACCTGCCACTGGCAGGCATCTATGGATATTAACTCCCATATGTAGCTGTCCTAAGTATGCAGCTGGTTTAACCTACGATGAACCTTAACAACTAACTAATTATTAAAGGTAGTTTAGTTTAGATTCATGCATGCGGAAACTTTAACGTACTATTGAAGGCCTTGTTAGGTTAACTATGGAACTCTAGCTAGCTGTCCAATGAAGGCTGGCCGAATAAACACACACCGATGAGCGGGACGGGTTAGAGTTTTTGAATATTGGTTAGTCGAGTTTAAGTTTATTTAGTATCACATTGAATCAAGTTCGAAATATTAAAAATTTATGAATATGATCAATTGCATGCTAAGTTTAATCGAGTTTGAACCAAACTTGATTGAACTTGAATGATTGAGCTTAATCTAAGCTCAAATTTTGAAATTTTTAATTAAACTTGAACTTGAATTCTAGCTCTATCATTTAGCTCGTTGGTTGATAATATTTAATCTTGGTCATCATTTTAAAAGAAATTCTACTGTTTGAGACCAGAGGAAAACGCACTTGATGTTATATATCCACATACATGCATTCATGAAAAAGAAAATCTGATTTTTTTTTCCCTTAAAAATATATAACTAGTTTTGGTATTTTGAATTTCTTTATAACCTTTAGATGTTTGTTTCAAATTATTAATGCTACAACTCAAGTTAAATCTAGCCGTATATAATAAATGTACATCTCTAGCAACTTTTCATAAAATAAATTTAAACTATAAGATTCTAGGGGTTAAGTTTAATTAATTTTATATGAAGTTTTCTTTACCAAATTTTATTTTAAAATTTTCTTAAAAAACGAAAGTGATTTACGGCGAACTTGGAACAGGGAGACATGGTTAGTTTTTAGACCGACAGAGAAAAAGCCTTGGCTAGGCTGGTCCTTGTTTTACCGCTTTAAAAATCAGATCCTATGGATTCCAGGGCTAGTACCAAGCCAATCCACCTGTCACCACATCTACCGACAATATAAGGGAGACGAGGTAAGGTAGGGTTTTCTCCTTATGGCTTTTCCTTTTTAGTTTTTATTGCATATTTTAGGTTTTAGAATTAATTTAAGTTTTTAATAATTGTTGGCGTTGCAACAATACCACATTTTTGTGCGAGTTATGTGTCACAGGACGATTGCTCTTTTTTTTTTTTATTAAAATTTAATTGCTAAAATAATAATTCTTGAGACTTGATCCAGTGGTAGAAGAAATGGCAAACACTATTATGTAAAATTGGAAAGGAGAAAAAAGATTAAATAGTGACAATTTTTTAATTTTGGTAGTTTTAAAATTTTGTGTTCTCAAACCCTAGTTCAATAAGAAATGGATCAATGGAAAAAACTCACCAACTTTGCTTGAGATATATATCATTTGTTGGGCAATTTCCTTCATTTGAACCGCCAAAATCATTTTTTTTTCTTTTTTGAAAAATTTTGAAATTGTGGCCTTTGTTGTGCTTTTTCTTGTCATTTTATTTATTTTATACCTAAAAAATTTTTAGTCAGTTTACTTTTTTTGGCGTATTTTAGCTTTTCGGTATAAATTGTACACTTTTAGGCAAATATTGAGTTTTTTTTGACTGATTTATGATATGATTAAGAGCTGTATCTCTTTTCCAAAATTTGTGTTGTTAGTGTAATTATGAATTTTGATACCTATTTATTTTTTTATTTTTTGAATAAAAAAGAATGAAAAGATCATCATTCAATAATCTTGAGTGATTTAATAAATTTCGAGTTTTTACTTTTATTTTCGCATAGTCCGCTGCGCGAATCATCCAAAATTACTTTCAATGTAAAGTAAATTTTTCAATCGCTAGGATTTGTGGTTAGAGGCAATGAAATGATAAATAGTAATTTTTTTTTAATGGTATGGAATACTCTTACCATCTTCCAAATACCTTTTAACATGTAAACTTTAATCACACAAATTTGTATTATCAAAAAATAGATGTTAAGAAATGGAAAATCCCATCAAAATACCTCGAACCTAGATTTTTTTTCTTTTTCTATATTAATTTTTTTATAGATTTTATTTATGATGTAATTAGATTTCAATATAAATCCCAATAGCACTTTTATAATTTACATCCAAGAGGATTCATATCCAAAATTCCTCTCTCTTCAACCATCTTTAACATTAGATTTATAAATTTCATCTTTCTCAACACTCTTTTGCTTTCTCTATTCTTTAATTCTTTTTTTTTTTGTAAATTATATCAGAAGGTTATAGCATTTGAAGGTAAGTTCATTTGAGATCACAATGTTTCAAGTGGTTAAAAAGAGGTTATAATGTTTAAAGAAGTAGGTCAATTTTGGTTATTATTGACACATGTTATAACACGCTAGATCTTTTAAGTTTTAATTTTAAATATTTCTCCTATTGATATGATTCAATGGTGACCTCAATTGACTCAATTCTATAAACGTCATGACTTCTTTTTAAGTAGTCAAAATATTATGACCTTAAATAAACTTACCTTTAAATGTTGTGAGCTTTTGATGTAATTTATCCTTCTTTCTTATATTTGTTTCATAAAAAATCTTCAAATCAACTTTTCTACTATTAAGAATATCCTAAATGGATATGACAAATAATGACAAAGTAAAGTAAAGCACACACACATATTTACATGAAAAATTCTTGACAAAACAAACCACAGGTAGAGAAGAGGAATTTACTATGTGTTGAAGAAAGAGTATAAAGAATGTGTATACAAAATGATTTCACACTTTTATAACCCTAACAAAACACACACACACACACACACACACACACACACACACACACACACATATATATGTATGTGTGTATGCTGCCATAAAGGCTGGTGGATTCAGGTTTAACACCGGTTGAAGGTCGATGGCGTACACGTCTAGGCTAGCAGCGTAAGTGTTGGCCTAAACTAAACTTCAGTCTTGCAAATTAATTTAAGGATTCAAGGCTAGCTCAAGGTAGTGCACAATTCAAAGCCGGTGGCCTTGACTCCAAAGTTGGCCTCTTACATTAGATTCGGGACACACATCCAACAATCTCCACCTTGATACGAATTTAGAAGCAAATAACACAAACTATCAATTTTCAACATAAAAACAAAACATTTTCCTCTTCTTTCACAAACCCCTAAGGGGGGTAAATCAACAACCAACACCAACCAAGTTCAGACAATGCTTAAACGTGGCTATAGGAAGTGTCTTATTCATCATATTAGCAGGATTATCTTGAGTACTAACTTTGCTCATAGCAATATTACCACGAGCAATAACAGTACGAGCAAAGTGATACCTGACATTAATGTGCTTTGTCCTCTCATGAAACATCTGATCTTTAGCAAGATAGATTGCACTTTGATTGTCATAATAGATTGTACTAGTCTTCAAATCATCATTGAGTTCACCAAATAATCCCTGCAACTAAATAACTTCTTTAAAAGCTTATGTAATAGCCATATATTCAGCTTTAGTAGTAGATAGAGCAACTTTAGCTTGCAAAGTGGCTTTCTAACTAATAGCATAACTACTAATGATAAAAATATATCTTGTGAGAGATGTCCTTTTATCCCAGTTTTTAGCAAAATCATAATTAACAAATCCAATAATTCCATCTCTAGTTCCACCAAACTGTAGACAAATATTAGTAGTACCTCTTAAGTATATGAAAATCTACTAAACTGCTTTCTAGTGTTCTTTACTTGGATTTGCCATATATTTACTGACTGCACTCACAGCATATGACAAATCTGGGCATGTAAAAACCATAACATACATAGGAGATCCTAGAGCACTATAATATGGAACTCTTGACATATAGTCAATCTCATCATCTGATTGTGGAGACAAAGCAGTTAAGAGTCTGAAATGAGCTGCTAAAGGTGTATTGATAGGCTTAGCATTATTCATATTAAACCTGTAAAAAAAATTTTTCAATGTACCCCTTTCGACTTAGATGTAAAAAACCTGCTTTTTTATCACTTAAAATTTCTATCCTAAGTATTTTTTTTTTTTGCTGCTCCTAAGTCTTTCATTTCAAACTCTTTGCTCAATTGGAATTTAACCTTTCTAATCTCTTCTCTATTCTTCGCTGCTATCAACATATTATCAACGTACAAGAGTAACTACACAAATGACCCATCATTACTCTTCTTAAAATAAACATAACTATCAAAACTGCTTCTCTTGAAATCATGAGAAGTCATAAATGAGTCAAATATCTTGTACCATTGTTTAGGTGACTATTTCAAGCCATAAAGTGACTTTCTTAACATACAAACATGGTCCTCATTTCCTGAGACCATAAAACCCTTTGGTTGTTGCATGTAGATATCTTCCTCAACCTCTCCATGTAAGAAGGCTATCTTCACATATAGCTATTCAAGATCAAGATCTTACATAGCTATAATACTAAGCAAGGCTTGAATCAAGCTATGCTTTACAACAAGAGAAAGCACATCTGTAAAATCTATACTTGGTACCTAACTATGGCTTTTTGTAATGCATCTTACTTTGTATCTAGGTTCTTCGACTTCTGGTGTTCCTTTTTTCTTCTTGAATTACAACAAATAGTCTTCTTCCCTTTTGTAAGCTTCACTAAATCCTCTATACCATTCTTATGAAAGGAGTCCATCTCCTCCTATACAGCAATAATCTATTTACCAAAATCATCACAATTAACTGCCTTTAAGTAAGTAGATGGCTCCATATTGGAATCGATGTCCTCTACTACATTTAGAGCATAAAAAATAAGATCAAACTTAGCATATCTCTATGGAGGCATAACTTCTCTCTTAGGTCTATCTTTAGTAATAGAATACTGCTGTTGTGGTAATGTAGAAACAGGCTGAGAAGTAAGCTTTGGTGCATAACCTGAATCAATCTCAAACTTTGCCTACATACTTGGTTTCTACTGAACTTTATCAGATGAAGTGTTAGAAGAAAAGTGATGTAACATAGCAATTTTATAAAAAATAATGTCTCTACTAATAATGACTTTCTTCGATTCAAGATACCATAACTTATATCCCTTAACATAAGGCTTATAACCAAGGAATATACACTTTAGAGATCTAGGCTTGAGTTTTCCATTATCAACATAAGCATATGCAGGACATCCAAAAATCTTCAATTTAGAATAATTAGCAAGAGTACCAGATCATACCTCTTGTGGAGTTTTCTTCTCAATAGTAGTTGATAGAGACCTATTAATAAAAAAACATGTTGTAGAAGTTGCTTTAGCCTAGAATGGCTTTGGCAAATGAGCATTTGAAAGCATACATCTAACCTTTTCCATAATAGTTTTATTTATCCGTTCTGCCACCCCGTTTTGTTGCGGTGTATTGGAAACTATTAAATGCCTTGCAATTCCCTTTGACTTGCACAGAAGATTAAATTCGTTAGAACAAAACTCTAAACCATTATCAATGCAAAGATGCTTTACGTGTTTCCTTGCGTATTTCTCAATCATTGTCTTCCACTTTTTAAATGTGGGTAGAACATCATCTTTCTATTTAAAAAAGAATACCCAAACTCTTTTAGACAAATCATCAATAATTGTCAGCATATAAATAGCAACTCCACTAGAAGACACTCTAGATGGCCTCTAAATATTTGAATGAATATAATCAAGTGTACCCTTTGTGTTATGAGTACCTATGGTACATCTGACTCTCTTTTGCTTCTCAAAAACACTGTGTTTACAAAATTTCAATTTGCTAATGCCCTTCCCATCAATAAATCATCGTCTACTCAATTTAGCCATAACGGCTTCACTCATATACCCTAGATGCATGTGCCAGAGTCTAGTAGCATCATCATCTGAGAAAGAAGAAGAAGTGATGGCTCCATTACCTGCAGCTACAGTACCATGCAAAACATGTAAATTAGCATTCTTTTTCGGCCCCTTCATCACCACAAGAGAACCATTATTGATCTTCAGAACTTTATTGTCACTAGTGTATTTCTTTCCTTTTGAATCAAGAGTACTCAAAGAAATCAAATTTCTTTTCAAGTTAAGCACATATCTCACATCACCAAGTGTTTTGACAATGTCATCAAACATTTTAATTTTGATGGTACCCATACCTACAACTCTACAAGAAGTATTATTACCTAATAAGACAACACCTTTGGATACTATTTCATATGTTGAAAACCAGTCCTTATTGGGACACATATGAAAAGTACAACCAGAATAAAAAATCCATTCCTCACTTATTTGAGGATCATCATTAGAAGCAACAAGAAGTTCTCTATCATTGTGGTCTTCAGCTACATTAGCTTCATCAGATTTTGTTGGTTGTTTTCCCTTTTGGTTTTTAGTAGCTCTCTTGTTCTTGTTTTGCAATTTATAATATTCAGATTTAATATGTCATTTCTTCTTGCAATACTCACAAATTTTATCTCTATTTACAAATTTTGATCTTCCTCTTGAATTACTACCAGAATTGCAATGTTGACTCCTACCACGAGTAACAAGACCTTCTGCCTGAGGTTCGGATTTAACCACAAGACCCTTCATCTTTTAAAATGAATACATTGCATCATAAACTTCATCCATGGTGAGAGAATCATGACTATATAATATGACATCTTTAAAGGTGGAATAAGAGGGAGGCGAAGAACACAACAAAATCAAAGCTAAATTCTCTTCATCATACTTAACCTCTAAAGTTTCCAAATTAGAAAAAAATCCTTTAAAAGTGGTTAAGTGATCTTCTAGAGTCCACCTTCTACCAAACGATGAGAATATAGTTGCTGCTTCAAATGCAATTTGCTGGTCAAATTTTTGTTATACACAATTGCTCCAATTTCAACCATAATCCAACAACAGTCTTCTCCTTCAACACATCTCACAATATTTGATTTGACAAATGAAGATGAATTTAAGAAAAGAGCTTGTTGATCCTTACATTGTTTTTCTTTTGGTGAATGATGAAAGCGTCTTCTCAAGCCCTAATAACGCATCATCCAAATCCATCTATGTAAGATTCACTCTCATCGTGACCTACCATAACAAAAATATGGTGTTGCGATCCAACAACAGGATATCGTAAAATATTTTGGTTGAATCCATGGAGAAAAGAATAGGTTTCTCTTGAAAAGTATATATAGACTGAGTGTGAAGGAATTAATTTTAGGTTGGTTGGAATCGGTCTCAAACATCGGTTTGCTCTCTATGCAATCAGCCATCAAGGCAGTTAGAAAGGCAATTGCAATTGATTTTTCCAATCTTTTTGTTGATGTTAAGGAATACGTTTAATTATTTAAACTAATGTGACGACGGGGTCATGATTCGTAAGTACGCTTGCATGTTTAAATTGTATACCCATTAAATTAATAAAATATCATACCATATCATAATTAGAAAGTGCACCTATTGATATTATAATAACATGGCTATCAAAATCATGATTTTATTATTCATTAGAATATATAAAATTAGTAGAATTGTGCAAAATCATGTAAAATTGATAAAATCGTAAACATGTAGAATCATATACCTAAATTCATATTTTCACCTAAAATTTGTACCTAAATAATATTTTCATCTATTTTAATTAAGAAAAAATACATAAAATCATAAACTTGTAGAATTGTATATTTGACTCACGATTTTGCCAACTATAAATATATTAGATAAGTAAGACCCAATTCAATTAAGATTAATTACATAAAGACTAGGTAACTTAGAAGATTAAGTAATTAAGAATTTAAAACTCCTCAAATCAAACTTAGGAAAAAATGAATTAACAAAATAATAGAACAATAGCAATATAAAAAATTCACCAAGACCATTAAAGCAATATTTAGACCATTAAATCCCTTTAGGATTACTTATCTAACCATTAAAGTAGTAGACAAAAAGTGATGGAAACCCATTAAAGTGAGGGGGAATCAATGAAGCCTTTCCATATATTTTCTTTGAAGATGACCTCATTCTAATGTGGGAAGCTACATTAGAAAATGCCAAACTAATGTTAGACATTTTAAGCTTATTTGGCCACTTATTAGGGTTAGATTTTGAGAGGTTTATGGATGAGTGGGATGAGTAGGACTCGATGCCCCTGGTTTTTGGAAGAAGCTTCTTGGTTTTAAAACATATTTCTCTGTATATGATGCTTGTTAAAGAAGCCTAAATTGTAAAAGATTTTAAAGTCTCTTTAGCTTATTTTAGTATCAAGAACAGCTTGTAATTTTATAGTATCTTATATTGACACTAATCTTTGTAATTGTGATGTGTATATGTATGGATTGCTTTTATTAGCAATCTTCTTTTGTTCAAAATTGTTTATAAAGTTTTGGTAGATTTAATCAAACAATTCTCATAAACTGTTAGTTTTAGGACAACCTTATATATAATATGCAAATGTTATATGTGGTTGGGGACTTGGCATACTAAATCTCGAGATTTAGTGGGTCGGGTCTTTATAGATGGTATCAAAGCCACGTTTATGAAATTGTTTTGTTAAGTAGGAGTGACTTGACCTTAGATGTGATGAGTTTAATCGGATGAGTATAGGACTTGCTTGAATTGTGTGTTTTTTTTAATGTTTATTTTATTCAGTAATTAATTTGATGTTGATTTGACATTACATAATTATTATATGTCATATATATGTTGTATGTTTGTTTAAAGATGGATAGGTCAAGGAGATTGATTCGATAGTCTTCGAAAAGAGAGGGTATGCCACCTTCTTCTTAGTCTACTATCTTAGGTTCTACATCAGCTAGTATTCCAGCTTCTACTTCGACTCCATCACCAGCTTTAGCTTCTACTACACCGAATCCACAGCCTCCTCTAATGCCTGCATATCTAGCTATGACTCAGATGCCTACGGGAGGTCTGAATGATATGTTTACTATGTTTTAGGATATATTTACAATAGTTCAACAATATCAGCCAATGATGTATCAACAACAACAACAATTTATGCAACAATATAATCCACTTAATGTGTGACAAGAACAACATGTACAAGTGGAAGACCGGAATGATCAAGTCAAGTTGCATGACTTTATTAGATTTGTACCTGATTTTGATGGAATTGCTTTGGACCCGACTAGAACTGAAGGTTGGATAGTAGAGCTTGAAAAAGCATTTGCAGCTTGTGAAGTACCCAAGCATAGGAAAGTTGATTTGGCGATATAGATGCCGAAGGGAGATGCATATAATTGGTAGAGATTGAACAGTGAAGGATATGCAAGACCAATACCATGGAACAGATTCAAGGAAGCCTTTTTCTTATAGTACATTCCATCTATAGTGAGAGAGCAAATGATATCGAGTTAGTTGAATTTGAGGCAATGGAATAAAAATGTTGAAGAATATCATGTAGAGTATTGTGGGTTGCTTAGATTAACTGGCACAGATTACAATGATGAAAGTATGAAGGTTCAAAAGTTCCAAGATGGCTTGAACATGCAAATCAAGAGTGAGGTCAAGAAGTTTTAGTTATCGACACTGTCTGAAGCGGTAATTAAAGCAAAGTTAGTAGAATAAATTATAAATGAGAATAAAGCTCAGAGAGATAGATGGGCTACATTTATGGGCAAGAGATCAGTTACCACATACACTCCTTATTCAAGATTTGGTAATGTTAACAAAGGGAAGCGACCATTTGTGGGGAAGAAACCAAGTTTGGGACAAGTGACAAAGACTCCTATTTCTTCCATTCCATTTTATAAGAGGTGGCCTATATGTTTTGGACCCCACGAATCAGTTCAGTGTAAATGGACCCTTGGAGCATGCTTTGCATGTGGGAAAGTAGGTCATAAAGCTTTTGAGTGTCTTGATCCAAAATTGAAGCCTATTTTCTGTGCTCACTATCGACATAGAGGACATCATGTAGCTAATTGTAAAGAAAAAACTAAGAATAATGGACCAAATTTTGGAAAAGGAATGAAAACGACTTGAGTGTTTTCTTTGCAACGGTGTGAGAGAGCTCTTGTAGTTGATATACCGGTAGGTACTATACAGATTGCAAATCATACTGCATATACTTTGATTGATACCGGTACCACTCATGCATGTATTGTTGAAAGTTTTGTGAATGAGTGTAGTTTGCCTTCTGAGCTGCTGTATGATAGAATCATGAATATTAATACTCATTTTGGTGTGCAATAAAAAGAACCATGTGTTTATAGAAACGATGTTGTGATTTCTATAAAATCATGCCTATAGATATGTTAGTTCTGCCTTTGGTTGATTTTGATGTTATTCTTGGAATGAATTGGTTAAACCTTTATAAAGTTACAATAGATTATAGTAAGGCGAAGATGAGTTTTGAATTGGAGAATGAGAAATTGTTGTTTGTTTTAGAGATGAAGAGACCTAAGAGCATGTATACAATGGAGTTGTGGGAGAATAACGTAGGAATGAAGATTGGTAGTGAAGAGCTCATAGTTGATACGGTGCTGGTAGTGAAAGAATTTATCGATGTTTTTCCTGAAGAATTACCAGGTCTACCACCTGATAGAGAGATTGAGTTTGGCATTAACTTGGTAACAGGGACATCACCGATATCTAAAGCTCCATATCAAATGGCTCTTATAGAATTAAAAGAGTTGAAAAGTCAGTCAGAATAATTGTAGAATTTAGGATTTATATGTCTGAGTATCTCTCCTTGAGGTGCTTCAGTGCTATTCGTGAAGAAGAAGGATGGAAGCTTAAGACTGTGTATGGACTACAGAGAGCTAAATCAGGTTACGATCAAGAACAAGTACCTTCTTCCTCGAATTAACGACTTAATTGATCAATTGAGAGATGCTGCATTATTTTCCAAGATAGATTTGAGGTTCTGATACCATCAACTCAGGATTAAGCCACAAGATATTTCGAAGACAGCTTTCTAAACAAGATACGAACATTTTGAGTTTATGGTTATGCCTTTCGCTTTAACAAATGCCCCAGCAACCTTTATGGATCTAATGAACAAGGTGTTCAAGGATTATCTGGATCAGTTTGTAATCGTTTTCATTGATGACATATTAGTGTATTTAAAGAATGAGGAAGAACATGAAAAGCATTTGAGACTTGTCTTACAAAGGTTAAGAGAATGGAAGCTTTATGCAAAATTTATCAAGTGCAAACTTTGGTTAAGGGAAGTTGCTTTCTTAGGTCACATTATTACCAAAGAAGGAATATCTTTTGATTTGGAGAAGATTAAAGTGGTTTTAGAGTGGCCACAACCTACAAATGTTACGGAAGTACGAAGTTTTCTAGGTTTGGCAAGTTATTATAGAAGATTTGTCCAAGGATTTTCCAAAATTGCTTCACTATTAACTAAGTTGACAAGGCAATATGTGAAGTTTGAATGGGTGAAGATTGTGATCAAAGTTTTCAGGAGTTAAAGGAGTGGTTAATTTCTGCACCAATTTTAGCACTCCAGTCAGCGGAAAGGAATTTGTAATTTACAGCGATGCTTCACTTCAAGAACTAGGATGCGTTCTGATGCAAGATGAGCGAGTAATTGCTTATGCATCTAGACAATTGAAGCCTCACAAAAGAAATTATTATCTGATTCATGATCTAGAACTTGTTGCAGTCATATTGGCATTGAAGCTTTGGAGGCATTACTTGTTTGGTGAAAAGTGCAAGATATTCACCGATCACAAGAGTTTGAAATATATTTTCACCCAAAAAGAATTGAATATGAGATAGCGAAGATGGTTAGAGTTATCAAGGATTATGAGGTTAAGATTCTGTTCTTCCCGGGAAAAGCCAAAGTATTGGCTGATGCACTGAGTAGAAAGAAACAATTGAATGTAGCAGCTACGATCACAAGCAAAAAAGAATTGCAAGAAGACCTTCAGAAGATGGATATTGAGATAACATTGGAAAAACTTGAAATATTGTTAGTGAGCTTAACTGTGCAACCGACGATTCTTGATTAGATCAAGTAAGGACAAAAAGAAGAGCGAGAAAACCAAAGATTGAGAAGTGAGATAAGTGAAGGAAAGAGAAAAGATATGAGAATTGATGATGAAGGTGTTATGAGGTTTAAGGATAGAATTTATGTACCCGAGATCTGTGATTTGAGAAAACAGATTATGAAAGAAGCTCATTCCTCCTCATATTCAATTCACCCTGGAAACACAAAGATGTATCAAGATTTGAAGCAACAATTTTGGTGGGAAGGAATGAAGAAGGATATTGCAAGATTTGTTTCTAAGTGTTTAGTGTGTCAACAAGTGAAAATCGAGCATCAATGGCTTAGAGGAGAATTACAACAATTGAGGATTCCAGAATGGAAGTGGGATGAAATTACAATGGATTTTGTGATGGCTTTACCGAGGACAATAACCAAGAAATGGGATGGTTTGGATTATTGTTGATCGATTCACAAAATCAGCTCATTTTATTCCACTAAGAGTTAGGTGTTTGCTTGAAAAGTTAGCTCAGATTTATATCCAAGAAATAGTGCAACTATATGGTGTACTGGTGACCATCACTTTTAACAGGGACACGAGATTTATCAGTCAATTTTGGGGAAGTTTTCATGAAGCTCTTGCAACGAAATTACAGTTCAGCATGGCATTTCATCCATGAACCGATGGTCAATCATAAAGGATGATACAGATTCTTGAAGATATGCTTCGAGCTTGTGCTTTAGACTTTGGAAAGAATTAGGATGAGCATTTGCGTATAGCTGAGTTTGCTTATAACAATAGCTACCAAAAAGCGATAAGATGGCCCCATATTAAACATTATATAGAAGAAAATGTAGATCTCCTTTGCATTGGGATGAAGTGGGCGAAAGAGCATTAATTGGTCTAAATCCGGTGCATCAAGCAATCAACAAGGTTCAAATGATCAAACAGAGATTAAAAGCGGCTCAAGATCAATACAAAAATTATGCTGATATGAGAAGAAGACCTTTAGAAATCGAGATTGGCGATCATGTATTCCTTAAAGTATCACCAACAAAGGGCATTTTCAGATTTGGAGTGAGAAGCAAATTGAATCCAAGATATATCGGACCCTATGAAATTCTGGAACAAATAGGACTAGCAGCTTACAAATTAGCTCTACCTCCAAGCTTAGCGAGTGTTCATGACGTTTTTCATGTATCTTAGCTAAGAAAGTGCATATCAGACTCTGATACGATATTAGATACAAACCAGCCAGAAATATTACCAAATTTGGCTACAAAAGAGAAACCGATCAGAATTTTGGGCAGAATGGACAAAGAATTGAGAAACAAAGTGATATCGATGATAAAAGTTCAATAGAGCAATCAGTCTGAGAGAGAAGTCGTTTGGGAAGTAGAAAGTATGATGAGATAGAAGTACCCTGAACTTTTTGAAATTTAAGGTAAGTTAAGTTTCAGGGACGAAACTTCCTAAAAGGGAGAAGGATGGACTAACCTAACCTAATTAACAACTTAATTTCCATATAAATATAATATTAGTTCTAAATATTAAGTTTAAAAGTGAATTTGGTGTATGAAATTAGTGTATGAAAATGGAGTTTGAATTATGTGTATATTCTTGTTAGCATGAAATTTGTATTAGTAATAAGTATGAATTAATATATGTTATTAAGGCTATTGTTCTATATGTATTAATGTGTGTATAGTATGATTAATGTTTGTGTCTTTTTATATATTAATATGTATGTGATAAGTTTATTTGTAACAAAATAAGTTTTGGAAATTCCTAAAGCCATAGTAGAATTTTATCAAGTTTGGCCCATGTTTTAACCAAATTTTAAGCCTCAAAATGAGCCCAAATTAAGCCAAATTGCAGCCCAATCCATTAAGTACCCATAAAGTCAAGTTTAGGATAAGTTTGAACCCATAATTTGATAAAAAAGACTCCATTTTGGGTAGCTCCTCTTCCCATCCGAAAATCCCTTTTCTTTCTTTCTTTCTTTCTTTGTTTTTTTTGTTCTTCATTTTCTCTCTATCTAAGCTAGCCCAAAACCCTTAGTGGAATATACATCCAAGGTCCAATATTCTCTATAAGCCAAGCCTAATTCATGTAAGTCCTTGTTACTCTTTCTTTATGCTTTAAATGTATTAGGCATGTTTTGTAAGTTTGAAGTTGTGTATGAATTTAATTCATCTTATGTGTTAATGAATGCTAGGATAAGTTTTGATGATATTTAACTTGTTACATGTGCTATAAAAGTAGTAATATTTGATGGCAAAGCTTGATGTTGAAGTTGAGTGGTTAAGTTTAAGGTGATGTTTAGGAGGGGGTTTGAAATGGATGAAGTAGTTTGAAGTGTACCAAGATATAACAATGTGCTTGGGATGATGCTTTAGTGGTTTTGAAGTGTAGAGGTAGTGTTAGAAGTGTTTGAGTTGTGTTGTGGTTGAATTATGGTTTGTGTATAAGTATTAATGTTGGAGTATAATGAGTTCATGTGATGAAGTGAACTAAAGTTATGTTTGATGTGTTAAAATGTTGTTCAATGTTGCTAGGAGTAGTTAATGTGGATAGAAGATAGTATATGAAGCTAGATATATGTTTGAAGAAGGATTACAAGTGCTTTATGTTGCAATTTTGCAAAGTGTAAAATAGGGGAAACATAACTTTTCGAACAGGTTTGTTTTTGCATTTACGTTGGCATCTGGTACTTCAAAACTGCCAGTGTAGAGGCGGTATTGAATGTGATCAGAATCGATTTTTCTAACGCTGCTTGTAACGCCGCTGGCTTTTGTGAAGAAATTGGCCAATGTTCATTTTTTCAAAGCCTACGCCGACTACTGGGGTTTCAATGCCCCCGACCTTTAATCAGTATTGAATGTGAACAAAACTGATTTTTTTAATGTCGACCTTAACGTCGCTAGCGTACGCTTCCAACGCTATCAGGTTCAGCTCAAAATTTGCTGATGTAAATTGCCCGTGTATCCCCTGAGTTTTTACAATTTCAAACTTTTTCAATTGTCCTTCTTTGCTTCATATATGGCATTCTAATGAATCTTTAAGTTATATAAACATGTTTTATGTATGAATCAAGTGTTAGAATTATATGTTGAGTTCATTGAATCTCTTTGTATAGTTAACTTAGAATTGTATATTCTACGTTCGATTATTGATTTGTTTTGATATTTTTTATTTCAGTTAGAGATTCTTCAGTTGATTTCCCTCTGAGTGGTTATAGTGATACTCTACTGGGCATAGGTACACAGTAGCTTGTTTATTGTATGCTAGGAATAGGCATTACTAAATTTGACTTAATTCAAGTCGGCTTAATACTTTGATGAATTGGATGTCTATTATGTTGTTTAATGTAGTTCGAATAGTAGCAAATCTATCATGATGTAATGACATATTAGTAAGGCACTTTAACCTAAGTCATGATGCAATGACTTTACCATGATGCAATGGTACGCTATGACGCATTAGCTATTCGTTTATGGTTAAGTGGGTAGCTGATGGGAAGAATAGTATCTGAGTAACGTTCGCTTAAACTTGGGGGAAATACCATAGTTTAGTTCCAAGTTTATGAGGACTTATGAATTAGATTCATGTTATAGATTGAGTTTAAGTAGAGTCGGGCAACGGCTGTGACCCTAGATGAAGCTATTTTTCTTTATGGAATATATATGGGAGGTATAAGTATTCAGACTATTTATATCAATCTCGTAAGCAGCTGCTATTATTCAGGACCCCTGAATTCCCAGAGCGTGAGTTCGGGGTTTGAATACCCTACTGTTGTATTGTTAAAAGAAAATTAAGCTAGAAAATGACTTAACTATTGATGCATTGCATTAAAACTAAGCTCGCTTGACACTTTGCTTTTATTTGTTACTGTGTTCTAGGCCTTTGGCTCACTTTTGCTGCATTGCAAGTATTGAAGATGATTTGTATGATGTTATCGGATACGGGTCAGATTTTGAGAGGGTCATGGACAAGTGAGACGAGTAGGACACAAGTGCCTCTGGTTTTTGGAAGAAGCTTTTTGGTTTTAAAATATATTTCTCTGTATATGATGCTTGTTAAAGAAGCCTAAATTGTAAAAAATTTTAAAGTCTCTTTAGCTTATTTTAGTATCAAGAACAACTTGTAATTTTGAAGTGTCTTATATTGACACTAATCTTTGTAATTATGATGTGTATATGTATGGATTGCTTTTATTAGTAATCTTCTTTTGTTCAAAATTGTTTATAAAGTTTTGGTAGATTTAATCAAATAATTCTCATAAACTGTTAGTTTTAGGACAACCTTACATATAATATGCAAATGTTATATGTGGTTGGGGACTTGGTACACTGAATCTCGAGATTTAGTAGGTCGGGTTTTTACATTCTTTTAGGTACCAAATTGATATATTTCAAAGCTCAGGTATCTAATTATATTTTTTGCTAATGTTTAGGCAACATTCATGACATTATCACAATTGCATTTATACTTTTACAACATATATAAATTATATATATAGCTTTCATTGGTAAAAGGCTTGTTTATACTAGCTTACTTCCTAATATATATTTATGTTGTTGGATTGGATTTTTTGTTAAAAAGAAACTTTTTACACTTTTAATCATTGATTCTAAGCTATGAAAAAACAAGTATATGGCGAAATAAAAAAAAATTACATTTTAATAAATGAACCCAAAGTACGTTTAAGCATTTTTTTTTTATCAAAACATGCATCAATTAAACACGTATAGAAAAGAAATCATCAAGTATGAAGTCGGTAATATGTATAAATAAAATATAAATAAAACAAGAAAGAAATAAGAAAACATATAGGAGGGGTTTAATTCAATTCACAACATAATTAGTTTAATAGAACCGGAATGGATATTTGCAGTCCTAGAAATAGTTTGTCTCCACCAATTATAATATAAGTTGTTAATAAATTAAATAATCAAACATAAATAATATTCATTAAAATTACTAGATGTTTAATCACAATTTACCCCGACAGCATTGAAACAGCAGCAAATCGAGACGACTAATATCCTCGTAAATAGTCCCTTTCCATTAGAAGAAAATCAAGTCTACACATTTTGGGCTGACGTTTAAATCGGTGCGCAAAAACCATGTGAAATTTTCCTACTAATTGCAAAGATTTGACAACTACACGTCCTCCACACGCCAGCTAGTGCCAACAAGTCTACGCTAAACATTTTATTCTTTGGCCTATCTTTCCCCTTCCCAATAAGATAATCTTCTCGATACAAGTCTGAAATATTTAATGATGTTTCCTTTTACAAATAAAACCTAGTAAAAAAAAAAAAAAAAAGACAAAAGGCAATTATTCATGGGTGGACTAATTAAGGACAACAGGGAGTTCGGTGCATTTTCGGTATAACTAATGTGAACAGTTGTTTCTCGTGGACTTCACCGATTCGCCGTGCAAGCAAAAGAAGGAAAAGCTTGCTTTTTGACTCGTAAGTTTTACTATAACTTTACGTGTGTGGTAAGTGAAGTGAGTTTCATTAGTCATACAAAATTTTGAACCAATGGTTACGAGGATATCCTAATTTCAAGTGATGATTGTGTTTGCTTCTTAATTTCCTAGCCATCACATGCTTATTGCTTATGGCAATTATATATTCAATACATTGTTCATATGATAATGATTTTGTTTATTATTTAACGTAGACTACATAAGATCTAATGTTTGGATCATCATTTTAGTATCGTTTTGATATTATTTTTAAACTAAATAGATAGTGAACCAATACAGATATGATACCGATGAAATACTGACAGTTTTACTCATAAACTGATCAAATCGAACAAATACTGAATCAATAGCAGTATGAAATCGATTCCGATTCGATACATATTCGATATAAATAAAAATCCGATAATCCAAATAGGTATATCTTAGACATCGGTGCACAATAATATACCATTGGAGCTACATTTATCTTAATAAGTTAATATTAAAAATTATTTAAGATATATTTTTTTATATAATTATAATTATTTTGCACCTTCGTGACGATTTCTAAATTTTAGTAAAATAGATTTTTTTTAAATTATTAAGGATATTCTGTATAGAGGTTAATTAAAATAATAAGCATTTTGTTTTCTTTTCATTAATATATATATATATATATATATTAATTGAAACTCGACTATCAATTTATTAAAAAATGAAACCAATATATAAAACTTATGTATTCGATAAAAATAAATTAAAAAATTTATTTGAATTTAAAATTATAAGCAATTCCAATTACCCTTTATATGATGATTAGGAAGCAAAGACAATACAACATCGTGTTTAGGCAGTGTGGTGAGATTAAAAGTGTGTGCCAGCGGTGCAATCTTTCGTAGAGATCCAGTCTCAAGGTCCAGAACTCACCGAAGGAACCCATAAGTGGCAAGTAAACTTGCCATAGGTCAACTCCAAGTTTGGGACATAACCAACGAGTATTGCCACTTGGATGGCGAAAAAACTAACCACACTCAATCAATTCATAATGGAACCAAAACAAACAAAAAAAATTATTTTTTAAATAATTTAGTTTAATTTAAAATCCAAATTAATCTATATGTTTATGATTGATTTAAAAAGGTAAATAAAACCAATCCATAAAATCGAATCAAATTGTTTTAGAAAAATATTATAAGATTTTATTTATAACTATAATTTGTTTCATGATTATTGATAAAAGGTCGTGTATGTTCTTATGATTTTATTATGATATTTATTACTTCATGAATATTAATTAATATTAATTTGTTCATTTTTTTTTAGGTTCATAATATATATTCTTTCGTTGGTGAGATAATGTTGTTCTTTTAATATTTTCAACTCCGTGGAGTATGAAATTTGCTTATTTAATTATGACTCATATTATGTATTAAATTGTTCGATCACATCTATTCCTGAATAACTTTTGTTGGTAGATGATTTTTTACTTTAACCAAATTTATTGGTAGATAATTGACTTGATGATTTTGTGGAAAATTATAAATTGTGCCTATCTATGTATTAGTTAGTAAATGTATTTTGTTAGTGGATAGTTGATTGAGACTTAATGATTTTATAGAGGACTATGAGTTATGAGTATGATGGAGTTATAATATTTTTGTTGTGATTTGCTATATAAACTTTGTAAAGTAATTTAAATATTTGAATATCCACACAATTGTAAAAAAATTAGAACAAAGAAATTTATTAAATAGAATTTTGATTTAATCTGTAATTTGAATTAAACCAAACTGTTATTTAATGGTTTGGAAAATTTCTAACCGAAACCAAATCATTACTTAATGGTTTGATTTGGAATAGGAAAAAACCAAACTGATCCGTATCCACCCCTAATACTTATTCTTATTTTTCAATATTATCCAATAATAAAGCTAGTTAAAAACTCAAGCAATGCACCACTAGTAAATAGAATTATAATTATAAAATAAATTCGCTCAAAATGAACTTGCACAATGGATTTGTTTTATATTCATATTTATGCATAATATTGTAGTGATAATATACAAAATGAAAATATGCTTTCAATTATTTGTTGACTTAATTTTTTTGTTTCAACATTATAAGATACCTTTTTATGAAACGTTACAATACTAAAAGATATGAAAATGAAAATATGTAATATTTAATGAAATATAACATGATAATAATATTAAAAGGATACCAATATGAATTTGAAAAAAAAAAAAATTAATACGAAATGTCACGTAAAAGAAAAGACTTTCGAAATTATAATGTTGTAGTTCTAAAATGCATGAACATGAAAAGATGTAATATTTCATGAAATATAATATTACAAGAATATTATTAGGCTACGAAGATGAATTGGAAAAAAAAAAAAGATATTAATACAAAAAGATACCCAAAAAGAAAAAATTTCTCAAATTATATATTTTAATAGTTATGAATATTAATGTATTTATATTTATATTTATATACATAACTATGTTATTTTCTCGGCGATTATGCAACAGACACTAATATATACACAACATTTAAGAAATTATATGAATGTAATAGTGAAATTAATTTTGTTCACTCGTACATGTGATGTACTATACACGCTGCAGTAATATAATACGTATGATCACATAGAGTACTCAATTACAAATGGAGAACGATTTGTAAAAAAAATATAAAAAGAGAGAGATCCAACCGACCATAAGAAAATAAGAAAGATTTTGGGTAGTATGACTCGAGCGTTTCAATGCGGTGGCAACACCTGAGGGATACTGACTCTATGATGATAGCTGGGCAAATATGCAGTAAGGTTGCTGGTTAGGATTTGGAGACCGAGTTTCAAAATAATTTCATTCCTAAATTTCTTTTTTCTTAACCACCATTTAAAAAGCAAACATACCTATCGATATAGTATATAAAGCATATATATGTCATATACTTTGGGAAACTCAACAATTACTCTTACTCACTATTTTCTTATTATTTAATCTAAGGAACTCGGGAATTCAATTACTTAATTCTATCAAAAACTATAATTAAGCTAAAAGAACTCACAACACGGTTTCACCCAAATTAAGATCAATCTAATTCACAAAGCCCTTAGATTGTGTTTCACCATTAGGTTTTATCATGTAACTCAATAAAATCCCAATAAATTTTATATCAATTTCTTGAATTGTGAATTATCAAAGATTTGTTAAAGCCTTTCTTAAGATCATCAACTTTTAATCTAAGGTTTATCAATTGGAATCTCTTTCTAATCAATAGCAACTTAAAAAAGCATTAAGAACCATAATTCATTAGATTAATTAATCAATTATAGAAGGATTTCACTACTCTATCTCTAAAGCTATGAGCAATCCTCATCAATAGCTTAGATCTATTCATTAAAATGATTTCTCAATCAATTTTAATGAAAGTAAACATAAATCCATATCATGCACTATACAAATTCAAGATCTAATCAGCTCAAACTATTGAATTCAAGAAATGAATACTAATTCAATTAAAGCAGAATAGAGTTACATGATTGCAATCTAAGGATCCATAAGATCTAAGCTAATTCAATTACCCCTCCATAGATCTAGCAAAATAATTCAACAATTCAGTGACGTAAATGAAGATCATGATAAGACAAAGCCTATTAAAATTGTAATTGGGAATCCATAAGGTCCAATAAGCGATCTCTTGCAAGATTAGTTGTGAATTCCAAAAGCAAAGACAAAATGTACAAAACCCTATCTGATTATCTATAAAATTATGTATTATAACTCAAAAGCACCATCTAGATGCCTATGGTTTCATAAAAAGTCAATATTTATAATACAAAGGATGTTGATATGGCAAGAAAATACAAAAAAGACAATATCTACGTTAGACAAATGAAAAGCACTCTATCACGTGGTCACACCTTAGGCTGCACTTCCTTCATTAAACTACAATTCATTCTTCATGCAGCTGTGCCTATGAACGGGACCTTAATTGTAATGAATACTTTGATTAAGCACGCCTGCATCTTTGAAAGCGTGATCAATTGTGATGTTTTCTTCAATTATAAAACTGATACTCATGCAGTTGCATGGTAAACCATGTTCTCAACTGTAAAATATAACCATATCAACACATGCCCGCATCTTAAGTGTCGTTGTATCGTGGAACCTAACGCATGAAATTGAATAACACTTGTTCATTCGACTATGTCCTTGACTATAGTAACATTTGTGTAATCTTCTTCTTCAAGCTATCCTTAGGCATGGCAGCGCCTTTGACCTGGTCTCCTTGATTTGTGTGTTTTTGTTGATCCTTCGCTATTCTTTGTAAGTTCAAGCTTAAATCACCTAAGATCAACATATAAAAGCATTAAGTACCAAGTTTATAGGATTATTGATAGAATAAATGAAAATTGAGATCAAATAATCTTTAAATGGATAGAGTAATTTAGTCCTATCAGTTGTTGTGGTTCTTGCTATTGCAATGAAAAAAATTAGTGATCATTTAGGTAACACAAGGGAGACAGTTGGTGTTGGGATGACTAACTTATAAGTAGAGAAGCCCATAGGGCTATAAAGGCTTAAGGAAAATAAACTGGCGGTGGAGGCAACCTCTTAAGCAAAGATGAGCTACTCAGTGACTTAGCAATTGGCAATGGTGGATGCTGGGCATAAAGAGGTGTGTAAGTCAACTAAGCATAGAACCCATACAAGTTATTGTATTACTGAAAATATATCACTTACTATATTTATTTTAATGGTTAAATGATTGACTAATCATCTAAAAGTTCCCATAGTATGAAATGGGATTCATGATTTTCAATTATATGGAATTTCATTAGTGAGTATAAAGTCCATTTAAAAGATAAATGGAAAAAATGGTGTTCCATATAATCATATTTTTCATTATTAATAAAAATTTCTACATAATGTAAAATTAACATACTTAAAAACTAGGGAAAAAAAAAAAGAAAAGAGAGAAAAAAGTGCAATGCAAATTAAGTACAAAAATATAAACAAAAAATTAACCGACAATTAGGGACGCTTGTGGCTTGGTTCGATTTAAGGACTAGACCAAATTGAATCATATTTGAAACGGTGTAGTTCAACCCTTAATGAATTGAATTGCTTACGATCCAAGGTTTTTAACCAAATTGCTTCAAATGTGGTTTGATTTGATTTATTTGGTTTATACCACTATTAAAAACATTTTGTCTCAGTTGAACTAAAGATCAATGTTCAAATTAAGTATTATTATGTAACAATTAAAATTGTATTACATTATATCACGATAACAATGCATCTTAGTTGATAATAAAAGTGCACAAGTTTACATGAGATATGAGAGATTAAGGTGAAGAAAAAGGAGTAGATTGTAGAGCTCCAAGGAGATTGGAAAAAACAAAAGAGAAAAGGTCATAGAATAAAATGAAATGCCGGTAAGGTTTATCAACCAATTGGACTCGGTTCTCCATTTACTTCGGTTCAGTTTCATGAAGATGGGTACCAGAAATGTTTCACAAAAGCAAACAATTTATTAGTCCTCGATGTGGGGCGAATTAATTAATAATATGATCTTATAGAAGAGTCATGGGAATTCGTGAGAATTTAGCGTGACGAACCGTAAATAGATTTAGGGCAAGTTATATGCTTATATGTTGCTTGACGCATTCGGCTTCTCGACTCCCTCTCCCAATTAAGGTGAAAAATCACTAACATTCTCAGTTCAAATTCTCATTACCCTCAGTTCTCATTTTTTGTCTTCTTTGATTTTTTTTTTCTTTTTAAAGAAATAATGGGAAATTACACAATGACAAGGAAATATAAGCACATATATATGGCATTAGAATTCGGCTTTGTTATTTATTTATTTATTTATTTTTTGAAAGTTTAATCCATGTGGAACTTGTTAACAAGGACGTATCTACACAAATATCATTAGTTCATATATCTTATTGCCATGAGTATATTTCTAGTTAAAAGCCATTCCATACTTTTGACATATATTGTGCTAGAAAAGATGGTGATCTTTTAAAAGCACATTTTTTAAAAAAGCTACATGTATTTTTTCCTTTGTTCTCTATCCTATATATGGATATTTATAGTTTCGATTTCATATTTTTGGCTTGTGGTTAAGTATAGTATTTTGAATAAAAGATCACATGCACACTAATTACCTAAACTGGGTTGGGCTAAAACTAATAATTTTTTTTTTCCAAATTCTATTTTAATTGGTGGTTACCATATTTTCATTCTTGTTTTTAAATTTCATTGCAATTACAGATTCCTAATTGCAAATTTTATTTTTCTAACCATCTAGTCAATTGTTTCTGTAATAGAAAAATTATTTTAAATTTCAAACCAATAATTTAAAATTATTTTTAATTTATAACTGGAAAATTCAATTTGATTGATTAGTAGTTCTCAAATGAAATTTCTAAGGTTTCATTGATAGAGATACAATAGAGATTTTGAAAATACAAAACACATCCTTTCTAGGTAATTATAATTTTGCTTATTTCAAGCTTTTGTCGTGAGAGCATTTATTAAAGGCTATCTATATTAACCTTAGAGAGCAGATGACATAAACGATTGCACTAGGATCGTGTCGAAATTTGCATTTAGGATAGTGGATACCCACGGCACAACTTCACAAACTAAGAAGCTGTCTTGCCTCTTTTGTTTATTTTTCTTCCAAGATGCATGTTGTGAAATACAATTATTACTAAACTAGTATGAGATCCACTTTTTCTAGCTTGAAAATTTCCGAAAAAATTATAATCATCCTTTTTTGTTGACTATTATTTAGAATAGGATTATATTTAGAATAAGGACGTTTTATTTCGTGGGAAACGTAATATGTACTTAATCTATATCTGTTACTTTAAAAGTTCTGTCAATGGAAACTGTTTGGCATTATTCTTTAGAGATCATTGGAGATATTAGTAGTTTACAGCCATAAGTGATGATAAAAGGTAATAATAATAGTCAACCAATAAAAGTGATGATTAGCATTTGTGGAAGAAATTTGATGTAAAGTGAGAAAAACTATTTACTTCTTTTTCTATGTATATATTTTTAAATAACTGATATGATTTCTTCCCACTTTCCATTGCCACTTTTCACGATATTTATCTCCACCACTAGCTACGTGAGATTAAAATAATAATAAATTATTGCAAATATTCAAAATGAAAAAAGGTTTTTTTTTTTTTTTTCAAAATAAATACGCTAGCATTTGGTTACGCAATACTAGACTCGACAAAATCATTGTATCATGTTTGGTTTATAAAATGTATTTGAGACTTGATAAAACTCTTTTCATAGGATTGAAAAAAACTTAAAATTTTTATCTCTTGTATTTCATGATATAAAAATATTAGAACTGGATAAAAATAAAATCTTTTAATAAAAAATTTGTTAAGTGCTTTCTTGTATCAAACATATCACACATGGTACAATAAAAATTTACTGTATATTATTTTTTATACTATGCTGTCTAGTTTTTATAACCAAATGTTCCGTATAGGACGTAATGTGGTTAGTTACAAGGCATGAAAGGATGAAAATATAGAAAAGCGATAATGAAGATTTGGGTGAAGCGCAATTTAAGGGGCTTCCGCAGGGGTTCCTGAGTTTACAAAACACGTTTTGTTACCATCAAAGCAAATGAAGATACAACGTGAGAAACCATGGTGAATTGGTCATAGTTTGCTTCTTTGCCTGTCGGTGTGGAGACACCCTTTTACGTGCATGGTAAGTGAAATTCATCACCACGCAAAGACGACACATGAATATGATGAAGACTTTTTAAGTCAACCAGGAATCTAAAATCTCATTCGCCCTTTTCCATCGGTAATCTTTTCCACCGTAAGTCCGTATCCATGGAAAGATGATTTTTCACCATAAAAATCATTCCGTTGGCCAGTAAGCCAAGGCCTCTATTCTGCAATCTAATAGGCAGAGGAAAAATAAGAAAAAGGAGAAAAATAGAAGACAACACACAATATATATATATATATATAAAGTCGACGATTTTTATCTAGTAACTTACATATTTTACTTTGTAAAAGGCTAAATAGTTGTTGGGTCATAGATCTAACTCATATGAATCTATAATCAAAGATATTATAAGTATATGATATATACTTGAAAGAAGATTTGAAAATAAGGAGATTTTATGCAAAACAAAGGATCGATTGCTGTAAACTGGCGACAGTAGAAGATATACTGCTGGCCTTTACAACACAAATAGCCATAATTAAAATTTGGAATTTTTTGCTGAGAGCTGCAGATGGGCTAGGTCGGCTGCATTGGGTACGCTGCCGATGTACATGGCAAGGTCACCAGCGTGCTAGCCAGCGTTCTTGTAATGGCATTCCAATGCCACTCCAAATGCTGCCAGTGTTCTTTTAATTGTATCAACCTATGTTATGTGCGAGTTTTCCCTTTGTTGTTGCATATAAATACTTCTTGTTTGTTCCTAGGGTTTTTTATGAGATGAGAAGCTATTCCTAAAACCTAGAGAGAGACTCTAGAGAGAGAGAGATTCTAGAGAGAGAGAGAGGCTATTGTTGATTGAAATCCACCATTTATAGTGAAGATCCATGCGATCTACTAGTGTTATCTAGCGAGAAAAACAGTGTTTCCCATTATTTGTTAATAGTGGAAGATTATTTGTCCGGCGGTTCCGTGGTTTTTCCTCCAATTTGGGGTTTTCCACATAAACCCTGGTGTTATTGTTTTTTTTTTTTTTTTAAAATTATGTTTTGTTGTTTTGATTGTTGTTATCTTATTGGCAAAAGGAAAATTTTGTTTTTAATTATAGGTTATTGAAGGATTTTTTTTTTTCCTAATAGTAATAAAACGAGTAGATAGTAAAATTTAACTAGACTCCCTGACTTATGATAATAAGATCTAAAGAGTCAAACCTATGTGCATTTGAGATGATTAAAGAAGAATTAGACTGGCAAGTTTGGAGTGGGGCTATTCAAAATTTGCTCGTTTGATTCCAATCTTTTTTAATAAGACTCATAAACTATAAAGACAACCCTTAATTGGCATGAGGTCATAATGTAGTGAAAGATTTAGGGTTTATCACAAACCATTGATTTGCGCACAAATGCCATATTGTAATTTTCAAAATCCTGTTAATTCTTTGAATACTCGGTTAAATGACATCCATAATTGAAAAATTATAAGAAACTCAAGATTTTCGAGAAAATTGACCAAAGTTGGCTAAAAAATGATACTAATGTCTTCCATAACTTTTCTTAAAAATTTTTCGATAATTTTACATTTTTTTTAAAGATTATTATTTCTGAATTGTGTGAATTTGGGTTATTACAGGTTGCTACATTTATGGTATCCCTCAGGGCATGACAGTTATGCACAGAGATGATTCAAGTAGTTTAGGAGTGGTACAAGTACCCATCATGCGTGTGGAGTACCCAACACCAATATGTATACATGTTCCCGATATGTACAAAGTATCTATATTATATATTTGTTATGGAGTTATGGTTACTTCGAGTTTAGGGTTAGACGCAGATAACTAGGCTATATTGGTTGATGGCTTAAAGATTCAGATAATGAAACAGTGGTTGTCGCATTGAATGTTATGTCGCATGTGAATATGTGTGATGATTGTTCATGCATGTGTACTAGCGGTTTGGGCGTACTGGGCTCTGGCTCAACCTTTTTTAATCTTTTTCAAGAACATGTGAAGAAACTGTGGTGCTTGACTTAATGGCTATGATGTCTACGTCGATTATAGGGAAGACATTAGTGGTGATGTTTATCCAACAGACTACTATATGATTAGGATAAGGTATTATATTGAAATTTTTTGAAACTAAAAAACTCAAATTAATTGCTATAGTTTAGATTATGTTGTAAAATGATTTCGTTGGATTTATTAGGTTAAAAATATATGGGCATATGGTTTTATGCTAATTGGTTTTATGGAGTATTTATGTTGAATCTATGATTTTTTCAAAAAAAATTGTGAAGTTTTCTAATTATGAGAGCTTGGATTAAATACTGGATTTAATTATGGATTGATACCAGGTTCTGAGCCTTTGTGTGTCTATATTTAATATGGACATGTGGTAGGTTGTAAATATTCTTAAATTTAGGGCATTACTCATTATTTGCAAGAAGTCTAAAGGAAGTAGCTTTTATCAAGTTCCACACATTGCACAAAAAGTGGGTGCCTTAGTTTATCAATAGTGCCTTGGATTTAATTCTTGAATTGTATAAGACTCAAGATTACTTTTCTTAAAATATCAAATTCACAACTTACTCTAACCCTTCGAATCACCACTACTTATTATGTAACTTTTACCCTATAAAGATAATTCAATTCATAAATTACTTATCTTGAACTATAAGATTCCTAATTTAGTTTAATATATTTCTCAAGATTACTAAACCTTAACCCTAGATTAGTTTATTGAAATCTCTTTCAATTAACAGAAATCCCATTGAAGGACAATGAACCTCTTACTAGAAATAAAGCCTAACTCTGGACTTTAATTCTAATACGAAAAAATTATGGTACCACATCTCTAGGTATTCATGCAACTCTTTTTATTTATACAAGATCTATTTACATAAGCAATTTCTCAATTAACCTATATGTAATTTAATAATTAAATCAATATGCTAGCAGATATCAATTTAATAATAATAACACATAGATGGATTCAAGAAAAGAAATTCTATCATTGAAAACTAATAAATCTTAGTTATATAACAAAGTAGGGTTTTTCTAGGGCTAGAGTAACATTTTTCTACTCTTCCATAGATAAAGCAATCAAAGCACAAATTCTTAAAGAGTAAAGTATTATAAAAACCTTTTTTGATAATAATCTTCTATCTTAAAGTTGTAAACCCTAATATAGCTCAGAAATCTTGAATAATATCTCACTAATTTCTTTGGTCTGTTATTATCTGTTACTTTTCTGTAATCATTTTCCTTTTTATATGTTGTTGTCATAAATCTCCTTGTAAATCTTGTTCTTCTTATCAAAATAGGACTCTATTTCGCTATTTCTACTCTCACATGTGCTTAGATGAAGTATATCTTGTATCTTAACCATATGTTTTGGAAAAAATCTGGATAAAGATGAAAGGATATGTCTTTGGTCTCAACATGAGTCTCAGCACGAACTGATGTTGCCATCTGTGTAGCCTAGATAATTACATTTTTTTCACTCAAAAATAGCTTGTATTGACTCTTGTATACTACTTTATGTTTTTGAAGCAAGCCAACTTGTAGCTCTCTTGTGTACAACTACAATTTTTCAAGTTCCTTCTTCTTGAGTAAAACTTGCTCTCAATCATCCCAGTTCCTTCTTTTAGGCTCAAATCATCTTCTAAAACCTAAAATCAATAATTAAACTAATTAAGTATCATTTTCATATAGTTATTCGTAAAAATTATCATTAAAGCTTAAAATATCCTTCTAAAATCAAGGTGAAATTACAACTCATCAAAACCCTTGGTCTAAATTTTCCCATCAAGAAGTTCAAAAAGAGAGAGCACATTTAACTCCCTTTCTCCATTTTCTAGTTTCATACTATTCTTTAAAAATATCCTTTTTTTTTTAATAAAGCTTGAAAATTGTCATTTCACTTATATTTTTGTTTCCCATTCTTAATCAAACTTTAATACTATACTTTCTCAATCCCTCTTCCAAATGATGTTAAAAAAAGGGAAGTAAGTGTGCTAGAAAAAGCTCTATAGAGGATGCAGAAGACATGAGAACGGTAATTTCCAATTTCAATTTCAATTTATGAGAAAATGTGAGAGAATATGTTTTTTCCATGACTATTGGGGTCAAAAGAGAATTTGGTTTGGATAACTTTTTTCACCTTTGTAAACTCATCTATATTCATTTATAACAAAATCAATCGCATTGTTTTTTCGTACTTTTTCTAATCTTTAATATGAAGAGCGTTGACAGAACAAAATTGAGGTGTGAAGTTCAATTATGATTTTATAAATATATGAGACATGAATCTTGAATTGCTTATGACATATTGCTTATAGTATGTTGTGGGAGTTGGGGGAAAGGGGGTGGTTGTTGGGTGGGTGTGTGGGGGGGAGCGTGTGTATTACGTTCATCAAATTGTTTTCTGCAAAATCAATATTTTTCTCCTCATATTTCATTCATTACATCATAACCAAAGAAAACGGATGAATGTGTTAATGCTATTGAGATAGTTGTTAATAGCTCAACTTTTGTCTTTCCAAGTATTTATGTATTTTTGAGCTCTCATAAATCTAAAGAAATTACAAAATTGTTGCAATGTTGTGTTTCAAAATATATAAGGGGATAATATCACAATGGCACCTAAACCTTAGTATGATATGTAATTAGATATCTGAACTTTGAAATTGATCAATTAGGTACCTGTACTTTGAATTTGATTAATTTGGTACCTATTGAAATTGACCAATTTAGTATATGAAAGAACTTAACAAATGAGCTGCAAGTATGCACGAAAAGTTCTTTCTTGTATTAAAATGATTACTTAAAAAAATTAGGTACTTAATTGCATATTTTATCAAAGTTCAACTATCATTCATGACATTAACCCATAATTAAATGGTATTAAAGATGATACATATGTATCTTGAATATTTGAAATTTGACTGAATTAACCATCACAAATGGAATACCCCAACCTCTATTTAAGTTAGAAATTAAGTTTAGATAGACTAAAACAAATCAAATGAAATATAAGAAATAATTAGACAAGTTGGTGTAAATAATTATTAATTAATTAAGTTGAAGTTTGAGATTTCAATTCCTAAACCCCTAAGCATGTTATTAAAATGTTTAAAGGATTCATAAACCCTTAAATTTAGCCTGGTTTCCAATTCCTTAGTCTTCACAAAATTTGAGTTTATTTACTTGTATAAAAATATTAGTTTTTAAACCCGAACTTATATTAAATATCAATTTGATCTAAACTAAATTCTTAAATTAAGTTCTTACTTTAAGTTCTTAATTTCTAACTTATTGGTTTTGAAATCATCTTCTAGGTATTTTTAGAATTGAAGATATTGATATGAAAGTTCTAAATCTAGTACCTTTATTCCATAATATTTTAATTCTATCCTTATCCATTTTCTTTTCTTATTCTTTCCCTGCCTTGGTATTGTAAACCCTGGTTTTCTTAGTAGTGAAGTAAACTTCGGAAACCGAAAAGCAAAACCCTAAATCGGTCTAGTTCAAACCTTGTGAGAGAACCTTAGAAACCCTATATCCGGCTTTCCTTCGGTTTCATATCAAAAGAAATTATATAAAATAATTTAATGTGAAATGTTTTTTTAAGGTATATTTTAAACCATAGAAAGTTTTAATTTCGGAAAAATTTCTATTCCGAGCATTCCCGAGCTCCATTACGGAAAAACGAGCCTCGGGACTAGAAAATTAGAAAAATATTCCAGAATTTTCTCTAAAACAAAAATTTTATAAGGATTTCAAAAATATAAGTTTTATAATTTTTCAGGCTATAAAAATTATAGTTATAGTCTTTTTCTTGTATTTTCTTTACTATGAGTAAAGTAGATGTCTTGTCTACTATTTACCACTATTCGCAAGTACAACCTACATTACACACTACCCATGTCCTAGTCTTACATTCTTACATCTACTCATTATATTTTCTTTCCAAGAAATTATTGTTTCTTACTAAATTATTATATTTAATACATTTTATTACACAAATTATAAATTCAAATAAAATTTAATCACTCCCTCTCTCTCTCACTTGGTGGTCGGCGCAACACCACCCCCCCTAATTTCCCCCTCAAATTGTTTTATTTATTCTTTTTAGAATATAACAAACCCTAATTTACTTAATATATATGCTCATTTACATTCTCTCTCCTGATTTCTACTCTTTCAAAAATTTTAACAAAGCAAAACCCCTCTCCATTCCCTCTCTTTTCCGTGAGCTACATCCCCACCACACACACACAAAACAAGCTCTTTTCTTTTTCATTTCTTCATCAAATCCTTCTATAGGTGATGATTCTTGAGCTTTACTACTACTTAATCTTGTAATGGCAAGATTATTCATGTGTGTTTTCACTTTAAATCCCTATAAGCAAATGCTAGTGATAAGAAAATACTAATAAATGAATATCAAGCCATCACAAGAGTAGGTCTTATGTTTGATGAGTTTTTGTTGAAGTATCATCATGTTCATGCATATAAAAGTAGAGATCTTACATGAAAAATATATGTTCATACTTTTAAAGTCCTTTTCACGCATTATAAGTAGTAGATCTAGCACTTAGACACTCATATTATACTTGACATTCATGTTCATATAGATATTTTGTGTTTTCATGCATTAATTCTAATAAAGATTAGTCTTGTATATATAAATGTGATAGTTGGTAGATCTTTATGAAGATAAGACAAAGAACTTGAAAAGAAAAGGTTATTGTTAGAAATGTCCAAAAGAAAATTCGTATGACTTTCAAACCCAATTTTAAAAACCCTTGTAACAACTTTGAAATTCATGTTTTATATGAAAAATGGAGGGTATAAGTAATAGATATCATTAAGTAATTATTTTTATAAGTTAAAATGAGTTTGGATGAGAGTAATGTGTAAAACAAGAAGTGGAATCAAGATGGAAAATTTTGAGTTAGTATTCAACTTGTAAAATTCGTAACTTTGGATGATGCCTATGTAAACACCTATTATTCAAGCTCAAAATGAATGTTTTATGTGTTAAATGAAGTCCTTAGGTAGTGGATATAGTAGATCCTTAAATTTTAATGCATTACATAAGTCTTCTCAAAGGGATCATTCAAAAAAGTGGATTTTCTAAAATTCGGATTTTTGAGAAAACCTATTTAAAAAGATATTTGCAAAGTGAAAAATGTAAATTTTTATGTAAAAATGAAGGTCTTGGATAGTATAGATGATGAAGACTCATTTTTAATTAAGATAACTAGGAATTTCTAAGAACGGAATCCAAGATACTAGTTAGATGTCAAAGTTAGAAAATTGGATTTTCAAGAAGTAGTTATTGTTGGAGTCTTGTTAAATTTAGGAGTCCTCTAAGTTTCCTTTATCAAAAATCATCAAGATCATGCATACATTGGACTCATCACATTTCATTCATGTTAAGAACTCATTCATGTTTTATATATACTTGAATCATCAACTAGATACATTTCAAACAAATGCAAAAACTATTTTTCGAAAATAGGAATGGTTGCTGATCAGATCTGATCCCTCTGTTCCGTGACCTAAATGTTTTCAAAAATTGGAAATAATATTAGAATTAGGTAGATCTTTTGAAGAAGATAGAAATCAATATAAAATTTGTGAAATTTCGAGTTAAAATGACCAAGTTATAGCCGTTTTAAGTTGGAACTTCCACAAATAGCGAGAATCACGATTTTGTTTAGTTTTGACATATAGTTTGGATTAGTTAAGTGATGAAGTACTCATTAGGGTATTCTTCTTTGGTAGGTGATCCCGAGACCGACGAATCCCTACTATCCGATTATTACTATTAAAAGACCGGCGTACCATGGCTGAGTGAGTATCACTTCCAATTTCAATTATTGCTTGTGATTGTAATGATAGCTGCACTAGTTACTTAGCAAAGATAAAATGAATATGCATGATGGGGTTGAATGGGAATTATATTTTTTTGCTGTTGTTATGTGAAGTTAAATTTAAAGAATATCGAAGCCGGGTGATAAATCATTGCTTGTATAGAGGAGCTAGGATTGATTGCCTGCGAGTATTGCTTGATCACCTAAAAGAATTGGTATAATTGATTATTAGACATCGAAGATAAACTCGAACTCATTCATAACACGATGGGGATGAAGCATTAGTATTTGTTGGTTTTTCGTGATCCATAAAACGAATATATGGGTTGGTTGACCGTGAGCCTAAACGGCGTCGTACCGCAGGATTCGTTAATCTGCTAACCTGGGATGGAGGGCGCAAGTCTATCCACATATGATTTCTGGCTGGTCATATGTTTGTTAAATTCAAGTGTTTGATGCATACCATTTGACTGATTAATCACTTGCTTGAATGTTATGTTTTAATTACGATATGGAAGTTTTCACTCATTAAGCTAGTGTAGCTTACGCCCCTATAGTTTTTATTTGTTGCAGCACGAGTTTGTTTGGCTTAGGCCAAGACAGGCTACAGCTCAGGTACAGGAGCTAGACGTTTCCTATAGAAGTTGTATTCAGTTTTGTTTAGACTTCCACAGGAAACCAAAAGACTCTGGATGACTGTAATGGACCTTTAATATTCTTTTGCGGGAAAATGCCCCTTAAACTTTGTAACTTTTATGTAAGCGTTTGGATTTATTATCTAATGCTATCGAATGCCGCATTAAACTTCTTAACTCCATTGAATAGAGTATTCTATTGTCATAAAGGGACGCCTTACATCTATACAAGACTCCTGAAAGACTCGGATAGTAATTCGAGAGTCTTATATGGCATGTGGCGGACTGTTACGTTTAGGGTACCCCTCTGGGGTGTGATAGGTATTTCTTTTCCCATTATTGTCTCTCTCCTTCTCTCTTTTCATTCTCTTTTCTTCCTTTCCTTTTCTCTCTTCAATCTCTCAAATTCTTCTCTATAAATCTCAAATTCAACAAGGAATAAAAGAGAAATCAAGTAAAAGATGAGATAGGAGAAGAGGAACTCAAAGTTAAAAGTAGTCCCATAAGAAGAAGAAGAAGATCAAGTACATGCTTTGCTAAAAGATAAGTGTTGTAGTTTTTCTTTTTTCATTATTGTTACTACATATATATGGTGAATTGATGTTAGATTTAAGTAGAAATTGTGATGAAGTTGATGAATATGTTGGTTTAATGTTTGATATGGGGTGGGTGTGTGAAGAAGATGATAAATAGTAGTTGTGGGGTTTGATGAAGGAATCGATGATGTTTGATATTTTTGAATGAATATAGAAGTGTTAGAAACATGAAAACTAGTTTATGTGATACTTAGATGATGTTTTAATAGAAGTAAAATGTGTGAAAAGTGTTTAAAAAAGAAGAAAGAAAACAAGGCAAGTTGTAAAGATCCAAACATCCTGTAAAATGGCTTCGTTTGGAGGTGTGTTGTAATTTCTGAGTAAGGATTTTGAGTTGAAACGGCCTTGGAAACGACCCATTTGGAGGGGTGCTGCACTCTTGGATCATTTTTTAGTAAAATCCTTGATTTGAAATGGCTTTTGCAAACGGCCCCGTTTGATTTTCCTTGTTGCAATGATGTTTCATATTTTACTCGTAACTTTTTCATCTAATCTCGGATTGAGGTGATTTAAATTGCATTGGAAAGATTAAAAAGAGATCTATGATTTTATGTTTTAAGTTTTTATAAATTCAAAAAGTATAAAGGTCGAAATTTTACTTTTTTTTTTCAGTTGATATGTTTTCTAAATAAAGTTCAAAACTTGTTTTTGTTTGTTAAATGTGTGTTTGCTTAGGAAATGAGTCTTTTTATGCTAAAATGAGATAAATAAATAATATTTGATGTGTTATATTAGTTAATTGATGTAATTAAACCTGGTTTAGGTGGACTTATAGATTTAATAAATAATTGGATTCAATATAGAAGTTAGTTATAAAATGAACTTAGCTAACAAACTTAGGTTCAACTTGATTAAATAGACTTGAATAAGTTAAAATGAATTAGATTGAGTTAGTTTAACCATCTTTGACTTAGTTTTTGAATTAAATGATTAAGGTTAATTAATTTGCCTAAGTTTAAGTTAATATAAGCTTAAGTTGATTTGGATCCTAGATGTATAATGAATTAGTAATGAATCTAAGTATAACATGACTTAATCAACTTCACTAAGCTAAAATAAGTTAGATATTTTAAGTTTAATTAACTTGACTTAGTAAATGACTTAAATAATTAACTCTAATCAATTTGGCTAATATTAAGCTAGAATGAGCTTAATAGCTAATAATTAGTTTAGAGGAATGTGTTAGGATGATCTCTGAATAACATAGTGAATATATTATTTCAAAGGCGTGTTTGCTTAACAAATAGATGTTTTTATATATGAATTCTTTGTTAGATGCTTTTTCAATAAAACGCCATAAACAAAGAGAAAAGAAATTTGATTGTTGTCTTTTTTAAAGTTTATAATCCTAATTCAAATCTTTTGATCAACACTAGGCAAGTATACCTATCTCAGGTAGTACAGGATTAAATCAGGCATCGTCCTCAAGGATCTTTGAAAACAATTACTAGTATTACCTATTCTCTACTATCTAGCCGAATCTTTAATGAGAATATTATCTAAAATTACTAATTATTTAATTAATTAACTATTTTATCAACCCTAATATCAATGATTTTTCCTTTACAAAAGATTATCAATTACAAAACATACCCTTTCATCTTGATTTACCCTAATTTCTAATTTCATAAAACAAGATTGATGCAATGAGAAGTCATGCTTTGCACTGCATCACACAGATAAATCAATTACTCCCTCGAGTTAATCGATTTCTAATTTCACATGAGATAATGGAGCCTCTCCTCACTAACGCCATATGAAATCGCATTAAAAACATGATTCATTAATAAAGATCAAATCTTTATATAGAAAATCAATGTTTCTGTAAACCCCTAAATTTTTGGAATCAATTTAGCTTAAAACCCTAATCTGGAAGTCAACCGGAACTCTAAAGTCAACAAAACCCTAGATAGACGTAATAGCTTAAGTCCGGCAATCCCGAATAAGCAACCCGGAGAAAGTAAGTAAGAGTTTAGTATGTAGAATAGTGCGTAATTACCTAAGAAAGTTTAAAAAGATCAGATTAGTAAATCGCAAATCGTCTTGAACCCGATCGGATACAGTTCTTGAAAAACGTGTCCCAGGGCTCGAAATAATAAAAATATTCTAAATATACCGTTAGAATCGTAAAAATATAAGGATTCCAAAAATATTAGTTTTATAATTTTTTGGTAAGTAAAAATAATAGATATCGCAATTATACACGTATTTTCTTACTACCGGTACTTAAATTGTCATGTCTACTTTACATTGCACTATTCATTACTATTCTACATTATTATTTTATTTCTACTTTTTCTTACACCTACTCTTACAACACCATAACCTATAACTTTTACTTTTTACCTTTCCCATAACTTTATTTCACATTTATCTTACTTATTACTTCATCTAATCAACAAAAATACAAAAAAAAAAAAAAATCTCTACCTCTCTTCTACACTCATGGCCGACACCCCATGCTCCCTCTCTTTCTCAATTTTGTTTCATTATTATTTTATTTTAATCACTCAAAAATCACTCCACATTTTCCTATAAATATTCTCCTCCTCTTTCACTTCTTTTACACAATTACTACTCACAAATTTTCTGCAAAAACTCTCTCAAATTCTCCTTTCAAAACTCTCTCCAAATATCCTCCCAAAACTCTCTCAAAATAATTCAAAAACCAATTTCTACCTACAACAAAACCCATAACCACATAACACTACTAAGACCCTCTTTAGGTAAACTTTCTTATTATTTTTCTTCTCCTCATGTCATGTAACTTTACATGACCATGGTGTGAGTTTCCAAAGATTAAGTGTTATGGAAGCTACACTATGTTCATGTATTGTTCTTGTTCATGGAAATTTATTATGTTTATATTGTTTTATTTTGTTCTTGTTATTGTTATTATATCTAAGTATTGTTATGTATTTATATATATACATATTCTTTAGAGCATATAAGCTCACTTGCAAGTTATTTATTTTTATGCAATGTAATTTATTTATTTATTCCATTGCAATTTATTTAATTCTTGCTATTTTAAGACTAGTTTCTAGTCTTAGACTTGTCCTCATCAAGTCAAAACAAATTTTCTTTCTTTCATTTTATTTTTCTTTTGGGACTAGTCTACTTCTTAGTCCCGAGAAACTTGAAGAAGCTAAGACTCCCAATACTTGACTTTATTTATTATTTATGTTATTTTTGCTTGATATTATTTCTCATAAATCATGTTCATTAAGATTTTTGTCTAAATTTTTCCAAGCTTTAAAAATATTTGATAAAAAGAGTTTATCACTTAGAAATGAGTTTATATGAAATATAAAATCTATGGTTTAAACAAAAATAAAGTTATACCTTTCCAAATTATTAAAAGAACTCACTACTATTTTAGAAGTTACTTTTGTTTTGAAAAGCTCTTTAAAATCATTTCTATACCACATGTTTTTCAAAAAGAAAATGATTTTTGATACAAAAATGATTTCCTATGAAAAACATAACATGAGAAAGGAATGAGAAAATTTCAAATAAAGAACTTTTCGAATAAATGAGCAAAGAAAAATTGAATAGAAAATAAAAAGAAAATATTAGCACTAATATAGAGAATTTAGAAAAGAAGAAAATTACTTATCGAAAAAGGTCATCTAAGAAAAATAATAAGTCAAACATAAAAGTAATTCTTTGAAACAAAAAGAATCAAAGTATTCATTTCAAAAGATTTACAAAAGGAATTTCTTGTAAACTATAGTTTTCTAAGCTCCAAATTAACATTGTTTTACTCAAGGAACATGAATGGACAACAAACACTAGAGAATGAATAAAATATGAGCTAAGTAACTATAAAAAGAGAATTTTTCAACGATATAGATAACTAAGTATTTATCAAACAACTTTTGAAATATTTAATGATTGAACCAAGGTTGTTTTTTTTTTTTTTGGGTTGGAAAATTCGTAGTTAATGTGATCACCATTGTATCAGGCCTAAATGGTTTAGTTTGATAAAAAATAGTTTTAGAAATGGATAGATCTTTTCTAGTAGGTAGAAATTAGTATATTATATGCGCGATTCTGAGTTAAAATGACCAAGTTATGGCTATTTTAAATTGGAACTCTCCTTTATATGAACTTTGATGTTCTCATGAAATTTTTTTGTCAAAATTCAAGAATATCAACAAGAAATACTCATTTTGGGTATTTTCTTTGGCTAGGTGATTTTGAGGAAGAATACCTTTACCCCGAAGACTATTTCAATTAAGTGGAGTGTGTGAGCGACTCATCTGCTAGAGAAATCATCGTCATGGCATCGTGAGTTTATTTCCTTAAAATGCTTTACTTGTTTGTGCTTGTAATTTAGTTGCATTAGAATTAAGAAAAGACAAATGGATATGTTTGTAAAGATAATTCTTTGAAAGAATCCTAAGAATATCGAGGCCGAAATTGATTTGATGTTTGTTTTAATATAACAGTTGATTTGTATGAGATTCCTTGATCACCTTAAATCTGATAATAATAATGTTATGATATCATAAAAAAATGGGTTCGTGCATACCATGAAGTGAATCACATTGCATTGGGTTATTATCCTTGGGTAAGAAGGATTGTAGCTCAGGCTGAAAGCAACACTTGGCGAAGTGACCGAAAGCGATTACTTGGTGACATTAAGGAAATGCTTGGCGGAAGATCCGAAAGCAAGGCTCAATTCAAGTAGACTTCATATACTTGGCGATATTGGTCGAAAGCATTAATCTTTTTAACTAAAACTACTTGCTTTGAGGTTACGTATCATCAAACCCCGAATGAAGGGTGTAAATCTATTCAATATATAGTTCCCGGAAAACTATATACTTTGTTTGCCCATGTGTATGTTGCATTCCATTTGTTAAATTAAACAACTTGTTTGAAATTTTGTTACAAGAAGTTATTTATGGAAATAGTTCTCATTAAGCCTATTAGCTTATACCCTTATAGATTTCTTTTGCAGTTTCCCTATTTGTGGTAGAGGCCATGTGTACACCCCGGGAATTTTCCACATTAGTACACGACCTTACAATAGATTATATAAATTAGTTAATAGATTAACATTTAAATTTTGGATAGATGAAGAATTTAGGAACCGAATAAAGAAATTCTCTAACCCTAGTTAATACCAAAAATGAGATCTTGTATCTTGAATAAATAATTCAAGATATGATCTAAAATTTAGACCCGAAACCTGATATATAATAGATTTAAATAGAAAATATGAATATAAGGATTAAATGATTGTTTTTGATCCCGATAATGATTCGAGATTAGAATAACGAGTAGTGATGAGTTTATATGTAAACTTAAACCCTAAATTTTAGATTCCTAGTTAAAATTAAAAGCTACTAATAATAATTCATGTTCAGTATCAAAATTAGATATATATATATAATATATAGTTTGGTTTCTATATTAAGTCCAATACTGCATAAATGATTATTTACGCTTATAAATGGAAAACGATGACTCAAAGATAAACCGTTAAGATTTTAAATACACAACGAAAATACAAACTGATGAATAACTCAAAATCTAAACCCCAAACAAATAATCGAATCACGCTATTGTTCTAAACCGAGTTTTCTTAAGCTATCGGAGCCTGAAACAAAAATTGACTTAACGAGCTTAAGAAATCCAAATCGCTTGAGATAAAATAATACGAATAAATAACTACGTATATATATAACTTAAAATTGTATTATTTGAAAATCTAAGTGTTTTGTATAACTTTATACACATATTTTTGTACAAAAACTTCAAAATATTAGCTGATTTATACTCGTATAACTCGTTTAATTAACTCAAAACTTAATTAAATAAATAAACTATATATATATATATATATATGAATTGGCTGCTGATTTTCGGTGGAGGATTCAGAGGAGAAAAGAGCAGCTGAAAATCCAACAATCATGCACCAAATTGTCAAACCAAGCAACCCAAGGACCAATCATCAAATGACATCTCAATACAACAATAAATGCAATGAAAATAATGGCCAAAGGAGGATGAATTCAGAGGAAAAATTCGGAGGAAACAGCCGCAGCTCACCTTCACTTCTTCTTCTATATATAGACATTAGATGCTCATTATGAGAAAACAAACAAATGCCATAAATTCCCACACCTTGCAGAACGAAAATACTCTCAAACAACAACCAAAACGAACAGAAAATAGGAAACAAAACCGATCTTAACCCCCATGCTCGAATTGAAAGAAAAATTAAGCTAAAAACCCTTGAATACAAGCTCCAAGGTATGTTGATACGATTTAAAGGATTTTCGTTCAAATATATGGATTGTAACTAACTTATAATCATCTTAGGAACTTAATAAACACAAACACGAGCTTCGGATTACATTAAACAAGCTCCAACGAGGTAATAATCCAAAACCCTAGCTTTATGTTCTAAGAATCGAGATCTATGTATATATGTTTTTAAACGTGTTGAAAGTTGTTTTATGTCTTTATATATAATATATAAACACTTATAAGTAGTTGGAGTATGTTTTTAACATGTAAAAATCAAAGAAAAAGAATTGAACCGAGCAGGAAGATGATGAACAGTAAAACACTGCCTCAAAGCCGGCAGTGTAAATGCTGAACGCCGGCGGCTTACAAGGATAGGCTGACGACTTATAGGCGGCTTACACTGATCAGAGGCTACGTAAAATAATTTTTCACGTAAAAATTGAACGTAAGCCGGCTTCCTGGAGACCTACGCCGATGGCATAGAGCCGGCGTACGTTGAAAGCTGACAGCTTTCAATACCGGTGCACCCGATATGAAATAACTTACAAAATCAATCTTACACTGGCACCTAGGAATGAAGGCCGGCGGCCTTGAGCTGGCTTACAGTCAAAATTTTCCAACGAAAGCTTTTTCGAACCTAAACAGGAATTACATATATATAATATATATATATACAATATGCCTACTGAGTATATATACATGAGGATGCAAGAATCTATAGATAGTTAGCCTATTTGGATTAATAACTTTTAAAACCCTAGAATTAAGAAAAATATTTAGTATTAATTAAAGTTAGTATTAGTCTAATATTTGTTTTATCAAAATAAAATAGGTAAGAATGGAAATTGAAATAAGTTAATTTCTCGAGTGATGTGACTTCTAAAAATAACAAAACAATTATGCGAGATAAAATAAGAGAAACACGACAACACTAAGTATTAATAATTACCAAAATATCAAATCTAGGACACAAAGCACATATAGGAATTTAGCTAGATTGTATTAATGAATACTTTGTCTTAAATAGGTGACTTTGACTCACTAGAGGATCTACCAGTGGATTACTACGATTGAGGCAGTATGAGCAGGTGAGTAATTCAGTCATATTGTATTGGTTGTGATTGTAAATAGTCAAATATATAATGCAAGATAATCAAATGAATGTTTGCTGGAAGTACGACTTGATTTGAGTATATGATTGTTAAAATATCTTTATAAAAGCGATAATGCAATGATTGATGTTGTGCAGTAGTATAAGGATGATTGTGTGTAATGTATGGTCACTTTGAAATTGATTAAGACCTACTGACCTAACAAAATGATAAGAACATGCATTGCACAAATTGCATTATTGCATATATGGTTGTGACAGCCTACTACGTGTTAATATTTCGGATCTCTGTTTTGCCTTGGTTGATCTAATGTGTAAGTTTTTCCAAGGTTCTCTTTGGTCTGGCGGTCCTATGAGGAACTAAAAGGCACCGAAGAATGTCGCCCGTAGAATCGCTTTGAAATGATTTATACTTAGGGAGTTTCTAAGGGGATTGCAGGAGATGGTTTGTTCAATCGACTATATTCAAAGTGATAACCTTAAAACGAGAAATCGTTGATTCTCCTGTGTACTTAGTCTCTCCTTGGCAGGTGGGTCATTAAGATTTAGTTCTTCAACCCATTAAAAAGAGGGCGTAAATCTTTTTCGTGTTTGGATTCTAGATCATCCAAACTTGTATCTGTGCATATGGTTGAGTGCTTGCATTGCATATGATTGCTAATAACTTGTGTGATGTATGGTATGTCTGGTTATTCACTGAGCTGTGGTTTCGCTCATACTCCTACAGTCTTTTTAGGTTCACGTTACGACCCTGGTTAGTTACATCCAGGAATATGGCTCCGGTAAGAGCTTTGAAGCTAGAGGCCTATAGATATATGTTAGTTGATGGTTATGTACTATTAGATTAGATTATTTAGTTGTGTACTTCAAAGGAACTATATGGTTTGTAATAGTTTGTAATGTTTATTCACTAAGTCATTTCTCTCATATATTTGTTACTTCTTATCAAGCAACTAAAAAGATCCTGTTGTTTTGAAAACCTGTCATTCTCTGAAGGTAATTTAGTAATAGTATTCAAGTGTAACTTGTCTACTACTATTAGGGTACCCTCGGGGCGTGACACCACGGGGACCTTGCAGCCAGGTACTTTCCTTTTGGGTTAAGAAATTTCCTAAGATAAAGTTTAGTAGATAGGATGTAGAAATACTCCTGTAATAGATTTATGAATAAGGGAAATGTCCCTAAGTTTTGTAAGATCATTGTTATGAATAAATGAACATTATGAATCCTCTTTTCTTAATCTGTTATTATATCTTCTTAAGCTTCATAATTCCATGTATGGATTTCTAAAATTGTGAGAGCACGCCTTACACTTAATATCAAAGCTTTCGGGGATGGCTAAGGTTGTCATACTTAAGCTTTAATATTGAGTGTGGCAGACTGTTACATTTAGTGTACCCCTTGGGGCGTGGTAGTTTCCTTACCTCTAGGCGAAACATGCAATCTTTCTATTCATGGAGATCTATCCTATTAGATGAAACCTCTTTTTATCTAACAAGAATCATACAAACAATCGACTTTGGCCATAAATCAATTGAAAGACAATTTAAATACATGAATAGATACAAAGGCATAAACTTTCATTCATCAAAAGCAAATCCAAATCACATATTCAAGTTTAGGGTTTCACAAGACTAAGGGTATATAGATTTAATCTCCATAGATTTAGAAATACAACACAAAGATCTGGAAAAGTAATCAATAAACATGATTTAAACAATGAAAACCCGGTTCTTGGAAGTCTTGTAATCTTCAATAAGGGCTATCAGTTTCCTCTTGAAAGTTCTTCTTTTTCTCTCTCTTAGGGTTTTAAAAAGTGTTTGGGATGGAAAAATTTTCAAACAAAAGGTTACATGGTCTATTTATAGGAGTTTGGAGAAGTTGGAGGGTCACAAGGAGTGCCCCATGACCTGCATTGCCGTGCTCGAGGGTGTGCACTCTATAATTGTGTTAAAAACTTTTCTGATCAATTCCATTCTTCCAATACTACCTTGCACACTCCTAGGGCAGTAGATAGGGCGCTTTTAGAGCAATTTTCTGATCACTTTTTGATCCCCTGCCTCAGCATGTGGATGGCCATGTAGTAGGTTGTGTACTTTTGAAAACCAAACTTTTGCATTATTTGTTGATTTTTGCTTGGTTTAAGCTCGAATCATCCTCAAATTTTTGAATTACATTCCTTAAACCTTGAAATTACACAAGAAGCAATTAAGTATCCTTTTCTTGACTATTTCTCATAAAATTAATAGAAAATCATATCCATTAAGTGCTAAAAATAAGGATCTTTTAACACTTATCAAAATTCTTTGATAGACAAAGAAGAACTGTCTATATTTTGATAGGGCAATTTTCGAAGCTATAGTAGGGTTCCAAATTAGTATCTAATCAAATAGGTTTATGATAAAAGTTTGAGATGAGAGACTAATTGATATAAGTTCTTATTTGAGTTTGTTATATAAATGGATTATTGGTTTAAGTTCTTATATGAATTTAATTATTGAATAGATATGAATATTTGATATATCCTTTGAGATGGATTCTATCTTAACTGGTGAGACCCTGTTTGGATTTTATATAAGAGGTACGTAGTAACTTGTGTGTTGGATGTTAGGATAAATATCTAAAATAGATTAAGAACTTAAACTTGACTTAATAATTGATGAGTGTTGCTTGTTTGCTATGCCATTAAATTTGATTCGGGGAGTGGCACCCTGCTTAGATTGGGGGCATGGTAGTTTAGGTGCTTAGGCCATCCCTGTCATGATGCAATGACTATCATAAGTGGTACAAGGGGTTGTCGATTGGGTTTCGGTATAACATTTGCTTATTCTTAAGATGAAATAATACGATTTAATTCAAATGTTTATGGGAACAGTTGAGTTAGGTGATATTATGGATTAAGTTAAGTGAAGATGAGAGATGACTGAGAACCCTAGGTGAGACTATATTTTTCATTTATGGATATATCATCTAGGAGATATAAGTCCCCGAACAACTTACATTAACCTCCTGAGTGTTGAGATCGTTACTTAGGACCCCCAGATATCCTTGTTGTTTAGAGTTTGAATACTCCAGTGATGTTTGACTAATTAAAGATTATATAATAACTTGTTGATGTTACATTGCATTTAGCTAAGCTCGTGTGTTATTCCGTGTGTGATTGTATTACCGTGTACCGAGCTTTGGTTCATCGTTGTTGTTATTGTTTTTCTTTTTTTCCGGTTTTGATTTGATGATGGAGTTGTTGTTGATGATGATTGATGTGATGATGCTTGGCTCGGGTTTAAGTGATGTTTGAGGAGTGATACGGTATAAGACCATGGATATCATTTATATTTGTTTTTATTTATGTTTTAAGAGCTGGATTTACATTTTGAAATCTGTAATGTTCTTTAAGGGGCTTGTGGAGCATAAATATTTTGAAATTGTAGATCTACCTTTAAGGGTAGATTATAAAATGTATTTAATAAAGTTTAGTACACCGCTATTAAATTCAGTTATTTGAAAATCTAGCTAAACGATTTCATAAATTAAAATCGAGTAGCAATGTTCAATATAAAGAAAATCTTTTAAAGGAAGCCTGAACGTGTAATACTTTAGAGTATTATATGTGGCGATAGTACCTTGATTTATTTAACGTCTGATTAAATTTTTAGGGAGTTACAGCATATATTTTTTTCAATAATAATAATTAGCATTTTACTAGTTGATATAATTTTTTTGTGAAGGTTTAGAGATCTTGATAAAATTTCATTATAAAAATCCAAGTGTTGAGTTGGTATTTTTGTAGAATTTAGATGACTTAGCTAGATATCATGGATCAAAATTTTTAGCGTAAATGTCATATTTGACACTTAAACTTTACCATTTGTGCAATTAACTACATAAAGTTTGAAAGGATTAATTTAATACCTAAACTTTGCCCAGTTTTGCAAATCACTATTTGTGCTTTGCTAAGTTTTATAATTAACTAGTTGAACTTTACTTATTTTTGCAACTAATTACATCATCTAGGTACTATGAATGAATTAAAAAACTTTGTAGGTAGTAAATCAACATTTTCAAACTTTAGGTGGTTAATTGTATAAATTGGTAAAGTTAAGGTAATAAATATGTCAACAAAACAAATTTTTATTTAGGATTATTAGTGTAGTTAATGAGTATTAGGTAAATGTCAAGAATAGTACCTGAATTTTGACAAAATATGTAATTAGGTATTTGAACTTTAAAACTGATCAATTTAGTACTTTAACTTTGAAATAGATCATTTTAGTAGTTTAATGAACTTTTTATTTACACTGATCAATATTATGAAGCAATTATTAGCATGCATGAAAAGTTCTTTTCAGTATTAAATTAATCAATTTTAAAGTTCATGTATTAAATTGAGCAATTTCAGAGTTTAGGTACTTAATTATATATATTGTCAAAGTTTAGGTATCATTTGCAATATTAACTTATTAGTATTTTGAAAAAATGAATAATGTCATGAATAGTATCTAAAATTTTACCAAATATGCAATTAGGTACTTGAATTTTGAAATTGATCAATTTAGTATCTAAAGAACTTGATGGAGGTACTGTTGTCATGTATTAGAAGTTCTTTTATGTATTAAATTAATGAATTTCAAAGCTTACGTACCTAATTGTATATTTTATGGAGTGCAAGTATTTTTAATTTCAATACAAACTCTGAATATAGAGTGCACATACATTTAGAACAACTTTGTAATAATTTTTCATTCATTTCTTTGGATCCTTACATTGTCATATGCCGATGGAAGAACCTACGCGCACCTGCTATCTATTTTGGTATCTCGTCGGGCCCGGATAGTACCTGTAGTGTTGATTGATAATGGGAGTGGTTTGAATGTTTGCACCTTGAGCGCCCTTGTTGACGATCCTTTACTCTGATAGAATCTAGGGTTCCTTGAACCATGTGATATCTCACACCGGGTAAATCCTTAACCCTTTCCCCTCTTACTAAGGCTCAACCAAAGAGCGGACAGCTAGTGCGTTCCACTTATTGAACATGATTCTATGGTCGGTTCGCAACCCTTAGATGCCGAAGGCATCCTTGGGGTGATCTTGTAGTTCCTACAGGGTGGAGACGATGGGGTCGATCCATGTGATCACGTTAGGACATATGGTAAAATACATTCTATATGCTAACTAATTTTGTTACTTAAAGATGACTGCTAAGTAATATTAAGCTTAACCCTGAAACCTATTATAATGGGCTTCTTTGATTATTTATTTGGCCTGATCCATTCAATACCATCACATGCTCCAGTAATTACTTAAACTCCATCTTGTTCTACTCCATTAGTTCCTAACTTCACATCAATACTCACTTTACCTTCTTTTCCAAACCGTAACTTTGCATTTCTCTTTACGGTCTCCTTCCCCAGTTTATCCTTAGTTACATGCAAGCCAAACTCAGTTCTTGACCTCACAGCATCTTCCTTCCCTTCAAGAACCCTTGTCCACAAGGGTTGATCTTTGAACCATAAAGCTAAGTTTGAGTCTTATTCCAACGTAGCCTCGCTTTGTGGTTTGTTCTTCCACTTTATTAACACGTGTGTCTGCTGCAGGTCCCCTCTTTACCATTCTTCTGTCGATGATAGCTTATGGTTCCCAAACATCCAGATCTTGGAGATTTAGCAAATCAGTTGAATGAGGAAGACGACCTGGAGTGTATCTTTTGAGCTGAGAAATGTGGAAAGTGGGGTGGATGGTCTTATCAGGCGGTAACTCTAACCGATATGCTAATTCCCCTATTTTATCTATGATCTATACGGCCTGTAGTACTTAAGGTTTAATTTATGAATCTTGAGTTTTTTGAGACTGTTTTGTCGGTACGGTTGTAATTTAACTAATAAAAGGTCCCCAATAGCAAAAACCCTTTCACTTTTATATTTATCAGCCAATTGTTTCATCCGCTCTTGAGCCCGTTGGAGATGGAACCTTAGAGTATTGAGCATTCTTTCTCTGTCTACTAGCATTTAATCCACCATGTAGTCTCTGGAGTCTCCTAGGATGTAGGGTAGATGCAAAAGTGGAGGATAACCATAACTTAGATGGTAGTTTGTATTGTACCATAACTCAGAAAAAGTCAAAAACTCACTCCACCTTTTAGGTTTTTCACCTGGGACACATCTTAGATATGTTTACAGGCACTTATTCACATCTTCTATTTGACCATCCGTTTGTGGATGGTGAGCAGAAGATAATTTTAGCTCAACACCTTGTAGCTCGAAAAATTCTTTCCAAAAGTGGCTAATAAATGTCGGATCTCGGTTACTTACAATGGAATCAGGCAACCCATGTAATTTGAACACATTTTCCAAAAATAATTTGGTTATTTAGGGTGATGTGTATGGATGTGTCAACCCTATAAAGTGAGCATATTTACTAAGTCTGTCCACAACAACCATAATCACATCTTTGCCATGTGATTTTGGTAACCCTTCAATGAAATCCATTGTGATATCAGTCCAGTACCCCTTTGGAATGGGCAAGGGCTATAATAACCCAGGTTCAGCCACATTTTCATATTTATGTCGTTGGTAGACATCACACTCTCTAACATACTGTCTAACATCTCTTTCCATTCTAGACCAACTAAAAACTAAATGTAATCTCTTGTAAGTAGCTTGAGTACCTGAATGACCACCAAGTACCCCATCGTGAAACAAGGAGATTAGCTTCTGTCTAAGTTCTAATTTGGCTCCTACCACCAATCGTCCTTTCTTCTTATGCAATACACCCTCCATAGTAAAATTCTTCACCACTGTTCCTCCTTCTAGTTGTTGCAAAATGGCTTAGTAGGATTTATCAGCCAATACACTTGTTCTGTTCATTCAAAATCTCTTCAGACACACCAATAGTGTGAATCATCATCATTAGCCCTGCAAAACTTGCACGAGAAAGAGGATCAACAATCTTATTAGTCTGCCCACTCTTGTATTGGATCTCATAATCTAATCTAAGTAATTTTGTGAGCCATTTTTGCTAACTATTGGTGGTAATCCTCTGATCCAGCAAAAATTTTAAGCTTTGGTGATATGTTTTGATGATAAAATGCCTCCCAGTTAAGTAGTGCCTCCACCTATCAATAGCTTGAACTATAGCCAACATTTCCTTTTCATATATCGATAAGCCTTTTTGCCTTTCTCCCAATACTCTACTTAAGAAAGAAATAGGATGTTGTTCTTGCATTAGAATTGCTCCAACTCCTTCATCTGGGGCGTCGGTCTCAACAACAAAAGGCATAGAAAAATCAGGTAAGCTCAGCACAGGGGCTCTAGTCAACATCCTCTTTACTAACTCAAAAGCTTCCTCAGCCTTATCACCCCATGTGAATGCATTCTTCTTTAACAGTTGTGTGAGATGTTTAGTAATAGTCTCATAGCCTTGTATGAACCTACGATAGTAACCAACAAGTCCTAAGAACGTTCTAAGTTGCCTGACATTGGTAGGTTTAGGCCATTTATGAATAGTTTCGACCCTTTTGGGGTGAGTGGTAACCCCATGTTTCGAAATGGTGTGCCCTAAATATTCAATATGTGTCACTCCAAACACACATTTGCTTTTTTTTTTTTAGCAACAATTCTTCCTTCCTCAAAATTTGTAATGTAATCCTTAGGTGCTAAGCATGTGTCTCCAAATCTCGACTATAAACCAATATATCATCGAAGAAAACCAATATGAACTTCCTCAAGTGTTCCCTAGATAACTCATTCATCAGACTTTGAAATGTGGATGGGGCATTAGTCAAGCCGAAAGGCATAACTACAAATTCATAATGACCGTCATGAGTTTTAAAAATTGTTTTGTAGATATCCTTAGGGTCCATCAATATTTGATGATAACCAAACCTTAAATCTAGCTTACTAAAGTAACAAGCCCCAAATAATTCATCAAAAAGATCATCAATTAATGGAATGGAGTACCTATCCTTAACAGTAAGCTTGTTAAGTTCACGGTAGTCAACGCACATTCTCCGTATGTTATCCTTCTTCCTCACTAGCACCACAGGAGAAGAGAATGTGCTATGGCTTGGTCGTATAGTTCCTTGTTCAAGCATCTCTTTAATCATAACTTCTAGCACATTCTTTTGAGCTGCTGAATGTCGATAAGGCCGTAAATTGACAGGTTAGGCTCCCTCTAGCAAATGTATTAGTGAGAGGCATTCCCTTTGGGGGAAACAAAAGCCTCAGGTTCGAGGTTCGATCCCTGAACTCTGCAAGGGGGGTGAAGGACTACCTGGTGGGTGATTTATCCTATCAGCGGGCAGTCAGTGCAGCTAGCCCCCTATGGGTAGTAATGGCGGTCATATGATATCCAACAAATAAGGAGGAATTCTTCCTTGTTTCACTTCTTCCACTTCCACTCCTACTTGCTATCCAACCCTAACAATTTACAGCGTTGATTGTTATGTATAAACTCTATGGTGAGTTCACAAAAGGTCCAAACAATATTACCCAGCTTCCTCAACCAAGGAATTCCAAGCACAGCATTTTCTTTATCCAATGGTAAAACATAACACTTAGTGAAAATAAGAGTTCCATCAACTAACATTACCTTGATTGACTTAGTCTCCTCTACCGGATACCCAAGCTGCTTCATGATCCTTTCATTTAAAAAGTTCAAGGAGCTACCACAATCAATAAAGACCCTTAATTTTCCTTTCTCGTAGTAAGCATGGAACCTCATTATACTTTGTTCTTGTGCTTGGTTAATAGCACAAAGAGTTAACTTGGAGAGCCCTTCCTCTAATGAAGAAGAGTTATCACCATCCATAATTTCCTCTTGCTCACTGTTTTCCTCAACTAACAGCATTAACAAAAGACGGTTCTTACAGTGATGTCCATGCTTGAATGTTTCATCACACCAAAAGCATGCTTGTTTTTCTGCTTCTTATCTAGTTCTTCTAGTGTGACTTTTTTATTAATATAAATTTGGGTTTGGGTTGGGTTAGGTTTGGTATGTGTTTGTGTGGTCATTGGTTGCTTTGAGGGTAAGGGTTTAGTGTGTGGGTTCAGTGTTTGGAGAGGCTTAAGATAAGTTAGAGTTTTTGGAGTGGTGCATGGTTGGATTGGTTATCGGTGGGGTAGGTTGTCTTGGTGACCTTGTAGGGAAATTTGGTGGTGGTAAGGGTTGTTTTTGTAGCTTGGCCAGTGTATACGCATGCTATAGTGATTGAGGTTGAAACATTCGAACTGGGTATTGAATTTTGAGTTTGAGACTACTTAAGAAGCAGTTTATTAGATGGGTTTCGGGTAGGTGCACCAGGGTTGTCAAGCATTCAAATTCAATCCAGTATTCTTCTAAGGTTCCATGCTCCGCTAATTCCTTAAGAGTAGCCATAGGGTCATCAAAGGTTCCTGAGCTAAACCTTTGTTGTAATCCTAACACAAATTCTTCCTAGGAAAAAGGAGTAGGAGAAACCCAATTTTGAACAAATGAGTGATGCCAGTGCAAAGCTAAGTCCTCTAGATGCATAGTAGCTACGTTAACCCTCAAATGACAAGGTGTATCATCTAACTCAAAGTAATGTTCAGCTTTGATTAACCAAGATTTTAAGTCCTCACTAGTAAAAGTAGGAAATCCTAGATGGGTTGCTCTTGATCGTGATTGGATTGGCTTGTCCGTCATGGTAAAAGGGTCCTTCATCACGACCTTGGCTTTGTCTTGCTTAGAACTGCTAAGAGGAGTTTCAATACTAACAACGTCACCCAAACTACCAAATTTCATTTGACTAGGACTAACGACATCATTTACCTTCTTTTGAAGGTCTCCTAATGTCACTCCATATCTTTCTAGGGAAGGAGAACTGGGGACATGATATATGATAGGTACAAAGTATTATAGGTTAAATTACAAGAATAAATTCTACTGACTTATAGTGTAGGGTATAGGTAAGGCTTCTTATACCACCCACCCAGCCGTTTACCTTTAACAAAAAGCCTTTTTACATCTTTAATATTTTTATTTATAAAATTCATTCAAATACCTATTGATAAATTATGATATTTGAAACCATAAAAATAATTCAATTGGACATTATGTTATATCAATATCAATTATATCAAAGAGAATGAGACTGATTCCTTTTTTTTTTTTTTTTTTATCTAGTTGCACTGCATTTGCAATTATTATAAATTCTTATCAATAATTTGAATATTACATTATCAATTTATGTCCATTTTATTTCCCTTTAATATAAATATCTATTAATAATTCAAATTTTAAATCATCTCTTTTTTCGATATCATTGATTTGCCATTAATAAAATGTTTGTAATTCAAATTGTAGGTAATTGATTTAAATTTTCATACATATGCATATATAATGCATCCAGATTTTCATTAATATCATTATTATTTTATATTAACTTCATTAAAATCTTTTGTCTTTATTTATTAATTCTTACCATGTATTTTTCTCAACATGTAAATGTTCTATCACTAATCAATTCAATTCTATTACTATACATTAATAATATTTACTATGCCAATGGCATTGAAGTCTAACAACATTACCATCAAGTAATTGTATTGGTTCGAATATTCCTTTTCTAGTATAATGACAAAAAAAAAAAAATTATATTCAACTAAAATACCTTTCAATGTCTTTGATATTTTTTAGTTTTACCAATTGTAGTTTTACAATACATTCATCTAAAGTTTTTGTTAATATGTAAAAGTTATTTCACCAATTCGATAAATACCAATTACCTTAGCTCCAATATTGTATATTAACTTGTATTTACTATAGTTTTAATGATTATCTTATACAGTAAAACTTCCATTGATTTTTTTATAGGCTACAGTAATTATAGTAAATGTGAAGTAATAAATATAAGGTAATTAGTATTAATAGAGCACTTGATAAATTCACATTAATGTACAATAGTCGTCCAATGTATCAACAAAGATAATTCTTCATACAATTTTGTTTTACAATAATTTTTTCATCAACTTATTTATATAACTTTTTTTTTTCCCACATGTTACCAATGCATGTAATCATTCATAGTTATTTCTCAAATAATATTTTCACACATTTATATAGTTTTTTTTTCCATATCTAATTTTTACAAATGAATGTAACCATTCATGTAGTTATTTCTCAATTAATATTTTTCACACATTTCTTTTATAAAATTTTCACAAGCGTGATAGATAGTCCTATGAAAAATACTAGAGATGGATAAAAAACCAACATAACCAAATCAATCTGTAATCGACCCAAACCATACCGAAAATATGTTTTTTTTTAATAACTTGTTAAAAAATTTTACAATTTGAACCAATTCATAAATTTATGATTGGGTTTGGAAGGTGTAGATGTACAAATTAGATTTAACTCTTTGGGCTAATATGACAAGGATTAAAGAGTTAGGCCCAATCCAATTGGGATGATCATGGGAGTTTTGGCATGGTAGGCTTGGAGTAGGGTCTGTTGGAATTGGCCTGCCCAATTCCAACCTTTCTTAAATTGGCTCACACACATTACAATGAAGGCCTTATGGGCCTGGGTCCATAAGGGAGCCCACATCCATATCCATAATGAGAGGGATTCATCCTAGCTGTTGGTTGTCTGTCTCATCTGACGGGCGACATCGACGGCCAGATTCTCTATAAATACTCTTAGTCCTTACCTCATTTGGACAAGTGAAATCTTGGACAAATATCGTCGTGTTGTCGGATTTCCATCTTTGTGAATCAAGTATTCGACTCACTCAAGAACGCACACGACATTCATGGTATCTAGTGGGGTTGATGCTTTCTAGCTTCCTCAGCTGTCACACGTGTGTTAGAGCCTATCGAGACTGCCTACTTCTCCTCCTTACACTATTCTCTCTTGATCATCCTTGCAAGTGTTGTTTCTCTAGGTCACATGTAGCGCGATAGTCACGCGGCACGCACGTGATCATTGCATTCGGATTCATACCCACACATTTTTGGCGACTCCATTGGGGATAGGAAAATCAACACTTGTGTGATGGCACCTCCCAGAAAGAGACCTACCGATCCCACTGAGAGTACAACTCAAGACACTAATGTTAATCTTGAGGCCGTTGAACATGACATGCCAGCACTTGAGGATGTGAACCAACCTACTGGTGCTCAAATCGACAATGCTGCGATCTTGCGTGCTGTGCAAGAAAATACCAAACAAGTCAATCAATCAATGCAAGAGTCTGCAAAACAATTCCAATAATTCACGATAATATTTGCTCAGTACCTATCTGGAATAGCTACTATTGCTGCTACGCAACAAGGTGCGACTTCGTCGACCTCCTGTTGTTGTTGCACAACAACGCGCTTCTCAGGCACCTCAAGTTACTCCACCTGCTAATCCTACTCCTATTCCTGAACAAGATCCTACCAGAGTTGGAGAGCAAATCCCTCCATTAGAGCCTGTAGTCACACAACCGCTTGCACCTCAGGTAATGAATACTGGAATTCAACTTGGAACACTATCAACTTCCCAGCTTGCATTACATGCTCAACTTAGAGGATCTTCATCCTCACAGGTTACACCACTAATTGTCATTGGTGGACCCACTGTTCAACCTAATGCAACTTTACTCTAAACGGCCGCTCCAGCTACACTAGTTGAAGTTACTACTTCAACTCCTAAAGGTACTTTCATCACGAAGGAAGATCTGGACATGTATCTAAGGGAAATACAAGCTAAGTCTGATGTGGGAGTATTGGATCTCAAGCTCCCATACAATCAACGTATTGCTGCTAAGCCATATCCTCAGGACTATGTGAGTCCAAATTCATGCTATTCAATGGTAAAAAGGGAAGTGCCAAGGAACATTTGTTGAAGTTCATTGAAACTAGAGGTTTATGGATTTGATGATGATTTAAAGTTGAAAGAATTTTCTAAGTCCCTCACAGAGAAAGCGTACACTTGGTACGTGAATCTTCCCCCTGGATCTGTAGATTCATGGGCAACCATGTGCAAAATGTTCCTAGAGAAATTCTTCTCCACACAAGAACGAGTGACCTTGACTGATATGGGACGAATCCGTCAAAAGCCCAAGGAAGACTTGATGGATTATATTGAGCGCTTCAGAAGCGTTCACTAGACATCCAAGACATATGTGATGAAAGAGAGCTGGTGAAAATTTGTATCCAAGGCATGTTTACTGAGTACGCGGTGCATCTAGAAAATCTTTCTTTAGCTTCATTCTCCACTCTGGTTGAGAACGCGCGAAGGACTAACAATTCTGTCGCGCGACAGAGAGGAGGAAATGTGAAGTTTAACAAAAGAGGACCGTCTGTGAATGCAACTCAAAGTGAGGATCCCAAAGATGAGAAGAAACGAAGAGTTGAAAAGTCTGGACGTGAGAGAACAAAGGAAGTGCCAACATATCCTTGTTCAATGGGAAAAGTGCATGCTATGCTCGATCAATGGTTGAGAGATGGAAATCTTAAGCTCCCAGGGTAGAGCGTTTACCAACTCAAGGAGGAATGATCCCAAGTTTTGTAGGTTCCACAGGATTGTAGGGCATCCTACTAGGGATTGTTTTACTTTGAAGAGAATTTTCAATGAAAGAGTGCAGAATGGAGAGCTCGTTATTGAAAATAACGACGTTAGGAACAATCTACTTCCAACCCATAACAATCAGCGTGGTGCTGTCAATGTTGTTATTCATGATCCTGCCATGGTCGAGGCCAATGATACACCACTTGCTGAGGCAAGTAACACAAAAGGAAAATAACATGTAGTTGAGGAAAATGATTGTGCACCTATTGCTGCGGCGCTTTTGAAAACTTCAAATTTTAGAAATTTCTTTGATCTACTTGGTTTTGATGAGAAGGCAAGGCTTGCAGCAGCAACTATGCTTGCGCAAATTTCCGAAGGACAATATGCCGAGTGTAGTGTAATGCAGCCAGTTAAAAGAATGGCTCGAGCGCATGAAAATGCAATCTTGTTCACTGATGCAGATATGTGTGTAGATGGTCCAAATCACAATCGACCATTATATGTGGAGGGCACACTTAATGGCTATCATGTTAAGAGGACATTAATTGACGCTGGTTCTTCTCTCAACATCATGCCTAAGACTACATTTGAGGCTACTGGTGTTGACTATCATCGTTTAGTGAAGCAACCCATTTCAATTAATGGCTTTAGTCATACTACAATGAAGACCATTGGAAGAGTTAATGTTGATCTTAAGATTGGGCCCATCCGTGGTAGTGTTACTTTTCATGTGATTGATGCGCCTGTGTCCTATCATCTCTTGATAGGTAGGAAGTGGCTGCACGATCACAATTTAGTGCCATCAACGATGCATCAATGTATCAAAGGACATTGGAAAGGGAAGGATATATTTATTCCTGCTACAAAGAATCCTTTCGAGCACGATGAGACAAATTTCATTGAATCTACCTTCTTCAATGAGTACTGCGATGAAGGTGAGACAGCTATTGCTAGAGCTTCAGGTGTGCCATTACCCACTTGGGAAGAAATTCAAGAGGGAACAAAAAAAGAAAAATGCGTGGTTGTCGAGGAGGTAAAAAGAAGAACAAGCAAGCTGACGCTGTTGAAAGTTATGTTAGAGAAGATGGGCGAAGAGTATATCTCTTATGACGGTTTCCAGGGTCTAAGGAAGTTTGTTCTTCTTCAGACCCTGTACCAATTCAAGAAATTCAACCCGCCCCTCAACAAATGCAAGATCAAATAAAGCCACAGAATGAAGAAATTGAGGAATTGGATCTAGCGCGACCAGGAGAGTCGCCGCGGCCAATTTTTGTCAGCAAAGGTTTGTTACAAGATGTTAAAAGTCCTCTCATTGATTTGTTAAGAGAATATAGGGACGTGTTTGCTTGGGCATATGATGAGATGCCAGGTTTAGATCCTAGTCTTGTAGTGCACAGACTAAATATCGCCCCAGGCACGACTCCTATTAAGCAAGGACAACGAGTTTTCCGTCCTGAGGTTGAGGTTCAGATCAAACATGAAATTGAGAAGTTGCTTCATGCAGGCTTTATCAAACCAATCGAGCACCCTACTTGGCTCGCAAATGTCGTACCAATTAGAAAAAAGAATGGTCAAATAAGGGTTTGCGTGGATTTTCGAGATTTGAACAAGGCTTGTCCTAAAGATGATTTCCCTTTGCCAAATATAGACACCTTAGTGGATGTCACGGCAGGACATGAATTATTTTCATTCATGGATGGTTTCAGCGGGTATAATCAAATCAAGATGGCAATTGGAGACGCTGAGCGTACTGCCTTTCGAACGCCTGTTGGGAATTTCTATTATACTGTCATGCCCTTTGGACTCAAGAATGCTGGTGCTACTTATCAAAGGGCAATGACAGCCATTTTTCACGATATGATGCATGATTTCATGGAGGATTACGTGGACGACATAGTCGTGAAATCAAAACATGCACCAGACCACTTGGTCCATCTTCGGAAGGTTTTTGAACGATGTCGATTGTATAAGCTTCGCATGAATCCTTTGAAATGTGTCTTTGGAGTTGCTTCGGGAAAATTCCTTGGATTGTGGTCCATAGGAAGGGAATTGATGTTGATCCTGCAAAAATACAAGCTATATTGTCTATGCCCTCGCCAACTACTTTGAAAGAGTTGAAAACTTTCATGGGGAAAGTTTCATATATTAGGAGATTCATGCCTGCACTTGCAGAGATTTCGCATCCCTTACATCAACTTATGAAGAAAGGAATTGCATTTGAATGGAAACAAGTCCATGAAGATGCGATTCAAAGAATTAAGGGAATTCTCACTTCTTCTCATACCATGACTATGCCTGTGAAGCAAGTACCGATGATATTTATCTCACTTCTACAGCAGATCAATCGGAGCTTTACTTGCACAAGAAATAGATGGCCAAGAACGGTCTTATTATTTGAGTCGCTCACTTCAAGGAAGTGAGGTCAAATACCCAGCTTGCGAGAAGCATTGTCTCGCGCTGGTGTTTGCAACTCAAAAATTACGTCACTACTTTCTGGCATAAGGTTAACCTTGTCACACGGTCAGATCCTATCAAGTATTTATTGTCACGACCAGCGTTGTCTGGGCGTATTGCAAAATGGTTGTTGCTTCTTGGAGAGTTCGACATTACAATACAGACTCCTAAAGCTGTTAAGTCACAGGCCTTAGCGATCTCTTGGCTCATTTTCCGAACGAAAGTGAAGATGTGATCACAGATACTATACCAGCAGAATTTCACGAGGACTCACTCATGAAACAGAAGGAGAATGGTCACTTCAATTTGATGGTTCATCAGGAAGTCAAGGTGGGGAGCAGGAGTTGTATTAACATCACCTAATGGCCAAGAAATACCTTTGGCATTTAAGCTTGACTTTCATTGCACTAATAATGAAGCCGAGTATGAGGCATTGTTACTCGGGATCGTCTTTGCCTTGGAAGCTGGAGCAAACCACTTGTGTATTCGTGGCGATTCAAATTTGATCATTAAGCAACCAATGGTGAATATGCCCTCAAGGAGCCATCACTTGCGCCTTATAGGGCTGCAGTGCAAGCTTTAATTGGGAAGTTTGAAGTCGTAAGGTATGAACATACCAAACGATCTACGAACCGTTACGCAGATGCATTGGCAACATTGGCATCTAAGATTCCAATGCATGCTTCAGATGAAAGCCTAGATGTCAAAGTTATCAAGAAAACTATTCCTTGCACAACCTTGCAATTGTTGGAGGAAGACGATGAAACAGGAGATGATTGGCGTGTTGGTATCAAGAATCAATTAGCAACCCAATGCAGCCTCCATCGTAACCTTGAAGAATTTTATTCGTATCAATGGTGCTTTGTACTTTAAAGGACCGGAGGGCGTTCTATCGCGATGCATTTGCGCGAAACAGGCTCGTTAAAATTAGACAAGTATCATAAGATCTGGTGTGGGGAAGAAGGACCTCCTTTGTATCGTCGCATGTGCAGGGTATTACTGGCCCTCAATGGCTAAGGATGCATCTCAGGTGCAAATGCATTGTCCTAAGTGCTCTGAGTTACCAGATGCAAAAGAATGTAATTTTGTCGCAAGTGCTGGAGATTGGCGTCGTCCGTATATTGACTATTTGAAGAATAACGTGCTACCGACTAATAGTACGGATGCCAAATTAGTAAAAAGGAAGGCACGCAAGTACCTAATGCATGAGGATGAGTTGTATAGAGTCTCATTCATGGGAAAGCCTCTCAGATGCATTACATCTCCTGAAACAGAAGAGATATTAACGAGGTACATGCTGGAGAATGCGGTGAGCACCAAGGCGCAAGGAAGTTGTATTATCAACTACTAGACATGGGGTACTATTGGCCAACCATGGAATCAGATAGTTCCAATTTTGTTAAGCGGTGCGTTCCTTGCCAAGAACATGGAGATGTGATTCATGCTCCTGCAGTTGCACTTCACAGCTTAACAACACCATGGCCTTTCCACACTTGGGCGTTTGATCTAATGGTCCTATTCACCCGCCATCTAGAGGTTGTATTTGGATCCTAGCTGGAACTGAATGTTTTACTAAGTGGGTAGAAGCCATTCCTTTAAAAAAGGCGACAGGAAATAGTTGCAAGCTTCATTAAGGAGAACATTATATGCCGATTGGGATTCCAAAGCGATCCTTTCAGATAATGGCACTCCTTTCATCAATTCACATGTTCGACAACTGTTGGAATCATATGGTATTGATCATGTAAAGTCAACCCCTTATTACCCTAAGGGCAACGGCCAAGCGGAAGCTACGAACAAGACTCTTTTAAAAGTTCTGAGTCGTATGGTACACGATAACCATAAAGAATGGCAGATAAACTATCCCTAGCACTTTGGGCTTACAGGACTTCAAAGCGGCGACCAACACAAGCAACACCTTTTTCGTTAGTATATGGTGCCGAAGCAGTCGTGCCTATAGAGGTTCTGATCCCTTCAGCACGATTAGCGATCAATGCTGAGCTTGAGCCAGATGCTTTACGCATAATAGACTTGGAAGCCTTAGATGAAAGACGAGATATGGCCAAAAACAACTTGATCAACTACCAACACAAGCTTGGTATGGCCTACGATCGGTTGGTGAAGAAAAGGTCATTTCAAGTGGGTGATGTTGTACTTCGTGCAGCCGAGCATGTGCGCCGAAGTATACCTGCGCCAAAGTTCACGCCAAAATGGGAAGGTCCCTTCATTATACATGAAGTCCATGATAGCGGGTATTGCAAGCTCCTCAATCCAAAGACTGATGCTATTACAGCTCCTATAAATTTTCAATATGTAAAGAAGTTTCACATGTAATAGCATGATCAGTGATGATGATGACTTGAATAATATGGGCTTGCTTTCACATGATTCTTTCACCAATCAATTTCATTATACATTATATTTATATGTTGCTGCTGCTTGGTAAGAGACTTGTCTCCTATGCGCGCGACATTCGTTCATTCATTCATGCAGCTTGTAATTGTTCAAATTTACTAAGCGCGTGGCACTATACATGCATACAGATTTTTGTCTAAGTATGTTATATTAACCATCGTATTTGATGGAATGGTTAAGTAGTGGGTAGTACCCCCTTAACAATCTTTGTGAAATTAAAATGCCTTTTGCTCACGAAACAAAAAAATAGTAATAGTTAACGCGCAAAGTTATACTACATAACGTACTACTACAAGAATTTTATGTTCTTTAAAGAGCATAATTACAACATGATAGAGCTTTGAATCAAACCGTTGCTGGCAAGTGAGAGTTTCTCTGATGCGCAACATAATTCGTAACAATATTTGTTGCTTCATGATTCACTACTATTAAGTGAAAGCATTGCTACTTAGGTGCATGAGCATGTTACCAAGTGATACCCTACTATTCACTAATATAAACAAGAATCAAGCAATATCAAGCAACAATAATGACAAAATCAAGCCAAACAATGTTTTTACCCGAAAAGGGTGTTACAACAAATTGTTCTTGAAATTGAAGAGAAAATATCAGCTAATCTAAACTATGCCTGATGTCTGAGCGAACTCTGGACTCTAGGTCTTCATCTTCAAGCATAGCCTCCATCTCAGCCTTTGCTGCCTCAGCCTCTTGGCGAAGTTCTTGCATCTTCATCATTAATTTTTCATGGCAGATCTTCGCTTCATGATAATTTAGACACCTCTTAGCCTTGTCAGCAATTGGCCATAAGCTATCAACTTTGAATTGTAACAAACGGGCCCCCTCAACACATTGGACAAGTTGCTCTAATTTAGTCTTAGACAAAGAATTCCAAGACCGCTGCATCAATAACATGGCTTCACCGAGCATTTTCATCATTGCATTTGCCAAGTCTGTCCCTGGCAGAGAAGAACTAACCCAAAATTCCGTGTATGTGATAGCAAGACTCTATAAGGGCTCCATTAAGTGAGACGGCATGATGTAACCGTGAAATGAAGTTGTATCATCTAAATGAGTTGCAACTCCAATAGACTTGTCTGCTCATGGGAGCAATGCCATCAACTATGATATTGCAAAATGAAGGGCCTACTAATGAGCTATCATGAGCCTGAGGATAACCATCTTCCATGTTTCTAAGCTCTTGACTATCTTGAACAATTATCCTATCAAGACGAAGATCTTCCTCATTCGCAAAAGGGCCTTCACAAATCTCTAAATCATCTACTGAAGGATTACCCTCAATGCTGGCATCATTAACAAGAGACAATTCATAGTCAACCTCCTCACTATCATCTTCCTCTTCGGTTGTATCAGTAGTAGTCACTACGTGATCCTTGGTTTGTAACACCTTTGCTTAACCATAGCGACTAGGGAAAGGTGGTGTAATTGGAAGAGTAGACCCTATTGTCGAATTATCAACGGTTTGAGTAATAATATCATGACTGCTACTGTGTTTACTCTTAGATGACTGTCCCGCCGAAGCTGAAGATGCACCTTTCAAAGTTGTATCCTGCAAATAAACAATGATGAACAAAAGTTATAGTTGACCTCATGATATACATATGTGTGTGTATGTGCATGTATAGACAGCTTAAATAAAAAGATTTAATACCTCACAAAGGCGAGGACGTTTGATTTGACTGATGATTGATGCAGGAGGCATAGTCCGCCCAATCATCAGTTTTCCTGGAGTATTGTTCTTGTCATCTTTTGGAAGCTGAAAGTGGAACTCATACTTATAAATGACAGACTCTGGCAAACTGTCATCTATAGTTGAAAGAGTATATTTCTTGAATGCTTCAAGACACCCTGTCCAATACGTTAACCATCCACTTGATGCAACACCAGAGCGATTGATAGATGGAAAAAAACATCCGTCTAACAGCACAATAGAGCTCATGGCATTTCTCAAGACTAATTGCCTCACAACATCTATTAAAATTTGTGTCAATAGCCACAATAGAAGGCACACCTTGATCAAACCCAAACTGTCGTGCAACTCGATGAGGTGAGTACAACATTACTCTATGCTCCAAGAATTCTGTAGAAGAATCACACCAATCGTGAAGCACAGGTAAGCCTCAAGGTGTACACCAAAGAACATATACTACTTCAGCATCAGAAAGTTGCTTGCCACATTCCATCAGGTTCACTAAAGTCTTAGAACCAGAAGGGTAATATGTTGTACACCACTCATATCCTTCCAATTCCTTTGTATAAGGGTGAAAGTCAACCTCATGAGCATCATCTATAATATCAAGTAATGAACCCAAGGGCTTTCTATCAACCCAGGCCCAAGCTTGAGGTTCAGGAGGATCAGGTTTTATAATAGGTACACCTGGATATCTTTTGTAATGTTCGCCGAAAAACAAGTGTAGGAATCCCCAATCTACATTTGACACAATGATATATCGCCCTTTTGATCGAAATGAAGTCTCACTATAAAGATCCAAGCGCCGATATAAAGACCCTAAATAAAAAGGCGCCAAGGCAACTCGTTCTCCACGTGCAAGATGAATTGCCAAGTGAAAAAATCGCGGACTGATACCTTTTCTTGGCTCGCCAGGAAACACGTACATGGATAACCAGCAAGCAATGAAAGCTTCTAACTCATGCCTGAAATGAATTGTGGGTTATAAGTAAAGTTAGATTGAAGTGATGACATTCAAGCATAAATAAACAAAGCAGGGAATGCATACTTACTCGCATCCATATAGAGGTCCTTCGGATCGAGTCCTTTCGTGCTAAAAAAAATGTCTTATCCATGCACAAAATGATGCTTGTCTATGACTGTCTCTTGCTTCTTGTCTATCAGCTTCTAATACTTCCACCAATTTTTCATCCTCTTCTGAAATCTCAGCTGTGACAATATCAGTTGACCCAGAACTAGGGAAACTTAGCAGTGTGCACATATCTTCTAAAGCTGAAGTAATCTTACCCCATGATGTCACAAAAGTATGTGTACATGTACTCCAAAAAGCTTGTGATATCTTCAGTTGAACCATGGCTATAAAGGACTACTATGATCCTCAGGTACGATACAACACACGTAACCAGAATTGCCATCAACTAAAAAGGCTTCTAGATTGATCAAACACCATAAGTGTAAAATATCTCAAATAATCAGCAGTAATCGAATTGTGCATGTGCTGCATATTCAATATCAAGTATAACTTTGGCTGGAACAACACTTTATCCAACTCAATATGGCTACTTCCTGGAGGTTTTCTCAATCTTAATCTTTATCCTATGTATGCAAAGAGTGGATTTATATATGAAGCAGAGTTTCTGTTTTGGAGTTTACCATAAAGAAGTAATCAAGTTCTTTGGTGTACCATGATTAGTCAATATTCTAGGAATGGTTACGGGCTTCGAGCAATGAAGTGCTTCCGAGATATAATAGTGCATGGGGTTGATCCGAATCAGTTTACATTCCCTAGCATATTAACGCCTTGTGCAACTGTCTTGACCGTTGGTTTTGGGGCACAGGTTCATGGTTGCATTGTTACAGCAGGTGGTCAGATAGGTGGTGTGATTGTTTGATTCTGGTATGCCTGTCCACTTATTGCTATATTTGGTGCATTGCCAACAGCCAAAACAAACTACACCCAAAAATAAAAAAGATGCTGTCAACTATTAGAAGGTTTTATACAGAACAAGCACTGAAGTTCAGAATAACTGCAAATCATAGAGACATTCGATAGAACAACAACATAATATATGCCCACGCAAAAGGCATTATTCCAGATTGCTCATCAAACATGTTGTAGAATTTCAGGGTTGGAGTGGAGAAGTGGAAAGTGGAGTTGGGGGAAACAGCCACAATAAATTAACAATCATCTTGGTATCACTTTGGCCAACTTAGAAGGGATAGCCCATTGAACTAAGAATTCCATAAAAAGATATAGCAGACATCTCAACCCAAAATGATACCACAGACATAGTTCAGCATTGATCTATCCCTTCAACTTCTCAAAAAAAAAAAAAAAAAATCATTCATTAGAAGATGAAAAAAAAAAGCACAGCTCTAACACTATTTTGTAAATTGTGCACATCTCTCTTATACGAACTCTGTTTGAGGCGATTCAAAATTCCTTGGAAATCTAAGAGGGAGATCTAAAACTTTTGTATTTTAAGTTTTGGTGGATTCGCAACACATCAATACAGTTTTCATCTTGATGTCATTACAAGTGTAGCGGTGACTTCAAAAATTATAGATTTGAGATAGTTTTGTAAATTGTGCACATCTTTCTCATATGAACTCCGTTTTGGGTAATTCAAAATTCCTTGGAAAGATAAGAGAAAGAACTACGACTTTCATGTTTTGAGTTTTTATGTATTCACAACGCATCAATACAGAATTAGCTATGAATTTACGGGATATGTAGTGAAATGCTCTGATTCACAGATTTGATGGGGTTGAGTAAATTGTGGATATTTCTCTCATTCGTACTCCTTTTGAGGTGATTCAAAATCCTATAGGAAGCTAGGGGAAAGATATTTAACTTTTGTGTTTTAGGTTTTGCTAAAGTTGGAATGAATCAAGGTCTAAATCAGCCTCAAAGATACTGCTCTTACATTGTGACTTACTGATTTGCACTTAAGGACAATAGCAGCAAAAAAAAAAAAAAAAAAAAGGGGAAGACTATAATAATACTCAAATCATTGGACCACTTAATATCCATCTCACTTGTTTCTTTGGTCAAGACACAAGGGAAAGAAAAATTCTTGGCCATTCAAAAAAAAAAAAGAATATGCACAATAAGTTAATCAGACACATGCTTCGTACACCAAAATAGATAACCTATGAGACTTTGGGATGAGATGGCTACTAAATGACAAAAATGCTAGCATTAGAAAGGCATCTGTTATTGCATTGTAAAATTTGTATGAGGTGAATGATAATGTGCCCATCCTTGGGCTGTTCACCGAGAGAGTTTCTAACCGAATGATTGAGCTTGCAGATGCCATTGATATATCTGTAGTTGTGTGTTCTATAGGACTTATGAAACAACTTTTACAGCATCAGCTGTAACTAGATGATGACTTGGGTCCTTTGTATGATTTGCTTATAAGATGAACCTACAGATATCAGACATGCTATTAGTGCACTCGTGTATCATCGTTTCATTGCTCAAAAGTTTAACAACTCCCAAACAGGCTCCAAAGGAAATGATAGCGGGACATATGAGGTCCATATTGATAGAATGTTACATATCTTAAGGGGATTTTCTAGTGATCAGATTCTAAGTACATATGTCATTGATGATGTGAGAAGATATATGATGGCCATGAAGGACTGGAAATGCATTATATCCATGCTCTTGGACGAAAATCCATCTATTGAACTCACTAATAAGTATGCAACTAACCTAGCACAACTTCTTTATGCATCTGTCGAGAAAGTTGTGGGGGAGAGGATTGTTCTTGCCACAAATAATTGAAAGATATATTATAGCCACATATGTGATAGAATGGTTGATCTTGGGTGTTTTTGAAGAAGACACCCGATACCTATCCAACCAGCTATAATCAATCATTATAGGATTTTTTGTTCCAAATATGGGTTCTTGAACTTATTTAAGAACAAAATTAAAATCAGATGGGGGTCCAAGATGTCTGACCTATCAACTCACTAGACTTTTCTTATGACCACTTGACAAAGCCGAAGAAAACTTCACCCAGAATAAAAGGAGGAAAATAATCTTCTCGCTCCAAATGAGCTAAAAAAAAAAGGAAGGAGGGGGGGGGGGGGGAGGGGGGTGTTGCATCCTTCTCACTCAATCATAAAAAACAAGCTATCTACAAATATCCTTGCAAAGACTAATAGCTGTGAGACAGTATAATGCACTAGCAATGAACTATGAATGATTGAAGTCAATATACCTCTATCAGACCAAATTTCAAGCTGAGCAAAGAAATGGCCTTCCCATAAGGATCGTCTATAAAGCTTCAATAGCTGTCACAAAATCCTATCTAGTTTCTTGCTTGCCAGGGCTGTTACTTTTATATCATCACTGCCACCCGCAATATACAATGTTCAATTGGAAGATAGTTGAACTATTAAAACCACCTACAATATCAACAATGCATTGTTATTGAAATGCGAAGAATAGCCACTACAAATAAGATCAGGATACTATGATTATAAATACGTAAACAGAAATAAGAGAGAAAGAGGAAGCTCAGGACTTTGTAGATCATCTTGTATGAGCAAGATGAGTCATGATCCCTAACCATCACTGGCTGCACTTCATCACAGCTCCAACCAACATTGCACTAGCCGAAAATCTATTATAATGAAGCTCAAGACTTTGTAGAAATAATGAAAGACAAGCTATCCCTACCTGATAGAGTATTGAAATAAAAAAAATGGATGAAGAAGGAAATAGAAAGTGTTGACAAATAAGGTAAGGATTGCAAAGTGGAAACAAAAGACGTCCCATGAGCTGGAATAAATAGAGCATTATATTATACCATGATGTACTACAACTATCAAACTATGGCACCTGTCCCAAGTAGTACAATATTGTAACAGCCTTGGCAGATATGTGTGTTGGCAGCAAGGGACATTCATTTTTTTTTCAAAAAAAAAAAAAAAAGGGAAGCTGTTGCAAGCTTCCAAAGAAACACACACCGATCACTTACTACAGCAGTAGTATAGGACAAGCAGATGACGAACAGGACAAGACAGCAGTACAGGACAAGCCGATCACTCACTACATCAGACAACTGGAGTGCCATCATTGCTAGGCCGTGCATCAGCAAAAGCATTGCTTGATGGAAGGAAGGCTTTTTGAAGCCCTCATGGTCCCGCTCAACACCCTTTACATTATCTGAACTCACTTCGACTGCATTGTTACAAAGATTGTTGAATGCAAAAAGTAATGCAAAGATTATTGAGATAGTGCCCTATAACATGAATTCCATTCGGCTTGTGTGGGACAAGAAGGCAAAAAGTAATGCAATCAGAAAAATGCAGACTTGATCATTCTGAAGATCCCACATCGTCTTCTCCACATGGACAAATCTCCGACTGCCTAATATGATATACAAAATTAAAGCGCATGACGGGCTAACAGAGTTCCCAACACATCCACCCACCATCATCTTAATTAGTCTTTTCTTCCTCCATAGTTTATGTTCATCATATGTGTCTGCTAAGTCAGCAGACACTGGACTCATCACCATCATCTTCCTCCAAGGTGAAGGATAATTATAAAAATTATGCAATAAAACAAAGATGATGACATCTCTTCACTCCTTATATGACACATTGGCGGTGAATGACCAACATTTGCTCCCAAAAATGGTGATGACCTGACTCATGCTATGCAATGCCAGACCCGAACTTACACAACCAAATGCATGAAAGGACCTAGAATAAATGGACTAGCCGTGCCCTCAAAAAGGAATGGCACGATTGATAGCCATCTCGGCCTTTGGTAGATTCCTTAATCATATGGTCATCTGATGATAGGCATTCATTGAGAAAGTCTTTGCTTGATACAGACTGCTGAATCAAAGGACCAGCATTACTGCCCCGTAGTGTTTTCAAAGTTCTAGGTATAATGATAAGAGCGATATCTTTAGCTTTGGGATGATATTAGCAGTTCTGCTAACCGGCAGAGATCCTACGGACCCTTTCTTTGGTGAAGCAACCAGTGGAGGTAGCTTAGGACGATGGCTTCGGCATTTGCAACAAGCAGGGGAAGCACGAGAAGCTCTAGATAAGAGTATTCTTGGTGAAGAAGTGGAGGAAAATGAGATGCTAATGGCAGTGAGAATCGTTGTAGTATGCCTATCAGATTTTCCAGCTGACAGACCTTCTAGTGAAGAGCTTGTTCCCATGCTTACCCAACTATACAGTTTTTGATAGGAAGCCAAACCCCGAGGTGTCTAAATCGGATCACTGCATTTCATGGAGCAACATAAATTTCTAGATCCTACAATTTTGGTATGCAATTCAAGTGAAATCATGCTTTTCATGATCTAAAAATGGGGTTCCGGCAAGAAAACAGGCTGCAATACATGCTCTTTTTGCTTCTTTCATACTAGCATGACTTTGTCCTCACTGTGAGCCGCTACCCTTGTTAAAATCTCTGTGGTTTGTTGTTATAGATGGCCTGGGGGTAGTCATTAGACACAGACCACACTGGTAGCTGTCTGATTCTGTTAATACTTGAGACACTCATACTGGATTGGGATTTCAGCTGTATTTGATTGAAATTGAATCAATCTGCAAGCTGTTTGAAATGTAGTACATAAAAAAAATGCAAAATATGCTTTAAAGAATTTCCTGAGGATCGAATCCTTGGTGAGCATTAGATGGAGAACCACAAAAAAAAAAAAAAAAGCACAATGGTTGTTTAGAGGTTATGCTTGTGCCATATGCCTTGATTCTTACACAAATAAAAAGGTACTGGAAACCCATATGCAAGAGAGACACCATGTGCAATTTGTAGAGCAGTACAAGCTTCTTCAGTGCATTCCTTGTGGTAGCCATTTTGGAAACACTAAGGATTTATGGTCAACAAAAGCAATATGGTGAATAACAAGGATGTGAAAGCCATGATCAGATGGAATAAGCTATGAGCTTATAAGCAAAGCCACTTAAAAGCAATGTAATTTTAACTTGAGGCAGTGCATATGGTTAGATGATGTTGCAAGTATGTATACTAAGATACTTCGATCATTTTCAAGCGTCATGTTGAACTTTCACATTACGAATTGTCAACATGTTAAGTAGCAGTGCAGCTAAGTTGTAATGCACATGCGCTGGATGAGACTTGTCATTCGAAAGGGCTTGATTAATGCCCAAATCCTTTCGATATGGCTCGAAAGACTTTGGTCAGGGGGAAAAATGTAGATGTACAAATTTGATTACGAAGGCCTTGAGCCTAATTCTTATTTGGATTTAACTCTTTGGGCTAATGTGACAGGGCTTAAAGAGTTAGGCCCAATCCAATTGGGGTGATCATGAGAGTTTCGGCATGGTAGGCTTGGAGTAGGGTCCGTTGGAATTGGCCTGCCCAATTCCAACCTTTCTCAAATTGGCTCACACACATTACAATGAAGGCCTTATGGGCCTGGGTCCATAAGGGAGCCCACATCTATATCCATAATGAGAGGGACTCATCCTGGCCGTTAGTTGTCTGTCTCATCTGATGGGCAACATCGACGGCTAGATTCTCTATAAATACTCTTAGTCCTTACCTCATTTGGATAAGTGAAATCTTGGACAAATACCGTCGTGCTGTCGGATTTCCATCTTCGTGAATCAAGTACTCGACTCACTCAAGAACGCACACGACATTCATGGTATCTAGTGGGGTTGATGCTTTCTAGCTCTTTCACCTGTCACACGTGTGTTAGAGCTTTTTGAGACTGTCTACTCCTCCTCCCTATACGATTCTCTCTTGATCATCTTTGCACGTGTTATTTCCCTAGGTCACGTGTAGTGCAATAGTCACGCGGCACGCACGTGATCATTGCATTTGGATTTATACCCACACAGAAGGTAAACCAAACCAATCTGTAAAATTAAATCAAGCCGTTTTAAAAAGATATATAAATATTTTACTTGTTAGTTATAACTACAATTTTTTTTTTTTTATAACCGATTAAAGATCATATATGTTCATATGATTTCATTTGATATTTATTATTTGGTGAATATTAGTTAAAATCAACTTATTTATTTTTAAATTTGTTTTTTAGGCTCATGATATATATATTTTTCTTGATGATGAATTGTTGTTTTTTTTAATAGTTTTCAACTTTATAAAATATGAAATTTATTTATTTACTTATAAAGTCATATTATGTATTAATTGTTTAATGTATTTTGTCAATGAATTATTTTATTCATTGATGAATTTTGTTGATAGATGATTTTTTATTTTGACTAAATTTATTAGTAGATAATTGACTTAATAATTCTATTAAAAAATTATAAATTATGACTTACTATATATTGGTTAGTGGATGTATTTTATTGGTGGATAACTAATTTTATAGAAAACTATACATTAAAAGTATAATAAATTCATAAAGTATTTTTTTGTGGTTTATAATATAAAATTTATAAAGTGATATAAATATTTAAGTATCTACATAAATGCAAAACAACTAAAACAAAGAAAACTTTTAATTAAAATTTTGATTTAATCCGTAATCCAAACCGTTATTTAATGGTTTAGAAAATTTATAATTCGAATCAAACTGTTACTTAATTGTTTCATTTGGGATGGACAAATAATGAAACTGTAAATCATGGTTTTGGTTTTATTTTAGGAAAAGCTAAACCAAACTAATCCGTGTGGATCACCCTTAAAAAATAAAAAAAATGCAATAAATATGTGATGAGTAATATCTTTTTTTTTTTTTTTCCCTTTTCACTAAATTCATTAATTACATTATAGGCGGCATGCACACCACAATGACATTTAGTGGCCCCATAACCAAACATCTTAAAATTAAAAGACTTCTTGCCTTGTCATTAAACGCGCATGTCATAGTTAATATGACCGAAGATCATATATATTAAGGGTTGAAAAAGCGTGCTTTTCTAACTAAACCTTCGAAAAAGTACCTAAAAAGTCAATAAGAAAAAAAATAAATAAAACGACAGAAAGAACAAACGTCAAACCCTTTTGCCAAATTAATAATTCGAGAACCGCCTTCAACATATATGTGTGTATATAATATATATTGCTGCAAAAAGCTCATGCTTCATGCCGCGTGTTCGTTTCATGATCACTCCAAAATTTCCACAAACCCATAAACAATTATATTAGAAGAGCATCGTCATGTTTGAGTGCTCTATTTCATCTAACTTCACCATCCCAAATTGTTACCTTCGATATATATCTCGATAAGGGTTGACCTTAAATAAATAAATTATATATATACATACACACAAGGCTGTAGCTACATAGTCATCAATCATCCGAGATTCTATACTCCGGCTTACATGAGAGTTACCAAAAAGAGAAAAAAAAAAAAAACAATAATGACGGCATAAGATGATAATGATGGCTGTAGCTATTATTCTTATCGCTGTCAACGACAAAGCATACAATATAATTGTAGTATTATTCTCTAAAGAATGGTTGTAGAGACGGCGACGGCACACAAATGTGAGCAGATGACGATATGTACTTGGCATGGCCGCCCCAAAGATGAGCATGGTGACATATTCGTACTTGTAGAAGGTGAAACTGTTGGATTAGGTAGTCTAGCAAGCAACGGTTTGCTTATTAAAACGGTTAAAAACATAATCCTCAACTTTGGTCGGTGTCTAATCTTATTTTTGTAGCTAAAGTGGGTAAATTTCTTCTAAATTATTTAAGTAATAACTAAACTATTTCTTCAATTAGCTTATTGGCTCCTCATGCTAAGGATGAGGCATTTAATTGGTGAATGGAATGAAACAAAAATGATTTCGATTACGATGGAACACTTGGAAAGATGTTCGTGGTTTTGGTTTTGGTTTTTGGGGGTGGGGGTTGGGGTAAAATTAGAGGTAATTATATCTCTAATGATCATAACATAATTACCACAAATGGGAATAACTGCATGATTCGAGCCTGATAGAGCTACATGCTTTACTCATTACATTTGGAGTTCTAAACTACCTACAAAACCCATAATTTGATAAGTTTTACATAAATAAAATTTAAGCATTAATATCATAATTTACGCATCAACTTTACGTCTTTTTGCAATTACACGTTTGAATTTTAAATTATCAATTTGTATACTCAACTAAATATTTATTTGCTACCACTTATAACCTATTTCTATTTGTTAACTGTTGTTATCTTTATTATTGCGGATAGCCAATCACACTGTGACACATAATATTTTATATTGTATAATATAATAATGCCAACTCATATTGTCATATAATTAAAAAAAAAATTAACTGCATCTTTAATTCAAAGCAAAACGAGATGAGGGTATAAATGATAACAATTAAACTTCTATTTAAATGTATAAATTGAAAATCTAAAACTTTAGGTGTAAAATTGCAAAAAGATAAACCGCGACATTATCTTAAAATTTAAAATTAGTACAAGCGGGAGAAGAGAAGACATCTCTTCTGCCTCCGAACTTTGAAGTTTTCCTACTAGACATTTGGCCAATGCATTTTCTCCCTGTGAATAGCTTCAATCCTCAATTCTTCCTTGCATGCCATCAAAACGTTATGATAATATATCTTTGGATTAATCGCATCGTATATAAATGCAATAGTTATAAAGAGAGAATATTAAATCTCTACTCTTTGTAAACAATGATGCAAATGCCACAATATGATCTCCAGTCTCCAGTGTTCAGCTGCTAGGATATTTAATCTTTCTAGTTTCCTCACAAATCTAAAGATGATCCACACCTCGCTGTTCCTTTAAACCTTTAATCGCAGCTTAGCCCAGTGTTGGATAATATTAAATGGTAAGTTGTTATATAAAATTCTCCTTTAGTAGAAGCTTAACTCAAAAGAGAAAATTGGAGTCCATCCCTATCTAGTAACATGTAGCTAGCTTGACCTCCTTGTTTGCGAAAATTATAACAGGCAAACTTGCGGACCTTCTAAAATAATGACTTCATGTCTCATAATTTTAGAAAGTATATATATTCATCAAATTATATCTAAAATTTGAAATTATCTCTACAAGGATTATGAATAGCTATGGTTTAGGGTTTTTACAATTATTAGAAATATATATTTTCAAAACTTATAAAGATGTAAAAGCATATTTTAGGACTATATAAACCAATTCATATATCAAATAGGTATGATATGTAATTTCAATTTATCTACATGTAAACCGTTATACATGTGTGTGTATATGAAAGATGGTTAGTTAATTTGTGGAGGATTGATCAATCATGGGGGAAGAGGCCAGACAACATAAAATTCAAAATCCTCATAAGGAAGATTAGAAGAAGTAGTGGTAAACTATAATAATTAGTAGACGTGCAACCCATATGTAGTATGATAAATTTTATGTAATAAATTAATTGCAGAACCAAGTTATATATAACTAATAATTTAAGAAACAATATGGTACATGTGTAAAGAAAATGAACAGTATACAAAAAAGATATTTAATTAAAAAAATTGAGAGAAAAGATATTTTAAAGACAAAGATATTTTACTTGAAGGATTAAGATCTTTAAAGGAAAAAAAAAAAAAAAGGAAACAAATTAGAGAGAAAAGTGGGCTAATTATTAGTTGAAGGGAAACAAATGTGTTAGGTACTATTAATAAGTTATTATGCTGGAATATGGAAATTTATTGAACTAAACTTAAGAAGAGAGTTAAAATCTGATCATCATTAGTAATGAAAAATGTGATTTATGGATAATGAATGGAAAGGTGATTATAGTTGAAAAAGAGAGGTCACATCACTCAAAAATTGAATAATGAATGGTTGGTTTTCGGTGCAAGAAACAAAAGTAATCATATATTCAATACTTCATGATTAGTATATTATACTTTTGGTCGGTCTCTATTATATTGATCCAAAATTTAGGATGAGTAATGATTAAGTTTTAGAATATCTGAGAGAAGCCAGCCCAGCCCATCATAGCATTACCGGGAAAATATAAATGCTTACTTCTACATATATATATATATAACTTGTAATTTGACATTTCTTATTGTTTTCTTTTTTCTCTAAAAGTTTACTGAGATCCAATAATATGTTTTTTAAGTACTTCTAATATCATAGCTCGAGGAATAAAAGCTATAAAAGCGGGCGACGATTAACACTGAGATTTAAAGATATAATTTTTATATTTAAATGTAAATTCTATAGTAAAAATCATCGTTGATTTTATTTATAAAAATCTAGTTGATCTTATCAAATTTCTGTCGCAGAATATCTGTCTTTAGGGGCCAATTTTCTTGTAGTGTATTTGACCTTTCTACATTTCAACATTATTCGACATTTTTGAAATGAACATCAATTGTAATATTTTCATATTATTTATAATAGTTTTAAACGCATGTGTGAACTAACTTTTGGCATTAAATTTTGGCTGTGCATATGTTCATCTATGATATACGGATTTTCCAAACTTCATTATAGGATGCTCTTGCTGTTTAATATTTATAAGTAAAAATAAAACAATGTACATGCCGTAAATATTTTGCTATAATTTATGTTTTTAAGGACCATGACCATCGGTAACAAATTTTCAATCTTCACAATATATTAACGTACAAAGCGTATAACACAAAATGGTCATAACTCAGGGCAAAAGATACACATCGAAAAAAATCCATATGGACTGAAATTGAAGTGAAGCATTTGAAAATTTTGAATCTTGCACTACCAAAGATATAATTTTAAAGGCATTTGATATGAAAAAACAAACGAAATAAGAAAAAATAAACTGGACAAAGGAAAAATTCAAAGCAAGCAAATAAAAGAGCCTGTTTTATGGCAAATATTTACAGGAAAAAAAAAATATTGTTGTTAGGTTGTCTCATTCGTGGATATCAAAAGGGGTTATAGACCCTTAATCAAACTTATGAAGTGTGTAGATTTATTGAAAAAGTCTAACATGGTTTAAATGGAGTTAGGTCAAGTTTTTTAAGGAAAGGAAAAAAAAAAAAAATGCAATCAAAATGTGGTGTACAGAATTGTCTAGAATTGCAGATAAGAAATATTAGCTCAAAACATTACTGAGAACTTATATAGGAAAATTCAAGAAGTTAGAATACTCAAAGTGTTACTTAGCGCGTGCACTAATAAGAGTAAAAAGTACTTAGATTGTGATAGAATCATTCCAAATTAGTTTGTTTTGCATGATTGAAGGTTTAGTTCTATTGATTGAATATATTTAAGTAATGTACTCAATATATTCTAGATAAATTGGTTATATATCCATGGCAATTCAATGTAGCCATTTTTAATTTTGAAGTTTTAAAGGAAAAGAAAACATAAAATCAGACTTGCTGTAGAATTTGATTTGGACATGTTCTTCAAGATCTTATTGATTAAATGCGCTAGACATGAAGATTTGAATTAGAAGATTTCTTATTCATGATAGATTTTATCACCGGTTCATTAAGGATTTCTTGAAGATTGCACAACTACAGACTAAGCTACTAGAGAAAGATGTACCCTTTGAATTCACTCAAGAGTTCCTAAAAGTATTCAATACTCTCAAGGACAAGCTTATCAACACTCCTATTATGGTTACTCTAGATTGGACCTCCCATTTTAATTAATATGTGATGCTAGCAATTCTACAGTTTTTGTCATCTTAGGATAGCATAGGGATAAGTATTTTTAGCCAATATATTACACCAACAAGACACTCACATCTACACAAGCAAATTATACCACAACAAAGAAAGAGCTACTAGTAGTAGTGTTCACCTTCAACAAGTTCGGTCCCATTTGATTTTGTCCAAGTTCATTGTGTAGGTAGATCAATCTACTTTAAAGTTCTTGCTAACAAGATCATATGCTAACCTAAGGCTCATCAGATGGGTTCTATCACTTCAATAATTTGGTCTTGAAATTAGAGATGAAAAATAAAAAAGATGCAAAGAACTTGATAGTTGATCATCTCTCTCACCATGAAAACACACACCTAGAAAAGTTGGATGAATAAGAAATAAATGACAAATTTCCAAAAATAAGATTGTATCTCATATGTGCATTGGATGATTCCAATGTTCCATGGTTTGCTAATATTGCTAACTATTTGGCAGCAAGAATCCTATTGGAGGACATGAGCCATAAGCAAAAGGAGAAACTCCTCGCTAAGTTGAAACACTACTTCTAGGAGGATCCCTTTGTACTCCTCGTATGCGCAAACTAATTCATTAGATTGTGTGTCTTACATTAAGAAAGGCGGAAGATTTTACACTATTGCCTCAATGGACTAACAAATTGTTAGCTTAAATAAAAATACCTTAAAGGTATTAGAATTTGGGTTCTACTGGTCAAGACTTATCAAGGGATGCACATTGATATGTTTCTACATGTGATAGTTCATAGAGAACAAGGAACATCTCTTGTAGGGATGAAATGCCTTGGAAATATACTTAAAATGGGAAGTGTTTGTGGTATCAACTTCATGGAGCCTTTCTTGACCTCTTTTGGTAATAAATATATATTTGTTGCAATAGATTATGTGTCCAAATGGGTGGAAGTGCAGGCCTTGCTTACTAATGATGTATGGGTGGTTACAAGATTCTTGAGGAGGCTTTTCTCCAGGTTTGGTGCCCAGAGAGCAATCTTTATGGATAGAAGAACTCATTTTTGCAATTCATAGATAGAGAAAGTACTAAAGAAGTATGGGGTTGCATGTAGACTCGCTACCCTGACTCACTTTTTTCTTAATACTTGCTAAAAATAACTTCAGTTGTACGATTATGGTATAAATCAATAAAAAAGTGAATGAAACCGACAAGTATACTGGATCATGTAGGTAGTAAAACTGGTGAGTCAGGTCGTAATCTACATGCAGAAAATTAATATGAAAAACTACTTCAATGTAATAGTGTGGGATTAAGTAATGACATGAAATGGATTTCCATTTATTGCATTGTAGTTATAATTAGGTTTGTTCAATTGAATTTTGATTAAACTCACAAGAATTTGCTTCCCTTTTTGTTGACAATGGAATATAGGCCACAACCCACTTGGTCCACTACCTCTACACATTGGCTTTGAGGCTTAGGAAACCATTAGCCTTCCCAGCTCAAGAAGAGCCCATGCTAGATGATACCTTAGGTTCCGATCTTGTGAAGGAATCTATAGTGCCACTCATATCGCTAACCAATGAGACTGGCGAATGACCTTTCTCCTTGAGCTCTACCTCAAAGATGATTCCTTGAGTTTGCCCTAAGTTACCCCTACATGATTAAGTTTGGTAACGAGCGATCTCTACCAACTCACCTAGATCCAATAACCGTGAAATACTCAGGCCCCACCTCAGGATCGGAAGGGACTCCACTAGCTCAGCCATACTCCATATAGCCACATCTCCTCTAGCTCATGCACCGCACCACCTCGAGTACCAGGTTAGTTAAGGGGATAGACTTCTTGGGCTTAAGTGAATGTTCTTTTAACAAATCTTTGGAAGAAAACCCATGGATTAACTTAGGTATTAAAGTAGTCGCACTAGGTAACCCTGACGCACCTCTGACTGCTTTTTCATGTTTGTAGGGAACTAACCTCTACCGGTAGAATCAACAAGTTCAACACATGGCGTCGTCTGTGGGAATGAATCCTCTTTTTTCTCCTTCATATCATCTTCTTCACTTAACCGCCTCATCAACCCAACTTTCTTAGTCAAACAAAAACCCATAACAAGGAAAAAGTAACTTCCGATATTGACTATGCTAAGACCATAGAGGAGTAAAAACCAACTCGACCTAACCTTTACTTAAACAACAACTACTCTAATGGTCAATGAAGCTCTTCAGTTGCAAGACTCAGAACCGCCTGTTATAGGCAATATCAGCTTTCTAGATCGTAGATGTAGACTGGAGCATGAGAACCTATGCAGATAGCTTTTGCATAAGAATGTTGAAAATGAGTGTTCTAATGCCCTCCTATAAACTACAATTATAGAGCTTGGAGGGCAAAAGAACCTGCATTTAGAGGAACAAGCTTCCAATGCATAATGAAGTGACTCCTCAGCTTGGTCACCCTCAAAATGTAATGAGGCATCATCCCGAAGAAACCATTAGCATACCACAACCCAACCGTAGGTTAGCGCCTCTACAAAGCTCGATCTCATAGCTCGAGACTAACTCCAAATATGTGTCGAAGGCACATTACTTCTAAGAGCCTAGATTAGCATGATATGAGGCCCAACACATCTATTGTAGTTTAGTTGTTGTTTGGTATGTAAAGCCTTGCTTGGTTTGATGTCTAGCTCGAATCAGTCTTCAGTGAACTAAGTTGGCATGAATTTGTAGTAGCTCAATATTGTCAATTGAAGTAGCAACAACTGAGAACTTTGAAAGAGATCAGCTTGGAGCTCAGTCACGAATAACTTAGTAAGTGCTTAGCATGTTAACTTTAATTAGCTACTTGGAAAATGGTATGGAGGTATGCTTAATGTGTTAAACAACTTAGCTATGACAACTATAGCTTACATTCAACATGAATGTAAGCACTACTTTTGCTTGGCACATAAATACATTTTGTTAAATCGAACAAGGGTGATGGGGTCTGCTGTTGCTCTTGGTCTTGATCCATCTCTCATTAGTGTAGCCAGTTGCCAAAATTGGAGCTCGATATTCTTCAAAATTTCCACCAGCTGTAGTTTAAGGCACTTCACAATAGTAACTCAATTGTATTGACTAGAGAGGCTTAACACTTGATTTGCTACATATAAGTTCATCATTGAAGATAGCAGCAACTATTGGGTTAGTGCTTGTATCCCATCAAAGAGGTTCCTTATAGCTGCACTCGTTGTGAATAATGTTGTTTGGTCTAAGTAAAGGTGCTTAACATATTTTTAGAAGCACGTAAGTTACAAGCAAGGGGGCACTTAGATATGTCATGCTTCAACTTGCTTTGGTTTGCTCTTTACTTTTGCAAAAAATTGCAATATTTTGAATTAATGATGGGATTAGTTCTAAATTTCATTATATTTGATCCATGGAAGCTTGTATCAATTGCATCTATAGCCCCCAAAAGTTTTTTACACTAGTACAACAAATAGAATAGCAAATTCATGATAGATAGAAATTCTATGAGCAGTCAAAAACCCTAAAATTAGAACTATGAATAGTCATGAGCTCATTAACAGTTTAAAAACCGAATACAAATTTTCCTAGTAGTAAAAGATACCAAAGACAAGATTTCATAACTCGAGTCGATAACTCAAAAAGTAATTATAACTAGCCTTAGATTTCAAGTGCAATAGAAGATGATTAATTTTTAGAACCTATTGGTTATAAAATGATAATTAAAAGATGAATCGTTAGGGTTGCAAAATAAGCGGTAGGATAAAAATCATATCAATATCTATAAATCTAGACTCAAATAAAAATTTGAATTACACCAACATGCTAATTAGAAATTTTTGAGTCTATGGAGACCAAAATCCTAATTTGACATATAAAACCATGAAACTTTAATCGCGCAGGTGAAAACTCTAAAAATATTCAATCGTGTAAAATTTAAATTTAAAATTTCAACTCAAGGATAATCTAAGGCTAATATAGATGACATAGATGAACTTTAAAAGATGTTTTCTTAAAATAATTGATATATCCATACATGCATGACCTAATATACTACTACAAAGACTAAATATTGACCTTTTTAAGCCTTTAAATAATATAGACATGTGGCATTTACTCCATTTGAAGCCTTGAAAACCGTCCATCACAAACAAGAAGAAAGAGGCACCACTTGCTTGTCCAGGAGCTTCCAATTACTAAAAGTTCAAGTAAATGACCATTGAAAATGACGATTCTTCTAAATCTCAACAAAATCCATCCATTAATGAATGAAAAGGACACATGATGCCAACTCAAACCTCCCCTCTCTCTTACATCTAAACTGTAATTCCTTGTGTACATCAAGACAAGGATTTAGATATTTTCAAAAGTCATCACTAGCAATCATTACAATTGCTACTTAGCCCCAATCAACCCTTTCTAAGTAAGCTATTAAGTGGCAACTTGTGAGCCATAAAATCACTCTCTTCGTCTCCCTCAAAACCGTATACCCTAAGGAGTTTTCATTAGCTTCTTCAAGACAACAAAATCTTCATAAGATCTAAGTAATTAATAGCATTTATGAACAAAAGACAAACTAAAGCCCTAAACTCCAAGTAATTACCTTGGCATAAATCCCCTTCCTCCCACATAGATCAACATCAAACAAATATCGAAAATATTCAACAAATCTTAATAAAATCTACTCATTAATAAAACTTATGGACATCAAGACAAACAAACCCTAAAGACCCTAAAACTTTCCGAGAACTACCCCTTTCACACCCACAAAAATATATCAATATCAAGACCAATCAACATCACTTTAAAAGAAGATATAAGTTAGAAAACTCTTTCACTTTTACAATTTCAAATCTTTAAGCCTTCATAGCTATGTTTCTTTCCAAACAAAATACCCACTTTATACTTAGTCAAAAGATCCTAAAGCATCAATAAGGACTCTAACATCAAGGGACCATAAGTTAGGGTAAGGATCAAGTAGACTATCTTTAGAATTTCAACTACTCAATTTCCTATTCCTTTCCTTGGTTTCGATCACAATGAAGAAAGGGGATATCCATCTCAAACTCTATCAAATCAAGGTAAATTCTATACCTTCCTAAAGCCTATTTTTATGTCCATATGTAGATGATTAGGAAAATGAATAGAATGAGTAGTATATTACATGCTATATGTTCGATCACTCTAGAAAATTAGGGAATCAACATCATATTTTTATAACTCTAAGTAATCTTTGGCCTATTCTAAGCATATAACACATTTAGTAGTGGATTACATGAAAAAAAATAGAACATACAAGTATGCCCCTTAATATGTTTCGATAACATAATAGATGATGCCTATCATGTATACTTTATGACAAAACCTAGACTACACTTGATAATATGAGCATATGAGATGATGTATGAAATAAAATTTAGTTGAAATGAACACGAGTATGCTTATGATGAATTTTGGCCCTATAGAACTATGTTTGTTCCAAATAGTTTAAATCTCTTACAACATGTAAGCAAGAGTACACATGAGATCTAGAAGCGAAGGAAGATAGAAAACCTTAAGAATCTAAAATGTAATTATGTCAACCATAAAAGGATTCTTAAGGGAAATTCATGCTTGAATGAACAATTAGATCATACTTAAAACCAAGAAGCTTTAAGGAAGTTCATCAAGTGAATGAACTTTAGAATATGTTCCTAGACTAACATATATATCTCACCTCATTTAGAAAAGTTAAGGGTTCCAAATCAAAATCGACTTGATTCAAAACTAAGATAAATAACATCATGATTTAGAAAAGTTAGGATTAATCCTCGTATACCCTGATGAAAGACATTGCACACCTAGTAAATTAGGGTTATAGTGCTCATATGAATATAAACTTAGAAGACCAGAGTTAACGTGACTAAGATAATCAAAGATATAAACCTGGATTAAGATCAAGAGAAACAAAATGAAAATAAAACACAAATATAAAACTCGGCTACCTAGGAATCTAAGAGTTAAAGACAAGATTGATCCTTAAAATTTGATGACAAGATCATAAAACAAGAAAATAGACTTGAAAAACACAAACACATGGAGTTTAGGTACATTAAGGTACCTGTCAAATCCTTTAGTTTAAGAGAATTAAAACTATTTTTGAATGATTCAATTAGATCATTAGATAGTACTCGAAATAAGCTTTCCAACGCCTATTCATATGTAAGAACCGAGTTAAAATGAGTATTATAGGCTTAGTTGAAGATTACGCGATAAAAACTGATATTTAAGAGCATCTAAGGTACTTTTCTTAAGAAAAATCAACTTATACAAACTTTATACTAATGCTAGGAAATAGTGGAATTCATGAGCTTTACAATGACTATTCATATGATAAAATTGGATTAGAAATGTGAATACAATGAGAGAAACGATAAAAACCAAATTCAAGAACACTTAGGCACCAATAAGGTCTATTACATAATGATATGTCTCATTGATGAATCTCTTGATTCATCCAATAGGTGATTTCAAATCATATTTAGATTTTCCAATTGATTATTACGATTGAGTCAAGATGAGTAGATGAGTAACTGTGATCTATAATATAGTTGCACCTATAACATAGTTGCATTTGTAATAGAATATTCATAATGAAATTGAAATGAATGTGGAGACGGGTACTAAGCATGTTGTATGGTGTATGCAGTTGTCAAAACTATACTGTTAAAAGTGATAATAATCACGTTTGTGAAAGTTGTTTGAAGCATGTTGGTGATTGTCTATGTAATGCATGGTCACCTGAGAATTTAAAAATTATTTGACCTATAAATAAAATTGTCATGAATTGCTCAACTTGCATTTATTGCATAAAAAGGTGTGGCAGCCCGCTACGTGTTAATATTTCGGTTCTCTAGCAAGGCTTGGATTTTTTAGATGAAATATTCCTAATTCTATGCAAGGTTACATTTGTTCCTTTTGGTTCCATAGGAACTAACTAGCGAATGAAGGAATACCGCTTGTGGTATCGGTATGAAAAGACTAACACCTAATGGAGTTTTTAAGTCTAAAGGAAAATGTTTGATTAAGACACCCATAAGATAAAGTAATAATTAATGTGAGAATTGTTGGTATTCCCAGTGTCTTTGTCTCTCATATTCAGGTAAGTCATTAAGGATTAGTTCTTTAGCTAGGTTTCTTCAACCCCGATAAGAAGGCGTAAATCTCCGTCTTGTTTGGATTCCGGGTTATCCAAGCTTGTACTTTAACATTTGATTGATTGATGCATTACATATGATTGATAATAATTTTTTTTTTTTTTTTGCTTGATATGTGGTATGTTATGGTTAGTTCATTTTACCATAGATTATGCTCACAACCCTATAGCCTTTTAAGGTACTCCTTTGACCATGGCTTGTGTCTTCCTGAGGCTACTAGTAAGGATTTAAAGCTAGAAGGAACATGGGTTTAGGTAAGAGATTATTAAGGAAGATATAATAGATATTCTAGAAATGCTTTTATGTTTTTTGGACTTTAATTTACAAATTTGGTCTGTAATATTTTAGTTACTAGAAAATGATGTAAATTATATTTTATGTATTATGAAGTGGCTTATATATACACATCATTTCTTATCAAGCCACTAAAGATCTTGTTTTATAAGTCATTCTCCTTGGAGTGACTAGATGTGTCATGCACATATGATCCTCTTTGATGCTGTTCTAATCTAATGAGGACATCAATTTGATTCATAGGTGTCAAGCTATTATTAAGGTATCCTTTGGGGCGTAACAACACTAACAACTCAAACTAAGATCCTAAGTGGTCCAAAGATTAAAGCATTTGTTGTCTATAAATTTTTTTCTCACATGGGGTTTTAATATATAAATATGTATATATATATATATTCTTTTATTTTACACTTGGATGTTTTAGTTCAACTAAGTAAGTGCTTATGCAATTGAAATAAAACAAGAATAACAGGACATGACCTTTTGCTCAAGAGTTTAAAATCCACTCTTGCACATCTCTTTCACAATTTAGCATGCCATATCCTAATGCCATAAAGATAAATACTAAGCCACACATGTTTTGTCTATTAAACTGCAGGAATTCACACATTTTTTGCTTTCTTTTTTTTAATCCTTTTCCATGATTTTATACAGTTGATCCAAACACATAATTTTATCATGTTGCAACTTAGTTTTGCTTTGAAATTATTAAAATGTGCATGCATATGTGCTATGAATGTATGATAAATTTAAACATTACATATTTATCATACCCCCTATCATGCATAGACATGTGGGAAATTGAGGTTTGAAATAGAGAGTTAAAACAAATCTTAAAGAAGACGACAACACCTTGTAGGAGAGATTGGGTTGCAAAGCTAAATGATGCCTTGTGGCCTTACAGAATAACTTTGAAGGCCCTTTTAGGTACCACGCCATACTGATTAGTATAAGGAAAAGCCTGTCATTTGCCCATAGAGATCGAGCATAAGGCCTATTGGGTAATCAAGACTATTAACTTTGACTTGGACACTACTGGTATTGGAAGAAAGTTACAACTCATTAAATTAAATAAATAGAGCTTGATGGCATATGAGAAATCGTTGATTTTTAAGGAGAAGACCAAAAAGTAACACGACTCACGGATCTAATAACCCAAGAAATTCAAGGATAGTAACCTAACACTACTCTTTAGCTCGAGATTGAAGCTATTCCTTAGGAAACTCAAAGAAAATCTTCTCCTACAAGACAATTGAGCTATAGCATCCTGAAAAAGGGAGCTTAAAAGTGAATGGGCATAGACTTAAGTTTATTTGAGAAGTAATGAGGCTTTTAACTTGCTAGAGGAGCTTAAACTTCTCCTCCCTAAGATTTAAACTTAACCAATGATATATATTGTAAACCCCCAAAGTTTTGGGATCGGTTTAGCTTAGATCCTAATTGGAAAGTCAGTCGGAAACCCTAAATTCAACAAAACCCTAGTTAAACGAAATCGTTTAAGTCTGGCAATCCCGTATAAGCAACCCTGAGAAAGTAAATAAGAGTTTAGTATATAGAATAGTTCGTAATTACAAAAGGAAGCTTAAAAAGATCAGATTAGTAAAATCGCAAATCATTTTGAACCTGAATGGATACAGTTTTTGAAAAACGTGTCCCGGGGTTCAAAATAGTAAAAATATCCTGAATATATTGTTAGACTCATAAAAATGTAAGGTTTTCAAAAATATCAGTTTTATAATTTTTCGGTAAGTAAAAATAACAGATATCGCAATTATACACGTATTTTCTTACTACCGGTACATTATTAGTCATATCTACTTTACATTACACTATTCACTACTATTATTTACTATTTTTTTATCTCTACTTTTTCTAACACCTACTCTTACAACATCATAACCTATTACCTTTACTTTTTACTATTCCCATAACTTTATTTCACATCTATCTTACTTATTACTTCATTTAATTAACAAAAATATAAAATAAAATCTCTCTCTCCCCTCTCACAAGTCATGGCCGACGTCCCCCCTCTCTCTCCCCCTCATTTTTTTTCAATTTTCCTTTATTTAAATCACACAAAAATTCACTCCTCATTTCCTATAAATATCCCCCTCCTCTTTCACTTCTTTCACACAATTACTACCCACAAATTTCTCTACCAAATCTCTCTTGAATTTTCCTCTCAACACTCTCTCAAAATAATCTCAAACCTTCTACTTACAAAAAAAAAAAAAGAAAAAAAACCATTACCACATAATACTACAAAAAACCCTCTTTAGGTAAACTTTTCTTTACATATTCTTTTTCTCATGTCATGTAACTTTATATAACCATTGTGCGAGTTTCCAAAAAACTAAATGTTATGTAAGCTATACTATGTTTATGTATTGTTCTTGTTCATGAATATCTATTTATGTTTATGTTGTTATTTTATATTGTTCATATTATTATTGTTATTATATCTAACTAAGTATTATTATACATCTACATATATATATATATATATATATTCTTTAGAACATATAAGCTCACTTGCAATTTATTTATTTTCATGCAAAGTAATTTATTTATTTTTTCCATTGCGATTTATTTGTTTCTTGTTGTTTTAAGACTAGTCTCTAGTCTTAGACTTATCCTCATCAAGTCAAAACAATTTTTCCTTATTTTATTTTATTTCTTTCTTTTGGGACTAGTCTATTTCTTAGTCTCGAGAGCCTTGAAGAAGCTAAGACTCCCAATACTTGACTTTATTTATTATTTATGTTATTTTTGCTTGATATTATTTCTCATAATCATGCCCATTATGATTGTTGCCTAAATTTTTAAAGCTTCAATAATACTTGAAAAAAAGGAAATTTTATCCCCTAAGAATAGTTTCATATTCTATGGTTTAACAAAAAGTAAAGTTATTCTTTTCCAAAGAAGAAATCATTACAATATTAAAAATTTTCTTTTGTCTTGAAAAAGCTTTTTAAATCATTTTTTTATATTATTATGTTTTCTTAAAAGAAGATGAATTTGGTACTAAAGTATTTTCATAAAAACATCAGAATAAGGAAACCCCTTAAAACGAAAATGAGAATTTTCAACACCAAGAGTTTTCAAATAAATAGTCAAAGAAAAAGAAATAAAAAAGTAGCACTAATATTGAGAATTTAGAAAAGCAGAAATTTACTTTATCAAAAAGTAGGAAAAATAGTAAGATAAGCATAAAGTAATTTTTTTGAAAACAAAGAAAATCAAAATATTTATTTTAAAGGATTTACAAAATGGATTTCTTGTAAACTATAGTTTTCTAAACTCTTAATTAACATTATTTTAACCAAGAAACATGGTTGGACAATAAACACTTGAGCATGGATAAAATATAAGCTAAGTATCTATGAAAAATGAATTTTTCAACTATATAGATAACTAAGTATTTATCAAACAATATTTTAATGATTTAATGATTGAAACAAATTGCTTTTGGGTTAGGGAAAATTCGTGGTGAATCTGACCACCACTTTTTTGGAGCCTAATTGATCTAGTTTGATAAAAATAGTTTTAGAAATGGATAGATCTTTTCGAGTAGGTAGAAATCGATATATTATATGCGCAATTCCGAGTTAAAATGACCAAGTTATGGCCATTTTAAGTTGGAAACTTCCTTTATATGAACTTTGATGTTCTTATGACATTGTTTTGTCAAAATTCAAGAAAGTCATCAAGAAATACTCATTTTGGATATTTTTCTTGACTAGGTGATTCTGAGGAAGGATACCCATGCCCCGGGGATTATTTCGACTAAGTGGATTGTGTGAACGACTCATCTATTTAGAGAAGTATCGACATGGCATCGTGAGTTTATTTCCTTAAAGTGCTTTACTTGATTGTGCTTGTAGTTTAGTCGCATTAGAATTAAGAAAAGACAAATTGATATGTATACAAAAAAATTGTTGAAAGGATCCTAAGAATATCGAGGCCGGAATTGATTAAATGTTTGTTTTAGTATAGCACTTGATTTGTATGAAATTCTATGATCACCCTAAATTTGATAATAATGATGCTATGATATCATAAATAAATTGATTCATGCATACCACGAAGTGAGTCACATTGCATTGGGTTATTATCCTTGGGTGAAAAGGATGGTAGCTCAGGTCGAAAGCAACACTTGGCTGGTTATGATCGAAAGCGATTGCTCGGCGGCGTAGAATTAAATGCTTGGCGGAAGTCCGGAAACATGGCTCAATTCAAGTAGACTTAATATGCTTGGCGATATTGATCGAAATCATAAATTTTTAACTAAAACTACTTATTTTGAGGTTATGTATCACCAAACCCCGAATGGAGGGCGTAAATCCATTCAACATATAGTTCCCAGAAAACTATATGCTTTGTTTGCGCATGTGTATGTTGCATTTCATTTGTTTGCTTAAATAACTTGTTTGAATTTCATTACACAAGAAGTTATTTATGGAAATAGTTCTCACTAACCCTATTAGCTTATACCCCTATAGATATCTTTTGCAGTTTACCTATTTATGGTTGAGGCCACGTGGACCCTGCAACGAGGTATTTTCTTTTTTGGTTAAGGAATTTTTAGATGAAGTTTAGTATTGGATAAGATATAGACTTCATAGAAATATTCTTGTAATAGATTATAGTTATTTGTGGCTGGGGAATGCCCCTAAGATTTGTAATACTATTGTTATGAACAAATGAATATTATGAATCCTCTTTTCTTAATTTGTTATTTTATCTTCTTAAGCTTCATAATTCCATGTATGGTCGTCTAAATTTGTGAGAGCACGCCTTACACTTAATATCGAAGCTTCTGGGAATAACTAAGGTTGTCATACTTAAGCTTTAATATTGAGTGTGGTGGACTGTTTCGTTTAGGGTACCCCTTGGGGCATGACATATATCAAGCTAACAATGTTAAACAAAGCACTTTATGGGAGACAGCTCATGTCGAATAGACTAGATTTTCTCTAACTATCTTAGCTAGTGCAATTTGCTTATGTACAGGATGTACTAACTTTAGAGAAATAGAATAACTTTGATGATGGATGAAAATCATTAAGTGTAGGGAAAAACATTTAACAATACTATTGAAAAGAACTGTCATAGGCTATATCAACACCCATGGTATGTTTGAGGATAACAAACCCTTCCCCACTCTAATAATTACAAGCAGCATCAATGCTTATGGTAGTCTTGGGTTCCTAAGGCGTACTCCACAAACAACACTATGACCTTCCATAAGGGCCATGATAAAGACGTTGGATGCATAAATTGCTTAACGATACCTCATCGAGACCACCGTAACCCTGCATACAAGCCATACCCAAACCTTTGCTTGCCCAAATGAAATTTGGATATACCACAGAGACCATGACGACCTTCCATACGAGTTGTGGTCAAGACTTTAGCCTTTTAGGTATCGTCCATTTTACATTTAAAGAACACCATGCCCTACCTTAAAAGGATATACCCTTGAAACATCCTAAATTTTTGCCAACCTTAGTAAGAAATGTTATAATTAAATAGTATAATTGGTGGTTGATTTTTAACTTTAATTTAGAAATTGAATTTCAATAGTTTAATTAAAAAATCAAGTAAACTATAGAAAATAATTAGATAAAATAACCTAATCGAATTAGTAGATAGATTTAATTGAAATTAAAGATTTCAAATACCCTTTTCAACTTAACTATTTGCTTTGATTTTCTATTCGAACAAACTAAACTACGTCATCCCTTCCAATTTTCAAATTAACTAGATTTCTAAAGTTCAATGCTTATTGTCACACCCCGCCCTCGCAGGCGACGACGATGTGATGCCAGGGTAGGCAAACCCACCACTGGTCCCCTAGTGATAATGGCCGACACCACCATTGCATCATGGTGACCCCAACCAACGCATGCCCCGCAGGGTACCACGAGCAATATAGGTATTGTTACCCTTAGGTAGAGTTGAACCTAGTCTGTAGACTCTAGGATTCGAACCCCAGACTTAAGTCTGTAGCTCAACTGGTAAGAGGTGCTGCCTTTGGGGCAGGCAAAAGTCTTAGGTCTGGGGTTCGAATCCTAGAGTCTGCAAACTGGGTTCAACTCAGCCTAAGGGTAACAATACTTATAGTGCCCATGGTACCCTGTGGGGCATGCGTTGGTTGGGGTCACCATGATGCAATGGTGGTGTCGGCCATTATCACTAGGGGGCCAGTAATGGGTTTGCCTGCCCTGGCATGGCATCGCTGTCGCCTGCATGGGCGGAGTGTGACATAAAAAGGCAGCTCAACTAGTAAGAGGTGCTGCCTTTGGGGCAGACAAAAGCCTTAGGTCTGGGGTTCGAATCCTAGAGTCTACAGACTGGGTTCAACTCTGCCTAAGGATAACAATACCTATAGTGCCCTTGGTACCCTGCGAGGCATACATTGGTTGGGTTACCATGATGCAATGGTGGTGTCGGCTATTATCACTAGGGGGCTAGTGGTGGATTTGCCTGCCCTGGCATTGCATCGCCGTCGCCTGTGGGGGCGGGGTATGACACTTATTTCAATGAATCAAATTACACAATTTATTCTAACCATCAATTTGAATTACATTTTCTTCCAATTTCAATTCCCTAATTCCTTAAAATGCAACTTAGCTAATTTAGTAAATTCCTAAACCCAAAAATATCTAGTTATTTTAACCTAAATTCTAATTCCTTAATCATTAGAAAATTTTAAATTCGACTACTTGATCATAAATATAAATTTCTAAGTCTTAAATTCTCAAACTTAAACTAAATATCAAACTCCTATTAGTTGAATTCCTAAACTAAATTTCTAATTTAATTAATCAACTTCTATACCCTAAATTCTCTTACCAAATTCTAATTCTTAAAGCTTTAAAATGAGAATACCCATTTTCCCAAAAGTAAAACCCAAATCTAAAGCCTAAGCCTAAGCCCAACATATATAATTATCCTTAGAAAATCCTAAACCACATTTTCTTTTCTTCTTCTTTTCTAGCTAACATCTTTTTCTCTCTTTATCTATTTCACTCTTCAACAGTCACAAAATTTTAGAACAAAACCCTCTCCAATAACAACACTCATAAAATCTTAGGTGAAATTGAAGATAGAAATCAAGATTGAAGTAAGAAAATATGCTTAAGAAGGTTTATCAACTAAGAAAGTAGTAGTAGTGAAGATTTAATTGCTTTTATTTACAAGACAAGTAAGTTTAGTTGATTTGTTTAATTGATTGTTGTGAATATATGATTTTTCTTAAATTAGTGTTAAATACATATAGAATTTTTTATAATATTAATAGATTAGTGATATATGAACATATATGTTAACACCTAAATATGTATATATATGCGCATACTAAGTGTTTGATGAAATGTAATAAGGAAATATGACGAGTAATATGTATAAGAGTGTTATAAAATTAAAAATATGATTTCATATGTTGATTTTGCAATTTTTTGTTGAAAATGCAATCATAAGAACTAGTTAGATAAGTTAAGTTTAGGAAAGTGGATGAAAGAAAACATGAAAGCTGATACCTTGCCCATAATAGGCATGACATGGCTCGTGATATAAGCAAAAATGGTAATTTTATGGCAATCACTAGCATGATGACACTAGTAAAATACACTGATCCATGTTAAGGCAAACAAGGGCACAATCTTGACTACGATTCACATCATGACCTATATGATGGTTGTTATCGAGGGCACGATCTCCTGTGCTCCTTTTTTTACCCTTGATTACGGGCATAACAAGGCTAGTGATGAGTATCACGACCTCTAACAAAAGCATGATCCATCCCCTGTATCTATTATAAAAAAGAAAGGAAATAAATAAAATAAATAATAAATGATATATACATTGGTACTTAGGTAAATAGGAAGGAGTTAAATCTATAATTATGCTGAGTGTACCTTAAGTTATAAAGTGTATTAATAGACTTAATAACTAATAGATTTAACATGGATTTTAAATATAAAATGGACTTAGTTAATAGATCTAAATATAACTTGACTTAATGGACTTTATTGAGCTAAAATAAATTTAATTGATTAATTCTTTTCAACTTGGCTAAATTAAGTTAAGGTAGACTTATTAACTAATATTAGCTTAGATATAACATAGTTGTATTATGTTAGACTTCGAATAATAAGAGGAGTTATGTTGTTTTAAATGCATATTTGGTAGAAAAATGAGTACTTGATATGAGTTTGAAGTAAGTTGATATTTAATTTAAATACTTATATGAATTAACTTTTTGAGCAAATACATAGGTAGCTTCTAACTTACCCTCTTATTTTGTTCTAGTTGTGGGTGTTGTTATAGGTACGCAGTAACTTTGTGTTATGTGTTAGGATAGGTATCCTAAATGAACTAAAACCTAAATATGGCTAATAATTCATTATTGTTTGTGCGTGGTCATTTAATCTGGTCTAAGAAGCGATGACCTAGCTAAGCAATACTGGCATGAAAGTTACGTACTAAGGCTATTGCTTATCTTTGTTAAATGTATTCATAGGTGGCTTAGCAGGTAGCTAATAAGGCAAATAGTATTGAGATAACATTTACTTAGACTTGGAGTGAAGTATTACAATCTGGCTCACGATCATGGGACCAATTGAATCAAATAGTAGTATAGACTAAGATAAATAAAGATATGTAACAGTTGTGAACCCTAGATAAAGCTATTATTAGATAAGTCTAAGGAGACATGATCTGAGTTCGGTTGAGTTGATAAAGAACGATGATGGGGACTTGGAAGCTAGGTTTAAGAAATGAAAGGAGTAAAAAAGGAGAAACGCGACTTAGATAATATCCCTGTTGTCAATAAGTTCCTTAAAGTTTTCCAAGATGAGTTACCTGGATCGCCTCCTAAGTGAGAGGTCGATGTTGAGAATTGGCTTGGTGAGTAATACCGAGCCTATGATTAAACACCATACCATATCAACCCTATCAAGTTGAGAAAAAGCTAAGGAAGTAACCACAAGAGTTTTGGACAAAGAAATGGATAGGCTAAGTGTCTCACCTTGAGAAGCCTGGTATTCTTTATAAAGGAAAAGAATGGATACATGAGTTTATACATAAACTATGGTAAGTCCAATAAAGTCATCATCAATAACAATGTACTCGAATAACTCAGGAGCAAATAAGCAATTGCATAAACGGATAAAAAAGGGGAACGAAATTTTCAAGGACTAAAGTAACAAGCTGTCTTCGCAACAATGGTAATGTTACCCCTAGCTAATGCATGAGAACACATTGGGAAATGGTCTCGAGTGTGTAATTGCTTATGTTGCTTGATAATTGAGATCACAAGAAAAAAATTTCTCGATAGCATGATATAGTGTTAATCATGGTAAAGTTTACTTTTAAATGGAGATGATATCTTAATAATCAAGGATAAGGAGTTTATATTGGTTAACCAAACCCTGAGCACTTATTCATGTTAAAGGAACTGAACACGTGATAGAAGGAATGGTTAAGAGTTTATTGAAGACTGCAATCCTAGAGTAAGCTTTTATGCGAAAGAAAATGAATACAGTAACTAATGCTCTAAGCTGAAAGAAAGAAAAAGCCGAGGGCCGATAAGGAGTTGGACGGATTAGAAGTTTCAAGATCTTGAGATTAAAGTTGGGAATCATAAGGACATTAAGAGCAAATTCCACTAGGGGAATATTAAACCCTTTTGAAGAGCTTGGGTATGCATCATGAGCAAGATTATGAGCCAAGTTTTGAGGACAAAACTTTTTTTAAGGGGGGTAGGTTGTAAACCTCTGAATTTTTCGAGAATGGTTTTGGAATACCGAATCAAAACCCTAAAGTCTAACCTAAGTTGAAACCGACCCTTAAGCAATTTCGATCACGGGATTTCATAAGAGAAGATTCATTAATCATTCGGCACAAAATCCGAGCATGAGAAAGTCCATCTAGCTAATCCTCGAGGTAAACCCCTCGATTTCTAGGGTAAAATTGGATTAAACCCTAATCCTAGTCAAACCGGAGTTTCAAAAGTCAACAAAGATCAAGACAATCAAACAATTTCAACTCTGACAATCCCGCGTTCTCAAACCCTAAAAAAAAAATTAAGTTAATGGCTTATAATAGTTCGTAATAATATAAGGTAATATAAAAATATCAGATTCGTGAATTTCGAGTGTCCTTCAAACTCAAACGGGATCAGTTCTCGAAAAGCGTGTCCCGGAGCTTGGAATAATAAAAATATTCCAATAACACTAAAAGACTCGTAATTACACAAGGATTTCAAAAATATCAATTTCGTAATTTTTTGGTAACTAAAAATATCAGATATAGCTCATTTACATGTATTTTTATTACTATCGGTATTTTATTTGTCTAGTTTACTATTCATAATACTATTCCTACTATTCATTACTATTTCACTATCTCTACTTTTTCTTACACCTATTTCTTACTACCTACATATCTATTTCTTACTTTTTATATTTCCAATACATCTTATATAAAATAATATATTACATATTAATTATTTTCTTATAAAAATTACAAAACAAATCAACTCCTCCCCCCTACACATCAAAACTGGCACTACCTTCTCTCTCTCTCTTTTATTTATTTTTCTTTTACAATTTATTTTATTACATCAAAATTTCACTCCAAAAATTCTATAAATACCCCATTCCTCCTTCATTCTTTCATACATCCACTTTACATAACAAAACTCTATCAAAATTCTATCTCAAAACCTCTCTCCAACTATTCCCTCTCAAAACACTTTCTACCAATTTCTACTCTTCAAGAAAAGTAAAAAAAAAAAAATACTTTACCCATTCATCTCTTTACAAATCTTCCATTAAACCTTAGGTAAAAATCCTACCTATATTCTTTATCATGTTCTTATAACTTAGTATGAGCTTAGTATATGTTTCTTAGACTCATGAGAGTTAAAGAAGCAACAATATGTTCATGTTTTGTTTTTGTTCATGTTCATATTTTACATTATGTGATTATATTGTTGTTATTATTGTTACAAGGTGTACGTTCACAATAAAGGGATGCCAGTGGAGTTATGAATTTTAAGATGATAGCAGCAGAACAATCAAAGTAATACTATTATGATTCATCAAAATATAAGGTCTTACAACTTCTACGGGGCATTCCCCTGATAAACCTCCATAATAACAGTCTTACCAAATCAAATAACTAAAACTAAAAGATTTCTAAAGGAAATCTAATCTAAAGTCTTCAAAATAGAATTCTCTAAAGGCTCCCCAAAAATGTAGGTTTTACCGGACGGTTATGGTGGTCCCGGGTACAAAAGCAATAATCCTGCAACATCAGAAATCTGTTGGGGGGTAAGCATACCTACCTTAGTGAGATATTCCTTGTACAAAAGCACTCAAAACAAAGCAATCAAATAAGTCTATTAACATGCATATGAAATACAATAACCATATGATCAAACAATATATACGACTATTTGGTTTCATATATAGAATGGATTTACCCCTCCATTGAGGGTTGGGGAATGCTTTGAATGGGTCACCATCAACCTCCTAGAAATTTGGGTGCATCTTAGGGTTCCAATCAATCGTACAACTAGTTCCCGAGCTTTCCTTATCCAAAGCGATCGATCTGGCTCGGCTACACCAAAAAGCCATATTCCTCGAACATCTTAATTCCTCAAGCTATAGCTAGACAGTTTGCTTTTCCGGTCTCAACCTAAGGAATAATAGCAAAATGCGAGGATGATATTCTAAGTGATATGCATGAGCAACTTACTTATAAGAAATTTCCAATTTGATATTAATCCATTTAAGGCGATCAATCAATATTTGCACGCACAATAATATACATAAGGCAATTTGTATTAATCAACTAATCAAGCTTCGATATGCTTATCATTTATTGATCACACATAACTAATCACATACACAGTACCCATAATAACCTGCATGCATATCAATTTTTATCTTTTCCTAATATCTAGTACTTTATTCTACAAGCACATGTGCGAATACATAAAACATAAAGGAAGACTCACTCGTTCATATCATAACTTCTTAGTCGAAGTAGTCCTTAGGAAGGGAAATCCCATATTCTTCATTGCCTAGATAAAAGAAATACATGGGCTAAGATTTCATAGAAGTACTACGCAAACTTTCTAATTCTATTTTATGATTTTTGTCAAAAATTAGATCATGGGAAATCCCAACTTAAAATGGTTAAAACTTGCTCATTTTACCTCAGAATTTTCCATATTATGTGTCGTTTTTTACTTACTCGAAAATAGCTATATATTTCTATGGTTATTTTGAACTTTTGAAGTCGTTTGAGTTTGAAAATAGCGGTATAGCTTTAGCACGAAAATTGCAGCCTCAACTGGTAATTTTTTTCTCAATTTTATTTTATCCAAAATTCTACATCAAGCACATAGATATTTATATATTTGAAAATTCCTTTTAATATATACATAGACTCATATTATATGCATGATTCTAGTGATATTGTCTTAACGATAAAATTTGTGAACAATCTTTATGAAAATTAGAGTTTAGTGAAAGGTTATTATTTGACTTATGATTAAATTGCTATTTTGTAAATTTATAACTTAGTAGTCAAGAAAATCATAATTCCATATATACTTATATTTTTAGAATCCTTAAAGGTCTTATAGTTCTTTACAAATTCTTGTTTAACAATTTATTTTATATAACACACCTTTATTTATTTGTAACATAAAACCCCATTATAGTTCCCTTGTAATATAAAGATAAATAAATTATAAAAAGGGCAAGTGTGTTATTTGATATAAAATAAGAGGGTTTCATGGTCAACCCTAAAGTACATAAAAGAGTTATTAAGAAGGGTCAAAGTATCAAAGGATGTTAAATAAGAAGGTTTTATGGTCAAAGTTTAAATATAATTATATTGTGTTCACATGGCAAAGACTTGATTAAGAATGGATTTTGGCAGAGTGTACACTGGCTTCAATGCCTTCGGCGTAGGCTGCTTAAATTGGACATGAACCTAGCGTTTTTCCTAAGTAATATACCTCTATAAATAGACCATTAACCTACGAATTTGTCACACCATTCCTCAGTCAATTCAAAACCCTAAAATCAATTTGGACACAAGGAAGTCATGTGCGAATGATCGGACGATTTTGGAGTAGGCCTACATTGAAGCCACCAGCCTTTAATTCTAAGTTGCTGACTTAAATACAATGGACAACGACATAAACTCTAGCTTGGAGTCTTAGAGGAAATTTTACAAAATTGTGGATTTTGGCCTACGCTGGCATATAGGCCACCGGTGTACTCTTATAGGCCGTCGGCATACCAAAGAAGGCCATCGGCCATATGTGTGGCTTTGAAGCTTATTTGTTCCCTCGAAGATTTTAAGCCGCCAGCTTTGTTTCCTTCTTGTCCAGCCTATATCCTTACAAGAAACCACACTATAAATATGTCCTATCTTCTGTCTTATCTCTCATAACCTATCCTAAACTTTTAGAAACCTTAGTAGACACTCTCCAAGGTAGATTTCTTTAGGGAATTAAGTAAGTGATCTCTCCTATTCCTTTAGATCATTTTAAAAAGATTCTTTCTTACATTTTGTTGGTTGTTGATGAAGGAGGTTGATCATTAATAGAGGTTGAAGGAAATCCTAAGTGTGGAAATTGGGATTTGCAGTTTTACAATCAATTGAAGGAATGTAAGAATCAATTTAGAACTATAATTCATAAATATTTAGTTTTTAGGAAAATTAAATCATATATGTTGTTATAGATGATTTGTGAATACATAAACACTGGTGAATAGGTATTCTTGTGAATTAGGGTTTCTCTATATCATTGGTGTTGATTTGGAGATCTTGGTTCTACAGTCAGGAAGGTGTGAGATTCAAGGTTCTAGATAAATATTGAATCCTTTCAATCTTTGTTAGTTAAGAGATGGAATCTTGTCTGATAGTTGTAGTATTTCCAATTGAGGATTTTAGGGTTTTTGAGGAATTTGGAGAAATAGGCATTTTAAGGTTTCGTTGTTTGGTGATCTTGGAAGAAAATTTTGAGATTGTGGATTTTAGGGTTAAGGTTTAAATATGAATGTAAAATTGGATTTTTAAATTGATGTATGTTATTATTCAGGTTTTGGTGAATTAAGATTTATATATGTGGTAAAAGATTGGTGATATTGAAGTTGTGGAAAGCGAATCCAAGTATAACCTTACCATGTTTGATTGTTTGTTCTTGTGGGATTAGTTGTTAAACTGATTTAATTATATTGGACTTTAATTGAATCGAGTGTTGGTTGTGTGTGACTGTGGTTAGTATAAAACTCATGGTAGAGAGAAACCATGGTGGAGGGTGATATTAATGCTGGCAACCTGATGATCCTTCTATGTCGTTGTCCCGAGTAGAGTTACACTTGGAGATGATTCTGGTAGATTAGGAGTCGTTACTAGCTTAATTGTGAAACACGAAAATATATGTATTTTACATATGTTTTCTTCAAGGTCATGAGTTACTCCGAGTTTAGGACTAGAGATCTATAGTCCTAAACTATGTTGGTTGCAGACTGAAGAAAAGACAATAAATTATGCTTGTTGCATTAGCATTGAAGTTGTATGTGATATTATGTTGTATGATCATGTGCATGCATTTTCAGTTTGGCGTACTGGGCGTTTTTCGCTCAATCCTAGGCAAAGATTCTATTATTTATGATATGATAGGCTAGGACGTATTAGTGGAGTATGGGGAAAGCGATAGTGGATTTGATCCTTCTGCCGATAGTTAAGATTAGTAATGTTGGATCTAGTGATTGTAGCAAAGAAAAAAAATAATTTTATGATTAGTTTATTATTATATTGGAGATTATGTTATTTCTTTAAAATTAAATTGCTTAGTTTTATGATTTAGATGAATTGAGGACATTTTATTTCAATTATGCTTTATTTGAGAGTTATTGGTGATATTTGAGTTACATATATTGGTGGATTAGAAAATATAGCCTTTGCGTGTCACTCTTTGTTAATGACATGTGGCTGGCTGATGACGTCTTTAGGTTAGGGCGTTACATCCCTTTTAAAGAATTTCTTAGGTTTGATTTTTTAAAACAAAATTTTAAATTCTTAGATTTTGTAAATGTGACACTTAATTAAGGAAAATCATGATTTCATATTTATTTGGAATTCATGAATATTTTATATTCATACTAGCTTCTTTTAACTAAATATTTTCCAAAACATGAAACTTTATATAATTATGAAGAAAATCATTTTAAGTTGTAAAGAATATGTTTTAAGTTTTAGCTTAAGAGGAAAATTTAAAGGGATAGCTTGTTTTAAATTTTTATTCTCATAATAACTCTTTTCTAAATCCATAATTTGTCAATCTATGGACTTTTGTTAGAAAAATCTGGAGTTTATTACAAGTGGGTGTTTATCTATCATAACTATTTATTTAATAGAAGAAAATGGATTTTTGCCTCTTAAAACTTAATTCTTTAAGTTGTATATGTCACGCCCTATAGGGTATCCTAAACGTAACAGTCTGCCAAATGCCATATAAAACTCTCGAATTACTAGCAAAGTCTTTCGGGAGGCTTGTATAGATGTAAGGAGTCTCTTTACGACAATAGAATACTCTATTCAATGGAGTTAAGAAGTTTAACGCGGCATTCAATAGCATTAGATAATAAATCAAAACGCATATATAAAAGTTACAAAGTCGAAGGGGCATTCCCTCGGAAAAGAATATTTAAAGGTCCAGTATAGTCATCTAGAGTCTTTTGGTTTCCTGTAGAAGTCTAAACAAAAATCGAATACAACTTCTATAGGAAACGCCTATCTTCTGTACCTGAGCTGTAGCCTGCCTTGGCCTAAGCCAAATAAACACGTATTGTAACAAATAAAAACTATAGGGGCGTAAGCTATACTAGCTTAGTGAGTGAAAACTTCCATATTACAATTAAAACATATCATTCAAGCAAGAGATTAATCAGACAAATGGTATGCATCAAACACATGAATTCAACAAACATATGACCAGCCGGAAATCATATGTGGATGGACTTGCGCCCTCCATCCCGGGTTAGTAGATTAAAGAATCTTGCGGTACGACGCCATTTAGGCTCACGGTCGACTAACTCATATATTCATTTTATGGATCACGATTAACCAACTCATATTCGTTTTATGGATCATGATTAACCAACTCATATTCGTTTTATGGATCACGAAAAACCAACAAATGCTAATGCTCCATCCCCATCGTGTTATGAATGAGTTCAAGTTCATCTTTAATTTCAAGTAATCAATTATACCAGTTCATTTAGGTGATCAAACGATATTCGTAGAAAATCAATCCTATCTCTTCTATACAAGCAACGATTTATCACCCCGCTTCGATATTCTTTAATTTCAACTTCACATAACAACAACAGACAAATATAATTCACATTCAACCCCATCATGCATATTCATTTTATCTTTGCTAAGTAACTAGTGCAGTTATCATTACAATCACAAGCAATAATTGAAATTGGAAGTGATACTCACTCGGCCATGGTATGCCGGTCTTTTAATAGTTGTAATCGGGCAGTAGGGATTAGTCAGTCTCGGGATCACCTACTAAAGAAGAATACCCTAATGAGTACTTTATCACTTAATTAATCCAAACTATGTATCAAAACTAATAAAAATCATGATTCTGACTATTTGTGGAAGTTCCAACTTAAAATGGCCATAACTTGGTCATTTTAACTCGGAATTTCGTAAATTTTATATCGATTTCTATCTACTTCGAAAGATCTACCTAATTATAATATTATTTCCAAGTTTTGGAAACATTTAGGTCATAGAACAGAGGGATCAGATCTGATCAGTTACCATTCTCCTTTCTGATAAATAGTTTTGCATTTTTTTGAAATGTATCTAGTTGATGATTCAAGTATATATGAAGTATGAATGATTTCCTATCATGAATGACATGTGATGAGTTCAATGTATGCATGATCTTGATGATTTTTGGTAAAAGAAACTTTCAAACTCCTTAATTTTGCAAGACTCCAACAATAACTACTTCTTGAAAATCCAATTTTCAAATTTTGACACCATACTAGTGTTTTGGATTTCATTCTTAGGAATTTCTAGCTATCTTAATTGAAAATGAGTCCTCATCACCTATACTACCCAAGACCTTCATTTCTACATAAAAATTTACATTTTTCACTTTGCAATTATGTTTTCAAATAGGCTTTACTCAAAAATCCGAATTTTAGGAAATCCATTTTTTTTTTTAATGATTCCTTTGGGAAAACTTGTGTAATGCATTAAAATTTAAGACTTTACTATACCCACTACCTAAGGACTTCATTTAACATATAAAAAATGTATTTAGAGCTTGAATAATAAGTGTTTACATAGGCATCATCCAAAGTTACGAATTTTACAAGTTGACTATTAACTCAAAATTTTCCATCTTGATTCTACTTCTTGTTTTACACATTACTCTCATCCAAACTCATTTCAACTTATAAAAATTATTACTTAATGATATCTATTACTTATACCCTTAATTTTTTTTATATAAAACATGAGTTTCAATGTTGTTACAAGGGTTTTTAAAATAGGGCTTTGAAGTCATACGAATTTTCTTTTGAACATTTCTAACAAAAACCTTTTCTTTTCAAGTTCCTTGTCTCATCTACATAAAAATCTACCAACTATCACATTTATATGCACAAGACTAAATCTTTATGAGCATTAATGCATGAAAACACAAAATATCCATATGAACATGAATGTCAATTATAATATGAGTGTCTAAGTGCTAGATCGACTACTTATAATGCATGTAAAGGAGTTTAAGAGTATGAACATATATTTTTCATGCAAGATCTCTACTTTTATATGCATAAACATGATAATATTTCAACAAAGACTCATCAAACACAAGATCTACTATTATGATGGCTTGATATTCATGTATTAGCATTTTCTTATCCCTAGCACTTGCATATAGGGATTTAAAGTGAAAACACACATGAATAATCTTGCCATTACAAGATTAAGTAGTAATAAATCTTAAGAATCATCACCTAAGGAAGGATTGGATGAAGAAATGAAGAAGAAAAGAGCTTGATGTGGGTGTGTGTGAGGGGGCGTGTGGGTCACGGCAAAGAGGAAAGAAGAAGAGAGGATTTTGCTATAATCCCCTTGATTTTACATAACCCGGTTATAATAAATATATAAAAATAAAATGTAGAATCATAAAAGAACTATAACAAAAATATTAGAAATCACTCCAAATTTTTCGCGATTTAAATTTTTAAGTATGAACAAACTAGAATAAAGAATCTTTATCACTAAGACTATAAAAGTTCATAATAAAGAATAAAGAAAACTATTTAATATTTACGAACTTAAGTTTTAATATAAAAAATATATATATATATATATATATTAAAACATTCAAGTTAAATAATTCTGAGTCTATAAAAACTAAAAGTCTGATATAATCCAGTAATTTATAATTAGTAAAAAGAACTGAGTAACAAATATAAAATTAAAATTAAATTTCTAATCTAATAAAAAGTCTAGAATAAATTTATAAATAGAAATGATTTCATATGTAATTTCAAATCTTAAAGATTTATAATAAAGTCGAATTAAGGGCAATATAATTATTAATTTATCAAAATACCACGAAACGAAACTTTTAAATAAATAAAATATAATTTATGATAGCAGGTATAAAAACAGAGAAGTAAAAGTATTAAACTAAAGATTCTATATATGCTACCGTATTTAGAATATTTGATATCGTTAATATGTAAATTTTTATCCAAAATTATTATCAAATCAGTATTTATCATACGTGTCATTTAGATCCATAAAATTAAATTTTTTCGATAATTTATATTTTTCTCACACCTTACATATTTATTGGTTATAAATATATCACTTTCTTTTTATTTTTATGTTCCATATATTCTAACTAAATTACATTTTTTTATCTTTGTTTTAAGTTTAGTTTCGTATTACGTATGAGTTGTTTTGGAATTCAACTCCTCTGGACGCGATTAAGATCTAAGAAAAAGCGAAAATTCAAACACATATATAGATATCTTTAATAGAAATTCTATGTATGCCATAGTATTCATAATATTTAATAAGGAGAATATGAAAATTTTCAACTAAAAATATTACCGAATCAGTATTTAACATACGTATTACTTAAACTCGTAAAATTAATTTTTTCATAAATTTATATTTTTTCTCACTCCTTACATATTTGTTAGTTATAAATTTATCATCTTCTTTTTATTTTTATAATTCCATACATCCTAACTAACTTGCATTTTTTCTTTTGTTTTGGTTTTGTCTTACGTATCAATTTGCTTTCAAATTGGAATTCTCCCCTGGACGACGCGGTTAAGTTCCAACAAAAAGCAAAAATTCAAACATGTATATACAAATCTTTAATAGAAATTCTATGTATACTATATTGTTTAGAATATTTAATAACGCGAATATGAAACTTCTCATCTAAAAATATTACTAAATCAGTATTTAACATATGTATCACTTAAACCCACAAAATTGATTTTTTTCACAAATTTATATTTTACTCCTTCCTTATGCGGTTATAAATTCGTTATCTTATCTTTATATTTTATTTATATATATCCTAAACCTAAAATAATTATCAACTAACTATATATATATATATATATATATATATACAATGCAACTTGCAGGAGACGTTTAGGTTGCTTTGGAGGGCTGTGATCTTCTCAATTGTTGTGAGCCGAAAATCCTCCAATTATACAATGCTAAAGTCAATACCAATCTAACTTCAATCAATGTAAATCGGCCAAATCATTCCCTATATTAATTATAAACAAACAAGGATATGAATGAAGACAAACAGGAGCAATTCGTTTTAATTTAAGGATGAAAAACGGCCGAAGCTTTACATTCGTTTATATATACATATGTATGCAAACGAACTTCGTTGGACAAGCAAATGAACTCCAAACTCTTTCAAACTTTCTAGAATTCATCTATAGCTCATTAGGAGTAGAACTAACTTAGGAACCGATTTTTTTTAAACGCTCATATCCACCCCGTTCAAAAATTCGAACAAAAACTGGGAAAACGTTCCAAAACAAGCGTGAGGTAAGTGATTCTCATTCCGCGAGTTTTCTTCTAGTTTTATGGATTGAGACTGACTTATAAACATCTTAGGAGTCTTTCAGATCCAAAATCTCGACTTTTTAATGTCGGGATTCGTCGGAAATGGTCATGACTCATCGGGGAAGACGATGAATGATACTTCCCGATGAGCCCAGGCTTGGTGTACGGGCGTACATAACCCGTATACCCTCGGCCAGCAACGGTGTACGGGCGTACATAACCCGTGCAACTCTCAGCCAGCACGTTGTACGGGCGTACTCAACCCGTGCAACCCTCGGCCAGCCACGGTGTACGGGCGTACTCGACCCCGTGTACCCCTCGGCCAGAAGAAAAACGAAACTAAATATATATAATTATATAATAAATAATAATTTAAATAATTTTAGAATGATTATTCTTTTTCTTGTATTTATTTATTTTTCTGGAATGGTAATAGTAATATTATAATGTAATAATATTAAATCCGAAAGTTATTTATTTAAATTTAAAAATAAAATTATTTTTCTGACTTTATTAAATATAGGATGTTTAAATATTTAATCTATTATTATTAATTTAAAAAGAATTTTTCTTTAGAAATATAAATTACCTTGTTAAAGTAATTTCCGCATAATAGATTTCTAATTATTAATATCCTTAATATTATTAAAAGAATTTTTAGAATTTCGAAAATATTATTTTTGAAATAATAATAAATATGGATATAAGACTAAAATTACTTTAGTAATAATATTAATTAAAATATATAAGACAATTAGTATAATTCTTAATGTGATGGAATATAATCTATTTTCGGAAATTTATTATTATTACTATTATTATAATTGTTATTATTATTATTGTTATCATTATTGTTGTTAGTATTATTGATATTATAATAATTTTTGATGCTATTATCGATGATAATTATTAATGCTTATGAAAAGAGAAAAATAATTTTGAAAACAATTATAATTAAGTTAATAAATTCTTTTATTAGTAAATACGTTTTCATAGTAAGATATATATATGTATAAATTATGAGTTAGTGAATACTAAGTATATACTAGCATAATTGTATATAAATAGATAACAATTAAAGATCAAGAGAAGCAAAATGAAAATAAATAACAAATAAGTATTTCTTACTATAAATGTTAGAACCTTAAAAAGTCCTTAGAAATAATAGAAACTTTATCAAATATAGAATATTTAGATATTCATAGGAATTCGATTAAATTAATAGATACCGTAATAATTAAGTTTGATTTAAAATTAGGTGATTAAAGTTAACACCCTTAATTTTAGGAAGACTTCTTTTATAGGAATAATCGTATAATAATAAATATATGTTATTTCATTTCATAGGAATATAAATCGATTCTGGACTACCAGCAGCTTATTACAGCAATATAGCGAGGACCACAGGTGAGGGACTTTGACCTTATCATATTGGTTGTGCTTATAGTTAGTTGCATTGATAATAACATATCAAACTGAATTGCATGTGGGTTTGGGTAAATTACATGCTGCTTGGTGCATGTATGATTGCCAAAACACCTTATTATAATTAACAATATCATTGTTTGATGACAATTATATGGAGCATGTTGATGTTTGTCTGTAATTGTATGATCGCCTTAAACCTGACTAAAAACTATTGGTACCATAAAACGAAATGGACATGCATCGCATATATTACATAAAGTGCATTTTTTAAAAAAAAGCGTAGTAGTCTATTACGTATTGGTCATCCGGGACTCTGATAATGCTTGGTTGACCTAGGCTAAAGGCTATTAGATCAACACAAGGTTACCTTTGTTCTGTTGGTACCATAAGAACTAAGTGGTAAATGAAGGACGCCGCTTATGGTATTGCTTGGATGACTAATGCTTAGGGAGTTGCTAAAGGTATGTACAGGGGATGGTTTGTTAAACTATCATATTAAAAGTGATAACCCTAATACGAGAAATCATAGATTTCCCTATATGCTTGGCTTCTTTTGGATAGACTATGTACTACTGGTTCCTTCAACCCTGATGAGAGGGGTAAATCTCCATCCTGCTTTGGACTCCGGATTCTCCAGGCTTGTATTTGTTCATATGCTTGATTGTGGCATTACATATGTTTGCTAAGTAAACTTGATTTCCATTGTTTGATATGTGGTCTGGTCATGTCATCTCACTGAGCATGTGGTTTTGCTCACCCTCCAACAGTCTTTGTGCAGGTATAACGTTGGCTGGGATTGGGTTAAGCATGAGTGAAGAGTGCTACCTCAAAAGACCTTGCTAAAGATAGTTTCATAGATTATATTGGTCTCAAAGAGCAAATTAGATAAATGGTATAATTGATTAAGATCTTGTATTTTATAGGTTTGATCTCAATTTCACTATTTGGTAGGGGATACCGATTCTCTGCGGTTCTGGAAAACTAAGGAAAATCGGAATCCTTAGTATTTATATAATATATTGGTATGACTACATTACATGTAATAATTATAAGATAGAGTCTTGTAATATCTGACTTGCAAGACGGTTCTCATATTACGGGTGCACACGTGGTATGATGACTACAGGATGATACTACTAGGCCCTATTTTGGGGCATGACATTTGCTTTGTTAAAAATTTTGAAAGAGTAGAAATGAGGAGAGAGAGTGTAAATGAGTATATATATTAAGTAAATTAGGGTTTGTTGTATTATAAAAAGAAGAAAATAAAAAAAATTGAGGGGGAAAAATGTGTGTGTGTGTGTTGGGGGGGGGGGGGGGGGGGGGGGGGGGGGGGGGGGGGGGGGGGGGGGGGGGGTGGGGGGTGCTGCACTGGCCGCATGGGGAGAGGGAGAGAGAGATATAATTTTATTTGAAATTGTAATTTATGTAATAAAATATATTAAATGTAATAATTTAGTAAGAAACAAAATTTCTTGAAAAAGAAAATATAATGTAGTTGTAAGGATGTAAGACTAGGGCATGGGTAGTATGTATTGTAGGTTGTACTTGTGAATAGTGATAAATAGTAGATAAGAAATCTACTTTACCGGTAGTAAAGAAAATACGGGAAAAAAGTTATAATTGTAATTTTTATAGCCCGAAAAATTATAAAACTTATATTTTTGAAATCCTTATAAAATTTCGGTTCTAAAAAGTATTCTAAAATACTTTTTTGAGTTTCTAGTCTCGGGGCTCGCTTTTTCGTAATGAGGCTCGGGAAGGCCCAAAATAGAAAATTTTCCAAAATTAAAACTTTCTATGGTTTGAAATATACTTTAAAACAATATTTCACATTAAATTATTTTATAAGATTTCTTTTGATATGAAACTGAAAGAAAGACGGATATAAGGTTTCTAAGTTTCTCTCACAAGGCTTGAACTAATCCGATTTAGGGTTTCGCTTTCCGATTCTCGAAGTTTACTTGACTACTGGGAAAACCGGGGTTTACAGTATACCGATTCATTTCTAAGTGGATTTTTAACTAGTAAGTTGATTTTAAACTTAACTTAGAAAATTTGTTTGGTTCTTAATATTTGTTAAAGTATTGGTGATAATCTTATAAATAAGTTCTTAAGAAAAATTTATATAATAAAGAATTATCAACCTTCAAGTTTTAAATGAAAATTTTAGCTTGGTAACTTGAAAAGAGATTAGAGATCCACTTTACTTAAATTTTGGAAAAGTCATAATAACAATACTAAAATCTATGATGAAGTTGTTTAAACTTTCGAAAAAAATAATGTTAAAATATAGTTCTAAGTTTTGACGGGAATCTTTCCCATGTAATAAATGTCATTTTCTTGTAAAGAGTTTAATTCTTAATTTCCTTATTAAAGAAAGGAATCCTTTTATTTTATTAAGACAGCAATAAGATGATCATGCATGAATATGAACTTGTTGTTAAGTACCTTGAACAAAATAATTCATATAAAAGATAAAAGATATAGAAATTAAATAAGCATGTAATAAAAGTCAAGTATTGGAAACCTTAAATTCATCAAAGTATCGAAGTCAAGTATTGGGAGCTTTAACTTCATCAATGCTTCTCGGGACTAAAAAATAGACTAGTCAAAAAACGAAAAGAAAAGAAAGAAAGGAAAAATCATAATAATAGGAGCATGTTAGTGAGAGTTAGTAAGCATTTAGGCTCTTATGATATATATAGATGTTGATTCTCTATATATCTAAAGTTTTGATGATAACAAAATACTCAAAGAACTAACTACTCTATTAGTGTGTAGAATTATATTCAGAACTTTTTACAGAATATTGGTGAATTTGTTGAACAAATATATAAGGTTGAATAATATTAATTCTTGGATATGAACAAGTTTTTAGATAAGTTAGACAAGAGTTGTTATACAATATGATGTTTTCGGATGCTGTTTAGAAAAGAAAAAGGTACACAGAATGTTTTCCAGAAGGATAATTGAAGTATAAAACATTGCCAGCAACACAAAACCTTTCACAGAACCTTTGGGAGAAACTCAAAACAACCATTCTGAATTGAAGTTAGTTTCTAGAAACATAGAAGTTTTTGTAGAACCTTTACAAGAATCTTTAGCAGTAATTCTGAGTTAAAGATAGTTACTGTTCATCTTCTCAAACAAGATCTACATTTTTTTTATGAAGAAGATCAATGATTTTGAAGACCTAGCTCCGAGATAATAAGTATATTCGGATAGTATACTTATTCGTTCCACTAAAGTTGGATTATCCTAGGGTATTAAAACAATTGTCGGATTGGTTATTTTCATCAAAGAAGTTTTCTGGAGATAAAGAACACAAGCTACGGTTGATTAACGATGGACTGATTTCAAGACAGAACAGTTATGTTTTCTGATTTTTCTCAAGATAAAAACAAATTCGAATTGGATATTATTAAGAAAATCAAAATAAGAACAATGTTATCTTTAAGAAGATGACACATGAAGATCACGTTCAAGACCGTGATATCAGCAACAGTTCTCCAGATCTATCTTCAAGATCAACGTTATCAGAAGTCTTCAAACAGAAAACAAGTGGATTATCTTAAATCACGAAATTCAAGCAGATCTTATCTTACTTTAGTGTATCAAGAATTCAAAATTCAAATCTGGAACCGAAGTAAACAATAAGAACGAGATTTTCTCTTGAAGATATCAGTAGTGTTTGAAAAATTAATTTAAGGATAAGAGATTACAGATTTCCATCCGAGATTTTTGGGATATCTATCTTATCTCAAGAGCAAAAATTCTGAACAATAGAAGGACAATATATGCGAACAGAGAAAAAGGAAAAAAGATATACATAACTATTTACTGTTAAAAGAAAAACTAAAACCGAGAGCTGCTTGACTTCATTGACCGAGAAAACTTAGAGTTGAAAAGCATATTTCTTTTATACTTTCCCACGAGCAGAATTGTATTTAATCTTACGATATTACAATCGTTACTTTTTATTCTTTTTCTAACGAAGCAACTTGTTGTTGGCTTCAAGTGAATTAGTTCAATTACTAGTTTAGACTCTGTAGATCGATTGAAGCTAGAGGATAGCTGTGAGAATCGAGCAGAGAGAATTGTACAAGCTTGTAATTAATTTTATTCGATATAGTGGAACAAAACTCGTAGGATAACGGGGTCCCCGGCTCGAAGCTGGAAGAGTGGACTGACGCACAAGGCAGAACCACTATAAATGTCTGCCTGATTTTCTTATCCCTTTTCTATTTATGTTTCCATAGTTTATTTTATTGCTGTTTAATTGTTCATATTGTTCTCTTAACTTAAAATCAAAGGGGATTGTTTTTAAAAGGCAAAAACTTTAATTTTCTGAAATAATCAATTCAACCCCCCTTCTTGATTATTTTCGGGACCAACAATAGATATACATATATTTAATAATGTATATACATGGTTAGATTAGAAGCATAATAACAATAATATCAACATAATAACATAATAACAAAATTGAAATTCTTGGCATGTGCAAGAACAAAATATGAACATGTTGTTTCTTCCGTAACTTACATGAGCTTTAAGAAACAACACTATATTCATGCTAAGTTATATGACAAGGGAAAATAGATATAGGAGATCTTTACCTAAGGTGTATATTTGTTGAAGATAGAAAGTGGTGGATGCGGGAATATGTGGGTAATTACAGAGAGGTTTTAGTAGTATGTGGGTTGATGAAATGTGAGAAATTTAGAAAAGTGAAAAGAGATTTTAGGAGAGAGGATTTGAGGAATGATTTTAGGAGAGTTTTGTTATGATAAAAGAGTGTGTGAAAGAAGTGGAGGGCAAAAAGGTATTTATAGTTAAAGATGGAGGGAAATTAAGTGTAATAAAATAAAATTAAAAAGAAAAATAATGGATTAGAGATAGAGAGGGGTGGTACCGATTTTGATTATGTGTGTATGTGTGTGTGTGTGTGTGTTGGTGGTGGCGGTGGTGGTGGTAGTTTAGGGGGGGTGGGGGTGGGGTGTAGGTTTGATGATCAAGAAATTATTTAATTTGTATTTTGTAAAAAAAAGTAAGTAATATATAAGATATAATGTGATGTAAGATGTATGGGGAAGATAAAAAAAAAAAAAAATAAAGTGTATAAGTAGTAAGAAAAAGTAGAGATAGCTGAATAGTAATAAATAGTATAAAAGGATAATGAATAGTAAACAAGACTAATAATTTACCTGTAGCAAAGAAAATACAAGTATAAATGTGATATCTGATATTTTTAGTATCAAAAAATTATGAAATTGATGTTTTTGGATTCCTTACATTATTACGAGTCTAAAGGTCTTATTGAAACATTTTTACCATCCAATGTACCGGGACATTATTTTCGAAAACTGACCTTGTTTGGATTCGAAATATACTAAAAATTTGTGAATCTGATATTTTTAAACTTCTCTATATTATTACAAAACTATTATCCATAATTATCTCGATTTCGTTATTTAGGGTTTAAGAGCATAGGAGTGTCGGATTTAAATAATAGGGTTTGTTGTAGACTTTGTTGACTTTTAGGGTTCCGATTCGACTTCCAGTTTTTTGATTTATTCGTAAGATCATAAAATTTTAGAGTTTTTAACCGTGTTAAATTTTTTGTTCAAAATTTATGATTTACGTTATTTTTATGATTTATTTAATATTTTTCAGTTTCCGAGATTGTTTAATCGATTCTAAGGTTGTGTGATGACTTAATTTGACTTTTGGTATTAATTTAGATTTTTTATTCCAAAATTAACAGCAAGGCTTAAGGTTCTATAATTTTTTTGTTGAATATTATTTGGATATTCCATCTCGATTTATGTGTTAGGAATCAGATAGATGAATTGTCTCATGTTCAAATTTTGAATTGAACGATTATTGAATTTCTACTTTTGTTTTTTAAGGTTCTCTTCTTCTTAAGGCCATGAAATTCTGTGTTTAACATTGTTTAGGGTTTGGTTTTAACTTTGGTTAGCTTTTAGGGTTTTGATTCGGTATTTTAATTTCAGGATTATTTTCTAAGAGTTATAAAAAATTTAGGGGTTTACAATAGCAACCTACAAGCAGACCCACTGGTCCTAACAAGCATTACCACATAATCAAAATGTTAATACGTGATATGAGTACCATGCTAATGTAGTATGATGTTATGAAACACATGTCATATTAACTTTAGAAGTCCAGTAAACTTAATTCCATATTATCATGTTGTTATATCAGTTTCAGACATTCAATAATGCGACTATAATTTAATGTCAAGCAAGTAGTTGTCACTTTGATTATTAAGATTTACAACTCAAATATACAACATATAATATACAAGATTTCCCAACCCGATGTTGTCATGTCCCGAGGGGTACTCTAAACGTGGCAGTCCACCATACACAATACTAAAGCCTAAGAATGACTACTTCAGTCACGTAGAGGCTTCCATATCATGTACAAGGTATGCAACACAACTAAGGGAACGCATTGGAGTTGTGCAATTTATATTGATAATGATTAAACAATAAGGCAAGGAGAATACTTATAATAAATATATACATGGTAAATTACAATTCTTATGAGCATATCTCGCGATTGTCTTCCAATCAAAATAAATACACTTCTTAGAATTCCCAAAACACTAACACAACATATATTACATATAAGAAACCTTACAAAGTAACTTCATCTTATGTCCCCATTGTCTTCATAAAAGTTTAACATCATTCCATGACTTCCTTAACGTCATGATCTTCGATTTAAGCAATGGGTATACCTGTTTCAACAAAATCCATGGGGGTATAAGCTTATAACTAGCTTAGTGAGGTATTCCTTTTCATTCTCACCATGGTTTCAAACAAGTTCATTTAAATTTTCACACATATGCTATGCATACAATGCAACAATAACGTGATTACACACATACACACACATATATATATATATATAGTTATCCAAAAACCATATAAATAATAGATTTACCCCTCCATATCAAAAGTTAGGGAATTGTTGATGAAGATCCTCGACCTTTTACTATTAGTCCCCAAGCCCCCACCGAAAGCGTTCGGTTGGCTTGGCTCCAAACCTAGAGTCGCATTCCTCGAGCAATTTGGATTCTCTAGGAAGGAACATGGCTCGTGTCCCACCACAATAACAGCCAATCCAACTCTACGCATAGGAGTAGCAGCCTTCTGAAAGAGATGTGACTCGATGGATGCTATGCGTGAGCGTTTTATTTTTCTTAAGCCAAAACTTATTTAGGTTTATTTGGGGGAGCGATCAATCAATTTAACAAACATTAAGTAATCATACAAGTAAGTAAATAAAACACTTAAACAAATAGTTTGAAGTTGCGCTATTCTTAATTCTCATTTCACACACAAGCATAAAATCACATACATACATATTCTTGAATTCCCCATACATATCAAATTTTTATCTTTTCTTAGTATACTAATGCCACTACTTTACAAGCATAAACAAGTTAACGAAATTAAGAGAAATAACTTACTCATCCATTTCGCAATCTTCTTAGTCATAGTAATCTTCAGGAAGGTTAATCTCATATCCTTCATCACCTAGACAAAAGAAATACCCAGGATGAGTATTTCGTAGAAATTCTACTTAATCTTTCTAATTCTATTTCACTATATTCGTTAAAATCGCATAAAATGAAATTTCAATTTAAAATGGCTAAAACTTGCTCATTTTAACTTGGAATTTCGCATATAATATACCGTTTTCTACCTATTCAAAAAGGTCTATCCATCTGTAAGGTTATTTTTGTCATATAAGGTCATTTGGGTTCTGAAACCGTAGGGTACAGATTCAAAACGAAAATTTCCAAATTTTACAAAACAATTTTCTAACTCAATTTCATTCAAAATTCCTTTAGAAAATATATATATATATATATATATATATGATTGATAAATCCCTTGAGTATATAGATAAGCTCACTTTATATGCAAAAATTCTAATGGTAGTATCTGTCATGCCCCGGAGGGTACCCTAAATGTGGCAGTCCGCCGCATATAATATTAAAGCTAATGAATGACAACCTTAGTCATGCAGGAGCTTCGATATCACATGCAAGGCATGCTTCCAAGATAGTAGGAGACTCACAGGGGTATTACATTTAAGTAGATAATAAAAGCAAGCAAGAACTTATATAAATAAACATAAGATCTTCATAATAATATCCTTACATCATCTTAGGGGCATTCCCCCGCTTTAGAAGTCTTTCAAAATAATAGCAACTATAACACAAGCCTACTGTAGAGATTTTCCTAGAAGCCTATGTTCAAAACTTAAATATAATAGCTTCTCCCAAAAACTCTAGTAGCTTAAAACTCGTACCTGGCATACGGGGCTCCTTGGGCCAACCAAAGGTAATCATACTGTAACAAAAAGCTATAAGGTATAAGCGAATCTAGCTTAGTGAGATAATTCCATCTACAAGACATTTTCATAATTCAAACAAGTATTTAATCAATCATATGAGAATGCACCAAACATATGAACAAACAAAATACACATGATTAACTGGAAATCAAATGTAGCATGGATTTTACGCCCTCCATGTCGAGGTTTGGGAGGTTACATGCCCATACGACCATCAATATTTGCAGATTTACCGGCTCCTGCTAGCCCTGTAGACTTCCTAGCTCCTACTAGCCCATGTAGACTTTCCAACTCCTACTAGCAACCACTACCATTTCCTCGTTTCCCCACACGAAGAATAGCAGTGAAATAAATGTGACTTACAAATTTGATATGCATGAATTAATTTCAATCATATATTTAACCAAATAATGTTTAGTTCAAGTTAAAGGCGATCAACACAATTTTCATCATATCAATACAAGAATCACAATTTATTTATCAAACCTTCTTTCGATATTCTTAACTTATATTCAACCAATCATAATTCCAAGTCACACAACAATTATTCATTTTATCTTTTTCTTTAATTGCTAGTGCTACTACTTACAAGCACAAATAATGAAATGTAACTTAGTAAAGAATTAACTCACTCCATGTCGGTAGATCCTAATCGAAGTAATCTTCCGGGAAAGTGATCTCAGGCCCTTCTCCACCTAAACAAGATGAAATACCTAAAATGAGTCTTTTATGAAATTTCTATTCTTGAGGATTCTAAACTTTTCTTAAAATCGCGGTAAAATCGTATAAGAGGAAATTCTAACTTAAAATGGCCACAATTTGCTCATTTTAACTCAGAATTTCGCATATAATATATCGTTTTCTACCTATTCGAAAAGATCTATCTATTTCTAAACTTATTTTCATCAAACTAAGTCGTTTGGGCTCCGAAAAAGTGGCGCACAAGTTCACCACGAATTTTTATAAACTTGTTTTCTTTCTTTTTTTCAAAGCTCATTTTGAAGAGATAGATATTATAACAATTTGTAAAACCTTTGAAATGCATATACATACCTTGATTGGCTCATATCAAATGTATGAAGTTTAATGAAGTTTTCTCAAATAAAAGTAAAGTCTTTTAAATATTTTAGGAAGTGAGAACTTTTGAAATATTTCTTTCTATTTTGCTTTTGAAAATATCTTAAGTTGTTTCAAATGAGAATTTTCTTTTCCTAAGTTTAATTTCCGTAATCTCTTCAAATTCCTAAGGAATGATTTTATTTTCTAAACTTAGCTTCCAACTTTTCTTTTGAAAGAAATAACAATTCTATGTTTGGAGAAATAATTCTATGCTTGGAGAAATAATTCTTTGTTTCTTGAGATCATTTCATTTTGATGAAAAGAATTTCTAATACTTGATAAAAAGTGAAGTTTTAGTAAAACTTTTGTTTATTTCAAAAAGTTATTTTCTATGTATGTTTATGAGCTCCTCTAGATTTCTTAGAAAAGTTTGTTTAAGAAAAATTACTTCTTATTTCTAGAAAAGAATCTTTGTTTTCAAGAAAACATTTCCTCTTTTATTTTGTTGAGACAAAAATCATTATGTTCATGTATGAATGTGAATCATAAAGTTATGTAAACATAAAGAAACATAATAACTTAAGAGAATAAGCTAATAAGGAAATAAATCAGGTATTGGAACCTTAACTTTATCAAGGTATCCCGAGACTAAGAAAAGACTAGTCCCAAAAAGAAAAAGAAAATGTTTTGACTTGATGAGGACAAGTCTGAGACTAGAAAAACTAGTCTTAAAAACAATATGAAAGTAAATAAATTGCAAGGAAGTAAATAAATTGCAAAACAAATGAGCTTATATGCTCTAAATGATACATATAGCTACATAGATATATTAGATAGTTATAAATATAAAAGCAACATAAAGAAATTAGATCATGAACAAAAACAAAGTATGAACCTATTGTTGCTTCCTTTAACCTTCATGGTTTAGAAAACACATACTAAGTAGATGAACATAAAGAAGACTTGAAGAAAAATTACCTAAAAGAACTAAACTAGAGAGAGCTTCTTGAAAAGAAATTCTTGGAGAGTTTTTGAGATAGTAACTTTAGTAGAAGAAAGGTGTGAAAGAAGTGGAAGTAAGATGGGGTATTTATAGGAAAATGTGGGAGATAATTTGTGTTAATTAAATAAATGAAAAATAAAACAATTAAAGGGAAAGGAGAAGGGGGCCGGCGCAATTGGAGTAAGAGAGAGAGAGAAAATTTATTTTTTTGTATTTTTGTTAATTAAAAGTAAGATATGAAAGATGTGAAGTTGTATTGGAAATGAAAATGTGTAATAAATAGAAGAGTAGGTTGTAAGAAAAAGTAGAGATAGATAAATAGTGTAGAATAGTAGTAAATAGTGAAATGTAAAGTAGACATGACAATTTACGTACCGGTAGTAAGAAAATATGCGTATAAATGCGATATCTGATATTTTTAGCTACCGAAAAATTATGAAATTGATATTTTTGAAAATCTTATATTTTTACGAGTCTAACGGTATATTTGGAATATTTTTACTATTCCAAGCTGCAAGACATGTTTTTCAAGAACTATGTCCGATCGGGTTCAAGACAAGTCGCGGTTTTACTAAACTATTCTTTTTAAGCTTCCTTAGATAATTACGAACTATTCTATTGCCTAAGCTTTTTCTTACTCTCTTAGGATTTCTTAAACAGGAATGACAGACTTAAACGGTCATGGTAGACTAGGGTTTTGTTGACTTTAGAAATCCGATTGACTTCTAATTAGGGTTTAAGCTTTAATTTGATTACAAAACTTCGGGGGTATACAATATCTCAACAATTTATTTCATAAAAAAATTCATTTTGAAGTGTTAAAACTTAACTTGACAAATTCCTTATCAAGTATTTTGAATAAACTTTATTTTTTCCTAGGTTATTATAAATGAGTATATTCTTATTTTATTTTCATCATTCCTTTTTCAAAAACAAGTCAATTTTCCTTTAACTTTGGTCTTTTATAATTTTTACTTCTAGTGATAAAAAATCAAAATTATCAAAAGTTTTTTAAGTTGTTGATAACCGATCTATAAATTTGCATTTAGAATGGTTTTAGAAAATGAGTCTTTTATTCTTATATTTCTTGTTTAAATATATAAGTTCATGTTTTCTAAAACTTGGTGTTTTACTTCCTCTACAAATTTTATTTGAAAAGAATCCTTTTTATTGATAAAATCCTTTTTATTTTAGATCTTATCATATTTATATTCTTCGAAAATAAGTTCTTTCTTTAAAAACTTGAAAATCATTATTTTCCCAAGTGGGTTTATAATTTTATGGGTTGATTTTATTTTAACTTTGAAAACTAGTTAGGCGTAATGGTTTAAGTCCGGCAATATCGTATTAGCTACCCTAAGGAAGTAAGTGAGAGATTAGTATGTACAATAGTTTGTAATTACCTAAGGAAGCTTAAAAAGATCAGATTAGTAAAACCGCGAATCGTTTTGAATACAAACGGATACATTTCTTGAAAAACGTGTCCCGGGGCTCGAAATAGTAAAAATATTCTAGATAAACCGTTAGACTCGTAAAAATATAAAGTTTTCAAAAATATCAGTTTTATAATTTTTCGGTAAGTAAAAATAACATATATTGCAATTTTACGAGTATTTTCTTACTACTGGTACTTTATTAGTCATATCTACTTTACATTACAAAATTCATTCCTATTATACACTATTCTTTTATCTCTACTTTTTCTAACACCTACTCTTACAACACAATAACCTATTACTTTTACTTTTTACATTTCTCATAACTTTATTTCACATCTATCTTACTTAATATTACATTTAATTAACAAAAATATAAATAAAACTCTCTCTCTCTCTCTCTCTCATGTAAGTGGCTGGTGCCCCCTTATCTCTCACTCCCTCATTTTTGTTTTATTTTTCCCTTATTTAAATCACACAAAAATTCACTCCTCATTTTCTATAAATACCCCCCTCCTCTTTTACGTCTTTCACACAATTACTACCCACAAATTTACTACCAAACCTCTCCAAAAATTTTCTCTCAACACTCTCTCCATCTACACTCTCAAAACTCTCTCAAAAACACTCTCAAACCAGCTTCCATATACACAAAATCCATTCACACATAATACTCCAAAAACTCTCTTTAGGTAAAATTTCCTTTACCAAATTCTTCTTCTCATGTCATGTAACTTTACTTGACCATGGTGTGAGTTTCTAAAAACTAAATGTTATGAAACCTACACTATGTTCATGTATTGTTCTTGTTCATTAATATCTATTTATGTTTATGTTGTTATTTCATATTGTTCATATTATTATTGTTATGATATCTAACTAAGTATTATTACGTATCTACATAATATATATATATATATATATCCTTTAAAGCATATAAGCTCACTTGGAATCTATTTACTTTCATGCAAAGTAATTTATTTATTTCATGTTGTTTTAAGACTAATCTCTAGTCTTAGACTTGTCCTCATCGAGTTAAAATAATTTTCTTTCTTTCTTTTTGGGACTAATCTATTTCTTAGTCCCGGGAGAATTGAAAAAGCTCAAACTCCCAATACTTGACTTTACTTATTATTTATGTTATTTTTGCTTGTTATTATTATTTCTCATAATCATGCACATTAAGATTGTTGTCCAAATCTTTAAAGCTCTAATTATACTTTAACAAAAAAGAGATTTTTATCACCTAAAGATGGTTTCATATGAAATGTAGAATCTATGGTTTAAAAGTAAATATATTCTTTTCCAAACTTTGGGAAGAACTCACTACAATTTTAAAAGCTACTTTTGTTTTGAAAAGCTTTTTGAATCATTTCTATATTACTTTGTTTTTCCTAAAAGAAGATGACTTTTGGTACTAATATATTTTTTCATAAAAACATAATATAAGGAAATCCCATAAAAAGGAAATGAGGGTTTTTCAAACCAAAAGATTTTCAAATAAATGGTTAAGGAAAACAAATAGGGAAAGTAGCAATAATATTGCGAATATAGAAAAGAAGAAATTCATTTTATCAAAAAGTCATTTAGGAAAATAGTAAGATAAAAATAAAGTAATTCTTTGAAAACAAAGGAATCAAAATATTCATTTTAAAGGTTTACAAAACGGATTTCTTGTAAACTATGGTTTTCTACACTCTTAACAAACATTGTTTTACTCAAGAAATTTGATTGGACAATAAACACTTGAGCATGGATTAAAATATGTGCTATGTATCTATGAAAAAGGAATTTTTCAACTATATAGATAACTAAGTATTTATCAAAGCAGTTTTTGGATGGTTTAATGTTTGAAACAAATTGCTTTTAGGATGGGAAAATTCGCGGCGAATCTGATCACCACTTTTTCGAAACCTAAACGATCTAGTTTAGTGAAATAGTTTTAGAAATGGATAGATCTTTTCAAGTAGGTAGAAATCGGTATATTATATGCACAATTCCGAGTTAAAATGACCAAGTTATGGCCATTTTAAATTGGAATCATCTCTTATACGAATTTTGACGTTCTTATGACATAATTTTGTCAAATCTAAAGAAAGTTATCAAGAAATACTCATTTTGGGTATTTTCCTTGACTAGGTGATTCCGAGGAAGAATACTCATACCCCAAAGATTATTTCGACTAAGTGGAATTGTTTGAGTGACTCATTCATTTAGAAGAAGTATCGACATAGCATCGTGAGTTTATTTCCTTAAAGTGCTTTACTTGATTGTGCTTGTAGTTTAGTCGCATTAGAATTAAGGAAAGAGAAATTGATATGTATGTGAAAATTGTTAAAAGGATTCTAAGAATATCGAGGCCGGAATTGATTGTGAGTAATTATTTGATTTAGTATGGCCCTTGATGTGTATGAAATTAAATGATTACCTTAAATTTGATAATAATGATACTATGATATCTTAAATAAATTGATTCATGCAAATCACGAAATGAGTCACATTACATGAGGTTATTATCCTTGGGTGAAAAGTATAGTAGCACGATCGAAAGCAACATTTGGCGGTTATGATTGAAAGCGATTGCTTAGTGACATGGAATCAAAACCAATGCTTGGCAGAAAGTTCGGAAGCATGGCTCAACCCGAGTAGACTTAATATGCTTGGCGGTATTGATCGAAAGCATAATCTAATTAAAACTACTCGTTTTGAGGCTACTCATTACCAAACCTCGAATGGATGGTGTAAATCTATTCAACATATAGTTCTCGGAAAACTATATGTCTTGTTTGCTCACGTATATGTTGCATTTCACTTGATTGTTTAAATAACTTGTTTGAATTTTTTCTACACAAGAAGTTTACTTATGAAAATAATTCTCACTAAGCCTATTAGCTTATACCCCTATAGATATCTTTTACAGTTTACCTATTTGTGGTTGAAACCACATGGACCCTGTAGCTAGGTATTTTCCTTTTGGTTAAGGAATTCCTTTAAGTGAAGTTTAGTGTTAGATAAGATGAAAATTTCTTAGAAAATCTATTGTAATAGATTTATAGTTTTTGGTGGGGGAATGTGTCACGCCCCAAAAGGTACCCTAAACGTAGCAGTCTGCCCTATACAGTATTAAAACTTAAGAATGACTTCCCGAAGTCATGTGAAAGTTTTCAACACCATATGTAAGGTGCCTATCACGATAATAGGAGACACTAGTGGGATGTAAAGTTTGAGATAGTGAATATAGCATACAAGAATCTAAATAATCATCCAATTTATCATTAAGAGAATATAATCCTTACATCATTTTAGGGTGTCTTTTTTTTCTATAATTCTCCAAACAATAATATCAACTTAATCTTTCTCACAACAAAATAATACTAGCACTAAAAGACATTGAAGGATAATTAACCTAAGATCTTCAAAAGATTTCCAGAAACTTTTTTAAAACATCATCCCACTCGAGTATATGAAGTCTTCGGGTATAAAAGATAAAGTCCCATTACAGCAAAAGTCTATCAGAGTATAAGCATAACTAGCTTAGTGAGAATATTCCTAAATCAACGTATTTGTATAAATAATTTCAAACAAGTTATTAAACAAATATATGAATGCATCAAGCAAGTGATCAAGTAATACATATGATCTACCGGAAATCATATGTTTGAATGGATTTACCCCTCCATTTAGGGTTAGGTGTTTTAGGCTCTTTAAAACCCATCTTAAAATCCAACTCATATAGTTTATTTCAGGCTCCTACTCGCCCATCATAAAATAGTTCTTTCAGGCTCCTAATCGCCTATCTTGTAGATTTATGGCTGCTGCAAACCCGGCTACCATACTCTTGTCCCATCGAGTACAGTAGCTCATGAGATGAAACTAACTACGTGATATGCATGAATCAATTAATTTAACTCATAATATATTATTAGAGTAAATTAAAGGTGATCATGAAATTTGCACACACTCCAACATAATAATAGTAAAACACAAGTTAATTAACAACGATTCATGTCTCGGTATGCTTAACATTCTTTCAACCAATATTATCATACATAATTCATTTTCATTTTTTCCTACTTCTAGTGCCTCTAGCTACAAGCACAACCAAGTACGCAAAAGGGAGGAAATAAACTCACTTGGCCATGAGGATCTATCTTTCTTATGGATGAGTCGATCGGTAAATCCACTAATCAAAATAATCCTTCGGGTATGAATACTCTTCCTCAGGATCACCTATTCAAGAAGAATACCCATAATGAGTATTCCTTATTGATTCTATGGTATTTATCAAAACCTATGTTATAAGATCGTTAAAATTCGTATAGAGGATAATTCTAACTTAAAATGGCCATAACTTGGTCATTTTAACTCGGAATTGCGCAAATAATATACTGTTTTCTATCTACTCAAAAAGATATATCCATTTCTAAGGTTATTTTCTCCATAGAAAGTGATTTGGGTTGCAAACTAATACGGTACAGAATAGTTACGAATTTATAGTTCACAAAATTTGATTTTTCCAAACTTCACTTTACTAAAAAATCCTTAAGCAAAATATATGAATATATATATATAGTTGAAAAATCCTTTGAACATATATTTATACTCATATTGTATGCATTATTTTTGTAATGTTGTCTCAATATTGATATTTCATAAACAATTTGTCTTTAAGGGTTTTAGAAGATAAAACTTTTGAAAATTTCTTCTTTTTGAATTGTTAGAAGGAAAACTAAAATATATTTGAGTTGTTATGAGTAAATGTTTTTTTATTATAATTTCATTTTCTCACTTTTCAAAAGTAAATTCATTTTCAAAAATTTTGGTTCTTTAAGTTATCTACTAACTTTATTTCTTGTGATTGAAAATAAGCTTTTCAAAACATCCTCTAAGTTTTTGATGTGGTCAAATATTTGAAGTTGTGTTAAATGTATGCTTTCCTCTTATTTTTATATCCTTTCTCTTCTTTAGGAAATAAGTTTACCTTTAAACTTTACTTACTTAGCAAATATTATTTTTTCTAAGTTGGTTTCTAAAATAGTGTGTTTGTTTTACCTTGGTTTGAAAAACTTGTTTTATTCTTACTATTTGTTAAGTGATAGAATAATTCCTTTAGGTAAGTTTATAAGAAAAGATTTCTTAATAAAGAATTATTAACATTAGAACTTAGCAAAAATTTCAATTTAATTTTGAAAAGAAAATAACAATATAAAATCTAAGTTTTGAAGAAACTTTCTTAGTATGTGATTTTCAAAGTCTATAATGAATCTATTTAAGTCTTATAAAAAATATGGTTGAGTTAAAATCTTAAGTTCAAGGCTAAAAATTTTATCTTTATGGAGTATTTAGTTTTGATTTATAAAAAAAATGAGTTCTTTTTATTATTTTGAAGAAATCTACATTACTACTTCTTTTAGAATTTATGATTAGTTTATCTTTTGAAAAGAGTTTATTAAAAAGAAAACTTAGATCTTTTTGTTGAAAATTCCTTTTGTTAAGAAATCTAGTTTACTTTTCCTTATTTAAGAAAGAACATATTTTTTATTTTTATTTAAGAAAACAACATTCTAATCATGCATAAATATGTAGCAATGTAAAAGTAAAGATAATACATAATAAGATAGAAAGATAATACATAATAAGATAGAAAGAAATACTTGTAAGTAAATAAACATAATAAAATAGTCAAGCATTGGCAACCTTAGCTTCATCAAGGTATCTCGATCATGTATTAGGAGCCTTAGCTTCATCAAGGCAACCTAGAACTAAGAATAGACTAGTCTCAAAAGAAAAGAAAAGAAAAGAAAAGAAAAATTGTTTTGACTTGATATGGACAAGTCTAAGACTAGAATGACTAGTCTTAATAAATTGCATAAAACAAGTAAATAAATAAATTGCAAGACATGAAAATAAAATAACAAATGAGCTTATACGCTCTAAATAAATATATATACATAGTATATATAATACTATATAAGTTAGATTAGAGCAAACATAATAACAATAATAACAACAACATAATAGCATAATGTAAAATAGGAACATAAACAAAAACAAAACATGAACATATTGTTGCTTCCTTAACTCATATGAGTCTAAGAAACATACACTAAACTCATGCTTAGTTGCATGAACATGATGAAGAAATATAAGTAAGATTTTACCTGTTGTTTAATGGGGGATTTGAAAAGAGATGAATGGGTAATGTCTTTTTGTTACTTTTCTTGAAGAGTAGAAATTGATAAAGAGTGTTTTGAGAGAGATTTGTTGGAGAGAGGTTTTGAGAGGGACTTTTGGTAGAGTTTTGTTATGTAAAATAGATGTGTGAAAGAATGAAGGAGGAAGGGGTATTTATAGAATTTTTGGAGTGAATTTTTGATGTAATAAAATAAATTAAAAAAGAAAAATAATTGAGAGGAAGAGAGAGAAAGTGGCACTGGTTTGGTGTGTAGAGGGGGAGGAATTGATTTGTTTTGTAATTTTTTGTAAGAAAAGAAATAATGTGTAAAGTTTATTGTGAATTAAGTTGTATTGGAAATGTAAAAAGTAAGAAAATAGGTATGTAGGTAGTAAAAAATAGGTGTAAGAAAAAGTAGAGATAGTGAGATAGTAATGAATAGTAGGAATAGTACTATGAATAGAAGACTAGACATATAAAATACCAGTATAATAAAAATTCACGTAAATGAGCTATATCTATTATTTTTAGTTACTAAAATATTGTGAAATTGATATTTTTGAAATCCTTATTTAATTACAAGTCTTCTGGTGTTATTGAAATAGTTTTATTATTCCGAGCTCAGGGACATGCTTTTCAAGAATTGATCCTGTTTGAGTCCGAAGGATACCGAAATTCACGAATCTGATATTTTTATGTTACCTTATATTATTACAAACTATTATAAGCCATTAACTTAATTTTGTTTTCTAGGGTTTGAGAACGTGGGATTGCCGGAGTTGAAATTGTTTGATTGTCTTAATCTTTGTTGACTTTTGAAACTCCGGTTTGACTAGGGTTACGATTTAATCCAACTTTGCCCTAGAAATTGAGGGGTTTATATCAGGGATCGGATAGGTGTTCCTCCTCATATTCGGGTTTTCAAATCGAATGATTATTGAACTTTCTATTTTTGTTTTTGAAGCTTCTCTTATGAAATCCCATGATCGAAATTGATTAAGGTTCGGTTTCATTTGACGGACGACATCGATAGCTAGATTCTCTATAAATAACATTAGTCCTTATCTCATTTGGGAGGAAGAAGTGAAATCTTGGACAAACACTGTCCTGCTATTGGATTTTCATCTTTGTGAATCAATTGCTCGATTCACTCAAGAACGCACACGTCATTCATGGTATCTAGTGTGGTTGATGCTTTTTAGCTTCCTCACCTATCACACGTGTGTTAGAGCCTATTGAGACTGTCTACTCCTCCTCCTTACACGATTCTCTCTCGATCATCCTTGCACGTGTTGTTTCGTTAGGTCACGTGTAGCGCGATAGTCATGTGGCATGCACGTGATCGTTGCATCCAGATTCATACCCATACATTTTCTGGCGACTCTACTGGGGAAAGGGAAATCAACACTTGTGTAATGGCACCTCCAAGAAAGAGGCCTACCGATCCACTGAGGGTACGACTCAAGAACTTAATGTTAATCCTAAAGCTGCTGAACATGACATACCAGCACTTGAGCATGTGAACCAACCTACCGGTACTCAAATTAACAATGCTGTGATCTTGCATGCTGTGCAAGAAAATACCAAGCAAGTTAATCAATCAATGCAAGAATCCACAAGACAATTCCAACAATTCATAACAATGTTTGCTCAGCACCTATCTGGTATAACTACTATTGTTGCCATGCAACAAGGTGCAACTTCATCGACCCCTGTTGTTGCTGTGCAACAGAGCACTTCTCAAGCACCTCAGGCACTTCAACTTGCTAATCCTACTCCTATTCTTGAACAAAACCCTACTAGAATTGGAGAGCAAATCCCTCCATTGGAGCCTGTAGTTACACAATCGCCTGCACCTCAGGAAATGAATACAAGGGTTCAACTGAGGCATTATCAGCCTCCCAGCCTGCATTACATGCTCAACCTGGAGGATCTTCATCCTCACAGGTTACACCACAAATTGTCATTGGTGGACCTACTATTCAACCCAATGCAACTCCACTCCAAACGGCCACTCTAGCTACACTAGTTGGAGTTACTACTTTAACTCCTAAAGCTACTTTCGTCACAAAGGAAGATCTGGACATGTACCTGAGGGAAATACAAGCTAAGTCTGATGTGGGAGTATTGGATCTCAAGCTCCCATACAATCAACGTATTGCTATTAAGCCATACCCTCAGGACTATGTGAGTCCCAAATTCATGCTATTCAATGGTAAAAAGGGAAGTGCCAAGGAACATTTATCGAAGTTCATTGAAACACTAGAGGTTTATGGATTTGAAGATGATTTGAAGTTGAAAGAATTTTCTAAGTCCCTCACAGAGAAAGTGTACACTAGGTACGTCAATCTTCCCCCTGGATCTATAGATTCATGGGCAACCATGTGCAAAATGTTCCTAGAAAAATTCTTCTCCACACAAGAATGAGTAACCTTGACTGATATGGGACGGATCCGTTAAAAGCCTAAAGAAGACTTAATGGATTATATTGAGCGCTTTAGGGAACGTTCACTGGACATTCAAGACATATGTGATGAAAGAGAGCTAGTGAAAATTTGTATCTAAAGCATGTTCACCAAGTATGCAGTGCATATAGAAAATCTCTCCTTAGCCTTATTCTCCACTTTGGTTGAGAATGTGCGAAGGACCAATAATTCGATTGCACGACAAAGAGGAGGAAGTGCTAAGTTTAACAAGAGAGAACCATCGGTGAATTTGGCTCAGAGTGAAAATTCCAAAGAGGGGAAGAAACCAAGAGTTGAGAAGCCGAAGGGTGAGAGGGCAAAAGAAGCACAAACATATTCTTGCTCAATGGGAAAGGTGTACGTTGTGCTAGATCAGTGGTTAAGAGATGGAAATCTCAAACTCCCAAGAGTTGCCAACTCAGGAAGAAAAAAATAATCCTAAATTTTGTAGATTTCATAGGATTGTGGGGCATCCTATTAAGGATTGTTTTACTTTGAAGAGGATCTTTAATGAAAGAGTTGAGAATGGTGAACTTGTCATCGAGAATAATGATGTCAGGAATAACCCACTTCCAGCGCATGGCAATTAACATGGTGCTGTGAATGCCATTACCCATGATCCTGCTATAATGGAGTCAACAGACACATAGCTAGTTGAGGGACATGAAGAAAATGACAATACACTCAAAATTGAAACTCATGGGGATGATAATGTCATCTTTACTTTAATGAAGACTTCGAATTTTAAGAATTTCTTTGATCTCCTTAGATTTGATGATCATGCACGATTTGCAGCAACGACTATACTTAACCAAATTGCGCAAGGTCATTATAGTGAATGTGACATAGTTCAACCTGAGAAATGAGTGGTCTCTACAAGGGATTATGCGATTACATTTACTAGAACTAATGCGCACTTAAGGAACTTCAATCACAATCGTCCTTTGTACGTAGAAAGTGTACTAAATGGTTACCCCATCAAGAGAACATTTATCGATAATGGATCCTCACTCAATATCATGCCCAAGTCTACTTTCAAAGCTGCAAGAATAGATATCCGGTACTTGATGAAGCATCCCATCGCAGTGAATAGTTTTATCGAATCTTCTACAATGATAATGGGTTATGTCAAAGTAAGTTTTAAAGTTGGGCCCATTCATAGCCTCGCTACATTTCATGTAATTGATGCACCGGTGTCTTACCACCTTCTAATAGGAAGGACATGGCTGCACGAGTACAACATGATACCCTCAACACAACATCAATGCATAAAAGGTCATTGGAGTGGAAGTGATATCCTAATCCATGCGACAAAGAATCCATTCAATCATAATGAACTCTACTTTGCTGAAGCTATCTTTTTCTATGAACATGAAAATGAAGCGGATATGACTTTAGTGGAATCCCGTGCGGAATCATTACTTACAGGAGAAGAAATTAAGACCCTATAATTTAAAAAGAAAAAGAAGAGTGGTTGTCGTGGAGGTGAAAAGAAACACAAGAAGGCTTATCATAATATGGAAATGTAAAGCACTGCATGAATTAAAGAAAGAGTTACTTATAACCAAGAGTGTTATTATCATATCTCACTCATTTCCTTTTTGTTTCTATGTAAACAAAGTGTTAGATACTTTTACCTATTGAATGAGCTATAATACTCAATCAATAAGTATTGTTCGTGAAAATATGATCATGTGATCACTTATTTTCATTTTCATCGCTGTTGTCACTACAAAGTAAGAAACTAATCTTCTTAGTGCACAAAGCTAGTTTCAAAAAAAAAAAAAAAAGGAGATCGATATTAGATTGAGCAAGATTACCCTTTAGTAATGAAAAAAAATAATAACAAATATAACATGCGATTTAGACATCGTTACTGACAGGTTAGAGCTTAGCTCCCAGGCACATGATGTTGATAGCTCATCATTACTTTCTTCTTGGTATTTCTGGTTGTCAAGTAGTGGAGATAATTCTCTTGACAAGCTCCATTGAGCCAAGTAATCCTTGGCATATGGTATTCTACACGAGTACTATGTAGTCGAGTAGTGGGAAAAACCCGCTTGACTAATAAAAATTTATTGATAACAAATGCTATCACGGCATGAGCACGATTGATAACCAATGTTACTATCGCTGCATGAGCGCGATTGATAATGAATGTTACTATCGCTGCATGAGCACGATTGTTAATGAATGTTGCTATCGCTGCATAGGCGTGAATGTTCATTTTCCTTAAATGGATTGTCTAAACATCATTGCGAGAAAGTAGTAGTGTTACTTTAATGCACTCGATAATGTAACGATTCCACTCATCTCTTGTATTAGATAATATTACTGCTTGGTTGAAGCTTTGCTCCTAAGCACGTATGATCAAAAAAAAAAAAAGCATGTTTTAAAACTAAGTGTTGTGTTTCGGTGACAATCCTTGTTATCTAGACATGCTCTTTGTCTATGATGTCTATAATAACTTTACAAGTGTCTAAGAGATTTAAGTGATCCTACTACTACATCTTTTCATGTGATGCAATCATATGAGAGCTACTACTCCAAAGCGCATGATGACTAGATATATCACCAAGGCAAAAATGAGTATCAAGAATATAAATGGATATAGAGATGATGAGTTGATTTTATTATCCTGGTCAGTTTCACATATTCAATACAACTCATATTGAAAGGAAGAAGGGAGACGATATTGCATGACCAAGAGGATTACCATAAAGAAAGACACGAGTGGATGCCTATCACAAATCAATAATGTGCAATGCACATTTGTGATGCTTGAAGTGCAAAATGTTTGTTTATACGTGATCCTCACTTATGCAACAATGCATGAAGTTCATTTGTGCAATATGCTTAAAACATGTACGTGCATGTGACACCAGCTTGCTCTTGATGCTACATCGCTCTTATATAATGATACTACAATTAGTCAATTAAAAGTACATGCATGAAAATAATGCTTGTCTTCAGACAAAGTCGACATGTTCCTTCAAGATATTGCAATGATGGCCCAAGCAAGTTCAAAGGAGCGTAGGAAACGACATACAAACTTGAGTACAAAAAAAAAAAAGAGTATCGCATACAATGTGAGCTGTGACAAGCATATGTGCCAGATTTATACAAAGTAAGTGGTGCAAGGATATGTTACAAAATCTAAAGGAGGGTTGGTATAAGATTCATTATATATGCTAACTCATACTTCGAGTGAAACCATCAATCATTATCTATATTATCAAAGTGAAGGTCCCCGAGTGCCATTTTCCAAAACATGGCACAAGTCATCAACAACTTGTCTCCTACCTCTAATTTTCTAACAAAGTCAATGATACATACCAGACGGTTGTCTACTTTGGAGTATTTACTTATTATGATATCGTTCATTTACAAGATGGTGAAGAAAGCAAGTTTGATACTAAAATAATGAAAAAAAAAAAAAAAAGGAGAAAGAGTCTTGGTATAATGAATATAGTAGATCAAGTTGTTTATGCAAAACTTTGATTTAGATGACAAGATATGCTACTTGTGAACTCAAATCAACAACATGAGACATAAGCAACAAACGTATTAGCTACTAAAGTATGGCATTCATTCACCAAACGACTAAGCACACAAGATGTAAAAGAGTCCCCTCTTATAGTGGTGCGGTTCCAAGATCGTCGCATGGGCGAGTGAAACACAAACAACTGAGGAGAGCCTCTCTCATAACGATGTGGAACCAAGATCATCAAGTGAGAAATGGAATACATGCATAATGTGTGGTTCTAAGATTGTCACGTAAAGTTTGGGACATGGACAACTGAGAGTGTCATCATACAGTGCATGGTCTCAAGATTGCCATTTATGCGGTCGGAACACGGACAACAAAGAGCTTTGTCTTAAAAATCATAAGGCACTGTAGTCATTAGATGAATGAATGAAACACATGTTGAACATGAATGTTGAAGTTGAGTATTCTTTTTGAATGTGTTCAAGAATCATTAATGGTTGATGACACTAATATGACCTTAAGTAAACGGTTTATAAAGTGAAAAATCATACCTGCAAAAATAAAGTCAAGGAAGAATACGATCACCCCCTGTAGAACTTGAGAATGCTGCAACTCAATAGAAATCAAGCAAAAAAATCTCTTGCAGTTAAGAAGAATGAGGGCTATCCAGATAGACCTGAGAATGCAGCACATATTTAACCTTGAGTCTGTCAAAATGCTGGAACAAATGATAAAACTTCACATAATAGCGATGCATGAATTATGTGGATATGAAAAAGAACAAAGCTTCTCGAAAGAATTTGATGCACATCTCAACATAGAATAGATGAATGAAACATTTGCTGAGTTATTTCAACTCTATGATGATCACAGGAAGAAAAGCACAAATGTACCAACAGAGAAGGAGCCAGATCGCGCCAACTCAGAGAAGATTGAATTCTAGGAGAAGACATGGGACTTGTCTACGTAATTGCTAAACCACATCCTGAGGTTGGTGTATGTGGCGAAAGTCCTCATGACAATTGAAGCCGTAGTAGCACTAGAGATGATTGGTGGTATGAGAAGTGAGACCACGGGTGATGGCTTTGGCTTCATAGCTTAATTCATTCGTGCATTCATCGGTAGCTTGGCATAAAAATAGTCGATCGCCTTCATGTCGTCTGCCTTGTCCACCCAGAATCATAGAGGAGCATGGATTAGTATCAATAGCCATGAGGTCTTCTTCTTGTCGATCTTGCTCAAATCTGCTTGAAGCCACTTGTATTGTTCTACATCTGGATCAAAAATTAGTGTATGATCCTAACATAACAACATAAACTCCTACAACATTATATCATCCACAGCAAGAATCAATTCAGACCCACCAGTAAATCCAGTACACCACAGTGGCACTCACTAACAAGACAACAGACAATTGGAGTGCTCATTAGTCACAAATAACAGCCTAACGCCTCATTCTAGCCCTAGCAGGCCACATCATAACAGGCCATCATTAGAGTGCTCTAGGAAATGCTGAAGCATCCCAGACCAAGCATCTCAATAGCTAATGTTGGCATGAACTGATTCGAACTACTGATGGGAAGCTGAATACGCGTGTAACTGATTTTCAAGCATCAACTACCTAACACACAGCAAGCCAAGCACATCAGCAATGCCTAAGTCCAACAATACAAACACTGATTAAGGCTTTCTTAGCAACCGAAATCAACTAAATATTGAGTTATTACACTAAATCTAAAGTCACCGCAAAAGAGGAACCATTTACCTCATAGAACGAAATTCTATAGAAAGTTTGAACAACTAAAAAAAAATGTTTGGGTTAGAAGAAAAGTAAAGGGACAAAGAACAACCATCAAGAACGCACAACAACTAAGCACATGGAACGACAACAAGCTCTCATGGTTTGTGCCCAAGAAGGGAAGATGACGGAAACGAGTGAGGTTTTGGATGAAACGAATAACGAAGTTTTGTTCCTAATAAAGCAATTTACAATGCGCTCATAAATGGACACTGTCAAGCAAGAAACTCCCATGATATTTTAATTAAAACTAGATTTGAATGGATAAAATGCATTGAGTGCATTCTTGCCTACAGAAGGAAGGGAGTTAGAGAAGCATTCTACTCATAGATTGGTTCCTGGAAGACTCATTTCTTATAGATGGAATATGGCTCAGATTCTCCCTCCATCTACTTCTACCATGGAGGCCTCAAATCCAAACATGGGTATTGTAAACTCCACTATCACCTGTATGTTTTGCTGTTTTCTCACATGAGGTGCGCTTGTACTTAGTTTTACACCAGGCTTTTGTGAATCATATAGGAACGTAATAGAGGGGCTAGATGAGACATGACTGCCTGTTCTTCCAATAAGTAGACCTTCTTGGAATTTAACTATCACAATCTGTGTGCCTGACATGTTCTTCAATTCAAAAGTATATCGACGGTTCTCTTGACTTTTCCTGGAATAAGTTACCAAGCTACCTGAATTTACACGCAATGCCTTCAGAACTTGTTGTGATGTATTCAATATTGGAATACTGAAGTCCAAGTAGATCACGAAGCCCTGCTCTATATTTGTAGTAAAAATAGTTCTTGGAACTCCATTGATAGCTAATGCGTAGGATGGAATAGGTGTCCATAAATCTACTTGGACTGGTCTTCGATCGAAGTGAATTATTGTAGCAGAGCCATTTGTCCTTGCAAACTCATTACCTGCCTGATTTGTACAAAACTTATCTGCTAATCGAAGCAATATCCGTCCATTTATATTTGTTGGAGATATACCGACTTCAAAACTATACTTGACACCATTTTTAGTCACTTGCAGGGAAGAGGTATTGATAAGTGCAGGGCCATATGTTATCACATCACAATTGGATGAATTAACACATTTGAAGCCACCCTTTCCAGTATATGGTCTACTGAAAGTAACTTCTACATTGATTTTTTCCGCAGCAGTATAGTTTTGCTTGCTGGAAATTGTTGAAGTTGGAGGGATGGAGTCAATAAACCATGAATAAACTGATGAGTTCCATTCTCCATCTCCAGTTCTGACATTTAGGTACAGCTTGTGTTCATGATTTACAGTCAGGTTACTTAATGACATTACACTAGTTGGACAGGGTCTAAGCTCATGGCCATCAAGCTTGCAGTGGATTGAGCAACCAGCATTTTTGCATGCATTAGTCCCATCTGGCTGCTCGATGGAGTAACAAAAAACTGCATCAGAGGACCTAGATTCTCTATCATAATTTTCCATTTAAGGTTCAAAACCTTGTTCGGGCAGCGAATGCCTAGGAGAGAGAAAAGAGTGTTTTAGAGAAGGGATCCAATTCAGTGGAGTTCATGAGTTTTGTTCTTCTTCGCTGAACCCAAACGCATTCCGGACTTCCTCACGAGCTGCATTGTCTATAATTATCCTCGCTATCAACTGAACGAGTGTGTTGTTACGAGTCGTTTAGGGTTAAACAACGCCACGAAATTCATGGTGTTTCACGGCGAGGCTCGCCTAGGGGAATTGGATGTTATTCCAGTTACGGATGCCAACTTCCTGTTCCCTAACAACGAGATTCGAATTCACCATATATCTCCACTCAGTGAAAGATGTCTTCCCCTTTCAATTCTCCAAACAATCTCTTCTTACTTAGTTCGTTGCAAGCTCAAGTCTTCTTCCCCTAACGAACAGTCTCATTTGATCAATCTTCACGCTTCTTGCTTTCATGAATCCAAGACTGCTGTGGTACGGCTTGGTGATGAAGAAATACATTTAGTGGCAATGCCGAGTAAGCAGAAGAAGTTTCCATGCTTTTGGTGCTATTCTACTCCTGTATGCCTATATAGGTTCTCCTTAGGACTGCTTAACATGCACTGCCTTACAATTGTATATGACCTTGATGAAACACTAATTGTTGCGAACACAATGAAGTCTTTTGAGGATAGGATTGAGGCTCTTCGAGGTTGGATCACACGGGAAAATGATCCCATTGGGTTGTCTAGAATGTCGGCTAAACTGATGCGTTATGTGGATGATCGAACCCTATTAAAGGAGTATTGTGAGAGTGATTGTGTCATGGATAATGGGAAGATGTACAAGGTTTAGATGGAGGAGGTTCCAAAGCTTTTAGATAGTCATGAGAAACTTGTTAGACCTATTATTAGATTGCTAGAAAAGAATATCGTCCTTACTCGAATCAATCTGAAGATACGTGAAACCAGTGTACTTGTGAGATTGCGGCCTGCATGGGAAGAGCTGCGAAATTACTTAACAGCATAAGGACGGAAAAGGTTTGAAGTTTATGTATGTACTATGGCTGAACGAGATTATGCCTTGGAGATATGGAGATTGCTTGACCCAGAAGCACATCTTATTAATTATGCTCAGCTCCTGAACCGTGTGGTTTGTGTTAAATCAGGTTCAAAGGAGTCATTGCTGAATGTGGTCCAAGATGGTATTTGCCACCCAAAAATGGCAATGGTGATTGATGATCGCTCAAGGGTTTGGGAAGAGAGAGATCAACCTAGAGTCCATGTGGTCCCTCCATTTATGCCTTATTCTGCTCCTCAGGCAGAGACTGCTAATATTGTTCCAGTCCTCTGTGTGGCAATAAATGTTGCTTGTAATGTTAGAGGCTACTTTTTCAAGGAATTTGATGAGAACCTGTTACGTAAAATTGCTGACATCTCTTATGAGGATGAAGTTGCCAGTTTGCCCCCATTGAATTCCATGAAATAACATCCCTATGACTCATTTCATCAATAACACGACATCAGCGAGCTCCACAAAACAACATATCTCATAGACATATTATCAAACACATTCCTTACATCGTGTAACTACCCAACTTCTCCATACATAGACATCAAACTAGTCTCAATAACATGATTCTCCAATCCAGATTTGATCATAGTACCATGAATCTTTCTACCTGTGCAATCGATATCCCCATAGTAAGAGCAAGCTCTCAGCACAGAAGGATATACGAACCTACTTCTAAAACGGATATGCTCTTTTTTTCAAACGCCATCAACATGTTGTAGTGAAGGGAATCGGCCTCGTGAAAAGAGCGGTTCCATGCATGGGTCTTGATGAGAACAGCCCACATGAAGGGATCGGGAGAGTGGAAGCAATTGAAGAGTAGGTTTGAGGAATGAAGATGACCCATTTAAGCATATGACTCGATAAGTATGGTAGTGGGAAGTAGGTCTCTTAAAAGGGCGTTTCGCGGTTTAAAACGCCCCATTTTCATTTTCCGAATAAGCCACCTTCTGTTTTTATGTACAATTTGCTTATGGAAAAGTGTATAAAAGAAGGAAAGATTGATCATGTATAAAAGAAGGAAAAGTTGATCATGTTATGTGGTTGTATAAAGATATGATCTTTGCTGGGTTGAAGCCCCAAACTTATACTTTAATTTGTTGATTGAGGGGTTATGTGACATGGGTCGTTTAGATGATGCCCGGAACATGCTTGATAAAATGTCTGGGAAAGGGTGTGGCCCGTGTCACGCCCCAAGGGGTACCTTAAACGTAGCAGTCCACCGTACACAATACTAAAGCCTAGGAATGGCTACCTTAGTCACGCAAAGGCTTTCATATCATGTACAAGGCATACATCATAACCAAGGGAACACATCGGAGTAGCGCAATTTATATTGATAATAAATAGTCACAAGGCAAAGAGAATACTTATCATAAAACATAAACATATTGCATTGCAATTTTTAGGGGCATGTCCATTTATTATCTTCAAATAAATATACATTACTAATCATATAGGTTAGCACATATAAAGAACCTTACAACAATACTTCATCTTATGATCCCATTTCCTTCATAGAAGCTTAATCATCCTTCCATGACTTCCTTAATGTCATGATCCTCAATTTAAGCTACGGGTATGCCTGTTTCAACAAAATCTATAGGGGTATAAGCTACAACTAGCTTAGTGAGATATTCCTTTTCATTCGCACCATATTTTCAAACAAGTTTATTTATTTATTCACAAATGCTATACATACAATGCAACAATCACATGATTACGCAAATATATATAGTTATCCGGAAACCATATATAGAACGAATTTACCCCTCCATATCAAAGGTTAGGGAATCGGGGTTGAAGGTCATCGATCCTCTACTGCTAGTCCCCAGGTCCTTACCCACAGCGTTCAGTTGGCTCGGCTCCGAACCTAGAGTCGCTTTCCCTGAGCGATTTGGATTCTCCAGGAAGGAACACGACCCGTGGCATCGCACGATCACAGCCAATCCAACTCTACACGTAGGAGTAGCAGCCTTCCGAAATAGATGTGACTCGATGGATGCTACGCGTAAGCGTTTTAGTTTTCTTAAGCCAAACCTTATTAAGGTTTATTAGGGGCGATCAATCAATTTAGCAAACAATAAACAATCATACAAGTAAGTAAACAAAATTATTTAAACAAGCAGTTCAAAGTTGCGACATTCTTAATTCCTATTTCACACATAAACATAGAATCACATATATATACATAATCCCGAATTCCCCCAAACATATTCATTTTTATCTTTTTTTAGTATACTAATGCTACTACTTTACAAGCACAAGCAAAGTAACGAAATTAGGAGGAATAACTCACTCGTCCATTTTGCGATCTTCTTAGTCGTAGTAATCCTCGGGTAGGGCAATCTCGTATCTTTCGTCACCTAGACAAAAGAAATACCCGGGATAAGTCTTTCATAGAATTTCTATCCTTGGAGATTCTAAACTTTACATAAATCGCGGTAAAATCGTATAAGAAGAAATTCCAACTTAAAGTGTTCATAACTTGCTCATTTTAACTCCGAATTTCGCATATAATATACCGTTTTCTACTTATTCGAAAAGATCTATCCATTTCTAAAATTATCTTGGTCATAAAAGGTCATTTGGGTTCCGAAAATGTCGGGTACAAATTTAAAACGAATTTTTCTAAACTTTTGCAAATCCGTTTTCTAACTCAACTTTGTTTTAAAGAAAAACTTTTTGAAACAATATATGTATATAATTATATATTTGATAAACACTTTGAATATATAGGTAAGCTCACTTTATATGCAAAAAAATCCTAATGGTAGTGTCTCAACAATTTATTTCATAAAACAATTCATTTAAACTTTAACTTTAAAAATTTCCTTTCGAGTATTTAAAGAAACTTTATATTTTTCCTAGGTTGTTATAAATGAGTATATTCTTATTTTATTTTCTTCATTCCTTTTTCCAAAACAAGTTAAATTTTTCTTTAATCCTTTAGTCTTGCATAAATCTTTCTTCTAGTGATTAAAGTTCAAATTTATCAAAAGTATATTAAGTTGATGAAAACCTTTTCATAATTTTGTATTTAGGATGGTTTTTAGAAAATGAATCTTGTCTTCTTATATTTATTTCTAAAATATAAGCTTTTGCTTTCTAAAACTTGTTCTTTCATTCCTTTTGAAAAGAATCATCTTAATTGATAAAATCCATTATTGTTAATCTTACTTTATTTATATCCTTTTGAAAATGAGTTCATTCTTTTTAGAAATTTGAAAATCATTATTTTTCCTAAGTGGGTTGATCACCTTATGAGTTGATCTTTATCTTAACTTTGAAAACTAGTTTGTTTTCTTAGTTTTATTTCGAAGTTTAAAAGAGTTTAAATCTTAAGCTTTTCATAAAAACTTTTAATATTAATAAATTATATTACTAAAAGCTTAGGTTAACATAATATACAAAGAAAATATTTATTTTTTATGTTTTTTTGGAAATCTATCTTTGTTATTTATGAAAACGTTGAGAAAACTCTATTTCTATATTGTTGATAATAACTTCATGATTTTGCGATAAATCATATAATCGAAAACTTAGCTTTGAGTTCATTAAGTAAAGTAAAATTCTATTTTTAGATTAGCTGAGACATTAACATTATGTAAATGCAAGTATCATGAGTATATAAAATAATAAGAACATAAGAAAATACTAGAAATAAATAATAAGCAAGAAAAGTAAAATATCAAGTATTGGGAACCTTAGCTTCATCAAGGTATCCCGATCAAGTATTGGAGCCTTAGCTTTATCAAGGCATCCCGGGACTAAGAATGGACTAGTCCCGAAAGATTAAAGAAAATCAATAAAAGATTGTTTTGACTTGATATGAACAAGTCTAAGACTAGAAAGACTAGTCTTAATAACAACATAAAATAAATAAATTTCATAACTTGGAAGTAAATAAATAACAAATGAGCTTATATGCTCTAAATAAATATATATACATAATATAATATCATATATAAGTTAGATTAGAGGCAATTAATAACAATAATAATAACAACATAATAAAATAGGAAGCTTATGTACAAGAACAAAACATGAACATGTTTTTGCTTTTACTACTCATATGAGTTTCAAAACAACACCATAGTCATGTTAAGTTACATGACATGAGTGAATAATAGTTGGAAGAAATATTTACCTAAAGTGTGTAAGTGGTTTGAAGATGGTAGTGAATGTATGGTTATGTGGTTATTGAGAAATGGTAGTTGTAGAGAGAAATTTTGTGAGTATTTGGTGAAAGAGAATTTTGGTAGAGGAAAATGTTGTAGAGAGAGTTTGTGTAGTGAATTTGAGAGAGTTTTGGTAGTGAAATGAATTGTGTGAAAGAGTGGAAGAGGAATGGGGTATTTATAGAATTTTTGGAGTTAATTTTAGATGTAATAAAATAAAAAAAAAGAAATAAAATTGGATGAAATGGGAACAAGAGGCGCCGGTTTTGGTCCTTGTGAGGGGGGAAATTGATTTTATTTTATTTGTTTGTGTAATAAAGAAGTAATGTGTAAAGTTGATGTGAATAAAGTTGTATTGGAACTGAAAAAAGTAAGAAAATAGGTATGTAGATGTAAGAAATAGGTGTAAGAAAAAGTAGAGATAGTGAAATAGTAATGAATAGTAGAAAAGTACTATGAATAGTAGACTAGACAATTAAAGTACCGATAGTAATAAAAATACGCGTAATAATGCGATATCTGTAATTTTTAGCTACCGAAAAATTCTAAAACAGATATTTTTGGAATCCTTGTATTTTTACGAGTCTATTGGTATAAACGAAATATTTTTAATATTCCGAGCTCTGGGACATGCTTTTCAAACACTGATCCCGTTTGAGTCCGAATGACACTCGAAATTTGTGAATTTGATATTTTTATGTTACCTTATATTATTACGAACTATTCTAGGCCATTAACTTAATTTCGTTTTCTAGGGTTTGAAAATGCGGGATTGCCGGATCTTAAACACTAGGGTTCGTTATGGGTCTTGTTATCTTTAGGGTCCGATTTGACTTCTGGTTTCGTCGAGATATTCGTAAGATTGTATAATTTTTGAGTTTTGATCGTTTTATATTTTTAGCTCAATGTCTATGGTTTATCTTATTTTACTTGTGATTATTTAATAGTTTTTAGTTCTCGGGATCGTTTAATCGAGTCTAGGGTTATGAGTTGACTTAGTTTGACTTTTGGTGAAAATTAAAAAAAATTGTGATTCTAAAATTTTACCGAAGGATTTAGGATTTTATCATTTCGTTGTTAAGCGGTGTTTGGATCTATCGTTTCGATTCGCGTTTTAGAAATTGGGTAGATTATTTAATCGGTGTACGGACGCTGATTATACCGGTAGTTGAACTTTATATTTTGTTTCAAGGGTTCTCATTTTCTTAAGATCCAGAAAGCTCATTCTTTATCTTATTTGGAATTAAGTTTTAACTTGATTCGATTTTTAGGGTTTCTTTTCCAGTGTTTTGACTCGGTCTAGAATTTGGTTTTTTATCATGAGTCGATTTTCGGGATGTAAATTTTGATACTTATACTTCTAGGATTATTTTTAAGAATTATGAAATTTTTTAGGGTTTACAGTCCGAATGAGTATAGTGTTGGGATTTTGGTTCGTATGTATTGTAAATGTGGGTTGACGATGAAGAGCTTAGAGTTTTTGAATGAGATGAGGGGTTTTGGATTTGTGCGGTATTTATTTGAAGCTTTGGAATTATGGTAAGCACCAAGATATAGAGAGCATTCCGCCGAAGTCTTAACTACATATCATTGTTATTATGAAAATACGATGAAGTCGATCGTAGGCATGGTGTGTCTGTTGCTTTGGAAATATTAGATAAGAGTGAGGCTATTCACGAATGAAACGATAAAGAGAAGTGAGCTAGATTTTGAAAATAACTGAGAGCATAAAAGGAGTATTGGATGTCGCACTAGACTTTTACATTGCGAGTTGTTGAGAAATCAACGAACTAAGAAGTTGTGTAGCTAAGTTATAGCGTACATGCTAGTCATTCAAAAGGGCTTGATTGATGCCCAAACTCCTTCAATATAACCGAAAGACTTTGGTCAGGGGGCAAAATGTAGACGTATGGATTTCATTATAAAGGCTTTAAGCCTGATTTATTATTTGGATTTAACTCTCTAGGTTAAAGTGACAGGGCTTAGAGAGTTAGGCCTAATTATTTTGGGATAATCATGGGAGTTTTGGCATAGTAGGCTTGGAGTAGGGCCCGTTGGAATTAGCCTGCCCAATTCTAACCTTTCTCGAATTGACTCACACACATTATAATGAAGGCCTCAATGGGCCTGGGTCCATAAGAGAGCCCACATTCATATCTACAATGAGAGGGACTCATCTTAGCCGTTGATCGTCTGTCTGATCTGATGGATGACATTAACAGCTAGATTCTCTATAAATACCCTTAGTCCTTACCTCATTTAGGAGGAAGAAGTGAAATCTTGGACAAACATCGTCGTGCTGTCAGATTTTCATCTTTGTGAATCAATTACTTGATTCACTCAAGAACGCACATGACATTCATGGTATCTAGTGAGGTTGATGCTTTTTAGCTCCCTCACCTGTCACATAAGTGTTAGAGCCTATTAAGACTGCCTACTCCTCCTCCCTACACGATTCTCTCTTGATCATCCTTGCACGTGTTGTTTCTCTAGGTTACTGTTGCGCGATAGTCACGTGGCACGCATGTGATCGTTGCATCCAGATTCATATCCATACAAAAGCTACAATGACAGTGGGTTCATGAGAAAGTGAGGAGGAAATGAAACTCCATTCTATAAGAGAAGAGGATAGTCATGGGTACGATTCAGTATCAAGTTAACTTTGCACCCTTAGATGTTGGATATCCTTGTATCCCACTAAGACTAAAAGAATGGTTCATTGGTTAGTAATGCCAATAGAATAAATAATTGCCTTAACCTAATATAGAATGGATAGATACAAGATCGTTAAAAATTTAGTATGTATTAAACATAGAAATCAAATGCAATCCCATCCACCTTGATGGCACCAAAAACACCCAATCTTTAGAAAAAATTAAAAACATGAATATTTCAATTGTTGCCTAAAAGATAGAACCATTAATAACAAAAAGGAAAAAAAATCCAAAATACAACTTTCCGTAAGTTTTTACAATCAACACCATAATGAGACATCTTGATTTCAATCTTATCAAGATGACCATGTAAATGAGATTATAAAACATTGAAATCTTTAATAATGAAAAGAATGTGAACAATGCATATTTTATATGCAAAATGTTATATATATTCATATAAGAATGGGAAAGTGAATTTACAACCTTCTTTTGTTGTCATGTCACGTGAGTATGTATCGTCTTAAGTTTAGAGTTAAGTCAAGTTAAGTATCAGCCATCTATCATCTTGGTTGGAGTATCAATTATATAAAAGTTAATGAAATATTAAAATTTCTCAAAATTGTCGAGTTAAGAAATTAAATCATTTATACTAAACAATAATAATAAATCCCAACAAGAAATATCAATAAACAAGGTAAAGAAACGAAACAATGTAATTGTAATACCTATAAGAGATAAACTTAACAAATGTAAAGTACGCTGAATCTCATACATAAGGAATGCTAACAAGATCTAACCAAATTTTTCTCACCAAGCTTAACGAACTACGTACGCATAACAAGTTTTAAAGACAAAACTTTCTTTAAGAGGGGTAGGTTGTAAACCCCTGAATTTTTTAGTACTTTTAAAAATAATCCTAGAGTTAGATGTTGAAAATTAAAACCTTAAAAATTAACTCAAATTAAAACCAAATTCTAAACAATATCAAATACGAAATTTCATGACCTTAAGGAAAAGAGAACCTTAAAAAACAAAATGGAAAATCCCATAATCGTTTGATTCAACATTCGTACACCAAATAATTTATCTATGTGATCCTTAACATATAAACCGAGATGGTATATCCAAACAGTGTTCAATGAAAAAATTATAAAACCTTAAACCATTCGATGAATTTTAGAATAAAAATTTTATACTAAAAAAACCAAAAGTCAACTCGAGTCAACACATAACCATATACTTGATCAAATAATCCCGAGAGCTACAAATATTAAAAAAACCATAAAAAAAAGTAAAACTTAAATTTTGAACCAAAAAATGCAAGTATGGCATAAATTCCTAGATTTTATAATGTTATTAGTAAAACTCAAAATTCGGAAGTCAGACTGAAACCCTAAAATCAACAAGTCTATAACAAACCCTAGTGAATTTAGATCTGGCAATCTCACGCTCTAAATTTTTAAACAATAAAACTGAGATAATCGTAGATTATAGTTCGTAAAAATATAATAAAGCCTAAAAAGATCAGATTTGTCAAAATTTAATTCGTTCCGGACCCGAATGGGGTCGGTTTTCAAAACTAGGCTTCGGACACGTGAAATGATAAAAATGTTATGGTAACACTGTTAGACTCATAATATTATGAGGATTTCCACAATATCAGTTTTATAATTTTTTGATATCTAAAAATATTAGATATAGCCCTTTTATGCGTATTTTCTTCACTACCATTAATTTATTTGTCTTACTTACTATCATTGTACTATTTCTACTATTCATTAATATTCACCTATCTCTACTTTTTCTTACTATCTATTCTTACAACTTACACACCTATATCTTATATTTTTATTTCTAATACAACTTTTTACTAAACTTCTCTTACACTTTATTATTTTTCTTTATCAAAATTATTTTTTTAGCACTCTCTCTCCCTACATCCATGCAAACTAGCTCCCCTCTCTCCTCCTCTATCTTTTTTTTTCCTTTTTTTATTTTATTTAATTACATCTAATTTCCCTCCACATTTATCTATAAATACCTCTTCTCCGTCCATTTCTTTCACACACTTCATTTACATACAAAAACTCTATCAAATTCTCTCTACAAAGTTCCCTCTCCAAAATTCCCTTCCCAACTCTCTCTTCTTTCCATAAAACTATCATCCACATACAACCATCAATACTTCGTTTCTTCTTCAACTAACAAACAACCTTAGAAAAGAACTCCTAAAACCATTTTCATGTTCATGTTAACATAACATGACTATAGCGTGTATTTTTTAAACCCATGGGTATTATGAAAGCAACAATATGTTCATGTTTTTTTTTAACAATGTTCAATTATTATTATTATTGTTGTTATATCATTATATTTTATTATTGCTCCTAACCTAACTTTTATATATTACTAAGTGTGTGTATAAATATACATATATATATATAATATATATATTCTTAGAGCCCATAAGCTCACTAATACAACTTTTATTTATTCATATTTTTTTTATTTCTTGTAATTTATTTATTTATTTCATGTAATTTTATTAAGATTAGTCTTTTTAGTCTTAGACTTGTCCTCATCAAGTCAAAACAATTTTTCTTTTGTTTTCTTGTTATTTTGTTTATGGACTTGCCTATATCTAAGTCCGGAAAGCATTAATACAAGCTAAGACTTCCCAATACTTGACTTTTATTATGTGCTTATTTTATTTTTATGTCTTTTATCTTTATATAAATGATTTTGGTTCATATTACTTAACTATAAGTTCATATTCATGCATGATCATAGTATTGTTTTCTTGATAAAATAAAACGAGTTCTTTCTTTAATAAAGAAAGTAAAACTAAGCTCACCATAAAAATAATTTTTATTACTTAGGAAAGATTTTCCATTAAAGAGAGGAATTTTATTTCAACAAAATTCTTTTAAAAAATAACCTAGACAAGTTCATAATAAGTTTTTGGGCACTAATATCATAGATTTCTTCAAGATTCAACTAAGTAGTTCCATTACTCTTCTTTTTCCAACCATTAAATTAAAAACGTATTATCAAACCTTAAGGTTGATAATTCTTTGTTATGAAACTTTTTCTTAATGACATATTTATAAGTTCATCACCAATAACTTAATAAAATTAAGAACTAGACAGTTTGTTCAAGTCAAGCTAAAATCAACTCATTAGTTAAAATCCACTTAGAAATAAAATCGGTATACAACTTAAAGAACTAAGTTTTAAGAAGTAAATTCATTTTCTTTTTTTTTTAATATGAAATTAAGGAAATATAAATAAAAGTTATAATAATTAGACCTCCATTTGTAACAACTCAAAATTTTAGTTTTCTTCTAACAACTCTTTAAATACCTAAATGTTGAGAAACTAATAACAAAAAAACATTTAATCTCTCTTATGCTAAAACTTAAAACATTTTTTATATAACTTAGAATGATTTTTCCTCATAACCACATAAAGGTTCATGTTTTGGAGAATAATTAGTTAAAAAAAGTTTAGTACGAAAATAAAATATTCATAAACTCAAAATAAATATGAAATCATGATTGTCTTTAATCAAGTTTCATATTTTCAAAATCTATGAATTGAAAAATTTGTTTAAAGAGTCAAACTTGGGAAATTCTTATGTACTTGGGTTTTATGTCACAAAGAGGTAAAACCATGTTTTATAAAATAAATTATTAAATAAGAATTTGAAAACAAATATAAGACCTTTAAAGATTTAAAATATATATATATATATATATATTGAATTCTAATTTCCTTGTTTCTGACTCACATAGAAATTTAATCATAAGTCAAAGATGATCTTTCACAAAACTCTATCTTTCACAAAAATTATTTACAAATTTATTTTTGAGACAGCATCACTAGAATCATGCATATAATATGAGTCTATGTATATTTTAAAAGGATTTTTCAACCATATAAATATTGATGTATTTGCTATGGAAATTTTAAATGAAATATAATTTAGAAATATTTTAATTGGAGGCTGGAATTTTTCTGTTAGAACTGTACATACCCGATTTCAAACATAACCAACTGCAAATGTTCAAAATAACCTTAGAAATAGATATGTCTTTTCGAGTAAGTCGACAAAGATATCTTATATACGAAATTCCGAGTTAAAATGAGCAAGCTATAGCCATTTTAAGTTGGGGTTTCACGTAATCCAAATTTTGATGAAAATAATAAGATAGAATTAGAAAGTTTGAGTAGAACTTCTATGAAATACTCATTCCATGTGTTTCTTTTGTCTAGGTGACAAGGATACAAGACTCCCCTTCTTGAGGATTACAACGACTAAGAAGATTGCAATATGGACGAGTGAGTTTTCCTCTTTTATTTCATTACCTTGCTTGTACTTGTAGATAGTTGCACTAGATTTATAAGTACAAGATAAAATGAATATAAATGGGGTTATAGGTTTATATGTATATGCCTTTATGTATGTATTACAATAGATGCTAAGCATATCGAAACCAACAAATGATTGTTTTGAGTATATCATTAATATTCATTACTTTTATGAGTGTGATGCTTGATTGATTGCCTTTAAGTATACCATAATTATACTCGGCTTTGATATAAATTAAATGTACATGGATTGCATTCGTTGAGTCACATATGGAAGATTACTACTCCTACATGAAGAATCGGGAAGGTCTAATGCTAGGAAGGCCCACGACCATGCTCATTCTTAAGGAACAAAGGCGTACCAGAGATACATCCCAACGATGAGCTACACCAATTGATTGCTGAAGGTAGGGTGCACCCGAGGACTAGCAGTAGAAGATCGTGAAGACCTTTAAATACCATTCCCTAACACTTGATACGGAGGGCATAAAGCCATTATGTGTATGTTTCCAGAAACCCATACATAATTGTTTGTATCATGTGGCTGTTGCATAGCATGCATAGTATATGCGCGAATTAATAAACTTGTTTGAAATCATAGTGTGAAAAAAAGGGAACATCTCACTAAGCTTATTGTAAGCTTATACCCCATAGATCTTTGTTGGAACATGTATACTTGTGGCTCTGAATAGGATATTAAGGAAATCATTGACGAATTCTTGAACTCTTATGAAAGCAGTGGGAACATAGGATGAATTTACTTTCTTGAAATTTCTTTACGAGTAATATATGTTATGTTAATATTTTGGAGATTACTAAGAAATGTATTTATGTAGTCTTAAAGACATTAACAGGGGTATGCCCCTAAAAATTGTAATTGGCCTTATTTATATTTTATGATAAGTACTTCTCTTGCCTTGTTACTTTAATTGTTATCAATATAAATTGCACTACTCCGACGAATTTCCTTGATTGTGATGTACTGCTTGTGCATAATATGAAAGCCTTTGCATGATTGAGGTAGTCAATCTTAGACTTTAATATTGTGCACGGTGGGCGTCATGCTTAGGATACCCCTTGGGGCGTAACATTTTAAGTTGGTTTCAGAGCATCAAATTTTTGAGAATTAGGTAAAAGTATATTAGGAGACTAGAATGATAGAAATTGACCTTAGAAGTGAGGATAGATACTAGATGTCCCTTAAGTTAGCATGAGTGCTAGCCTTAACTTCTCTGACCTATAAGATTTGATTTCTAATGTTTGAAGAATGGAATTCTACCTTAGAGATTATTAGAAAAAGGTAGAAATATATTCATACAATAATTGGAGAATATCTAGGCAGATACAAATAATGGACGGAAATACTACATGGAAAGGCTTACCATAGAATGTTGATTCTGAATTGGAGAAAGTGGTAATAATTGGAGAATGATCTTAGCAAAAAAATGTGGGAAAAACATGAAGGGAACAAGGATTTGAGATGTTGGATGAATAAATTAAGTCTACCTTAGCACTTCCCATAGGATTCGATGTATAGTAACCGTACTCAACCCTTAGCCGAAATCAAATAGAAAGAAGATAGTGTGTTATCTCTTACTAACACCTAGCTATCTCTTATCTCAAAGCCTATTTGTAATCTAACTCTCACAAATGATCAAAAGAAATTGAGGAATAAAAGTTTATGAAATCCTTTTAAATGATCGGCTCAAATGTAAAACTAAAATTGAAATAGTACAATTAGCACTAATAAGCTAAAGTTATGATTGCAATATCACCATTTGTTTGAGAGATATGAGAGATATGTGTTGACCATTTGAAGATAATGTTGAACCACATAAGCTCAATCGATATTTTGATGAGAACAAAAATCATTAAGTCATGCATCTTATCTTATATCTTAAAGATTGGAAAAATATTTGCTGCAATAGAACTTAGCATCCGAATGCTAATCCCATTAGCGTCCAGAAGCCAAGCCTTTACTTGGCACAAGAACAACTAACATCTGGATGCTAGCTCGCTTAGCATCCAACACTAGAAGATAAGAAACAAAAGATGGGCCTGGAGCCCAGACGCCAAGGCATAGCATCCAAACGCTAGCCTGTTTTCTTAAAATAGAATGTTTCTTTTCAAGGTGTTTTAGCCTAACGTCTAGGTACCAAGGTCTAGCATTCGAACACTAGCTTATTTATCTGTCAATCTTGTGCAACTTACACTAGTAGCATTCAGACACTAAAGGATAGCATCTACATGTTAACCACAATAGACTAATTGTTAGAGCACAATTAATGCAAGGCCTAAACTTAGGAACTTGAGTCCAACATCCAAATATTGCAATCTCATATTTAAGAAGCTAAGAGTAGACTCTAAAGACAACTTGGGAGCTTTCATTTGCAAACTAACAAACAAATCAATTCTTGTCTCTTCTTGTAATTTTGTGATTTATTTCAAACCTTAGCTAGCATTAAGAGAAAAGTGCAGTGCTTTATTTCTTCTACTTGCAATTTATGTAAAAAGCACTACACTTAAATTTTTCTTTGAAAAAACAATTTTTATATATCATTTTAAGCATTATCTTGGTGATGATTTATATAGTGGTGTGAAGTCGTCATTGGAGGTATTGGTATGATCGTGGAGACTAGGAGGCAGACAGTTCTCCACATTAATTTCCAAGCTTGATTCTCTTAACCCTATTCTCTTTATTTTCAACAGACTACATTGTTGATATATTTACTTATGTTTGTTAAATCATCAACAAAGTTTCAAATTAGGGCATTATTGAATAAATGCTCAATTCATCCCCTCCCCTCTTAAGTATTTTACTTAGTGTATTTATATCCTTTGTGTTTATATCTAAACAAAAATTTTACTTGATCTTTCCCTTGTTTTTAATGAAATCTCTAGATGGTATTTACAAAAAGTACTTGAAGAAATCTTATAAAAACCGCAGCTAATATGCTTCACTTTGAAATATCTTCATATCCCTATAGAATAGGAGTATATCTGGCTTCTCTTTATCTTCTAAGAATTTGAAGTTCATTTTCTGTTAAATGTGCAACTTCAATAGATAAAGAGTGCTTTAGAAAATTGGAATAAAATTAAACTTATCTAGATGAAAAATCATTTTGTTGTCATGATCTTATTGAATCTTCAAAGAGCTTTAATTTGATGTAAAGTCAAATCCCCTGGATATATTAACCGACATTGTGGAACATTTTGAATGTATTGCCTAAATATATTCAACTACAGAGTTAAGTCTTTAAATTGATCAAAACTTTGAATATAAAATTGATCGATAATATACTGTTTGAGTTCATTGTGCTGCAGGTCTAACCTCTGAGTCAATCTCTGAGTATTACAAACTTCTAATAATTTTCCATGTAGTCGCTAAGTCACCCTCTAAGTTTAAAACTTTTATTGGAAAACTTCTTCTAGAAAACTTCCAAGTCTTTTTCTGAATATCCCGATTGATTAGATAATCTTCCAATATTTTCAAGATTCATATTGAAATTTTACTTAATAGTTACATACTTAATAACTTTGTTAGTAAACTTTAATCTTTTTTTATCATTAAAGCTAATAATGAGATAACCTAATAGAGGTTTGATAAGATCATATTTTATACAATTTGTTGATGTTTAAAAGAGCTAGAATGGATACTTGTTTTGATTAAAATTCATGTAACAGGTCTAATTTGGACAAAGAAATCAAAACAAGAAAATTTGAAGTAAAAATTGGAAAAATTGGAGGATACGCCGGCATTTCAACATTCAAAGCCGCCGGCTTTCAGACGTCTTACCCTCAAGGCCGCTGCTTACACTACCAGCTTTGCCAGCCTTTGAATCAACCAACTTTACGCCACCTCAAAGTGGCTGGCGTAGAAGTTGAACAGGCCAGCGTACATTGAAGGCCGACAGCTCAGAGTTGAAAAGTCACCAGCTTTAAAGGAGTTACAATCTAAGCCGGCTACTAAGCCGCCGACGTTGAGGCTGTGTACATCAAGAATCAGAAGTGACATGAAGACAAAACTTATTTGAAGGAAATTGAAGAGACAAATCTGTTGGAGTATCTAGGCCGGTGTCAAAGCCGCCGGCTTTGGGGCAGCTTTCATTATAAATTGGCCAAACCTTTCATTTCTCATCACATACGCCAGCTAGATCTACATCTAAGCCGCCAGCGTAGAAGCGGCCTACCTGTGTAACCGAAGTTGAAAGCTGCCAGTGCACTGCCTGTGCAAAGGAGAAAATGGATTTACGCCGTTTGTAAGGCATCGGCGTAGGATCCATAACTGCCGGCGTAGGATCCATAACTGCCGGCGTACAAAGTGAAACAGCACTTTTCATTTAATGTTTTGCACGAAATTTTTCCCATAAATAGGGGTTCTAGCCCCCTCCAACAATCATCCACAAGCAGAAGCAAAGTAGTACACTTGAGTATAGAAATAGTCTAGCATTTCATAGAGATTTGTGAGAGAAATTTGTGAGCTTTCAAGAATTGTAATTGAAGATTGTGATACTTGAATTGGTGATATCCATTCTCTTTCTTATGCAATTCATTTATCTTATTTATTTGTTTATAATGCTATCAATTACATATCTGATTATTGAATCTACATCCATGAGTAGCTAAACATTTTTTTGTGGGAAGTGATAAAGTCCTAATTTTGCTAAAATGATTATTGAATTTATATTATAAGATTGTTAGAATTATGGAATATTTGTATTGAATCCTAATTATCTATTTTGTTTCTGATTGAAATTGAATTGATAAGAATTCTGATAATTTGGAAAAAGAATTAGGATTCATAGGAATTCATGAATTGAAATTAAACAACATTTGTGGAAACAATCAAGTTTGATTTTAATTTAGAAATTGTTCCATGTACTTCATGCAATATGTTATTTTAATTTCTCGCTAAGGAATTAGGAGAAGTTAATTTAGGATATTAGATAATCATAGAATTGGAAGATTTATGATTATAAATTAGATTCCATTAATAATTTGTATAGCGGAAGCTAATAGATTATTTTATGGTTCACTAAAACTTTGTTTTGGTCTTTACAATTTCTTACAAATATCCATAATCCTAATTGTTCATATAATACAAATTCAGTATGATTAGTAAAAATTAAGATGAATTCTGTTCCTTCCCACATTCATCTTATATAAACTTCTCACATTCTCATTTGCATTCATAATAGATATAATTAATTAGTTATAATTAACTGATACTTTGATTGCCCAAATATTAGTATAAGCTAATACCAATCTAGTAGTTAATTTAGTCTCTATGAGAACGATACTCTACTCATTCTATATTACTTGATCAAGACCCAGTATACTTACTGGTAGCATCTGAAATTTTATATACACATCCGGTTCAGATCAAGGTCATTTTTCTTCAACTTATTATATTATTACTTACCAAATTCTACATCAATTAGACTTGCAACCTATCCCTTTCACATCAAGTTTTACTCACAAATTCCAAAATTTAATACAATTTCTCAAGGAAAACCATCTCTTCTTATCCAATTACTTATATACCAACCCTATTAATTAATAACTTTACAATTTATCACCTAATGCAGTTCTCATTATAACCTAATTTCCAAATTTTAAACATCAATTCCTATCCTTATGTGATTCATGCCACAACCACACTCACACATTACATTATGAAGATAATGTTTATAACTTGTCTTCTAAAGGTAATGTTTAGGCTGTTACTTTTGGTGTTACTTGCTAGTGCATTTGGTATTGGTGAAATGATGCTTTATTTAATGAAGATCCAATTATTTTGAAAGATTCTATTAGGGTCATTAGATACAGAGTAGAGGAGACAATTCATAGCAATGTTCTTACTATGAGGAGTAATTTGTAGCGTTATAATGGAGTTTCCTGTAATAGAGACCTCCTAATGATTGCTAGTACAAGCTAAATGTTAATGGTGCTATTAATTTAGAGGATTATTTTGCAACTAGTGGGGGTAGGATATGGAATTCTATAGGAGAATTTATAAATAGGATATTTCATTTAAGTTATAGGGAAGTCCTATTTATAGCCACAGTTGATGAGTGGATGAATGACTCTCAAAATGCCATGGATAAATTTGGGTGAGAGTTTACCAATGATATTGTAGCCTTGTAATATTACCTCCGAACATATGGTTATCCCTTCTTCTTGAGAGAATCCAATACACAAGAATCTAGTGAAAGCAGTCCTTTGCGCATTGTCTTATTAATTGCATTAGTTGTCTGTCTCCCTTACCCTAATCCTAGGTAAACCACTCCCATCCCATGTTGGGAATGATCTTCTGCTCATGAATATCTACTTCTTGAAGTTTGAGCAAATAATCTTTCAAATGAGATGTATTGGGTTTGAATCTATAAGATGTTTGGTGCACTTTTCACATATATTGATGTGTTATCAATCCTTAGATTAGTCCAATTGAGATAAAAATCAAGAAAAGAGATAGGGATTGATGTGTTATATAACCCTTAATTGGTGCAATTGCGAGAGATCTTTATGATTGCATGCTAAAGGAAGAAGAAAGGGAAAACTAGTCTTTGAAACACATTTTCCTTTTTTCCAACAATATATATATATATATATATATTACACATAAAGAGCACTAAGAATATTCAAACCCTAATCCATGTATATGCAAAGCATGATATTACTACGTTATAGCTTCATCTCTTTCATGAATCTACCTAAATATATGACATTTCTTCTACCAAAAATCAACTTGAACCTTATGGCTCCACAAAAAATATAATTTTACACTCTATGTGACTATTAAGTCCAATACACACATGTAAAAGTAGATTTTTAAAACTGCATCAAATTAATAGAATTTTGAGCCTTAATTCACTTGTGATCCAAATGGAATTAATTTTTTTTTTTTTATAAAATGGTCAATTTAGTAGGCCTACTTAAAGCCATTTGTTATTTGATTTACATTTATAGTTTTGATAATGAATAATTCTAGCCAGATTAAGAAATTAATTATTTTTTAATAAAATTGAGCGCTTTTGTAAACCCTTGAAATTTTTGCTAAGATTATGCATAAATCTTAGAATTAAAAGTCAATCGGAAACCTTAAAAGTTAATAAAAGACTAGAACAAACCCTAGTATTTAAATCCGACAATCCCGTGCTCTTAAACCTTAAACAATGAAATTGAAATATTTGTGGATAATAGTTTGTAATAATATAAGAAAGCTTAAAAATATCAAATTCTCTATTTTTATGTGTATTTCATATTTGAATGAGATTAGCTCTCGAAAAGCCTGTCATAGGGCTTGGAATTGTAAAAATATTCCAATGACACCATTAGATTCATAATAATATAAAGATTTGAAAAATATTAGTTTTATAATTTTTCAGTAGCTAGAAATAACAGATATCGTATTTATATGTGTATTTTCTTTACTACTAGTATATTATTAGTCTTGTTTACTATTCATTATCCTATTCTACTATTCATCTATCTTTACTTTTTTTACTACCTATTCGTACTATCTATACTCCTATTTTCTACTTTTTTTTCTTGTCTAATACAACTTCACATCTGTCAGAGTTCACATCTTAATTACTTTTTATTACAAAACAATAAATTAAATAAATTTCTCTCACTTTTCTCCCCATGGCCGGTACCTCTCTCTCCTATCTCTATCTATTTATTTTTTTCTTTTTTCAATTTATTTTATTACATCTAATTTCCCTTCATAAAGTCCTATAAATACCCCATCTCCCTTCATTTCTTTCACACACTAATTTCACATACCAAAACTCTATCAAAATCACTCCACAAAAACCCTCTCTACGATTCCTCTCTACCATTCTCCATTTTCTTCTAAACTACTAGTGTCACGCCCCGAAGGGTACCCTAAACGTGGCAGTCCGCCACATATAATATCAAGGCTTAAGAATGGCTACCTTAGTCATGCGAAAGCCTTAGTATTATATGTAAGGCGTCTAACACGGTAATAGGAGACGCTTTTGGGAAGCATAGTTTAAGCAAGTAAAGATAAACATACAAGAATCCAGGAATAAAGTATATCATATCATAAATAACCAAAGGTCTGATACATAATTCTTAGGGGCATACCCCCGCTAATACCAAGGATCAAGATAAACTTCATAACATCCAAAATACTACCTTAAAGATTTCAAAGGAATTCTAATCTAAGTCTTCGAGTAGATTTCCTCCAAAAGCTTCAACATAAAACTTATATGGATACGGGAAGACCTCGGGCTCAAAAATAGGTGTTCCTGAGAATACAAATATCTATAGGGGTGTAAGCTTACGGGCTTAGTGAGTAAATCCCAAAATTCATACTCGAAGTAAATTATCAATCAAGTTTATTATTCAAACGTATGAAATGCATCAAACACGTGAGCATACAAGTCATATGACTTTCCAGGAATCATATGTTGAATGAATTTACGCCCTTCATTCGGGGTTGGGTATTCAGGCCAATTACAGCCACAACTAAAAAAAAAACACTTTTATAGGTCTTACCGGCTCCTATACGCCATCAAAAACTTATAGTTATTACAGGCTCCTACTAGCCATAAAAAACTTGTAGTTATTACAGGCTCCTACTAGCCATCAATTTAAGTAGTTCTTACTGGCTCCTACTCGCCACTTACATGATATACCGGTTATGTCTACCACCACTATTATACACTTGTCCCACCAATTGTATAGTAGTGAATGCAATGTGACTCAACATATGAAGTGCATGAATAATTTCTTTAATTAAAGTCTAGTGGTTACATTTAACTTCTTTCAAGTGATCAACCAATTTCAAACACTTCAAGATATTAATGCACATACAACTTTATTATAAACAAATCGAGTTTCGATATACTTAGTATTCTTTCAACATATTATCATACACTTCCTTTTGATTTTTCTTAAATTCTAATGCAACTAATTTTACAAGCACAATCAAGAGTATGAAAAATAACGGGGAATAAACTCACTCGGCCATGATGACACCGTTCTTGAATTGGATGGGTCGTTCGAAAATTCCACTTAATCGTAGTAATCCTCGGGATACGAACAATCCTCCTCGTGATTATCTAATCAAGAAGAATACCCAAAATGAGTATTTCATGAAATTCTATCTTTGAAGATTCTAATCTTTTCTTAAAATCGTATAAGGGGAAATTCCAACTTAAAATGGCCATAACTTGCTCATTTTAACTCGGAATTTCGCCTATAATATACCGTTTTCTATCTACTCGAAAAGATCTACGCATTTCTAAGCTTATTTTTATAAAACTAAGCCGTTTGGGTTCTGAAAAGGTAGCGACTAGATTTGTTACGAATTTTGCAAACACTTGTTTTCCTCTTTGTAAACAAAGCTCTTTTGAAAAAGATAAATATTTCAATTATTTTGTAAACTTTTGAAAGGTATATATATATTTGTAATGACTCATAATATATGTATGAAGTAAATGAAATTGTCTCAACTTGTAAAAATTAAGGTTTTTAAAGACTTTGAATTTGAGATTCTATAGAATATTTATTTTACTTTTGAAAGATCTTTTAGTTATGAATATTCTATTTCTAAATGAAATCTTTTGTAATTATTTTAATTTCTTAAAGCGTGGTTTTATTTTCTAAACTTGGATTTCAAAAGTAGCAAAATGACATTTTTATTTCTTGTAATGATTTCCAAAAGAATTTCTACTTCTTGATAAAAGATAAGTTCTCTTAAAACCTTTTGTTTATGTAAGAAAATCATTCACATACATGTCCATGGGTTTTTAAGAAATCCATTTTCCATATTTATTTCTTTTTTTAGAAAGAATCTTTAATTCAAGAAAACACTTTCTCATTTATTTTTGTTGAGACAAAAACATTATGTTCATGCATGAATATGAATCATAACTATAGAAATAAAGGAAATAATAACTTGAAAGCTTAAATAATAGTAAATCAAGTATTGGGACCTTAGCTTCATCAAGGTACCCCGGGACTAAGAAAAGACTAGTCCCGAAAAGAAAAGAATTGTTTTGACTTGATGAGGACAAGTCTAAGACTAGAATGACTAGTCTTAAAATCAACTTGAAATAAATTGCATGAAGTAAATAAATTGCATGAAAGATAAATAAATTAAGAATGAGCTTATATGCTCTAAATAGTATATATAGTTATATAGATATATTAGTAGTATAACATAAAGGAAATATAAAAACATAAAGGAACATAAAGAGATTGATATTATGAACAAAAACAAAGTATGAATCTAATGTTGCTTTCTTAACCTTCATGGTTTTAGAAAACACACACTAAGCTCATACTAAGTAGATGAACATGAAGAAATTCTTGAGAAATTTCTTACCTAAAGAAGCTAAACTAAGAGACTTCTTGAAGAACTCTTGAAAGAATTTGGAGAGATTTTAGTAGAGTAACTTTAGAGAAGAAGAAGTGTGAAAGAAGTGAAGGTATGAGGGGTATTTATAGGAAAATGTGGGAGATAAATTGTGTTAATTAAATAATTGGAAATAAAACAAATTGAGCATGGGAGAGAGAGGCCGGCGCCATTTGTGTGTGGGGAAGAGAAAAATTTTTTTTTGTCTTTTGATTAATTAAAAGTAAGAAATGAAAGATGTGAATTGTATTGGAAATGAAAATGTGTAAGAAATAGGTGTATGGTTGTAAGAGTAGGTTGTAAGAAAAAGTAGAGATAGATGAATAGTGTAGAATAGTAGAAAATAGTGTAATGTAAAAGTAGACATGACAATTTAATACCGGTAGTAAGAAAATACGAGTATAAAAGCGATATCTGATATTTTTAGTTATCGAAAAATTACGAAATTGATATTTTTGGAAATCTTATTTTTACGAGTCTAACGGTGTATTCGGAATATTTTTAGTATTCCGGGCTTCCGGACACGTTTTTCAAGAACTGTGTCCGTTCGGGTTCGAAGGACATCCGAATTCGCGAAACTGAAACTTTTATAAAACCTATGGTTATTACGAACTATTCGAGCTAATTTTTCCAACTTCGTTTTCTAGGGCTTGAGAAAACGGCAATGCCGGAGTTAAACGGTTACGGTAAACTAGGGTTTTGTTTGACTTAAGAATCCGTTTGACTTCCGATTAGGGTTTAGGTCTTTAATTTGGATCCAAAAATTTCGGGGATTTACAACCTACCCCCCTTAAAGAAAGTTTTGTCCTCAAAACTTGAAATTTGCAACTTGAAATTCGTACCTGATTCTTCAAAGAGATTTGGATATTTCTTTCGGATCTCATCCTCGGCTTCCCAAGTAGCCTCTTCTCGCGAATGATTCCTCCATAACACCTTGACATATCGGATTTCCTTGTTTCTCAGCTTTTGAACCTTTTGATCCAGAATTTGAACTGGGTGCTCCTCATAAGTCAAGTTCTCTTTAGCCTGACTGGTTCAAGCTCCACAATCCGATCAGGGTCGGGGATATGCTTTCTTAGCACTGAGACATGGAAGACATTATGTACTTGACAGGTTTGGTGGTAATGCCAAGCGATAAGCCAAATCTCCTACCGTTCGAGGATTTCGAAAGGTCCGATATACCTTGGGCTTAGCTTTCCTCGAGCCCGTACACGATGAATACTCTTTATCGGATTCACTTTCAGATACACATGATCACCAACGTTAAACTCAAGGATCCGTCTTTTTTGATGCCCAACTTTTCTGTCTATCTTGGGCCTCTTTCATCCTTTGCTGAATAATCCTGACTTTATCTGAGGCGTCTTGGATGAGATCTGGTCCAATTGTTAATTTTTCCACATCATCCCAAAATAGAGGCGATCTACACCTTCTTCCATATAAAGCTTCGTATGGTGGCATCTTAATTGTTGAATGATAGCTGTTGTTGTAAGCAAACTCTACCAAAGGTAGGTGTACTTCCCAGCTTCCTTTGAATTCCATAACACAAGCTCTTAACATGTCTTCCAAAGTCTGGATAGTTCGCTCTGATTGTCCATCAGTTTGTGGATGATAAGCTGTACTGAACTGTAACTTGGTCCCATACACTTCTGAAGGCTTGTCCAGAATTTTGACACGAATCGAGGATCTCGATCCGATACAATCCCTGCTGGAACTCCATGCAGTCTCACAATCTCCCTTACATATAGCCGGGCCAACTTTTCCATTGAGTAGGTCATGTTGATGGGATGAAGTGTGCTGACTTGGTAAGTCGATCCACAATTACCCATATGGCATCATATCCGGCTGATGTTCGGGGCAATCCACATACGAAATCCATGGTAATTTGGTCCCATTTCCATTCTGGTATGGCCAATGGTTTCAAAAGTCCTCCTGGCCTTTGGTGTTCAATCTTTACTTGTTGACATATGGGACACTTCATTACGAATTCAGCTACATCCTTTTTCATACCATTCCACCAAAAGCGACTTTTAAGGTCTTGGTACATCTTGGTACCACCGGGGTGCATGGTATATCCGAGTTATGCGCCTCATCCATTATTTCCTTTTTCATCTCCTCATCATTTGGTACACATAATCTTCCCTTCATTCTTACTACATCTCCTCATCTATCTCAAAATCGTCATACCTTCCTCCCTGTATCTCACTTTTCAACTTTTGTATGACTTCATCATATCGTTGAGATTCTTTGATTCTATCGATCAGGGTTGGCTCCATTACCAAATGGGAAATTTCCATTTCCGCACTTTGCCCCACAAATTCGATGCTCAATCTCTCGAATTCCTTTATAAGTTCTTTTTGAGTTGTGAGCATGGCTGCAACTTCTCCATGGTTCTTCCGACTCAAAGCGTCTGCTACCGCATTCACTCTTCCAGGGCAATAATTTATTCCAAGATCATAGTCTTTGATCAACTCCAACCATCTCCTTTGCCTCATATTCAATTCCTTTTGTGTGAATAAATACTTGAGGCTCTTATGGTCCGTATAAATCTCGCATCTCTGTCCATATAGTAGTGCCTCCAAAGCTTGAGAGCGAAGACAACTGCGGCTAACTCAAGATCATGCGTCGGGTAATTTTGTTCATGCGGCCTCAACTGCCGTGAAGCATAAGCAATTACTTCCCTTCTTGCATAAGCACACATCCTAAGCCATTTCTTGACGCATCACTATGGACGGTATATGGCTTTTCTGGATCGGGTAAGGTTAAAATTGGAGCAGATACCAACCGTTGCTTTAACTCTTGGAAACTTTGTTCCCTCTTCTCATTCCAAATGAATCTTTCATTCTTCTGGGTCAACTGAGTTAGCGGCTTAGCTATTTTTGAGAAATCTTGCACAAACTTCCTGTAATAGCCAGCTAATCCAAGAAAACTTCTAATCTCAGTCACCGTCCTTGGTTGTTTCCATTCCATTACGGCCTTAATCTTTTCAGGATCTACTGATATTCCTTTCCCTGAGATAACATGTCCTAGAAAAGATATTTGGTCCAACCAAAAGTCACACTTGGATAATTTGGCATATAACTTGTGCTCCCTTAAGGTTTGTAATGCCATTCTCAGATGTTCTTTGTGTTGCTCCCGTGTTTTAGAATAGACCAAAATATCATCAATGAAGACAATCACGCATTTATCCAAGAGCGGCTTATACACCCGATTCATCAAGTCCATGAAAGCAGCTGGTGCATTGTAATCCAAATGGCATGACCATGAACTCATAGTGTCCATACCGAGTTCTAAAAGCGGTCTTTGACACATCCTCTGGTTTTATCCTCAGCTGGTGGTATCCAGATCTCAAATCAATGCGTGAGAATACACTTGCTCCTTGTAGTTGGTCAAAGAGATCGTCAATCCTTGGCAATGGATACCTATTCTTTATAGTGACCTTGTTGAGTTCTCGATAGTCAATACACAACCTCATCGATCCATCTTTCTTCTTTACGAATAATACCGGAGCTCCCCAAGGCGAGACACTTGGTCTAACAAATCCTTGGTCAAGCAATTCTTGTAATTGCTTCTTAAGTTCCTTGAGCTCAACAGGTGCCATTCGGTATGGTGCCTTGGATATAGGTTCTGTTTTGGCATCAAATCGATCTCAAAATCGATTTCTCGTTTTGGGGGTAACCCAGGCAATTCTTCTGGAAAAACATCAGAGAATTCATTAACGATGGGGATGTCGTCAATGTTGGGTCTTTCCTTATCCTCCTCCGTACTTCCCACATAACTTTCAACTCCTTCCTCAACTCTTCAATTACTCGAACGAACTTAACTCCAAACTTTTTGCGGATTCTCCCAAAAACGTAGCTTTCTTTCCATCTTGTCCATGAATTCCACCTTTTTATTTCTACAATCTACCTTTGCTTCCACCATGGACAACCAACTCATTCCGAGAATCACTTCGTACTTGCTAATTTCTATTACTATAAGATCGGTAGTTGCTTCATGGCCTTGTATCTTCATGGGGCAATTCCTTATTACTTCTTTGGTAGTCACCACACTACCGGTGGGGGTTTTTATACGAAAACTTGTTGTGATTGTGGTGATAGGTAAACCGGTCTTCAAGGCTACACTAGTGGCAACAAAGGAATGTGTTGCGCCGTATCGAAGAGGGTATAAGCGGTTAGGTCCCCTATTTGTATGGTTCCTGCGTTCAAGACGCGCGTGTTACTAGTCTTATTGTCCTTAAAGGTTCCTAGATATCTATTATTTCCAACATACATCATAACTTTATACTCAACAGATATCAAAACAGACATATATTTTAAAGGTTGAGGCTAACCTGTAACCAAGCTATAGTCATACTCCTCTCCATGGTCCAGGGCAGCCAACTCTACTCCTTCTTCGGCATCCTCCTCGCAGACCCATTGCCCTTCAAGGTTATAAATTCTCAGCCCATGCATAGATGATGCCGAGCGACTTCCGCTTCCATTCCCACTCCTTGTCGGGGCAAGTCCTCCGGAGGATCCAACAGGTCGGTTTGCTGTGAGATTCCTTTGGGGACACTCGTTAGCAAAATGTCCCAATTGCTTGCATACGAAACAAGTCGTAGAAGCTTTCTTTGGGCAATCCGGAATCTTATGGCTCGGGTCACCACAGAAATAACACTTGTTCTGGAGAAGGGGGCATCTCTTCGGGTAATGCGCTCCTTTGCATTTCCAACAATTTGCTGTTATCTTGGAATTATCCTTCTGTCCACTAAAATTTCCCTTAAAGTTGCTAATTGGTTTAAACCTCTTAGAAGGGAAATTGGAGCTTGTTCCTGGTTGAAATTTCCTTCCAAACACATGCACTTTCTTCTCAGAAGTCCCAGCTTTCCTTTTCTTGGCCCCTTCAACAATTCTTGCTCTTTCAACCAATTCCTGAAGGTGCGAATGTCAAACTCTTCTAACCGCATCCTTAAGTCCTCATCTAACCCATTCAGGAACACTTGTCGTTTCAGCTCCTCACTATACTTATAAGAATCCGGAGCATACTGCAGGAGTCGGCTGAATTCCGTCTCATATTGTTCTATGGATTTTCCTCTCTGGGATATGTGCAAGAAATCCGCACTATACCTTACTCTTAAACTTCCAGGGAAATAATTTTCCAGAAACTCATTCCGAAACATCCCAGGTGATGGTGGCGGCAATTCCCTACTCTTGGACTCCCACCAGATGCGGGCGTTGAACCTCAACATATAAGTACCATAGCTTATTCGAAGATGATAAGGAACTTCATAGGCGGCAAAAGATCGTTCTACCTTGCGAGCCAATCTTCAGCTCATCTGGTTTCCCAAAAGCTCCGTCAAAGTAACGGTTACTTTTGATAAAATCTGGGAGTGAAGTTCTGTATGGTCGAGGTGGTGGCGGAGGCGGCAGGGGTGCTGTATGTGATTGAGCATCAGGTGCTGCTGGTCCATGTACAGATGCTTGGGGTGCTTGCTGGGGTGGTGCTTGTGCTGGTGCCGGAGGTGGCATATTCCTCTGTTGTTGTTGAACTAACACATTAAGAAGCTGTGTTAATTGACCCAGAGTGGCTTGGAGATTGCCTTGCTGGTCTGGGGCAGGAGCCACAGGGGGTACTTCTGGTTGGTTAACTTCTTCAGGCGGGTTATTTGATGCCTGCCTCATCCTTGGTCGTCCCCTTCTAGGTCGGCTGTTTTAATTGTTTACGTAAATACTAGATTATTAAGTCTTTTACATACTAAGTTACGGAAATTGCGGAAATTTTAAGAAATAAACATATAAAGGGAAATATCACACAAGAGAAATTTAAGCAACTAAATCAAGAGATGAAATTTGTTTAAACCAAAATATTTAATTAAAAAGTATAGAAGGGAATAAAATCTTATAAAGAAATCAAGGTAAAAGAAATTCAAAATACAACAAATATTAAACACTTTTTCGAAAACATAAATTAAACTACTAATCGATCCTATATCCTAAGTCGATCTGGTTACAAAATTCTTGTTGGACACATGGGATTGCTCATGTGGATCCTTCCTTCTTTCTTTGATCTTTTCTTCCTGGTGAGGGAGTTGCATTACGGTGGTTGGGTCTAGAAGTCGTTCTTAGCCATCTTAGTTACGAACAGCTTCAAGTTGCTTCGGTCCATCATTCTTTTTCCTTTGCAGGAGGGTTGATTTCTAGACGTGCTTGGCTCCCGTTGATCAAACTTCGTCTGCGCTGCATGCTCCTCATCGGATACTTCCGTCACTTCTTTCTCGATCAGGTTTCTTACACGAGATCGTCTTCGATTCGGGATATTCTCATCAGGTCATTTGAAATCTTGACTGGCTTTACGTTGGTTGGAAATATCCTTATCTCGTCCATGATCTACTGGCTCATCGTGGGCATAGATATATAATCGTCCTATGGAATTCCAAACTCGAAAATCGGGAAAACTAACATCTATTATTTCGGAAAAAGAACGTAGCTTTTTGGAGCATAGGGGTTGTAATGGTACGTAAGACATTCCATATCGTAAGAAACTTCTAAGTCTGTCTAATAGGGAAAACTCCTTACGGGGCTTCTACTTTAATCGGTAATCCACAAGGGTTTCTTCATTTCTTGAGTTCAACATTGGGCCTTAACCCTAACTTCTCCAAGGTAACTTTAAAGGACAAGGGAGGTCATAATTCTCCTTTTTGAGAATTTCTAAACTTGTCTAATTTATCTAAGTCCTTTGTAAACATATCTATCTTTTTCTATTCTAGATTTATTCCTATTACCTTTATTTCTATAAACTTGTTGCTCTGATACCAACTTAAACTGTCACGCCCGAAGGGTACCCTAAACGTGGCAGTCCGCCACATATAATATCAAGGCTTAAGAATGGCTACCTTAGTCATGCGAAAGCCTTAGTATTATATGTAAGGCGTCTAACACGGTAATAGGAGACGCTTTTGGGAAGCATAGTTTAAGCAAGTAAAGATAAACATACAAGAATCCAGAAATAAAGTATATCATATCATAAATAACCAAAGGTCTGTTACATAATTTCTTAGGGGCATACCCCCGCTAATTCCAAGGATCGAGATAAACTTCATAACATCCAAAATACTACTTAAAGATTTCAAAGGAATTCTAATCTAAGTCTTCGAGTAGATTTCCTCCAAAAGCTCCAACATAAAACGTATATGGATACGGGAAGACCTCGGGCTCAAAAATAGGTGTTCCTGAGAATACAAATAGGTGTTCCTGAGAATACAAATATCTATAGGGGTGTAAGCTTGCGGGCTTAGTGAGTAAATCCTAAAATTCATACTCGAAGTAAATTATCAATCAAGTTTATTATTCAAACATATGAAATGCATCAAACACGTGAGCATACAAGTCATATGACTTTCCGGGAATCATATGTTGAATGAATTTACGCCCTTCATTCGGGGTTGGGTATTAATGCCAATTACAGCCACAACTTTTAAAAAAACACTTTTATAGGTCTTACCGGCTCCTATACGCCATCAAAAACTTGTAGTTATTACAGGCTCCTACTAGCCATAAAAAACTTGTAGTTATTACAGGCTCCTACTAGCCATCAATTTAAGTAGTTCTTACTGGCTCCTACTCGCCACTTACATGATATACCGGTTATGTCTACCACCACTATTATACACTTGTCCCACCAATTGTATAGTAGTGAATGCAATGTGACTCAACATATGAAGTGCATGAATAATTTCTTTAATTAAAGTCTAGTTACATTTAACTTCTTTCAAGTGATCAACCAATTTCAAACATTCAAGATATTAATGCACATACAACTTTATTATAAACAAATCGAGTTTCGATATACTTAGTATCTTTCAACATTTATCATCATTTTGATTTTTCTTAATTCTATGCAACTAATTTTACAAGCACAATCAAGAGTATGAAAAATAACGGGAATAAACTCACTCGGCCATGATGACACCGTTCTTGAATTGGATGGGTCGTTCGAAATTCCACTTAATCGTAGTAATCCTCGGGATACGAACAATCCTCCTCGTGATTATCTAATCAAGAAGAATACCCAAAATGAGTATTTCATGAAATTCTATCTTGAAGATTCTAATCTTTTCTTAAAATCGTAAATATAAGGGGAAATTCCAACTTAAAATGGCCATAACTTGCTCATTTTAACTCGGAATTTCGCGTATAATATACCGTTTTCTATCTACTCGAAAGATCTACGCATTTCTAAGCTTATTTTTATAAAACTAAGTCGTTTGGGTTCCGAAAAGGTAGCGACCAGATTTCACGAATTTTGCAAACACTTGTTTTCCTTTTGTAAACAAAGCTCTTTTGAAAAGATAAATATTTCAATTATTTTGTAAACTTTTGAAAGGTATATATATATTTTAATGACTCATAATATGTATGAAGTAAATGAATTGTCTCAACTTGTAAAAAGTAAGGTTTTAAAGACTTTGAATTTGAGATTCTATAGAATATTTATTTTACTTTTGAAAGATCTTTTAGTTATGAATATTCTATTTCTAAATGAAATCTTTGTAATTATTTTAATTTCTAAAGTGTGGTTTTATTTTCTAAACTTGGATTTCAAAAGTAGCAAAATGACATTTTTATTTTGTAATGATTTCCAAAAGAATTTCTACTTCTTGATAAAAGATAAGTTCTCTTAAAACCTTGTTTATGTAAAAAAATCATTCCCATACATGTCATGGGTTTTTAAGAAATCCATTTTCCATATTATTTCTTTTTTAGAAAGAATCTTTAATTCAAGAAAACACTTTCTCATTTATTTTTTTGTTGAGACCAAAAACATTATGTTCATGCATGAATATGAATCATAACTATAGAAATACAAAGGAACATAATAACTTGAAAGCTTAAATAATAAGGTAAATCAAGTATTGGGACCTTAGCTTCATCAAGGTACCCCGAGACTAAGAAAAGACTAGTCCCGAAAAGAAAAGAATTGTTTTGACTTGATGAGGACAAGTCTAAGACTAGAATGATTAGTCTTAAAATCAACTTGAAATAAATCGCAATAAAGTAAATAAATTGCATGAAAGATAAATAAATTGCAAGGTAATGAGCTTATATGCTCTAAATAGTATATATAGTTATATAGATATATTAGATAGTAGTAACAAAAAGGAAATATAAAGAACATAAAGGAACATAAAGAGATTGATATTATGAACAAAAACAAAGTATGAATCTAATGTTGCTTTCTTAACCTTCATGGTTTTAGAAAACACACACTAAGCTCATACTAAGTAAATGAACATGAAGAAATCTTGAGAAATTTCTTACCTAAAGAAACTAAACTAAGAGACTTCTTGAAGAACTCTTGAAAGAATTTAGGAGAGATTTTAGTATAGTAACTTATAGAGAAGTGAAGTGTGAAAGAAGTGAAGGTATGAAGGGGTATTTATAGGAAAATGGGAGATAAATTGTGTTAATTAAATAATTGGAAATTAAAACAAATTGGGCATGGGGAGAGAGAGAGCCGGCACCATTTGTGTGTGGGGAAGAGAAAAATTAATTTTTTTTTCTTTTGATTAATTAAAAGTAAGAAATGAAAGATGTGAAGTTGTATTGGAAATGAAAAAGTGTAAGAAATAGGTGTATAGGTTGTAAGAGTAGGTTGTAAGAAAAAGTAGAGATAGATGAATAGTGTAGAATAGTAGAAAATAGTGTAATGTAAAAGTAGACATGACAATTTAATACCGGTAGTAAGAAAATAAGCATATAAAAGCGATATCTGATATTTTTAGTTATCGAAAAATTACGAAATTGATATTTTTGGAAATCTTATATTTTTACGAGTCTAACGGTGTATTCGGAATATTTTTAGTATTCCGGGCCTCCGGACACGTTTTTTGAGAACTGTGTCCGTTCGGGTTCGAAGGACATCCGAAATTCGCGAAACTGAAACTTTTATAAAACCTATGGTTATTACGAACTATTCGAGCTAATCCTTCCAACTTCGTTTTCTAGGGCTTGAGAAAACGGCAATGCCGGAGTTAAACGGTTACGGTAAACTAGGGTTTTATTTGACTTAAGAATCCGTTTGACTTCCGATTAGGGTTTAGGTCTTTAATTTGGATCCAAAAATTTCGGGGATTTACAACTAGGTAATTGTCTTAAACTTTCTTCATGTTCATGTGACTTAGTATGAACTTAATGTGTGTTTTCTAAAAATCCATAAGAGGTTAAGAAAGCAATAATAGGTTTATACTTTGTTCTTGTTCATACATCCATTCTTATGATTTTAGAATATTAATAGATTGTTTATTATATTCATGTAACTTAGGATGAACATAATGTGTGTTTTCTAAAAGCCCATAGAAGTTAAGAAAGTAACATTATGTTCATGTTTTATTCTTGTTCATACATTATATTTTTATTATATTGCTTTTATTATTATTTTTTTTCTTTGTTTTTCTTTTTTTTTTTGGACTAGTATATTCTTAGTCCTGGGTTGTATTGATGAAGTTAAGGCTCCCAATACTTGACGTTATTATTATGCTCATATTGATTCTTATATGTATCTTATCTTATTATGTGATATTATTCTATTTCTCATGGCTACATATTCATAATCATGCATGAACATGGTGATATTGTCTCAAAAAAATAAAAGGTGTTTTCTTAAATAAATAAAAAAAGGAACTCTTATTAAAAATAAATTTTAGCCACTTAAGAAATGATTTTTCCATAAAAACTTAAAATTTTTTCTCAACAAATCTTTCCTAAAATTTAAATAAGTTCATCACAAATTTTAGCAATAATAGTATATGGGATTTCATCAAAGAATAAATAAAGTAAATTTATCACACATACTCTTTTTAAAACAATAAAAATAAAAAGGTGTCTTTATAACTCAATATTTCTAATTCCTTGGTTGACAAAGGTTTTCTCAAGCTTATTTGTAAATTTCTTACCAACCACTCCAAAATGCTAAGGTTTTAACAAGTTTTACAAAATCATCAAAGAATAACCTTCTAGAAATAAATCTTACTTAGGAGATTAAATTACTAAATAACTTAGAAGATCATTATTATTTATTTAAAGGGGAACTAACTTTAGAAAAATTAAGAACACATAAACATTACTACTTTAAGGAATTTTTGTCACTACCAAGAAATACTTAAGAAAACTACTTTTTTCAACAACTAGAAATGAAGTTATAGGAATAATAAAAAAGCTAAATTAATTTTTAGAAAATTAAATTGTTCTCCAAGGTTAAGAAATGAAGTTAAAAGAAGGAAACACTCACTTATAATAGTTGAAGAAATTTTTCCAACGAACTTAATAAAATTTTCAAGTCTTTACTTTTCCAACCTTTAGGACACATTGTTTTACAAAAATCATTGTTGAGATAACCTCACTAAATTCATGCATATAATATGAGTCTATATATATATATATATTTCAAATGATTTTTCAACTATATAAATGTCTATATTTTTGTGCAATAATTTTTGGATGAAGAAAAGTTTGAAAACTTATGTTTTGAAAGTTAGGATTTTTGTGGTGAATCTGTACCTCACTATTTTAAGACCTAAACGACTTTTTACGATAAAAATAACCTTAAAAATGGATAGATATTTTCGAGTAGGTAGAGCATGGTATATAATATGCGAAATTTCAAGTTAAAATGAGCAAATTATGGCCATTTTAAGTTGGAATTTCTACCTATATGAATTTTACCACAACTAGAAGATAGAATTAGAAAATTTGATTAGAAATTCCATGGAATACTTATTTTGGGTATTTCCTTTGTTTAGGAAACGAGGAAGACAACGTGTACTACCCCAAAGACTATTTTGATTAAGGAAGTATTTTTTATGCCATGGCCGAATGAGTCAACTTCCCTTGTTTTTCATGCTTATGATTGTGCTTGTAGCATAGTAGCACTAGACATAGGTAAAAGATAAAATGGAAAGTGCATATGACTTATAATGTTAGTGAAAGAACCTTAAGTATATCAAGCCTTGAATTGCCTATAATGAACGGTATATTCTACTAGTATGTTGAAGTGTTTGAAATTGGTTGATTCCTTGTAAAAAATTGAAATTAAATGGCTAGACTTTAAAAAAAAATTGATGCATGTACTTCACAAGTTGAGTCACATTGCATTTGCTATTATAAAATTGGTGGGACAAGTGTATGATAGTGGTAGTTGGCATAACCACTAATATCTGCATGTGACGAGTAGGAGCCGGTAAGAACTACACAAATTTATTGCTAGTAGGAGCTTGTAAGATCTACAAGTTTTTGGGGGCAAATAGTAGTTGGTAAGAACTATGAAAATGGTTTTGTCAAAATTGTTTGCTGTAATTGGCCAAAATACCTAACCCCAAATGAAGGGCGTAAATTCATTTAACATATGGTTCCTAGAAAACCATATATCTTCTATGCTCACATGTTTGTTGCATTTCACTTGCTTGTATAAACAAACTTTGTTGATATCTGTAAACCCCTAAATTTTTGGAATCGGTTTAGCACAAAACCCTAACCGGAAGTCAAACGAAACCCTAAAGGTCAAAAAAACCCTAGTTTACCGTATCAATCTAAGTCCGGCATTGCCGTTTTCTTTGGCCCGGAAAAACGAAGTTGGGTTAATTAGCTCGAATAGACCGTAATAACAATAGGTTTTATAAAAGTTTCAGTTTCGTGAATTTCGGATGTCCTTCGAACCCGATCGGACGCAGTTCTCGAAAAACGTGTCCGGAAGTCCGGACTAGTAAAAATATTCCGAATATACCGTTAGACTCGTAAAAATATAAGTTTTCCAAAAATATCAATTTCATAATTTTTCGGTAAGTAAAAATAACAGATATAGCTATTATACGCGTATTTTCTTACTACCGGTACTTTAATTGTCATATCTACTTTACATTATACTATTCATTACTATTCTACACTATTCTTTTATCTCTACTTTTTCTTACACTACTCTTACACTCTACATAACCTATAATCTTAACTTTTTACCTTTCCCATAACTTTATATCACATCTACCTTACTTATTACATCTTTTATTTAACAAAATACAAAAATTAAATCACTCCCTCTCTCCTCTCAAAATGTGGCCGGCACCTCTCTCTCTGTCTTCCCTCTCCATTTGTTTTAATTTTGCATTTATTTTATTCATCCAAAAACCACTCCCCATTTTCCTATAAATACCCCCTCCTCTTTCACTTCTTTCACACCACTTCTACACTAAAATTACTCTCTCAAAATCCTCTAGAATTTCTCTCCAAGAAGTTCTTCAAGAAGTTCTCTTTAGGCTCATCTCCTTTAGGTAAAAGTTCTTCAAGAAGTCTCCATGTTCATTTACTTAGTATGAGCTTAGTGTATGTTTTCTAAAACCATGAAGGTTAAGAAAGCAACATTAGATTCATACTTTGTTTTTGTTCATAATATCAATTTCTTTATGTTCCTTTATGTTCCTTATATTTCCTTTATGTTCTTTATATTTCTTTTATGTTCATAACTATCTACTATATCTAAATAACTATATACATATTCTTTAGAGCATATAAGCTCATAATCTTGCAATTTATTTATCTTTCATGCAATTTATTTACTTCCATGAAATTTATTTATTTCAAGTTGTTTATAAGACTAGTCTCTAGTCTTAGACTTGTCCTAATCAAGTCAAAACAAGTTTTCTTCTTTCATTTTTATTTCTTTATGGGACTAGTTTATTTCTTAGTCCCGGGAGCCTTGAAAAAGCTAAGACTCCAATACTTGATTTTATTATTTATGCTTTATGTTACTTTGTTTATTATTATTCTCATAATCATGTTCATTTAAGATTGTTGTCCAAAAGTTTTTATTTTTTTTAAAGACAATGAAATAAAAGAAGACTTTTTGTCACTTAGGAATAAGTTTATGTGAAACATAAAAATATAAGACAACAAAATAAACTCATTCATTTTCAAGTTACAAAAAGAATTCGCTATAAATTTAGAAACTATTTTTACTTAAAAGCTAGTAAATCTTTAGAAAATATTTTGTTAACAAAAATGGTTCTTTTCATAAAAAAAAAAAAAAATAATAATAAAGATGGATGACTAAGGAAATTTTTAAGTAAAGACCTTGCAAATAGGCAAAGAAAACTTATGGTTTGAAAAGAATAAAATTTTCACTTTCAAGATACAAGAAAAAGTTAATAAGATTATAGAAATTAGTTTTTCTACAAAAAGTCCTTAATTGTTCCACTTTGTTTTTACAAGGAAACCAAATTTTCATGCATGAGTAATTGTTTTTGGAAATGGAGACATGAGGAAAAGAATGAAAAATGTCAAGTAAGGATTTTTGCAAAACAAATGGACAAAAAGAATTGCACAAGAAAAATAAAGAATATCAATTTTATATCATAAATGTAACTTAGAAAGTAGAAAATTTTATTTTCAAAAGTCACTTAGAAAAAGATAAATAAAACCAACATAAAACATTTTTAGAAAACAAAATAAACAAGGTATTCATTTCAAAGAAATTCACAAAAACAATTTCGAAAAGTTTCAAACCGACATGGTTTTACTTAAGAAAAATAATTTGGACAACAAGACATTTGAGCATGCTTAAGTATGAGTTACATAGTCATAAAAAGAGAATTTTCCAACTATATAGATAACTAAGTATTTATCAAACAAATTTTGATTTCTTGAACCAAAGTTGTTTTACTTGAAAATCCGTGGTAAATTTTGTCACCAGTTTTTCGGAGCCTATGTGGCTTTGTTTGTAGAAAATGATTTTAGAAATGGGTAGATCTTTTTGAGTAGATAGAAATCGGTATATTATATGCACGATTCCGAGTTAAAATGACCAAGTTATGGCCATTTTAAGTTGGAACACTCTTCCATACGAACTTTAACGTTCTTTGACATTGTTTTGTCAAAATTCAAGAAGATCTTCAAGAAAAACTCATTATGGGTATTTTCTTTGGTTAGGTGACCCCGAGGAAGGATTTCTTCACCCCGAGAACTATTACGATTTAGTGGAGTGTGTGAACGACTCATCCGCTTAGAGGAGTAGACGATAATGGCATCGTGAGTTTATTTCCATTAAATGCTACACTTGTTGTGCTTGTAAATTAGTTGCACTAGAGTTAAGAAAAGATAAACCGATATGTATGTAAAATAATTCCTTGAAAGGATTCTAAGAATATCGAAGCCCGAATTGTTCTAAGTGATTGTTTTAGTTTAATATTGATTTGTGTGAAATTCCTTGATCACCATAAAGTTGAAAATAATTATGTTATGACTTTATAAATTAACGAACTCATGCATACCACGAAGTGAGTCACATTACATGGTAGGGATATTATCCTTGGGTGAGAAGGATAGTAGGCTCATGTCGAAAGCAACACTTGGCGGAAAATCCGAAAGCGATTGCTTGGCGGCTTAATGGAATATGCTTGGCGGTTGATCCGAAAGCAAGGTCAAATCAAGTAGGTTCGGAATACTTGGCGATGAGTGCTCGCAAGTATAAAAGTTTTTATTGAATGCTTGGCGATGTGTGCTCGCAAGCTTAAATTTTCTATCATCAAATCTACTTGTTTTGAGTATCACCAAACCCCGAATGGAGGGCGTAAATCCATTCAACATATAGTTCCCGGAAAGCTATATGATTGTTTGCCCACGTGTTTGATGCATTACATATGTGTGATTAACCAACTTGTTTGAATCTTGTTACAAGAAGTTATTTATGGAAATAGTTCTCACTAAGCCTATTAGCTTATACCCCGATAGCTACCTTTTGCAGTTCCCGTACTTATGGCTAAGGCCACGTGGACCATGTGGGTAGGTAATCCCTTTTGAATATTAGAACTCTGGATAAAGTACATCATAGTATTAGCATGCAAATATTTATATAATAGCTTAGTAATTTAAGAAATTGTTCCTAAGTATGCACAGTTTATGCCATGGACAAATAATTATTGTGATTCTTCTTTTCTTAATATGTTTTTATATCTCCTTAAGCTTCATTATTCCATATATGGTCCTCTAAAATTGTGAAAGTAAGCCTTACACTTAATATAAAAGCTTTTGGAAATGACTAAGGTTGTCATACTTAAGCTTTAATATTGAGTGTGGTGGACTGCCACGTTTAAGGTAGCCGTTGGGGCGTGACAATATCTTTGTTTCAAATATGTAAATCGAAAATGCTCTCACTAAGCTCATAAAGCTTACACCCTTATAGATTTTTGTATACACAAGACCATTTGTTCCTTTACCCAAGGTCTTCGCATATCCGAGTAAGTCTTCTTTTTAGGAGCTTTTGGGGGAAATCTACTCGAAGGTTTAGAATAGACTTCCTTTAAATCTTCTGAGGAAAGTATTTAAGATTCCTTATAAAGACTAGTAACTTTTATATGATCCTTGGAGATTAGCAGGGGAATGCCCCTATGACTTTGCAGTTGGAGCAGTACTTGGTCAGAGACGAGGTAAGATCTTTCATGTTATATACTATGCAAGTAGAACACTAAATGAGGCCCTGAGAAATTATGCCACTACTGAGAAAGAGATTTTAGCTGTTATCTTTGCATATAATAAATTTAGGCCTTATCTGATAGGTTCTAAAGTTGTAGTATACACTGACCATGCAGCTCTCAAGTATTTGTTTGCTAAAGCTGATGCAAAACCTGGGTTGATTAGATGGGTTTTACTACTGCAAGAATTTGATCTTGAAATTAAAGATAAAAAGGGAACTAAGAATGTTATTGCTGACCATTTGTCTAGACTTGAATCTGATAGTCTAGACATTCCCATCAATGAGAAGTTCCCTGATGAACAATTGCATGCAGTAGAGATTCTTGATTTACCATGGTATGCTGATATTGTGAATTATTTGGTTAGTAAGATTATCCCATATGGTTTGTCATATCCTCAAAAGAAAAAGTTTTTGCATGATGTAAAATACTATTTTTGGGATGAACCATATCTGTTCAAAAAATGTGCTGACCAAATAATTAGAAGATGTGTGCCTGAATCTGATCAGCTTAGCATTTTAGAACACTATCATTCAAAAGAAGCAGGAGGACATTTTGGTGTTCAAAGGACCGCAGCAAAAGTATTATCACCTGGATTTTTTTGGCCTAACTTGTTTCGTGACTGTAGGAATTTCATAATGTCATGTGCTCAATGTCAAAGGACAGGTAACATTTCTAAACGACATGAATTACCACAAAACAATATTCTGGTAATTGAGCTTTTCGATGTTTGGGGGATTGACTTTATGGGTCCTTTTCCCTCATCTTTTTCAAATAAATACATACTTGTGGCAGTTGATTATGTTTCAAAATGGGTGGAAGCTGTTGCTTTACAAACAAATGATGCCCGAGTAGTTTTGAAATTTTTGAAAAGAAATATTTTTACCAGATTTGGTGTGCCCAGAGCTATAATTAGTGATTGGGGGTCTCATTTTTGTAACAAGCAATTTGAAAAACTTTTGGCAAAATACGGTGTTACACATAAAGTGACTACTCCCTATCATCCACAAACAAGTGGGCAAGTTGAAGTTTCTAATAGGGAGATAAAAAGAATTTTGGAAAAAACAGTTAATGCATCAAGAAAAGATTGGTCTTCAAAATTAGATGATGCATTATGGGCTTACAGGACTGCTTTTAAAACCCCTATTGGAATGTCCCCATACATGCTTGTTTTTGGTAAATCATGTCATCTTCCTGTAGAACTTGAGCACAAGGCATTTTGAGCCATAAAATTTCTTAATTTTGATGAAAAAGCTGCAGGTAAAAACAGATTGCTCCAATTAAATCAGCTGGAAGAATGGAGAAAAGAGGCATTTGAAAGCGCTCGTATCTATAAGGAACGAGCAAAGAAATGGCATGATAGGAACATCATCAAACGAGAATTTTTTCCTAGACAAAAAGCTTTACTTTGCAATTCTCGTTTGAAGTTGTTTCCTGGAAAATTACGGTCAAGATGGTCGGGACCGTTTGAGATTGCAAGAGTTTTTCCATATGGAACAATTGAATTAAAGACTGAGGATGATCGGACTTTTAAAGTGAATGGGCAACTGCTCAAACATTATTTTGAGGGAGAAAATCTTGACAGTACTACTACTGTCATGAATCTCAAAGAACCATGATCAGGTCAGGAAAGTCGGGCTAAGCGACTCTAAACTAAGCGCTTCTTGTGAGGCAACCCATGTCTAATTTTAGAGTAATTTTTATTTGTTTTGTTTTTACTAACTTAGCTATTAGTGTGGCAGGATAATTTCTTTGAAAAAAAAAAAGAAATTTTGAAAAGACTAAAGGCCGGCTCAGAGCTGCCAGCCTTAAGCAAGCTTTGAAAAACAGGACAAAGCCGGCTCAAAGCCGCCGGCTTATTGCCGGCGTAAAGGAGTAGGTGAACACCGCAAAAGAGGCCGGCAATGGAGAGTTGAAAGCCGCCGGTTTAGTTACCAGCGTACGAAACACAAGATTTAGGCTGGCTTGGGAAAGGTCTAGGCCGCCGGCTTATATGCCGGCGTTGGAGTACAAGATTTACGCTGGCAAGGGAAGGTGAAGGCCGCCGGCTTAATGCCGGCGTATATTGCAGATTTCTTGGTTTCTGAAAATTCCCGATCAAGGCCGGCATCTAGGATTTAAAGCCGCCAGCTTTATGCCGGCATATCCATTTAGGCCGGCAGCGTAAATCGATAAGCGGCCAGCTTTGAGCTCTCGGTATGTAATTTTTCCACTTACACTGGCCGAAAGCCGCCGGCTTACATTGTAGAAATGCCGGCGTACATTATGCAGAAGCTTAAAACAGGTACGAATCTCTCTCTCTCTTTCATTCTCTCATCCTCATTCTCCCTCAATCACTCTCAAATCAACAAGTTCCATCCTAGTTCATCATTCCATTGTGATTAATCCACCTGATCAAGTAAGTGTATATCACCTTTGTTCTTAGTTTTCAATCGAATCCATTATATTACATGAATGTTTGTTCAATCGGTTGATAAATGGGTTTTTGCTAAAAAAGTGATTTTAGCTTCAGATTTGATTATTTTGATGATGTGTGGATTAAGTTGCAATCCGTTCTATACATGTTTATATTGCTTAATCAATTTGTTGATCCTTTTGTTATATTGATCCATAATTGCTGCATCAATCTGTTAAAGAAAATTAGGGTTCTTTAGTTGTATAGAGCATTTCAATTTCGAATTGGGGCTTTGTGAAATTCTTTGAACAGCTGCTGAATTAGATTGTTTTAATGTTAGATTAGTAGCTCCAATACTTGCATTGTGTTAAAATTTGTTAGAATTGAACTTGGAATTGGAATTGTGCTCAATTTTCATGAAAACTTTGTCTGAAAATGTTTTTGAACTTTGAAAGATAAATTTTTGAAAAACATTTTAGTTTGAAGATTTGAAAATTCCAACGTTCAATTCTGAGCTGGCAAGCCTAAGCTGCCAGCTTTGATTATTTTGCAAGTGTAAATGCCCCATACAAGTTCATGATCAATAGCTCCACTAATTATATGCCTATTATTTCTAAAATTGTTCTAGCTCATATTTTAGGCATAAATTAGAAATTGATTAAAATTGTGCATTCCTTAATACTAATTGAATTCAAATTATTTGCAGGAATGGCCCCAAAACAAAAAAGACCAAGAACGGGTGATGCTTCTACATCGGGTTCAGAGACCCGAAATCTGCTGTCCAGTCAGCAGTATGCCAAGGACATAAAGAAAAGGCTGGTCAAGAATGACTTTATAAATATCCAGTATTTAGACTGGTGCCTGCTGGATGAGTTTAATATGGTAGACAGAATTCGAGAGATTATTCAAGATCCTGCGTGGCTGAGACTGTTTGACCTTCGAGAGCCTGCTTACAAGAATCTGACGATAGAGTTCTTGTCTACGGTAAAAAATATCCCAGACCGTGAGGAGTTCACCTTCCAGTTCCAGGCCTATGGACAGATACGGGAAGTAAAATTGAAGCAGATAGGCCACATTATGGTACTGTATGATAGTGAAGAAGAGAACAGGACTTTGCCAAACAGTTGGCCAGAGGACATGACACAGGAGGCTTATTGGGCCCACCTAGTTGGTCCTGGATCAAACGAGCATTTTGTCCCATCAAAGTCACTGGCCACGTCATTCCGTGCTGTTGAGCACAAGCTCCTCCATCACATTGTTGCACACACCCTGAGCTGCAAGAAGACGAGTCACAGCAAGGTGACTACATTTGATATGTTTTACCTGTTTAGCCTTATTAGAGGTTACAGGATTGATCTCGGGGTGGAGGTAGCAAATTTTATATACCGGCAGGCTGAGGACACGAGGACCCGAGGTCTGGGTTGTGGAGGCTACATCACTCGGTTATTGAAGGGGATGAATATTTTTGAGCCTCCACAGGATGACGAGGTGTATGAGTGCAAGAGGATCACATCTGCACCATTTAGAGGCTGGGGATTGCTGAAAAACCCCAGGCCAGCACAGCCACCGGTATTGGAGGAGGTTGAGTTCCAGGATATTTTTCCTGGAGACGTCCCATTTGAGATGCCATCACATCTGCTCCACCTCCTCCTACAGGCTTCATCAGCATACGGTATGGACCAGCTTAGGCTGGATGTTGAAGAGCTGAAGCGCCAGAGTCAGGAGCTCAGAGATAGTCAAGAAAGGGAGAGAAAGAAGAACAAGAAATTCAGAAAGACTATCTTTGATGCACTGAAGACGGCCATCTGCTGCATTAGCCCAGAGACGGGGGCTGGCATGACCTATCAGACTTCATCTGAGTCTCATCACTCAGATAGGCTCAGTTCAGAGCATACTCAGACAGCCAGCCCAGGAGCCACTGCGAGACACACACCTGAGGGCAGCAGCAGACAGAGCCCGGGGCCAGAGAGCTAGAGACCCTGCTAGCTCTTATTTGATCTTATTTGATGTCTATATTATTGGCCTGTATATTTATTGAGTACCCAAGTTCCTGTGGGTGAACTCATTTATTATTTTTCTGCTTTTATTTTGTTTTTGTTTTTGTTTTTCTTTGTAGTGATTACAGGAATCGAGCAAAGCAAATCTCTTGCAATGCCAAATTTTGATGACTATGAATCGACTGACTTCAGGGAAGTATCCAATTCATTTCTTATTCTTTCCTCTGTTTTATTTGTTGAAAAACAGTGAGGACACTGTTTGATTGAAGTGTGGGGGAAGGGATAGAATTACATGAAGTGTTGAAATGATGAATATGATCTGTTTGCTGTTGTTTATATTGAAAAATCTCACCTTGTATTTTTGGTTTGAAAGCAAATCATGAGGAAATTCTGCCAAAATTTTTTCAAAAATCTCTTGAAATTGGAGATAGTACAAAGCAAAGAATGAAAATCAATGAAATTGACTTGTGAAAGTATCTTACTCACCTGCTATTGTGATTGGTTTACTAAGTTAAAATTAAGTTGTAAAATCCTTAAGGAACAAGTTTACTTTATTTTTAACTTTGGAATTGGAAATTTAAGAGCTGGTCGAGTCCTTTTGTTGAAAAATAAACAGGTCTACTTCTTGGAAATTTTAATTTGTATATATTCTTTGAATTTTAACACTTGGTGAAAGAGGTAGAAGAAACTTTTAAACTTAGTGATCCTTCATAAAAATAAGTCTTTGATATTGTATTGCATTCAAAAAGAAAGAAACAAGCATAGCCACTACTCCTCTGACTTGAAATATTGAGTTATGAGTATCTGAACTTGAATGTTAAAGTGAGGAAGAGTTCTTAGGGGTATTTTGAAACCTGGTCACTTAGGTGATGAGCCTGGGATGTGCCGACTCAATGAACTCACTATAACGAGAAGGGAAGAATGGCAAAAGTTCAATTCATGAGCTTTGAAAAACAAAAAGATGGAGGCAAAAACCTCCCAAAAAGAAAATAAATGCAAAAGAAAAATGAATGCAAAATATGCAAAGGAAGGAGACTTATAATAAAGAAGGAGAAATTCTAAGGAAAAAGTAGATACCACATGCTTTCATTTTGTGTTACTTAGAATATATATAAGCTAGAAATCCAATGAAGTTTAAATGAGTATTTTTCCTTAGTGGATTGAGTATTTGCTTTTGAATAGAAAGTTCTTTGTTAAAAGTTGAGATTAAAACTTGTTTTGTTTGGATTAACTCCTAAATTTTGATTATAGTACTCTAATTGCAAGGAATTGGTATGGTTAGAGCTGTAGATACAAGAGAAACAAGTTAAAGAAGTTGAGATTTAAATTGGAAAATTGTACTATCTATAAAGAGATTTCATTTTATTCTTCATTTTGCTTGAGGACAAGCAAAAGTTCAAGTGTGGGGGAATTGATAAGATCATATTTTATACAAATCTTGATAATCAAAAGAGCTAGAATGGATATTTGTTTTGATTAAATTTTATGTTTCAGGACTAATTTGGATAAAGAAATCAAAACAAGAGAATTTGAATTGAAAAGAGGAAAAATTGAAGTCAAGGCCGGCAATTCATCATTGAAAGCCGCCGGCTTTTAGACGGCGTAAAATCCAAGGCCGTTGCAGCACAGCCAGCTTTGCCCAGCACAAGTTAAACAACATTCAAAGCCGCCTCAAAGCTGCCGGCGTAGAAGATGAAGAAGCCAGCGTACTAAGGCCGGCAGCCCAGAATGAAACATCACCAGCTTTGAAGGAGTTACATTAAAGCCGGCATAAGCCGCCGGCCTTGAGGCAGCGTACATCATAAATTTGAAGCGACATGAAGATATCCAACACTTGAAGGAAATTGAAGAGACACATCTGTTGGAATGCCTACGCCGGTGTTAAAGCCGCCGGCTTTGGGACGGCGTTCGTTATAAATCAGCCCAATGCTTCATTTCTGACTATATACGGCTAGATCTACATCTAAGCGCCGGCGTAGAAGCGGCCTACATTGTAACTGATATTGAAGGCTGCCAGTGCACTGCCTGCGCAAAGGACAATTTGAAGATACGCCGCCTGTAAGCCGCCGGCGTAGGATCCATAACGGCCGGCGTACATTGTGAAACAGCAAAGTTCATTCAATGTTTTGCACGAAATTTTTCCTATAAATAGGGGGTCTTCTCCTCACTTTTAGAATCATCCAAGTATCCAATTCTCCAATCATCCATTCCACATTACAAGTAGCTCTAGAATATTTAGAATAGGCATTTCATAAGAGATTTTTGAAGAGATATTTGAAGTTATACAAGATTTGCAAGTGAAGCTTTAGTATTTTGAATTGGTGATTTCTAATCTTATTCTTTTTATGCAATTCATATACTTGAATATTCTGATCATAATGAAATCATTTGCAATTTCTTATTTGATTGTTGAATCATCATCCATGAGTAGCTAAATCCTTTTTGTGGGAAGTTGATGAAGCTTTAAACATGCTAAAATGATTTTTGAATCCATGTTATAAGATATTTAGAATCTTGAAATATTCATATTGAATTCTGATTATTCATCATGTTTTGGTGTATAAGAATTCTAATAACTCGGAAGGGAAATTAGTTCATATGAATTCATAAATTGAGATTAAATTGCAATTGCGGAAGCGGCGTAGTTTAATCTAGTTTAGAAATTGTCCATGAATATTAATGCAATGTTTTATGTTGATTTCTCACTAAGGAATTAGGAGATTTTAATATAAAGTATTAGTCAATTATAGAATCGAGAGATTTATAATTGTAATTTTGATTCCACTAATGATTTATTTAACGGAAGTTATTGAATTGTTTTGTGGTTTAAAAGGTTTTCAAACTTTGTTTTTTAAATCCTGATAATTTCTTATGAATGTTCATGAATCTAATTATCATTATAAACATGAGTTCAAGTTGATTGACAATAGTTTAAAGTGGATTCTGCTTCTTCCCACACTTTTCACCATATCCCTCTCTTTAAAAAGCTCATTGCATTCATATAGATAATTAGTTAGATAAGATAGTTTAACTTAATCATCTTTAAAAGATCAATTGCCTAAATATTAGTATTAGTTGATAATTGTCTAGTAGTTAGTAAATCCTCGTAGGATCGACACTTTATTCATGCTATATTACAATAGAAGACCTAGTACGCTTGCTAGAAATATGTTTTAAAATTCAATACTAAATACAATATATCAATGAGTCGACCCCAACACAACCACAAGATGAAGATAGGGGTGAAGATGAGGGATTGGATGGAAACATGGAAGGAAAGGAAGAAGAGAGTAGGATCTGGAAGAGAATGAAGAAGGAGGTCAAGAAGTGGAACCTATGGTGCCACAAACAAATCACCCTTGGGAAGGCTCCATCACCAACCCCTATGGAGTTAACCATAATACCGAATGGCATGCCAACCCAACTTCGGATATGAGTGCTCCAAATAGAAGTTGATCTTATACCTCCATGCTAAGAAAGCAAATCGATGATGCGATGATGATGGAATCTGATGAAGGACATGCACCACAAAGAGCCCATGAGCAAGGAGAACCTAGCACATCAAAGGTTCAACCCTCTAATAAGGGAAAGAGAATGATGGTACAGAGTTACTTAAGGCAATTCGTAACAAAGAGGCCTAAGATGACTCCTAGCCCCGATCACCACGACATGACCCCCTCCCCATGAAAGTTGATTGAAGAAAGATGAAGGAAGAATGAAGGAATGAAGTATCTACCTGAGCACATAGCAAAAGTTCAAATCAAATTTTGTATCAAGATTGACCTAGGTTATAGGATCGATTAGAAAATTAGCTTATGTTTTTGCAAAGGTGTTTAGTGTTGTTATGTTTTGTGTTTTTGTTGTAAACTTTGTTATTGATTTCGTCTATGTATGAGTTTTATATCGTTGGATGTTTTTAATTTAATGAAGTATTTCTGATTTGAAAATTTTCAATTTCATAACTTGATCATTTAAATATTCAATGCATAAAAAGGAGACATAATAATTAAAACTCATGTAATGAAAATTTTAAAATAGCTGACCTAGACCAGGATGTGCAAGGGAAAGACATGCATCAAATGATCCACCAAATGAAGCGAATCAACAAGAAGCACCTTCGATGGTTTTGCCTCCAAACCCATAACTCAATTTACAAGCCACATTCGGTCAACTAACACAACTTATGAATGTGTTAGTATAACAACAAAATGTGAATATGCCAGCACGGGCATCAACACAAGCACCACCTCAACAAGCACCCCATCTATGCAAGGACCCACACCTCGTGATGCCTAGTCGTATATGGTGCCTTTGCTACCACTGTGACCATCTTGACCTTACCGGACTTCACTTCTAGATTTCATCAAAAGCAACTGCTACTTTGATAAAGCCTTTGGAAAACCAGATGAAGCCGAAGATTGGCTTACGTAAACAGAGCGATTTTTTGCTGCTTATGAAGTACCCCCATCACCTTCGTCTTAGATATGGCACTTATATGCTAAGATTTAATGCCAAGATCTGGTGGGAATAAAAAATACGAGAGTTGCAACCCATCACTTAGGACATGTTCTGGAATGAGTTTTTGGAGAACTACTTTCCAGGAAGCTTGAGACTGAGGTATAGTGCTGACTTCTTGCACATATCTCAAAAAGGATGGATTATAGAACAATACGAGATGGAATTTAGTAGACTTCTACAGTATGCACCCGATTCCTACAAGAACAGTAAGGAATTGAAGTGGCAAGTGTTTCTTAAAGGAATTAATCTGGATTTGAGAATGATGTTGGAGAGTTTGACATTCGCAACTTTAGGGAATTGGTGGAACGAGCAAGGATTGTTGAGGGAGCTAAAAAAAGAAAGGCTGGAGCTTTCGAGTAGAAAGTATTTGTTTACAGCAAGAAATTTCAAGCTAGGATAAGCTCCAATTTCTCTTCTAAAAGGTTCAAACTCGTCAACCACTTCAAAGGGAATGTCAGTGGAAGAAAGGATGCCTCAAAGGCAACAGTGACTTGTTTCAAGTGTAAGGAAGCACATTATCCGAAAAGATGCCCCCTGCTACAAAACAAGTGCTATTTCTGTGGCGATCCAAGTCATAAGATCCCTAATTGCCCAAAGAAGGCCTCCACAACTTGCTTCATTCATAAGCAAACAGGGCATTTTGCTAATGGATGTCCTCAAAGGAAATCCACAACGATTCGACCTGGATTGTTAGGAGGATCTGCTCTGATAAAAAGTGGAAATGGAAGTGGAAGCTGCCCGACTTCATCCATGCATGGGTTGATATAACCTTGAGGGAAAGTAGCTCTATGAAGAAGCCGAGGAGGATGAAGTGGAATTAGCTGCCCTTGACAATGAAGAAGATTATGACTGTGGTCTAGTTACAGGTTAGCCTAAATCCTTAAATATCTGCTTATTTTATATCTATTAAGTATAAAATGGTAGATATAGAGTTTATTCGATAACGATAGATGTATAAGAAACACTATAAAAACGATGCATCTTGAACGCAGAAACCATAAAAGTAGGAGACCAAACAGTTTATACCCTCTTCGATACCGGCGTGACACATTCATTCATCGCCGCTAGTCTAGCCATGAAGACGGGATTACCCATAACCTCAACCATGACTAGCTTTCTTATAAAGGCCCCCATAAGTAGTGTGGTGACTACAAGAGAAGTGTTAAAGAATTTTCCTGTGAAGATACAAGGACACGAAGCTACCACCAACCTTATAATTATGGAAATCAGTAAGTATGAAGTAATTCTCGGGATGAGTTGGTTATCTTTGGTAAGAGCTACCATGAATTGTAGAAACAAAAGAGTGGAGTTCATAGGACCAGATGGAAAGAAAGTTACATTATTAGGAGAATCCGCGACTTCTAGAAATTTGGAGTTAAGCTCATCTGATTTGATCAAAGAAGTTGAGGAAGGAGTCGAAAGTTATGTAGGAAATACAGAAGAGGAAAAGGAATAACCTAACATTGATGACATCCCCATCATTAATGAGTTTTCAGATGTTTTTTCCAGAAGAGTTGCCTAGGTTACCTTAGAAACGAGAAATCGATTTTGAGATTAAATTGATGCCAAGTGTGGAACCTATATCGAATAGCACATGTTGAGCTCAAGGAACTTAAGAAGCAATGACAAGAGTTGCTTGACCAAGGATTCATCAGACCAAGCGTCTCGGCTTAGGGAGCTTCGATGTTGTTTGTGAAGAAGAAAGATGGGTCTATGAGGATATATACCAACTATTGGGAACTCAACAAGGTTACCATAAAGAACAAGTATCAATTGCTACAGATTGATGATCTCTTTGACTAGTTACAAGAAGCAAGTGTATTCTCGTGCATTGATTTACGATTGAGATACCATCAACTATGGATTAGACGCAAAGGTGTGTTAAAGACCGCTTTTTGAATTCGGTATGGACACTATGAGTTCTTGGTAATGCCATTTGGATTGACCAATGCACCAGCAGCTTTTATGGACTTGATAAGTCATGTCTATAAGCCACTCTTGGATAAGTACATGATTGTCTTCATCGATGATATTTTGGTCTATTCCAAAACACAAGAACAATATGAAGAGCATCTAAGGATGGCGTTATAAACATTGAGGGAGCATAAGTTATACGCCAAGTTGTCTAAGTGTGACTTTTGGTTGGATCAGATATCCTTCTTAGGACATGTTGTATCAGGAAATGAAATATCAATAGATCCCGAGAAGATCAAAGTCGTGATGGAGTGGAAACAATCATAAATGGTAACTAAGATTAGAAGTTTTCTTGGATTAGCTAACTCTTATAGAAAGTTTGTGTAAATCCCCGAATTTTTGGATCCAAATTAAAGCTTAAACCCTAATCGGAAGTCAACCGAATTTCCAGAGTCAACAAAACTCTAGTTTACTGTAACCGCTTAAGTCCGGCATTGTCGTTTTCTCAAGCCCTAGAAAACGAAGTTGGAAAAGTTAGCTATAATAGTTTGTAATAGCTATAGGTTATATAAAAATATCATATTGGAGGAATTCGAGTGTCCTTTGAACCCGATCAGACATAGTTCTTGAAAAACGTGTCCGAGAGTTTGGAATAGGAAAATTATTTCGAATATACCATTAGACTCGTAAAAATATAAAATTTCCAAAAATATCAATTTCATAATTTTTCGGTAGCTAAAAATATCAGATATCGCTTTTATACGCGTATTTTGTTACTACCGGCATTAAATTGTCATGTCTACTTTTACATTACACTATTTTCTACTATTCTACACTATTCACCTATCTCTACTTTTTCTTACAACCTACTCTTACAAACCATACACCTATTTTTTTTACATATTTTCATTTCCAATACAATTTCACATCTTTCATTTCTTACTTTTAATTAACAAAATAACAAAAATTAAAATTTTCCTCTCCCCCATGCATGGATTTGCGCCGACTGTCACGCCCCGAAGGGTACCCTAAACGTGGCAATCCGCCGTACACAATATTAAAGCCTAAGAATGACCACCTCAGTCACGCGAAGGCTTCCATACTATGTACAAGGCGTCTAACACATAAAGGAGACAAATCGGAATGATACATTTTATGTTGATACAATTGAGTAACAATGTAAAGGAAATACAATCCACTATACTCCAAATACAAAACACTATACTTCAAAATACAGTTCATCAAACTTCAATTACATTCATCCCAAGACTTCACTACATAAAACTATTACAAGGCAAATCATAAAGCTTAGCCAAAAACTTCAAGCATTCTTATATATTGCCGGAATCCCGAAAATCATTCTCGGCTTCAACCATCTCAATCCCTACTTAGCATTTCTTGGAAAAACCTGCTCATTTAAACAACTATTGGGGTATAAGCTACACTAGCTTAGTGAGAATTCCCTTAATTCCGTACCATAACAAACAAGTTATTAATCAATCATATGCTATGCATGAACAAACACGTGAGCAAGCAATTATGCATGGGTAACCGGAACCCACACACAGAACGGATTTACGCCCTCCGTATCTTGGGTTAGGAATGGTATTGAGTCTACACGACCGCTGCTAGTCCCCAAGCCCTGGCTCTTAGCAATCGACTCGGCTAGGCTCATCCAAGGATGCATCCACATGCGCCTTAGTACCCTAGAATGAGCTCTGGCACCGGGCTCGTTATTCAAACGAGGCAATCAACGGACCATACCGATCGACCTACGTAGGAGTAGCACGCTACCAAATGCAATATGTCCGATGCGATGCATGATCAATTTACTTTTGCTTAGGTCAAAATATTTATACATTCTTTAGAGTGACCAGGCAATATCATACACATAAATAATATGAACCATGCAGTTATCCAATCAAATCGTGGTTTCGATATGCTTTAGTATTCCTTGGCATACATTCATCACAGTCTCATCATATACCCCAACCCCATTCATATCGATTTTTATCTTGTTCCTAAAATTCTAATGCGACTAATTACAAGCACAATCAAGGTAACAAAACAAGGAGAAAACTCACTCGGCCATTGGATCACCGGTCTTCTAGTAATAATAACCCAGTGGTAGGGAATCGTCGAACTCGGGATAACCTAAAAAGGAAGAAATACTCTAATCAGTATTTCAACTCAAACTAATCCAACAACTTCATACGAACTTATCAAATTCGTAATTCGCGTCCTAAGCGGGAATTCCAACTTAAAACAGCCATAACTTGGTCATTTTAACTCCGAATCTCGCAAATTTTATATCGATTTCTATCTACTTCGGAAGAGCTTTCTAAATATGAAGTTTAAATCCAGTTTTGAAAATATCTAACCCTCGGAAACGAGGGATCAGATCTGTACAGCGGTAACATAGATTCCGAAAATGCGGTTTTTATGAATGCACTTGAGATTCCTAAGTACAAAATGAAACTAAATGCAATGGCAATGATTTTCCCTATCATGAATGTCATGATATGAACTCTAATGAGCCTAAGTTCTTATAACTCTTTAGATTTAAAGAATTTACATAGACTTTTCTTAGAAACCATTTCATATTAATGTTTAACAAGTGAGTTTACTACACTTAGTCACACCTACATAATACAAGGATTTTCTTTTAGGAAAACTCTATTTTGCTTAAAGAATTTTGACCCTCATATTAGTTATATCCTAAGGCCTTTATTTCTTAAATAAAATCTTCATTTATAAACTTTTAAGTGGGTCCTTTACTAGGTGGTTTCCGAAAATCCGAATTTAGTAAAGTCCATTTTCAAGTTGATTTCTTTAGGAAAAATGTATTCTATACTTAAAACTTTAAATGTTTATTATACCTATATCCTAAGGACTCCATTTATTTAAGAAAATATCATTTTTGAAGTTGGAAAAATAGTGTTTTCTAACCCTACATCCATTATTACGAATTTTGTCTACGTGACTTTTAGCTCAAAACTTCTATTGGACTTCCTTTCTTGTTTCCAACATCTTCTTTAGTAAAATTTCATTTAGACTCATGAAAAATACTACCAAACATTATCTATTACCCATAGGCTTCATTTCTCTTGTAAAATATATGTTTAGAAGTTGATAAAAGTGTTTTTAACCTAGGTTTCTAAAGTCATCCGAATTTACACAAGTTCATTTCTTGAAAAGTGTTTTCCTTTTTGACTTTATTAACTCATCTATCTATAGATCTATACACTAGGAAGGTTATTTACTAAGGACAAAAACATTAAAGACCAACAATGCACATAAACTCAAAATAATGATGAGATCTTAAATGCCTACATGAATATGAGTAATAAAATGGTAGATCTACTATATCAAGTGCTTAAATGAGTTTTGAAAACATAAAAACTATATTTTTATAAAAGATCTTTGTTTAAAAACACTTTTTGTTGGAGGAACATCAAGCTTTTGGTATGAAAGCTTCTTTAGAAGTTAGATCCACTTTGTAATGGTTCGGGATTCTTGTTTTGATATCTCATTGTCCCTACTAAAAGATCATGGGGATATGGAGTTGAAATATCCAAAAATCACTTAGCCATAACAAAGTTTTATGAGTGGGAAGAAGTAAAAGTCTACTTACTTGAAGGTAAATGGAAGATGAAAAGAAGAATGGAAGTTGTGTGTGTGTTGGGGGGCTTAGGGAAGTTTCGGCCAAAGGGGGAAATGGGGAGAGAAAAGAGAGCTTTTTGAGAGTTTTTCACTTTCCAAAGTTGAGAATGAAAGAATGAAGAGAGAGAGAGAAAAAGTAGTATATATATAAGTTGGAATTAGGTTAAATGAAGTTAGTTTAAAAGAAAAAAAAAATTTGCAAAATGGACATGGGGAGGGAGGCCATGTCACGTCGGTCTTGTAGCTTGTAGGGGAAGAAGAAGTTTGAAAATTTTGCTTTATTTTGATTGATTTAACTTGATATGTAATTGTCATAAAAAGTAAGAAAAGATAAGGGACAAAATGTATAGAGAAAAAAGGATGATTTGAGTGATGGTAAGAGTTGAAAGTGTAAAGTGTGCTAATAGGTAATATAGGTGGTATAGGTGTCACTTTTTGAATAGTAGTGAATAGTTGACAAGACAATTTAATTTCCGGTAGTAAGGAAATACGAATAAAAAGGTTATAACTGTATTTTTCGTAAGCCGGAAAATTATGAAAAATATATTTTTGAAATCCTTATTTTATTTCGATTCAAATGAGTATTCATAAGGAAATTTTTGAAATTCTAGTTCCGGGGCACGTTTTTCTATAATGGGTCTCGGGATGACCCGGAATTGAAATTTTCTTAAAATCTGATCTTTTCTTGTTTCGAAATATAATCAAGAACTATATTTAAAATTAATTTTGCTTATAAAAGTTTCTTATTTGGAAACCGTGGAAAAGCCGGAATTTGGGTTTCTAAGTCTTTCTCACAAAGCTTAAACTAAACCGGTTTAGGGTTTCACTTTCTGGTTTTCAAAGTTTACTTGATTACTAGGAAACCCAGGGTATATATAAAAAAAAAATAATAATAATAAAATTGTGTAATGAAGTAAAATGAATAGTGCAAAAGACTAATCAATTACCGGTAGAAATGAAAATACGATAAAAAGGTTATAACTGTAACTTTTATAACCCGAAAAATTATATAACTGATATATTTAGAAATCTCGTGGAATTACGAGTCTAACGGTACTAATGGTATATTTTTGATATCTCGAGCTCCGGGATACGCTTTTCGAAGTCTGTATCCGAACAGGTTCAAAATAGGTCAAAAATTTACCAATCTTATGTTTTCAAATAAACTTATTTTACTATGAGCTATTCTACATATTTAAACTACCTTTCGGCCTCTAGAGTTAGGGGCGCTAGATTGCCGGACTTACACTATTGTATTCCGGTTAAGGTTTCCGGATGATTTTCCGGTTTAGACCTTTGCCAATTTGGAAACTGAGATTTTCTGTTTATACAACGTATTTAGTTTGAGAAATTTATTTTAAATTTTATTTTTATAAGCATTTAGTATCTCTTACTGCTTTCGGAAATCTTGAATTGAATCATTATATCCGGAGTTATATCGGTAATGGTTACCGGATATGATTTTGTTGAGTTTGAGTAAAATATCGATTTTTGGAATGATTTTGGGGAAATCTTGGTTTTTATAATTTGCTTTGAAAAAGGATCTTCATAGTGGTTTGTTTTCGTATTTATTTTTCCTTCGATTTAAGGTTTTATGAACAATTGGTCAACTTAAGGATTATCTAATTTGTTATTTTGTTTCTTGAATTCTTCCTTCTTAAGATTACGAGATTTCAATTTCTAACTCGTTCTATGATTCTTGGGAGTTCGATTTGATCGTTAGGGCTTTATTGTGATTTCCGTCTCTTAGGATTATTAGTCTGGTCGTTTGGGGAATTTCCAAAGTCTATATTTTATTATTGGCAGATAAAGTTTTCTTAATCGTGCCAAAGCCTAATTATGAAATTGGCCTTTGGTGATTTCCTGATCCTTCAAATTGTCATGTTATGGATTAACTTGCTTTTTAGCAAATTATCACTGTGTTTTATTTTTATCCCGATTTTTATGAATTATAGATTAGGTAAGCAGTTTATCTTACGTAATGGTTTTTGGACTTAAGGACTTTTGTAGTCCTTATTTTTAGATTTTCTCAAGACTAATGAATTCTTACTTTCGTTTATCTTTCAGGACTCGTTCAAAGTTCGGTTTTAATTTGGAGTGATTTTTAGGGTTTATTTTCGAAGTTTATAGTAGAATTATTTACTGAAATTTTCCGGGGCTTACACCGACCCCCTCCCAATTTCCCTCAAATTGTTTTGTTTTTCATTTATTTAATTAACACAAATTATCTCCCACATTTTCCTATAAATACCCCCTCATACCTTCACTTCTTTCACACCACTTCTTCACTAAAGTTACTCTCTCAAAATCTCTCAAGAATTCTCTCCAAGAAGTCTCTTACAAGAAGTTCCTCTCTTCTTCTTTCTTTTAGGTAATATGCCTTCAAAAAATTCACATGTTCATCTACTTAGTATAAACATAGTGTGTGTTTTCTAAAACCATGAAGGCTAAGTTCATACTTTGTTTTTGTTCATAATCACAATTCCTTTATGTTCCTTTATGTTTCCTTTATGTTCATAACTATCTAAATATCTATATATATATATATATTATTTAGAGCATATAAGCTTATTGATTTGCAATTTATTTACTTCTTTGCAATTTATTTATTTCAAGTTATTTTTAAGACTAGTCATTCTAGTCTTAGACTTGTCATCATCAAGTCAAAACTTTTTCTATTCTTTTCGGGACTAGTCTTTTCTTAGTTCCGGGGTACCTTGATGAAGCTAAGGTCCCAATACTTAATTTACTTTCTTATTTACTTAATCTTTCAAGTTATTATGTTCCTTTATATTTCTATAGTTTATGATTCATATTCATGCATGAACATAATGTTTTTGTCTCAACAAAAATAAATGAGGAAGTGTTTTCTTAAACTAAAGGTTCTTTTTAAATAAATATGGAAATGGATTTCTTAAAAACTCATGAACATGCTTGGAAATTATTTTTCTTAAATAAAAAAAAAGGTTTTATGAAAACTTATCTTTCATCAAGAATTAGAAATTCTTTTGGAATCATTACAAGAAACAAAAATATCATTTATTACTTTTAAAAAGGCGTTGGAATCTAAGTTTAGAAAATAAAACCACTCCTTAGGAGTTTAAAAGCAATTACAAGAGATTAAATTTAGAAAAAGGAATATCCATAACTCAAGATCTTTTCAAAAGAAAAATGAATATTCCAACGAAATCTCAAGTTCAAAGTCTTCTAAAAACTTTACTTTTTCATAAATTGAGACAACTCCATTTACTTCATACATTAGTTATGAGTCATTACATATATGTATATGCCTTTCAAAAAGTTTATAAAATACTTGAAATATTCATCCTGTCAAATGAGCTTTGTTTACAAGAAGGAAAACAAGTTTTTGCAAATTCGTAGCAAATCTGGTCGCTATCTTTTCGGAACCCAAACGACGTAGTTTTATGAAAATAAGCTTAGAAATGCATAGATCTTTTCGAGTAGGTAGAAAACGGTATATTATACGCGAAATTCCGAGTTAAAATGAGCAAGTTATGATCATTTTAAGTTGGAATTTCCCCTTATACGATTTTACCACGATTTTAAGAAAAGTTTAGAATCTTCAAGAATAGAAGTTTTATGAAAGACTCATTTTGGGTATTTCATCTTGTTTAGGTGACGAGGGACCCGAGATCGTCTATCCGAAGGACTATTTTGATTAGATCTACCGATATGGAGTGAGTTATTCCTCTCATCAAGTTACATTTCCTTATTTTGTGCTTGTAAATAGAAGCACTAGAAATTAAGAGAAAGATAAAATGAACAATTGTCATGTGACTTGTGATTATGATTGCTTGAATATAAACTAAGAATATTGGAATTTGGTTTGATAAATAATTTGTGATTCTTATTTCGATATGATGAGAATTGTGTTGATCACCTCTAACTTGAACTAAATATTTTTGGTTAAATTTATATTGGAATTAATTCATGCATATCATATACATGGGACACATTTTCACTACTTTTCTTCGTGTGGGGAAATGAGGAAATGGTAATGGTGGTTGGTAGGAGTCGAAAAGTCTACATGGTGGCTAGTAGGAGCCGGAAAGTCTACAGGGCAAGCAGGAGCCGATAAATCTGCAGATATTGATGGTCGTATGGGCCTGTAACCTCCTAACCCTTGTCATGGAGGGCGTTAAACCCATGCTACACCTGATTTCCGGTTAATCATGTGTATCTTGCTTGTTCATATGATTTGTGCATTTTCATATGTTTTGATTAAATACTTGTTTGAATTATGGAAATGTCTTATAGATGGAATTATCTCACTAAGCTAGTCATGCTTATACCCTTATAGTTTTCTATTACAGTATGATTATCTATGGTTGGCCCCAAGAAGCCCCGTATGCCAGGTACGAGTGTAAGCTACTAAGAGTTTTTAGAAGAAATTTATGTATTTTTAGTTTTGAACATAGACTTCTAGGAAAAATCTCTATAGTAGGCTTGTGTGGTAGTTATGTTTATTTTGATATTAGTATAGTTGTACAAAGACTTTAAGGCGGGAGAATGCCCCTGAGATGATGTACTAAATTGTTATTAAATGAAGATCTTATGTTCATCTATTTAAGTTCATGCTTGCTTTTGCTATCTATTTAAACGAAATACCCCTATGAGTCTCCTACTATCTTGGAAGCACGCCTTGCATATGATATCGAAGGTCCTGCGTGACTAAGGATTGTCATTCATTAGCTTTAATATTACATGCAGCGAACTGCCATGTTTAAGGTACCCTCTGGGCGTGATAGTTTGTGCAAGATTTCTCAAAGATAGCCAAGCCACTAACTCAGTTGACCTAAAAGAATGAAAAGTGGGAGCAAAATTTTCAGGAATTGAAGTGACGTTTGGATCCACCCTAATCCTAACTTTATCAGTCCCGAGAAGCCATATACTGTCCATAGTAATGCATTAAGAAATAGCTTAGGATGTGTCCTTATGCAAGAAGGGAAGGTGATTGCATATGTTGCACGACAGTTAACACCACATGAACAAAACGACCCAACGCATGATCTCAAGCTACCCGTTATTGTTTTTGCCCTCAAGCCCTGGAGACATTACCTTTACGGGCAATGATGTGAGATAGACACGGATCATAAGAGCCTTAAGTATCTATTTACAAAAGAGGAGTTGAATATGAGGCAAAGAGGATGAATGGAATTAATCAAGGATTATGTTCTCAGAATAAATTATTGTCCCGAAAGTATGAACGCTGTAGTAGATGCTTTAAGTCAAAAGAACCACAGAGAAGTTGCCATCATGCTCAATACACAAAAGGAGTTAGTAAAGGAATTTGAGAGGCTAAGCATTGAAATTGTGGGAAAAAGAGTGAAAGCAAAAATTTCCAACTTGGTGATGGAGCAAACTTTAATAGATAGGATCAAGGAAGCTTAATGATATGATGAAGTGATTCAAAAAGTGAAACGGGAGCTACAAGAAGGGAAATATGTTGATTTTTGAGATAGATGAGGAGGAAGTAGTAAGAATGCAAGGAAGATTATGTGTGCCAAATGACGAGGAGATGAAAAAGGAGATTATGAGTGAAGCTCATGACTCGGGATATACTATGCATCCCGGTAGTACTAAGATATACCAAGATTTTAAGAGCCACTTCTGGTGGAATGGTATGAAAATAGATGTAGCTGAATTTGTAATGAAGTGCCCTACATGCCAACAAGTAAAGATCGAGCAGCAAAGACCGGGAGGACTTTTGAAACTGTTAACCATACCATAATGAAAATGTGATCAAGTAACGATAGACTTCGAGTGTGGTCTACGTCGAACATCAGCTGGATGTGATGCCATATGGGTCATAATGGATCGACTTACCAAGTCGGCACACTTTATTCCTATCAACATTACCTATTTAATGGAGAAAATAGCCCGTCTATATGTGAAGGAAATTGTAAGGTCACATGGAGTTATAGCAGGAATTGTGTCAGATTGAGACCTCTGACCAATATCAAAGTTCTGAACAAGTTTACAAAAGTGTATAGGAACTAAGTTATATTTCAGTACGGCTTATCATTTATAAACCGATGGATAGTCAAAGCGAACTATTCAGACTTTGGAGGATATGTTGTGGGCATGTGTTATGGAATTCAAAGGTAGTTTGGAAGCACACTTACCTTTGGTAAAGTTTGCTTATAACAACAACTATCATTCGACAATCAAGATGCCATCTTATGATGCTTTATATGGATGGAGATGCAGATCGCCTCTATTTTAGGATGATGTGAAGAAGTTAGCCATCGGATTAGATCTTATCAAAGATGTCGCGAACAAAGTTAGAATCCTTCGACAGAGGATGAAAGAAGCACATCATAGGCAAAAGAGTTTGGTAGATCAAAAGCACTAAGTTCTTGAGTTTGACATTGGTGATCATGTGTACTTGAAGGTAAATCTTATAAAGAGCTTCTATCGTGTACGAGCTTAAGGAAAGCTAGGCCCAAGATATATTGAACCATTCGAGATTCTTGAAAGAGTAAGAGAATTGGCATGTCGCTTGGCACTACCACCAAATTTGTCAACTATACACAATGTGTTTCATGTTTCGGTGCTAAGGAAGCATGTAACCAACCTCAATCGAATCGTAGAGCTTGAATTGATGAGATTAAAGGAATATTAGACCTATGAGGAATACCTAATTTGAATCTTAGATCGAAAAGTTCAGAAGCTAAGAAACAAGAAGATCCGATATGTCAAAGTCTTATGGAGAAATCATTCACACGAGGAAGCTACCTAGGAAGCCGAGAATGAGATCAGAAAGAAGTACCCGAGCCTTTTTGAGGAACCAGGTATGAGTGTAAACCCCTGAAAATTTCATAATTCTTAGGAAATAATTCTAAGAGTCAAACACCAGAATCGAAACCCTAAAAATCGAACCAAGTTAAAAATTAATTCTAAATAAGATAAAAAACGAGATTTCTTAATATAAGAAAGAGAGAACCCTCAAAAACAAAAGAGAAAATCCAATTATCGATTGAATCAACATCCATATATCAACCAAATCGCCTAACCGTTTCCTAAAAGACAATATATCCAAATAACGCTCGACAACAAAATGCTAAGATGTTAAAACCCTCGATGAATTTCAAAATCAGAAATTTCAATTTTCACCAAAAGTCAAACTGAGTCAACTCATAACCCTAGACTCGGTTAAACGATCCTGAGAACTGAAAACTATTAAATAATCACAAATAAAATAAGATAAACCATAGATATCGAGCTAAAAATATAAAACGGTCAAAACTCCAAAATTATAAGATCTTACGAATAACTCAACAGAACCGAAAGTCAAACACGAACCTTAAAAGTCAACAAAGCTTACAACAAACCCTAGTGTTTAAGATCCGGTAATTCCATGCTCTTAAACCCTAAACAACGAAATGAAAATAATTGTTGATAATAGTTCATAATAATATAGGGTAATATAAAAATATCATATTCGCGAATTTCGAGTGTCCTTGGGACTCAAACGGGATCAATTCTCGAAAAACGTGCCCTGGAGTTCGGAACACTAACAATATTTCATTAACACCAAAAGACTCGTAATTAAATAAGGTTTTCAAAAATATCAGTTTTAGAATTTTTCGGTAGCTAAAAATAACAGATATAGCTCAATTACACATATTTTTATTACTACTAGTATTTTATATGTCTAGTTTACTATTCATAGCACTAGTCCTACTATTCATTACTATTTCACTATCTCTACTTTTTCTTATACCTATTTCTTACTACCTACATACCTATTTTCTTACTTTTTATATTTCCAATACATCTTATATCAAATCATATCTTACACATTAATTATTTTCTTATAAAATACAAACAAAAATCAACTCACTCTCTCTCTTTCCTCACCATGGCCGGCGCCACTCCTCCCCTCTTCCCTCTCATTTATTTTTTTTCAATTATTTTATTACATCTAAAATTCTACTCTAAAATTCTATAAATACCCCATTCTTCCTTCATTCTTTCACACAATCCATTTCACTACCAAAACTCTCTCAAATTCTCTACACAAACACTCTCCATAAACTTTTCCTCTACCAAAATTCTCTTTCACCGACTACTCATAAAATTCCTCTCTACAACTACCATTTCTCAAATAAACCACATAACCACATAACCATACATTCACTACCATCTTCGAACCACATAAATACTTTAGGTAAAGATTTCTTCCAACCCTTTTATTTTCTCATGTCATGTAACTTAACATGACTATGGTGTTGTTTTGAAACTCATATGAGTAGTAAAAGCAACAACATGTTCATGTTTTGTTCTTGCACATGAACTTCCTATTTTATTATGTTGTTATATTGATTTTATTACTCATATCTAACTAAATATATTTATGTATTTATATATAATCTTTAGAGCATATAAGCTCACTTATTATTTATTTAATTTCATGCTTTGCAATTTATTTATTTCATGCTATTTCTTTAAGGCTAGTCTTTCTAGTCTTAGACTTATCCATATTAAGTCAAAACAATCTTTTATTTATCTTCTTTAATCTTTTGGGACTAGTCCACTCTTAGTCCCGGGATGCCTCGATGAAGCTAAGACTCCTAATACTTGATCGGGATACCTTGATGAAGCTAAGGTTCCCAATACTTGATATTTTTGTTTTGCTTACTATTATTTGTTTCTAATATTTTTTTATGTTCTTATTATTTTATATGCTCATAATACTTGCATTTACATAATGATATTGCCTCAACTAATTTAAAAGTAGAATTTTACTTTATTAAAAGAACTCAAAACTAAATTTTCTATTATGTAATTTGTCACAAAATAATGGAGTTATTATCAACAACATAGAAATAGAGTTTTTTTCAACGTTTTCTTAAATAACAAAGATAATTTACCAAGGAAACATGAGAAATAAATATGTTCTTTGTATATTATGGTAACTTAAGTTTTAGTAAAATAATTTGTTAATATTAAAAGTTTTTACAAAAAGCTTAAGATTTAAACTCCATAACAAAACTAAGAAACAAACTAGTTTTCAAAGTTAAGATGAATTCAACCAATAAAATTATAAACCCACTTAGGAAAATAATAATTTTCAAGCTTCTAAAGAAGAAAACTTATTATCAAAGAATATGAATAGGGTAAGATTAAAAACAAAAGATTTTATCAATAAAAATGATTCTTTCCAAAGGAAATAAAAGAACAAGTTTTAGAAAACAAAAACTTATATAATAAATATAGGAAAACAAGACTCAATCTCTAAAACCATTCCAAATACAAATCATAAAAAGGTTTTTAACAACTTAATATACTTATGATAAATTTGATATTCAATCACTAGAAGTAAAATTTATGCAAGACTAAAGATTAAAGGAAAATTTACTTGTTTTTGGAAAAAGAATGAAGAAAATAAAATAAGAATATACTCATTTATAATAACCTATGAAAATATAAAGTTTCTTCAAAAGACTTGAAAAGAAATTGTCAAAGATAAAGGGTCTGTTTGGATGGTCTATTTTTCATCTGTATCTGTATCTTTTTCAAAATAATATATGTAAATATATCCGATTTGCATCTATATTTGATCTATATTTGATTTTTTTTATGAGAACTGTCAACTTTTTTTTTATCTATATCTATTTCTTGATAAACGTTTTGTTAGAAAAAAGTTTGAAAAAAGTGTCTGCATCTACCAAAAAAAGCCAAACAAACAGACCCAAAGTTTTAACAACTCAAAATGAATTGTTGTATGAAATAAATTGTTGAGACACTACCATTATAAATTTTGCATATAAAGTGAGCTTATCTATATACTCAAAGGATTTATCAATTATATATACATATATATATATATATCTATATTTTTACTAAAGAATTTTTGAATGAAGTTGAGTTTGAAAATGGATTTACAAAAGTTTAGAAATATTCGTTTTAAATCTGTACCCAACGTTTTTGAAACCCAAATTATCATGCCCCGAAGGGTACCCTAAACGTGGCAGTCCACCACATATAATATCAAGGCTTAAGAATGGCTACCTTAGTCATGCGAAAGCCTTAGTATTATATGTAAGGCGTCTAACACGGTAATAGGAGACGCTTTTGAGAAGCGTAGTTTAAGCAAGTAAAGATAAACATACAAGAATCCAGAAATAAAGTATATCATATCATAAATAACCAAAGGCCTGTTACATAATTCTTAGGGGCATAACCCCGCTAATACCAAGGATCAAGATAAACTTCATAACATCCAAAATACTACCTTAAAGATTTCAAAGGAATTCTAATATAAGTCTTCGAGTAGATTTCCTCCAAAAGCTTCAACATAAAACGTATATGGATACGGGGAGACCTCGGGCTCAAAAATAGGTATTCCTGAGAATACAAATACCTATAGGGGTGTAAGCTTACGGGCTTAGTGAGTAAATCCCAAAATTCATACTCGAAGTAAATTATCAATCAAGTTTATTATTCAAACGTATGAAATGCATCAAACACGTGAGCATACAAGATATATGACTTTCCAGGAATCATATGTTGAATGAATTTACGCCATTCATTCGGGGTTGGGTATTCAGGCCAATTACAGCTACAATCTTTAAAAAACACTTTTATAGATCTTACCGGCTCCTATACGCCATCAAAAACATGTAGTTATTACAGGCTCCTACTAGCCACCAATTTTTGTAGTTCTTACCGGCTCCTACTCGCCACTTACATGATATACCGATTATGTCTACCATCACTATTATACACTTGTCCCACCAATTGTATAGTAGTGAATGCAATGCGACTCAACATATGAAGTGCATGAATAATTTCTTTAATTAAAGTCTAGTAGTTACATTTAACTTCTTTCAAGTGATCAATCAATTTCAAACATTTCAAGATATTAATTCACATACAACTTTATTTCAAACAAATCGAGTTTCGATATACTTAGTATTCTTTCAACATATTATCATACACTTCTTTTTTATTTTTCTTAAATTCTAGTGCAACTAATTTTACAAGCACAATCAAGAGTATGAGAAAATTAACGGGAAGTAACTCACTCGGCCATGATGACACCGTTCTTGAATTAGATGGGTCGTTCGGAAATTCCACTTAATCGTAGTAATCCTCGGGATACGAACAATCCTCCTCGTGATTATCTAATCAAGAAGAATACCCAAAATGAGTATTTCATGAAATTCTATCTTTGAAGATTCTAATCTTTTCTTAAAATCGTATAAGGGAAAATTTCAACTTAAAATGGCCATAACTTGCTCATTTTAACTCGGAATTTCGCGTATAATATACCGTTTTCTATCTACTCGAAAAGATCTACGCATTTCTAAGCTTATTTTTAATAAAACTAAGCCGTTTGGGTTCCGAAAAGGTAGCGACCAGATTTGTTACGAATTTTGCAAACACTTGTTTTCCTCTTTGTAAACAAAGCTCTTTTGAAAAAGATAAATATTTCAATTATTTTGTAAACTTTTGAATGGTATATATATATTTGTAATGACTCATAATATGTGTATGAAGTAAATGAAATTGTCTCAACTTGCAAAAATTAAGGTTTTTAAAGACTTTGAATTTGAGATTCTATAGAATATTTATTTTACTTTTGAAAGATCTTTTAGTTATGAATATTCTATTTCTAAATGAAATCTTTTGTAATTATTTTAATTTCTTAAAGTGTGGTTTTATTTTCTAAACTTGGATTTCAAAAGTAGCAAAATGACATTTTTATTTCTTGTAATGATTTCCAAAAGAATTTCTACTTCTTGATAAAAGATAAGTTCTCTTAAAACCTTTTGTTTATGTAAGAAAATCATTCACATACATGTCCATGGGTTTTTAAGAAATCCATTTTCCATATTTATTTCTTTTTTAGAAAGAATCTTTAATTCAAGAAAACACTTTCTCCTTTATTTTTTTGTTGAGACCAAAAACATTATGTTCATGCATGAATATGAATCATAACTATAGAAATACAAAGGAACATAATAACTTGAAAGCTTAAATAAATAATAAGGTAAATCAAGTATTGGGACCTTAGCTTCATCAAGGTACCCCGGGACTAAGAAAAGACTAGTCCCGAAAAGAAAAGAATTGTTTTGACTTGATGAGGACAAGTCTAAGACTAGAATAACTAATCTTAAAATCAACTTGAAATTAAATAAATTGCAATGAAGTAAATAAATTGCATGAAAGATAAATAAATTGCAAGGTAATGAGCTTATATGCTCTAAATAGTATATATAGTTATATAGATATATTAGATAGTAGTAACATAAAGGAAATATAAAGAACATAAAGGAACATAAAGAGATTGATATTATGAACAAAAACAAAGTATGAATCTAATGTTACTTTCTTAACCTTCATGGTTTTAGAAAACACACACTAAGCTCATACTAAGTAAATGAACATGAAGAAATCTTGAGAAATTTCTTACCTAAAGAAGCTAAACTAAGAGGACTTCTTGGAAGAACTCTTGAAAGAATTTAGGAGAGATTTTAGTATAGTAACTTTAGAGAAGAAGAAGTGTGAAAGAAGTGAAGGTATGAAGGGTATTTATAGGAAAATGTGGGAGATAAATTGTGTTAATTAAATAATTGGAAATTAAAACAAATTGGGCATGGGGAGAGAGAGAGCCGGCGCCATTTGTGTGTGAGGGAAGAGAAAAATTAATTTTTTTGTCTTTTGATTAATTAAAAGTAAGAAATGAAAGATGTGAAATTGTATTGGAAATGAAAAAGTGTAAGAAATAGGTGTATAGGTTGTAAGAGTAGGTTGTAAGAAAAAGTAGAGATAGATGAATAGTATAGAATAGTAGAAAATAGTGTAATGTAAAAGTAGACATGACAATTTAATACCGGTAGTAAGAAAATACGCATATAAAAGCGATATCTGATATTTTTAGTTATCGAAAAATTACGAAATTGATATTTTTGGAAATCTTATATTTTTACGAGTCTAACGGTGTATTCGGAATATTTTTAGTATTCCGGGCCTCCGGACACGTTTTTTGAGAACTGTGTCCGTTCGGGTTCGAAGGACATCCGAAATTTGCAAAACTGAAACTTTTATAAAACTTATGGTTATTACAAACTATTCGAGCTAATCCTTCCAACTTCGTTTTCTAGGGCTTGAGAAAACGGCAATGCCGGAGTTAAACGGTTACGGTAAACTAGGGTTTTGTTTGACTTAAGAATCCGTTTGACTTCCGATTAGGGTTTAGGTCTTTAATTTGGATCCAAAAATTTCGGGGATTTACACAAATGACCTTATATGACAAAGATAACCTTAGAAATGGATAGATCTTTTCGAATATGTGGAAAACGGTATATTATATGCGAAATTCCGAGTTAAAATAAGCAAGTTATGGCCATTTTAAATTGGAATTTCATTATATACGAATTTCATTCTATGCGAATTTGACGAATATAGTGAAATAGAATTAAAAAGTTCAACTAGAATTTCTATGAAATACTTATCCCGGGTATTTCTTTTGTCTAGGTGACGAAAGATACGGGATTACCCTTCCTAAGGATTACTACGACTAAGAAGATTGCGAAATGGACGAGTGAGTTATTCCTCATAATTTCGTTACCTTGCTTGTGCTTGTAAAATAGTAGCATTAGTATAATGAGAAAAGATAAAAAAATGAATATATATTTGGGGAATTCGGTGTTATGTATATATATGTGATTCTATGTTTATGCGTGAAATAAGAATTAAGAATATTGCAACTTCAAATTGCCTGTTTAAGTATTTTTGTTTACCTATTTGTATGACTGCTTATTATTTGCCAAATTGATTGATCACCCCTTAATAAACCTTAATAAGGTTTGGCTTAAGAAAAGTAAAATGCTCACATATGGCATCCATCGAGTCACATTTCTTTCAGAAGGCTGCTATTCTTATGTGCAGACTTGGATTGGTGGTTATCGTGCTGTGACACGGGCTATGTTCCTTCCTAGAGAATCCAAATCGCTCGAGGAATGCGACTCTAGGTTTGGAGCCGAGCCAACCGAAAGCTTTGGGTGGGGACCTGGGGACTAGCAGTAGAAGATCGAGGATCTTCATCATCGATTCCCTAACCTTCGATACGGAGGGGTAAATCTGTTCTATATATGGTTTCCGGATGACTATATATATTTGCGTAATCACGTGATTGTTGCATTGTATGCATAGCATATGTGTGAAAATCTAAATGAACTTTTTTGAAAATATGGTGCGAATGAAAAGGAATATCTCACTAAGCTAGTTGTAGCTTATACCCCTATAGATTTTGCTGAAATAGGTATATCCGTGGCTTAAATTGAGGATCATGATGTTAAGGAAGTCATGGAGGGATGTTAAGCTCCTATGAAGGAAATGGAAACATAAGATGAAGCAATTTTGTAAGGTTCTTTATATGTAATGACATATATGATTAGTGTTATGTTGATTCTAAGGTGTATATTTATTTGAAGTCAATAGCGGGATATAACCCTAAGAATTGTAACTCGATAAGTTTATGTTTTATGATAAGCATTCTCTTTGCCTTATTACTTATTTATTATCAATATAAATTGCGCTACTCCGATGCGTTCCCTTGGTTGTGATGTACGCCTTGTACATAATATGGAAGCCTTTGCATGATTGAGGTAGTCATTCTTAGGCTTTAGTATTGTATACGGCGGACTGCCACGTTTAGGCTACCTCTCGGGGCGTGACAATGAGCATCAAGTTTTAAGACAAAAAATTCGTTAAGGGGGGAAGGTTGTAAACCCTTGAAATTTTTGCTAAGATTATGCATAAATCTTAGAATTAGAGGTGAACTCGAAACCTTAACAGTCAACAAAAGACTAGAACAAACCTTAGTATTTAGATTCGGTAATCCCGCGCTCTCAAACCTTAAATAACATAATTGAAATAGTTATGGATAATAGTCCGTAATAATATAAGGAAGCTTAAAAATATCATATTTGCTAATTTTTAGTGTATTTCAAATCCGAACGAGATCAGCTCTCGAAAAGCGTGTTTTGGGGCAAGGAATAGTAAAAATATTATGATGACACCATTAGATTTATAATAATACAAGGATTTTAAAAATATTAGTTTTATAATTTTTTTGTAGCTAAAAATAACAGATATCGTATTTATACGCGTATTTTATCTACTACAATTATATTATTAGTCTTGTTTACTATTCATTGTTCTATTCTACTATTCATCATTCTATTCTACTATTCATCTATCTTTACTTTTTCTTATTACCTATTCTTACTACCTATACACCTATTTTCTACTTTTTTTTCTTTTTCAATACAACTTTGCATCTTAATTACTTTTTATTACCAAACAAATTAAATAAATTTCTCTCTCTTTCCTCCCCATGGTCAGCACCCCTCTCTCCCATCTCTATCTATTTATTTGTTATTTTTCGATTTGTTTTTTTACATCTAATTTCCCTCTACAAAATCCTATAAATACCCTTTTCTCCCTCCATTTCTTTCACACACTTATTTCACATACCAAAACTTTCTCACAATCACTCCACAAAAACCCTCTCTACAATTTCTCTCTACCATTCTCCATTTTCTTCTAAACCACTAGGTAATTATCTTAAACTTTCTTCATGTTCATGTGCCTTAGTATGAACTCAATGTGTAAACCCCAGAATTTTTCACAATCCTTAGAAAAATAATCCTAGAAGTCTAACACTAAAATCGAAAACCCTGAAAAATCGACCCAAGTTAAAACTAAATTCTAAATAAGGTCAAATACGAAAATTCTTAACCTTGAGAAAAAGAGAACCCTCAAATACAACTTTATTCACATCAAATCTTACACATTACTTCTTTTCATTACAAAAATACAAAAATTAATCAAAACTCTCTCTCTTCCTCCTACATATTGCGCCAGCCTCCCTCTCCCTTTCTCACTATTATTTTCTTTTCAATTTATTTTATTGCATCCAAAATTCACTCCAAAAATTCTATAAATACCCCCTTCCTCCTTCATTCTTTCACACACTCATTTTACATAACGAAACTCTACCAAAATACTGTCTCAAAACCTCTCTCCAACAATCTCTCACAAAATACTCTCTACCCATTTCTACTCTTCAAGAAAAATATCAAACACAAAACCCATTCATCTCTTTCAAATCCTTCCATTAAACCTTAGGTAAAAACCCTATCTATATTCTTTACCATGTTCATACAACTTAACATAAGTTTAGTGTATGTTTCTTAGACTCATGAGAGTTAAAGAAGCAACAATTTATTCATGTTTTGTTTTTGTTCATGTTTCCATTATTTTCTGTATGTTAATATTATGTTGTTATTATTAATTGTTTATATAATATTATGTATACTATGTATATATATTTATTTAGAGCATATAAGCTCATTTGTTATTTATTTATTTTCAAGTCTTGCAATTTATTTATTTACTTGTTTTATGCAATTTATTAAGGCTAGTCTTTCTAGTCTTAGACTTGCCCATATCAAGTCAAAACAAATTTCTTTTCTTTTCTTTTGGAACTAGTCCATTCTTAGTCCCAGGTTGCCTTGATGAAGCTAAGGCTCCCAATACATGATCGGGATACCTTGATGAAGCTAAGGTTCCCAATGCTTGACTATTTATTTATGTTTATTTACTTACTTTTACATTGTTACATATTCATGCATGATTATAATATTGTTGTCTTAAGTAAAAAAATAAAAATAAAATAAAAATGGGTTCTTTCTAAATAAGAAAAAAGTAAACTAGATTTTCTTGACAAAAGAAATTTCAACAAAAGATCTAAGTTTTTCCGTAATCTATTCAACAATCTTTTTCGAAATAAGCTAATCATAAATTCTAGAAGAAGTAGTAAAATAGATTTCTTCAAAAGAATAAAAGGAACTTATTTCTTTTCTAAATCAAAAACTAAATACCCCATAAAGGAAGAATTTTTAACCATAAAGGATTTTAACTCAACCATATCTTTTATACGACTTAATTATGTTCATTATAGACTTTGAGAATCGCATGCTAAGAAAGTTCCTTCAAAACTTAAATTTTGTATTATTATTCTCTTCTCAAAAATTAAAATGAAGTTTTACTAAGTTCTAAAGTTAACAAATCTTTATTAAGAAAGCTTTTCTTATAAACTTATCTAAGAAAATTATTTTACTATTTAACTAACATTAAGAATAAAACAAGTTTTTCAAACCAAAATAAAATTAACCACTATTTTAGAGACCAACTTAGAAAAATAAAATTTGTCAAGAACATAAATTTTTAAAGGTATATCTATTTTCTAAAGGAGGGAAATGATATAAAAATAAAAGGAAAACATACATTTGACACAACTTCAAATATTTGAAACTTAAGGAATATTTTAAAAAGCTTATTTTTAATCGCTAAAAATAAAGTTAGTAGATAACTTAAAGAACCAAATTTTTGAAATAAAATTTACTTTTAAAAATTAAGAAAACGGAATTATAATAGAAAAATATTTGCTCATAACGACTCAAATATATTTTTGTTTTCCTCCTAAAAATTCAAAAAGGAGAAATTCTCAAAAAAGTTTTATCATTTAAACCATCAAAGACAAATCGTTTATAAAATATCAATATTGAGACAACACTATCAAAATCATGCATACATATGAGTATAAATATATGTCCAAAGGATTGTTCAACTATATATATATATATATATATATCCATATATTTTTCATAAGAAATTTTGAGTAAAGTAAAAGTTTGGAAAAACCATATTTTGAAAACTATAAATTCGTAACTATTATATACTGTGTTAGTTTGCAACTCAAATGGCTTTTTATGACAAAAATAACCTTAGAAATGGATAGATCTTCTCGAGTAGGTAGAAAACGATATATTATAAGCGCAATTCCGAGTTAAAATGACCAAATTATGGCCATTTTAAGTTGGAATTACCTTCTACGCAAATTTTAACGATTTTATGACATAGTTTTGATAAGTACCATAGAATCAACAAGAAATACTCATTATGGGTATTCTTCTTGATTAGGTGAACCCGAGGAGGAGTATTCATACCCGAAGGTTTATTTTGATTAGTGGAATTACCGATTGACTCTTCCGTAAGAAAGATAGATCCTCATGGCCAAGTGAGTTTATTTCCTACCTTTTTCGTACTTGGTTGTGCTTGTAGCTAAAGGCACTAGAAGTAGGAAAAGATGAAAATGAATTGTGTATGATAATATTGGTTGAAAGAATGTTAAGCATACCGAAGCATGAATCGTTGATAATTAACTTATGTTTTATGGTTATTCTACTGGAGTGTGTGCAAAATTCTATGATCACCTTTAAATTACTATAAACATATACTGTGAATTATATTAATTGATTCATGCATATCACGTAGTTAATTTCATTGCATGAGCTGCTATTCTCGATGGGATAAGGGTTTAGTAGCCGGGTGTGCAGTAGCCAGAAATCTGCAAGATGGGCGATAGGAGCCTGAAAGAACTATTTTCTGATGGGCTAGTAGAAGCCTAAAATAAACTACATGAGTTGGATTCTAAGTTGGGTTTTAAAGAGCCTAGAACACCTAACCTGGAATGGAGGGGTAAATCCATTCAAACACATGATTTCCGGTAGATCATATGTATTGCTTGATCACATGTTTGATGCATTCATATGCTTGTTAATAACTTGTTTGAAATTATTTATACAAGTACGTTGATTCAGGAATATTCTCACTAAGCTAGTTATGCTTATACTCCGATAGACCTTTATTATATCAGGTCCAATATCTTTTATGCCTAAAGATTACATATACTTGAGTGGGATTATGTGTTGGAAAAGCTTCTAGAAATCTTTTGAAAATCATAGGTTAATTATCCTTTAATATTTCTTGGTATTAGTATTATTTTTGTTGTGAGAAAGATTAAGTTGATATTATGAATGATTGGAGAATTATAGGGGAAGACCCCTAAGATGATGTAAGGAGCATACTCTATTAATGACAAATTGGACGATTATTTAGATTCTTGTATGTTGTATTTACTATCTCAAACTATACATCCCATCAGTGTCTCCTATTGTTGTGATAGACGCCTTACATATGGTGTTGAATACGTTCGCGTGACTTTGGGAAGTCATTCTTAAGTTTTAATACTGTATGTGGCGGACTGCCACGTTTAGGGTACCCTTCGGGGCTTGACATAGCTTATACCCTCATAGGTTTTTGTTGAAACCGGTATACTTGTAGCTCTATTCAAGGATCACGATGTTGAGGAAGTCATCGATGGATTTTTAAGCTCTTGTGGAGGTGATGGGAACGTAGGATGAAGTTATTTTGTAAATTCCTTATATGTAATGTATGTTATGTTAGTAATTTGGTAGATTCCTAAAGGACTGTATCTATATAAATTTAGAGACAATAGCGGGGGTATGCCCTTAAGATATGTAATCAATCATGTTTATGTTTTATGATAAGTATTCCCTTTGTCTTGTTACTTGATCATTATCAATATAAATTGCACTACTCCGATATATGCCTTTGGTTGTGATGTATGCCTTATGCATGATATGGAAGCCTTTGCGTGACTAAGATAATCATTCTTAGGCTTTAGTATTATGTACGGCGGATTGTCACGTTTAAGGTATCCCTCAGGGCATGACATAATGTGTGTTTTTTAAAAATCCATAAAATGTTAAGAAAGCAACAATAGGTTCATGCTTTGTTATTGTTTATACATCCATTGTTATGATTTTAGAATATTAATAGATTGTTTATTATGTTCATGTAACTTAGCATGAACATAGTGTGTGTTTTCTAAAGACCCATAAAGTTAAGAAAGCAACATTATGTTTATGTTTTATTCTTGTTCATACGTTATGTTTTTTATTATATTGCTTTAACTATTATACTCATAATATTATTATCTTTTATTATGCTCTTATTATTGTTATTATTTTTTTCTTTGTTTCTTCTTTTTTTTTTTTTTCTTTTGGCACTAGTCTGTTCTTTATCCTGGGTTGCCTTGATGAAGGTAAGGCTTCTAATACTTGACCTTATTATTATGCTCATATTGATTCTTTTATATATCTTATCTTATTATGTGATATTATTCTATTTCTCATGGCTACAAAAATAAAAGGAGTTTTCTTAAATGAAAAAAAAAAAAAGGAACTCTCTTTAAAAATAATTTTTTGTCACTTAAGAAAATTTTTCCATAAAAACTTAAATGTTTTTTCTTAACAAATCTTTTCCAAAATTTAGATAAGTTCATCACAAGTTTTTAGTAATAATAGTACATGTGATTTCATTAAAGAATACATAAATTTATCACACATACTCTTTTCAAACCAATAAAAATAAGAAGGTGTCTTTAAAACTCAGTATTTCTTATTCCTTGATTGATAAAGGTTTTATTAAACTTATTTGTTAATTTCTCACAAACACTCTAAAATACTAAGATTCAGACAAATTTTACAAAATCATCAAAGAATAACCTTCTAGAAATAAATCTTACTAGGATATTAAATTAGTAAATAACTTAGAAGATCATTATTATTTATTTAAAAAGGAACTAACTTTGGGAAAATTAGGAACACATAAACATGACTACTTTAAGGAATTTTTGTCACTACCAAGAAATATTTAAGAAAGCTACTTTTGTCAACCACTAGAAATGAAGTTGTGGGAATCTTAAAAAGGCTAAATTAGTTTTTCGAAAATTAAATTGTTCTCTAATGTTAAGAAAAGAGGTTAAAAGAGGTAAACACTCACTTATAATAATTCAAGAAATTTTTTTGACAAACTTAAGTAAATTTTCAAGTCTTTACTTTTCCAACCTTTAGGACACATTATTTTACAAAAATCATTGTTAAGACAACATCACTAAATTCATGCATATAATATGATTCTATATGTAACGCCCTAAAATAAGGCATTACAACCCGCCACGTGTCCTCTTTTGAATAAGACACGCTAAGGCTCTAATATCCACAAATATACAATTATCACATGTAACCACACACATAGCGTATCTCATAGGATACTCAACACAACTTGTATAATCTGAAACATAGCTTTTAATCAAACTTTTGATTTAAAACAATCATATAAGTTGGCAATACCAAGCCAACTAAACCAAACCACCACTTCACATGAAAACCTTCTTTACAACCTAGAACTTCCTACAACGTAAAATCCTAAAGTCTTTACATAAAACATAAACAGATAATTTCCAAGTCTTCAATATATCTAAACACTTCTCTCCTTCCATGAACCTGTAAATTGCAAATCTAACTCTCAGCTGGGTAGTCAGGTCCACTATCGTCATCCCTCTGATCAAAGATCATATCATAACCCGAAAGATCATATACAATGTCTTCATCACCTGCACCTAAAATTTTAAAAAATGAGCTGCGAAACCCAGTACGATAACTCAAATCCTTTAAAGCAATGCAAATGCACACGCAACAGGCATATATATCAAATGCACTTAGTCTAATGCAATCAATTAGTTTGTTATCTTTTTATAGTCAGCAAATCAACACAATTCATAACTATATGTACTTTACTCTCGAGCTCGAAGTAACTCAGACTCTTGAAAAACAACCAACTCTTTAAAAATAAGGTAATTATATACATATATGGATGAGTGGGTACTCCCCAAACATCCCCGTTTTCCCCTAATTCTACTGGAATCATATCAAAGCACGAGTCCACGAGGGATAACCTTACACTAAGATCATTAGGGAGCCTCACTAGTATCACTGTATGCCAGGTCGTTACTGGTCAAAGCCAAGCACAACCAAACAGACAATTATTAAGCCGAATAGTATTAGGTTTATTATGAAATTTTGTTCCTATAACCAATCAAACAATACTAAACTTACAAGCAAAAACAACAAGCAGGGATTGGTTGTACCTTTTCAATTTCAGGAACAATTCCTCCACATACCCTTATAAGAGTAACAAATCAATTCTCTAAATCTCCTGGTTGATAAGATATAACAGAAACAAAATAAACATCATCCTTATAAACAAACCCTAAAATCCAAAAATTCCCAAAATCCATAACCTTTCAAGAAATCCTCAACCACACCTTCTTCTTTAATCAAATTTTACTTAATTCTCACAAGAACAACTCTCTTCCACCAAAGCCCTAATTTGTAAAATCCAGCAATTACAGAAAAATCATCATAAAAAATCAAACTTTTTATAGAATCTATGTTTAATAAGATAAAAACTTACTTGGATAATCTTCTGTATCTAAATCTTAGATCTCTCCAATTATAATGGGATAACAACTCCAAAAGAACAACTTCCTCCAAAACCCTAGATTTGAGAAATCAATAAGAACAGACATGATTCGTCAAAATTAATATTTTCATTTCAAATCTACGATAAAAAATATGTAACTTACTTGATTCAAATCTTATTCCTTGATCAAATCCCCGAAGGATAGATCCTAATTAAAAACTAGGGTTTCTCCAAAGAACTCCTTCAAAAACACAAAAATCTATGAGAAAGAGGTTGTTTCCATATGAATTTGCACAAATCTTGATTAGAATGACTTACTAGGATCAAAGATCTTATTTTTCTTCAGATTTCCCTCTCAAGCACTCTCAAAACCCTAACAGACACTCTATGGACGAAAAGAAAGGAAGAACTTAGAGAAATACAAACCCTAAAATTCTATTTATAATAAAGCATTTCAGGCAGGTAAGCTGGCACTTACGCCGACGGCCTTCTTGCCGACTTTCACAAATTTTATAAAAGTCCTAGAGCTTTACGCCAGTGGCCTAGAGACAAATTTTCCTTTGTCAAAAGCTATTCTTCAAGCATTTCTAGATCATAAACAAAACCATCAATTTAATACTAAGGTGGACTATAAAACCCTCTTATTTTTCAACATATGACAACTTTTGCCATTTGAGGTATGATTATTATATATCCCATTTATTAAGAATGACCAAAATTTCCCTCTCCTTAATTAACAAATGACATTTCTTTACCCTTCTTTATAAAATATTTTTCTGTATATTACAATATATATATATATTCAAAGGATTTTTCAACTATACAATGCCTATATTGTATAAGAATTTTTGGATGAAGAAAAAGTTTGAAAACTTGTGTTTTGAAAGCTGGGATTTTCATGGTGAATTTGTACCTCGTTATTTTGGGACACAAATGACTTTTTTATTCATAACCCAAGAAATGGATAGATATTTTCGGGTAGGTAGAATATGGTATATAATATGTAAAATTCTGAGTTAAAATGAGCATGTTATGACCACTTTAAGTTGAAATTTCTACCTATACGAATTTTATCGCAACTAGAAGATGGAATTAGAAAATTTGATTAGAATCCATGGAATACTTATTTTAGGTATTTCCTTTGTTTAGGAAACGAGGAAGACAACGCATACAACCCCGAAGACTATTTCGATTAAGGAAGTATCATCATGCCATGGCCGAGTGAGTCTACTTCTCTTATTTTTCATACTTATGATTGTGCTTGTAGCATAGTAGCACTAGACATAGAGATAAAGTGGAAAGTGCATATGACTTATAATGTTAGTGAAAGAACCTTAAGTATATTGAGCCATGAATTTTCTATAATGAATGGTATGTTCTACTAGCATGTTAAAGTGTCTAAAATTAGCTGATCACTTACAAGAAATTGAAATTAAATGGCTAGACTTTAAATAAAATTTGTTGCATGCACTTCATAAGTTGAGTCACATTGCATTCGCTATTATACAATTGGTGGGACAAGTGTGTAATAGTAGTGGTTGTCACAACCGGTAGTATCTGCACGTGGCGACTAGGAGCTAGTAAGAACTACACAAATCAATGGCGAATAGGAGCAGGTAAGATCTACAAGTTATTGGTGGCGAATAATAGCCAGTTAGAACTATAAAAATGGTTTTGTTAAAATTGTTTGCTGCAATTAGCCAGAATACCTAACCCCAAATGAAGGGTGTAAATTCATCCAATATATGGTTCTCGAAAAACCATATGTCTTGTATGCTTACGTGTCTGTTGCATTTCACTTGCTTGTATAAATTAACTTTGTTGATATCTTTGTTTTGAGTATGCCAATTGAGAATGTTCTCACTATGCTTATAAAGCTTACACCCTTATAAATTTTTGTATACGCAAGACCATTTGTTACTTTACCCAAGGTCTTCACATATCCGAGTAATTCTTCTTTTTGGGAGCTTTTGGGGGAAATCTACTCGAAGGTTTAGAATAGACTTCCTTGAAAATCTTTTGAGGAAAGTATTTAAGATTCCTTATAAAGACTAGTAACATTTATACGATCATTGGGGATTAGCAAGGGAATGCCCCTAAGACTTATGTAATGGACTATTAATTGTTATTGTGGATTATCTATATTTCTAAATTTTTGTTTGTTTATTTTTATTTGCTTAAACCACACTTCCCAATGGCATCTCCTATTATCATGTTTGTTGGTCCCAGATATGCAAACAAGAGGGGAGGGGTGAATTGTTTGCTTTTAAAAATTTTTGAAAACACTTAACAAATTAAAAACTTTGGAAACTTCTTTTAACAAATAATTTAAAGAATCAGATTATAACTTAGATAAATATTGTTGCTTTGTAGAACTTAATAAGAAAATGACTTGAACAACAATATAAACAATTATAACCAATAAAAAATTGTAGAGTAGTAAAGTGCAGAAAATTAAATGAGCCCAGAAATTTATAGAGGTTCCTCCTTGCGAGTACGTCCTCTCTTCCAGCTCCACTGCTGGGGATCCGGTTTCCAACCGGGTCGATCCACTAATCCAATTAATCAAAAAGAGATTACAAACACCAATCGAATCTTGTTCTGTCTCACAAGCCTATATCTATTGGCTAAACACAGACTACAAGATTATTTGTAATCCTCTCAACAACTCTCAATATACTCAATACAAGAGTAGAGAATCTTCAATCAAGAGTAACAATAGATACTCTAAATATTTGAGCACAAGAAAACAGAAGAAAGTAAGTTTTGAAGCTTTGCACAAAATGTCTGACTAGTATTTGACTAGTGTCTGACAGAACGTCTGTTGAACTAGAAGTATAATATTGAAAGTAAAATTTCAGCTCGTGTAATTTTGGGTTTTTTCAATCTCGTATCTTCTGTTGTTGTTTTTCTTAAAACATTATACATATATATATAAAATATCCTGGTCTTTTTCCTTCAGTTCAACGGACTTCAACAACTTTATCTTTATCCAACAAAACAAAATATGCCGTTGGAGCTGATTCAAAATTTAAGAAAGAAACTGAGAATATTGATATCCTGTAATATCTTCAAGAACACAGCTTCTGGTTGTTAAAAGAATACGATGAGAGATATAGATAGAAGAGAAATTATCTCGTAATTTGAAAAACAAATCTGGAGATAATTTCGTATAAGATTCTTTGCTGGAATATTTTCCTGATACTGTGGAATAAAATCTTGAACAATAGGATGAGTTGTTGCTGTAACTAAAAGGATATCACACAGTACGAAAAGATCCATATCCTTACCGATTTAGAACAGATTTGAAAATTTATTCAAATCTTCCCACAAAATCCGAGATTTAGATATGTACCTTATCCAGAGAGTTTTTAACAACAATCTTCAGCTTGATACAATTCACGTGATATGAAGAAGTTAGAAGAAATTACTGCACGTCTGAAACAGCAAGCCACTTGAAGAAGATGAACAGTGAAAAAATAAACATCTTGAAAATTCAAAATCCTCATGAGATTTAAATCCTCCTTGTGGAACATATTAGATATACTCTCTAATATCTAATAAAGGAGTTAGGCCTTCAGTCAATTACTTATGCGAGAAATCAATCCAATAAATCTGATTTAGAAAACTTGATCTGAACTTAACAGCTTCTTTATACTGTCTGATGAAGAACTAGAAAGTCTAACCTTCGTTTGATATAATAATAATTCACCCTTGAATTTTCTTAGTGTCTGATGCTCAAAAGATCAGAACCTTACTGTTTGACTTACTGTCTGAGAATCTGCACACTGCACACTTAATAAATCTTATTATATTTTATTCTTCTTTTGTTGTCATCAAAATAAAATAAAGAGAACCTAACAATGTTGTATGCCTTACATTTAATATCGAAACTTTTGCATGACTAAGGTAGTCATTTTTAAGTATTGATATTGTATGTGGTGGACTACCACGTTTAGGGTACCCTTCGGGACATGATAGCTTTGAAACACAAATTTGAAAATTGCTAAATTGTATCTATATTTTACTATAAAAATCATATTGAAACGTGTAAATTATTTTTCTTCCCTAAAAGAAACTTTATTTACATTGTTAGACTTTTTATTTTTCATTTTCTTTTCAATTTTTTCCTTTTTTTTTGGATTTTTTTCTTTTAAATTATTTTTAGTAGAAAAACTAAAGGGAAAAAATGAGATCTCGACAGACAATTCACTTACGTAATCATATAGAGGTTCAACGCTTAACTCAAATCATGTTATTATACATGCTTAAGATGGTAAACAAGTCAAGTCATTCGTAAGCTACATGACCTCAACTTGCTTCAAGCTTGCTTAGCTTGGCTTCATTTTATTAGTAAGCAAGTAAAACTCAAGCTCAAAATAAAAACCCTTTTTTTTTAAATGAGTCAAGCTCAAGCTCCAATTTAGACTCCTGAACAAGTTAACTAATAGGCTTATGAGTTTTATAATTAGGGTAAATGTCAAATTGAGTACCTAAACTTTGTACGAAAATTCAACTTAGTACATAAGTTTGAAAATGGTTAATTTAGTATATAATCAAACTTTTTGTGATTATTTTCACAATCTACTTTCTAAAGTTTGCTCTATTTGCATACATAGAAAATGTAGCATGTTGCACAAGCTTATTCCACCGATAAAAATTAGCTCCCTGCAAACACAGAAAAGCTGTCAAAGGTACATCGAAGGGTTGCCCAACATAGCCACTCTAATGCCCAAGTCCTTCTCCAAAGCCTTATCAAAAGTATATTCACTTAACAAAAAGTCTCTCTTCCTTTCCCCAATTGGGAAGGGCTATTTATTGTTCATGGTCATACCAGAATGTGGTCTAATGTATCTTTACCATCAGGATGAATCTCCACCTAAGAGCTGACCTAACACCCAAGGCGGTATCATGCCCGAGCTATAGGAGTTATGGTTACATGGTGTGTGGCCAAGCAATGATGTCCCCCATCGGTCTCGAGGTGGGACTTGGGTATTTCACGATTATTAAATATGGGTGAGTTCATGGAGATTGCTCGTTACAAGCTTAGTCTTGCGAGGTTAGCTCGAAGGTAAGCCCAAGGAATTATCTTCAAGGTGGAACTCAAGGAGAGAGGTCATTCACCGATCTCATTGGTTTACAGTATAAGTAACTATAAAATGCACAATTAATATGCATGAAGTGTATTTAATGAGTTCAAAGAAGGAGATAAATGATGAATTAAGTGTAGTTTTCCATAATTGAATAGTTAATTGTGCATTATATTGTCTCATCAAAATCCATATTGAACATACAAGTTCAACAATCTCCCCCTTTTTTTATGAGGACAATCATGCATAATTAACCACTTTTCAATTTAGCATACTCCCCCTCAAATAAGCATCTATGTTTCAAAAGAATTTTCTCAAATTTGAATTAAAGACTTTATGCTTAATTTTAGGAGAATACAAACTACACCTAATTTGTCATTTTGCTCCCCTTTTGAACTCATTAAATACACTTCATGCATGTTAATTATTCATTCTACGCTTCTACCCCTTTGTATTCATCACAAAAAATGATAGATTTATGATATTGCAAATAAGCAGTGATGCACAGACAACATACAAGTTCTAAAAGGCTTTAGACATAAAAAAGCATCCTCATATCATAAATTTATTCAAGTTGCTATTAGAAAATTGCAAAATATGTTTTTCAAGCATACACAAATAAGTCTAAGATAATATCCAAATATTTGCAAAATTTCAAATAAGTTTAGAAAGCAACATTAGACATGTCTATACATTGTTTATGCATCAAAAGCATGAAAAACAATTTTCATATATTCATAGACCAATTTTAGCACAAATTTAGTTCAAAACATGTATAAAATCAATATATCATCAGAAAATTCATGTTTAAGCATATCCAACACTTTTATGTAAGTATAAAAAGGTATATAAAGCATGTTGGAACTAAATAAACTCATATAAGTTCTCATATTGAAAATGTGTATACATTTTAGTCATCAAAAGTATGAATTTTCCTCAGGAGAGTGCACAAAATTGTCTTAAAACATTTTCATTCAAGTTTAAACCTTTTTTACAAGTTTGTTTAGATCCGATAAACATGACAAAACATGATTTATGCATCAAAAACATGAAAAATCCAATTTTGTGGATTTCAAACTCAATTTTGGCTCATTTTTATCTCAAAACATGCACAAAAGCATCTCAATATACAAAAATTTGCATATGCAAGCACATCAACACATTATATATAAACATCAAGGGAACAAATCACTAAACTCAAGCAAGCTAGGATTATACCATATTTTTGCCCTTGGAGCCACTTGGGATACCTACAAAAACACAATCATCTTTTTAGTACCGTTTTTTGCTTGTGTCTTTACGGTTAGCTAGTGCAAATATTTCCCTTTTTGGCACCCCAAACATACTTGCTTTTGTGACCCAAATTTATTGGTTTTCTTATTATACAATTGTGTGCAATATGGCCAAGCTTGCCACAATAGTTGCAAGTTCGATAAGTAACTCTCACAAACTTAGTCTTATGAGAATCGCAACCATTGTTTCTATCATAGCCAATTCTATATTTATTATAATCACATTTTTTTTCCCAATAAGAGTACTCAAATTATTTTCTCCCTTAGTGAATTTGGCTATGGTAACATTTATATCACATAAGCTAGCTCTTTTAAAATTTTATCATTGCTACTACTAGCACACGTAACATTATTATTATTTATGGTTTCAATTTCGAGGTCAAGCAAATCGTTTTCAATTATCAATTTTTCGTTAATCTTGCTTAATTCATTATTTTACTTTTTAGCTTCTTATACTTATTATTCATCCTGTCATTTTCCAATTTTAAAGATTGAATTTCTTCATAAAACTTTTCATTTTCCATTTTAATCTCCTCATGCTCAATTCTAAACTTATTCAGCTTTTCTCCTATTTTCATCATTAATGTTTTAAACATGTTGTTCCTTTTCTTCATTTTAATTAATTTACTATATGTTTTTTCGTACATTTCTTCAACATAAGGAATTTGTGAAGAAATAGAGCATACCTCATCATCAAGGGCCATGAAGCATACATCATCATCCAAGTCTCTTTGCTTCTCTTCCTTGCTTCCTTTCTTTGTATATGGGCAATATTGTTGAATATGCCCTGGTTTATTACACTTAAAGCATGTGATGATTTTTCTTTTAGATTTTGAGGAGCCATCATCTTCCTTCTTTTTCCTCTTCTTGTTCACCTTCAAGGAGATGATGAACCTCCATGTAAGCTTGTGAAGCTCTTCATCATCTTTTTTCTCACTTTTTTCCTCTTTAATTGAACTTGAGTTGGAGTAAGAGACTTTTAATGCAATTTCCTTCTTCGTTGACTCCTTTATATGCTTCTTAATCATACATAGGTCTTGAGGGTTCCAAGAAGTTCTTCTTTTCTCATTTTGCCTAAGTCATGTGCCTCTTCAGTGACAGTTCTTTTCGTCTCCCATTCTATTAGCAAGGACCTATGAATTTTAGAGTTTATCTCTAAATTATTATATGTCTTGCCAATAATACACAATAGGTTCAAAATATTGATGAATCTATCATATATTTGATCAATTATTTCATTAGTCTTCATTTTAAAATTTCCAAATTCGCCACAAAAAAGACTAATTTTAGTATATTTTACTCTTGTAGATCCTTCATAGGTATTTCAAGATTTTTCCCAAATTTCTTCAGCTGATCTACAAGTACAAATGTAAGCTCTTAATTTTTACGGTAATGTCACGCTTAAACCCTAAACTGAAAAGTCAACCGAAAACCCTAAGTCAACAAATCCTCAAGAAACCATAGCAGTTTAGATCCAGCCATTCTATGCTCTTAAACTGAGAAGTCGAAATATGAGTGAAAAGTATAGATTGGTTCGTAATAATATTAGGATACTTAAAAAATTAGATTGGTAAATTTTTTTCTTATTTCGAACCCGATCGGATACAGACTTTGAAAAGCATATCCCAAGGCTCAAGATACCAAGAATATATCATTAGTAATGTTAGACTCATAATTTCATAAGATTTCTAAATATATCAGTTATATAATTTTTCGGTAAATAGAAATATCTGATATTACGATTTTACTCATATTTTCTTTATTACCGGTAATTTAATTGTCTAATCTACTTTTTTATTTCTAATCACATTATTCACAAGTATAACCACCCATACCTTATTCTTATATCCTTACAACCTATCCTTACAATCTTACATCATTTTCCTTACATTTACTTCTCCAATACATTTTATTACTTAAATTACTTATTAAATTTGAATTTTATTACACAAAACAAATCACACAACTCTCTCTTTCTCTCCCATTTTCAAACCGGCGCCCCTCCCCCCCTTCTCCCTTTTGTACACACATTCTCAATTTGTTTTATTTGTCTTCAATTTATTAATCACACAAACCCTAATCCAATTCCCTATATAAACCCCTTTATACCTATCTCATTTCACTTTTTCTCTCTTTTCACTAAATAACTCTTACAAAATATTTTCTCTCCTCTCTTCCCCTCCTCTTTGTGTTGTGATGCTCTTCCTCCCTTCCCCCACCGCCTCTCTCCACACACACACATCTTTTCTTCAAGTTTTTTTTACTACACATATCTAATAATTAATAAATCTAAACCTTATCACAATAAAACATGTAATTGCAAGATCATACATGTGAGGTTCCACCAAAATCCCCATGAGCTTTATGCTAGGGATGTGGAAACACTTAAGCATGATATCCTTGCCATCACGATGTTGTGGATCTTGTTATATCTGGTGTTTTGCTATTATTTTGCTATATTATTGTTTTATGTTGTTATTATTGATATTGTGCATGTATTCATCTATTAACCTCATCTACATAATGTTGATGTTGCACTAACATTCATGACTTGCATGATAGACTAGATCTAGTTGTTTTGAATACATAAATGCCATAGATTTTTGTATTATGTGTATAAAAGACTTGTAGGAGCATGATAATTGTGAGAATATGTTAAAAAGTTCAAGATCTATCTTTGGTTCAACAAAAATGATTTTTGGAAATTCGGATGGAAAAAGAACCTTATTTAGAAAACCTATTTTCCAACTCCAAAACGAAGTTTTTGCACTAAATATGATGAGCTTAGGGAATAGGTATCATAAAGGAATGATTTTGATGAGTTAAGCTTAGTTTTACTAAGAGAAATTTTTTAAATAAGAAAAAGGTTATAAAGGTTAAGTTAGAACTGTTTCAACCCTTGTAAGAACTTGAAATTCGTAACTAGGGTGAAATGCTAGATAAACACCTATTTTCTAACCCTAAAAAAAGAGTTTTATTAATGAAATGGAAGCCTTAGGAAGTAAGTTTGGTTATAACTTAATTTTAGAAAGATTAAATGAGTTTTACACAAAAAAAAATCTCAAATATAAATTTCAAAATTCGGATCAATAAATGATCCCCATTTAAACACCTATTTCCAAATGCCAAAATGATGATTTTAATAGAAAAACAGAAGCCTTGAGGAATAGATGTAATAAAGACTTAATTTTGACAAGAATAAGTGGATTTTATCAGGGTATAATCCTAAAACAAGGACAAGTTTCAAAATATGGATAAAATAATGTTTTCATTCCTTAAAAATTTTATAAAAATTCGTAACTAGGCAAAACCCCTTATACAACATCTATTTTCCAACTCCTAAATGAAGAATTTTATTAAAATAATGAAGGTATTAGGCATATAGGTCATTAAGGTTGTATTTTAATAAAAACAAGTGTGATTTTGCAAGAAATAAAACTAGTTTCTCTAAGTCAAGTATTTTAAAAGGTTTTGCAAAGTAAAAGTTTTCTAAAAATTCTTGTAATCAAATATCATTAAGGATATACATATAAATAGCTCATATCATGTCATTCATGATAATTACTTGTAGATATTGCATGTACATATAATATACTTGGTAGAAACAAAGCCTAAGAAAACAGTGTCTTTCAAACCCCATAAAACGTTGTCTAAGTACATACGGAAATAGATTTATCAAAACCCATGAATCATGCATGATATTGAGTTATATATGTATATAAACAAGTCTTTCAATATATAATGATAGTTAAGTATCTATTAAAGCTTTTGAATGATGCTTGGATTGAAATTAGAATTTGATTTGTGGGTTGGGAGTCTCGTATAAAATTTTGTACCCTACTGTTCATGAACCAAATGACCTTGTTTGATGAGAATAACTTTAGAAATAGATATCTCTCATCGAATAGGTAGAAATCGATATATAATATACAAAATTCCAAGTTAAAATGACCAAGTTATGGCCATTATAAGTTGGAATTTCCTCTTAGGCAAATTTTGATGAACTTTAACAAATTTGTTAAAATAGAATTTATAAGTTCATTTAAACTTCATAGAAATACTCATTGGAGGTATATCTTTTGTTAGGAAGCTTGAGAGACAGACTAGACCTTCCTGAAGATTATTATGATTAAGAGGAATTTCGCTTCATGGTAAAGTGAGTTTACTTTCTTTAAATTACATGCTTACGATTTTGCTTTTAATGATAGTGGCATTAGAATTAGGACAAGATAAAATTGGAATGTGCATGTGGATTCCACTTGGTTGAATTGATGATAAGAATATCGAAATGGGAATTGCTATAAATATTTATATGATTTAGTATAGAATTAAAGTGTCTGAAATCTCTATGATCGCCTAATTCTTTTAAATGATATGCGATGACCATATAACTAAATTATTCATGCATAACATATATTGAGTCACATTACATTCGTTGTTATACATTTGTGGGAAAAAGGCATAATAGCTAGGTAACGGGTAGACCTGAAAACTCGAATTAACGGCACGGGGTCGCCTAAATTAAAATGAAAGTGGAGTAGGCAGTTGAATCAACTACATAATTAACGAGTGGGTAAGCACCTGAAATAACCACTTGATAAATGAGAGAAAAAAATTGAAATCTACGATCGTATGGGTGTGAAACACCTAACCTCGAATGGAGGGCGTAAATCCATTCAACATAGAACTCCCGAAAAGTCTTATATATTGTATGCCGGCGTGCTTGTGCATTTCATATGCTTATTTAATATAACTTGCTTGCATTATTGTTAGATTGGTTATTTAATTTTAGAAGTGAATCTCACTAAGCTCGCAAGCTTATACTCTTACAGTTTCCTATTGTAATACGATTATCTATGGCTATCCCTTAAGGGACATTTCTCTCAGGTATAGCTTTTGGATTTTAAGGAGCTTTTTGAATAAGTAAGGACCTAGATATTAGGCATAAACTTGTAGCTAAATCTCCTTAATTATATATATATATATATATATATGTGGTTGTAAGAGACTTTTGTAGACCCTAAAGACTCTTATTATTTTGACAAGGGGATGCCCCTTAGATTTTTGTAGTGGATTAATCTTGATCATAACCGTTATGATTTATATTCTTATTGCTATGTATATCTTCTTAAGCTATTTCGATTCAAAGTAAGGTTCTCTTCATGGTGAAAGTAAGTCTTACACCCAGTATCTAAACTCATGGGATGACCAAAATTGTCATACTTGAGTTTAAATATCGAGTGTAGCGGATTATCGCGTTTAAGGTACCCTCTGGGATGTGACAACAAATTCTACTAAAATTACTCTCATTTAATCCACAATACAAAATATTCATTGTAACTTCATTTAACTGAACTTTCTCTTTTTCGGCCTTAATATAGTTAAATTCATTTTTGCCTTCAATAACCATGGGACCATTTTCTACAACATGCCATACAGATAAATTTTGTGCTTTAACGAAAATCCTCATTCTACACTTCCAATAAGCATAATTTGTGCCAATGAGGATAGGTGTCATTAATCCCTTACCCCTCTTGAAACTTTAGTGCATTTGATGCCATGATCTTTACTCTATCTGCGATTAAGCACACAAAGCTTTGATGCCAAATGAAAACGTGAAAACACACAAGAAAATACTCAAGATGAAGGGTGAATTGAGTGTTGCCCTAAAAAGCTCAAACAATTAATTTTAATGCAATAGATCAAAACCAACTTTAATAGCAACAGATAATATAACTGTAGATTATAATATGAAAAAAAAAAAAAAGATAGCAATAGAAAATCTAAGGCCAAATTTAATGTAGAATTTAGCCTACTTTCTACTCTCCATGATCTACCAATGCATCCAATCAAGGACTTCACAATCACTTTCTTTATCACCAAAAACACATGCTCAAGCTAAGTAATACATCGCTTTACAACAGACAAGAAATAAAATATTTCATTTCCCTTTATAGATGCTCACTGATAGATAGCAGATATAAGAACAAAGCACTAGAATATTTTTCTCTCTTTCTAGATATTTACAAGTTAATGAGTAAGAGAACATGAAAAATTAATGATTTGTTTATTTGCAAATAAAGGCCCTTTTTCACTTCCACATTTCTCTTCTCTTCTCTTCTCTTCTCTTTTGAATCTCTCAAAGGACAAAGTATTTATAGCCTTCAAAAATTCAAATGTACATTAGATATAACGTCTTAAAGTCGCCATGCATTAAATGGCCTTCAATAGCTCTTTTTGCCACATCAAGTCAAGCTTTTAAACTGTCACGCCTACATCTTGTCACGCCACAAAGTGTCGCGCTCTCATTTTAGCCATTGACCAAGTCTTTACTCACATCGACTCCATCAAGTCTTGAATTCAAACTTGTCGTGCCCTGCATTCATCACATCTTAGTTTTGACCTTCGACTAGAGATGTATATGTTTGAGCTTGTCGAGTGTTGGTTGTGAGCTTATCACACCCTGACTATTTAAGACATCAAGCCCTCGATGTGACCCTTGACCAAGACTGCGCTTTTTTTTTTTGAATTTCTTAAGCTTTAGACTTAAGTTTGTCGCGCCTTAGTGATTGAAGAAACCTAGCTCTCAACTTATCCCACGAGTGAGACTATTCATCACTAATTTGTTCCTACTAAAACTTGCACGATCTCCACAAAAACACTCAACATACACATATATATTCTAGCATATTATTCATGATATTATTTAACTAATTAAGTACAATTTTCCATAATTGAATAGCTAAAATGCATTATATTTTCTCATCAAAATCCACATTAAACGTGCAAGTTCAATAGCAACAACTTGGGTTCCCTCATAAGGTCGAAATCTGAGGTGTATTCTGGCATGGGCTCTTCTTAGGTTACTAAAGCCAGTGATTTCCAGGAACTTAGGGCCCAAGTGTGGCAATAGCGAACCAAGTGGACTATAGCTTATATTGCGTTATCAATACTTGTCCATCCTACTCTCATTGTGCAAGGACAGGGAGAGTGAGCAACCTATGCTTAGCCCATGAGGTGGACTCGGATGGTCATTGATCTTTCATTTGAACCATATCCCCCAGAGAGCTGGTGTTGTTGGACCTTGCACTCTCTTAGCCTACCATGTTTTGAGCTAGGACACTGTCATGATCTTCGGCCTTGCGAAGCTTAATGGGGAAGCCTCATGAGGTTTTAAAAGGATACGATGGGAGTTGTGGCAATCGTGATAATTGTTCCTAACATGTGGTGGCATTAGTGGTCCCTTGACATTCAAGATGCATGATTCCTAGGTTCTAGGTAGTGGAGGATCGGTTTATCTCCCTCTTCATTCCTTATATATATAGATGCACCTTAGTGGGAGTTTTCTACAAAAATTCTCTTTTTGATTTCTAAAACCAATTTTTCTCTGTCTTTCTTTCATTGCATCATTCATCAATTCTAGAAGATGTCAAGCCCAAGTAATTATGATACTCAAACTTTTCCCCATACTTTTCCCCATGATTCTAAAGGTAGAGCGCAACGAATCATGGATAAGGTGGGGAGAGGTAAGGGAGGGGAGGCTCAAGCTCCAGCGGAGAAGGTAAGTCAACGATAGAGGTTCAACTTCTATGAGTGGCTGCGATGAAGGAGGTACCGAATTTTTCATGACACTAAGAGAAGAAAAAGCCATATGAACTTTAGGTAAACATTATACTAGCTGATAAAGTATATCGATTCTTGATAGACAAGTACCTTTCGGATGGCTTAAAGAAAAAAGCCATTACTCTCCCACATGCTCAGGCAAAAAATGGCGCTTGTCCCAAAATTATGGAAGAGGCCCTCTAAGCAATTTGGTAAGGGGAGATGCAGGGGGCTCCTAAAGAGTAAGAGGTCATAGTACCTTCACCTTCCGATCAGGTTTGCCTTCTTGGTAAGTAAAGGTTCACCCTCTATAAGAGGGCGTTCAAGTTTGGTTTGAGGGTGCCCTTCTCCAAGTTCCAGAAGGAGTTCTTCGAGTATTACGGGATGTGTCATACTCACTTGTTGCCCAATGTCTGGCACATCCTGGTAGCCTCGAGGCCATTTATTTAGGCATCTATGTGCGCCCTACCCCAACTCTCTTTTAGAGATATTGTTTGCATAAGAGTTATGAGTTTAAGTGGAGGTACCTCACCAAGCAGGTAAAGAGCTTGTACAAGCTTCTCAATGGGCTTACTAACTCGAAGGGGCGATACTAAAAGGGGTTTTGGCCAGTCAGTGTGAAGGAGGGTACCTAGTATGAGTTTGACTTCTGGATGGACTGGCGTAAACCTATCGAGCTGGTAAGCCCCCGATGTTAAAGCCATTTGATGCGAGGGGGCTGCAGATTATGGATAAGTTCATGGAGCAAGGTAAGAGGTTTCTTGATGCTCAAAGAAATTTTTGAAGGGGTTACCATTCAATAAGGGCAAAAGAGCCATGGTTCCTTGAGGTGTAGATTGATTTTTCTAGATGTAGCCTCTCTCTCTTCTTCTTCCCCCCCTCCCCCTCCCTCCTCCTCTCCCCCAACCCCCCAACGTTTGTTAAGTCAAGCTCTGGCAAGAGAAGTGTTGTTGACAGCTGATATCTATTTCTTTTTTTGTTGACCAAGTGAGTTTGGCTTGGCAAGTTTATCTATCTTTTAATAATGTTGTTATTCTTGTTCTTTTGCAGATGTAAAAATAGAGATGATAAACATTAATGAGCTTCTTCCTAGATCATCAAACAAGAAGAGGAAGATTCTAGCAAAGAAGAAGGCACCTTCGAAAAGGCAAGCCATTGGTAGTAGGGAACAGGATCTTCCTATTCCTATTGTGGATGAGGTTGAGATCATGTCTCCACCGAGTCCTCACAGGCATAACCAACATGATGAGGGGGCTCTTGCTACCATGCCCTTGGTCTCCCGAGGTGCAAAGTTTGTTGCAACGTTCTTCAGCTATCATTTCCTTGATTGGACTGGCATCTCCTAGGGTTAAGGCTGTTGGGAGAAGTAGTAATTTTGACCTAACTAGGTTGGCTACCACTGGAGTTAGACCAGTTAGCACCGAAGATCGACCAACTAGTGCCATTGACAGAGGCCCTACAGAGGTTTTGGCGGAAAGGGCTTTGAAATAGATGGATGTGGCTTTTGATTGGGGAATGCTTGAGGACATTACTTTTCTCAAATATAAGAGTAAGGTGAGGACCTTGTTGGGTGAGCTGAAATCTAAGGATCAGGTTCTAAACTTTCTAGCACACAAACTATATAAGGTAATTTTCTTTCTCACTCCTTTATATATATATATATATGCTTTAATTTTTCATAGGGTGTGGTAGCTCTCTCTAAGGTTGTAAGGTATACAAGGTTGAACTTTGGGCTGGTAAGTTGATTATTTTTGCCCTTATAGAATTTTAGTCTTTAGTAAACATGTTAGCATTCTTGACTCAATTTGCTCTTAATAGGATGATGAAGAGCTAAAGAGGCTGAGGGCTCTCATTACTAAGCTAGAGAAGGCAGCTTCAGAGGAAAAGAAGAATAGGATTAGGCTATAGAGTAAAGTCACTGAATTGATTGCGGAGAAGGAGGAATTGGTTCACGAGGAAGAGTCAGCAGCCTTATGCTCTCAATGCGAGGTCGCTAAAGTCATGCGAGGATAATCTTTCTTGAGGCAGATTGTGGATGACCTCGAGCAGAGTTGGAGAGATGTAAGGCAAGAATAGGATGCTTTGCCCTCCCAGTTGGAAGAGATCACTCCAATCTTCAACATGTTGAAGGGAGAGAATGAAGTGATGAGCTCAGAGTAGAGTGTCGTCAAGGTTGGTTACTTACTCTTTGGTCCTTTAATCCTCTTTCCATTCCCCACCCAACCCCCCCCCCCCCCCCCCCCCCCCCCCCCCCCCCCCCCCCCCCCACCCCAACCCTTTATATATTTTTCTATTGTTTTTTTTTTTTTTTTTTTTTTGTAGGCACAAGTTGTGGAGGAGTTGGATAGTGGGCAGGTCATTCCTAACGTGGCCAAAAAGCACATGCTAGCAAAGTTTTATAAGAGCTAAAAGTGAAGGGTGATTCAGTAGGCAATTACAAAGGAGAGTTCCAAGGTCATTCATAACGAAGTACTCGAGCAACATCCCGATCTTAGTCTCGACTTCTTAGTTGTCCATCTATGGGAAGCTGTCGTTAAGGTTGACGAGGAAGATGAGGAAGTGGAGGAAGGAAATGGTCAGGAAAGTAACGTCACTGAGGTCGAGAGGATGATGGGGTGGGAGATGCTATCATTGAGCAAAGCGAAGGTGTTACCAAGTTTTGGTAACATTGAATGTTATCAAGGGATGCCTTCCTCCTTTGCCTATAAACAATACCTTCGGTTGAAATGATGTCAATCACATCTTCAAACTTCCCAACTCTTAAACCTTAAGTTGAACTCTCTCTTTCTTTTTCATATTCTTGTGCTTTTGGTCATTTTCTGATTAAGATGTTATTGCTCTAGCTCGATGCTTTTTCTTGACTTACTATGGCTAGAGAGATCGAGTTCTTGGAGGTCATAAGTCATAGTTCGTGACTCTACTGCCTTTATTCAATGGAGTCAGCCGCTTTATAGTCCCTATTTACGTAGAGCTAAGAGGGGGTTTAAGGAGATTACCTGGAGGCTAAGCAGCTTTGTCATGCTATCTTTTATCTCAATCCAACTCCCTTCTCTACTTCTATACTAGGCTTGGGGCTATGTTTCTCTTTTTTTGACCTAAGGTCAAGATCACTTAGCCATAGTGATCATAGTGCAGTGAACAGGTTATGTTAAGGCTTGTTCCCTTTCTAAGGCTCGGTCACGTAATGGTTTATTTAGGATCAATGTTTTCGTAAAGGAAGGAACCAACCTTCTTTTCTCCTCTAAGCTCCTTTACTTGAGCCATTTTCATGGAAAGCGGAATTGGAAAAAGCTAAGAAGTTGGAGCGGTCGTAGCTAATGGTGGTTAAGTTTGGAAATTTCTTATTGAAGACCATTCATCAGCTACTTCTTTAGCTAAGATTCCTAAGCAAATGGTACACCACCGTCTCATTTGTCTCGAGTCGTGGTTGGTGCTTTATTACCTTTAGGAAATTTTTAATCTCTTCTTGGTCTTGTCTATGACCTTAGTTTCTAGAGAGGAGCTGCCACTCTCTCATACTCCATGTTCCATCTTTTTAGGCGCTTGTGTGATTAGGATAAGGTGAAGGCTTGGGAGATCATAGTGACCTCGTAGGATCTATTACTGTTTGGTACCTCAAGCTTTATTCAGCTTGAAGATTGTGTGTGCTTGTATAATATTAACCTTTTAAGAACTCTTGAAGATTGGGTGTGCTTGAATAATATTAATCTTTTAAGAACTTATCTTGTAATGTGTTGGTTGGAATGCCAATCAAAACTATCCTGGCCAAGAAGCCCATCAAAACTACTATAACAATCTACTTCGAATCAATAAAATTCATATTTTTCATTTTTTGGCTTAAGTTTTTTCTTGTTGTATTATGTATCTTGAGCTTGCTCTTACTCTTTTAGGTTGTACGTAGATGGTGATCTTAGGTAAACTTAATCCATTAGCGTGTTGCTCATGAGCTTTCAAGGGAATTACCTAAGATCATGGGGGAGTTATCTTTAAAGGAGAGATACTCCAACTCATGAGGGGAGTTACCCCAGCTATTGAGTGGACTTGCCTTAAGAGGGAGTTACTCTAGCTTTTGAGGTGAGTTTCTCTTAAAAGGGAGTTGCCCAAGTTCTTTGGAGGGAGTTAACCTTAAGAGGGAGTTACCTAAGCTATTAAGGGGAGTAAACTTTAAGAGGGAGTTATCCGAGCTCTTATTAGGAGTTACCTATAAGAGGGAGTTACTTGAGCTCTTTCGACATAAGAGGTCGGAGTTCTTTAAACTTCTGAGGCTCCTGCTGAACTTAACTTCCTTTTTTTTTTCAGTTCGAAGTAGAACTAGAATAAATCAAGTTGCTATTGAACGGTTATTTCATTCATAAATTCTTTTATGTATTTACAACATCATGCATTGAGCTTTACATGTGTAGTAGGGGTAAGACGTATTCATTCGAAGAAATCTCTTAAGTTGCTTGCATTCTACGTTTGGAGAATAAGCTTGCCTTCCAATGTTTCTAGTTTATATTCTCCATTTCCCGGTACTTCTTTTATTTTGGATGGGCCTTCCTAGTTTAAGGCAAGGTTCTATCGAGCTCCTTCTGAGCCTATTACTTTCAATTTTCTACACACGAGGTCTATAGGGAAGAAGACCTTATGCGTCGCTTTCTTGTTATAGTATCTAGTAGCCCTTTGTTAGTAAGCTACTACCCTTTTGCTCACTATGTCTTACGTCTCTTCTATCACATCCAGCTTGACTCTCAAGCTAACTTTGTTATAAGCTCATCATACGACTGGACCCAGATGTTTGATAACTGGAGTTCGATTGGCATAACGGCTTCAGATCCAAAGGCCAGTCAAAGGGGAATTTCCTCTAATAGTGTTCGTCTGGTTGTATGGTATCCCCACAATATGCTAGGGAGTTTGCAAACCCCTAGATTTTTATATCAAGTTTAAGCTCAAACCCTAAAATCAGGAGTTAACTAGAAACCCTAAAGTCAACAAAACCTATATCAAACCCTAGGTATTAGAACCAACAATCCCGCGCTATTAAATCCTAGACAACGGAATTGAGAAAATAATGGATGATAGTTCGTAATAATATAAGGAAGCTTAAAAATATCAGATTCGCCAATTTCTATTTTTATTTGGATCTAATCGGGATCAGTTTTCAAAAACCATGCCCCGGTATACCAGACAGTAAAAATATTCTAATAATACCATTAAATTCATAAAAATGCAAGGAATCCCAAAATATCAGTTTCGTAATTTTTCGATAACTAAATTACATATATCGCATTTATACGCGTATTTTCTTTACTACTAATAAATTATTAGTCTTGTTTACTATTCATTGTACTTCTCTACTATTCCTCTATCTCTACTTTTTGTTACCATCTATACATCTATTTTTTTACTTTTAGTTTCCCCACACATCTCTAATCACATCATATCTTAAATATTACTTACTTGTCTTTACAAAATACAAATTAAATCATTTTCTCTCCCCCATTCCTAAGAAAACCGGCGCTACTCCCTATCTCTTCATCTCTATTATTTTTCTTTTTTAATTTATTTTATTGCATATAATTTCGCTCCATCTTCAACAATAAATACACCTACTCCCTCCACTTCTTTCACACCATCATTCTATATAAAAAAAAAAAAAAAAAAAAACTCTCTCATAATATCCCCACAAATCCTCTCTATACAATTCCTCTTTACCAAAACTCTCTTCAACCAAATTTCTTCTAAAATCCTTCCCTACACATAAACCATTTACCACATATCACTAACTACATAATCCTACATTCATCACCTTCTTCCACCAACACAAATACACTTTGAGGTAAATCTTTCTACCATTTATCTTCCATGTCATGTAACTTAGCATGACCATGGTATTGTTTCCTAAGAGCTCATGTGAATTATGGAAGCAATAACATGTTCATGTTTTGTTCTTGCACATGCCAAGAATTCTGATTTTATTATTTTGTTATTATGATATTATATTGTTATTATCGTTATTATGCTCCTAACTTAACCTTATATATATATATATATATATATATATTTCTTAGAGCCTAAATCCTCACTAACTCTCTAACTTGCTTTTATTATTATTACTACTCTTATTATTGCTTTTTATTTTCTTTATTTTTCTTTTTCTTTTAGGACTCGTCTATTCTTAGTCTCGGGTTGTCTTAATGAAGCTAAGGCTCTCAATACTTGATCGGGATACCTTGATGAAGCTAAGATTCCCAATACTTGATCTTATTATCATGCTTATTATTTTGCTTCTTATATCTTTCCTATATTTTCGTCTTTTCATACTACATGCTCATATATATGCATCACCATAATGATATTATCTCAACAAAATTTAAAGTAGAGTTTTCTTTAATAAAGGAGAATGAGACCAAACTCTTTTAATATATACATCATTGTCACTAAATCAAATTTTTGCTATCTATCAAACACATAGAAAACTATTTTACAACTTCTTTTCCAACTCATCAAGACTTTTCTTAAATAACAATAAAGATGATTTTATCAAAGAAATTAACCAACAAAATAAACATTTCCTTTTTATAATAAGCCAGATAAAGTTTATCAAAACTTAGCATAAATAATTCCTTGATAAACAAATTTTCATAAAAATCTTACTTGTAGGATTTTTACCAACTTCATAATAAAAACCAAGAACAAAACCAGTTTTCAAAGTTAAGATAAAATCAGCCTGTTAATTTATAAATCCACTTAGAAAAATAAATATTGCCAAGTTTTTTTAACGATACACCCGTTTTCAAAGAAATAAAAAGAATATAAACATGAAAATTTCAAAAACAATGGATATTATCAACAATTTAAGAAAATATTGAAACATGATTTTTTTTCTAAGTAAAATTGGTAAAAGACATAAAAGATCAAGTTTTAGAAATAAAATGTATTCTTAAAGAAGTTAGGAAATAAGAATATAAAAGGAAAAAGACTTATTTATCAAAACCATTTTTTTAAAGAGGAAAATATATACAACTAAAATATTTATAGGTTACCAACAACTTAACAACGATTTTGGAAACTTCATTTTTATCACTAGAAGTAAAAATTTGTAAAAGATCCAACTTAAGATTTATTTATTTTATAAAAGAAATTGGAAAACAAAATAAGAATATATTCATTTATAATAACCCAAGATTTTATAAAGTTTTTTCAAAAACACTTAGAAAAGAAATTGTTAAGATTCAAGATTTCAACACCATAAGATAAATTATTTTACAGAAAATAATCGTCGAGACAACACCATTAAGTTTTGTATATAATATGAGTGTATATATGCATGTACTCAAAGGATTTTTCAATCGTATAAATATCTATATTTATGCTAAAGAATTTTTAGATAAAGGAAAGTTTGGAAAACTTGTGTTTTAAAGGCTGGGATTTTCATGGAGATTCTGTACTGACCTTTTTCGTGACCCAAAAGACTTTTTATGACAAATCTAACCTTATAAATCAATAGATCTTTTTGAGTAGGTAGAAAATGGTATATGATGTGCAAAATTCGGAGTTAAAATCAGCAAGTTATGGCCATTTTAAGTTGAGATTTTACTCTATACAAATTTTGACGAACTTAGTGAAATAGAGTTGCAAGTTTAAGTAAAACTTCCAAGAAATACTCTTTTTTGGTATTTCTCTAGTATATGTGATGTGGAGACCGAGTTTTCATTTCCGGAGGATTACTTCTACTAGAAGTTTTCACGCAAATGTCTAAGTGAGTTTATTTCTTACATTTTTGCACTTATGTTTTTGCTTGTAAAATTAGTGGCATTAGAATTAGGAAAAAAAAAAGATAAAATGGAAAGATGCATGTGCTTTACTTATATGATTGAAATCACGTTTAAGTATATCGAGGCAGGAATTGTTCATAATGATTATTTGATCTAGTATAGGAATGATTGTCCGAAATTCTATAAGCACCTGTAAAATATTTAATCATGTCATGAGTATTTAATTAAATTAATTCATATATATCATTGGGTGAGTTCATTGCATTTATTACTATATCCTTGGTGGGACAAAGGCATAGTAAAGAGGTTCGTAGAGCCCGTAAGTTCTATAAAGCAGCCATAAATCATCCAAATTATATTTCGGTGAATAAAACACCTGGATAAAAATATGATTTACAGCTGGGTAATGGCTCGAACAATACTTTTCATGCCCCAAAAGGTACCCTAAACGTAACAGTCCGCTGCATGCTAAACGAGACTTAGGAATCACTACCATAGTCAGTCAAAAGTCTTGTATTAGATGTAAGGCGTTCCCTTACGACAATTAAAAAACATATGCAGTTGGAGATAGATAGCTCAACTCGATAAAATAAACATAAAAACATAAATCACAGATATCTCAGGACCATTTACAAAATACAAGGGGCATTCTTGTTAGTGATTGTGCCCTAGGCCAATTACAAAGTATTTTTATTTCATGTACTTGAGGCCAATCACTAGTTAGTGATTTAATTTTAAAATCCAACGAGAAGAATAAATAAATTATTATTATGAATAATAATTTACTATCACTACCAACCCTAATAAGATTAAAGGCATTATTGTCAGTGCAAAATACTGACATAATATAAATAGGTGTGATAGCGTCTCAATAAGGTTAAAACTTTTATTATCACATTTGACGGCAGAGAAATTTTGTAACCCTAAAAGAGAAACACAAGAAAACAGGATTCATCTCAAATAATCTAGAAGCATTCTAGATTGTGCTAGCACACAAAGGTGATTCCGTTTGGAGGTGCTTGTTCTTGTGGACGAAGTAGAGGGTGTTATGAGATTGTGGTACCTTGTAGATCTGGATTGATATTAGTTTTCACAAATTCAAAATTGCAAGGTATTATTTCGAATCATTTTTTTTTTTTATCCGATTTAATTAGAACACATGGATCCAGGCTTTAGGGTTTTTATTTTTCTGCTGCAAACAAGATTTAAAATTTCATATGAAACCCTACAATTCCCCCATAAAATAACAAGTCCAGATATTAGTTTTTTTTTTTTTTTTTTATAACAATCCTGGCATTTAAATTCTAGGGTTTGTACTAGACTTTTGTTTACCTTTAAGGTTCTGGTTGACTTTTAATTCTAAGATCAAACTTAAAATTATCCAAACATTTTAGGGGTTTACAGACCTTTTATAATGAAAATAACTTTATAAATAGATAGATCTTTTTGAGTAGGCAGAAAACAATAAATAATATGCAAAATTTCGAGCTAAAATGAGCAAGTTATGGCCATTTTCAGTTAGAATTTCACTCCATTCGAATTTTGATGAACTTAGTAAAATAAAACTATTAAGTTTAAGTAGAACTTCCATGAAATACTTATTTTGGGTATTTATCTTATTTAGATAACGTGGAAAGTGACTTTTTGTACCCAAACAACTATTTTGACTAATGGACTACCGCATATGGTTGAATGAGTTTATTTCTTACATTTCGTACTTATGTATTTGCTTGTAAAATAGTAGCACTAGAATTAGGAAAAGATGAAAAGGTTAAACACATGTGATTTATTTACATGGTTGAAATTATGATTAAGTATATTGAGGCGAGAATTGCTTAAGTAAATTGATTGATTTAGTATAGTATTGATATGTCTGCTAATTGTATAATCACCTTTAAAATATCTAATGGCATGCCAAGAATACTAAATCAAATGGATTCATGCATAACATAACTAAGTCGCATTGCATTCATTACTATATACTTGGTGGGACAAGGGCATAGTAGTGAGGTCCGCAAAGCCCAAAACTCTACATTACGGTGAATGGTCACTTGAATTAATTTAACGGTGAGTAGACACCTGAATGAACTACATTTTAGCGGCTAGTAGTGGCTTGAACAAACTACAAAAATCTTATTTGCAAATAACGGTCTACATTGCTTGGAACACCTAACCCAGAATAGAGATCATAAATCCATTCAATATATGATTCTTGGAAAATCTTGTGTATTGTATGCTCATGTGTTTGTGCATTTCATACAATTGCTTAAGTAACTTATTTGATTATTGATTGTAAGAGTACCTTATCATGAAAATATTTCTCACTAAACAAATAAGCTTATACCCTCTTAGATATCTTTTACAGCACCCTTACTTATGGTTGAAGCCTAAGGGCTATTTCACCTAAGTATCACCCTTTGGATTTAGGATCTTTTGGAAAGAAGTCAAGGACTAGATGTAAACTTAGACTTCTAAGTAAAACTCAGGTGTATTTTCTTTTAAAAGATAGACTTTGATGAACTACATATATTTTGTTAGGGGAATGCCCTTTTGATATTTGTAAGACTTTAAATTATATCTAAGTTATAATGTTATGATTTCCATTCTTAATTGCTATTTTGCATATCATCTTGAACAACTTGTTTCAAAGAATGGTCTTCTATGATCATAAAGGTACACCTTACACCCGGTATCGAAACTTTTAAGATGACTATGGTTATCATACTTAAGCTTTAATATTAAGTGTGGTAGACTGTCGAGTTTATGGTACCTTTTGGGGCCTGACACCATAATTGGTCTAGTTTAGAGATTATCTTTATGATTATAACAAACCATATTCAAGTAGGTGTTACATGTCAATGCAAGGAGAAGACACTTGTCAAGCACGTAGAGTGCCACTTAGAGCGCACATGGAGCACCACTTGAGCACACATAGGACATCACTTGGAGTGCCACATGTCAAGACTAGAATGCACCATGTGTCAAGACGAGAGATGATAAGAAACTTCTGTCTAGAAGCCTTGATCTAATTGTACAAGCAAATGAGTCTAGGAGCAATGAACCTTATCTTCTTAACATCTAAATGATAAAGAGACACCATGATCACCTAATCTAACCTAGCTTACACATAGCTCACCATGAAGGACATGCATTCACGTTAAGTAACTTACCATTTCTCTCTCTCTCAAAGCCATCCACAAGCTTCAAGAACATGAATAGATCACAAGGACATCAAATCAACTTATCATCTTCATTATGGTTTAGCTAGTTGATAAGTTATGTTCACACTATAACTTATCACCCTTGCTTCCTTGAATGGTGACAAGCATTGCTAAATATAGCAAGTTGGCAACTTCACAACATCTTCAAGATCATCATTAAAGCATCTCATGATGAAACCCTAGCATATTCTAACTGTGTAGCTCACTATGGAAGTTAGTGTGTTCACAATAGGAAAAAGATAAACAACTCCTCTCTCTCCTTATCTCCAACACCATGAGCCTTGAAGGGGATGAATGGATCGCATGAACTCAAATCACCTTATCACTGGCATCATGACTAAGCTACTTGCGTGCTTGTGGTCACATTGTAACTTATCAATCTTTTCCCCTTTAAATTGTAAAGCCACTTGTCTAAGCCATGAGTGTCATGTCCCGAATAGTACCATAAACGTAGCAGTCCATCGTACACAATATTAAAGCATAGGAATGACTTCCTTAGTCACACAAAGGCTTTCATATCATGCATAAGGCGTACAACACATTCGAAGTAATGCATCGAAGTAATGCAATTTATTTTGATAACATTTAAATAACGAGGCAAGAGGAATAGTTAACATTAAACATGAATAAGGTCAATTAAAATTCTTAGGGGCATACCCTCGCTAACGTCTTCAAGATTACACAATTATACTTCCTATTAATCTCCAAAATATAAACATATCATACGCAACTCATGAAGAATTTACATGAAAGTAAATCCATCTTATGTTGCAACTTCCTTCATAAAAGCTCAAAGGTTTGTCATTGATTTCCTTACTATTCCAATCCTCGAATGTAACCGTAAGCATACATGTTTCAACAAAAGCCTATGGGGATGGAAGCTTACAACAAGCTTAGTGAGATATCCCTTTTTATTTGTTATGTGATATCAAACAAGTATACTTATTTTCATGCATGCTATGCAACAATCACATGATTACACAAATAGATGTATATGGTTTTTCAGAAACCATATATATAACGGATTTACCCATCCATATCGAAGGTTAGGGAATGGTATCTGAAGTTCTTTACAATCTTCTACTACAAGTCCCCGGATGCACCCTACCCTTAGCGATCAATCAACATGGCTCATCTTTGGAATGTATCGAAGATATTGTTTTCTATCTATTCAAAAAGATCTATCTATTTCTGAGGTTCTTTTGAATATTTGAAGTCGTATGGGTTCGATAAAGGGACTGTAAACCCCCAAATTTTTAAGATCAATTAAGCTTAAACCCTAATTAGAAAATCAATCGGAAATCTTAAAGTCAACAAAACCCTAGTCAGACGCAACCGTTCAAGTCTGGCAATCCCGTGTTCATAACCCTAAGTAAGTAAGTGAGAGATTATTATGTAAAATAGTTTGTAATAATATGAGAAAGCTTAAAAATATCATATTAGTTAAACCGCGATTCATTTCGAGCCCGATCGGATACAGTTTTCAAAAAGCGTGTCTCAGGACTCGAAATAGTAAAAATATTCCGAATATACCGTTAGACTCGTAAAAATATAAGGTTTTCAAAAATATCACTTTTATAATTTTTCGGTAACTAAAAACATCAAATATAGCAATTATATGCGTATTTTCTTACTACCGATACTTTAATTGTCATATCTACTTTACATTACACTATTTATTACTATTCTACACTATTTATCTATCTCTACTTTTTCTTATAACCTACTCTTACAACCATACCTCTATTTTCTTACAATTTTCGTTTCCAATTCAACTTCACATCTTTCATATCTTATTTTTCGTTAACAAAAATACAAAAAAAAAAAAATTATTTCCCTCTTTCTTTCAAGATTTGCGCCGGCCATCTCCCCTCTCTCCTCAATTTGTTCCATTTTTCAATTATTTAATTAACACAAATTTTCCTCTACTTTTTCCTATAAATACCACCTCTTCCTTCCATTTCCTTCACACATTTCATATACTACTCTTACTCTCTCAAAATCTCTCCAAGAGTTCTCTCAAAGTTCTCTCTAGTTTAACTTTCATAGGTAATGCTTCTTTAAGTTTCCTTTATGTTTATTTACTTAGTATGAGCATAGTGTGTGTTTTCTAAAACCATGGAGGTTAAGAAAGCAACAATATGTTCATACTTTGTTTTTGTTCATGAAACTATTTTCCTTTATGTTGTTTTCATATATATCTAACTAAATATATCTATGTAGTTATATATATCTTTTAAAGCATACAAGCTCATTTGTTATTGCAATTTATTTACTTTCCTTGCAATTTATTTACTTTCAAGTTGTTTTAAGACTAGTCTTTCTAGTCTTAGACTTGTCCTCATCAAGTCAAAACAATTTTCTTTTTCTTTTGGGACTAGCCTAATCTTAGTCTCGGGAAGCGTTGAAGAAGCTAAGGCTCCTAATACTTGACAATTATTATTATGCTTATTTATTTCTTATGTTCTTTATTACCTGATCTTATGATATTTTTAGCTTTTATAAACTACAAGACCATATCCATGCATGGCTAATAAGTTGTTGTTCAAATAAGAAAATGAATCTTTTGATGAAAGAATAAAAATTGATCAAAGTTTTTCCAAAGACTTAGAAAAATATTTTCAAATAAATCTCTTTTAAAAGTATATGTAGAACTCATCATGAAATTTCAAACTATTAATAAATGAAGTTTCTTTAAAGTCTAAAGATATCTCCTTTTCAAATAACAAAAGAAGCCTTAATATATATAAATAATAACTTGGTACTATATTTATCAACTTTCTAAACTAAGAGCTAAATAAGTTTTCATGAAAATCAACTTACAAGGAAAATGAAAATAAATTTTCAAAGAATAAACTCATCAAGTACTACTAAAGAAAACTTTTGGAAACTCTAGTTTTCAAATCCTAGAAATAAATTTTGTAGATAACCTCAAAAGACCAAACTACATTTTCAACTCACTTTTGATAAACTAAAGAATCAAAATGTAGTATATTAGATTTTGATAAATCTAAAAATTTTATAAGTTACTTCACCCACATAAAGTAAAGTCTAACAAATCCAAATTTTCCAAAACACTAGAAAAAGGACGTTTTAAGGAAATAAATTAAACAAGACAACACCTATAGCTTCATGCATAAATCATGAGTATATTTATGTACATAAAGAATTCTTTTCAAAAATATACATATTTGAGTTTTACTTAAACAAGCCTTAGTAAAGGAAAGATTAGAACTTTTTGTTTTTCAAGGATGGAATTTTCGTATCAAATCTATACCCTTCTAATCCAAGACCCAAACGACCTTTTATAGTAAAAATAACCTTAGAAATGAATAGATCTTTTCGAGTAAGTAGAAAAGGACATATAATATGCGAAATTCTTAGTTAAAATGAGCAAGTTATGGTCATTTTAAGTTGAAACTTTCTTCAATCGGATTTTATCGTGAATTAAAAGATAGATTTAGAATCTTCAAAATAGAAATTCTATGAAAGACTCATTTTGGGTATTTCATTTTGTTTAGGTGAAGAAGAAACCGATATTGCCTTCTCGGAAGATTATTTCGACTAGGAGAGATAATCTTAGAGTGAGTTAATCCCTTACTAAATATATATATTTGATTGTGCTTGTAAGTAGTAGCACTAGAGAATAAGGAAAAAGATAAATGAATAAATGTTGTGCAATTTGGATTCATGATTGAATAATGTGATTGTTGAATGAAAACTAAGTATATCGAAAGAGGAATTGATGAATAACTTATGTTTTCTTACAATGGTATGATGAATATTGTTTTGGTCATCTTTAACTTAAACTTGACAATAATTGAATAAACCAATATTAAGAATGATTCATGCATAACATATTATGAGTCACATTTGTTTTTCACTACTATTATTCGTGTGGGGAAACGAGGAGTCGTAGTGGTGGCTAGTAGGAGCCGAAAAGTCTACATGGGCTGATAGGAGCCAGAAAGTCTACAGGCAAGTAGGAGCTAGTAAATCTGCAACTATTGATGGTCATATGGGCTGGTAACTACCTAACCCTCGACATGGAGGGCATAAAATCCATGCTACACATAGTTTCCGATTAATCGTGTGTATTTTTGCTTGCTCATGTGATTGATGCATTCCTATATGATTGTCTAAAATACTTGTATGTTTATGGAAATGTTTTGAAGATGGGAGTTATCTCACTAAGCTAGTTTTGCTTATACCCCTATAGCTTTTTGTTACAGTTTGATTACTTGTGGTTGGCACCAATGAGTCTCTTTTGTCAGGTATGAGCCAAAGCTACTAAGAGTTTTTGAAAGAAGTTTATATATTTAGTTTTTGATGTAGACTTCTAAGAAAAATCTCTGTAGTAGGCTTATGTTATATTTTGAAGTTAGCTAAGTTTGAGGAAGACTTTAAGTACGGGGGAATGCCCCTAAGAAGTTGTAAGAATTTTATCTTAATGATTATTATATATTTACCTTTATAAGTTCTTGCATGCTTTTATTATCTGCTTAAACGCAATACCCCTTTGAGTCTCCTACTATCTTGGTAGCACTCCTTGCACGTAATATCGAAGCTCATGCATGACTAAGGTTGTCATTCATTTGCTTTAATATTATGTGCGGCGGACTACCACGTTTAGGGTACCTTCCAGGGCATTGTAAGGACGGTACAACTGGAGCACGAAAATTTCAACTTCAAATTGTAACTTTTCTGAATTCTTTTTCACAGGAAAGTTTCATAGCAAACATATAAATATTTATATAGTTGAAAAATTATTTTAATAGATACATAGACCCATATTATATGCATTATTCTAGTGATGTTGTTTTAAAAATAAAATTTGTAAACATTCTTTATGAAAGATAGAGTTTAGTGAGGGTCATCTTTTGACTTTTGATTTAAATTGTGATGTTATAAACATATGATTCGATTAACAAGAAAAATCACAATTTAATATATGTATTTAAAAATTTTAAAACTCTAATATTTATTCATAAATTCTTGCTAAATGATTTATTTTATAAAACATGGTTTTATTTATTTGTGACATAAAACCCAAGTGTAGTTCTCTTTTAAAGAATTTTCTAAGTTTGATTGTTTAAACAAAATTTTAAATTCTTAGATTTTGTAAATGTGACATTTAATTAAAGAAAATCATGATTTCATATTTATTTTAATTTCATGAATATTTTATTTTCATACTAACTTTTTTTAACTAATTACTTTCCAAAACATAAATATATATATGGTTGTGAGGAAAATTATTCTACGTAGTGAAAAAATAAAAAACCTTTTAAGTTTTTGCTTATGAGGAAAATTAAATAAATGGCTTCTTCTAAATTCTTATTCGCATAATAATTCTTTTCTAAACTCATGATTTTTCAAAACATGGATCTTTATTGGAAAATCTTTAGTTTGTTACAAGTCCATGTCTAATTATTATAACTATTATTTGTGTTTTATTAATTTCTTAAAAGAAATGGATTTTACTTCTTAAAACTTAGTCCTTTAAGTTGTGCACCGATGTATTTCTACGTAGGTTTTTAACTAGTGAATTGATTTTAAACTTGACTTTGAAAAGTTGTTTGGTTCTTAGTGTTTGTTAAAGTGTCGGTGATAATCTTATAAATAAGTTTTTAAGAAAAATTAGATAACAAAGAATTACCAATATTAAATTTTGAAACAACAATTTTTATCTTATTGGTTTGAAAAAGAGAGTATGTAATGGAGTTACTTAGTTAAATCTAGCATAATAATTAAAACTTATGATGGGCTTGTCTAACATTTGAAAAGAATTTCTTGGAACAAAACTCTAAGTCTTTGATAAATTTTTTTTTTCTTTTTTCTAAGTGACAAAAACTTACTTTCAAAGAGAGTTTAGTCTTATTTTCTTTATTAAAGAAAGAATTCATCTTTATTTTTATTAAGACAACAATAATATGGTAATGCAAGAATATGATTATGTAGTTATGTTAAAAACAAGAATAACTCATATAAAGAAAGAAAAAAAAATATAAGAATCAAGTAAGCATATATATGTAAGTTCAAGTATTAGGAGCATTAGCTTCATCCAGCCTTCCCGGAACTAAGAATGGATTAGTTCCAAAAAGAAAAGAAAAAGCATAAAAATAAAGCTATGATAATAAGAGCAATAATAATAAGATGTTTAGTTAATGAGCTTTTATGCTCTAAGCATATATATATATAATATATATAACACTATTTAGTAATACATAGAAGTTATATTAGAAGCAACAAATAGAGCATAATATAATATCAACAAAACAGTAAGATTTTTTGCATGACCAAGAAGAAAACATGAACATATTATTGCTTCCATAACACCTATGGGTTTAGGAAACATACACTATGGTCATGTTAAGTTACATGACATGAAGATGAATGTAAGAATCTTTACCTAAAATTATTTGTTGGTTAAAGAAGAAATGAAGTTTTGATAGTAATATGTGGATGGTAGTTTTATGGAAAGAAGAGAGGGTTGGAAGGAGAATTTTGGAGAGGAATTTTATGGAAAGAATTTAAGAGAGTTTTGGTATGTAAATGAAGTGTGTGAAAGAAATAGAGGGAGAGAGGGTATATATAGATAAATATGGAGGGAAATTTAGAGTTAATTAAATAAATGAAAATGAAAAGAAATGGAGGGAAAGAGAGGGGCAGATGGACCGCAATATGGAAGGGGAGGGAGAGTATATGATTAAAAATTGATTTTTAGAAGAAATGTGTAAGAGAAGTTTAGTAATGTGTGTGTGGTGTAAAGTTTTTATGGGAAAAGAAAATTGTAAGAAATAGGATATAGGTTGTAAGGAAAAGTAGACATAGGTGAATAGTAATTAATAGTAGAAATAGTACAATGAATAATAGACCAGACAAATAAAATACCAGTAGTAATAAAAATACGTGTAACAAGCTATATCAGATTTTTTAGATTCCAAGAAGTTCGAAAACTTATATTTCTTGAATCCTTATATTATTACGAATCTATTGGAATATTTTTGTAAGCCCCGGAAAATTTCAGTAAATAATTCCAAGATGAATTTCGAAAATAAACCCTAAAAATCACTCCAAGTTAAAATCGAACTTCGAACGAGTCCTGAAATATAAACAAAAGTAAGAATTCATTAGTCTTGACTAAATCTAAAAATAAAACAAGGGCTACAAAAGTCCTTAAGTCCAAAAACCATTACGTAAGATGAACTGCTTACCTAATCTATAATTCATAAAAATCGGGATAAAAATAAAACACAGTGATAATTTGCTAAAGAGTAAGTTAATCCATAACATGACAATTTGAAGGATCAGGAAATCACCAAAGGCCAATTCCATAACTAGGCTTTGGCACGATTAAGAAAACTTCATCTACCAATAATAAAATATAGACTTTGGAAATTCCCCAAACGACCAGACTAATAATCCTAAGAGACGGAAATCACAATAAAGCCTTAACGATCAAATCAAACTCTCAAGAATCATAAAACGAGTTAGAAATTGAAATCTCGTAATCTTAAGAAGGAAGAATTCAAGAAACGAAATAACAAATTTAATAATCCTTAAGTTAACCAATTGTTCATAAAACCTTAAATCGAAGCAAAATAAATTCGAGAACAAAACACTATGAAGATCCTTTTTCAAAGCAAATTATAAGAATCAAGATTTCCCCAAAATCATTCCAAAAATCGATAATTGACTCAAACTCAAGAAAATCATATCTGGTAACCATTACCGATATAACTCCGGATATAATAATTCAATTCAGGATTTCTAAAAAGCAGTAAGAGATATTAAGTACTTATAAAAATAAAATTTAAAATAAATTTCTCAAACTAAATACGTTGTATAAACAGAAAATCTCAGTTTCCAATTTGGCAAAGGTCCAACCTGAAAATCATCCGGAAACCCTAACCGGAATGCAATAGCTTAAGTCCGGCAATCTAGCGCCCTTAACTCTAGAGGCTGAAAGGTAGTTTAAATATGTAGAATAGCTCGTAGTAATATAGGTTTGTTTAAAAATATCAGATTAGTAAATTTTTGACCTATCTCGAACCCGTTCGGATACAGACTTTGAAAAGCGTGTCCCGGGGCTCGAGATATCAAAAACATATCATTAGTACCGTTAGACTCGTAATTTGATAAGATTTCTAAATATATCAATTATATAATTTTTCGGGTTATAAAAATTACAGTTATAACATTTTTACCGTATTTTCATTTCTAACGGTAATTGATTAGTCTTTTGCACTATTCATTTTATTTCATTACATAATTTTATTATTATTATTATTATTTTTATACCCTGGGTTTCCTAGTAATCAAGTAAACTTTGAAAACCAAAAATGAAACCCTAAACCGGTTTAGTTCAAGCTTTGTGAGAAAGACTTAGAAACCCAAATTCCGCTTTTCCACGTTTCCAAATAAGAAACTTTTATAAGAAAAATTAATTTTGAATATAGTTCTTCGATTATATTTCAAACCAAGAAAAGATCAGATTTGAGAAAACTTCAACTCCGGGTCATCCCGATACCCATTATGGAAAAACGTGCCCCGGAACTAGAATTTCAAAAATTTCTTATGAATACTCATTTGAATCGAAATAAAATAAGGATTTCAAAATATAATTTTTCATAATTTTCCGGCTTACGAAAAATACAGTTATAGCCTTTTTATTCGTATTTCCTTACTACCGAAAATTAAATTTGTCTGTCAACTATTCACTACTATTCAAAAAGTAACCACCTATACTACCTAGTCTACCTATTAGCACACTCTACCATTTCAAGCCCTTACCATCACTCAATCAATCACCTTTCTAAATTACATTTTTGTCTCTTAAAAATCAAGACAATTATGACAAATGGTACACAATTCAAATCAAAGCCAAATCAAAAAGAAAATCAAACTTTCCTTTTTCCCCCTCCATGAATAGTGTCGCATGAAAACCCCCCCCCCCCCCCTACAAGTTTCAATTGCAATTTTTTTTTATTGTTTTATTCCATTTTAACCTAATTTCACTTTATATATAAACTACTTTTTCTCTCTCTCTCTTCATTCTTTCATTCTCCACTTTTACAAAGTGTAAAAGCTCTCAAAAAACCTCTCCTCTTTCCCTCTTGGCCGAAAATATTGAAGCCCCACGCACACACACACACAACTCTTCATTTACTCTTTACATCTCCTTTCTACTTCAAGTAAGTAAACTTTTACCCTTTCCATCCTAGATCTTTGTTATGGCTAGGTGATTCTTGGATATTTCAACCAAGTATCCCCATGATCTTTGGTAGGGATAATGAGATATCAAGACAAGAATACCGAACCATTACAAAGTGGATCTAGCATTTAAAGGAGTTTCCATGCTAAAAGCTTTATGTTTATTCCATCAAAAAGTATTTTTAACAAAAGATCTTTTACAAAAATATAGTTTTTTATGTTTTCAAAACTCATTTAAGCATTTGATAAAGTATATCCATCATATTACTACTCATGTTTCATGTAGGCAATTAAGATCCATCTTTATTTTGTGTTTATGTGCATTAATAGTCTTTAATGCTTTGTCTTTAGTAAATAACCTTCAGCATATAGATCCATGGTTAGATAAGTTAATAAAGTCAAAAAGGAAAATACTTTTCAAAATATGAACTTGTGTAAATTCGGATGACTTTGGAAACCTAGGATAAAAACACTTTTATCAACTTCTAAACATATATTTTACAAGAGAAATGGAGCCTATAGGTAATAGATAATGTTTAGCAATATTTTTCATGGATCTAAATGTGTTTTACTAAGGAAAATAGTTGAAAGCACGAGATGAAGTTTAAAAGAAATTTAGAGTTAAAAGTCTTGAAAACCAAATTCGTAATAATGGATAGATGGTTAGAAAACACTATTTTTCCAACTTCAAAAATGGTATTTTCTTAAATAAATGGAGTCCTTAGGATATAGGTATAATAAACACTTAAAGTTTTAAGTATAGAATACATTTTTCCTAAAGAAATCAACTTGAAAATGGACTTTACTAAATTCGGATTTTTGGAAACCCCCTAGTAAAGGACCCACTTAAAAGTTTATAAATGAAGACTTTATTTAAGAAATAAAGGCCTTAGGATATAACTAATATGAGGGTCAAAATTCTTTAAGCAAAATAGAGTTTTCCTAAAAGAAAATCCTTGTAATATGTAGGTGTGACTAAGTGTAGTAAACTCACTTGTTAAACTTTAATATGAAATGGTTTTCTAAGAAAAGTTTATGTAAATTCTTTAAACCTAAAGAGCTATAAGAACTTAGGCTCATTAGAGTTCATATCATGACATTCATGATAGGGAAAATCATTACCATTGCATTTAGTTTCATTTTACACTTAGGAATCTCAAGTGCATTCATGAAAACCGCATTTTCGGAACCTATGTCACCGCTGTACAAATCTGATCCCTCGTTTCCGAGGCTTATATATTTTCAAAACTTGATTTAAACTTCATATTTAGAAAGCTCTTCCGAAGTAGATAGAAATCGACATAAAATTTGCGAGATTCCGAGTTAAAATGACCAAGTTATGGCCGTTTTAAGTTGGAATTCCCGCTTAGGACGCGAATTACGAATTTGATAAGTTCGTATGAAGTCGTTGGATTAGTTTGAGTTGAAATACTTATTAGAGTATTTCTTCCTTTTTAGGTTATCCCGAGTTCGACGATTCCCTACCACCGGATTATTATTACTAGAAGACCGGTGATCCAATGGCCGAGTGAGTTTTCTCCTTGTTTTGTTACCTTGATTGTGCTTGTAATTAGTCGCATTAGAATTTTAGGAACAAGATAAAAATCGATGTGAATGGGGATGGGATATATGATGAGACTGTGATGAATGTATGCCAAGGAATACTAAAGCATATCGAAACCACGATTTGATTGGATAACTGCACGGTTCATATTATTTATGTGTATGATATTGCCTGGTCACTCTAAAGAATGTATAAATATTTTGACCTAAGCAAAAAGTAGATTGATCATGCATCGCATCAGACATATTGCATTTGGTAGCGTGCTACTCCTACGCAGGTCGATCGGTATGGTCCGAGGACTCGTTTGAGTAATGAGACCCGGTGCCAGAGCTCATTCTCGGGTACTAAGGCGCATGTGGATGCATCCTTGGATGAGCCTAGCCGAGTCGAGTGCTAAGAGCCAGGGCTTGGGGACTAGCAGCGGTCGTGTAGACTCAATACCATTCCTAACCCAAGATACAGAGGGCGTAAATCTGTTCTGTGTGTGGGTTCCGGTTACCCATACATAATTGCTTGCTCACGTGTTTGTTCATGCATAGCATATGATTGATAAATACTTGTTTGTTAAGGTACGGAATTAAGAGAATTCTCACTAAGCTAGTGTAGCTTATACCCCAATAGTTGTTTAAATGAGCAGGTTATTCCAAGAATGCTAAGTGGGGACCAAGATGGTTGAAGTCGAGAATGATTTCGGGATTTTGGCACGATAGATGAATGCTTGAAGTTTTTGGCTAAGCTTTACGATTTGCCTTGTAATAGTTTTATGTAGTGAAGTCTTGGGATGAATGTAGTTGAAGCTTGATGATTTATATTTTGAAGTATAGTGTTTTGTATTTGGAGTATAGTGGATTGCATTTCCTTTTCATTGTTACTCAATTGTATCAACATAAAACGTATCATTCCGATGTGTCACATCTATGTGTTAGATGCATTGTACATAGTATGAAAGCCTTCGCGTGACTGAGGTGGTCATTCTTAGGCTTTAATATTATGTACGGTGGACTGCCACGTTTAGGGTACCCTTCGGGGCGTGATAATTTTTACTATCCCAAGTCCTAAGACACACTTTTCAAGAACTGATCTCGTTTGGGTTCGGAATGACTAAATTTTTTATGAATCTAATCTTTTTAAATTTCCCTATGTCACGCCCCGAAGGGTACCCTAAACGTGGCAATCCGCCGTACACAATATTAAAGCCTAAGAATGACCACCTCAGTCACGCGAAGGCTTCCATACTATGTACAAGGCGTCTAACACATGGAGGAGACTCATCGGAGTAATACATTTTACGTTGATATAGCTTGAGTAACAATGTAAAGGAAATACAAATTTACTATACTTCAGATACAAATCACTATACTTCATAATACAAATCATTAAACTTCAATTACACTTCATCAAAAGATTCTACTACGTAAAACTATTACAAGGCAATTAATAAAACTAGCTGGTAACTTCAAACATTCGTGTTCTTTGCTGAAATCCTGGAGTCATTCCCAGCTCCAACCAATTCAGTCCCTACTTTGCATTCTTGAAATAACCTGCTCATTTAAACAACTATTGGGGTATAAGCTACACTAGCTTAGTGAGAATTCCCTTAGTTCCGTACCATAACAAACAAGTTAAAATCAGTCATATGTTATGCATGAACAAACACGTGAGCAAGCAATTATGCATGAGCATCTGGAACCCACACACAGAACGAATTTACGCCCTCCGTATCTTGGGTTAGGAATGGTATTGAGTCTACACGACCGCATCTAGTCCCCAAGCCCTCGGCTCTTAGCACTCAACTCGGCTAGGCTCATCCAAGAATGCATCCACATGCGCCTTAGTACCCCTGAATGAGCTCTGGCACCGGGCTCGTTATCCAAACGAGGCAACAACGGACCATACCGATCGACCTGCGTAGGAGTAGCATGCTACCAAATGCAATATGTCCGATGTGATGCATGACTAATTTAATTTTTGCTTAGGACAAAAATATTTATACATTCTTTAGAGTAACCAAGCAATATCACACATATAACAGGAATAGTATGAACGGTGCAGTTATCCAATCAAATCGTGGTTTCAATATGCTTTAGTATTCTTTGGCATACATTCATCATAATCTCATCATATATCCCATCCCCATTCATATCGATTTTTATCTTGCTCCTATAATTCTAATGCAACAAACTACAATCACAATCAAGGTAACAAAACAAGGAGAAAACTCACTAGGCCATTGGATCACCGATCTTCTAGTAATAATAATTCGGTGGCAGGGAATCGTCGATTTCGGGATCTCCTAAAAAGGAAGAAATACTCTAATAAGTATTTCAACTCAAAATAATCCAAACAATTTTATACGAACTATCAAATTCGCAATTCTCGTCCTAAGCGGGAATTCCAACTTAAAACAGCCATAACTTAGTCATTTTAACTCGGAATCTCGCAAATTATATATTGATTTCTATCTACTTCGAATGATCTATCTATTTCTAATATTATTTTAAAGTTTTGAAAACTTTGAAGCTTTGAAAAGTTCGGATCAGATTAGGGCAGCAACAATTTCAACTTTCGAAAGGTAGTTTTGTAAATGTTTGTAATGTTCCTATTATATAAATTAGCTATACATGCAATGTGAGTGATTTCCTAACATGAATGAAATGCGATGAGCTTAATGTATGCATGATCTTGATGATTTTGCTAAAAAAAAAAATTTATAACTTTTTATTTTGCAAGACCATAATAACAACTTACTTATGAAAATCTAGTTTTCTAACTTTTATCATTTCCATTTGTTTTGGATTTGTTACTTAAGAAAATATAATTATTTTTGTCAAAATTGAGTCTTCATTATATATATTACTTATGACCTTCATTTCTACATAAAAATTTCCATTTTACACTTTGTAAACATGTTTCCAAGTGGGGTTGATTCCAAAATCCGAATTTTACAAAAATTGGTTTTTGAGTGATTCCTTCAAGTAAAAATCATTTGATTTTTAGAAAATTAAGGCTCAATCATACATAACCATTAAGGACTTCATTCTTACACAAAAATTTGCATTTTACACTTTGCAAATATGTTTTCCAATATGATTTACTCAAAAATCCGAATTTTAGAAAATCCACTTTTTGAATGATTTCTTTGGGAAAAACTTGTTTAATGCATTAAAATTTTGAAGCTTTACTATATCTATTGCCTAAGGACTTCATTTAACACATAAAACTTGCAATTTGAGCTCAAATACTAAGTGATTACTTATGCATCATCTCAAATTACGAATTTGACAATTGATTACTAACTCAAAATTTTTCATTTTAATTCCATTACTTGTTTAACACCTTACTCATGCCTAAACTCATTTTAACTTGTAAAAATCATTGCTTAATGATATCTATTACCTATATACTTCATTTTTCACATAAAACATGAGTTTTGGAGTTGAACATAGGTTCTAAAAATTGGTCTTGGTTGGGATCCAAATTTATAAAATTCATTTTTGGTTATATCTTTTGATAAAATCTATCTAAGCTCATGAAAATCCATTCCTTACATATCCTATCCTAAGAGCCTTTCATTTCTTAAATAAAAACTTCATTTTTGAGTTGGTAAACATGTTTTTAAAATAGGCCTTGGCTAAAATCCGAAAATAGAATTTTTATTTTGAAAATAACTTTTAAAAATCACTTTTGATTCTTGTAAAAAGAAGTCTTGATGATATACATATATTAAGCCTTCATTTCCTTAAGTAAAAATTACATTTTGACACTTGGAAAGTGGTTTTTAAATAGGGGTCTTGCCAAAATACGAATTTCATAATTTTGTTTGAGTTTATAACTAAGATATATACTTAATATGAACATAGATATAAAACAAGGGCATGGTAATAAGCTATAAACATCATGGATCTAAACTTTACTTATCAAAATCTTTCATTTATGGTATCTATACTCTAAGTCCGTCATTTTAAATGAAAAATACACATTTTGAAGTTGAAAACCCACTTTTCTAAATATGGTTCCATTTTCATACGAATTTTTAAAAGTTGTTTTTGTCGAAAATAAAATAGATCTTGAGTTTCCTACAATTTTCCTACCATCATCATGCTATAGCAAGTTGTTCATGAACATAAACAAAGATCTAATGCATTTATGAACTCAAAACACTAGATCTAGTCTTCTAAACTAGTTTTAAATGCATGAATCACTAATAGACATGTGGATGATAGATCTATACATAAATCATAAGAAATAACAAAGATAACAACTTAAATAACAAGATCCATGGCATAAACGAAAATCAAAGCTACAAAAATTAGATCTACAAAACATATTAACTTTAAACAAGAAAATAATTGAAATACAAGATAATAAAAGTAGAGAAAAGGAGTGTTTCATTATTGGCATCATCCTAAGCTTTTAAGCTTATGGAAGGTCATTTAATGGATGAAACCTTCATTACACTTTACCTATATCACCTATGGAGCTTTGGGAAGAAGATTTGCTTAGAAATCTTTAAGAAATAGGTGTGGAAGCCATGGAAGAAGAAGGGGGCAGCTTGTTTTTCATGGAGGAACAAGAGGAAATGAAGAAGAAAGAGAGGAAAAATGAGAGAGAAAGACTAAAGAATGAAAGAGGGAAAGTGAGTAAATGAAGGAGTGAGAGAAAATGAGTGTATTAATTGAGTAAAAGAGAGAAAAAAATAAAACAAGGTCAGCCAAAGGGAGAGGGGGGTGCTGCACGTGAAAAGAGAGGGAGGAGAGAGAGGGTTTGATGAAATTTGACTTGAATTTGAATTGTGTAATAAATGTGTAATGTAACTTTCTTAAGAACGAGTGGAAAAATAATTAATTTGGTCAAAATGGAGTAAATGAAGGACAATGGCAGCCATAAAGGAGTCAAAAATCTGCCATGAATAGATATAATGAAGCGTAAAAAGATTGAAGTGAAAAGGAAGTGATATTTGTAAGGTGTACTTGAAGGTATGGGTTGTAAAGGTACTTTTTTAATAAAATAAAACAAAATAGACTAAAATTAGAAAATTTATTCCAAATATTTGTAGCAGATTTTTCATAATTAAAATTAAATAATTATTTGAATTATTTTAGTATTTTAACAATTATGTTACCGGTATGATCAAAATACGCGAATATGAGCTATAAATAATATTTTTATAACCCGAAAAATTCTAAAAAAATATTTTATGAAAATAAAAATATTTTTAAAATATTTTTCAATTATTAAATTAATTTATTTTATTTTTAGTATCAGGTCTTAAACAGAATCTGATCCCGTAAAGACCCGAAACTAACTAAATTTTAGAACAAAATTTTCTATAACATATAAAATATTTATCTAAAAATATAAGGCTTTATAAGAATAATAAAATTTTGTAATGAAATAAAAATGAATAGTGCAAAAGACTAATCAATTACCAGTAATAATGGAAACACGATAAAAAGGTTATAACTGTAACTTTTATAACCCGAAAAATTATATAACTGATATATTTAGAAATCTAATGAAATTACGAGTCTAATGGTACTATTGGTATATTTTTTATATCTCGAGCCCCGGGACATGCTTTTCGAAGTCTGTATCCGAACAGGTTCGAAATAGGTCAAAATTTACTAATCTGATATTTTTAAACAAAGTTATATTACTACGGGCTATTCTACATATTTAAACTACACTTCGGCCTCTAGGACTAGGGGCGCTAAATTGCCGGACTTAAGCTATTATGTTCCACTTAGGGTTTCCGGGTGATTCTCCGGTTTAGATCCTTGCCAATTTTGGAACTGATATTTTATGTCTATATAACATATTTAATTTGAGAAATTTATTTTAAATTTTATTTTTGTAAGTATTTAATATCTCTTAATTTTTTCGGAATTCTTGAATTGAGTTTTATTTCTGAAGGTCAATCATTATTTACTTTTTAATAGTTTGTTTTTCGGGCTTTATATTACCCGATTTTATAAGTCGGAGTTAAATATGGAATTTTTTGTACATCGTGGCTTTGAATTTGAAGACCACTGTGTTCTTATTTTATTTTTAAAGATTTTCATTTTCTCAAGATTAAGAAGTTTCCAAATTAGTTCGTGTCTTTGGACTAGTTGAAATTCGGTTTTAATTTGGAGTGATTTTTAGGGTTTATTTTCGAAGTTCATCTTGAAATTATTTATTGAAATTTTCCGGGGCTTACACTCTATATTATTACGAACTAACATCTACGATTATCTCAATTTTATTACTCGAGGATTAAGAGCGTATGATTGTCAGATCTAGTCTCACTAAGGCTTATTATTGATCTAGTTGACTTTTAGGGTTCTAATTTTTTATTCGACTTTAAGAATTACTCGTAAAATTATAAAATTTTGGGCTTTATAATTGTTTTATATTTTTTGTTCAAAAATTAGGTTTTTACTTTATTTTTATGGTTTATTTAGTATTTAATAATTCTCGGGATTGTTTAATCGAGTCTAGGGTTATAGGTTGACTCTATTTGACTTTTTGTGGTAATTGAAAATTTTTATTCTAAAATTCATTGAAGAGTTTAAGGTTTTAGTATTTTTTTCGTTGAGTGTTATTTGGATATATTGTCTTAATTCACGTATTAGGGTTTAGATAGATAAATTGTTTCACGTATGAATTTCGAATCAAATGATTATTAAATTTCTATTTTTATTTTTTAAGGTTCTTTTTTTATTAAAGTTTTCAAAATTTTGTATTTTGACCTTATTTAAAATCCAGTTTTAACTTGGGTCAGTCTTCAAGGTCTTGGTTTTGGTATGTAACTCTAAGATTATTTTTAAGAATTGTGAAAAATTCAGGGGTTTACAATGTGCTTCTAAAAGCAAGCCATCAATACCCATAGACTCTTTAAATAAGAATCATAAGGGAATAGTCCCCATCTTTGTCACTTGTAAAATTATACAAACACATGCCCCACAAAATTCTCACAAAAACAACTTGAATGAAAATGAAAAAAACAAGCTTTTAACCTAGTTGATACCTCACAACATCATACGCCACAACTATATATCACTTTCATGCTTTGAAGTTGAAGCAAGTACTTAGTTATCCTAAGTTGACACATGAAATCCAGCAAGTAAGGGCAAGGTATAGTTCAATTTCAACACAAAACATCAAAATCATAAACTAACAAATGTTATTTCTATTATGTAGGACATCAGCAATATCAACGAAGCATGGTATCACCCTCAACAACCCTACACGCTTAAAGTATGTTACTAGATAATTCATAGAAAGCTAAGATTAATCCTTATCAAGCATGATTTACCTATTTCAATTCTAGCAAGTATGGAGACAGATAATGGATTCCATGATTAGAAAATTAAAGGATCATAGAGTAGCTCATGTGCATATTATATCCCATGAAACTTTAAAGGTACACGGCTATGTATGAATTATATTTAGCATAAGTTACAATTTGAAAAAACTATAAGAGGTTAAAGGATAAACAAGCTCGAATACTGTAGAAGCAAACCCTAAACCTCTTGTCCGTAAAGGAAATTATGGATGAATGCAAATATGATTTGAAAACTAAAGCCAATCTAGTTTAAAAGAAGATGTAAGGAGATGAGTTAAGCAATAGAACTAAGTAATGATCGCATCTATGTTCATAAAGCTCACAACACACATATGTGATTTCAAGTAATACAAGTTAATTACATATTGAGATTTATGAAGAAACAAAATGAAGGCTAGTAGTCAAAGATCAAGAACCCCTAAGCTAAAGGCGCAGAAGTGTACAAATAGAACCTTACACAAACCTAATAGATTTTGAAATTGATGTTATCCTCTTAGTAATATATATATGTTTAACATCAAAACAAGAGAAGACAGATGAAAATAAATTGAATTAAAGATCCAACTATGAAGGCATAAGTGGATAAATGCATGAAGTTCGAGGACTCCTTAAGAAACCATTTGAATCTCATAGAATTACACGAGAAAAATGTGCACCTAGTGTATTTTTAGATTAGAGATCTAGAAATTACATGAAACAAGATTTCCAATGCCTATTTATTTGTGAAAATCTGAGTTAAAATGAGAAAGTTATGGCAAAATCAAAATTTCCCTATTAAATTGAAGAGCTGGACCATTGCGGGAGGTTTTTCCTAGTGAACCTATTCAAAACATGAAATTAAGATAGGAAATAGATGGTAGACTTCAATAGCTTTAAAATTACTATTCATACATTAAAAACATATTAGAAATGAGTAAATGGCAACAAAAACAATAAAACCGAAGTTTAGGTCTCACAAGCACTACTTTCCAATTGATTACTACGATAGTTAAGTTGATATATTTATTTTGGTATATGTTTTATAGGATAAATTATGTATATTCTATATAAATTATTGTAAGATTTGGTACTTTACTTGATTAGTTTTCTATTTTTGAAAGGATAATGAGGATTAAAGAGCTTTGGAGTAAAAATTAATCAAGTAATATCAAATTTAAAGTAAAAGTGAAGAAATTGACAAAATAATATGAAGAACACAAGGAGACATAAATTTTTGTGTTTCAACTGTGCTTCAACTAGGAGAGCTACAAAATGAAGAATCGGAGAACAGAATGAAGCATGGTTCGTTGTCGTATACTATGCTCAGCCCGTGTTCTTACCATGAAGAAGACAAGAAGAAAAACAATGCAATATTCCATGTTTGTGCTAAGAGAAATCAAAGAGAAACATAGGTAACTACCATATCCCATGCTCAAGTCGTGTTTCTTAAGAAAATAAGAGAAGAATGGGGCCATGCATCGTAGGTGCTTTTGAAGAATGTTAGAGAAAGAAGACAGCAAGAAACATGGGAATTATATATCTCATGTATATGTCGTGCTCATTGATGAAGAAAAAAAAAAAACAAGCTTCAAGTTGAATAGTGCTTCTATGGAATGGTTTGGTATATAATTGACAGAAAGAAGCACAACCGTATATAATGACCCGTGCTTTGGTTGTGTAATTCTGGGAACAAGTGCTCCAAGGAAATAGTGAAAAACAGGGAACAATATAGGTAACTGTATTTAAACCGTGTTGTCATGCGATAAGGAGATTGTTGGAATCTAATGAGAAGCATGACTAAATATTTTGTCCTGTGCTTTGGCCATGTTCTTTAGCAAATGATATGGCTCGACAAAATAGGAAGTTGCACGATTTAAAGGATATGCTTGTATTTAGCTCTTTTACATAATGAAGACTCGGTCAATTGTTTTAAAATATCCTAGGAACTTATGTTTATCTAATCCTAAGGACTTAACTGACATTTAACCATTATAAATAAGAGACTAGAGTTCGAAAAATAATAATAATAACAACTTCATTAGACAATATTCACACGAATTTAAAGATAGATTTTAGCATTCAAAATAGAGTTCTTCAGGATTTGGAGAAGTTGATCAAGATTCTATCAAGATCAATTCAAGAGTGCTTAGAAAGGTGTATTATTTCTATCTTTGTGCTTAATTGTAATAGTAACTTACTATTGTAATAGTTTCGTGATGGAAGAGCAGATTTATTTCATCTTAAACAGTAAATTAAACCTGAGATATTACTATGTCTTATACTTATTTGTATTCAATGAAAGTTTATGTTCTTTCCGAGTCTAATTAAGTGTTTTGAATTGATATATAGAATATTATTTCCAGAGTATTTTTAAAGATGATTTCATGTATGTGAATTAAAAGATTGCATGTATGAATAAACAAATGCAATTACAAAAACTTGTTTGGGTTACTAGAGATAGAACTACAAAAGTTTTTCGATCTACATGATTAAAAGAGATTTATAAATCTATACTGTCATGCCCCAAAAGAAACTTTAAACGTAACATTCCGCGATACTCAATATTAAAACTTAAGTATGACAACCTTAGTCACTCCTAAAAGTTTTGATATTAAGTATAAGGCATGCTCTCACAAATTTAGAGGACCATAATTTGAAATATGAAGCTTAAGAAGATATAATAAAAAATTAAAAAAGGGAAATCATAATATTCATTCATTCATAATAATTGTCTTACAAGTCTTAGGGGCATTCCCCCGTCAAAATACTAGAATCTATTACAAGAAATTTTCTATGAAGTCTACATCTAAACCAATGCTAAAATTCATCTAAAATTCCTTAAGCAAAAAGAGAAATACCTAGCTGCAAGGTCCACGTAGCTTCAACCACAAATAGCTAAACTGTAAAAGATATATATAAGGATATAAGCTAATAGGCTTAGTGAGAATTATTTCCAAAGATAAATACTTGAATAACAAAATCAAGCAAGTTTTTAGGCATCCAAGTGATATGCAACAAACACGTAGGCATGCAAGACATATAGTTTTCCGGGAACTATATGTTGAATGGATTTACACCCTCCATTCGGGGTTTTGGAGAGGCTAATAAGATTATGCTTCGAGCCAATGGCTGCTAAGCATTGTTCCTTATTATTATGCTTCTAGCTTAGAGCTGATAAGCATCGTTTTAGTATTTTCCTTCGAGCATAATGCCGTTAAGTGTTTCACTTTGTATTATGCTTCTAGCTTAAAGCCGATAAGTATTGTTTATGGCCTTACAACCGTACCACTAACCTTTCCCTGTAAGATTAGTGATCCATATGCAATGTGACCCACTACGTGATATGCATGAACCAATTTAGTTAGAATATCATAGCATAATTAATGTCAATTTATGGTGATCATAGAATTTCAGACGTATCAAGTTCTATACTAAAACAAGCGATTACTTACAATCAATTTCCTCCTCAATATTCTTAGAACTCTTTCAACAATTACATACATATAAATTTGTCTTTCCTTAATTCTAGTGCAACTAAACTACAAGCACAATCAAGTAAAGTAATTAAGAAAATAAACTCACGTTACCATGATGATACTTTCTTCTTATGGATGAGTCGATTGGCCAATCCACCAATCAAAGTAATCCTCTGAGTATGGATACTCTTTCTCAGGATCACCTAATCAAGAAGAATGCCCAAAATGAGTATTTCTTGTTAATTCTATTGTACTTTGTAGATCGTCAAATTTCGTATAGGAGGCAATTCCAAATTAAAATGGCCATAACTTGGTCATTTTAACTAGGAATTGCGCATATAATATACCGATTTCTATCTACTCAAAAAGTTATATCCGTATTTTCATCAAACTAGGTTATTTGGGCTCCGAAACAGTGGTGATCAGATTCACCACGAGATTTCCTATCCCCAAAAATCATTTGATAAATACTTAGTTATCTATATAGTTTAAAAAATTCCTCTTTATAGTTACATAGCTCATGTTTCACACATATTTCAAGTATTTGTTGTCCAACAAAACTTTTTAGCAAAAATAATGTTAGTTGAAGGTTTGTGAAATTATAATTTATAAGAAATCCTTTTTGTAAACTTTTTAAAAATGAATCTTTTTGTTTCCTTCGTTTTCAAAAGCATTTTATGTTTATCTTACTATTTTCATTGGTGACTTTTCCATAAAAATGAATTTTCTTTTTGGAACAAGAGTCACTTTTCCTATTAGTTTCCATACAATTTTTCTTTGACTATTACTTGGAAAATCTTGGTTGAAAACTCTCATGTCCTTTTTATGGGGTTTCCTTTATATTATGTTTTTATGTACAACATTTTAGTATCAAAAGTCATCTTCTTTTGGAAAGCAATTTAATATAGAGATGATTTAAGAAAAAGCTTTTCAAAACAATTGTAGTTTCAAAACCATAGTGAGTCCTTTGTAAAGTTATAAAAAAGAATGGATTTAGTTTTATTAACTCATAGCTTCAAAATTTCATATAGAACCATTCTTTGATGACAAAATCTCCTTTTTACAAAAAGCATATTTGAAGCTTTAAAGTTTAGACAACAACCTTTATATATATGAACATGAGAATAATAGCAAGCAAAAGTAGAATTATAATAACAATACAATTAAGATAACAAAATAAAGTCAAGCATTGGGAGTCTTAGTCTCTTTAAGGCTCCCAGGACTAAGAAATAGACTAGTCCAAAAAAGAAAAGAAAGAAAATTGTTTTGACTTGATGAGGATAAGTCTAAGACTAGAGACTGGTCTTAAAACGACATGAAATAAATAAATTACATAACTTGAAAGTAAATAAATAACAAATGAGTTTATATGTTTTAAAGATTATATATAGATACATAAATATATTTAATTAGATATATATAAGAAGTTAGTATAATATCAACATTAATATGAACAAGATATAAAATCAACATGAAAATATAAATATGGAATTTCATGAACAAGAACAATACATGAACATAATGTAGCTTCCATAACAATAAGTTAAGAAAACTCACACCATGGTCATGTAAAGTTACATGACATGGTAAGAGAGATTGGAGAAGATTTCTTACCTAAAGTAAGAATGGTAGTAATGTTGATATGAGTAGAAGAGAGTTTTGGGAAGAAATTTTGGGAGAGTTTTGGGAGAGTGTTTGAGAGGAAATTTAGAGAGAATTTTGGAGAGTAATTTTGTGGGTAGTAAATGTGTGAATGAAGTGAAAGAGAATGGGGTATTTATAGGAAAATGAGGAGTGAAATTAGGTGGTTTAAATAAAAGAAAAATTGAAAAAGAAATATGGAGAGGGATGATAGTGAGGGCACCGACCAAGGGGAAGAATGAGAGAGTGAGATGTGATTTTTTTGTATTTTATGTATTAAGAGTAATAATATGTAAGGTAGATGTGATATAAAGTTATGGGAAAGATAAAAAGTAAAGATAATAAGTATGTAGAGTGTAAGAGTAGGTGTTAGAAAAAGTAGAGATAAATGAATAGTGTAGAATAGTTGTGAATAGTATAATGTAAAGTAGATGTAACTAATAAAGTATCGGTAGTAAGAAAATACGCGTATAAATGCGATATTTGATATTTTTATGTACCAAAAATTATAAAACTGATGTTTTTGAAAACCTTATATTTTTACGAGCCTAATGGTATATCCAGAATATTTTTACTATGTCGAGCCTTGGGACACGTTTTTCGAAAACTGTATCCGTTTGGGTTTAAAACAAATTGCGGTTTTATTAATCTGATATTTTTAAGCTTTCTTATGTTATTACGAACTATTCTACATACTAATCTGTTACTTACTCACTTAAGGTTACGAACATGGGATTGTCGGACTTAAACTTGTTACGTCTAACTAGGGTTTTGTTGACTTTAAGTTTTCTGGTTGACCTTCCAATTAAGGTTTAAGCTTAACCAATCGTAAAACTTTAAAGGTTTACATATTATGTAATTCTTAGATTGTTATTAGTTAGAAGAAAGTTTAATAGATAGATATGAAGAATTAGCGATTCATAATCCTGAGAGGGATATTAATCTCATATAAAAATCTTACGGTTCAATTTGATATAAACAACATTGATATTATTATTAGAAATTGAGCATAGTAATATTCTTAGGGGAAATTTGTTGTTTGGATGAGCTAAGTAATATTGAATTCTATATCTTGTTGACAATCTGTTTTGAAGTCTATTAAAAATAAGATTTAATAAAAAAAATTTGATAATAATTAGATTAATTTCATGATCTGAAGTAGATAATAGAGAACTAAGTCGACTAAAAAATTTGATAATAATTAGATTAATTTCATGATCTGAAGTAGATAATAGAGAACTAAGTCGACTCTAATAGACTTTTCTGATCCCTAAGGGACAATACCTGTTCTTATCTATTTTGGTTGAAAGAGAAGATTTGAACAATATATATATATTGATTAATCAACCAGATAATCATAAGTCAAGATGGATCAGTGAGTAATTCTGATCTATCATATTTGCTTGTGTTTGTAGTTCTAGTTGCTTCAAATTGTATATGCTTAAAAGGAAATGATCTTATGTGGGGGGAATCGGCTTTGATGAATGTTGAATGGTGTATGATTGCTTGAAATATATGATATAAAGAGATAAGATCGCTGCTTGATCATAAACGAATGGAATTCATTGTGGAATGTCTGTGTATTGCTTGGTCACCTATGATTGGACTAATAGGTAATTGACCTTAAAATAAACCTATCATGCATTGCTCATTTGCACCATTTCATCAAAGTGTGATAGCCCGCTATGTATTGGCATTCTAAATCTCCAGTAGTGCTTCTGGTTTTTGTATATGACATTTTCTTAGTTCTATACAATAGTTCCTTTGTTCCGTTTGGTTCCACAAGAACTAAGTGGCATCAAAAGAAATGTCGCATGTGGTATCGATAAGAAATGGCTAATACTTAATGGTGTTTCTAAGTTCTAAGAATTTGAAACATTATTGTTTTAAACTGTTTTGATACCTTTCTATCTTAGTTCTTAGTCTCTCATGGGCATGGCGGATCATTGAGACTTTGTTTCTTCAACCCCGATGGGACGGCATAAATCTTCATCTTGTTTGGATTCTGTCATCCAAGATTGTATTGTTCATATGTATTACTATTGAATTGCATATGGTTGTTAATTCACTTGCTTAAATAATTGATTGATATGTGATATGATCTAGTTATCTCATTAAGTTGCGGTTCACTCACACTCATATAGATTTTTCAAGATACGCTTGAGGCCATGGATGGTTCCATCAAAGAGCTTCACTCCAGTAGGAGTCAAGATTTAATAGCTAGAGATGGTGAAGTCCATATTTAAATTATATTCAGCTCTTAACATTCATTTGAGATTGAAATAAGTCTATAATATGTAATGATAGACAATATAGTGCATCAGTATCTACTTCTGCATATCCATCATTTATCATAAAAGCAACTAAAGATCTTGTTGCATGTCACTACCTCTAAATGGCTAGCCGTATTATATACTAGTCAATCTCTCTAACGATCTAAAAATGTGTTTTATGAAATTTAAAGGACATCAATTTGTTTCACAAATACATAATATGACTAGGGTACCCACTGAGGTATAATAGGTCTTGCATTAAATGGCATCTAAGAAGTTGTGTATTGCCATGGTCAATTGGAATTGGACAATATGATCTTCTCGATCACCCGTTCCATCATATGACTCTAAGTTTAGGAGTCGAGCTCCATTAAGGAGCACTCTAACTGAATCTATGCTATAAATGGCATTTTTCCCGATATTGTCTTGGTGAAGAATCCATTCCTAAATCTTTCCTTGATAGTTGGTAGCTTTTTCATCATGTTTTTTATCTTCTTAAGGGTGTGTTCCTTCTCTAAACTCGGATGGGCCTCCATGACGAAGAGCGTGGGCTTTTAGTCTTTACAAGCTCAAGTCGAGCTAGGACCTACATGATCTATTTTTGAATGCCCTCCGTCTTTTATATGGTGACATAAAGATGTTCAAGTTGAGAGTTAAGATGTTCTCTACTCCCGTGAGGTACAGGAGGCAACTCTTGCCTGCTCCTAGAAGCGGTAGGTCTCCAATCTACAATCAGAGTTGGTTTCAAGTTAAAAGGTCGACCTCTTACTGAGGCATTCCCCTACTATGGGATCTTGATACGCCGATGCTTTCTCTATGATGATGGCTCAACACGTCTTCAAGGTGACCTAGCTAAGGAGTGACTTTGTTGTGCATAGAAAGCTTATTCCTCCAGGTGCAAGTTCTTTACCCCTTCCAAGTTTGAAATTCTAGTTTATAGGAAGGTATTAGAACGCTCCTTTTCAACATTCTTATGCACAAGTTGTTTGCATTGGTTCTCAAGCTCCAGGATACATCTTAGGTACAAAAAATCGTCATTGCCTATAATAGGTGGTACTTGGTTTGGTAGCTTAAGAGCTCCATCATCCGTTGGAGCAGCTAATAGCTAAGTAGAGCTGGGTCAAGCTAATTCTTACTCCATTGTGGTCTTGGCACAATCAATATCAAAAGTTGCCTTTTATTTGTTATGGGATTTTGTTCTAGCAAGAATGTTAAGATTTATGAGAGGTTTAAGTGAAAGAGATGATTTGAGGAAGAAACAGGATGAAGGTTTCCCACAAATGAGGCCACACGTTGATGAGCTAATTTTGTCGGGAAAGATTAGCTCCCTAAAAACACAAAAAAGCAGTCAGAGGCATATCGAGGGGTTACCTGATGCAACCACTCCAATGCCTAAGTCAATCCATTCTCCAAAGCCTTATCAAAAGTGTATTCACCTAAGCAAAAGTCTCTTTCCCTTCCCCCCAAGAGGGAAGGACTATTTATAGTTTATTGTCATATTAGAATGGCGTCCACCGTATCTTTTCTGTTAAGGTGAATCTCTACTTGGTAGCTAATAAGTTTATTTTACTTTATTCCATTCATAGGAATTTAGGCTTAATCTGATACATTGTTAGGTAAATTTCTATGAATCTTGTGTCTTTATTATTTAAATGTTGTTTTTCAGCTCCTAGAATCAAAAGAAGAAGAAACAAAGTATTTTGGATTAGATTTGGAGCAAAACAATAATCAACAATGCAAAGTAGAACTTAGCTAAGGCCTGTAAATGACTCATCAAGGGCAAAACAGCAAGGCAAAAACAAGGCAAAAGGGCCATTCACACCTTGTATCAAGCCCTCAACGTGACGCTCGACTTCTATATTAAGGTGATCAAGCCATGGACTCTATTATACAGCTTTAGTCATGTCGTAATATCAAGCCTTAGATTCAACCCTCAATTGAAGCTAGAATAAAATCATACCATTGTCAAAAAAAGCATAGCTTGGGTCGAGGCCAAACTTCGAGCCTTCGACAAATTCAATGAAACCCGCAGTTGAATCTGGACAAAAATTCAAGAAGCTTTTTAGAAAAATGGCCTCAAATTAGATCAAGCCCTAAAATTTTGATATCCCTCAAGTGCTTAATCTTACCTTGCGAAAAGTGACCCTATCAGCTAGCATCCAAGACACACACGTGAAGATGAAAATGAATTATGTTATAAAGAATCTGACCTTGGGAGAGGCTTTAACTTACCCTAGTGAATCCAACAGTGCAAATATACCAATAAACAACTTTATGAGTTTGTTGAGAAATCATATGTTTCTAAGGAATATCAACCGGGTAGTATTTGTAATTAGCGGCTAAAACTTAATTTCGTGAGTCCAAATGAATGGTGCACCTTTTAGATTCATGTCTGATTTCTACTGAATAGATTGAGAGATCACTCTTTCAAATAGATCTGGGCCACTGATGGAGTTCTCATAATCACCTAGAGAGAGGGATAGTGAAACTTGCTGTCGCTTGTTGTTAAAATTCATTAGGTTAGTTTAAAAAAAAAAAGATTCTTAAACTTTATGTGGATTTAGATTGCTAATAACTTGTGAAGAGATTCGGTTGTTTGGGCTAGATCTAGAGTTTCTGACCTTGGGAGAGGCTTTAACTTATTCTAGTGAATCCAACAGTGCAAATATACCAATAAACAACTTTATGAGGTGTCATCTGGCATAGGCTCTTTTTGGGCCGATAAGGCTAGTGATTTTCTAGGCCCCAGGGCTATGTGTGGTGATAGTAGACAACAATGAACAAACTTAAACAATGATATATGATTGCTTCTTAAAGCTAAAACTTGATTTTTCCTCAAGTACAAAGAACGTCTCACAACGACAACATCATGGTGCCTCTAATCCTCTGCATCTTCCTTTCAAGAATGTTAAATCGCAAAGGATTGACATCAGTCCAAGAAAAACCTTCGACGAACGAAAATAATACCTTTTTTTTTTTTTTTGTGCTAAAATTAAAAGACGCTTAAACTTGCCTTCGCACCGCACATTAAATTCCTTAAAATAAAATGCCAAAACCATGTCAAAAACTAATCGAATCCCCAAAACTGATAGGTGGAAATTGCTGCTAAAGTAAAAGGAAATGATTTCTTACCTTGGAATCAATTAAGCGAACGACAAAAGATAACTCTGTTTGCACTTATGTGGGTAGGGTTTCTTCATACATTTATTATATGCAAAATTGTATTATACTTTTTAGGTATGTATAGAGGATTTATATAGTGTATCTTAGACATAATAAAATACGGTATCATGATATATGAAAAAAAGGTTTTAGGAGAACCTATAATAAATAAAAAAAATCATATCTTGTTCCCTAATTTGTTGGAGTAAGTTTTGGAAATTTGAAATTAGTAAATCGAACCTATATATCTGAAGATATGTAATATTTCTCCAGAAATCTAACCAATCATGCATGATAAAATGATTTTATGAATTCATGTATAATACTATTTCATATTTAACCATCATTTTAAAAAATTATATTGATATAATTTTGATAAAAATAATTACATAGCTACCATTGCTATATCACATATTAAGCATGTAATACACGTATAACTATTTATCATGTATTGTCTAACCAACATGCGATACACATTCAAACCTATACTACATATTGGTTATGCGATACACTTATTTTTAAGAGTTTGTCGAAATATATATAACTCATATTAGAAATGCGATACTTGTACAAATCTTTATTATATCGCATTTTCAATATGCAATATAATAAAAGTAATGTTGTAATTTCTTTCTCTAATATGTATTTTTGTAACTTTTTTTTCTAAAAAATGTTAGACATGTTTTTCACCCTTAATGTACATCAAGTCCCAAGAATATTCCTGATTTTAAGTGCGTGAAACAAATTCTATGCTAGCAAAAGAATACAATAAATAACAATTTCTATAAGCTATTTAACTTATTTAATAATATATTATCATGCTAGAAGCAAATCTAAATTTGTGATATAATTAAATCAAAATCCTCTATCTTATACTGAAATCCGATCAAATCTTTTGTATTTTGAGTGAGATATTCGCATCCTTTAACTCCGTGTCATCGCACATAGAAGTACCTCTATTATTGATATTTCCGTATCAAATATGGCGATGGACGTAGAAGACATGCTTGGTAATAAATAATAATACAAGTACAGAGCACTTATTAAATAAATTACTGAAATATATAAAAAAAAACTTAATTAAATATTAATATAGACATGAAAAACTTAAATTGCTCTTAAATTAAACTTTAAATACAAATACTGATAATTTGGCATGATATCCCCAATATAATTCACTCTATAAAGAAACGTAAATAAAGACCATATAAATCCTATCGAACATATATAGTATTGCTTTTGCAATATATAGTCTCTAATCTCTATACCTTTTCTCATTGTTAAATTTTTTTTTTTTAACTTTTTCCTATATGTACATATAAAATTTTTCATAAGGTTAAAATGAAATTTTTGGATCTCTCTGTTTCATCAGTTGATCCATTTCGAAAGATTAATGCCATGAATGATATCTAAACTTTCACAAAATAGCAATTATATATTTAAATTTTAAAATTGATTAACTCAGTATCTGAATTAACTTTTCGTTCACTCTAACAATACCTCTACCAAGCACTTTTAGATATTAAATTGATCGATTTAAAAATTTAAGTTCTAAATTGATCAATTTCAAAATTTCATGCATCTAATTTCATATTTTATCAAAGTTCAAGTTTCATTAGTAACATTATCCCTTACCGAAAAAAATAAAATAAAGTAAAAAATAAAATCCAGTAGTGGATATTAGCTATCAGAACTCCCTTCATTCTTCACAACCGTGGTTCCAATGAGAATCAGAGAACAGATATATGAGCTACGTTACAATGTCCCAAGCCAAAACGTCAGCCACCAACTTCAGATAATTCCAGGTTAGGCTGGCCCTCTAGTTCATTACATTTGTACGTGGAGATAAAGAGAAGCGATATTTAGATTCTCCAAGCCACGTGGCCGACCAAGTAGCCAATCAGACACTAACTCTCCTATCCATTGAGATAAGCAATCTCATGCCATGCATACATTAACACAATTCCATGTCTCCTGGCTGGTACCTGCTTCATATTCACTTCATTATCGATTTCCTCCCTCTCAAACTCTAGCTAAAACAGCATAATATGGCTTCTGCTTGTGCTTCTTCGGCCATTGCAGCTGTTGCAATTTCATCTCCAACTCCAAGGTAAGCTAAAACATTCACTAGCAATTACGATCTTTTGCTAATACTAGTGATTCGAAAACGTGTTGATTGTGGAAAAAATAGGATGTCACAAATCTGATGTATTCAAATTGGTTATCTGGTTTTACTAGAGAAATTATATTTGATCATCTTGTTTCGACAAATTTATTTAACTGTACGTATCTGATATGCAGCTCTCAGAAGAATGGATCAGCCTTGGTGTCGACCAAAGCTTCTTTCCTAGCAGGAAGAAAATTGAGAGTGTCAAAGTACACCGCACCGGTTGCAGCTAGATCGGCGACCACCGTTTGTGTGGCAGCCGATCCCGATAGACCCCTCTGGTTCCCCGGCAGCACCCCTCCTCCATGGCTTGATGGCAGGTTCACTCCTAATCTTTTCTTAACTTTATACACTTCTTTTTGGAAATAAAATGCTCTACCTTGTTTATAAGCCACGGAGTAGGGCAAATATGTCTGCACTCTTTCTTGTAATGAAGCTGTATGTTGATTCAAATTTACCACCATGCTTTTCTGCAGCCTACCAGGAGACTTTGGCTTTGACCCTCTAGGCCTTGGTATGTTTATTTATTATTTAAGCCCAGTCTTCTTACATATATTCACTGTTACAATATGACTCAAGCTTTAATGAAATCATTAAAACAGGATCCGATCCTGAAACCTTGAGATGGAATGTACAATCAGAGCTTGTGCACTGCAGATGGGCGATGCTCGGTGCAGCTGGTATTTTTATCCCTGAATTTCTCACCAAGATTGGCATTCTAAACACTCCTTCATGGTACTCTGCTGGAGAGCTGGAGTACTTCACAGACACCACCACCCTCTTCGTTGTAGAGATGATCCTCATTGGGTGGGCAGAGGGTAGGAGATGGGCTGATATCATCAAACCAGGATGCGTAAACACTGACCCCATCTTCCCCAACAACAAGCTCACTGGTACAGATGTGGGGTACCCAGGAGGACTATGGTTTGATCCATTGGGTTGGGGGACAGGATCTCCTGAGAAGGTCAAGGAATTGAGGACTAAGGAGATAAAGAATGGAAGACTGGCCATGTTGGCTGTGATGGGTGCTTGGTTCCAACATATCTACACTGGTACTGGCCCAATCGACAACCTCTTCGCACACCTTGCTGATCCCGGTCATGCCACCATTTTTGCTGTAAGTTCCATTTCATCTCAGTTTGAAATTTGTCATATTCATGCTATGACATGAACACATACCCAAAATATTTATATGACATGATATTAAGGAACATGAACATTATTTTTATTATCAAGAATCTGATCTCCTTCTCTTCTGTTGTGATTATGGCAGGCTTTCACTCCTAAGTGAGAAAAGAAGAATTGCTAGACACTGGAGCAGGGCAGTGCCATATACTTTTGTAAGGAGTAGCAAGAGAGATGTTTTCTGAAGGAGAACATGTATCTTGGAAACTTGTATTGCCTCAATTTGTGTTGTCCACAGGATGCCCCTGCAATGTATAAATACCTCCAATTTAGATGTGAATTGACATTTAATCACTACTGGGAAAAGAATTTCTGTTTTAGGCTATGAACTCTCCTTATAAGAATCACCAAATTTCCCAAAAAGCAAAATATATGTGGGAATTAAAAGCTCTGAGCTCATAACAAACAGTTTCATCCCGAAATCTCTAGTAGCATGCCTAACAAGTGAAAGATGGAAGCAAAAATAACGAGTGTTGCGCTACGATCTTCGATAGTTTGAATAAGAAAGTAAACACCAGAATTGAGTATTGAAGAGAGAATTTAGAGAATTCGAATGTCACATTGAGTAATATTGAGAGTAAGTGTATGAGTATATCAGGACGGTGGAGATTGAGTGTGTTGGTTTATAATTATAGAAATAAGCAGAAATAAATCTACTAACCTCTTATAAATGTACAACGAAAACAATCAAACCGTAATTGAATTACTAATACAAATAACAATGAGTTAAATGAATTTGGCGAGAAAAATTTGAAAATGAGAACTTATATAAAGAAGTTGAATATTTGAAATAGGAGAATAATGAGCTGATTAATAAAAATGATGAGTTGTGCAAATCAAATGAGAAACTTAAAATTTAAAATTTAAAATTTAAAATGATTTGCTTGATCTTGAGAACCAAACTTTAAAAGGAAATGATTGTGCTAGTGCTTGTGATGAGAAGTTTTTAAAGGAGCTAGAGAAATTAAAAATTGAGAATGACAAATTGAAAACTAACTTGAATATGCAATTATAGTTAAATTCACTAAGAGTAAAAAGAACTTGACTACACTCCTCAAAAGGTAAAAAGGTATTTCAAACAAATATGGAAATGGTTGCAATAGAAACTGTTGGTCCCACTCAAGAAGGGGATTGAATTGATTATAAACAAAATATAAAATTTAAGCTTTTAAAATTAAATCCCTTTTTGTTTAAACTACAAGAACAAGTTAAGAAAACAAATAAATAAAATATAAATTATAGGAAACAAAAAAGAGTAGTGAAAGAAAAGCAAAGTCAATGATGTATAGTGGTTTTGCCTTGTGTATCAGTCCACTCTTCCCACTACGAGCTGGGGACACCATAATCCTCACGGGTTTGTTCCACTATGTCCAAAGAAAACAATTTAAAGGATAGTACAATTCACTCTGCTCGATCATCATAGCTTTTCTTAAGCTAATAACTGATACTATTGAGACTAATCTTATAAACTAATCAAGCTAATAAGTTAAAAGTCAACAGTAGGTTCCTTCTGTCATACAAAGAAAATGAGCAAAAGAAAGAATTGCATATAAGGAATGATTGCACAGATTTGGATCAGAAAATTATAAAAGAGGCAGCATGCTCTTTTTTATATCTCTATTTTTCGTATATCAGGGAATTGTTCTTCTATTGCAGTCATGTTCTTTATATCTTTTTTTTTTTTAAGGAGACTTTGGAATATAATCTGATTTTCAACGTCTCAAAGATTTGGATAAGATCTTCCTATAAAAATCTCAGATGATATATTGATTTCTTATCTTGAATTGAATTCAAAAGATAATATATATGTGTTTTGTACTGGATAAGATGCTTTGTAACTGAACTGATGTTGATGTTTTTCTTTCTTCTTTTCAAAAAATAATGGAGAAATAGATCATTTCCATGCCATAAAAAAAAAAATCTCACAAGAGTAGAAGGATTGAAATGGTTATGTTCTTATCTTTTTCTATAACGTAAAAAACCCTCATCTTGAAACTTCATATTTTCCAATACTTCAATAATCCAAATAGATGGAGCATGTATAAAATCCATAACACAAATTGTAGCAGCCTTAATATAAAGTTTTGTAGAAAACTCTTTAAAAAATTGATAAAAATAGTCTTGATTCAATTCTATGGATATTAACCAACTTTAGTGGAACAAATAAGTATATTACTCAAACATATCCATTTTCTTGGAGCTAGGTCTTCAATATATTGATTTGAATTGACTTGGAACGAATTTGATCAAAACTGAACCAATTAACCTTATGTAAAACCTTTTGGATAAACTTTTGATTATTCAAGTAAGGTTTTGTAGGATCATCTAGTTTGCTTTTCTTTACTCAAACAACATTCTATAAAAGTCTTTAGATAACCTGATGCTTAATCATCTTAAAACTGCACGCTTAATAATTTGATTAGTTTTCTTTAATTATTTTGTTATCATCAAAACTTAATTTATAGAGAATAATAGAAACAATCATTGCAAGTCTCATAAGACTAAGTTTGTAAAAGCTACACATCAAATTTGCAATTATTATGGAAAGTTTGCTCATATTGCATACAACTATGCAATAAAGAAAAATATGCATTTCCTTTATAAAAGCAAATTTTTTTGGATACCTAAGAGAAATACTTGTTCATAATCCAAAAGGACCCAAGCAAAAAGGGTACCAAAGAGATAGTTATTGTTTTTGAAGGTACCAACGACACTTCAAAAGCATCATGAGGCATCACCTTTAATTACTTAAGTTTTGTGCTTCGTGCTCTTGAATGTTGTGCTATTTGTGTTAATATGCCTTAATATGCAAATTTTGGTGTTTTAGTGGTCCTTGAGCTTATATGTGATAAAATTGATTTATTTTAAATATGGTGCTCAAACAATGTTTTTTCCTGCTTAGTCATTATTATAAAAACTTGTGTAAATGATTAAATATGCATGAAAGTGTGTTAGGCAAATTTGTGCACTCTTGAGGATAATTTCATGTTAATCTTGACTAAAATATGCACATATTTGCAACCTTATTGTTGAGACTGAATTTTAATTTATGGATTAATTTTCTTTATTCCAATTTATACTAAAATCTAACCCGTTTAATATAAACTATCAACTAAGTATTAAAAAATTATTTTTTGAAAAATTTGAAGTTGCCATCTAACTAAAGCGGTAAAGCCGAGGAAAAAACTTATATTAGGATCAATGGATACGTTGATCCTAATTTAGTTATTGATTTACAAAAAAATATTTAAAACAAAAACCAGAAATTACTGAGTTCGATGACTATCCTATTAAAACCAAATGGTTACCACCTTTAATTCTCTAATTATAATTTTTTCCCTTAATATCCTAAACTTTATTACTATGTGATATTTACAAACTATTTAACAATTTTATCAAACTTTACGAAGTGATAATATTTACGTGCTATTATTAATTAATTTAGAAAGAAACAACATATTAGCAAGAATTATCTAGATTGTATCAAAATTACAATAATAGGACAAAATAAAATTTTTACATATTTTAAGTCACTCGTTAGATACTTATATAGTTGCTATTTGGAATCAAACGATATATAGTTCTTTTTAATAAAAATTTTAATTTGCAGCTGATTTTTTATTTTAAAATCTTTTCACTTTAAGTTCATTAAATTTTGCTAATTTTACTAAAATTAGTCGTTTTTTTTATATGGATCTTAAGATTTATCAATTTAGATTTTTCAAATTCATAAAATTAATATTTTCTATGTGACAAAAATTTTCAAGCAAACATGATCACATATAATAACATGAAGTATAGATTGAATTACTTCACATATGGCAAAAATACCTACTAAAGCAACATCATCACAAGCTACATATCAAACATGTCAATTACAAGACGAAATTTCAACTTTGACATTAGACAATTACATTTATCATGACATTATGGATCAGATCATAAAAAAATTCAATTATCCTAACAGTAAAATTAATACATATTACCAAATTAGTACCATGGCTGAAGTCGGAAGAAGCAATTCCATTCATATATATTAATTTATTTTTATTATCAGTAATTACTATATTATATTTTATTTTTAATATAACACATAAAACACACAAAAGATACTAATTTTATTATTATTTTTATCAATGTCATGGTTATTAAAGCCTATGTATATTACATATTCATTACCTTTTTTCTTTTTCTTTTCTATTATCTCTATTTTATTATTATTTTATTATCATTATATTATTATTAAAAAATAAAAAAGAAAAAGAAAATAGGTTAGAAACTTACCTGCAGTGTGTGTGCTGGAGGAGAACTCGGTCGGCTCACAAGTCGTCATCGACAGTCAAGTCGTGCAGCTAGAAACAACCGCCTGAAGTCGGCGTGGCTCCTAGGGGGTTGTTGAACCAGGGATGCAACCAAGTAGGTCTTCCAACCCTCCTGATCCGTTAAAAATCTTATAAAGTTTTAAGGTCGGGTTTAAACATACAGTAAAAACCCTATAGGATTATAGGATCAAGTTAGATCATATAACAAATCCAATGGATACTCAATAACCTGGTATTATAATTTAAAATAAATAAATAAATTACTGAATGGGCAAGGAGAGGAAAAAAGATATAAAAGATTTACCGTCTTTTTTACCTCCTGATAATGTTTTTTTTTTTCTTTTATGTCTATTAGACGAGTTATGAATTTTAAAACTTTTTATAAATTTTTGTTCAAGTCATGTTTGCTGTAGAAATTAATATTATTTGTTGTCTATTATATTTTAGTCCAACAAAAGATTTAATTTAACATATTTCTAAGATATTATACAGTAACAAAAGTAATATATTTATGTGTTTAAATATTATATAATAAATAGAGTCTGCAACATTTTCTATTAACTCCACTTGCATATTTTCATGTTTGAATATATAAGAAACTCGTATTAGAAACACCGACTCTACTTAAATTTATTATTAAAATTTGAAAATAGGTTGGAAAAAAATAGGGTTATAAGATCAAGTTTCAGGCTCCAAATCAAACTCTATAGAGCAGATTTAGATATAACATTAAACCTTATAAGATTATAGGATCAGATTTGATAGACTCTATAGGGTAGAGGGTCTAGTTTTGAGTTCATATGATCCATCCAAAACACGATCCAGTTACATCCATATGTCAAACAACCACTAACGAGGCTAGCAATCAATCCGGTACAAGCAACTATCCCAAGGAATGCCTAAAGGTGGTGTTCCATGCTTCTAAACATAGCGATAATAGTGGTTCATGTTGGGGCTGCAATGGTTATTAGCTGCATTCAATCACTAAAACTCAAAGATCTTAGACCCATAAAGCTTCCTCCACCCTTTGATTTCTACAAACTCACCTATACAACAAGAAATCAAACATCCATTATGGAAACCTTAGTTAAAATTCAAGAGTACAATTTAAAAAATTTGAGTAATTTGAGTGCAAATCATTCTAGGGTAAGGATGCTTATGTCCTATTTATACTAGCTAGGATTTTCAATTTAGTTGTTGGAGTTGCTAATTTTAAGTGATTTCAAATCTAAGGTTTCTCGATAGGAAATTCGGTACTTTTACTAATTTTGAGAATTAGATTCTAATTAACTTGATATATGTATCTTAAGTATCGATCGAAAGCTTTCTATATCTTTCTACTTGCCTAGAAAATAAATTTGAATCATATTATAATTTTTTAGGAAAGTAGCAATATGGTTTTTCCCAATTTTACCGCCTCAATTTAACTTAGCAAAACCCCAGATTAATTTGCAAGTTTGGTACCAATTCAAACCATTCCATGTCTAGTTTGCAATTTCACCATCGATTTAGTAAAATCGCAAAGCTAAGATGATAAAAAAAAATGGCTTCAAAGTAGCTCGATCAACCCTGTTTAACATGCATTCTTCTTAGCTTAAAGAAGAAGACAACCAACGTCAATGATGATGTCAACATGCATGGGCCAATCAATTGCTACCATGGGTCACTGTTGGTACGCCTTTTCCTAGAATTGAACTCATGACCTATTACTTACAAAGTGTGTGTCTTACTAACAAGTCATTGGCTTTTTTCTTGTTTTCATTTGCCTAAGATATCTTTTTAAAGCTTATAATTTAGGCTCATTTAAATTAATTAAATATTTAAATGAATCCTAAATTAAGTATGCAATAAAATTATATTATATTAAACCCCAATAATTTTCTAATTAGATTTTCATGTTGTTTTTCATATTCAAATATGTGATTTTGGGTTTAATAAGTATTTTTCTTTAATTACATAATAAAATATATTAGTAAATTACACTAGAAGATATTAACGTTTAAGGGTAAATTTATTTAAAATATCAATGTTTCATATGGTCAAAAAAAGAAATCAATATTTTGCAAAGTGAAATCAATGAGGTATCAATGTTTTCTAAAATTCATTTAAGGTATCAACGTTTAGATTAATCTTCAATTATGTTTCCTTAGTTTTCGTAAATGGTCAAATATTAATATCTAATTTGATTCACTTTACAAAACGTTAATACCTCTTTTTAACCATATGAAACGATAATACCTTAAATAAATTAATTTCCAAACATTAATTCCTTTTTTTGACCACTTGAAACGTTAATACCTTAAATAAACTATCCCTCGAATATTGATACATTTCTATGTAATTTATTCTAAAATATATACATATATTTAGGTGCATATTTTTAAGCTTTATTAGGCAAAAATAGGGTGTCTACACTTGTAAAATATATGTTTCTGGCATGATTAAACAAGTAGCTATATGAACATGATTTAAGTGTTAAATCATGAGTTTGTGTGTTTTAAAGTTTAAGATTATTTATTTTGGTTGTTGGTTGCATCTGCAATATAGCATCCAGATGCTAAACTTGCAGTATTCGAATAGTAGGAGCTGTCATGGCTTTTTTTTTTTTTTTTTGTTCCTTTTTCCTTCCTTTTGGCATGAAGTGTTTTCCGTGCGTAGCATGATAAGGAATCCTAGAAAAGATCAATTGAGACTCCCTCCCTGGTCCCACGAAGATCTCTACGTATTTGTCCATAAGAGAAGAAATGTTTGATACACAATTAAGTTGCATGAATGTTTTGTTTATATTTGTTCTGTTTATTAAATGTAACTTGTATTTCCTCTAGTTAAGCATAGTATTTTGAAACTTATTTGCATGTTGAGGGATATTTGATTGTGTAAAGTTTGTCCTCATCAAAAAGGGAAAGATTGTCAAATTGATGGATTCGATGTGAATTTTGATGAGGAAATACCTCGCACAATTACTCACTTGTTAGGGTTAAATTACAATTAATTAGCAAAACATATGTGTAATTTAACATGAATGTGTTTGTGCTTTTATGTGTTGCTTTTGTGTATGCTAGACATGTTATAGGACCTAATTGCATTGCAACTAGCGTGAGGACACTAAATGGGTTAGCATCCAGATGCTAGCATGATCGGGAGTCTAGTCATGTGAAATGAAGCCAACATCTAGACTCTAAGAATTGGTATTTGGACGCTAAGCACTTTTTATATAACCAGAATGTTTTTTATCATGGTGCAATGGGCTAGCATATGGACTCTAGAAAAGGAGAGGAGAATGGAATTTCCTTTTTTTATGTAAATTCAATACATACAATATTAATTGAATATCATTAGAATAATAATTATTCTCAAGAAATTACCAAATCAAATTGAATGAGTTCAAAATGATGTCATTACCTCGATCACGATTACAAATCCCCCCATTTTCATCCATTAAATAATATTTAATTATTCAAAAATTCCAATTTAAATTTTCAATCTGCAAATATTTAGTTATCAAGATTGGATTCCTCAAAAAGTTAAAGACTAGTAATCTTTTTTAGAAATCGATCGATCTTATATAGACACAAGGAAGGTAATCAAAAAAGAAAGAAGATGAGTTAGTTATGTACATAACCTTATATGCCTAATTTTTGCAAAGTGGAGTTTAGATGCTAGCCTGTGGCATCCAAACACTAGTTGACAAAAACTAGCTGTTAGAAGCATTTATTGCATGGACGAAAAGAGAGAGATTCGGAGCAACGACTAAGTTTTATTGAAGCTTGTAAATTGGAGTCGTTTGACAATTTAATACCCTTATAAGTGTTTATTTATTGCTTAAAATACTTATATTAAATGTCTCAATTCTCTTAAAGTGTAATTTGCTTGTTTATGTGAGAGAAAGCGAGCAGTGCCATTTGTAAATTATTTTGCAAATCTTGTAAGGTGCTAGTCTAAGATTATGTTAAGTGATCAATTGAGCAATTTGAGTTGTGCCTAAGTGTGAATGTGATTTCTTATTAAAGGCACAACTCTTGTGTATATATGTTGTAGCTCCTTTGAAGCATTGCTTTGATTGATTGAAATAAAATGTTTAAAGTCCTCCATTGAGAAAAGCATTTGTGTGGACTATGGAGACTAATGGGCGAACCGAATTCCCAATTTAAATCTGATGTTATCTTTTCTATCTATTCTCTTTTATTTATTGTAATTTAGTTGTTCTTGTTTATATTTGTGGTTTCACATCGTTTTGCATTAAATTTTGTTTAGAGAGAAAAAGCATCGTAGGCGTTGCATAGGTTTCACACCCCATATGTTCCTTCCTCATCTTATTATCATATGAAGAAATCATAAGCAAAAAAAATGTTTTCTTGAAAAGTTTATAAGGAGAAATCATTTATTCATTTGAGGCATGTTTTTAGACATTTAAAAAGATATGACTTTTATCAGCATCATTATTTTTTTTTTTTTTGTCAACCTTTTTATGTGCTAGCTTCATATTAGTTTTGGGATGGCTTGCTAGCTTGATCTTCTACAAATTTTTTCCTTTATATTTTTTTATTATTTTTGTTATATTACATAATTAAATAATTAATATTACTTTTATCATATTATGTAATTAAATATATTAAATATTATCAATTTATTAAATTAGTTATTGTAAATCAAATAGTGACTAATATGTATTAAGAATAGATGTTTAAAAATCGATCAACATTTGAAAAACGTTTAAAATTGAACTGAGAAGAATAGATGTTAAAAAATAGAAATATGCGTACAAAAACCTAAGCCTGGGTTTATATTCAGACCAACAGAATGGGCTGCAAGTCTACAAATGAAGATCGAAACCATAGACTCGCTAGGTCCTAGCTGAATCTTGGACGCATGACTGACCGAGAGCCATTGACCTGGCAACGCTAAAACCTAAGTGAGAACCCATGGTCACGGGTCTGAGGCAGGTTTCGAGCCCATCATAGCCGAACTTACTCCTATGTTTAGGGGTATATTAGGGTTAGATGTGTATTGTTCTGAATTCCCCCTTCAATGCACCTAAAGATGAATAGAAAACACATTTATTTATATATATGCATCCTTTAAGTGGAAATACTTCAAAGGTTTTTTTTTTTTTTACTCTTTTTTACCCAACCATAAAGGATAAATTAAATAACGCATACATATAATTTTTTTCCTTATTTTTTTTTTAAATTTTACATCCTTGTGTTTTGGTTTCTTACTAGAGTATTAATGTGGGAAAAAGAAAATTAAAAAGAAAACTTTTCCTTTATGCATTTCGTATCACAGAGTTTCTGATTTCATCTAGCATCAAGCTAAAAACATGGAATTCTTTTTCTCTTACCTCATTCTGGTAGTTTTGGAATTATTTTTTCAAACTTCTGATTTTTAGAATTATTTTTTTTAATCTGCTTTTTTCTTTTCTTTTTTTTCATTTACCCAAAAAACATGTTCATAAAGTACAAAGATTAAGTGGCAATTAAAAAAAAAAAGTATAACAATATAGCACATGTATAGGAAGTAAAAGTAGTGAAATAAAAAAAGGTTCACCGGAGAAAAATTTAACTCTATACCTGAATGATATAAATGTTTGACAACCTAAATTCTCATTTCAACTAGGTTCACTTCCGTTCCCGCTCCCTCAGCTAGCAATGTCAAAAAAGAAACATGAGTTTCAGATCCTCTTCTTCATATAAATAATGTAGATCCTTTTCCCTACATCCACTAAACAGCCAGTAGCTCTTCAAATATCAACATATACTTTAACAAAGCTCTTTGGCTTCCCCTTAGACTTCGTCTTCATCTCGCATTATTTTTGTCCGCCAAAACACAGGTGAAAACTGCCTTCAGCATGCAGCCTGATCTTAATGCCCTCAATCCTGAATGCTGTTTGCTCATTTGCTTATACAGGCGAAGAACAGAATAGATCTAATTCAACACTCTAGAAAACCTGCCTAATGTTGATGTTAATTCTTGAATTTCTAATGTATTCCAACAAGCAACAATCTTCTTCACGTGAAAATTTCAATTCAAGAGGAGTGACTTCGGCATTCTCCTTGTCTGTGAAGATTCGACACACACCTGCACCAAGAAGTTTGTATTAAACAAAAGTATAATCAACTGGCTAAGAGTTATGGGGTGCAAGGAGGCAGCACAAAAGCTGAAGAGCAACATTTTCATTCAAGCCATTAGCTCATGCTGCCTCCATATTCTTGAATTGACTAATTTTATTTATTTACTCGCATGTCTGGTTAATACCGACTAATCTGAATTGTTCCCAAGTAAAATATGAAGCTCTTTAGAGTATTTCAATTTTCAACATTTTTCTTTTATCATGCAGCCACTGATAGAAAATTGACAATGGCACCATATTGTTGCCATGCTGTATGTTGGCTGCACAGAAATATGTAAAATTAAGAGCACATCAAAAAGGTGCACCAGCATCAACCAGACAGTTGGACCAGAGCCCTTTCGCAACTATTATTCCAGGTAGTTATTCCTCACTACAATTCATGATTCTAAATGCCATGTGGTGGTTGCCAGAAACCCATAAAAGCATCATCAAATAAAAGTTAAACTTAACATAGCTAGATAAAGATGCAAGATGGAACACTTTAAGGCTTTCCAGTTTCACTAGTTATACACCCCCCAACCCAAACAAAAAACAAAGACAAAAAGAAAAGATCTCCATTTTTTATCTTGCTGATTCAGTTTAGAGAAAACTCATACTAGAGCAATTATTTTAGCATCATTATCGCCTGATGTTAAAATGAAATGTCAAGAATTCCCCAGGTTAAAAATTTCACTAGAGCGATTACAGAGGTAAAAGTCAACTCACCATGAAAGCATTCCCTTGCTTCTCCAGCCATAAGTACAACATCGCCACTCCGAAGAAACATTGCCACAGGAGGATCCTGACGAGTTTTCCCTCCCAAAAGAAAAATTGCTTTGCATCCCAAACTGACAACAATTGACCATATTGTTAGAGATAGAAACCTGCCTACTTTACAAGCATCAATTGGGGGGGTGGTGTTGTTTTGTATGTGGCAATAGAGAGTTGAAGCAGATACACAAAAAGAGAGAGTAGACCAGCACACCTCATGCTGACTATAGGCTTGCTCCAATCCTTTTCCATGTCATCACAATGACCCCCCAATGTATCGCCTGAAAAAACAAACTTGTTACAAGCTATATGGGAGAAGGAAAAATACACACACAGGATGTCAACTCAACTATTTAGGCAGTTCTGGATTATTCAAGACAGAAACACAAGATATACTTACCAAGGAGAAGCACAGAACTATCTGGCCACTTAAAAGAAAAAAAATATCCAACTATGAATAGAGAGTTTAAAAAGGGGAAAAAATAAAAATAGAGAGAGAGAATCTAACTAATACTAGAAGACTCACAGACTTACTCAGAATATGCTTGGGCCAAAAAGAACCAATTACTCTTTTAAGTCTATAAATCCCACCCCATGTTCCTAAGGTCAAAAACCCCTCTTTGTTAGCAAAGTTTAGACCCATCGCTTGTTGCAACACTTTGTACAGGTCTATATCCAACAAACTTTCTAAAAGTTCTTAAAAACCCATTCACTACCTAGTTGGGAAAGAAGCAGCTATTGTGAGGGGCAGAAGAATTGTGGATAATGTTTTAATCGCTCAAGAACTTCTCTTTCGATATTATAGGAACTTGATTGAGCCAAGATGTGTGATCAAACTTGATATTATGAAGGTCTGTGATAACATATGATGATGCTTGCTTGAACAACTTCTTAGAGTTATGGCTTTTCCTCCCCAATCTACACAGTGGATCATGCAATGTGTGACAACCCCTAAGTTGGGTTAATTTAAGTGAGGAGCTAGCAGGTTTTTTCCAAGCACTCAAGAGTCTTTGTCAAGGGATCTTATCTCCTCCTACTTAGTTGTGTTGGTATGCTCACTTTGATACATTGATTGGCACCTAAATGGCCTAGTTGATTGGATTAGGGTGCTTGCTATTTATAGTTAGGGAAGGCCAAAGGAAGCTAAACTGTGGTCTGTGATTAACAGCCAAGAGTGCAATTAGTCGTTTGGTTCCTTATAGGATTCAATCAAACAAAGCTTTGGAAGTAGTTTAAACCCCAAAAGCAGCTAAAGAGATAAGCTTGTTTGAGAAGAAAAGCCTTCAAAAAATCTATCAATTAAAGAAGCCTATTTAGCCACCAGGAAGTCCAATTTCTTGACATGGTCTGGATTGGTTCAAGAACATTGTGCCACATAATGCGTTTACACACTGATTAGTGGCCCAAGAAAAGCTCTACACCTTAGACAAATTTATACATTGGTTAATTACAATTCAAAAGGTTTGTTATACACAGATGCAGAAAGTCGTGCAAATTCGTTCCTATAGGGTAGTTTTATGGGTGACATCTAGAAGATAATCCAGAACATACAAGATTCCAATCTTGTTCCCTATAGAGCCTCATCAATTAGAGCTATGAATATATCCTTTAGTGTTTAGCTCAGCTGAACAGCTGGTCCAAAAGGTGTGCTTCCAAGCAAGCACATCTTGAAGGGTGGACATTTCTCCTGATAAATCTGGCTCCAGTCTCCTCTGCTCACACCATTAGAAGGCTACTGTGCTTATCAATAATCATTTCTCATGGAAGGAAAGGACTGAGCATAGATTAGGGCTTAGTCTGCAATCTACTATCCTTGTGGATAGATGTACCTTGACATGTCTTTTTGCTAAGTGATAGATCACCTTTGTTGTTGTATTGCCATGTCATCAATTTTTGCACCCTTTTGTTCCCTGGTGCATTGATCAATATCTAAGGTCATAGTGCTTTTTATAGTGGGTCGCACCCTCCTTTTCTTTTAACCATAATCTGACATTATCCAAAATAGTCTGAACAATAATCAAGCATATTTGTATCATTAAAACCAGTGTGAATATATTCACAATGAATCAGAGCATTGGCCACATTAAATGTATAGTAACACTAATTCAGGTTTCCCAAAATTGCTTGGACTTTAAGTAGTTCTCCCTGATCCTGCTAGACCATGTGAACAAAAGAGAATATTGCATCTGTTCTCTTTAGCTTCAGTATCCCATGCTCACTATAGTTAAGAAAAGGAAAAAGGTTGTTCATAAGCCAACTACAATTCTTCGGACCAGCAATAAGTTTTGTGCATAAGGAAGACAATGTTTTTAGACCACAAAGCTGACATAGGAACTTTTAAAGAAAGAATGTACTTTGAGAAGACATCAAATACGCTATAATTTTACATGAACCGCAGAATCCAAGACGGTGCCAAAGCTTTCTCATATAGCTTTATCAAAATTCTCCCCCTAATTGATTAAATATCAGAGAAGCAGAAAAGAAAGTACCTAAACCAAAGTAGTTCACTATTGCAGCCTCTGGCTTAAATTCTTCCCTCGCAGGCATTGCTGGAGTAGCCAATCTTTTTGCCAGTTCACAGAGGTCACCTGGCATCTTGTTATGTGGGAGAGACACATCATAGTTCCGCTTCATCAAGGAAATTATATAACAATTCATAAGAAATTGATTTACAAATACAAAGAAGATGCAGTTGATAATTCATCTTAAAGAAACCAAGCAAATAAGAAATAGAAAGCAATGCAGCTAAAGGCATGTTAAGGAAATTAGAAATTCTTCATGCTTACCTTGGACCAGTCAAACTGAAGGCCAAGTGTACTCCATCTTAACTTCCGTAGAAGAACAGAAGCTGGCACAGCATTGCCTCCATTTCCTTTTAATGCAGCTGTATCTGCCTCCGCAAATTTCCATCTATGACTGTGTCCATTAGTAACAAGTGAGTCAGATATAGCGTTTGATGTTGTCAGGCAATTATCCTCGGTCAAAACTTTCCCTTCCTTTGCTGCAGCAAATAAATTGTATATAGAACCATACACGGCACTGTGATTCGTTCTATTGGGTGGCTGTGGAAATTCAGTTAAGCTCTCCTTTATTAGATGACATTGTTCATCCAAAGTTAATGCCCCAGGAATGAAATAAAATCCTGCAATGCCAACAACAGCATTTCATGGGCAAAGAGTATGGTATGTTTCATCAATGTACCAAGAGGTGCCGCCATTAGAGAAAAAAAATAGAGTAAAACTTCATGAAGTCCAGTGTTAGACATAATCACCTTACTCCTTTTAAATACAAATAGAAATAAAGAGTACAGGGTAGGCTTCAACTGTCTTATAGTTAATTACTGTTGTTGTATGTGTTGATGTACTATGTAAATTTGTGATTGTAAGTTATGTAGTTATTGGTGTGATGTGTATTACAGTACATATGTGACATAGATTGATTGTTGTATAATAACAGAAAAGAATGCAAAGATAAAGTAGCCTATTTTCATCACCAAATTTTAAATTTTATGAGATCTTTGGTTTAAATCTGACGAGCCCAAAACACACATTCACCATAGCAAAACACAGAGGGAAATCATCTAAATCGACAACTGAACCTGCTATACATTACTAGGTCTATAATAGGCTGTTTTGTGTGTGTGTGTGTGTGTGTGTGTGTGTATAGAGTAGTGTAGTGTGTGTGTATACAGAGTAGTCTTCCATACGTATAAGATGTGGATAGAAGTAGCAGTATATGTTGCTGACATGGACAGCAAATTAGTGAGTAGTTGGTTAGGGTCTTATAAATAGTAAATAGCAAGGAAGGAGGAAACGGGGATCATTCCTATTGAAGTATATTGACGAGACTGTTTGAGATGTTTTACCTATTTTGGTAAGCTCTAGTCTTTTGTCTTTGGATTGGATTATCTTAGCTGTGAATTTTGTGTGTTTCTCACTTTGGATCATATCAACCTGTCACTCTGATTAGTAAACCAATAACTAGATCATCCATCTACCCAATCACATCCAGTATAACCCCTCTCTCAACAAAGACAAGATATAACTACTGGTACTAAAAAGCTTAGATTAAGATTACTGTATTATTAAATCAACCGAAAAATATATATATATATATATATATATATTCCCGTATTTCTATTGTCTGTATCCCAAGAAAGCTAGCCATTGATAGTATTATCAAGGTAAGACTGCAGAAAATGCCACTTTCAATCAGCTATGTTCCATGTCAGTTACCTACCATGGTTAAAAAAGGAACCATATTTTCATTGTTCATAAGAAATCTTGTACAATATTCAAAAGCAGGCAACTTTAGTAATTCAGTTTGGAAACAAAGGGTTGACCAAGATCTTTCTTGTAAAATCCAAGCAACCTTCATGAGATAGGGATGCTTGGAGATTTATATGTTATACTCATAGCAAGACTCTAGTTTAAGTGGATGTAAATCAACCCCACATGATCAATTAGGCACTGGCTAGTGGTGAAGACATATTGGTCTCAATGAACCTTACATACAAAATTTCAACAAATGAAGATCAGTATCATGAAGATGTTCAAGAAAACCACGTGCTGCCTCAGCCAGACGAGGACATATATTTGTGGGCAGTAAAATTCAGCTTTATACTTTACCAATAGCCAAACCACATACTTCAAGATCCATCCTGAATAAATGGATTGGCAGTAATCAAAAAGCACAAACTTGTACAGTGGAAAAAAGAACAGGCAAACTCAATCTTTCAAGCATATGATAGAAGATTAAATTCAAAAAACTCAAATCATTCTTAATTCATTCTTCGTCAAATAGATGTTTTGATTTTCAATTGAGGCATTAAGCAAATCTTTCACATAGCTCTTAATACTAGCAATATGCAAAATGAATCAAATGAAAAGAGATGCTCTTATTCATAGAGTTTAGAGGTAAAGAATAGATAGCTTATAGTTTACTAACCAAAATAAAGTATTGCAAATAACCATTGCATTGCTCCTAAGATCCAATGGCTGGTACTATAACTTTCTTCTCCAAGATTGGAAATGGGCCTAGAAGAATCTAAAGGCTTTTGAGATATAAAAGAAGTTTAGCTTCTATAGGATAATTATAAGGCAATTTAAGCCCCCTCAAGGCCAATTTAGGCCAAATGATGCCCAGATGAGTTTAGAAAGGCCTTTTCCAAGTCAACTATCTGCATGCGAGAAAATTAAGTAAGGCAAAAAATAGAGAAGACCAATTTAGTGACCTTTTTTCTGGCCTATCAAGTCAAATCTCCTTAAGATTCTCTAATTAGGTCTGGTCCTATCTCTAACTCAAGAGTCCAATCCTTGACAATAAATTGGGCTAAGATCCAAGTACCAAAATGACCTCTACAAAACTTTAAGTAAATACTTTAAGATTTCGATAGGATGAAAATATGGATGATTAGTTTGAACACACTAAAACTATTTCGAGCCAGTAGGCATTGCATGCATATCTCATCTAAAAAAAGAAGAAGCCCCGTATGGAGTAAGACCAAATAATTCTAGCCAATATGGAGACAAACATCTCTCCTACCTCTGGGATTGAGTAAGAACAAATAATAATAGTTTACTCTAACTTATTCTATTGTCCAGAATAAAGAACTGATCTACATACAGAAGCATGCTCTTTGTATACCCCTTATCTCTGTCATTCACACACGACCATGTGTAAATCGACATGGTCTTGTATTACATATGCATCACATGGAACGGGATAGGAAATTATCTTTCATGATTTAGCGGTTCCTGTGTGTCGGATCGTATAGCTCCGCATGCACCGAATTGTACCAAGTTCCTGGTGATTGTAGTCAGGACTTTATCCTCGATGTTTTACTATAGCTTAAGCTATTAGCTAAGTAATTTGACGAAAGGTCACTCAAAAATTATACTCAAAACATATCGATACACAAAAGAAGGAAAAAAAAAAGAGAAAAAGGAAAAATATATTTGAATACAAGAAAAATGTAGATTAATTGATTTATTGATAGATATACCAGGCAGGTTCTCTAAGCAGAAAACGTGATGATTAAACCCGAGACCAGATGGAAGCACCTTAATTCCATTAGGAACGACGCCATTTTGCACAAACCCTTCCAATATGGACTTGAAATCCAAAACATCCGACAAATCCACAGCCTTGGGCTTCTTGTTCTTCCTTAAAAAGAGAAATTATTAAAACAACGAAAGACTAAGACCATCAAGGTGATATGCATAAACAAGTAGTAAAGATAAAATAATGGACATGGACGGTTCTTTTACTTTTTTGAGGATGTGTCGTAATAGAGTTTGTACTTCTTCTCGGCTTTCCTAAATGCGGTTCTGTCCAAGTCCGAGTCTTCTTCTACTTTCTCTGATCCATACATTTTGGGATTGTATGATTATAAATTTGTATGCAGAGAGGTTTAAGTCTGCAATGGCTAATGACCCGTCGGCGGCCTAAATTGTAAACACCGAATGAGAAGAAGGGACGGTAAGTGGGACAGACAGACAGAAAGAGACAACAGAGATGTAGAATTTTGGGAAAAGGCCAAAAATATTATTAAAATTAAAAAAAATTACGAAAATGCCACTGGGAAGAAATTAATCCCAGAAATAGACAATACGGCCTCGTTTCTTGAAGAGATGAGGTCGTAAGTGCCTGACCTCGTCTCTTCAAGAGACGAGAGCGTGTCATCTTGTTTGCCCTCGTCTCTTGAAGAGACAAGGTTGCTCCGTGTATGACCTCGTCTCTTCAAGAGACGAGGTCTGCGCACTAATACCAGCACCCGCGCCTTCTTCCCCCATTTCTCCTCCTTTGCAAGTTCGGCTGAAACCCTAATTTCATTGTTCTCCCAATCGCCCAACCCCATTTCTCCACAGTTTCTTCGATTTTTTTTGTCATTGGGCAATCTCAGAGCCCCCAAACGATGTCTACATTGCAATTTGTGGGTAGGAGGAGCGATACGCTAGAGAATTCATTGAAATCCGTCGACGAATTTTGAGGTAAGATTTTTGTGATTTTTTATTTTTTTTGTTAATGAATGTAGCTACATTGTTGAATGACGATGGTATGTGCTATTAGAATGATTTTATTGTGCGATTAGGACGTTGAAGGATTTTTTCTGATTATTATATATAGATACATACGTATATATATGTAATTATTGGGAAAAAAAATTAATACTGTGATTAGTTGTTGGATAATTATTTTAGGAAGTGTAGGTGGGAAAATAATTAAAAATAACTTGTAATGTCGTCAACGGGTATTGTTGTGCGATTCCAATACGGGAGAAATTTTTCTAATTATATGGACACATATATATATATATGTAAATTCTAGGAAAAAAAATTAATATAGTAATTAGTTGTTGGATAATTATTTTAGGAAATGTAGTTGGGAAAAAAATTTAAAAATAACTTGTTATGTCGTGAAGGGGGTGTATTCGGTACTGTAGTGTTGGTTTAGCATGGAAATTTGCAGTGAAAAAAGATAATGTTTGTAGGAAATCAGAGTTCCTTAGGAAAAAAAATAGAACTTTGGAAAGGTAGCATTTGGAATTAGATTAAATTTTATGAGGAATGAAGCTCATAAATGTGATTTTGCGAATTTTGATGCATTGAAGCTAATTTTGATGAGATGGCAGGTGTAAACCCCGGTAATTCTCAGTAGCTAGGAAACCCCGAGAACTGGAAGCGAAACCCTAATCCGATCAGGTTGAGTTTAGTGAATGAAGCCTAGGAACCCTAAATCCGGCTTTCCTTCGGTTTCATAGTAAAATAAATATTATGAAGTAAATGAATTTGAATTGTTGTTCCAAAGTACATTTCAAACCTTTGAAAGTTTTAAAGTCGGGAATTTTTCAATTCCGGGCCTTCCCGAGGCCAATTACGGAAAAGCGTGCCCCAGGCCACGGATTCAGAAAAATGTTCCGGAATATTCATTAGAACCGTAATTTTATAAGGATTCCAAAAATATCAATTTCATAATTTTCCGAGCTATAAAAATTACAGTTATAGCTTTTCCCGTGTTTTCGGAACAACCGGTAAAGTAGATGTCTTGTCTACTATTCACAAGTACAACCTACACTACACACTACCCATACCCTATTCTTACATCCTTACAACTACTCATTTCAATTTTCTTTTCCAAGAAATTTTGTATTTTAAATAATTATTACATTTTCATTTACTAAATTACAAATTTCATTTTTTTTCAAAACTCACACACACACACACCACATGAGCCAGCGCCCCTCCCTAATTCCCCTCTCATTTAATTATTTTTACTCCATTTAATAAAGTTAAACCCTAATTTACTTGATATATATACTAAATATTCTCTCTCTCTCTTCATTTCTTTCATTTTAGCTTTGAAAAAGGAACAAAACCTCTCTTCTTTCTCCTCTCTATTGCCGAGCACTTCCCTCCCCCACTCCCTTGCCATTTCAACTTTGTTTCTTCTCCATTTCCATCTCAAGACTTCTTTCGTATGTTGATTCAAGTCTTGTTCTTCCTAGATCTTGTAATGGCAAGACCATATCTTGTGTATTTCCTCATTAAATCCCCATGAGCTCATGCTAGGGACATGGAAACACATGAACAAGAATGTTAAGCCATCACAAGACATGGATCTAATGTGTAGATGTGTTTTTGTTAAGATCTCATCTTGTTCATGCATGTAAAGTAGTGATCTTGTACATATATTGTTGTTCATGCCATGAGATCCATGCTTTATATGTCATATATAGTAGATCTAAGGTTTAGACATTCATAACTTCATGTACATGCATGATCATAAGTTCATTTTGTTTTATATGCTTTGATGATCATAAGAATGAAGTCTTGTTCATGTATAGAGATGTTAGATGGTATATCTTAACATATAGAAGGCAAGAACATTGAAAAAGGAAGGGCTTTGTTAATTATGAAAAGTTGAAAATTCGGATGAAATGGAAACCCTACCTTAAAGACCCCCCAAAATCAACTTTAAACTCATATTTCACAAGAAAAATGAAGGGTATGTATAATAGGAATATTGAAGGAATGATTTTAAAAGCTTGGATGAGTTTAGGCATCATAGGAATATGAAACAAGTAGTGGAGTAAAGATGAGAGATATTGGTATGTTATCAAGTTAAAATTCGTAACTTAGTTCATGCCCACAAGAACACTTAGTATTTAAGTCTAAAATGAATGTTTTATAAGATAAATGAAGTCCTTAGATAATGTATACATTGAAGCTCCAATTTTTAATGCATTAGACAAGATTTTCCTTAAGAAAAATGTAAGAAAAGAAATTTGGAAAATTCGATTTTTCACAAATAGCTTATTTAAAAACATGTTTACCAAATGAAAAATGTGAATTTTTATGCATGAATGGAGGCCATGGCTATTATAGACTTTGGAACTTATTTTTAGATAGAAAACAAGTGGACTACAGACTAAAAGCCAAAGAAACCCTAAGGAGTATAATGTGGAAAAATAGTCTACTAGAAATAACCTTTGAAAGATTTTCTAACACTTAGGAGTTCATAAGGGTTTTACCACAAAATTATCATGACCATGCACATATTGAGTTCATTACATGGCATGCACATTAGTAGATCATTCCTATATCATTCATGCATGAACCTCGACTAGGAACATTTCTTATCAAGAGCAAAACACATTTTCAAAAGTGGATCAATTGCGGAACAGAACTGATCCCACTGTTCCGTGGCCTTACTATTTTCAAAACTTGAAAATAATACTTGAAATAGATAGATCTTTCGAAGTAGATAGAGATCGATATAAAATTTGCGAAATTCCGAGTTAAAATGACCAAGTTATGGCCGTTTTAAGTCGAACTTCCGCAAATAGCGAGAAATCCGAATTCAACTAGTCTAGATGTATAGTTTGATTTAGTTACATGATGAGAATCTCATTAGGATTATTCTTGCTTGGTAGGTGATCTCGAGCAGGACGACACTCTACCTCCCGACTATTATTATTAAGAAGTTTGGCGTCCAATGGCCGAGTGAGTTTACTTCCATTCTCAATTAATGCATGTGATTGTAATGTAGTGGCACTAGTGATGTAGGCAAAGATAAAAGAAATTGTATAAGCATGCTGGGGTATATGGGAATTATTTATGTTGTTGATTGTTGATATGTGAAATGGAGCTTAAGGTATATCGAAACCGGGTGTTAAGATATTGACTGCTTTACTAGATCTTATGATGAATGTCTGCGAATACTTGTTGGTCACTTAAAAGAATTGAATTAATGACTATTCGACTCCGACTATAAATTGAATTCATTCATGTCACGATGGGGTTGGAGCATTCGCATGTTGGTTAATCGTGATCCATAAAACGACTTGTTGGTTAATCGTGATCCATAAAACGACTTGTTGGTTAATCGTGATCCATAAAACGAATTATTATTAGTTGACCGTGAGCTTAAACGGCGTCGTACCGCAGGATTCGTTAATCTGCTAACCCGGGATGGAGGGCGCAAGTCCATCCACATATGATTTCCGGATGGTCATATGTTTGATGATCACATTTGTTTGATGCATACACTTGCCTGAATAATTACTTGTTTGACTGATTATGTTTAATTGCGTTATGGAAGTATTGCTCACTAAGCTAGTTAGCTTACGCCCCCATAGTTTCTATCTTTTGCAGCATGATTTTATATGGCTTAGGCCGAGACAAGCACAGCGCAGGTACCGGAGATAGGAGTTTCCCATAGAAGTTTAATTCATTCCTTTTTTTAGACTTCCATTGGAAACTAAGGACTCTGGATGACTGTAATAGACTGTTATTCTTTTGCGGGGGAATGCCCCTTAGATCTTGTAAACTTTAAAATTATGCGTTTTGATTTATTATCTATGGCTAATGAATGCCTCGTTAAACTGTTTAACTCCATTTGTTGAAGTATTCTATTGTCGTAAAGGAACGCTTTACATCTACTTAAGACTTCCGAAGGCCCCGGTAGGGAACTCGAGAGTCTTACTTAGTATGTGGCGGGCTGTTACGTTTAGAATACCCTACGGGGCGTGACAGTTTAAGTTGGTATCAGAGCACTAGGTTATAAAACAAGACAATAGAATTAAAAGAAACCGGACCTAGAAATCTAACTAATAGGTTAAATGGAGTTAAAAACGTTTTCTTGCTGAGTCTAATTAGTAGTATTGTTTGATGTAGGTCTCTCTGGGTGAGACCAGGGAAAGGGCAGGAATTTTACAAGAGAAATGATGAAACGATGGTAGAATATAGGTTGAGGCTAAGAGAACTGTGTGAAGATTTTACCTTAGCCCGACATCCCCGGACCATAGGGGAAATGTACAAGTTATGGAAGGATGGGCTGAGATATACCAGATGGGCTTCAGTAGTGGATCAATTGAGGTATGATCCTATGGGAAGAAGGAGCTGGACAAAGTTAGAGACAATCTATACTCTAGAGAGGATCATGGTTGATTACGGGCGTGAGCCCATGACGAGAGAAGCCACATTTATCTTGAAAGGTGGAGGAACCCGAACCCCTCCAGATTTTAGGGTATGGATCCCCATAGGACCCTTATATGTTTATGCTCATGATAACTTATATGATCATCCTGACTGGAATCTAGCTGATGCATGGAATCACATCACCTGGCATGCGATCTATTTAGATATCCTCCTCCCCCCGAGTAATAGCTCCACCCCCAGCTATTGATATAGGTATGCAGCTGAATGGAGCGCCTGTGATTGGAGAGGATGAAGAGGAAGAAGAGGAGGAGGATCCCGAGGAGGATCCGAACTGGGAACAAAATGAGGTACCTAGGACCCCTACCCCACCTGTCGAACCAGAAGTGCAGGTAAACCCAGAACCCGATCAAATTATATGGGATTTTAACCGGATGTTGGACATACCAGATAGTGGGAGGGTAGAACCCGAGGTAGATTCCAGGGTATGGAGAGATGTGTATGTGGAGGGTGAGAACCCACCTGTGCTTGACCTAGCAGTAGTGGAACCGGAGGCCCCAGTGCCTATGGAGGCTGAAAATGTGGCAGAAGAGCCTGTGAGAGAGCCTGAAGTAGAGGTGAACCGACTAGGTGAGCCCGAGGTAGGAGGTGAGGAAGAGGAAGTAAGCCCGCAGGAGGGGCAAGGAACTGAAGAAGAAGAAGAAGAGGAAGAAAGTGAAGATCCAGAGCCTCTAGTCCGACCCGCTAGGAAGCGGAGGATGACCACCAGGGAGTATCTTAGCTTGTTCGTCCGACAGGACGATGGTGGTTCTACCAGCAGGAGACGACCTCCTAGCCCGACCCCCGAGCTCTAGTGATGTAGAGACCGGGATGTTAGCTAACCCATAAAGTCCAAGCGGAATCCTGATTTTCTTATTTTGTAGTAGGCAATGCGGGATGCCAAATTGCCTTAGGATTTCAGGATAGTTAGTATTTTGTTTGTTCTTTTTCCCTGTATTTTGTCATGTTTTCGGGAATAGGGAAATTGATTAGAATAGGAAGGGAGCTTAGCTAGCCAAATTTTGGGAACTAAAAGTTGATGTAATATTTGTATGGCTCGCTAAAGAAATGAAAAGGATCACTTTTGTTTTAAAGAAATGGATTGTGAAAAGTACGCATTCTAGTCATGATACATAAGAGAACATTAACTGCATATAGATTGCATAAGCATTCACTCATTCGCATTATGTTGTGAAATATCAATTAGTTACCTATGTGTGGATTCTTCTATTTCCCTTGTGTTCTTTTAATTATTCCTTATTTTCTTTTATGGATTGATATTTGACTCATCTTATGACTTTATGGAATTATGTATTCCTTTTTCCTTCTAAGTTTAAATTCCAGATTTTCGCAACTTCTGAGCTTGTTATTAATTATTCCTTTGAAACCTAAAACCCTAAAGATACTAAAAATCCATTAAACATTGTGTAAACAGACGAAACCGACGAACTCGGAACCAAGGACAAGGGTCTAATCCTAATGAAGCCGATCAACCGGCTATACAACAACCTGACCCCCAAGGAGTAGCACCCCAAAACCAACAGGGTGATGTACTAAATGCGATTGGGCAATTGGCCAATCTCCTGAACACTTTCATCCAGAATCAAAATCCAGTACAGAACCCACACCCAGTCAAGTGCCGGGATTCAGCACCACACCGCCCGCAGATCATCGGGAAATGACTGCGGAGGCACCTGCTCCACAAGAGGAGCATTCCTATAATGTGCGGTTGCCGCCACCCCCGCCATACAGGAGACCCCACCGAAGCTCTTTACCGGACTTCATTAAGAGCAACCGGTACTTTGATGGGGCATTCGGCAAGCCGGATGAAGCTGAGGATTGGTTGGCTCAAGTGGAACGTTCTTTTGCTGCATACGAGATTCCACCTTACTTGCAGCTAATATGGGACGTATATGTTAAGATACAATGCTCGAGTCTGGTGGGACTCCAAGAGAAGGAATTTGACTCCCCGGCACCTGGGAAACCTTCGCCGGGAATTCTTGAATAATTATTTTCCCTCTAGCTTGAGGGTGAAGTATAGTGCGGACTTCCTTCATGTAAAGCAGAAAGGGAGAACAGTAGAGCAATATGAAACTGATTTGTTCACTGCTGCAGTATGCCCCTGAATCTTTCAGGGATAGTGAGGAATTAAAGAAGCAGGTATTTCTGGGAGGCTTGGACGAGGAACTGCGAATCAAGCTAGAAGAGTTCGGAGTAAGAACCTATCCCGAGATGGTAGAAAAGGCTCGGTCATTGAAGGGGCTAGGAAAAGGAAGTATCAGGAGCCCGAAAAGAGAGTATTCGGGAAGAGGCCGTTTGATGCCTCGAGCTCAGGGTTCAAAGGTAAACGGTACAGGCCGTACCAAGGGTTTAAAGAGGAGTCTAGCAGCAAGCCGACCCAGTTCAAGACCAATGTCACATGTTGGAAATGTAAGGGGACACATGCACCTAGGCAATGCCCGCAGTTGGAACAAGTGCTATTTTTGTGGCGATGCTGGCCACATGGTTTTTACGTGCCCGAAGAAACTGGCAGTAACTTGCTTCATTTGCAAGGAAAAGGGCACTTAGCTTCCGAATGTTCACAACGAAAGAGCGTGGCCACCCGACCCTTCGGAGCCTCGAGTAATACCAACCCCTTGAGGTCTGGTAACAAGAGCGGAAGTCGAGCAGCTTCCGCGATGCACGGGATGAGGCTGTACAATTGGAAGGCCAATGGATGGTGGAAGAAGACGAAGATGAGGAGTAGTTGGCAGCTTTGGATCAAAGCGAGAATGCTGATGGCGGCCTGGTGACAGGTTAGTAACGGAAACCCTCCTAAGTTGAAATTAAGTTGTTTAAATTGATTATTGTTTAAATGAAATTGATATATTATGGAAAGCTGGAAGTAGAGACCCTATGTGGATAGCCTTAAGAATATTTTAAGGTTCATATGTGATGGGTGTTTGTTGACCTCAGGACACATACAAGTAAATAGCGTGGAAGCCTATGCTTGTTTGACACGGGAGCGACCCACTCGTTCATCACCTATAGTTTGGCCAACCGACTCGGATTGCCCATAGCCACAACCACGGTTAGCTTGAGGATTAAGACCCCCACGGGGAGTGTTGTGTCGACCCGAGATCTGATAAAAGACTGTCCATTGGAAATCCATGTCCACTCCAAAAGTGATTAATTGTGTTGGAAATGAATAAATACGAAGTTATCCTCGGGATGAATTGGCTAAGTAAGTAAAGGCAATAGTGGATTGCCAAAGAGGACTGTATGTTTTTATGATCAATCGGGAGAAAAAGTAGAATTTATGGGAGAGGCCTTAGTCCCAAGAAGGATTGATCTAAGCTCGTTCGAGTTGATGATGGAGGATGAGGAGATACCGATTGAGGTGTCTTGGATGAAGGGGAAACCGTGAGGAAAAGAATATTCCAGTGGTGAATGAATACTTGGATGTGTTCCCAGAAATTTTGCCGGGATTACCGCCAAGAAGAGAGATCGACTTTGAGATTGTGTTGGCTCCAAATACCGAACCGATATCTAAAGCGCCATACCGGATGGCACCGGCTGAGTTGAAGGAGCTAAAGACGCAGTTACAAGAACTTCTGGACCAGAAATTTATAAGACCAAGTGTGTCGCCATGGGGCGCACCCGTCTTGTTTGTGAAGAAGAAGGACGGATCGAGATTGTGTATGACTACCGGGAATTGAATAAGGTGACTGTCAAAAATCGATATCCCTTACCAAGAATCGACGATTTGTTTGACCAGCTGCAAGGAGCTTGTGTGTTCTCACGTATTGACTTACGTTCGGGGTATCATCAGCTAAGGATTAAGCCTGAGGATGTGCCTAAGACAGCTTTTCGTACTCGTTATGGGCACTACGAGTTTTGGTAATGTCATTTGGACTGACTAATGCACCGGCTGCATTTATGGACTTAATGAATAGAGTCTATAAGCCGCTTTTGGATAAATGTGTGATAGTCTTTATAGACGACATCCTCATATATTCAAAGACCAGGAGCAACATGAGGAGCATCTCCGTTTGGCATTGCAAACCTTACGAGATAACAAGCTGTACGCCAAGCTGTCCAAGTGTGACTTTTGGTTAGACAGGATATCCTTCCTCGGACATGTGGTAACGGGTGATGGGATATCAGTTGATCCCGAAAAGATCAAGGCGATAGTGGATTGGAAGCCACCACAAACAGTTACTGAAGTGAGGAGTTTCTTGGGATTGGCTGGCTACTATCGCAAATTTGTGAAGGATTTTTCAAGATAGCTAAGCCGTTGACTCAATTGACTCAAAAGAACGAAAAATTCATTTGGACAGACAAGAGAGAACAAAGTTTTCAGGAACTAAAGCGACGACTGGTCTCGGCACCGATTTTGGTTTTACCAGATCCGGAAAAGTCTTACACGGTACATAGTGATGCTTCGAGAAATGGTCTTGGATGCGTCTTGATGCAAGAACGGAAGGTCATTGCGTATGCTTCTCGGCAATTGAGACCGCATGAGCAGAATTACCCTACGCGATTTGGAACTAGCTGCAGTTGTCTTTGCCTTGAAGTTATGGCGACATTATCTGTATGGACAACGGTGTGAGATATACACAGATCATAAAAGCCTTAAATACCTGTTCACACAGAAGGAGTTGAACATGCGGCAAAGGAGGTGGCTGGAATTAATAAAAGATTATGACCTGGGATAAATTACTGTCCAGGGAGAGTAAATGCAGTCGCGGACGCCCTAAGTCGGAAGAATCACGGGGAGGTAGCCGCTTTGATTACAAGCCAGAAGGAGTTGATTAAGGAATTTGAGAAATTAAGGATCGAGTTCATAGATCGAAGTGCTGAGCTGAGATATCTAACTTGGTGCTGGAACCAACCCTCGTAGAAAGAATCAAAGAAGCACAGAGGTATGACGAAGTGATAAAAGATAAAAAGGGAAACCCAAGCGGGAAAGTACCTTGACTTTGCCGTGGATGAGGAAGACGTGATCCGGATGAACGGAAGGCTGTGCGTACCAGAGGATGAGGAGTTGAAGAAGGAAATAATGAGTGAGGCACATAACTCCGGGTATACCATGCATCCGGGAGGCACCAAAATGTACCAAGATTTGAAAAGTTGCTATTGGTGGAATGGGATGAAGCGAGATGTGGCAGATTATGTAATGAAGTGCGCAGTATGCCAACAGGTGAAGGTAGAGCACCAGAGACCGGGCGGATTGCTAAAGCCCTTACCCATTCCTGAATGGAAGTGGGATCAAATATCCATGGATTTTGTTTGTGGCTTTCCCAAGACTCCATCGGGTTGTGATGCAATATGGGTAATAGTGGATCGGTTAACTAAGTCGGCGCATTTCCTACCCATAAATATGACCTATTCAATGGAAAGGTTAGCCAAGATTTATATCAGAGAGATCGTAAGATTACATGGCATACCTGCAGGGATCATCTCAGATAGAGACCCGAGATTTGTGTCCAAGTTTTGGACGAGCTTGCAGAAGAGCTTGGGTACTAAATTGCATTTCAGTACGGCTTACCATCCCAGACCGACGGACAGTCTGAGCGGACGATCCAAACCCTAGAAGACATGTTAAGGGCGTGTGCCCTGGAATTCAAAGGGAATTGGGATAGTCATGTACACCTAATCGAGTTTGCCTATAATAACAGCTATCACTCCACTATCCAGATGCCTCGTATGAAGCTTTGTATGGACGGCGTTGTAGGTCCCCTTTGTTTTGGGATGAGGTGGAAAAGGTAGCAATTGGGCCGGAATTGGTACAGGAAGCCGCGGATAAGTGAGGTTGATTCAGCGGAAAATGAAGGAAGCCCAGGATCGACAAAAGAGCTGGGCAGACTTGAAAAGACGGAGCTTGAATTTAAAGTGGGTGATCATGTGTACCTGAAGATAAACCCGATTAAAAGTATCAAGAGGATGCGTACACAAGGGAAATTAAGCCCGAGATACATTGGACCTTTTGAGATCTTAGAAAGAGTCGGAGACCTGGCGTATCGGCTAGCCCTACCACCTAATTTGTCCGGGATTCACAATGTGTTCATGTGTCAGTTTTGAGGAGATATGTTGCCGACCCAGAAGGATTCTGGAATTGGAACCAATCCAGTTGAAGGAAAACCTGACATATGAAGAACACCCAGTAAAGATATTGGATAAGAAAACTCAAAGGCTACGAAACAAAGACATTCACTACGTGAAAGTGTTATGGAGGAATCATGCCTTTGAAGAAGCAACCTGGGAAGCGGAAGATGAAATCCGGAGAAAGTACCCCGAGATATTTGAAGGACAAGGTACGTCAGTTCCGTTTTGAGGACAAAACTTTATTTAAGGTGGGGAGGTTGTAAACCCCGGAATTCTCAGTAGCTAGAAACCCCAGGATTGGAACGAAACCCTAATCCGATCAGATTGAGTTTAGTGAATGAAGCCTAGGAACCCTAAATCCGGCTTTCCTTCGGTTTCATAGTAAAATAAATATTATGGAGTAAATGAATTTGAATTGTTGTTCCAAAGTACATTTCAAACCTTTGAAAGTTTTAAATTCGGGAATTTTTCAATTCCGGGCCTTCCCGAGCCCAATTACGGAAAAGCGTGCCCCGGGCCACGGATTCAGAAAAATGTTCCGGAATATTCATTAGAACCGTAATTTTATAAGGATTCCAAAAATATCAATTTCATAATTTTCCGAGCTATAAAAATTACAGTTATAGCTTTTCCCGTGTTTTCGGAACAACCGGTAAAGTAGATGTCTTGTCTACTATTCACAAGTACAACCTACACTACACACTACCCATACCCTATTCTTACATCCTTACAACTACTCATTTCAATTTTCTTTTCCAAGAAATTTGTCTTTTAAATAATTATTACATTTTCATTTACTAAATTACAAATTTCATTTTTTTTCAAAACTCACACACACACACACACATGAGGCCGGCGCCCCTCCCTCTAATTTCCCTCTCATTTAATTATTTTTACTCCATTTAATAAAGCTAAACCCTAATTTACTTGATATATATACTAAATATTTCTCTCTCTCTTCATTTCTTTCATTTTAACTTTGAAAAAGGAACAAAACCTCTCTTCTTCTCCTCTCTATTGCCGAGCACTTCCTCCCCCACTCCCTTGCCATTTCAACTTTGTTTCTTCTCCATTTCCATCTCAAGACTCTTTGGTATGTTGATTCAAGTCTTGTTCTTCCTAGATCTTGTAATGGCAAGACCATATCTTGTGTATTTCCTCATTAAATCCCCATGAGCTCATGCTAGGGACATGGAAACACATGAACAAGAATGTCAAGCCATCACAAGACATGGATCTAATGTGTAGATGTGTTTTTGTTAAGATCTCATCTTGTTCATGCATGTAAAGTAGTGATCTTGTACATATATTGTTGTTCATGCCATGAGATCCATGCTTTATATGTCATATAGTAGATCTAAGGTTTAGACATTCATAACTTCATGTACATGCATGATCATAGGTTCATTTTGTTTTATATGCTTTGATGATCATAAGATAATAAGAATGAAGTCTTGTTCATGTATAGAGATGTAGATGGTATATCTTAACATATAGAAGGCAAGAACATTGAAAAAGGAAGGGCTTTGTTAATTATGAAAAGTTGAAAATTCGGATGAAATGGAAAAACCCTACCTTAAAGACCCCCAAAATCAACTTTAAACTCATATTTCACAAGAAAAAATGAAGGGTATGTATAATAGGAATATTGAAGGAATGATTTTTAAAAGCTTGGATGAGTTTAGGCCATCATAGGAATATAAACAGTAGTGGAGTTAAGATGAGAGATTTGGTATGTTGATCAGGTTAAATTCGTACTTAGGTTCATGCCCAAAGAACACTTAGTATTTAGTCTAAAATGAATGTTTTATAAGATAAATGAAGTCCTTAGATGTTACATTGAAGCTCCATTTTTAATGCATTAGACAAGATTTTCCTTAAGAAAAATGTAAGAAAAGGAAATTTGGAAAATTCGGATTTTTCACAAATAGCTTATTTAAAAACATGTTTACCAAATGAAAAATGTGAATTTTTATGCATGAATGGAGGCCATGGCTATTATAGACTTTGGGAACTTATTTTTAGATAGAAACAAGTGGACTACAAGACTAAAAGCCAAAGAAACCCTAAGGAGTATAATGTGGAAAAATAGTCTACTAGAAATAACCTTTGAAAGATTTTCTAACACTTAGGAGTTCATAAGGGTTTATTACCACAAAAATTATCATGACCATGCATTATTGAGTTCATTACATGGCATGCACATTAGTAGATCATTCCTATATCATTCATTGCATGAACCCTCGACTAGGAACATTTCTTATCAAGAGCAAACACATTTTCAAAAGTGGATCAATTGCGGAAGAGAACTGATCCCACGTTCCGTGGCCTTACTATTTTCAAAACTTGAAAATAATACTTGAAATAGATAGATCTTTCGAAGTAGATAGATCGATATAAATTTGCGAAATTCCAGTTAAAATGACCAAGTATGGCCGTTTTAAGTCGGAACTTCCGCAATAGCGAGAAATCCCAATTCAACTAGTCTAGATGTATAGTTTGATTTAGTTACATGATGAGAATCATTAGGATTATTCTTGCTTGGTAGGTGAATTCTCGAGCAGGACGACACTCTACTCCCGGACTATTATTATTAAGAAGTTGGCGTCCAATGGCCGAGTGAGTTTACTTCCATTCTCAATTAATGCATGTGATTGTAATGTAGTGGCATAGTGATGTAGGCAAAGATAAAAAATTGTAAAGCATGCTGGGGTATATGGGAATTATTTATGCTGTTGATTGTTGATTATGTGAAATGGAGCTTAAGGTATATCGAAACCGGGTGTTAAGGTATGACAGCTTTACTAGAATCTTATGATGAATGTCTGCTAATACTTGTTGGTCACTTAAAAAGAATTGGAATTAATGACTATTCGACTCCGACTATAAATTGAATTCATTCATGTCACGATGGGGTTGGAGCATTCGCACTGTTGGGTTAATCGTGATCCATAAAACGACTTGTTGGTTAATCGTGATCCATAAACGACTTGTTGCTTAATCGTGATCCATAAAACGAATTATTATTAGTTGACCGTGAGCTTAAACGGCGGTCGTACCGCAGGATTCGTTAATCTGCTAATCCGGGATGGAGGGCGCAAGTCCATCCATATATGATTTCCGGATGGTCATATGTTTGATGATCACTTTGTTTGATGCATACACTTGCCTGAATAATTACTTGTTTGACTAGATTAATGTTTAATTGCGTTATGGAAGTATTGCTCACTAAGCTAGTTAGCTTACGCCCCCATAGTTTCTATCTTTTGCAGCATGATTTTATATGGCTTAGGCCGAGACAAGTCACAGCGCAGGTACCGGAGATAGGAGTTTCCCATAGAAGTTTAATTCATTCCTTTTTTTATGGACTTCCATTGGAAACTAAGGACCCTGGATGACTGTAATAGACTGTTATTCTTTTGCGGGGGAATGCCCCTTAGATCTTGTAAACTTTAAAAATTATGCGTTTTGATTTATTATCTATGGCTAATGAATGCCTCGTTAAACTGTTTAACTCCATTTGTTGAAGTATTCTATTGTTGTAAAGGAACGCTTTACATCTACTTAAGACTTCCGAAGGCCCCGAGTAGGGAACTCGAGAGTCTTACTTAGTATGTGGCGGGCTGTTACGTTTAGGATACCCTACGGGGCGTGACAGCAGGATTGTTGAGGAAATGGATAAGGCGAAGTTCATACTGTATGCTCATGGTAATATTGTACAAGGGGATGATGGTTTTTGTTATGATAAGCGGCTAGTTGCTATGGTCAGTATCAGTAGGAATTCAACATATGAGCAAATAGTGGAGATTATTTGCAATAGACTAAAAGTAAATAGGTGTACACATCGGGTGGAGCTATATCATAGGGTAGCTATTGGAGATAGGACGCTACGTTATGATATTATTCCAGTAACCGATGATGATGCGGCGCAAGAGATGTTGGTGTACACAGAGGGATCAGTGGCTGTTTATGTGCAGATATTTGAAAATGAATTATCACAGGTACCTGCAGGGGATAGGGGCATTGATAGAAATATTGGAAGCCAGGGGCTGGTAGACTCAAACTCAACTCCAGTTCAGACAATAGGCAATGCACAACTGGAAATAGGTAACTTTGAATTTTATGATGGTACATCGGTAGGTGGTGATGATATGGATGCTGTGCAAGACTCATCAGTAAGTGAATCCAGTGACGACTATGATGATGATGAAAACGATAATGTGGAAGTTTTTCCACAACAATATGCCTTGCCCGAGGTGCAAAGAAGGGGAAATACCTGGGATCACAGTTGATGGTCGTTCCTTCATTCCTACAGCTGATAAGGCAAATTGGACTCGTTTGGACTTACCGAAGTGGCACCCTATACCGGGACTTATTAGAAAAAGGGGACGGCCTATGGAGAAACAATTCCAGAATGAGATAGATATTCGAGAGGGCCCTCGAGGTTACGCATGCGATTGTTGTGGGCAGCAAGGCCACAACAGAAGGAGTTGTCCAAACGGGGGATCGACGGGTAGAGTACCTACGGGACGGTCGAGTCATAGTGGTAATTCTTTATTTCCATATGTTCTACACACTATATTATTGAGTCATGACTGACATTATGTTTGTTGTGCTTGTTTATAATCCATACTTGTCGTCAAAAACAATATCTCCTTATTGTTTCTTCGTAGATGGATCCCGGACCGATCGATAGTTCATTACTGACGCAGCAGCCTGTACATAGGTCCACTCTAGCCTGGGATGGGCAGGTCAGTTTATTTATCTATTTCAGCGATTCTAGTTTTGTTTGATGCAGTGTTTATGGTTTTTAATAAATATGTTCACTTTATTGTAGGAGCATGAGGTACTACATTGTCGTCGCAGAGAGGCCAGGCTCAGGCGACCTGCTGGGATACGTACAGATGTGGACGAGCACCTGGTGCCATTCCTGTCCCAGGCAGGGTTCATAGAGGCGGCTCATATGCCTTTCATTCAGCTGGATTGGCATCTGATTACAGCTTTGATCCAGCGATGGCGCCCAGAGACGCACACGTTCCACATGACCACGGGAGAGTGGACTATGACGCTGCAGGACGTTGTATGGCGTACTCGGGTGCCATTGGTATGCTTCTACCTTGTCGAGCACTACTATCCGGACAGAGTGCTCAGACAGTTTAGTGGCTTCCAGGAGATACCAGCCCCCCCCCTGCTGATATGAGACCCCTCCATGAGATTGACATGAGGGGACGTTCCGAGTGGAACTGGCAGGCCGAGCACGCCAGGTGGATCGCTGAGTGGGATGCTTGGCGTGATTGCATTGTACAGATGCCAGATTTACCGACTGGGACATCTGACAATTACTTCCAGTGGTATCATGCGATCACCCGATGCTGGATCGATCGCACGGGAGCTATCATGCGATACATGGTAAGATCACTGTCTCTGTAAGCTTTATATCTACTTGTACTGACTTATAAGCTATTCACTGATATAAATATTTGCTATTACTTGCAGGCTGATTTCATTTCTAGCGTCCCAGACATGCCCCCAGAGCTTACTGCATCTACTGCACGAGATGTCTGTCGTGTAGTGGATGAGTTTATGGGGTTGAATTTCAATGATCCAGTACCACCAGCTCCACCAGCAGCAGCAGCACAGGGTGACCCACAGCCTCATACCGTACAGAGACGACATCCTCCTAGAGAGAGGCGTGGGCAGGGATGGGGACGGGGTCGGGGGCAAGCTCGGGCTCCAGGTATACAGATCAGAGATGAGCCTGAGCCGTCCGACCTACCTCCATTCGATGAGCCTGGTCCTTCCCAGGTCATTCATGACGAGGCTGGCTCGTCATCCACTTCTTACGATATGGGGGACACCCCCATGCCAGACCCGTCATCCAGTGACTTCCACACTCCCCTGGCTCCACAGAAGAGGCGACCATCGCCATCTCATGATATGGGGGAGGGCCTTACATAGGTCGAGCCAGACCCTGTCCCATTCCATCAGTATAGTGCTGCTACGGGAGAGGAGCCCACTCCAGTTACAGAGACTGGCCCATATTCACCGCATCCTCATCATCAGCGTACCCTATTCCGGAGGATATACGAGAGGCGGGGTAGAGGCCGAGGACGAGGGAGGAGGGACACACAGCAGCAGCAGCAGCAGCAGTAGGACGATAAATAGATTTTCTTCTTTTTATTTTTTTATTTTTGTATGTAGCTTCTTATTTCCTTGTATTATTCTTGTATGTATAGATCGTACTCATTTTCTCCTATACTTTTTATTAGAACAATCACTCTTCATTTCATTCTATTTCATTTCCTATTATGTATTATGACTCTACGAATACTCATATTTTCATTGCACTGTGCATGATTGGGATTGGGAATGTGTGTTTCGATTAGGCTTGGAAACATTGTAGTTTGTTAGTTTTTTAGCCATGGTGGAGATGGTTAATGGCTTCTATGGCTGTTTATATTTGTATTTGACAGGTTTTTACAAGTTTTTAATGTAAATTTTGCTTTTTCTTTTCAAGAAATATGATAGGATTTGGCTGATTTTAGTCTGGCATCGTCTCTTGAAGAGACGAGGTTCTCGTCTCTTGAAGAGACGAGGCCACTGCTTGGCCTAACCTCGTCTCTTCAAGAGACGAGGCCAAACAAGATGACACGGCCTCGTCTCTTGAAGAGACGAGGTCAGGCACTTACGACCTCGTCTCTTCAAGAGACGAGGCCGTGTTGCCTATTCTGGGATTAATTTCGTCCCAGTGGTATTTTCGTAATTTTTTTAAATTTTAATAATATTTTTTTCCTTTTCCCTAGAATTTTGGGAATTTTTAAATTGCCATAGATTTTCCTTCTTGATCTTTTAGTTTGGGTTTTGGTAGAGTGTGTTTGGAGTGGGTTTTGTTTGGTGCCTCCACGGGGAAGGGGATTTTTAGACTTGTAATTAGGAGTGGGTATGGATTGGTTCGGTTCGGTTTTTTTCAGATTAAATCAAATTATAATTTATGATTTATTTTTTTTATTTTAAACCAAATCATTAAGTAATGGTTTAGTTTGGATTAAAATTTTTTAAATATTAAATAACGGTATGATTCGATTTGAATTACGGATTAAATCAAAATTCTAACTAAAATTTTTTTTTTATTCTAGTTTTTTTACATTTGTGTAGATACTTAAACATTTATATTATTGTACAAAGATTATATTATAAACCACGATAAAATACTTTATGAATTTATCATGATTTTAATCTATAGGTCTCTATAAAATAAGTTATCCACCAATAACATACATTTACTAATCAATACATAGTCAATCATAATTTATAATTTTTAATAGATCCATCATGTCAATTATCTACCAATAAATTTAGCTAAAATAAAAAAATCGTCTATCAACAAAATTCATCAATGAATAAAATGATTTGCTAAAAAAAAAATTTAACAATTAATACATAATAAGAGTATAACAAAATAAATAAATTTCATACTTTATAAAGTTAAAAACTATTAAAAAAATAATAGTTCACCATAAACAAAAAATTACATATCATGAGCTTAAAAAAAATTTAAAAATGAACAAATTGATTTTAATAAATATTCACCAAATAATAAATGTCAAATGAAATCGTATAAACATATAGTAAAATATTATTATATTTTTCTAAAACGGTTTGGTTCGATTTTACTGATTTGTTTAGTTTACCTTCCAAACCAAATCATAAATTTATGGATTGGTTCGGATTGAAAAATTTTTAAACCAAACCATTAAAAAAAACTATATTTTCGGTTTGGATTGGTTCGATTAAAGTTTAGTTCGGTTCGGTTGGTTTTTTTGCCCACTCCTACTTGTAATCTCTAATAAGTTAATGCCACGTAGAAGGATTTTAGGGTGGGTTTTGTTTGGTGTGTGTCACCGGCTTAAAGCCCTAAGGCCCAAGAAGGTCGACATAGATCCAACATATGCTAGGCAAATATAGAGATCCATCCAAGTCATTGGAATAAAGTTGATTAGATTTGATGTATATAGAAAGGCTTAAAGCCCTAATGCATCTATGTGGCACTTAGATATCCAAGTCATTGGTTGACTCAACATCATAGAAAATTTTAGGGTATCTAAGTGCCACATGGATGCGTTTAGAACAATATCCTATAATAAGTGGTATCAAAGCCAAAATTACAAGCCTAGTGGTCCGCTTAAATGCTACTCACTATTTTTATTACCAAAAGAGTAATTGTGTCGCGAGTTGGGGTTTGAAACAAAAATCTATCTAAATACATGTCCTTAATGGCAATCCTTTCGTTGGCAACTCAACAAAAAGCGATCGCAAAGGATAAAGAAATGGGTGAAGGCAGGTGGATGCCTATGGAAGTCCGAAATCCTAACAAGACAATCTTATGTGGACTTAATGACAGGTGGAATATGGTTAGTGATCTTAAGGGTATGAGTAGTGACAGTAGAATTGCCTCATGACCAAGGCAACATGAATTTAAGCAGGGGAGAATATCACGATTCAAGTGTTGAAGGCTAAGAAAGAGTGCTTGACTAGAGCATGGAACGTTGCAAGTAACATCAATAGGGTATTTTGTTCGGGGAATAAGTTCACTCTGAAGGTAAGTTTGGCTTCTTGTGAGCAAATTGGTTGAGATTTGATATCGCTCTCCTAATGAAACCATGTCAAGTCAAAACCAATTGGAATAGTTAAGCCTCCTAATCAAGAGGAGGATCATGATAATGCTTAAATGGTACTCCTTATATGAAAGATGGACTCAAAACAAACATGGGTTAATAAGATGGGATAAGGCTAGCTTGCCATCCGAAAAAAAAAAAAGTAACAAACAATGTAAGGAATAGTCGAACGTTGCACGGGCCCTTCATGAAGGGAGAACCTTCCATCTTGTGACAAGTAGTATTAGAATAAAAATTTAAGAGTTAGAGTAGAAATGTCTTCTAGTATAGAGAACAATGTCCAAGCTATAGTGAATGAGATTATTCGTGAGAGACGTCTACTTACCAGACAAAGAGCTTAGTATAAGGACATGATAATAATGCCCAATGCTATACTAGTGAAGTCAAAACTTTGTATCATTGAAGTGAAAGGTTGGAAGAGTTCCAAACTTGTATGGAGAAGTTAGAGGAAAAACCATGGAGCTAGTTGTAGAGGGATCTCAATGGTACCAAGGAAAGCTTAAGGGCACGAGATAATGTCCTTGAAGTCTAATTGGATGACTTAAGGGTCAGAACAAGTAAAGTAGAAGCTAGGACAGTTGGCATGGAGGAGAGAATGGATGCAATCTTTTTGGCTTTGAGAAATGCAATAGAGGATCTCAAAGCCTAGTTGTTAACCTACAAGGCTACACAAATTAATAGCATGGCAATCCAACCAGCAGTTAAGGTAAATGTGCTAAGCTAGAGTACTTAAAGGGGACGCAATCAATAAGAGAGGTTAATAATTTCCTTTAGGATTTAAAATAGCATTATGGAAGCATTGCGCCGGGCTTGTGGAATGTGGAAGTAAGTTATGGACTACAACATTATACTTAAGGGATTTCAGCCATGGTCTAGTAAAAAAGAAGGGCTAACGAGATTACCTCAAAGATAGATTTAGTAAACAAGTCAAAAAATGTTTTCCTCACAAAATTCTAAGAGGGAAGCCAAAATTAAACTTCACCTTCTTACTTAGAAAAAGTACTATGAAACAGTATATACAGGATTCTTTTTGTCTTATGTTAAAGATTCCAAACCTCAAACAGGATGGTGCTCTCGTGATGTTTTTAGATAGAATGAAACCACCGGTGGAAACAAAGTTGGAGTGGCAAGATGTGGAGAATATCTCAAAGGTAATTGTCATGGCCCAAGGGATACCCTAAATATGGCAAATTGCCACTCACGATATTAAAGCTTACAAATGACTTCCTCAATTCATGCAAAAACTTTTATATTGTGCGCAAAGCGTGTTTTCACGAGAAATAGAAGATGCTGATGGAGTAATACATTTTAAGAGGATAATAGTAAAATAGCATACAAGAATTTATAATCATAGTTACATAACCTTGAAAAATTTGAAGTCTTACATTATCATAGGGGCATACCCCCGTTAAACTTAAACATTATATCTCATCAAATCTTTTTGAAAGGAAAGCAAATCTATCTTCAACTGCTAGTGTTATAAAAAGAGATAGTGTTATAAAAAGAGATTTTTAAGTAAGTCTACTCCTCAAAATCTTCTAGTAAACCTCTGTCAAAAACTTTCTAACGCAACCATCAAAATATTTGAGAGAAGACACCTCAAGGTAAGACTATAAGTATTCTTTCTGCAACAAAAATCTATTAGGATATAAGCATAGCTAGCTGATGAGATAATTCCCACAACACATACTCAAAATAAATAATAAAAGTTTATTAACAAACTTATGAGATGCATCATCCATATGACCAAAAAAATACATATGATTAACCGGAAACTATGCAGAATGGATTTCTATCCTCCATATCAAAGGTTAAGGAATGATGTAAGCCCCTAATTTTTAAGGTAATATCAAGTTCAAACCCTAAACCGAAAAGTCAACTAGAAAACTTAAGTCAACAAAGTCCTAGGAAACCCTAGTAGTTTAGATCCGGCAATCCCGTATTCCTAAACCAAAGAGTTGAAATATGAGTGAAGAATGTAGTTTGGTTTGTAATAATATTCGAATGCTTAAAAAGATAAGATTAGCAAATATTTGACCCATTTCGAACCCGATCGGATATAGACTTTGAAAAGCGTGTCCCGAGGCTCGAAATACTAAATATATGATATTAATACCATTAGACTCGTAATTTCATGAGAATTCTAAATATATCAGTTATATAATTTTTCGGGTTATAAAAGTTATAGTTATAACCTTTTATCGTATTTTTATTACTACTGGTACTTTAAATGTCTAATCTACTTTTTGATTTCTTCTACACTATTCACAAGTACAACTACCCATAACCTATTTTTTACATCCTTACATCCTACTCTTACAATTTCATCATTTTCCTTACAATTTAATTTTCCAATATAACTTTTATTACTTAAATTACTTTATTAATTTTGAATCTTACACAATACAACACAACACAAACAAACCATCTCTCTCTCTCTTGGACCGGCGCAACTCCCCTCCCTTTTTCCCTCTCACAATTTGTTTTATTTAATTCATTTTATTACAACAAATCCTAATCCATTTCTCTATATATACCTCCTCATGCCCACTTCATTTCACTTTTTTTCTTTCTTCCTTCTTACTTTAGAAAATTTTTGCAAAAAGTCTCTCCTCTTCCTCTCTACAAACTGTGACCTCTCTTTCTCTCTGGACACACACACACTTTGATTTATTTTTTCAAGTTTCTTACTTCACACAACCAATAGGTAATAGATCTATACTTTATTACCTTAAAAACATGTAATGGTAAGTTCATTCATGTGTGATTCCACACAAAAATCCCCATGAGCTTCAAGCTAGGGATGTGGAAACACTTGAACATGAGATCATTGCCATTAGATCTTGTTATTTTGCTATTATCTTGTTTTATTATTAAGTTATGTTATTATTATTATTAATAATTTGCGAATATATTCATCATCTATTCATATTCACATAACCATCATAGTGCTCATGCATTTGTGACTAGTATAGTAAACTAGATCTAGTTATTTTAAGTTCATAAATGCATTAGACTTTTGTTTTATGTTCATAAATAACTTGTAATAGCTTGATGATAGTAGAAAAGTATTAGAAAGCTCAAGATCTATTTTGGTTTCAACAAAAATAACTTTTGAAAATTCGGATAAAAAATGAACCATATTTAGAAAACCTATTTTTCAACTTCAAAATGTGTATTTTACATTAAAATGAAGGGCTTAGGGAATAGATATAATAAATGAGTGATCTTGATGAGTAAAGTTTAGATTTACTAAAAAATATTTTCAAAACAAAAGCAAGTTTACAAAAGTTATATTTCAATCTCAAAAACAAGTATTAAATTCGTGATAAAGAAGCTTGAAATATAAACACCCATTTTTCAACTCCAAAACAAGATTTTTATTAAGGAAATAGAAGCCCTAAGGAGTAGGTTTGATTAGGAAATGGTTTTTGAAAGACTAAATGAGTTTTACAAAGAAAACAAACTCAAAAGGAATTTTCAAAATTCGGATTTGAGAATGACCACTGTTTAAACACTTATTTCCAAATGCCAAAAGGATGATTTTTATGAAAAAATGGAAGTCCTAGGGGATACATGTAATAAAGACCAAATTTTGACAAAGATAAGAGAGGTTTATCAAAATATAATCTTAGAACAAGGAATGGTTTCCAACAATAGATTTAAACAATGTTTTTATTCTCTAAAGTTTTGTAAAATTCGTAATTAGGAAAGCCACCTATTAAAACATCTATTTTCTAATCCTAAAATGAAGGTTTTTATTAAAATAATGAAGGTGATGGCTATATAGGTCATCAAGGTTGAGTTTTGATAAAAGCAAGTATGATTTTACAAGAAGAAAAACTATTTTTCTTAAGTCTAGTAAATTTTAATAGTTTTGCAAAGTAAAAGTTTTTCAAAAAGAATTCTTGGTACTATATCATTAAAAATATACATATAGATAGTTCATCCCATAACCTTCATGACAATAGCTTGTAGGTATTGCATATATACATGATGCACTTATAGAAACAAAGCGAGGAAAGTAATGTCATATACTTCTTATTTGACATTGTCTAAGTACATGAGAAATTAGAATTTACCAACACCTATAAATCATGCATGATATTGAGTTATATACGTATATAATAGTCTTACAAGATATAATGATAGCTAAGTATCTATCAAAGCTTTAGTATGATATTTGTTTGAGGTTAGAAGTTGAATTATGGAATGAGAAATTTGTGTAATATTCTGTACCCTACTGTTCATGGACCAACCGACCTCGTTTGTTGGAAATAACTCTAGAAATAGATAGCTCTCGTCAAATAGGTAGAAATCGATATATAATATGCGAAATTCCAAGTTAAAATGACCAAGTTATTGCCATTTTAAGTTGAAATTTTCTCTTAGACGAATTTTGACGAACTTGATAGAATATAATTTATAAGTTCATTCAAACTTCATAGAAATACTCACTAGGGTTATTTCTTTTGATTAGGAGAGTTGGGAGATGGACTAGACCTTCCCGATGACTATTACGATTAAGTGGATTTCCGCACCATGGCAAAGTAAGTTCACTATCTTTAAATTTTATGCTTGTACTTGTACTTGTAATATTAGTGCCATTAGAATTAGGGCAAGATAAAATTGATTGTATGAATATGATTTCTATATGGGTGAATGAATAATAAGAATATCGGAATGAGCTTGTTGTAATTATTTGAATGATTTAGTATAAAATTGAATTGTCTGCAATATCTATGATCACCCGTAAACTATTAAATTATTTTGCCATGATCTTATAATTAAACTGACATACATACCATATGTGGAGCCACATTCCGTAGGTTATTATACCTTTATGGGAAGAAGGCATAATAGCTAGGCAACGAAGGGCTTGTAAACTCGAATGTTGGCGTATGGGCCGGAGTTGAAAGGTGGGCACCTGTATTAACCACAGTATAAATTAAAAATGTGTGTGGGTAGGCACTTATATTAACCACAATAAAAAGTGAGAAAAATTTAAATTGTTGGTCGTATGAGCCTGAAACACTTAACCCCAAATAGAGGGTGTAAATCCATTCAGCATAAGACTTCTTGATGGTCTTATGTATTGTATGCTCACGTGTTTGTGCATTCATATGGTTGTTAATAACTTGTTTGTTATATATACTATTGAGCATTAAATTTTGGAATTGGAACTCACTAAGCTTGTAAGCTTATACCCAAATAGTTTCCTATTGTAGTATGAATATTTATGGCTATCTCCAAGAAGCCACTTCCCTCAGGTACAACTTTTGGACTCTAAGGAGCTTTTTGAAGAAGTCGGAACCTAGATGTAGGCGTAGACTTCTAGTTAAATCTCCTAATTTGATATATATATATATATATATATATATATTTGATGGTTGTTGTAAGAGGCTTTTGAGAACTTAAGAACTGTTAATATTTTGACGGGAGTATGCCCCTTAGATCATGTAATAGACTAATCTAGCTATAACTGTTATGATTTACTTTCCTATTGCTATGGATGTCTCCTTAAAGCTATTTCAAATCAAAGTATGGTTCCCTATATATTGAACGTGAGCCTTACACCTGGTGTTTAAACTCATGGAGTGACTAAGGTTGTCATACTTGAGTTTAAATATTGAGTGTGGCGGACTATCCCTTTTAGGGTACCCTTTGGGGTATGACAAATGATTTGAAAATAAAGGGGTCCTTCTGATCATCTAACTCTATTAGGTTTCGAACAACCACCACCACTTAGTCTCCAGGCTTTCTATCTAAAGCAATGGATTCGACATGGCTCCCCCATTCTCCGAATAACATGGTACCTCATGCTAGAGCCAGGTACCTTGCTTTTTCAGTCTTACACGTAGGAGAAACAATGAAATAATGCGTGACTCAACAACATCTCATGCATGACCATTTTATTAGTTTGTTTCAGGTATGTTAGTAATCCATTTAAGGTGATCATTAAGTTAGTTGCACACATGCCAACATAATAAAGTAACAAAAGTATGAATCAACGATTCAAGTTTCAATTTACTTAAACATTCATTCGTTAATCATTGTGAAACACAAGCATCATCCCATGATAACCCACATGCAATTCCTTTTTTATCTTTGTCCTATTCTGGTGTTCTACTTTACAAGCACAAACAAGAATACGAAATAGCAAAGAATTAATTGACTTTGCCATATCGAAAGCTCCTAATCAAAATAATCTTTGGTAAATGGAAGTCAATATCCTCGTCACCTGAACCAAAGAAATACCTGGGATGAGTGCTTTATATAGGTTTTACTCAAATTTCCTACTCTATTAATTCTATTTGCGATATTTTCTTGGTTATAAAAGTTTTAACTTAACATGGTCACCTTTCTCATTTTAACTCCGAATTTTGCATATGAGTAGTCATTTTCTATCTAATTCAAATGTTTTATCCATTTTTAAAGTTATTTTAAACATTTAAGGTCATTTAGGTCTCAGAAACTGATTGGCAAATTATGCTTAGCTAGTTCTAGTTTTGATTTCTACTACATTTTTACAATTTTCACCTTATATAAATTTTCTACATTAATTTCGCATTACCTGTAAATCATTCACCAATTATAATAGCTCATAATATGTGCATGATCCTAGTGATGTTACTCAAAAGAATAATTTTTCATTGACTAGTTTCATGACAATTGAAAATTCTTAAGTTTACAAAATTTCAACCTTGAAAACTTCTTGTGATTTCTTATCTCTTAACAAACATGTTTAAATGGATAAATTGATCTTTTGAAATAAAGTACCATTCTTTATTTTATTCTTTGAAATTCTTGTTCAATATTTTTATTGAAAACTTGTTTATTAATACATGGGTTTTTCATGTGTTTCTAAGAAAACAATTTCAAATTGTAAAATTTTCAAAATACAACATAGGATTACAATATTTGTGAAAAATAATAAATTGGTTTTATTTTTAAATTTTTCTTTTGTGTAAAAGATTTCTAGGGCCTTCAAAATTAAGCTTTAGAAAGTTATTCACATAATAAAGAATTATCAACATTAAAAATTTAAAGATCTATTCTACCATTATGGCAGCATCACTATGAGCACTTAAGTTCATAAACTTAAACTAAACTTGTGAACTTTTAACTTAGTAAAACTAACTCAAATAAGAAGTTAACAATATCATAAATGAAAACATATGCAAAAATCAAAATAAAAGCATGTGGGTCTTAGATTATGATCAAGGCTTTTCGGGACTTGAAATAATCCATTCACCATGTATAATAAATAAAATCAAAGAAAGATAAAAATAAATAAAATGGGAGTCTTAGATTTTTATTAAGACCTTGAGACTTGAAATATTCCAGTCTCATTCAAACTTTACTTTTTAAACTAGTCCATGACTAGAATGGACTAGTCTCATGAAAATATAAACATGAAATAAATAAAGCGCATGGAATAATGAAGTTATGCTAGCAAGCAATAGGCTCTAAAGATTATAAATATCTACATATACATATTAATATATAAAAAATTAAGTTAGCAACATGAACAAAATGAATCTATTGTAAACATAAATTTAAACATAACATTATGACATGAACTCGATGTATTATCTTGCATTTCTATTCCCTAGCATCATGAGGATTTTTATGGAAAACATTAAGATATACACATACACATATCCCATAACAATATGTATGGAGAGAGTTTGTGTGTTTATCTAAATAAAGAGGGAAGAAAAAATTTGAGGGGAGGGGTTGTGAATCAAGAGGGGAAGAGAGGAGAGAAAATTTGACAGAGTTTTGGTAAGGAAGAGAAATGTAAAGTCTGAAAGTGAGAGAGGCGATGAGTATTTGTAGAAGAAAAAAAAGGAAGGAATTGAAGTATGAAGAAAAATGAAAAAGAAAATAAAATGGAGGGAAAAGAGGGGGGGGGGGGGGGGGGGGGGGGGGGGGGGGGGGGGGGGGGGGGGGGGGGGGGGGGGGGGGGGGGGGGGGGGGGGGGGGGGGGAAAGATTACGAAAAGAAGATATAAAGTATGGTAGATTAAACAGTTGTAAGAATAGGTTATGTAAGATATAAGGGTAGGTTGTAAGAGTGTAAGAGAAAAGTGAATGATGTGAATAGTAATGGATAGTGAATAAATAGTAGAAAAAACAAATTAATTACTTACTGAGATAAAAATATGCATATAAGGGCTATAACTGATGTTTTCATAAGCCGATAAAATTTTATCTAATATTATATGAATATCTTAATATGTACAAATTGTTTGTTGAAAAATTTTGTCTCCTTTTGCGTGTTGGTGATTGGATACAGAAACAGATATCGTGAAGGTTCAAAACGATTGATGTTTTAGAGAAACTTACTGTTTTAGGGTATATACCTTATGTCCGACTCATATTTTGGATTCCTACTGTTTTTCTAACTTACCTAATATTTTAGGCTTTTAAAAATTGTTTGATCGGTTTTAGGGCTTGTAGCGTTTAGGGTTAATTGGTTTGACTTTAAGGTTCCAATTTTGATATCGACCCTAGGATATTAGTTCTGAGGTTACTGTAAAATTTAAGGGCTTACAATAATATTTGGGGAAGAAGGCTTAATAGAATTTCAAAGATGGGAAATTGAGTATTCCTCTTGTAGTGCGATAGAAGAGGAGGTAAATGAGAGCAACAACTCACCAAGTCCACTAAGGAAGAAAAAGAAAACAAAGGAGAAGGCACGCTACATGAAGAAAAGTCAAGAATTGCAATAATAATTTTATGATGGACCACATTATGCTAAGAAGTGTCCTAAGAGGGGGCGATTGGAAAAGTCAACTTGGAACTGCATGATTACTTAATGCCATGAAGACTAAAGGTGCTGAAAAGCGCAAATGTCTTATGTATGTTAAGGTAATGCTAGCTAGAAAGATGATGACTGCAATGGTAGATACAAGAACCTCGCATTTGTTTATATCTAAGGATGCTACTGACAAATTGGGGTTGGAAATTGAAAAGAGTAGGGGATGGTTGAAGACTATAAATTCAAATGAAATCCCTACACTTAGACTTACTAGAGATGTGGAATTCAACATTGGTAGCTAACACAGGAAGGAGAACATAGAAATGGTACTTATGGATGATTTTGAGTTTATTATTGGAATAAATTTTTTAGACAAGATCGATATATTCATTGTTTTAAGGATAAACTTCATTTGGTTGCTTCATGTGGAGTCTTAGTGTGTTGTCCTAGTGATATAGAAGGCAAGTTAAACAAATAAGTTCATCACAGCAATGCAAATTTCAACTGAAGATAAGTGAGTCAAGGCAAGAAAGTAGCTTAACTTTGTTGGGGGAAGCTTTATGGAAACCCGATATTAAGGTTGAAGAGAGACCACAATAAAAAAAAAGTCATCAAAATTGATGGAAGTTGTAACAAAGGATAATGGAATGGGTAAGACGAAGGTTATGTGAAGTAGGAAGAGAGTTGAGAAAAGGCATCACAAGGGAAAGGGAAAAGAAATTAGTAGACAAATGGGGCCTAAAAGGAATAACAAAACTCCATAATGTTTAAGACAAACTATGCGACGAAGATCTCAACGGACTAGATGGGGGAAGAATGTTGAACTTAACACAAAAGCCATTGGAATGGAATTGTCTAGATTTTATGTGTATTGGTAGGCATTGTCGATAGCTGTAGTAGTTAAGAGTGATAGGTAAGATTTTAATAGTATCCACTTGATCATAATAATCTCAGTCGTTCATTCTTGAAGATCTTTTGTATATATAGGAGGAGTTCCCTCATTTATAGATATTATTCACTAATGATTTCTTATTTTCCTTAGAGCTTCTCTCTCTATTTCTCTCTTTAAAACTTAGTTGTTGTGTTGTGGTTTGGCTAATTTAACACTTTTGGCTAGTTTTAGGGTGTCTAAGTACCACGTGGGAGCACTCAAAACAATACAACCCATGACATGTGTGCTTGTGCATCCATATGCATGTGTTGAGGGAAAGGCTATTGACATTTGCAATCTTTAATTAATTTTCTTATATTTGGTATAAAGAATTATCTGGATGGAATGAATAGAAAAATGACAAACAATAATTGAATTCATGTGGAATAAAATGATAATAAAAGTAAAAATCATTAATAGTAGAATCAAATTTCCAATTAAAGTTAAAATCATTGATTCCTACTTATAATAATGCTTCTAAACTTGGGAAAGGGAATAGAAGCCAAAATTTCAAATCTATTCCAATCAATTCATGCATATTAAACATGTCATAATGGTTTCTCATATGGACTTGTTGTCATGTTAATGTGTATTTACCATTTAAATAAAACTGATAGGGATTTTAAGTAACTGAAATCAATGACGGGTCTATAGAAAACGATTGTGTGGCAAATCATGCCATGTCATCATCTTCTTCTTCCACAAAAACCAAGATCCACACCACTTTCCATGTCTAATGGAGTACTTTGAAGGCCATTTTTTTAATCAAAATTTATTTATATTTCACTAAATCAATGATGACATACTTCGAATCAAGACAAAAAACCGGTCTTGATTCACAGGTTTTCACAATCAAATCAAGCTGTGAAATTTAGAGAAAATTACAATCGCACATTTTGTTCCTTATCCAATTTGGATTTTGATAAATCTGGACAAACTTGAACATTCTAGAAATGTTGTTATCCATTATCATGCACGAAATCTTAATTTTTATCTTTCAGATCTTCAGGTTTTTTTTTCCTCTTTTGTTTAAAATCACATACAACATTCAAAGTTAGAATTTGCTTAAATATATGCTTATACTGTTTGCTTCAAGCTATAATAGTATAAATATGGGAAAAGGGGATCGACATTACACTTTAAGGCACAAGGAAACAAAGGAAAACACATAAAAATACTCGAATCAGCGTAGAGTTCTAAGCTAGAGTTTTGAAGTTTTTTCTTTAAAATTCTTCTTTTGTAGGTAAAATTAAAGTAAGTTACCAATGTAATAGGGCTTTAAAAATATATATTATTATTTATTTGGGCTTGAATCCTGGGTTAAGTGATAGAGTCTAACGAGTTCGGTCAGGTCTTTAGGGCGGCTCAGGGAAATTTGGCTTGGTAGGTTCAAAACAAGGATCTTTGGACCGGTCCGTCGCATCTAACCTTTCTCAGGCAAGCTCATGCATACAGGAAATGACTATTGACATTAGCCCATGAGGAGCTCATTTAGGATAACCATGAATTAAGTTTACTTCATCTCATTCGTCAATCGCTAAGGTAACCTGATGGTTGTCACCATGTCAAGTGTTTATAAATACTCAGTTACTCCTCCTCATTTCGAACTTTTAGAGGGAGAAGATAAACAATAATCTATAGAGGAGGCTCTACTCAGAAAGATAAAACAAGGCAACTCAAGTAATCATCACTCTAATTGCTCAAGAATTATAAGGTTGGCGTGCAATGCTTACTCAAGCTCCCTTACCTATCACTTGTCCATTCAAGAAACTAGGATTGCTTGTTCTTCCTCTCGTCATACTCTCCAAGCCATCTTGTCTTCTCAGCAGCACTCCGAAACCACGTGTTAAATGCGAGATCCATGCAACATGTGCATTACCACTATCGGCAAGATCCGACATCTACATTTTGGTGATTCCAAATAGAGATATTATATTTATAAATATATGTATACATATGTGCCAAGCATTTGAAGTAAACATAGCGTATCTTCTGTCCGAAAATTGAACTCCAAATAAAGGAAGAGATTGAAAAGCTGCTTCAAGCTGGCTTCATCAAGCTAATTGAGCACCTTACATGGTTGACCAATATCGTGCTAGTAAGGAAGAAGAATGGACAAATACGTGTTTGCGTCGACTTCTGTGACCTCAACAAGGCATTCACAAAGGATGATTTCCCACTTCCTAACATAGATACGCTGGTAGATGCCATAGCAGGCCACGAGCTATTTTTGTTTATGGATGGTTTTAACGGGTACAACCAAATCAAGATGGCTGCTAGAGATGCTTAACGCACCGCTTTTAGAACACCAATGGGAAACTTCTACTACGCCGTCATGCCTTTTGGGCTTAAGAATGCAGGTGCCACTTATCAGAGAGCAATGACCGCACTTTTTCATGACATGATGCATGATTTCAAGGAAGATTATGTTGATGACATAATCATCAAGTCCAAGTACGCACTTGATCACTTGATTCACCTACATAAGTTATTTAAAAGATGCAGACTTTATAAGCAAAATATGAACCCACTGAAGTGCACGTTTAGAGTATCATTCAAAAAATTCCTTAGATTCGTTGTTCAGACTAAACGATCTTTGCCTTTTGCTAACCAATCCAAAGGAATTGAAGACATTCTTGGGAAAGGTCTCTTATATTAGGCAATTCATACTCCTTGGTCATTACCACACAAAAGCTTCGACACTACTTCTTGGCACACAAAGTCAATCTTATCACTAATTCTGATTCTATCAAATACTTGTTGTCGTGATCTACTTTATCAAGAAGGATTGCCAAATGGCTACTTATACTATCAGAATACGACATCACAATCATTCCACCAAAAGCCATCAAGTCCCAAGCCTTAGTTGACCTCTTAGCCCAATTTCCACAACAAAAGGAATTCATGCTACAAGCATGATTCCGATAAAATTCCATGAGGACCTAATGATGGTAGAACTGGATGAAGAGTGACAAGAACAATTTGATGGCTCCTCTAGTAGTACTGGATGAGGAGTTGGAGTAGTGTTGAGATCCTCAACAGGCCAGGAGATACCTCTGGCATTCAAGTTAGACTTCACTGCACTAATAATGAGGCTGAGTATGAGGCACTCCTCCTTTGACGCATTTTTACTCAGAATGCCGAAGCATCATACCTATGCGTTCACGGTGACTCAAATATGATAATCAAACAAGCAAATAGCAAGTTTGCCATCAAAGAGTTAATACTTATGCCTTCCAAGGCTACAGTACAAGCGTTCGTTGGGAAATTCAATTTAGTAAGATATGAGCACACTAAACGATCAAGTAACTGCTATGCAAATGCATTAGCAACACTGGCTTCTAAAGTTCCCATGCAAACTAAAGAAGACAATTTGAATGTTTAACTTATGAAGAAATCTAATCCTTATACAGCTTTACACTTAGTGGAAGAAGAAGAGGAAGCATAAGACAATTGGCATGCACCCATAAAGATACAACTAGCGTAACCTAATGTAACTTCTATGTCAACTTTAAAGAATTTTACTCGGATCAATGACATCCTCTACTTCAAAGGTTCATAAGGCATCTTAGAACGATGCATCTGTACGAAAGTAAGCCCATTTTAAGCTAGAGAGTGTGGAGAGCAAGGACCACCCCTATATCACCGCATTCAACGTGCAAGGTATTATTAGCCAACCATTTCTAAAGATGCTTCTTAGATGCACATGAGTTGCTGAAAATATTATGACCTACTGGTGTCACGCCCCATAGGGTATCTTAAACATAACAGTTTGCCACATACCATGTAAGACCCACGAATTACTACCTTAGTCCTTCGGGAGTCTTGTATAGATGTAAGGCGTCCCTTTACGACAATAGAATACTTGAACCGATGGAGATAAAGAGTTTAAATTGACATTCAATAGCATTAGAATATAAATCAAAACACATATATAATTAGTTACAAAATCTAAGGGGCATTTCCTCGCAAAAGAATATTGTTAAGAGATCTATTACAGTCATCCAGAGTCATTTGGTTTCCTACGAAAGTCTAAATAGAATTGAACACAACGTCTAAAGGAAACGCCTAGCTCCTGAACTTTAGCTGTCGGGTGCCTCTGTCTAAGCCAAACAAAAGTGTGCTGCAACAAATAAAAACTGTAGGGGCGTAAGCTATACTAGTTTAGTGAGTGAGTACTTCCAAGATCACATTCATAACACATCATACAAGCAAGTGATTAATCAGACAAGTGATATGCATAAGTCATATGGAAAACAACAGACATATGACTAGCTGGAAATCACAGGTGAATGGACTTTCGCCTTCCATTCTGGGTTAGCAGATTAACGAATACTGCAGTACTACTAAAATATGCCGTTTTGGATCACGGTCAACCAACTTATAATTTCATTTGTAGATCATGATTAAACAACTTTTACTCTGTTTCGGATTACGGGCAACCAACCAATGCTAATGCTCCATCCCCATTTATGATATGAATGAGTCCATATATATTTTCAATTCCAAATAGTCAATTATACCAATTCCTTAAGTGATCAATCAATAATTGCAGACAATCAATCCTAATTCAACTATACAGGTATTAGTTAATCACCCGACCTCGGTATTCTTATTTTCAATTTTTTATATCAACAACAAGCATACATAATTCCCATTTATCCCCACCATACATATTCATTTTATCTTTTCCAAAAATCTAATGCAACTATCATTACAATCACATACAATAAATGGAATCGGAAGTAATACTCACTTGGCCATAAGATCGCCAGTCTTTTAGTAATAGTAATCTGGTGGTAGGGAATCGTCGATCTCGGGGCACCTAAAAAGAAAGAAATACCTTAATAAGTATTTCATCACTTAACTAATCCAAACTATTTAACAAAACTAGTAAATTCGAAATTCTCGTCATTTGCGGAAGTCTCAACTCAAATCGGCTGTAACTTAGTCATTTTAACTCGGAATGTCGCAAATTATATATCAATTTCTATCTACTTCGAAAGATCTATCTATTTATAATTTTATTTTCAAGTTTTGAAAATCTTTGGGTCATGAAACATTCTGATAAGCTCTAATCAGTAGCGAATTCCAATTCTGAAAAATAGTTTTGTGAATGTTTGTAATGTTTCTATTATATAGATCAACTATACATGCAATATTGATGATTTCCTATCATGAATGGCATGTTATGAGCTTGATGTATGCATGATCTTGATGATATTTACTAAAAGAAAATTTTAGAAGCTCTTTATTTTGTAACGCTCCATGAATACTTACTTTTAAGAAAACTAGTTTCCTAACTTTGATCATTTCTTTTTGTTTTGGAATTATTTCTTAAGAAAATCTAGTTATCCTTGTTAAAATTGAGTCTTCATTATATCTATTCTTTAATGCCTTCATTTCTTCATAAAAATCCCTATTTTACACTTTGTAAACATGTTTTCAAATAGAGTCTATTCCTAAATCCAAATTTTGTAAAATTAGTTTTTAAGTGATTTCTTTGAGAAAAACTTATTTAATACTTTAAAATTTTAAACTCTATTATACCTATCCCTTAAAGACTTCATTTCATTAATAAAACTTCTATTTTGAGTTTGAAAAGTAGTTGTTTTCATGCAATTACTCATTTATTATGAATTTCCTAAATTGACTAGCAACTAAAAAATTTCTATCTTATTTCTATTCTTTATTTTGCATATTTTTCTTAGCAAATCTCATTTCAACTTATAAAAATCATCACTTGATGATATCTATTACCTATGCTCTTCATTTTTCATATAAAACACAAGTTTTGGAGTTGATAAAAAGGTTTTTAATGCATGGTCTTGAAACCATCCGAATTTTCATTTGACTTTTTCAAACAAATAATTTTCCTTTTTAAGCTTCTTGTCTCATCTACTTAAAGGTCTATATAATATAACATTCATATATAGAAGACAAAAGTCTTTAGGGTTCATCAATGCACTAAAACGCAAAATATCCATGAGATCATGAATGTTAAGTATAATATGAGCATTTAAATGCTAGATCTACTACTTATGATACATGAAATGGAGTTTGAAGATATGAACATGGATTTTTATGCAAGATCTTTATTTTACTCTATTATTATATGCATGAGCATGAAGATCATTCAACAAAAACACATTTAAACACAAGATCTACCCTTGTGATGGTTTGATATTCATATAGTAGTATTTTCTTGTACCTAGCAAGAGCTCATAGGGACTTAAATGTGAAAATACTCATGAATGGTCTTGCCATTACAAGGTTTAATGGTAAGAAGGTTTAGGATTCATCACCTAAGGCTTGTATCAAGAGGAAAATGAAGAAGAAAAACAAGCTTGTGTGAGTGTGTGTGCCAAGGGGAGGGTCGCGGCCACAACAAGGAAGAAAAGAGAGAGTTTTTACTTGAGTGAAAATTTTGAAGGAGTAAAAATGAGGAGAGAGAGTATAAATGGATATATATATATATATATATGGAATTAAATTAGGGTTAATGGCTTAATAAATTGAATAAAAAAAATACAAAGAGGGTAAGAAGAGGGAGAAGGGGTGCACCGGTTTTGAAAGTGGGAAGAGAGAGAGTGAGTTTGATTTGTTTTGTTTTATAATTTATGTAATAATAAGTCTTAAATGTAATAATTTGTTAAGAGACAAAAATTTCTTGAAAAAGAAAATATAATTGAGTATTTGTAAGGATGTAAGAGTAGGGAGTGGCTTATGAGTATAGTAGGTTATACTTGTGAATAGTAATGAATAGTAAACAAAACAATTAATTTACCGATAGTAAAGAAAATACAAGAAAAGGGCTATATCTGTATTTCTCATAAACCGAAAAATTATAAAAATTATATTTTTGAAATTCTCATTAAATTTTGGTTCTAAAGAATATTCCAGAATATTTTTCGAATTTCAAGTTCCGGGGCTCGCTTTTCCGTAATGGATCTAGGGAAGGCCCGGAATAGAAAATTTTTCGAAATAAGATCTTTTTATGGCTTGAAATATACTTTAGAACAATATTCCTCGTTAAATTATTTTACAAAAGTTCTTTTAGCTTGAAATCGAAGAAAAACCAGATCCAGGGTTCTTAGGTTCTCTCTCAAGCTTAAGCTAATCCGGTTTAGGGTTTTGGTTTCTAAAGTCTACTTGGTTACTAGGAAAATCGGGGTTTACAACTGGATCGAGGTGAATGCAACTTTGTGGTAAGCACTGGTTACTGGCACCGACCATATATTGATTATGTAAAGAATAACATCCTAGCCACAAATAGCATAGATGCTCAGCTAGTTAAGCATAAAGCAAGGAAGTATATCATGCATGAAGACGAGCTGTACAAGGTATCATTCATGGGAAAACCTCTTATGATGGGAATCAAAATGCTCAAGTCATAGGATCAATCACTAGAGCCAGAGCTAAAGGACTACAGAATCTTGCACTAAGAGTCCTACATGACAGCATAGAACCGAATGAGGCTCATTTCGTTGATCTTTCGATGTTTGGACATTTTGATTTCAATGAAATGAGTGTAAGCATACTTCAGGAGGACCCCAGAATCATTGAAGATGATGGAATCGAGTTAAATGGAGCAATTCAAAGGAAACTGGCTCGAAAAGCTTGAAGGCCGGCGGCATTTAATGGCAGTTACATTGTTTTAATGCATTGAATGACAATTACATTGTTTTAATGCGTTGAATGACCATTACATTATTTTAATGCGTAAAATGACTGTTACATTGTTTTTATTTTTCTTTTAATTTGTATTTTCACTTTTATGATGAGGAGGACTATAAATAGTCCATGCAACGAAACCTTAATCACTTTTGGTTGAATATTGAATTTGAGAAGTCATTTCTCTCTAAATCCTACTCTTATCAATCTTAGATTGTGGCGAGTGATGGCCTTGGATTTGTTGTGAGTCATATAAGCAAATTCAATGCTAAGACTAATTCCTTGCTAGTGTGTCATATCTAGTGAGAATTAGGTTTATCTATCCTTTTTATTGTTATTTGTTCTTAATTGTAATTTGAGCGATTGATCAATTGTGCGAGTGAGTTGAGCAAAACACACACTTTTAGATCTAGGCACATCATATTTTTGTATCAGAGCGTCAGTTCGGCGATGGGACGGGAAAATCGGCAATGTCTAACGAGAGTGTGAATGCGGCTATTGGCAAGAAAGGAATAGCCAGTTCGCAGGAGGCGGTTAAGGGAGACGTATGGGTGATGCTAGGTCATGGGAGGAGCAGATGCAAGATATGATGACAATGTTCACCGCCTTGGGAAATCGGATGGATCAGATGATGGCCATGCAACAACAACAGATGATGAATCAACAACCACAGCAAGTGATTAATCAACCACCCCAACAGATCATCAATTAACCACCACTACCCCAACCTGGAGATGTCGCAGTTAGGAGGGGAGAGATTGGAGGAGGTGATAATATCATTCCTAGAGAAGGTAGGGGAGACAATTTTGGTAGGGATGACTTTCGACTTCCACGAGGCCTGAAGTCCGTTAAATTACAGATGCCATCTTTTACTGGTAGGAATTCCATGGATGATTACCTGGATTGGGAAGGCAAGGTAGAGAGGATATTTGAGTGCTATGAAATAGAAGGATATACTAGGGTTAAAGTTATAGCAATATAATTGACTAGGTATGCGGCGTTATGGTGGAAGAGTACCAACGACACTAGGAGAAGAGAGGGGGAAGCCAAGGTTCGTACCTGGCAGGAGATGAAACGTGTTCTGAGGCGATGATTTGTTCCTGAGTATTATCGACATGAGTTGTACATGCGCCTCCAAACATTAAGGCAAGGAAGTAAAACGGTGGAAGAATATGTTCAGGAGTTTGAAACCCTGATGATTCGAAGCGGATCTGCTAAACCTCCTGAGCAAACCATGGCTAGGTTTGTTACAGGGTTATAATCTGAAATTTCGTATGTAGTAGAGTTCCAGAGGTATGAAACCTTAGCTAAGGCTATTCAACTAGCCCTTAAGGTGAAGAGACAGAGACGTTCCATTGCCAGCAGAACGAATACCAATAGGTATGGGTCATCTAACAAGTCTTATAACATTGATAATAAGACCTCTGAGAAGATGAATAAATCTCCAGCAATGGTAGATGCAAAAGGAGAGAAGAGTGGTAATGAGAAAGGGAAGATGGCATATGGGGAGGATCAAAGGTAAGATGTAGTAAGATCTTCAGGAGGAAAGGGTTGCCAAATTAAATGTTTTAAATGCCTAGGAGTTGGCCATATAGCCTCTCAATGCTCAAATCGATGGGTTATGGCTGTTGTGGAAGCTGTGAGTGAGGATGAGAAGGAAGAGGTAGAAGAACCTGATCATTTATCAGCCATGCTAGATGAGTACTATAGGGATGTGACTACTGAGGAGCATGGAGATAGAGGGGATGATCAGTTTGTGTAGATTAATGTTTTGCGTAAGGTGTTGGCTACTACACCAACAAGAGAAGAAGAGCAGAGGGGAACTTATTCCACATTGCCTACGGGGTTAAGAGTAATCGTTGTGCTCTCATCATTGATGGGGGTAGTTGTACCAATGCAGTAGCTGCTACTTTGGTTGAAAAATTAAAGCTGCCTACCACTTCACACCCAAAGCCATATAGGTTACATTGGCTGAATGAACAGGGCAGTTTGCATGTGACCCAGAGAGCAGCGGTGCCATTCAGTGTAGGGGAGAGGTACCAGGATGAGATTGTATGTGATATACTTCTTATGTGTGCATCTCATATACTTCTAGGGAGGCCCTGGATGTTTGACAGGAAGGTATTGCATGATGGGTGTAGGAACACTTACACATTCTAGAAAGATGGTAAGAAGATTGTTCTATTGCCTATGTCACCAGCTGAGGTGCAAGAGACTTAGAGGCAATTGAATAGATCAATGAAGAAAAAGGCATTGTTTGTTGAGCAGAAGGAAGTGGAAGCGGTTATCAAGGCCGAGGGACCTATGTATTTGTTACACATCAGGTATGTTCTGGAAGTAGAAGAGAAATTGCAGGTACCACAAGCTGTAGGGAAGGTGTTAGATGAATTCCAAGATGTTTTCCCTAAGGAGTTGCCTAGGGAACTACCAACCGTGAGGGGTATTGAACACGTCATTGATTTACTACCTAGAGTAGTGTTACCAAAAAGACTTGCTTATCGTATGAATCCAAAAGAAGCCAAGGAATTGAAGCAACAGGTGGATGAATTGGTTGAGCGGGGATTTGTGAGGGAGAGTACCAGTCCTTGTGCTGTACCAGCACTCTTGGTTCCTAAAAAGGATGGTACATGGTGCATGTACATCGATAGTAGAGCCATTAACAAGATCACCATCAAGTACAGGTATCCTATTCCTCGTCTTGATGATATGCTAGATGAGCTTCATGGAGCATAGGTGTTTTCTAAGGTTGACCTTAGGAGCGGATATCACCAAATCCGCATGAGAGCGGATGATGAATGGAAGACCGCTTTCAAAACACGCCCTGGGTTATATGAATGGTTGGTAATGCCATTTGGCTTAACCAACGCACCTAGTACGTTCATGCGACTCATGAATCATGTCCTGAAGGATTTCTTAGGGAGGTTCGTAGTGGTGTACTTTGATGATATCCTGATTTACAGCCAGGATATGGAGAGTCACATTGACCACCTGAGAGAGGTCTTTTCTGTTTTGAGGGCTCAAAGGTTGTATGGAAATGTCAAAAGTGCTCTTTCTGTCAAACAAAGGTAGTATTTCTAGGGTTATGGTGTCTAGTGAAGGAGTTAGGGTTGATGAAGAAAAAGCAATTTTAGATTCGCCCAACCCTCAATCAACAGCTGATGTGAGGAGCTTTCATGGATTGGCATCATTCTACAGAAGGTTTGTTAAAAGCTTTAGTAGTATTGTAAGTCCTCTAACTGAATTAACAAAGAAGAATGTTTCTTTTGTGTAGAATGACAAAATTCAAAGGAGTTTTGAGGAGATTAAGGCATGTTTGTCTAGTGCTCCAGTATTAGCTTTACCAGATTTTGAGAAAACTTTTGAACTAGAATGTGGTGCATCTAGAGTTGGCATAAGGGCTATTTTGATACAGGAGAGGTGACCCATTACTTATTTCAGTGAGAAATTAAGTGGAGCACCTCTGAATTACTCCATATTTGATAAGGAGTTCTACTCCTTGGTTCGAGCACTTATGGTGTGGCAGCATTATCTTTTGCTAAAGGAGTTCATTATCTACACTGACCATGAGTCCTTGAAGCATTTTAAATGTCAACAACGATTATCCAAGCACCAAGCCAAGTGGGTGGAGTTTTTGGAGAGTTTTGTCTATGTCATCAAATATAAAAAGGGTAATACCAATGTTGTAGTGGATGCTTTGTTGCTCCCGTAAAAATAATTAAGAGGGGGGTGAATTGATTATTATATGAAAATTTTCGCCTCTTTTAAATAAAAACAAAATATTGTTGAAAACCATGAGAACAACAAAAATAAAATGCAATATTAAAATAGCAGAGTTAGAAAATCAAGCAGCAAATTACAGTGGTTCCGCCTTGTGCGTCAGTCCACTCTTCCAACTCTACGCCAGGGTCCCGGTTGTCTTTACCGGCGGTGTTTCACTATATCGAAATTCAAATGAGAGTACAATCAAGCCACCGTCTTGGCAAAGTCTCACTATTGAGTCTCCCTAGCTTACTCTAAGCTAATACTCAACTATAGTGATAAATAACTCTCACACATTTCTCAAGAAATAACAAAGCTTTGAGGATTTATAGATATATATTTCCTCTACAAGTTAAGCTCAATAAAAATATAGGAGTAAGCTGCTCTTTGCGAAAGAATAAATTCTTCTTTTATGCGAATCCGAATGCTTATACTTGTCTTCTATTTTTGCTTCTGATTCCTTAAATATATCTTAATCACCAACGGCTACTTCTAGCAAATTTTGTAAAACTTCTTCTGTTTTGAACATTTGGATAAATATGACGTGATCTTCTCTTCCTAATTTGTTGTTCTTTGAATTTGACTTTTAAAAGATATATAAGATGTTAGTTGTACCTAGATCTTCTCTTGAAATCCTAACTTTGGATAAACTTTAAGAAATCTTGTTATAACCACCAGAATCTTTTCTTCCGATTTGAATTTGAATGTTACCGTTCTTCACGAAAATTTCTGAAAATGGAAGAAACAGAAACTAACAATATCTTTCTTGATATAGTTTTGCCGAGATGTAATCTTCCAGGTGAATCAAATCTTCCTTATCTGACGTGATAAGCTTCAGTGGTTACAAAGATATTCTTGTCACAAACTTCTTGATAGATTTGAATAAACAAACTTGATATGGTAACCTTTATCCAAAAGTTAGATTCGATATTCTTACAAATATGAAGACCTATTTTCTTGTAACAAACTTTATACTTAATATTTTTGCTTGTACAACAAATCTCATCATAGAAAAACATCATGATAATTTTGTCACAAAATAATTCATGCATTTTGGTAAAAATAATTTTAAAAACAAATTAAAATTTCTATAAACATCTTGATGTGATTTGATCCCCATGATATTAAAATCATCTTCAGTGTAATACATCAAGTATATTACCCAAATATACTTTGACAAATATTAAAACAAAGTTTTAATCTCCTAAAAAAATCGTATCCAGCTTTAAAGATTCTGAAACAGCTTCTGTTAACTTTATCTTTCTATTGAAGAAGGTTCTGAAATTGCCTCTGACTAGCTTGATAAGCATATTTGTCTACTAACGTAAATTCTGAAAATGCTTCTGACTAGCATATATGAGTTTTACTGAAAGATCTGAAAATGCTTCTGAAAGATTTTCTTTAGATACCAAAGTTTAAACGAACCTTCTGAAATAACTTCTGACTCATACAACTATCAAAGGTTCTAAATAAACTTTTGTTAAATCATAAGCTTCTGTTCAATCATACTTCGAAACAATTAATCTTCCTTTTGTTATCATCAAAATATTATTAGAGAACTTAACATTCTCCCCCTTTTTGATGATAACAAAACATCTATATCACTTAAAAATTATTATCATAGCAGCATATAACACATACACACATACATTAAACTAACACATGGTATAGCAGAACATAACATATATTAAACTTTCTCCCCCCTTTTTGTTGTCATCAAAAATTAAACTCCCCCTGAATTGGTGCTTAAGAGAACTGAAAATATTAAAAGAAGATAAAAACAGAAAGCATTTAACGATAAAGAGTTTTAGAAAACAGAAAGTTATTGAAAATACAGAATAGATCAAGTTTTTATGTTTTTTCAAGAAGATGGAGAAGAGACTGATGGCTTGACCGAAGGCTTCTCAGGTGATGATTCCAAATCTATGACATGAGCTCCCTTTCGAATATACTCTGGAAAATGAGCTTGAAGGAATAGTTGAATTTCTCCTTGAACATTCTTTGCAGCCTTGATATTTTGATCTATCTTTAAATCAAGATCAGTAAATCGTGATGTGACAGATTCTCCAACTTTCCTCAGTTGATCTACCAAGTGATTGAAATTTGTGACACTATGATCAAGATCCCTTTTGATATGTTCACTAAATTCATCATAAAGAATTCGATAACTTTTGAAATCAGTGAGGAGTTTCTTGGAATCATCTTTGACTTGTTTAATCAAATCAAAGGTAGTCTTTTGTCCCATTCTTTGAAAGGCTTTGAGCTCGTCCTTCACAGTATTATGGATCAGATCTTTCAACTCACCCTTGATGGATTCTTGAATCATATTCTTAAGTCCCTCAAGGTTCAGAGACTTGGTGTCAGTCAATGAAGTGGTCCCACTTTCATCTATTTTTCATTTCTTTGATTGTCCAACATTAACATCCACATCAGGCTCTAGATGTTCATCTGGCATTTGAACAGCTGGTGTTGAGGATCCGAAAGGAATGTTCTTAACCCTATGTTTCTCATCAATATAATGTGACCCATCATTAGCATACCACAAACAATCTTTCACATAGATGGACATATGATGAAAAACTTCTTTCCCAATTCTTTTCAACTTAACAGGTTCTGTTGAACTTGAAGGTAAACTAATACCTTTAAACTCAAAAAGTTTCATCAACAAGCTTCCAAAAAGCATACTTTCTTGATTCTTCCAAATTTGATCTATAATCCGAGTGGGAATATCTAATTTCTTCTTTTTCATCATGGCATATATAATCTGAGCATCATCAATAGACATGGAGGTAAAGCTTCCTTTTCTTCAACATATACACTCGATTATAACTTTGTGTAGTATCCTAAGAAATAACTCAAAGTCTATGATCATTGCCTCCTTGCCATTATCCATCTCTAACCCTCCATTTACAGCAGCAAAAAGTTCATTCCTACTCATATTGACTATCTCAGGGTCATCATTAGCATCATGCATATTAAAGCATTTAATAATATTTGTCATAGAAATTGTAATTTCTTGATCACAAACAACAGAATCTAACTCATTATCATTGGTAATCGCTAAATTCCAATAAAATTGCTTCACGCATTCTCCAAAAAACCACTAATTGCAAAGAACACGGATTCATGCATCCAATTGGCTCTGGTAACTTATCCCAGTAAAACCCATTACTTGTAAAGTAATTGAAATCGATAAAACTACATCCACAAACCTCATTTTTGCGATGATTGATAGAACTTTTGCTAGGAGTTTTTCCATAACTTTGTGGAGGAGTTTTGGATAATTTCTTGGACTTAGCCAACTTTGCTCCTGAACTTGTATCCTTAACTTCATCAACCTTTTCTTTGCCCTTGGAAGATGAAGAAAGATCCTTTCTTTTTCCCTTTGACGTTTTTGAGGATTCTGGATTGGTAACAGTTTTAGGGTCTGAAGGGTCAAAATCGAAAGTTTCGTCATGTATTGTTAATGGTGTGGTTAAGGGTTTTGTTTTGAATCCTTTTTGACGAAAATGTTCGGATTTCTTGGGCACCATTGATGTTGTGAGAGATTTTGTGAAATAGAAGAAGACAAGTTGAAAGGATACTTGTTTTGCTAAAAACGAAATGCATGTATCATTTAAAAAAAATCATTTCGTTTGTAGAGAACCAAGAAAAAGTAGGGGAAAATCTTTAATGTTACGTAAAGGAGGAGATAAAGCACAATTTCCAAAAAAAACTTTTTCAAAACGAACAATGAATTCCAATTTCATTTCTTATAAATTCAAATTTAAATTTTTCAAGGGGTTTAGCAAAAATGTTTGCCAATTGATTTTCAGTCGATACAAATTCAACATTAATATTTCCATTATTGACGTGATCTCTAATAAAGTGATGTCTGATTTCTATATGCTTTGACCTAGAATGATGTACTGGATTTTTTGTCAAGTTAATTGCACTTGTATTATCACATTTAATAGGTATATTTTTAAAATTTAAACCATAATCTTGTATTTGTTGTTTAATCCAAAGCATTTGAGCACAACAATTACCAATGGAAACATATTATGTTTTATCTGTAGACAAGGCAACAGAATTTTGTTTCTTAGAGGACCAAGAAACTAATTTGTCACCTAAGAATTGACAAGTACCAGATGTGCTTTTTCTATCAATTTTACAACCAGCATAATCTGCATCTGAGTATCCTATCAAATCAAAAATTTGATTTTTAGGGTACCAAATGCCCAATTTTGAAGTGTTTATCAAGTACTTGAAAATTCTTTTTACAGCTGTTAAATGTGTTTCTATTGGTGCACTTTGAAATCTCGCACACAAACATACACTGAATAATATATCAGGTCTAGATGCAGTCAAGTACAATAAAGAACCAATAAGACTTCTGTATAGTTTTTCATTTACCTTCTTTCCATTTAAATCAGAATCTAACCTTGTTGAGGTACTCAGAGGTGTTGCAGCTCCTTTACTCCCTTCATATCCAAACTTCTTAAGAATTTGTTTAGTGTATTTTTCTTGATGTATGAAGATTCCTTCTTTAGTTTGTTTAATTTGTAGCCTAAGAAAGAATATCAATTCACCCATCATTGACATTTCAAATTCTGTCTACATTTCCTTAGCAAAATCTTGACAAAATATTGCATTAGTAGAAACCAAATATAATATCATCTATATATATTTGGACAATTAGTATGTCTTGTCGAAGGTTTTTAAAAACAATATTGTGTCAATTGTACCTCTTTGAAAACCTTTTGAAATTAAAAACAGACTTAATCTTTCATACCATGCCCTTGGGGCTTGTTTTAAACCATATAAAGCCTTATTTAATTTGAAAACATAATCATTTTTAAAAGGATCTTCAAAACCAGGAGGTTGTTCAACATATATTTCTTCTTTAATAAATCCATTTGAAAATGCACTTTTTACATCCATTTGAAAAACTTTAAAGTTTTTGTAACACGCATATGCAAGCATTAGACGTATTGCTTCTAATCTAGCAACAGGTGCATATGTTTCATCAAAGTCAATACCTTCTTTGTGAGTAACCCTTAGCTACTAATCTAGCTTTATTTCTGATTATTTACCATTTTCATCCAACTTGTTTTTAAATACCCATTTAGTTCCTATTATTGATTTTCTTTTAGGTCTAGGAACAAGATTCCATACATTATTTCTTTGAAATTGATTTAACTCCTCTTGCATGGCATCAATCCAACTATTATCATTTAGTGCTTCATCAACATTATTAGGTTCAATTTCAGATAACATAGCAAAATGATTTTCAAAATCTTGTAACTTACCTCGTGTTTGAACACCAGTTTGTATATTACCAATTATTTGTTCAGAAGGATGAGCAGACTTGTATTTCCAAGCTTTAGAAGTTTCTGGTTCAGATCTTACAACTTCTAAAGTACCTTCTTTCTTGCTTCTGACTTATTTCTAGAGGTTAGATACTCCATATAGGTTCTGTACTAGCTTCTTTTAGGATTGAGATCCTTTTCTTCATCTGACTCATCATCCTTTGTATCTTCAACAAACTTAATATTAATTGATTCCTCAACAATTTTTGAGGATTTGTTATATACACGATAAGCACGACTATTTAAAGAATAACCTAAAAATATTGCTTCTTCAGATCTTTCATCGAACTTACCAAGATTGTGAGCATTCTTTTTCACAAAACATTTAGATCCAAAAACATGAAAATAAGAAACAGTAGGCTTCTTACCTCGAAACAATTCATAAGTGGTCTTTGTTGTCATGGGCCGAATATATACTCGATTGATAATATAGCAAGCTGTAGACACTGCTTCTGCCCAAAAATACTCAGCAAACCACTTTCATTTAACATAGATCTAGTCATTTCTTGTATAGTTCTATTTTTGCGTTCTACAACTCCATTTTGTTGAGGTGTATATAGAGCTGAGAAGTGAGATATCCCATGTTCTTCACAAAAATTCATAAAATTTGAATTTTGAAACTCTGTTCCATGATCAGTTCGTAGACTAATTATGGAAACTCCTTTTTCATTTTGTATTTGTTTTGCAAATTTTTGAAAAGAATCAAAGGTATCCTTTTTATGTCGTAAGAACATAACCCAAGTATATCTCGAATAGTCATCCACAACAACAAATCCATATTTACATCCACCCATGCTAAGAGTTCTAGTAGGTCCAAAAAGATCAAGATGCAACAACTCAAGAGGTCTTTTAGTTGTTATTGCATTTTTACTTTTATGAGAAACAGATACCATTTTATTTTTTAAACATGTATCACATTTCACATCCTGTTTAATATTTATTTTAGGTAAACCTCTTATTATATTATTTTTAGATAATTTTTCTAATTGATTAAAATTAACATGTCCTAGACGTTTATGCCAAACAAAGATCTGATCATTCATAGATAACAAGCAACATGCATCTTCCACTTTATCAGGTTTTGTCAAATATATATTTTTCTTTCTAAAGCCTTCAAATAATTTTATACTTTTTTCACTAAAGGCAAAGCATTTATCTTTTTCAAAAATCATTTTATATCCTTTATCACATAGCTGACTGATACTTAATAAGTTATGTTTCAACCCTTTTACTAAGTAAACATTTTCTATAGTATGAGGAGGCATACCAATTGTTTCAATTGCTACAATTTTACCTCTATTGTCATCACCAAATTTTACATATCCTTTTTCTTCCCACGTAATGCTATTAAACAATGAAGCATTTCTTGTCATATGTTGGGAACATCCACTATCAAGATACCATGTTCCTTTGATTTTAGCTTCATGTTCCTGCAAAAACAAAAAGGATTGAACCTTTTTAGGAACCTAAACAAGTTTGGGTCCTTTATAAGACAAGCTCGTTTCATTTCTTTGTTTTACTTGTTGAGTACTGAGCTTGTTTCTTTTATAATAACAGTACTTTTCTATGTGACCATGTCTATTACAAAAGAAACATGAATATGCATTATTGTTATTCCAATACATGTTGTTTACCTGTCTCCAACTGTTTTGTCTTGGATAACTTCTGATATACCTTCTGGTATTGTATTGATAATATCCATGAGAACAATTTTGTCTTTCTGAGTAACTTCTGATATACCTTCTGGTATTTGAAATATACTTTCCTTTTTCACTATGCATTTTATGTTCATTCTTTTTCACGTCAAATTCAACATTCACAACAGTTTTAGCATCCACATTCGGTTTAGCTTTCATAAACACAATTTTCTTAGATGCATTTGAACTAGAACCATGTTCATATCCTAAACCATAATTGTCACAAGATAATCTTTGTGAAGAAATCAACATGTTTAATTTTTTATCACTTTCATTGAATTTATTGATGGTGTTCTTTACCGAATTAGATCAATTTTTACTTTCAAAACACCGGTTTCGTTTTTTAAAATGCTATTATCTTTTCTTAGCTTTTCATTATCTTGATAAAATTTTTCATTGTCACGTTTTAAGATATCATTTTCATCAACAAGCAAAGCATTGGTTTGTTTCAAGGCATCTTTTTCATTCTTAAGAGACTTTATTTCATTATCATACTTAGCAAGTTTTGTATTGGCTTTTTTAAGAGCTTTCAAAAGTTTTTCCATTTCACCAATCATATCATCTTCAATTGATTCATCATCAGTTTCAGAAGTTACCTCAGAAGTAGCCATGAGACAAAGGTTTGCTTCTTCTTCATTATCACTTACACCTTCTGAATCAGCTTCTGACTCATCCAAATCGCTCCAAGTTGCCATCATTGCTCGACTTTTCTTCTTGAATTTTTCAATCTTTTTTATTAAAACAGGGCACTCATATTTAATATGTCCGGTTTTTTACATTCATAACACACAATTTCTTTCTTCTCTTTCTTTTCTTCTTTGTCTTTATAGCTTTTTCCTGCATCAAATTTGTTAGATCTATTGAAACTTTTGAACTTTTTACCTTTCTTTTTCTTCAAGAATTTGTTGAATCTCTTGTAAGCATGTTAATATTTTCGTCATCACTGTCCTCTTTGAATCAGATTCAACAACTCTTTTGGCTTTGAAAGCTATTGCCTTTGAACTATTTTCTGGTTCTTCATTGTATCATGATGTGACTCGTATGCCATCAGCTTTTCCCTTAACTGACTAAGTGTCAGCTTATTTAAATCTTGAGCTTCTTCTATAGCTGTCTTTTTGGCATCCCACGATTTTGGCAAAATTCGAAGCATTTTCCTAACAAGATCAGAATCATCTAATTTCTTTCCAAGTGAGGTTAGCTCATTAGTAATAGCAGTGAATCGATTAAAGGCATCTTTAATTTTCTCATTAGTCTTAATTTTAAATAATTCATAACGTTGAAGTAATGCATTGATTTTTGTTTCCTTAATTGTGTTTGTTCCTTCATAAGTTTTTGAAAGAGTATCCCAAATTTCCTTTGCCGATTCACAGGAAGAAATTAGATAAAATTCAGAAGGAGCTATGGTTGTGAGTAAGAGATTCTTAGCCTTATTGTTCTTCTCAATCAACTTTAGCTCTTCATCTGTGAAACTAGCATCATCAGATATTGCTATTGGATTGTCTCCAAATTGGATCACCTGCCAAGAAGCATAATCATTAGCTTTTATATAAGTTGACATTCGCATTTTCCAATAACGATAATTTGAACCATCAAAATATGGAGCTTTATTGATTGCAATATTGTTCTCAGTCATTTTGTTTGGATCACTCAATTAGATAAAGGATTCTCGTTCTGATACCAATTGTTGGTCCCGTTAAAATAATCAGGGGGGGGGTGAATTGATTATTATATGAAAATTTTTGCCTCTTTTAAATAAAAACAAAATATTGTTGAAAATCGTGAGAACAACAAAAAATAAAATGCAATATTAAAAGAGCAGAGTTAGAAAATCAAGCAGCAAATTATAGTGGCTCCGCCTTGTGCGTCAGTCTACTATTTCAGCTCCACGCCAGGGTCCCGGTTGTCTTTACCGGTGGTGTTTCACTATATCGAAATTCAAATGAGAGTACAATCAAGTCACTGTCTTGGCAAAGTCTCACTATTGAGTCTCCCTAGCTTACTCTAAGCTAATACTCAACTATAGTGATAAATAACTCTCACACACTTCTCAAGAAATAACAAAGCTTTGAGGATTTATATATATTCCTCTACAAGTTAAGCTCAAAAATATAGGAGTAAGCTGCTCTTTGTGAAAGAATAAATTCTTCTTTTATGCGAATCCGAATGCTTGTACTTGTCTTCTATTTTTGCTTCTGATTCCTTAAATATATCTTAATCACCAACGGCTACTTCTAGCAAATTTTGTAAAACCTCTTCTGTTTTGAACATTTGGATAAATATGACGTGATCTTCTCTTCCTAATTTGTTGTTCTTTGAATTTGACTTATAAAAGATATATAAGATGTTGGTTGTACCGAGATCTTCTCTTGAAATCCTAACTTTGGATAAACTTTAAGAAATCTTGTTATAACCACCAGAATCTTTTCTTCCGATTTGAATTTGAATGTTACCATTCTTCACGAAAATTTCTGAAAATGGAAGAAATAGAAACTAACAATATCTTTCTTGATATAGTTTTGCGAGATGTCATCTACCAGGTGAATCAAATCTTCTTTATCTGACTTGATAAGTTTCAGTGGTTACAAAGATATTCTTGTCACAAACTTCTTGATAGATTTGAATAAACAAACTTGATGGTAACCTTTATCCAAAAGTTATATTCGATTCTTACATATAGACCTATTTTCTTGTAACAAACTTTATCCTTAATATTTTTGCTTGTACAACAAATCTTATCATAGAAAAACATCATGATAATTTTGTCACAAATTAATTCATGCATTTTGGTAAAAATAATTTTAAAAACAAATTAAAATTTCTATAAACATCTTGATGTGATTTGATCCCCATGATATTAAAATCATCTTTAGTGTAATACATCAAGTATATTACCCAAATATACTTTGACAAATATTAAAACAAAGTTTTAATCTCCTAAAAAAATCGTATCCAGCTTTAAAGATTCTGAAACAGCTTCTGTTAACTTTATCTTTCTATTGAAGAAGGTTCTGAAATTGCCTCTGACTAGCTTGATAAGCATATTTGTCTACTAACATAAATTCTGAAAATGCTTCTGACTAGCATATATGAGTTTTACTGAAAGATCTGAAAATGCTTCTGAAAGATTTTCTTTAGATACCAAAGCTTAAACGAACCTTCTGAAATAACTTTTGACTCATACAACTATCAAAGGTTCTGAATAAACTTTTGTAAGGTTCTTAATAAACTTTTGTTAAATCATAAGCTTATGTTCAATCATACTTAAAAACAATTAATCTTCCTTTTGTTATCATCAAAATATTATTAGAGAACTTAACATTCTTTATCTCGCAGGCATGTCCTTATTACATCCCTTCAGGCAAAGTTACTTGGGTTTGAATTAATGAAGGGGCAATATGCAACTGATGACTGTTTCAAGTTGATTGCTGAGCTTTGTTCTGGGGGGGAAGTAGTTGATGGGTACTATATGGTAGATGGATTTTTGTATAAGGGGGGAAAACTATGTATTCCCTTGGGATCGATTAGGGAGATGTTAGTGCGAGAGGCCCATGCTGGGGGGTTATCTGGGCATTTTGGTGAGAAGAGGACTTTAGAATTGTTGAAAGAACATTTCCATTAGAAGGGGATGTTGAAGGATGTTAATAAGATGTTGGAGCGATGTGTTTTGTGTAAAAGGGCCAAGGGAAGAAAGGAGTCGGAGGGCGAATATATGCCATTACCGTTGCCAACTCAACCATGGAGAGATATTAGTATGGATTTTGTCTTAGGCCTTCCTAAGACACAAAGAGGCAAAGACTCCATCATGGTGGTTGTGGACAGATTTAGTAAAATGTCCTATTTCATACTATGTCACAAAACAGATGATGCTCTTTATATTGCTAACCTTTTTTGTGTAGGAAGTTGTTAGATTACATGGAGCTCCCCACAACATTGTCTCTGATAAGGATACCAAGTTCCTCAGCTATTTTTGGAGGACACTTTGGAAAAGACTAGGCACCAAGTTCATGTACAGCACCTCCTGTCATCCTCAAACCGACGGACAAACTGAGGTTATCAACCGTACTCTTGGAGCTTTACTTAGAGCGACGATTGGCAAGAACCTTACCGATTGGGACCTCGGAATCATTGAAGAGGATGGAATCGAGTTAAATGGAGCAATTCAAAGGAAATTGACTCGGAAAGCTTGAAGGCCAGCGGCATTAAATGGTAGTTACATTGTTTTAATGCGTTGAATGACAGTGTTTTAATGCGTTGAATGACTGTTACATTGTTTTAATGCGTAGAATGACAGTTACATTGTTTTTATTTTGCTTTTGATTTGTATTTTCACTTTTATGATGAGGAGGACTATAAACAGTCCATGTAACGAAACCCTAATCACTTTTGGTTGAATATTGAATTTGAGAAGTCATTTCTCTCCAAACCCTACTCTTATCAATCTTAGATTGTGGCGAGTGACGGCCTTAGATTTGTTGTGAGTCATATAAGCAAATTCAACGCTAAAACTAATTCCTTGCTAGTGTGTCATATCTAGTGAGAATTAGGTTTATCTATCCTTTTTATTTTTATTTGTTCTTAATTGAAATTTGAGCGATTGATCAATTGTGCGAGTGAGTTGAGCAAAACACACACTTTTAGATCTAGGCACATCATCTTAGATGCATCGTCCCTCCTAAAATAGACACTATATTAGTTGAAGCTCGTACTGGAGATGGTGGCGAGCATCAGGGTGGAAGAAAGCTATACTATCACTTGTTGGATTTAGAATATTATTAGCTTAACATGGAGAAGACACCTTCACCTTTGAAAAGAAGTGCGTTGCTTGTTAGAAACATGACTATGCAATCCATGCTCCCGCTATCGTACTACACAGCTTAACTACTCTATAGCCATTCCACCACTCGAGCATTAGGTTTGATTGGTTTGATCCATCCATCGTCAAAGGGGTGTATTTGGATTTTAGCAGAGATATAATGTCTCACCAAGTAGGTAGAGGCAATCCCATTGAAGAAAGCTATCGGACCAATAGTAGCAAGTTTCATGAAAGAGCGTATCATCTGTCGCTTTAGAATCCTAAAGTACGTTCCCTTAGATAGTGGGATACCCTTTATCAACTCACATGTCTAACAACTATTAGCTTCTTATAATATTGATCATGTGAATTCTACACCCTACTATCCCAAGGGAAATAGATAGGCAAAAGCCACTAACAAGATGCTCTTGAAGGTACTTGGTTATATGGTGTATGACAATCATAAGGAATGGCATGACAAACGCCCACTAACACTATGAGCTTACACGATGTCTAAGCGTAGTCCTACAAAAGAAACACCGTTCTCTATCATATATGGTTTTGAGGCAGTGATGCCTATAGAGATCTTAGTTCCCTCTACACGATTAGCTATCAATGCAAATCTATAATCGGATACTATACGCATGTTAGACTTATAAGCATTAAAAGAAATGTGAGACACTGTCAAGTGTAACTTTGCCAATTATCAACAACAGCTCAACGCTACTTTTGACCGCTTGGTTGGAAAGCGATCATTCTAACAAGGCGACATTATACTTCGTGTAGTAGAGCATGTGTGATAAGGTATCATGGTACCTAAGTTCACGTCAAAATGGAAGGGCCCTTCATCATTATGAAGTTCATGACAGCAGCTACTACAAGCTTCTGAATCCAACTAATGACAAAGTTACAGCACCTATTAAGTTCTAGTAAATTAAGAAAATTCTTATGTAAGTGCAATAGATGTACTTTCAATATGATTTGAATGAAATTATGGCTTATATTATCAAAGCCTCTTCAACATGATTTCTCTCCTTCTCTTATCTTATTACTTTATAAATTTCCCTTTTATTGCTACAAGGTTAGAGATCCATCTCCTTAGTGCACAAAGATAGTAAACACAATAAAAATAAAGCATCAATCATATACATTGCTGCTACTTAGTAAGAGCATAGTCTCCTAAGTGCTTGATGACACGACTATGTGATAAGTATCAATAAACCCTTAATTTTTGTGTTTATTTGTACATACTTATTATGTAATGTGTTTTACTGAAGAAAATGACATTTATTTTGTTAAAATTTGTTTTCAGGCTTCATGGGCTTATTTGGAAGTGTTGGTCCCGAAAGAATAACCAAGAGGGGGGTGAATTGGTTATTTAATAAAATTTAACCTTTTTAAATTTCAACCAAATTCACTCTACTTAGTTACTCAAATTAAATGGCTTCTAAAACTCTATTTTAAATAACAAATATTGATAAATTTCGAATAATATCAGACAAGATCAAGTTCGCAAATAAAAAAAATTTGTTAATAAAAATTTATTTTGCTCCCAGTTACTCTCTGACTGATCTTCTGAGTTCAATGTTCAGTAGAACTTAAATTTCCAGTTACTCTCTGACTGGTCTTCTGAGTTTATAATGCAGCAAGAATAAACAATAAAATATGCACGAAATTAAAAAGATAAGATAGAGAAGAGATTGCAAGATCGATTTATAGAGGTTCCGCCTCGAGCGTCAATCCTCTCTTCCAGCTCCAAGCTGGGGACCCGATATTCCACACCGATATGTTCCACTATATCCAAAAGAAATGAGACTACAAGCTTGTTCTTCAACAAAGAACTTCAAACACTCTGCTCAGCCTATCTAGCTTCACTCAAGCTATTTACTGATCTACAGAGACTAAATGTAACTCTCACTTCTACACAAATCTCATTCGAGATATACAATGCTTTGAAACAAAGAAATAAACGTTTCTAAAATTTCAGCTCAAAGAAAATTCCGAATGACAGTAATTTAGCAAGAGATTCTCGAAGGCTTTTTAATATTCTCGTCTTTTTCACACACCCTCTGTCTTCATGTCTTCCAGATATTTAAATTAAAATTCTCCTTCTTCTTCGGTTGAAAACGGCTAGCGAATTTGAATTCAAAAAATTGGATAGATGATAATCTCCAGTAGTTCCTGATTTTGTGCTTGATATATCTCTATGATTATCCAAATCTTATCTTGCTATTGAAAACGTTGATGTTTATCCATATAGTTGTTTGACCGTCTTGAAGATAGACTTCCTCGTGAAATATCTTCTAAATCCCAAAAGAATAGGATATAATCTTTCCTTCTTGATCTGACTGTCAAACTTGATAAAAACGAATTCTGTAATCTTCATGTAAGTATATTTTAATTATTGACTATAAACCCAAGCCATAAATATCAGACATAATCTGATCTTGGATTAATTTGATTTTTCTGTCATGAGTTCTTGAGATTTCATTTGTTGATTAAAAAAATTCGAATCCCCTTGGATATAATAACTAACTTTGTGGAACATTTGAATGTATTACCCAAATACACTCAACTTTGGAGCTGGGTCTTCAAAATAATGAAATAATTTTGAAAAATTCGAACTGTGATCTTTTTGTGCGAATTCTGTTCTTGTACCCAGTTCACCTTCTGAGTTACCTTCTGAGTAGTTTTGTCTTGTCGATCAGCCGTTTCACTCTCTGAGTTTCCTTCTGAATACTTTTGTCTTTCTATTTTGTCTCTGAACTACTTTCTGATTTATCTTTAAATTTCCATAACTTCTTACTTAGTTCTTGAAAACTTTTACTTCACTTATCACATCAAATTGAGATTTCTGCATACTCAATAAAGTCATTAGTAATACTTAATCTTTTTGTTATCATCAAAACATCAAAAGAGAAATACTAACATTCTCCCCCTTTTTGATGATAACAAAACCCATCTATTAAAACAAAAAAAAATTATTTTCATGATAACTCTATTCATTTGTATAATTTGCATAATCCAGAGATAATTCAGTAATTAAAATACGAGTTATATAACTTGCACAAACATTTGCATCGCACACAATTTATTCATCGCACAATTCATCAATCGCAAAAGTATTCATCAAACATTATTTGCATGATTATCTTTGTTATGATTATCTTTGTTTTAATATCTTCTCCCCCTTTTTGTTACCAGAAATTAGAATTAATACCATAAAATAGAATATCAAATAGTCTGAAAGAAATGCATTGGAATTAAAAGGATCATAACAACTGAGTTCATAAAAAAACATAACAGACTGTAAAATCAGCAGAAAAGAAAATTAGCGCTTCTGTTTAGGCTTGACTGATTTCCTAGCTGTGGTCTTCTTCCGTCCAGAGTACCTAACGATAGGAAGAGTTGAGCTTTCAGGAGGTGGAGGAGAATTAAATGCCGGATTGAATGATTACAGATACTCTATCAGAACATCAGAAAGAATGATTTGAGGAGTTTGTTGTGGTTCAGATGTTGAAGAGGGTTGAGAGATAGGAATCAGCTGAAAGGATTGAACATCTGGTTCCACTGTTGGTGGAGGTGGTGAAACTTCACTGTCAGGGTGTGAAGCTTCAGACTTCTCAGGAGGATCAACATTCATTTCAGCATCAAAGACTGGTGGAGAAGGGACAGAATCATGTTGCGGAGGTGGAGATGAAACAGAGCCATGAGTAGGATCTGTAAACATGTCCTCGAACATGTGTTCTACTTCAGCCTTCATCTCAGCAAATCTTTTCTCCATCAGGTCAAGAATAGCTGTCTTAAAACGCGATTTTGATGTTTCTCCTGGACCCTTAACAGAGATGCCCTCTGAGTCACTATCTGAGTCAGTGTCCAGATGTTTTCCTTCACCTTCCTTAATTTCAAACTTCCCTCCAGTCATGATTGCAGGTTTCTTCCTTCTCTTTTCCTTCATAACCTCCTTTCCTGCTCTTCGCATTGGAGATTTCTCCTTATCCTTCTTTTGTTTATCACCTTCTGAGCCACTGTCTGCTCTTAGTAAGTGCTCCCCCTTAACTGCAGACTTAATTTTTTCCCAATCAAAAATTCTTTTGCTGAACTTAGGATGAACATACCAAGCTCCATCCTTAGCAAACCAGAATTTGTGCTTAACATTGATGTTCATTCTCATAAGCACAATTTCCCCAATTCTTTTCAGATTTTGAGGAAACCGAGCATTATCTGGCAGCTTAACTTTCTTAAACCTCAGCAACTTCATCAACATGCTTCCATAAGGCATATTAAACTTAGTTTTCCACAAATGCTTCAGAATCAAAGATGGTAGATCAAGCTTTAAATTTCTTTTTATTGCCAGAATGACAACAGCTTCGTTTTTATTAATCGTAGTAGAACTACCATTCTTTGGAAGCAAACAGTCTACAACTATCTTGTGTAGCAGCCTTATCAACAAACTAAACTCAGTATTAAACACATCTTTTTCAGAATATGTTCCCACTCCATCATTTATTTCACGAAACAGATCATTTTTCTTAATAGATACAAAGAAGTCATCATCCTTCTCATCTTTCATACCAAAACATGAAATAAGGTCTTTCCTAGTTATCTTAACTTTTTGCCCAGCTATTTCAGACTTCAACTTCAGTCCATCCGACAATGTCAAGTTATCATAAAATTCCTTGATAACTTCTCCAGCAACTTCACTAGATAAATTACACAGATTTCGACATCCTATATTATCGAGCCAATGGTTCCAATAGAACCCATTTTTCTTAAAGAAAGAAAAATCTATGAACGAATTATCAAGAATCTTGATATTCCCATACCTTTTCTTAGAAGAACTTCCTGTCTTCTTCTTCTTTGCTTCTGACATTTTCTTTGGGGATCTTGAAGACATTTTCCTCTTTTTCGAACTTTCTTTCTTTTGCGGTGACTTAGTTATTTCTTCCTTAGAACTTTCTGAGTCACAGTCTGAGTCACCGTCTGGTTTAGGGTTTGAACCCTTCTTAGTCTTTCCTTCAGATTCTGGGGTAGTAACATCTAAAGATTCATAAGAAGACGAATCTTTTTCCTTTTCTTGCTCTGTCTCAGGGGTGGTTTGTTCAACTTCGACAGAATCATCCTTCTTTTTCGTCCTTCTCTCTCTACTTTCTTGACGTTCAGAGAGTGTTCGTGTTGAATCAGAAGATTCATCACGAATCTCTATAGTTCCTTTAACAAATTTGCCCTTAGGACCTTTTGAAGCTAATCTTGATGATTTTCGTGGTGCCATGTTAGGATTTGTAAGAGCAAAAGAGAGCGCGAAATGAGAGAGAATTTTGAAGTTTGTTTAAAAAAAAAAAAAGGAACGTTGGAGGATGAATAGCAGCAGCACAGGGAAATGGAAGAGTCACGTTCTGGCCGTTTGAAAGACGTGGGAAAATGGAGAAGTGATTAATGATTCACTTTTCTTGCACGTTTTCCATAATCATCCGAATTCAATATCACAAACACAAAATTTATTAATTTATTTACAATTCTTATTGTATATATATATATTTTTTTAAGAGAAAAAAAAATATGAATATAAAAATATTAAAAAGGATAACACATTCCAATCTCATTTCTCAAAAATTCAAATCTGGTTTTATCAAGGGGTTTAGTAAAAATATCTGCAAGTTGATTTTCAGTTGGAACAAAATCAATACACACATTTCCATTAACTACATGATCTCGTATAAAATGATGTCTAATTTCAATGTGTTTTAATCTTGAATGATGAACTGGATTCTTTGTCAGATTAATTGCACTTGTATTATCACATTTAATCGAAATAAATTTATTTTCAACACCATAGTCTTGCATTTGTTGTTTAATCCAAAGAACTTGTGCACAACAATTTCCAAGAGATACATATTCAGCTTCTGCTGTAGATAAAGCAACTGAATTTTGTTTCTTTGAAGACCATGTCAATTTATCTCCTAAAAATTGGCAAGTTCCAGATGTACTTTTTCTATCTATTTTACAACCAGCATAATCAGCATCAGAAAAACCAATCAATTCAAAATTTTGATTCTTTGGATACCAAATCCCTAATTTTGCAGTACATGCAATATATTTAAATATCCTTTTAACAGCTTTTAGATGATTTTCAGTTGGACTACTTTGGAATCTAGCACATATACACACGACAAGTAAAATATCTGGCCTTGAAGCAGTAAGATATAACAAAGATCCAATAAGGCTTCTATAAAGTTTTTCATTGATTTTCTTACCTTCTGAGTCAACATCTAACCTGACTGAAGTACTCATTGGTGTAGTCACTTGTTTTTTGTTTTCATAACCAAACTTTTCATAATTTGCCTTGTATATTTCTCTTGATGAAGAAAGATTCCTTCTTTAGTTTGTTTGATTTGTAGACCCAAGAAGAAATTCAATTCTCCCATCATAGACATTTCAAATTCAGCCTGCATAAGCTTTGCAAAATCTTGACAATATTTCTCATTAGTAGATCCAAAAATTATATCATCAACATAAATTTGTACAATCAATATATCTTCATTATAATGTTTCAAAAATAAGGTTGTATCAACATTACCTCTTTGAAATCCGCTCGTGATGAGAAAATCACTAAGTCTTTCATACCATGCCTTTGGGGCTTGTTTGAGTCCATACAAAGCTTTTCTTAATTTATATACATATTCAGGCTTGAAAGGATCTTCAAATCCTGGTGGTTGCTCAACATACACTTCCTCTTTAATATAACCATTTAAAAATGCACTCTTTACATCCATTTGGAATAAATTAAAATTCCTAAAACATGCATAAGCAAGTAGCAAACGTATGGCTTCTAACCTAGCAACAAGTGCATAAGTTTCATCATAATCTATTCCTTCTTCTTGAGAATAACCTTTTGCTACAAGTCTAGCTTTGTTTCTTACTATTTTGCCATTTTCATCTAATTTATTTTTAAATACCCATTTAGTACCTATAACAGATTTATTTAATGGTCTAGGCACTAAATTCCATACATTATTTCTTTGAAATTGATTTAATTCATCTTGCATGGCATTTATCCAATTATCATCAATCAAAGCAGATTCAACACAATTTGGTTCAATTTCTGATAATAAAGCAAAGTGACTTTCAAAATCTTTAATTTTTGATCTAGTTCTAACACCAGTATCTATTTTACCAATTATTAATTCAGGTGGATGTGCCGTTTTATATCTCCAAGCATTCGAGTTTTCTGATGTATTAGCACTAGCATCTGTATTACCTTTTGTTTGACCTTCTGATCTAGCTTCTGAGTAATCAGATATCATTGGTTCTTTAGGTAATTTTTCTTTGGGTGATTCTGATACAGTAGCATCATTAGTAGCATTTTTCAAAAACACAGTTGTATTATCATCATCACAATCATCTTTGTTAGTATTTCTCTTTTGATGTTTTGATGATAACAAAAAGATTAAGTATTACTAATGAATTTATTGAGTATGCAGAAATCTCAAATTTAATGTGATAAGTGAAGTAAGAGTTTTCAAGAGCTAAGCAAGAAGTTATGAAAATTTAAAGATAAATCAGAAAGTAGTTCAGAGATAAAATAGAAAGACAAAAGTATTCAGAAGGAAACTCAGAGAGTGAAACGGCTGCAACAAAACAAGATTGCTCAGAAGGTAACTTAGAAGGTAAATGGGAACAAGACAGGATTCGCACAAAAAGATCACAGTTCGAATCTTTCAAATTATTTTATTATTTTGAAGACCCAGCTCCAAAGTTGAGTGTATTTGGGTAATACATTCAAATGTCCCACAAAGATGATTATTATATCCAAGGGGATTCGATTTTCTTTTATCAACGTATAAAAAACTCAAAAGCTTATGACAGAAAAATTAAATTAATCAAGGATCAGATTATGTCTGTTATTTATGGCTTGGGTTTATATTCAATGATGTTATAGAATTCGTTTTGTTATCAAGTTTGACAGTCAGATCAAAGAAGAAAGATTCGATCCTATTCTTTTGGGATTTAGAAGATATTTTTCGAGAAAGTCTATCTTCAAGACGGTCAAACAACAATATGGATAAACATCATCGTTATCAACAGCAAGATAAGATTTGGATAATCACAGAAGTATATCAAGCACAAAATCAGGAACTACTGGAGATTATCATCTATCCAATTGTTTTGAATTCGAATTCTCTAACCGTTTTCAACCGAAGAAGAAGGAGAATTTCAAAGTTAAATATCTCAAAGAAATGAAGACAGATAGTGTGAAAAAGACGAGTATAATCAAAAGCCTTTGAGAATCTCTTGCAAAATTACTGTCATTTGAAATTTTCCTTGAGCTGATATTTTAGAAACGTTTATTCTTTGGTTTCAAAACATTGTATATCTTGAATGAGAGTTGTGTAGAAGTGAGAGTTACTTTTAGTCTCTGTAGATCAGTAAATAGCTTGAGTGAAGCTAGATAGGCTGAGCAGAGTGTTTGAAGTTCTTTGTTGAAGAACAAGCTTGTATTCTCATTTCTTTTGAAAATAGTGGAACATACCGGTGTGGAATACCGGGACCCCGGCTTGGAGCTGGAAGAGAGGATTGACGCTCGAGGCGGAACCTCTATAAATCGATCTTGCAATCTCTTTTCTACCTTATCTTTTTAATTTTGTGCATATTTTATTGTTTATTCTTGCTGCATTATAAACTCAGAAGACCAGTCAGGGAGTAACTGGAAATTTAAGTTCTACTGAACATTGAACTCAGAAGATCAGTCAGAGAGTAACTGGGAGCAAAATAAATTTTTTATTAACATATTGTTTTTATTATTTGCGAACATTGATCTTGTCTGATATTATTCGAAATTTATCAATATATTTAAAATAGAGTTTTAGAAGCCATTTAATTTGAGTAACTAAGTAGAGTGAATTTGGTTGAATTTTAAAAAGGTTAAATTTTATTAAATAACCAATTCACCCCCCTCTTGGTTATTCTTTCGGGACCAACAATTGGTATCAGAGCGGTTCTCTTTTGATTAATTGAGTGATCTTTGAAAATGGCTGATAACAACATTGCAATGAACAAGGCTCCTTTCTTTGATGGCACGAATTTTGCATATTGGAAAATGCGGATGTCCACATACATTAAAGCTAACGACTTTGATTCTTGGCAGGTTATCTCACATGGTGATCATACTGTAACGATTTCTGATGATGAAGTGTTGACTCTACCAGAGAAGAGGCTGATTGAGACAAATTCCAAGGCTAAGAATCTCTTACTCATGACTATTGCATCATCTGAATTTTATGTGATATCATGTTGTGAAACTGCAAAAGAAATATGGGACACTTTATGCATGACATATGAAGGAACTGAAACTATAAAAGATACTAAGATCAATGCATTACTTCAGAAATATGAGCTTTTTAAGTTCAAATCTAATGAGAAAATAAAGGATGCATTTGATAGATTCACTGCCATATCTAATGAACTGACATCACTTGGTAAGAAAATCCCTGAACCAGATTTGGTGAGGAAAATACTCAGAATTCTTCCTAGAACGTGGGATGCGAAAAAGACTGCTATTGAGGAGGCTCAAGACTTGAAGAGATTGACTCTTAGTCAGCTGAAAGAAAAACTCATGGCATATGAATCTCACTTGGACACCACGGAAGAAGCTGAAACAAGCACGAAAGCCATAGCTTTCAAAGCTAAGAAAGTCAGTGAAGCAGAAACCGAAGATGATGATGACAGTGATGATGAAGACATTACTTTGCTGGCACGAAGGCTCAATAAAATGCTCAGGAATAAAAGAGGTAAAAAGTTCAAATTTACTAAAAGAAAAACTTACAAAGGTGATGCAGGTGAACTATATAGAGAAAAAGAACAAAGAAAAGAGAAGAAGGAAATCATTTGCTATGAATGTAAGAAGCCAGGACATATAAAGTATGAATGTCCATCTCTCATTGAAAAAATGAAGAAGTTCAAAAAGAAGAACAAAGCAATGATGGCAACCTGGAGCGACTTGGATGAGTCAGAAGCTGAATCAGAACTGCAAGTGAAGATGAAGAAGAAGCCAACTTGTGTTTAATGGCAGCATCCGAGGTAAACTCTGAGTCTGATGCTGATATGACAGATAGTGAGATATATGTAGAAATGAACAAATTGTTAAAGGCTCTCAAAAAGGCTAATGTAAGCATATCTAAGTTAGACATTGAAAATAAGGCTTTAAAAAATGAGAAAGATGTCTTGAAACAAACAAACAAATTGATTATTGATGAAAATGACATTCTGAAAATTGACAATGAAAAATTGCATGTAAATTCTGGTAATCTAAGAAAAGAAAATGGTGTTTTGAAGGATGAAATTAAAGATCTAAAAGTAAGATTTGAAGATCTGTCAAAAACCATTACAAGCACCTTCAATAAGTTTGATGAGAGTGATAAAAAATTAAATATGCTACTTTCTAGTCAAAGAATTGGAAACAATAAATATGGACTTGGATATGAAATTGGAAGTAGTTCTAACCATATGAAAAAGACTGTATTTGTGAAAGCAAAGGAAGTTGCATGTAATCAACAACCTGTTATCAGAAGGGAAACAATGAATAGACCCATAAACAATAAAGAAGGTACCTCAGAGTGTGCCCTGAACAAAGATATCAAGTCAGAGGCAACCTCAGAAGGTCAGTCAGCGATACACTCCAAGGTATCCTAGACAAAATAGATGGAACCAGGTAAATGCAAGATATAATATAAGACCTACCTATACTTGTTTCTTCTGCAATAAAGTAGGACACATTGAAAAGTATTGCTTTTATAAAAAGAACAAGCTCAATTCGAATCAAGTAAATAATAAGGAGAAAATGAGCTTATCTTATCAAGGACCCAAGCTTGTCTGGGTTCCTAAAAGGGTTTGATAGCCTTTTATGATTAATTGCAGGAACAAGGAGCAAAAATAAAAGGAACTTGGTACCTAGACAGTGGGTGCTCAAGTCATATGACAGGTGATGTTTCCTTGTTTACAAATTTAGTATGGAAAGAAAATGGTTATGTAAGATTTGGAGATAATAATAGAGGTAAGATTATAGCCACAGGTATGATTGGTTATCCACCACATGCTATAGAAAATGTTTCACTTGTAAAAGGACTAAAACATAATTTGCTAAGCATAAGTCAATTATGTGACAAAGGATATAAAATGATTTTTGAGAAAAGTAAATGCTATGCATATGATGATAAAGGTATTAAAATGTTTGAAGGATTTAGAAAGAAAAATATTTACCTAATTAAACCATCTGATATGGATATTGAGTGTTGTTTTCTTTCTATATCTGATAATGTGCATTTATGGCATAAAAGACTTGGACATGTAAATTTTTATCAACTCGAAAAGTTATCCAAAAAGAATCTTGTTGCTGGATTACCAAAAATGATTTTTAAACAAGATATTAAATGTGATACATGTCTTAAAAATAAAATGGTATCAGCTCCTCATAAAAGTAAAAATGTAATATCTACCAAAAGACCTTTAGAATTGTTACATATGGATCTCTTTGGTCCAACAAGAGTTTCAAGTATTGGAGGAAGCAAATATGGACTTGTTATAGTTGATGACTTCTCAAGATATACTTGGGTACTGTTTTTGAAAAGTAAGACCGATACTTTTGATGCCTTTCAAATTTTTGCAAAACAAATTCAAAATGAAAAAGGTTTTTCAATTATATCTATAAGATCAGATCATGGTACAGAATTTGATAATGCTCAATTTATTTCCTTTTGTGATGAATTTGGTATAAGTCATAATTTTCTGCTCCTTACACACCACAACAAAATGGTGTTGTTGAAAGAAAAAATAGAATAATACAAGAGATGACACGTTCAATGCTTAATGAAAGCGGTGTTGCAAAGAATTTATGGGCTGAAGCTGCTGCAACAGCATGTTATATCATAAATAGAGTTTATATTAGACCTTTCACATCAAAAACAGCATATGAAATTTTTCGAGGAAGAAAACCAAATGTTTCTTATTTTCATGTGTTTGGTGCAAAATGCTTTGTGAAAAAGAACATTCATAATCTTGGTAAATTTGATGAACGTTCGTCGATGAAGCAATATTTTTAGGATATTCATTGAATAGTAAAGCATATCGGATTTTCAATAAAACATCTAAAGTTATTGAAGAATCAATAAATGTGCGTTTTGTTGAAGAAATTAAAAATGATTGTGATGATGATAATACAACTGTGTTTTTGAAAAATGCTACTAATGATGCTACTGTATCAGAATCACCCAAAGAAAAATCACCTAAAGAAGCAATGATACCTGATTACTCAGAAGCTAGATCAGAAGGTCAAACAGAAGGTAATACAGATGCTAGTGCTAATACACCAGATAACTCGAATGCTTGGAGATATAGAACGGCACATCCACCTGAATTAATAATTGGTAAAATAGATACTGGTGTTAGAACTAGATCAAAACTAAAAGACTTTGAAAGTCACTTTGCTTTATTATCAGAAATTGAACCAAATTGTGTTGAATCTGCTTTGATTGATGATAATTGGATAAATGCCATGCAAGATGAATTAAATCAATTTCAAAGAAATAATGTATGGGATTTAGTGCCTAGACCTTTAAATAAATCTATTATAGGTACTAAATGGGTATTTAAAAATAAATTAGATGAAAATGGCAAAATAGTAAGAAACAAAGCTAGACTTGTAGCAAAAGGTTATTCTCAAGAAGAAGGAATAGATTATGATGAAACTTATGCACCTGTTGCTAGGTTAGAAGCCATACGTTTGCTACTTGCTTATGCATGTTTTAAGAATTTTAATTTATTCCAAATGGATGTAAAGAGTGCATTTTTAAATGGTTATATTAAAGAGGAAGTGTATGTTGAGCAACCACCAGGATTTGAAGATCCTTTCAAGCCTGAATATGTATATAAATTAAGAAAAGCTTTATATGGACTCAAACAAGCCCCAAGGGCATGGTATGAGAGACTTAGTGATTTTCTCATCACAAGTGGATTTCAAAGAGGTAATGTTGATACAACCTTATTTTTGAAACATTATGATAAAGATATATTGATTGCACAAATTTATGTTGATGATATAATTTTTGGATCTACTAATGAGAAATATTGTCAAGATTTTGCAAAGCTTATGCAGGCTGAATTTGAAATGTCTATGATGGGAGAATTGAATTTCTTCTTGGGTCTACAAATCAAACAAACTAAAGAAGGAATCTTTCTTCATCAAGAGAAATATACAAGGCAAATTCTGAAAAAGTTTGGTTATGAAAACAACAAACAAGTGACTACACCAATGAGTACTTCAATCAGGTTAGATGCTGACTCAGAAGGTAAGAAAATCAATGAAAAACTTTATAGAAGCCTTATTGGATCTTTGTTATATCTTACTGCTTCAAGGCCAGATATTTTGCTTGCTGTGTGTATATGTGCTAGATTCCAAAGTAATCCAACTGAAAATCATCTAAAAGCTGTTAAAAGGATATTCAAATATATTGCATGTACTGCAAAATTAGGAATTTGGTATCCAAAGAATCAAAATTTTGAATTGATTGGTTTTTCTGATGCTGATTATGCTGGTTGTAAAATAGATAGAAAAAGTACATCTGGAACTTGCCAATTTTTAGGAGATAAATTGATTTCATGGTCTTCAAAGAAACAAAACTCAGTTGCTTTATCTACAGCAGAAGCTGAATACGTATCTCTTGGAAATTGTTGTGCTCAAGTTCTTTGGATTAAACAACAAATGCAAGACTATGGTGTTGAAAATAAATTTATTTCGATTAAATGTGATAATACAAGTGCAATTAATTTGACAAAGAATCCAGTTCATCATTCACGATCAAAACACATTGAAATTAGACATCATTTTATACGAGATCATGTAGTTAATGGAAATGTGTGTATTGATTTTGTTCCAACTGAAAATCAACTTGCAGATATATTTACTAAACCCCTTGATAAAACCAGATTTGAATTTTTGAGAAATGAGATTGGAATGTGCTATCCTTTTTAATATTTTATTCATATGTTTTTCTCTTAAAAAAATATATATAATAATAGTAAATAAAATAAATTCTGTGTTTGTGATTTTGAATTCAAAAGATTATGGAAAACGTGCAAGACAAGTGAATCATTAATCACGTCTCCATTTTCCCACGCATTTCAAACGGCCAAGGACGTGACTCTTCCATTTCCCTGTGCTGCTGCTATTCGTCATCCTTCCTTCTTTTTCTAAACAAACTTCAAAATTTTCTCTCATTTCGCGCTCTCCTTTGCTCTTCCAAACCCTAACATGGCACCACGAAAATCATCAAGACTAGCCTCAAAAGGTCCTAAAGGGAAAGTTGTTAAAGGAACGATAGAGATTCGTGATGAATCTTCTGATTCAACACGAACACTCTCTGAACTTCAAGAAGGTAGAGAAAAGAACGAAAAAGAAAATGAATCTGTCGAAGTTGACAAACAACCCCTGAGACAGAGCAAGAAAAGGAAAAAGATTCGTCTTCTTATGAATCTTTAGATGTTACTACCCCAGAATCTGAAGGAAAGACTAAGGAGGGTTCAAACCCTAAACCAGACGGTGACTCAGACGGTGATTCAGAAAGTTCTAAGGAAGAAATATCTAAGTCACCACAAAAGAAAGCGAGTTCAAAAAAGAGGAAACTGTCTTCAAGATCCCCAAAGAAAATGTCAGAAGCAAAAAGAAGAAGATAGGAAGTTCTTCTAAGAAAAGGTATGGGAATATCAAGATTCTTGATAATTCGTTCATAGATTTTTCTTTCTTTAAGAAAAATGGGTTCTATTGGAACCATTGGCTCGATCATATAGGATGTAGAAATCTGTGTAATTTGTCTAGTGAAGTTGCTGGAGAAGTTATCAAGGAATTTTATGATAACTTGACTTTGTTGGATGGACTGAAGTTAAAGTCTGAAATAGCTGGGCAAAAAGTTAAGATAACTAGGAAAGATCTTATTTCATGTTTTGATATGAAAGATGAGAAAGATGATGACTTCTTTGTGTCCATTAAGAAAAATGATCTGTTTCGTGCAATAAATGATGGAGTGGGAACATATTCTGAAAAAGATGTGTTTAATACTGAGTTTAGCTTGTTGATAAGGCTGCTACACAAGATAGTTGTAGACTGTTTGCTTCCAAAGAATGGTAGTTCTACTACGATTAATAAAACCGAAGCTATTGTCATTCTGGCAATAAAAAGAAATTTAAAGCTTGATCTACCATCTTTGATTCTGAAGCATCTGTGGAAAACTAAGTTTAATATGCCTTATGGAAGCATGTTGATGAAGTTGCTGAGGTTTAAGAAAGTAAAGCTGCCAGAAAATGCTAAGTTTCCTCAGAATCTGAAAAGAATTGGGGAAATAGTGCTTATGAGAATGAATATTAATGTTAAGCACAAATTCTGGTTTGCTAAGGATGGAGCTTGGTATGTTCATCCTAAGTTCAGCAAAAGAATTTTTGATTGGGAGAAAATTAAGTCTGCAGTTGAGGGGGAGCACTTACTAAGAGCAGACAGTGGTTCAGAAGGTGATACCCAAAAGAAGGATAAAAGAAACCTCCAATGCGAAGAGCAGGAAAAGAGGTTATGAAGGAAAAGAAAAGGAAGAAACCTGCAATCATGACTGGAGGGAAGTTTGAAATTAAGGAAGGAGAAGGAAAACATCTGGACACTGACTCAGATAGTGACTCAGAGGGCATCTCTGTTAAGGGTCCAGGAGAAACATCAAAATCAAGTTTTAAGAAAGCTATTCTTGATCTGATGGAGAAAAGATTTACAGAAATGAAGGCTGAAGTAGAACACATGTTCGAGGACATGTTTACAGATCCTACTCATGGCTCTGTTTCATCTCCACCTCCACAACATGATTCTGTTCCTTCTCCACCAGTTTTTGAAGCTGACATGGATGTTGATCCTCCTGAGAAGTCTGAAGCTTCACATCCTGACAAGGAAGTTTCACCACCTCCACCGACAGTGGAACCAGATGTTCAATCCTTTCAGTTGATTCCTTTCTCTCAACCCTCTTCAACATCCGAACCACAACAACTCCTCAAATCATTCTTTCTGATGTTCTGATAGAGTATCTGCAATCATTCAATCCAGCATTTAATTCTTCTCCACCTCCTGAAAGCTCAACTCTTCCTATCGTTAGGTATTCTGGACGGAAGAAGACCACAGCTAGGAAGTCAGTCAAGCCCAAAAAGAAGCGCTAATTTTCTTTTCTTCTGTTTTATAGTCTGTTATTTTTTTTAAGAACTCAGTTGTTATGATCCTTTTAATTTGCATTTCTTTCAGACTATTTGCTATTCTCTTTTATGGTATTTATTCTACTTGCTGATAACAAAAAGGGGGAGAAGATATTAAAACAAAGATAATCATGATGATGATGAATTATGAGATGAATTTTATGTGCGATGCAATTTTGTGCAGGTTATATAATTTGTGCAAGTTATATAACTCGTATTTTTAATTACTGAATTATCATGGATTATGCAATTATGCAAATGAATGGAGTTATCTTGAAAATATTTTTTTGTTTTAATAGATGGGTTTTGTTATCATCAAAAAGGGGGAGAATGTTAGTATTTCTCTTTTGATGTTTTGATGATAACAAAAAGATTAAGTATTACTAATGAATTTTTGAGTATGCAGAAATCTCAATTTAATGTGATAAGTGAAGTAAGAGTTTTCAAGAGCTAAGCAAGAAGTTATGAAAATTTAAAGATAAATCAGAAAGTAGTTCAGAGACAAAATAGAAAGACAAAGATTCAGAAGGAAACTCAGAGAGTGAAACGGCTGAGCGACAAAACAAAACTGCTCAGAAGGTAACTCAGAAGGTAAACTGGGAACAAGAACAGGATTCGCACAAAAAGATCACAGTTCGAATCTTTCAAAATTATTTTATTATTTTGAAGACCCAGCTCCAAAGTTGAGTGTATTTGGGTAATACATTCAAATGTTCCACAAAGTTGTTATTATATCCAAGGGGATTCGATTTTTTTTTATCAACGTATAAAAACTCAAAAGCTTATGACAGAAAAATTAAATTAATCAAGATCAGATTATGTCTGTTATTTATGGCTTGGGTTTATATTCAATGATGTTATAGAATTCGTTTTGTTATCAAGTTTGACAGTCAGATCAAGAAGGAAAGATTCTATCCTATTCTTTTGGGATTTAGAAGATATTTCACGAGAAAGTCTATCTTCAAGATGGTCAAACAAATATGGATAAACATCAACGTTATCAACAGCAAGATAAGATTTGGATAATCACAGAAGTATATCAAGCACAAAATCAGGAACTACTGGAGATTATCATCTATCCAATTGTTTTGAATTCGAATTCTCTAACCGTTTTCAACCGAAGAAGAAGGAGAATTTTAAATTTAAATATCTCGAAGACATGAAGACAAGTGTGAAAAAGACGAGAATAATCAAAAGCCTTTGAGAATCTCTTGCAAAATTACTGTCATTCGAAATTTTCCTTGAGCTGAAATTTTAGAAACGTTTATTCTTTTGTTTCAAAGCATTGTATATCTTGAATGAGATTTGTGTAGAAGTGAGAGTTACATTTAGTCTCTGTAGATCAGTAAATAGCTTGAGTGAAGCTAGATAGGCTGAGCAGAGTGTTTGAAGTTCTTTGTTGAAGAACAAGCTTGTATTCTCATTTCTTTTGGAAATAGTGGAACATACCGGTGTGGAATACCGGGTCCCCGGCTTGGAGCTGGAAGAGAGGATTGACGCTCGAGGCGGAACCTCTATAAATCGATCTTGCAATCTCTTTTCTACCTTATCTTTTTAATTTCGTGCATATTTTATTGTTTATTCTTGCTGCATTATAAACTCAGAAGACCAGTCAGAGAGTAACTGGAAATTTAAGTTCTACTGAACATTGAACTCAGAAGATCAGTCAGAGAGTAACTGGGAGCAAAATAAATTTTTATTAACATATTTTTTTAATTATTTGCAAACTTGATCTTGTCTGATATTATTCGAAATTTATCAATATATTTAAAATAGAGTTTTAGAAGCCATTTAATTTGAGTAACTAAGTAGAGTGAATTTGGCTGAATTTTAAAAAGGTTAAATTTTATTAAATAACCAATTCACCCCCCTCTTGGTTATTCTTTCGGGACCAACAATCTTTAATTTCTTCAACAAAACGCACATTTATTGATTCTTCAATAACTTTGGATGTTTTATTGAAAAACCGATATGCTTTACTATTTAATGAATATCCTAAAAATATTGCTTCATCGGAACGTTCATCAAATTTACCAAGATTATGAATGCTCTTTTTCACAAAGCATTTGGCACCAAACACATGAAAATAAGAAACATTTGGTTTTCTTCCTCGAAAAATTTCATATGCTGTTTTTGATGTGAAAGGTCTCATATAAACTCTATTTATGATATAACATGCTGTTGCAGTAGCTTCAGCCCATAATCTTTGCAACACGCTTTCATTAGCATTGAACATGTCTTTCTTGTATATTTGATTTTTTTCTTTCAATCACACCATTTTGTTGTGGTGTGTAAGGGGCAGAAAAATTATGACTTATACCAAATTCATCACAAAAGGAAATAAATTGAGCATTATCAAATTCTGTACCATGATCTAATCTTATAGAAATAATTGAAAAACCTTTTTCATTTTGAATTTGTTTTGCAAAAATTTGAAAGGCATCAAAAGTATCAGTCTTGCTTTTCAAAAACAATACCCAAGTGTATCTTGAGAAGTCATCAACTATAACAAGTCCATATTTGCTTCCTCCAATACTTGAAACTCTTGTTGGACCAAAGAGATCCATATGTAACAATTCTAAAGGTCTTTTGGTAGATATTACATTTTTACTTTTATGAGGAGCTGATACCATTTTATTTTTAAGACATGTATCACATTTAATATCTTGTTTAAAAAATCATTTTTGGTAATCCAGCAACAAGATTCTTTTTGGATAACTTTTCGAGTTGATAAAAATTTACATGTCCAAGTCTTTTATGCCATAAATGCACATTATCAGATATAGAAAGAAAACAACACTCAACATCCATATCAGATGGTTTAATTAGATAAATATTTTTCTTTCTAAATCCTTCAAACATTTTAATACCTTTATCATCATATGCATAGCATTTACTTTTCTCAAAAATCATTTTATATCCTCTGTCACATAATTGACTTATGCTTAACAAATTATGTTTTAGTCCTTTTACAAGTGAAACATTTTCTATAGCATGTGGTGGATAACCAATCATACATGTGGCTATAATCTTACCTCTATTATTATCTCCAAATCTTACATAACCATTTTCTTTCCATACTAAATTTGTAAACAAGGAAACATCACCTGTCATATGACTTGAGCACCCACTGTCTAGGTACTAAGTTCCTTTTATTTTTGCTCCTTGTTCCTGCAATTAATCATAAAAGGCTATCAAACCCTTTTAGGAACCCAGACAAGCTTGGGTCCTTGATAAGATAAGCTCATTTTCTCATTATTATTTACTTGATTCGAATTGAGCTTGTTCTTTTTATAAAAGCAATACTTTTCAATGTGTCCTACTTTATTGCAGAAGAAACAAGTATAGGTAGGTCTTAAATTATATCTTGCATTTACCTGGTTCCATCTATTTTGTCTAGGATACCTTGGAGTGTATCGCTGACTGGACCTTCTGAGGTTGCCTCTGACTTGATATCTTTGTTCAGGGCACACTCTGAGGTACCTTCTGTTATTATTGTTTATGGGTCTATTCGTTGTTTCCCTTCTGATAACAGGTTGTTGATTACATGCAACTTCCTTTGCTTTCACAAATACAGTCTTTTTCATATGGTTAGAACTACTTCCAATTTCATATCCAAGTCCATATTTATTGTTTCCAATTCTTTGACTAGAAAGTAGCATATTTAATTTTTTATCACTCTCATCAAACTTATTGAAGGTGCTTGTAATGGTTTTTGACAGATCTTCAAATCTTACTTTTAGATCTTTAATTTCATCCTTCAAAACACCATTTTCTTTTCTTAGATTACCAGAATTTACATGCAATTTTTCATTGTCCATTTTCAGAGTGTCATTTTCATCAATAAGTAATTTGTTTGTTTGTTTCAAGACATCTTTCTCATTTTTTAAAGCCTTATTTTCAATGTCTAACTTAGATATTCTTACATTAGCCTTTTTGAGAGCCTTTAACAATTTGTTCATTTCTGCATATATCTCACTATCTGTCATATCAGCATCAGACTCAGAGTTTACCTCGGATGCTGCCATTAAACACAAGTTGGCTTCTTCTTCATCTTCACTTGCAGCTTCTGATTCAGCTTCTGACTCATCCAAGTCGCTCCAGGTTGCCATCATCGCTTTGTTCTTCTTTTTAAACTTCTTCATTTTTTCAATGAGAGATGGACATTCATACTTTATATGTCCTGGCTTCTTACATTCATAGCAAATGATTTCCTTCTTCTCTTTTCTTTGTTCTTTTTCTCTATATAGTTCACCTGCATCACCTTTGTAAGTTTTTCTTTTAGTAAATTTGAACTTTTTACCTCTTTTATTCCTGAGCATTTTATTGAGCCTTCGTGCCAGCAAAGTAATGTCTTCATCATCACTGTCATCATCATCTTCGGTTTCTGCTTCACTGACTTTCTTAGCTTTGAAAGCTATGGCTTTCTTGCTTGTTTCAGCTTCTTCCGTGGTGTCCAAGTGAGATTCATATGCCATGAGTTTTTCTTTCAACTGACTAAGAGTCAATCTCTTCAAGTCTTGAGCCTCCTCAATAGCGGTCTTTTTCGCATCCCACGTTCTAGGAAGAATTCTAAGCATTTTCCTCACCAAATCTGGTTCAGGGATTTTCTTACCAAGTGATGTCAGTTCATTAGATATGGCAGTGAATCTATCAAATGCATCCTTTATTTTCTCATTAGATTTGAACTTAAAAAGCTTGTTGGTCTCGAAAGAATAACCAAGAGGGGGGTGAATTGGTTATTTAATAAAAATTTTAACCTTTTTCAAATTCAACCAAATTCACTCTGCTTAGTTACTCAAATTAAATGGCTTCTAAAACTCTATTTTAAATATATTGATAAATTTCGAATAATATCAGACAAGATCTAGTTCGCAAATAATAAAAACAATATGTAAAAAAAAAAAAATTATTTTGCTCCCAGTTACTCTCTGACTGATCTTCTGAGTTCAATGTTCAGTAGAACTTAAATTTCCAGTTACTCTCTGACTGGTCTTCTGAGTTTATAATGCAGCAAGAATAAACAATAAAATATGCACGAAATTAAAAAGATAAGGTAGAAAAGAGATTGCAAGATCGATTTATAGAGGTTCCGCCTCGAGCGTCAATCCTCTCTTCCAGCTCCAAGCCGGGGACCCGGTATTCCACCGGTATGTTCCACTATATCCAAAAGAAATGAGAATACAAGCTTGTTCTTCAACAAAGAACTTCAAACACTCTGCTCAGCCTATCTAGCTTCACTCAAGCTATTTACTGATCTACAGAGACTAAATGTAACTCTCACTTCTACACAAATCTCATTCAAGATATACAATGCTTTGAAATAAAGAAATAAACGTTTCTAAAATTTCAGCTCAAAGAAAATTCCGAATGACAGTAATTTAGCAAGAGATTCTCGAAGGCTTTTTATTTTTCTCGTCTTTTTTTTTTTCGCTCACTGTCTTCATGTCTTCGAGATATTTAAATTTAAAATTCCCCTTCTTCGGTTGAAAACGGCTAGCGAATTTGAATTCAAAAACAATTGGATAGATGATAATCTCCAGTAGTTCCTGATTTTGTGCTTGATATACTTCTGTGATTATCCAAATCTTATCTTGCTGTTGATAACGTTGATGTTTATCCATATTGTTGTTTGACCGTCTTGAAGATAGACTTCCTCGTGAAATATCTTCTAAATCCCAAAAGAATAGGATAGAATCTTTCCTTCTTGATCTGACTGTCAAACTTGATAATAAAACGAATTCTGTAATATCATTGAATATAAACCCAAGCCATAAATATCAGACATAATCTGATCTTTGATTAATTTAATTTTTCTGTCATGAGTTCTTGAGATTTTATTCGTTGATTTAAAAAAAAATTTGAATCCCCTTTGATATAATAACCAACTTTGTGGAACATTTGAATGTATTACCCAAATACACTCAACTTTGGAGCTGGGTCTTCAAAATAATGAAATAATTTTGAAAGATTCGAACTGTGATCTTTTTGTGCGAATTCTGTTCTTGTTCCCAGTTTACCTTCTGAGTTACCTTCTGAGTAGTTTTGTCTTGTTGATCAACCGTTTCACTCTCTGAGTTTCCTTCTGAATACTTTTGTCTTTTTATTTTGTCTCTGAATTACTTTCTGATTTTTCTTTAAATTTCCATAACTTCTTACTTAGTTCTTGAAAACTTTTACTTCACTTATCACATTAAATTGAGATTTCTGCATACTCAATAAATTCATTTGTAATACTTAATCTTTTTGTTATCATTAAAACATCAAAAGAGAAATACTAACAAAGCTCATATTTCTGAAGTAATGCATTAATCTTAGTATCTTTTATAGTTTCAGTTCCTTCATATGTCATGCATAAAGTGTCCCAAATTTCTTTTGCAGTTTCACAACATGATATCACATAAAATTCAGATGATGCAATAGTCATGAGTAAGAGATTCTTAGCCTTGGAATTTGTCTCAATCAGCCTCTTCTCTGGTAGAGTCAACACTTCATCATCGGAAATCGTTACAGTATGATCACCATGTGAGATAACCTGCCAAGAGTCAAAATCATTAGCTTTAGTGTATGTGGACATCCGCATTTTCCAATATGCAAAATTCGTGCCATCAAAGAAAGGAGCCTTGTTCATTGCAATGTTGTTATCAGCCATTTTCAAAGATCACTCAATTAATCAAAAGAGAACCGCTCTGATACCAATTGTTGGTCCCGAAAGAATAACCAAGAGGGGGGTGAATTGGTTATTTAATAAAATTTAACCTTTTTAAATTTCAACCAAATTCACTCTACTTAGTTACTCAAATTAAATGGCTTCTAAAACTCTATTTTAAATAACAAATATTGATAAATTTCGAATAATATCAGACAAGATCAAGTTCGCAAATAAAAAAAATTTGTTAATAAAAATTTATTTTGCTCCCAGTTACTCTTTGACTGATCTTCTGAGTTCAATGTTCAGTAGAACTTAAATTTCCAGTTACTCTCTGACTGGTCTTCTGAGTTTATAATGCAGCAAGAATAAACAATAAAATATGCACGAAATTAAAAAGATAAGATAGAGAAGAGATTGCAAGATCGATTTATAGAGGTTCCGCCTCGAGCGTCAATCCTCTCTTCCAGCTCCAAGCTGGGGACCCGATATTCCACACCGGTATGTTCCACTATATCCAAAAGAAATGAGAATACAAGCTTGTTCTTCAACAAAGAACTTCAAACACTCTGCTCAGCCTATCTAGCTTCACTCAAGCTATTTACTGATCTACAGAGACTAAATGTAACTCTCACTTCTACACAAATCTCATTCGAGATATACAATGCTTTGAAATAAAGAAATAAACATTTCTAAAATTTCAGCTCAAAGAAAATTCCGAATGACTGTAATTTAGCAAGAGATTCTCGAAGGCTTTTTATTTTTCTCGTCTTTTTTTTTCACTCACTGTCTTCATGTCTTCGAGATATTTAAATTTAAAATTCTCCTTCTTCGGTTGAAAACGGCTAGCGAATTTGAATTCAAAAAATTGGATAGATGATAATCTCCAGTAGTTCCTGATTTTATGCTTGATATATCTCTGTGATTATCCAAATCTTATCTTGCTGTTGAAAACGTTGATGTTTATCCATATAGTTGTTTGACCGTCTTGAAGATAGACTTCCTCGTGAAATATCTTCTAAATCCCGAAAGAATAGGATATAATCTTTCCTTCTTGATCTGACTGTCAAACTTGATAAAAACGAATTATGTAATCTTCATGTAAGTATATTTTAATTATTGACTATAAACCCAAGCCATAAATATCAGACATAATCTGATCTTGGATTAATTTGATTTTTCTGTCATGAGTTCTTGAGATTTCATTTGTTGATTAAAAAAATTCGAATCCCCTTGGATATAATAACCAACTTTGTGGAACATTTGAATGTATTACCCAAATACACTCAACTTTGGAGCTCGGTCTTCAAAATAATGAAATAATTTTGAAAAATTCGAACTGTGATCTTTTTGTGCGAATTCTGTTCTTGTACCCAGTTCACCTTCTGAGTTACCTTCTGAGTAGTTTTGTCTTGTCGATCAGCCGTTTCACTCTCTGAGTTTCCTTCTGAATACTTTTGTCTTTCTATTTTGTCTCTGAACTACTTTCTGATTTATCTTTAAATTTCCATAACTTCTTACTTAGTTCTTAAAAACTTTTACTTCACTTATCACATCAAATTGAGATTTCTGCATACTCAATAAAGTCATTAGTAATACTTAATCTTTTTGTTATCATCAAAACATCAAAAGAGAAATACTAACAGGAAGACTATATGATGATTTGAAGCTAATAAAGCAAGTTTAGGCTGGATTATGAAACAAACAAGGCTTTTATCTTTAGCCCTCCCTTCATCACAACAAGGGCAGAACAGGGAGGGATTACAGCTTGTTTTCATTAAGAAAAAAAGGGGGAGAATACGATAACAGCCAGAATAGAGAGTGTAGGGTTTTATTAGGGTTTTAGAGCATATTCCTAGCCCTAAGAGAATAACAAATTTTCCTTTTTAGGGAGAGAACTCCACAGATTCTTTAGGGTTTCTGAAATACCACAAACCTTCACCCAAGTTAGAAATTAAGTTTAGATGGATTAAATAAGTCAAATGAATTATAGGAAATAATTAGACAAGTTGACATAATTAGATTAGTAATAAATTAAGTTGAAATTTGAGATTTCAATTCCTAAACCCCTAAACATGTTGTTGAAATGTTTAGTGGATTCCTAAACCCTTAAACTTTAGCCTAAATTTTAATTCCTTAATCCTTGTAAAATTTGGGTTCGTTTGCTTGAATCAAAATATCAGTTTTTAAACCCGGCCTCAAATTAAATATCAATTTGATCTAAATTAAATTCCTAAATTAAGTTCTTATTTTAAGTTCTTAATTTATGACCTACTGATTCTAAAATCATCTTCTAAATATTTCTAGAACCATATTAATCTGAAAGTTTTAAATCTAATACATTTATTCTAAAATATCCTAACTTAAGCCTTATCCTTTCCTTTTCTTTTTATTATTCTTTCACCTGCCTCTCTTTTATATCTTTTTCCTTTTCTCTCTTCTCTTTCTCCCTTTCTCGTATCTTATTATTCTCCTTCTTCTTTCTTCTTCATTTCTTTCTCTCTCTTAATTCGACCATGAATCCCAAATTCATAAAGAGAAGTCAAAGTTCAAGATGAAATAAGAGAAGGAAATCCAAGCTAGAATAAGAAAAAGAAGAAGATGAAGTGTAGAGAAGAAGAACCAAGTTGCATGTCTTGCTTAAAGCTAAGTATAATTGCTTTACTATGTTTTGATTGTTGTTTTTGCTTATATATAATAAATTGATGTTAGTTATATGTAGAGCTTTAAATTGGTAGATGAATGAGTTAATGAAGTTATAAAATGTTCAAACGTTGGATATGAAGTTATGGAAGTTGTATGATGTTGGGAATGTAGAGTTTTTGTGCATTTAGTGTTGTTAAGTCAGTGTGATGAGTTGCATGTTCCTTATATAGTGATCTGGTTAAAGTAGAATGTGTAAAAGTTTGATAAAATGAAATTTGAAAAATAGGGAAATTCATAACACAGGGGAAACCATGAATCACTAGCATGATTGAGGCCTTGTTAGGCTCAGGTTAGATAATTTTGGGCAACCACCGGCGTGATTTTTGACCCAGAGATGTTATTCTAAAAACTTTCCATCAATCACGGCTGTGATCCATACCTTAGTAGCCTCTTGGTAAAAAAAAAAACTTTGAACCTCAATAATCACGACCGTGATTCATAGCTTGGAGGCCAATTTATATTAGCTTTCCAAAAATAACGGCCGTGACTAAGGTCTGGCTAGCCTCGGGTATGAGATTCCCTACTACAACGATGTTTTGTAATTTGATCATAACTTTTTCATCTGAACTCGAATTGAGGTGATTCAAAGTTTTGTGGAAACATCAAAAAGAGATCTACAACTTTCAAGTTTCAAGTTTTTGCAAGTTCAAAAAGTATCAAGGACGAAATTTTATTTCTTTCCAGCTGCTATGTTTTGCAAACAAAGTTAAAAACTTGTGTTTGCTTGTTAAGTGTGTAATTAAGTATAAAATGAATCTTTTTGAGATAAAATAAAATAGATAAATGATAATTAATGTGATATATTTGTTGAATGATATAATTAAGTATGAGTTTTGATAAGTGTCATTAGACCCTTAATATTGGTGCTATTTGAACATTCTTGGTATATAATTTTTGAGATTTCATGGAGAAAGGAAATTTAATTTTGTGAAAATCATTTCTTGGCTTAAAGATCATATTTGGAAGTTCTTATGATGGTTCAAAGGAAATTAAAGCAAATTAAATAAGTTTGAATCAATTTTGTTCAAGAAGGAAGTTTATGTTTTCATCCTTCTATTCATCCTTGGCAGGGAAGGACTAGGAGGAAGAGGTCATAATACAAAAGAGTAGTTTAATCTTCATCCTTAGCCAAGAAGGACGCAAAGGATGCGAATAGTAGCTACACATGAAGAAAAGTTTTCAGCCTTTTATTCATCCTCACCCAGGGCTGACAGCCAAGGAAGACAGCAGAATGCTTTTAGGTCGAATTTTAGTTATTTTTGTCTTCATCCTTGGCCCCATCCTGGCCATGCTGACGCCCTAGGATGAACTGGGATTTTTCCAAAAGTATAAATAGAGCTCTGTTTTCTTGTTTTATAGTTTTAGATGATTTTTTAGGCTCTAAGACAGAAACTACGAAGGAAATTACGAAGAAATTGCTAGGGCATCCATTGAAGATCTCAAGACATCAATTAGGGTTTATTCTTTCTATCATGATTCTTTCTATTTCCTCTAGATCTTTTGTTCTTATTATAAATCTCATGGAGGAGTAGATTCTTATACTCTTCATCTTGTGAAACCCTAACCATATGAATTGAAATGTCTTTTGATTAATGAATGTTCATGCCTTTGTATCTATTCATGTGATTCAATGGTCTTGTGATTGATTTGTGCACAAATTAATTGCATGCTTGATTCTTATTGGATTGAAAGAGGTTTCATTCAATTAGATAGATCTTCATGAATAGAGGAATTGCTTATTTCACCTAGAGGTAGGGAAATCACGATTTTTTGCTATAAGAATTTAATTCTTGTTCAAGGATCAGGATCTTTAATGCAATCCTATGTGATGTTAGTAAGGGAGAGGTCTCTACTATCTCATTTAGGGTTAGGAATTGATTAACTCGAGGGAGGAATTGATTTACTTGTTGAGATCTTGCAATGCAAAGCATGAATGATTCATTAATCAATCTTTTATCATAAGAACTTTAGGTTTAGGGTGGATCAAGGTGGAGAGTATGTCTTGTGATTGAATTCATCTTTGCAAGCAAACATTAGTTGATCTTAGAGCTTGCTTAATCTTCTACTTAGTAGTTAATTGTAGATTTCTCTCCAAAATTTAGGCTAAATAGTAGAGAACCGGTAATACTAGTATTTGTTCTTCAAAATCCCTGAGGACGATTCCCTAAAATCTATGCTACATCGAATAGGTACGCTTGCCTAGCTTTGATTGTAGATTTACTTGGGTTTATAAATTTTAGAAATTAATACGATCGGTAAAACATCATCAAGTTTAGTGAATTTATAGATTTAATAAATAATTTAATTAAATATAGAGTTAGATATAAAATGAACCTAGTAAATAATCTAAGTTTAATTTGGCTTAATGAAATAAAATGAATTAGATTGATTAATTTTAATCAATTTTGCTAAGATTAAGTTAATATAGACTTAAGTTAACATGAACCTTAGATATAAAATGAACTTGGTTAATTAATCTTAGTTCAACTTGATTAAATAGACTTTGATAAGCTAAAATGAGTTAGATTGACCAAGTTTAATCAAAATGACTTAGTAATTGAATTAAATGATTAACTCTAATAAATTTAGTTAGGATTAAGTTAGAATGGGTTTAATAGTTAATGATTGGCTTAAGTTAATATGTTAGGATAAACCATAAATAACATGGTGAATATGTTGTTTCAAGTATGTATTTGGTTAAAAAATGAATGTTTTGTATATGAATGTTTTATTGATGCTTTTATAATAAAATACTATAATCAAAATGAAAAGACATACTTTGATAGAAAATGAGAACTTTCCGTATTTTGGCAAGGTGATATTCGCAGCCATAGTGGGGCTCCTATTTAGTGTTTGATCAAATAGGGTAATAAAATGAGTTTAATATTAATTGATAATTAGTCTAGTTTCTTATATGAGTTTAAATTCTAGAATCTACATATATGGATACTTGATTTATTTTTTGAGATGGATTCTGAAACATTCTCTAAGTCTCTGTTTGGACATCATATAAAAGGTACGCAGTAACTTATGTGTTAGATGCTAGGATAGGCATACTAAAATGAATTAAAACTTAAAGACGACCTACTAATTGAGTGTTGCTTATGCTTGTACTATTGAATCTGGTCCAGAAAGCGGCAACCTTGTCCGAGTGGACACGATAGTTTAGGTGGTTAGGCCACTCATCATGATGAAATGACTTCCAATAGGTAACTTGGTGGGTAATTAATAGGATACGTGGTATCGGTGTAACATTTGCTTATTCTTAACATGATATAATATGATTTATTCACATTTTATGGGAATGATTGAACTAGGTGATATTATGGATTAAGTTCAGTAAAGTTGAGTAATGCCTGTAAACCCTAGATGAGATTACTTTTTCTTTATCGGTATATCGGAGATATAAGTATTCGGACTGCTTATATCAACCTCATGAGTGGCTGTGGTTACTCAAAACCCTCAGATTCTTACCCTATGGTAGTCGCCTACGAGGGCTACCAACACGTTCCCCCACTGTTGCGGTAGTGGGCTAGGGATGATAAATCGTTTCCAGGATTGTATCGGAGTGTGAGTGCTCTACTGTTGATTTGTTTAACTTAAAGTCAAGATAATAATCTGTTGTTGCTACATTGCATTTAGTTAAACTCGTACGTTGCTCCATGTGTGCCTATGTTGCTATATACTGAGTTTCAGTTCATTACTATTGTTGTTATATTTTTTTCAGGTATTTTGATGAAGATGATGACGTTGGATGATGATGATGGAGTTGTTGTTGTTGATGTTGACATTTGGCTAGGGTTTTTGGGTGATGTTGGAGGAGTGAAATGAAGTAGGATCGTGGATTTTATTTTGTTTATTTTGTATAAAGGACTAGATTTATTCTTTTAAGTTTGTAATATTCTTTTAAAGGCTTAGTTGAGAAGCCCATATGTTTTGTAATATCTTTAAAAGCTTTGTTTTTGGGAAAATTGATCTATGCATGAAAGTAGACTATAAAGTGTTTATGAAAAGTTTTATTTCTAGAAAGTTGGTCTACTCTAGTAAGAGTAGAGATTTATAAAATGTTTTTATAATGTTTAATTCTTAACTGCTAAATCGAATTATTTGATAATCTAACTAAATGATTTCAGAATTTAAAACTGGCTAGCAATGTTTAACATAAACATATCATTCAAGGAAGTTTGAGCGTGTGATATATGAAGTATTATACGTGGAAGTAACTGACCTAAATTAAATTTTAGGGCGTTACAATTCCACGGTGGCTTTGTGCTTAATCGTTTCAATTCATCAACGATATCTATTTTTATTGCTTTATTTAAATATGGGTCTTTGCTATTTCTCTGATTTATTTCTTTGTATTGTCATATTCATGGAGGAGTAGTTGATCTTGCCTGGGTTTGTGGATCTTTGAGTCAATTTCATGTAATCGTACTGTGCTTATTTTGAATACGTGTTGATTTATTGAATTCAAAAGCTTGAGCTTCACAGATCTTGAATCTGTATAGTGTACGATATAGGTTCATGTTAGATTTCATTAAAATAGGTTGGGAGGTCGTTTTAATGAATAGATCTAGGCTATTGATGAGGTTGATCCTAACTATCTCAAGAGAGAACGAGTGAAAACCTTTTGTTGCTTGTTTTTAAAATCATTGGGTATGTCTCTAAAACAAAGGATTCTTATTCTTTATGCGGATCGATGCCGATGATAGTTTGAGAAGGGATTCCGACAGTCTGATTTAGATCTAGAATTACTAACCTTGGGAGAGGCTTTAGTTTACCTCAGTGAATCCGATAGCTTAATATTTCAACACAACTTTTTCTGAGAAATTCTTGAGTTATATGAATAGATCTAAGGTGAAGCATGACCCAAGCAACCTTGTGAATTTATATATCTTTAGTCTTGCATGCTTGCTATGAAATCTGCTGTTGATGTTTGCTGATATTTGTTAGATTAGGATTAGGTTAGTTCTTAGTTGATAGATTTTCCTCTGTTTTGTTTGGCTAGATAATAGGGAAAGAGCAAGACTAGAAGTACTCACCAGCTTTCCTTTGGAACACAACCTAGATCTTTTTCTACTATAGTACATTTGAAGGTTGTGCTTGTCCTATGGAGACCATAGTTAGACAATGATTTAGAAAAGAAAAATACAAATTTTAAAACTCAGTTTTTCTCTCACCAAGTTTTTGGTGCCGTTGCCGGGGATTTATTGGTGATATTTTAAAAGCTTAAAACTATAAATATAGCCATTTTTCTTTTCTTTTATTTTTTCTTGAATCTATAGTGAATTTTTCTCTTTGAGCTTAACCTGATAAGGCATTCCAATATCATGGACTACACATGGCGGATACCAAAAGATAACTATTGGAATGTTCTTAATAATTCTCAACAAAATAAACCTAAAAATGAATTAAATAATGTGAGCTGGAACTGTGGTGAATAAGAATGGTACTATATATGTGCTGATCCATGATTTTGTGATGTTCCTGCATGGAGTCAATTACCTCCCTTGTTTTGTTATGAAGAAAATACTGATAAGGACTTAGAAACCTTAGCTCATGCACCAGAAAAATTCTGTTTTGACCACATCATCGTCATAAGAGTTTTTTAATGAAGTAGATCATATGCATGATTTTGAGCAAGATGAGCATGAAATGATGGTGAAGGATGTTAATGATATGATTGATAAAATTACTAGTGTGAACATCCTATGCATGAAATTTTTCATGAGCGAGGTGAAGTTGTGGAGGAAGATTCGGTTGATTAAATGAGGAAATTGAAAGTACCACAAAGGAAATGGAGAGTGGGGAAGATGAGCAAGAATTGAAAAATGCAAAAATTGGCTGTTCCACATTATTTATTATGTCAAAGTGTATGGGAGGTGATGAATTTCCAAAGCTGTGCCCTGAACCTATTGGTCATATTACTAAGTTTAAGCAGGCACAAGACTCCCAATACCCCTCTCCCCTTAAAAAAATTATTGTTAATAATGGGAATTGAGCTCAAAAGAAAAAGAACAAGAACAAAAAGAAAATTCCCTTTGATTTTTGTAAAAAAATAAGTCCTTGAGACACTTTCGTTTGGAATCCATGTGGATAATGGCTTGTTTGGTTTTAATAAGTTGAGCTAACAACAGTAAAACACTACGCTTCTTGGGAGGCAACCCATGTTCTATTTTGTTTTGTTGTTTTATTTTTTTAATTTTTTTTACTGTCCAATGTCATTTTTCTGACAAAAATTGTAGGTCTAGTGTTGTTTGTACATACTTGTAAAGAGGTGTAAATTCATTTTTTAAGTGTGGGAAAAAAATATTCCATTTTTTTTTATCTTTCAAGGATGGTAAGGAAAGTTTTCATCGGATTTTTAGAATTTTATGCATGTTATATGTTGATTTTATGATAAAAACTTTTCTACTACAATCTATTCTTCCTATTGCAAGTCAGGTTTTCCACTAATTTTTATGTTGCAAATTGGGCTTAACTGAAATCTACTCCATTATTTGTGCTTAGGATGGTATATACTGTAAAATTGTAGAACATAAGTGAAATCTTCAATATTGTAGAAGGTCGAGGCTCGAAGATCATCATCACACCCTACATTTCGCTTCAATTTAAGCCTCGATGCTACAAATCACTTCCAAAAATTCAACACACCCTAACCCCAACCAGTGCAGAAACCCATGCAGCACATTGCGGATCACATCATGGTCAATTTCCTTGGTATCGAGCACTTGATCGCGCTTTATAGTGCGTGCGTTGATCTCTCCCCGCTTCTAATCCCTAACAGTGTGGAAGCCAGTGTAGAACATCGAGCCCATCGTTGCACCTAAGTTGCAGCAAGTCCAGACCTCAACAAAGTGCTATAGTACACACTGCTGAACTCACCCCGTCCCCGCCCCCGCGCGGGCAAAAGCCTAGGTATGCCTTATCAAGCCTGGATCACTACTTCTGATCACCCCTTGACCCCTCCTACATGGCCCCGATCACACCTATGTACAATGGTGGGATGAATCTGCAGGTGCTCAAATGTGTTAAAAAAAATAGAGAAGAATAAATCCCACTTTCTTTCCCATACTTACTATAAATCCCTGAATTTTTCATAATTCTTAAAAATATATATATATAATCCTAGAGATAAATACCAAAACCAAGACTCCGAAAACCGACCCAAGTTAAAACCAAATTCTAAATAAGATCAAATATGAAAATTCTTAATCTTGAGAAAAAGGTGAACCCTCTAAACAAAATGTAAAAATCTAACAATCGTTTGACTCAACAGCTGTACGCTAGTCAAATCATCTATATGATCCCTAACATGCAAATCAAGATGATATATCCAAATAACACTCGATGACAAGATACTAAAACCTTAAATCTTTTGGTGAATTTTAGAATAAAAATTTTCAATTATCACTAAAAGGTAAATGGAGTCAACCTATAACCCTAGACTCGATTAAACAATCTCGGAAACTAAAAAATATTAAACAAGTCACAAAAAAATAAAACATAAATTCTTTAACCAAAAATATAACACCGTCAAAAACCCTAAAATTTTATGATCTTACGAAGAAATCAAAAAGCCGAAAGTCAAATTGGAACCTTAAAAGTCAACAAAGTCTACAATAAACTCTAGTGTTTAGATCTGGCAATCCCGCGCTTTTAAACCCTAAGCAACGAAAATTGAGATAATTGTCGATAATAATTCGTAATAATATAAGAAAGCTTAAAAATATCAGATTCATTAATTTCTAGTTTGTTTCAAACCCGAACAGGATTAGTTCTCGAAAAGCGTGTCACGAGGCTCGAAATAGTAAAAATATTCCAATGACGTTGTTAGATTCGTAATAATATAAGGATTTCAAAGATATCAGTTTTATAATTTTTTGATAACTAAAAATATCATATATATTTATACGCGTATTTTTTTTACTATCGGTATATTTATTGTCTAATCTACTATTTATAGTGTTATTTTTACTATTCATTACTATTTCACTATCTCTACTTTTTCTTACAACCTATTCTTACACACTACCATACATATCTCTTACAATTTACCTTTCTCATACAACTTTATTCACATCACACCTTACATATTATTACTTTTTATTACAAAAATACAAAATAAATCAACTCACATCTTCTCTCTTCCCCCATATGCACCAACCTCTCTCCCTCGCTTCTCTAATTTATTTCTTTTTCATTTTATTTTATTATATCTAATTTTCACTCCAAAATTCTATAAATACCCCCTTTCCCTCTACTTCTTCACACTTCTTATTTTTCCTACAAAAACTATACCAAATTCTTTCCTCAAAATCTCTCTCCAAATTTCTCTTCTAAACTCTCTTTTCTTTGCACAAAACTACTATCCACATATTACTACAAGTACCTTTCTTCTTCTTCTTCAATAAATGCATAAACCTTAGGTAAAATTCCTAACATTTATCCTTTATGTCATGTAACTTAACATGACCATAGTGTTTGTTTCCTAAATCTATAAGGTTATGGAAGCAACAATAAGTTCATGTTTTATTCTTGCTCATGCAATATTTTATTACATTGTTATGTTATATTATTCATGTTTCTAATCTAACTTCTATATGTTATTAAATATATTTATGTATATATATTTCTTAGAGCATATAAGCTCACTAACATAACCTTTATTTATGTTCATGCAATTTATTTATTTCCTTCTTGCAATTTATTTATTTATTTCATGCAATTGCATTTAGACTAGTATTTCTAATCTTAGACTAGTCCTTATCAAGTCAAAACGATTTTCTTATTTCTTGTGTTTTTCTTTTTGGACTTACCCATGACTAAGGCCGAAAGCCTTGAAATCAAGCTAAGACTTCCAATACTTGATATTTATTTCTTGGCCATCCTTATATTTTTCATTTTTCTTATTACTATTATTTTTGTTGTGTTAATAAGTACATATTCATATCCATGCATGATCATATTGATTCTTGTCTCAACAAAAAAAATGAAGAGGAGATTTTTTTAAATAAGGAAAAACAAGACTAGGCTCACTTAAAAATAAATTTTGTCACTTACTAAAATTTTTTTTCATCAAAGACTTGAAAATTTTTTTAATGATAAATTCTTTTCAAAAACTTAGATAAGCTTATCATGGATTTTTGAAAGTATCAACAAATAGGATTTGTTCAAGAAGTAACTAAGTAAATAAACTTTCTCTTTTCAAAATAAGCAACATAAGATTTATTAAAACTCTAATGTGACAATTCCTTGTTATGTAAATTTTCATGAAAAAACTTAATTATAGGATTTTTACCAACTTCATAATTAAAATCAAGAACCAAATAATCTTTCTAAGTGGAGTTTAAAATCTACTTACTAAGTTAAAATCCACTTAGGAATAAATCGGTATACAACTTAAGAAACTAAGTTTTATGAAGTAAAAATTCATTTTCTTTTTATAAAATTAAGAAGATAATAGTTATAATAAACATACACTCACTTGTAGTAAACTAAATATTTTTCCAACAACCCCTAAAGGTTCATGTTTCAGAAAATAATTAGTTAAAAGAAGTTTATCATGAAAATAAAATATTCATGAACTTAAACTAAATGTGGAAACATGAATTTCTTTAATTGAGTTTCACGTTTACAAATCTAAGAATTAGAATTTTGTTAAAAGAATAAAACTTAAGAAATTCTTTTAAAGAAACTACACTTAGGTTTTTATCTCAAAACCATGCTATATATAAAATGAATTGTTAAGCAAGAACTTGTGAATAAATATAAGACCTTTAGAAAATACATATATTAGATTATGGTTTTTCTTGTTAATCAAATCACATATTTACAAAGTAGTAATTTAAATCACAAGTTAAAGAATGACACTTCACTAAACTCTATATTTTATGAAAATTGTTTACGAATTTTATTTGAAGACAACATCACTAGAATCATGTATATAATATAATTCTATGTATATATTAAAAGGATTTTTCAGCTATATAAATATTTATATGTTTGCTATAGAATTTTGGATGAAATGGAATTGAGAAAAATTACTATTTGAGACTGGAATTTTCGTGCAAGATATGTACCGATCCATTTTCGAACTCAAACGACTGTGAATGTTCAAAACAAATCTAGAAATAGATGGATCTTTTCGAGTAGATAGAAAACGACATCTTATATGGAAAATTTCGAGTTAAAATAAGTAAGTTATGACCATTTTAAGTTGGGATTTTACATAATCTAAATTTTGACGAAAATAACCAAATAGAATTAGAAAGTTTAAGTAGAACTTCTATGAAATACTCATTCTAAGTATTTCTTTTGTCTAGGTGATGAGGAATACAGGATTTTCCTTCCTGAGGATTACTACGACTAAGAAGATTGCGAAATAAACAAGTGAGTTATTCTTCATAATTTCGTTATCTTGCTTGTGCTTGTAAAGTAGTTGCACGAGTATACTAAGAAAAGATGAAAATGGATATGTATGGGGAATTTAAGGATATGTATATATGTAATTCTATGCTTATGTGATGAAATGAGAATTAAGAATATCGCAACCTTAAATTATCTGTTTAAGTGTTTTATCTACCTACATGTATGATTGCTTATTGTTTGCTAAATTGTTTGAATCACCCTTAAGAAACCTTAACAAGGTTTGGCTAAAGAAAAATAAAGGGATCACACATAGCATCCGTCAAGTCACATTTTCTTTCGGAAGGTTGCTACTCCTATGCGTGGAGTTAAATGAGCTGTTATCGTGTTGGGACATGAGCCATGCTCCTTCCTAGAGAATTCACATTGCTCGGGGAATGCGACTCTAGGTTCGAAGCTGTGCCAACCTAACGCTTTGGGAGAGAGCGTGGGGACTAGCAATAGAAAGTCAAGAGGATCTTCATCAACAATTCCCTAACTTTCGATACGAAAGGGTAAATCTATTCTATATATGGTTTTTAGATAACTATATATATTTGTGTAATCATGTGATTTGATGCATAGCATATGTAAGAAAATAAAATAAACTTGTTTGATATCACAGTGTAGATGAAAGGGAATATCTCACTCAGCTAGTTGTAATCTTATACCCCCATAGATTTTTGTTGAAATAGGTACACCCACGGCTCTATTCAAAGATCATGACATTAAGGAAGTCATTGATGGATTTTAAACTCTTATGGAAGCAATGGGCACATAGGATGAAGTCATTTTGCAATTTCCATATATACAATGTATCTATGTTAGTATTTTAGTGATTACCAAGTAATGTATTTAAATAGACTTGAAGATAATAGCGGTGATATGCCCCTCAGATTTGTAGTCAACCATGTTTATGTTTTATGATAAGTATTCACCTCGTCTTGTTACTCAATCGTTGTCAATGTAAATTGCGTTACTTCAATACATTCCCTTGGTTGTGATGTAAGCCTTGTACATGATATGAAAGCCTTTGCATGACTAAGGTAGTCATTCCTAAGCTTTAGTATTATATACGGTAGATTGTCACGTTTATGGCACCCCTCGGGGCATAACGCTTACATGCCAAATTTTTTCTACATTTGTTCTTATTCATTTTCATAAACACACACCAACATCCTGCATATCATTTGAGTTTAATTGTTTGACTTGGATAGGCTAACCTTGTTTTTAGTTTGTTTTGTTGTTTTGCTTTGTTTGTTTTTGCAGGTTTGTGTATATACCTTGTTGGATTCTCAAATAAAGTTGTTGTTAATTGATGTAAATACAAATTCTCCTCTCTTACCATGGTTAAAGCAATTCATGTTGAAATCTCTTCATAAAATAGAGAAGTTCTCAAATGTTCCTTTTCTTATATTCTTTTCTTGTCCTTTTCCTTACCTGTGCTTGACTGGATACACATTAAGGACAATGTGTTGCTTAAGTGTAGGGGAGGGATATGTTGGAAAGAAAGAAAACATTTGGGTTCTAATTGAGCTTCATGATGCATATATACACTTGTTGATTAAATTTTCCCTATTTATGTGTTTATAAATGAGCTATAATTTTGATATTAGAATCTTGAAATTATACTCATTTTGTTGGAGCTAGCATTAAAAAAAAATGAAATATAGCGACTTTGTATGCCTTACTCACCTATTTTGAACTTAGTATACTAAATCAAAATTTTAAGATAAAATCTAAGCGAGGTAAATTTACTTGCTGTTTAATGATTAAATCTAGAATTGTGAAAGAAGCCAAAATCCCTAGTTTAAAGTTAAATGGTTGTGTTTCTAAGCTTGTTGGTAGTATATTTGCTTTTCAACTATTTTGAGAGCTTTTACAACCTTTTGTGAAAGGGGCATATGAAATCTATCTCTTGGTGATTCTTCTCAAATAATCTCAATATATATATATGAAAAATATATATTGTAAACCCCTGAAGTTTTATAATCTAATTAAAGCTTAAACCTTAATTAGAAGTCAACCGGATTTCTAAAGTTAACAAAACCCTAATTTACCGTAACCGCTTAAATCCAGCATTCCTGTTTAAGAAACCCTAAGAGAGTAAAAAAGATTTTAGGCGATAGAATAGTTCGTAATTATTCAAGGAAGCTTAAAAAGAACAGTTTAGTAAAACCGCGACTCGTCTTGAACCCGATCAGACACAGTTCTTGAAAAACATGTCCCGGAGCTCAGAACAGTAAAAATATTCCGAATATACCGTTAGACTCGTAAAAATATAAGATTTTCAAAAATATCCATTTCATAATTTTTCGGTAGCTAAAAATATCAGATATCGCATTTATATGCATATTTTCTTACTATCGGTACTTAAATTATCATGTTTACTTTACATTACACTATTTACTACTATTCTACACTATTTATCTATCTCTACTTTTTCTTACAACTTACTCTTACAACCCATACCTCTATTTCTTACACATTTTCATTTCCAATACAACTTCACATCTTTCATATCTTACTTTTAATTAACAAAAATACAAAAAAAAATTTCTCTCTCTCTCTTACTCCAAATTGTGTCGGCCCCCTTCTCCTTTCCCTTTAATTGTTGTACTTTTCATTTATTTAATTAACACAAATTATCTCCTACATTTTCCTATAAATACCCCCTCTTACTTCCACTTCTTTCACACCTTTCTCCTACTAAAGTTACTATCTCAAAAACTCTCCAAGAATTTCCTCCCAAGAAGCTCTCTCTAGTTTAGTTCTTTTAGGTAATTTTTCTTCAAGTCTTCTTTATGTTCATCTACTTAGTATGAGCTTAGTGTGTGTTTTCTAAATCATAAACGTTAAAGAAAGCAACAATAGATTCATACTTTATTTTTGTTCATGATCTAATTCCTTTATGTTGCTTTTATATTTATAACTATCTAATATATCTATGTAGCTATATATATCATTTAGAGCATATAAGCTCATTTGTTTTGTAATTTATTTACTTTCCACGCAATTTATTTACTTTTATATTGTTTTTAAGACTAGTCTTTCTAATCTTAGACTTGTCCTCATCAAGTCAAAACATTTTCTTTTTCTTTTTAGGACTAGTCTTTTCTTAATCCCGGGATACCTTGATAAAGCTGAGGTTCCAATACTTGATTTATTTCTTTATTAGCTTATTCTTTCAAGTTATTATGTTTCTTTATGTTTACATAACTTTATGATTCATATTCATGGATGAACATAATGATTTTTGTCTCAACAAAATAAATGAGGAAATGTTTTCTTGAAAACAAATATTCTTTTCTACAAATGAGAAGTAATTTTCTTAAACAAACCTTTTTTAAAGAAATCTAGAGGAGCTCTTAAACATACATAGAAAAGAACTTTTTGAAATAAACAAAAGTTTTACTAAAACTTCACTTTTTATCAAGTATTAGAAATCCTTTTCATCAAAATAAAATAATCTCAAGAAACAAAGAATTATTTCTCCAAACATAGGATAGTTATTACTTTCAAAAGAAAAGTTGGAAACTAAGCTTAGAAAATAAAATCATTCCTTAGGAATTTAAAGAGATTACAGAAATTAAATTTAGAAAAAGAAAATACTCATTTGAAATAACTTAAAATATTTTCAAAGTAAAATAAAAAGGAATATTTCAAAAGCTCTCACTTTCCAAAAATATTTAAAAGACTTTACTTTTTATTTGAGACAACTTCATTAAACTTCATACATTTGAAATGAGTCAATAAATGTATGTATATACATTTCAAAGGTTTTACAAATTGTTAATTTGATTTCTCCCAAGAGATGATTTTGATGATAACAAAAAGAGTTAAATGTTTCTAATATAATTTGTTTAAGTGTGCAGCAATGAATGTTAATAATATAGAATCATTGAAAGTTCTTTATTTAAGAATGATAATACATCAGAAGGTAACTCAGAGACTTGGACATAGAGAAAGTAACTCTTCAGAAGGTTACTCAGAAGGTGCGTATAAGATCTACAATGTTGCTTTTAGTACTCAGAGGAAACTCAGAAGGTACATGAATTGCACAAAAATCAAGTGTTTTTCAAAAGTGATTTAAATTTTGAAGACCTAGCTCCAAATGTTGAGTATAAATTGGGTGTTATACTCAATGTGTTCCACAAAGTTGGATTAAATCCATAGGATTTATTTTTAGAATTTAAAATTGGTTAAAGGAACACGAACATTCTGTTGAAGGAAATACAAGTTCAATTCGGAAAGCTCAAATTGATTTTTATTTTATCAAGAATAAAATTATTTTGAAGAGAAAGTTAGTGTGAAGAATTTACAAAGTCAGAATTTTATGGATTGTGTCTAAATTATTCACGCAAAGAAGGAAGATGAGCATAAACAATAAATGACGAGCAGTGATTCAACAACGGTCAAGTTCAAGTCCGAAATTTTAGCTTAGAGATAATCATATCAGTTGTAACATATTCGAATCATCATCTAATGCTGAATTACTAAGATAAATTCAAGTATTCAAATTCAAATTCAAATTGAGTCAATTGATAGATAAATTGAAGCTGATATCTCGGAAACTGAAAAACTCGTCCTACACGTGAGAAATCTAGCAGAGTTGATCCAATTGTGCTTCTAACCGTTGCAATATCTAAAATAAAAATGAAAGAGAACGAGGCAGAAGGAATACAGAACAATAGAACAACAGAACACGAAAAACTCAGAAAGTTCAAAGTATTAGAAAACTGTCATATTTTAATTTTACTTTTCATTGAGCAAATAGTTGAGGAAATTAAATTCTTACATTCCTCGTGATTTGATTTTATTTTTTGTGAGTTGAGAGTTACAAGTAGGCTTAGTTAATTGATTGTTTGTGAGAATCAAGCTAAGTGAATTGTAGCCAAAAGTTTGGCAAATACTTCTTGTAACTTCATTGATTTGATTGGATAGTGGAACACAACCGGTGAGGAGTACCGGGACCCTGACTTGGAGCTGGAAGAGAGGATTGACGCACAAGGCGGAACCTCTATACATCGATTTGCAATTTCTTCTCCTTATCTCTCTTTATTTTCGTGTTTAATCGTTTATGTTTTATATATGTGATATTTACTCAGAAGGTTAATCAGAGAGTAAATCATTCATATTTTTCTTACTCAGAGAGTTAAGCAGAAGGTTTCTAAGTGTGAAAGTCTTGATTCACTTTTGATCTGAATTTTTATTTAAAGCTTTTATTTGTTAAGATTACTGTTTCAAGAAAGTTTTAAATTTATTTTAGTTGAATAACCAAGTGGTGTGAAATTTGTTTTAAATTTTGAAAAGTAAATTTTATAACCAATTCAGCCCCCCCTCTTGGTTATCTTTTCGGGACCAATAGTTATAATATCTATCTCTTCAAAATGAACTTTGAATAAAAAAAAGAAAACAAGTTTATAAAAATTTGTGGTGAATCTGTCCGCCACTTTTTCGGAGGCCAAATGACTTAGTTTGATGAAAATAAGTTTAGAAATAGATAGATCTTTTCGAATAGGTAAAAAAGGGTATATTATATACGAAATTCCGAGTTAAAATGAGCAAGTTATGGCCATTTTAAGTTGGAATTTCCTCTTATACGATTTTACCGCGATTTTGAGAAAGATTTAGAATCTTCAAGAATAGAGATTTCATGAAAGACTCATTTTGGGTATTTCATCTTGTTTAAGTGAAGAAGGACCCGAGATCACTTTTCCGGAAGATTACTTCGATTATGATCTTCCGACATGGAGTGAGTTAATTCTTTACTTAAGTTATATTTCTTTATTTTATGCTTGTAAGTAGTAGCACTAGCAATTAAGAAAAAGATAAATGAATATTGGTTGAGTGACTTGGAATTATGATTGGTTGAATATAAGTTAAGAATGTCGAAAGAATGTTTGATAAATAAATTGTGATTCTTGTATTGATATGATGAAAATTATGTTGATCACCTTCAACTTGAACTAAACATTATTTGGTTAAATATATATTGAAACTAATTCATGCATATCATAATTGTGAGTCACATTTATTTCACTACTATTCTTCGTGTGGGGAAACGAGGAAATGGTAGTGGTGGCTAGTAGGAGCCGGAAAGTCTACATAGGCAAGTAGGAGCCAGAAAGTCTACAGGGCGAGCAGGAGCCGATAAATCTATAAATATTGATGGTCGTATGGGCCTGTAATCTCCCAACCCTTGACATGGAGGGCGTAAAATCCATGCTACACTTGATTTTCGGTTAATCATGTGTATTTTGTTTGTTCATATGTTTGGTGCATTCTCATATGATTGATTAAATACTTGTTTGAATTATGAAAATGTCTTGTAGATGGAATTATCCCACTAAGCTAGATTTGCTTATACCCTTATACCTTTTTGTTACAGTATGATTACCTTTGGTTGACCCCAAGGAGCCCCATATGCCAAGTACGAGTTTAAGCTACTAGGAGATTTTGGGAGAAGCTATATGTATTTAAGTGTTGAACATAGGCTTCTAGGAAAATCTCTATAGTAGGCTTGTATTATAGTTGCTATTATTTTGAAAGACTTCTAAAGCGGGGGAATGCCCCTAAGATGATGTAAGGATATTATTATGAAGATCTTATGTTTATATTTATAGAAGTTCTTGCTTGCTTTTATTATCTACTTAAATGTAATACCCCTGTGAGTCTCCTACTATCTTGGAAGCATGCCTTACATATGATATCGAAGCTCCTGCATGACTAAGGTTGTCATTCATTACCTTTAATATTATATGCGGCAGACTGCCACGTTTAGGGTACCCTCCGGGACGTGACATATATATAAAATAAAAATGAAAAAAAAAAGCTAAGTCGTAAAGAAGCAAGCCAAAACTCGTCTAGAGGAAGAGAAAAGATGGAGGCAAAAACCTCCCCCTCTAAAAGCTAAAAAAGAGAGAGAGAGAGAGAGAGAGAGAGAGAGAGAGGGAGAGAGAGATTTATCAAAAGAAGAGAAAAGTCTAGGGGAATAATGGATGCCACATACATTCACTTTAAGTTGTTGTACTTAGAGAGATAGTTGGACGGTTTAGATGCTTTTTGATGAGTGGTGAGATGTGATCCTGCCACGTTTTCTTTGCTTGAATTTGGATCTCTTTTCTGATTTTGGAAGTGGTTATTAAATGGTGAGATTAATAATTTAACTTATTTGGATTAGTTTTAGAAATTTAATTATAGTATGCCAAGTACAAGTACAAATATGATAGGTTTGAGCTATAGGCACTAATGGGTCACTTTGGCTTGATTGAATTAAAAAATGCTATGCTTCATGTAATATGTTCTAATAAGTATAATTGATCATAAATTCTTTTGTCCTTATTTTGTTTACTTGAGGACAAGCAAACGATTAAGTGTGGGGGGATTTGATAAGTGTCAATACACCCTTAATTTTTGTGCTTATTTGTACATATTTATTATGTAATTTTTGTGTTTTAGTGAAGAAAATGACATTTATTTTGTTAAAATTTGTTTCCAGGCTTCACAGGCTTATTTGGAATACTATATGATGATTTGAAGCAAATAAAACAAGTTTGAGTTGGATTATGCAAGAAACAAGGCTTTTATTTCCAACCCTCCCTTCACCACCGCAGGGGTAGAATAGGGAGGAATGAATTGGAAGACTATAAATACCCAGCTTGTTTCAATAACAAAAAAGGAGGAGAATACGATAGCAACCAGAATAAAGAGTGTAGGGTTTTAGTAAGGTTTTAGAGCATATTCCAAAAAGCCCTAAGAGAATAACAAATTTTCCTTTTTAAAGAGAGAACTCCACAGATTCTCTAGGGTTTCATAACAGCTTTGTGCTTAATTGTTTTAATTCATCAAGGATATTCATTTTTATTGCTTTATCTGCTTATGGGTATTTGCTATTTCTCTGATTTATTGCTTTGTATCATCATATTCATGGAGGAGTAGTTGATTTTGCTTGGGTTTGTGGATCCTTGGGTCAATTTCATGTAATCGTACTATGCTTATTTTGAATACATGTTGATTCGTTGAATTCAATAGTTTGAGCTTCATAGATCTTGAATCTATATAGTGGGTTACATGTCAAATTTTGTTAAAATAGGCTAGTAGGTCGTTTTAATGAATAGGTCTAGGCTATTGATGAGGTTGATCCTAACTATCTCGAAAGAGGATGAGTGACAACTTTCTATCACTTGTTTTTAAAATCATTGGGTTGGTTTCTAAAACAAAGGATTCTTGTTCTTTATACGAATCAAGGTCAACGATAGCTTGAGAAGGGATTTCAATAGTCTCATTTAGATCTAGAACTACTGACCTTGGAAGAGGCTTTAGTTTACCTCATTGAATCCGGTGGTTCAATAATTTAACACAACTTTTTCTAAGAATTTCTTAAGTTACATGAATAGATCTAAGGTGAAGCATGACCCATGCAACTTTGAGAATTGATATTTCTTTAGTCTTGCATGCTTGCTGTGAAATCTATTGTTGATGTTTGTTAGATTAGAATTAGATTAACTCTTAGTTGTTAGATTTTCCTCTGTTTTGTTAGGCTAGATAATAAGAAAAGAGCGAGAGTAGAAGTACTCACCAGCTTTCCCTTGGAACACGATGTAGAGCTTTTTCTACTATGTTACATCTAATGGGTCGCTTGCCCTATGGAGACCGTAGTTAGACAATGATTTAGAAAAGAAAAATACAAATTTTAAAACTTGATTTTTCTCTCCACCACTATGACATGCTGACTAGTAGAAATGTTGTCTCTTAGGCACATGACAATACAATGTCACACCCAACATGGTGAAAATGAATGCTCTAAAAACATGTGATTGATGATTATGTATTGGGAAATATCCTCCTAACCAAATAAAATTCATTACTAAAACAACAAGCCTATGAAGCTCACAATACTATCGTTGCTTAAAGCATGATTGATTTACTACTCTAAGTCATAATATTGTTATTGCTAACAAGTGAGAACACTACTCTGATGTATGATACAAGAATCATATATGATTTAACCTATATTACTTTGTGAATCAATGCTACTAAGTGAGAGCATTGCTTCCTAAGTGCAAGCACACGCCACTAATGGCTTAAGTAGAATTTCGATATTCACATATATATATATATATATATAAATACAAAGAAATAATTGCGACAAATTCAAATCTATTCATTCATGTAAAGAGGAGTGCTAACATATTATTCAAAATGGAAACAAGATAATAAGCAAATCTAAACTAAAGTTGGCAGTCCAAGCCTATTACAGATTCCAAGTCATCATCTCCTAAAGAGGTTTCTATCTTAGTCTTTGCTGCTACAATCTTTTCTTGAATCTCCTATAAATTCACCATCAACTTGTCATGATATCCCTTGGCATCCTAGTAATTCAGCAACCTCTTGAACTTGCCAACAATAAGCCACAAGCCATCAATTTTGAACTGCAACATAGAGCCCCTTCAATACATTTGACAAGTTGCTTTAACTTTGCTACTGATAAAGAACTCTAACATCTATCCATCAGTAGCATGGCTTCACCAATCATCTTCACTAATACAGTGGCTACCTCTGTCCCCAGCATATGAGAGTTGGCCCAGAATTCTCTATCCATGGCATTAAGACTCTCTAAGGATGTTATTAAATAAGATGGCATAGTAAAGCCATGAAATGAAGTAATCTCCTCCAATGCAGCATAGTCCTCTAAAGTTGCTACCATGTCATCACAAGGCATGCCAATAATTGGGGGAGGATAGAGCTCCATAGGTGCATTAACATCAGGAGTATGCTCATCATCTTCATAAATAAGCTCTTCAGTGTTGCCGTTATTCCTTTCATCATCACCACAAGAGTTTGGAGATAGGTCATAATCAATCTTTGTTTAGGCTATAATCCTCATCACCTAATACCAACACGGGCGTAACAACACCACTTAAGTGATGTGAAATTAGAAGAGAATTTTGTGTCAACCTGAAAAAGGTAAATAAAGAAGGTGTTAGACAATAAAGAAGAGTAACAACAACAAGTTATACTCAAGAAGATTTATTACCTCCTCAATGAGTGTACACTTTGTCGGCCGAGAATCCACTAGCTGAGGTGGTGCATGATTATTCTTTGATTTTGAAGGAGGCGCATCGGTAGACGGTTTTAGTTTGTCCGATGCAAGCTCTTTAGCTACTTGAATATTACCAGTCGACCTATGGCACCTATTCCTTAGTCGTCTGAGATGGAACTCATGGCAATATATGAGTAGGGCTTGCAACATATCATCTGCAGATGCAAAGGCATGTCATGAAAGACAGCTATACAATTGGACTTGTGTGTCAGCCAACTAGTAAAGGCAACCCCATGACACTCCACAGAAGGAAAGAATAGTTGTCGCACTATGGAATGGATATGCTTGAAGTCACTTAGTGAGATTGACTGGTAGCATGAATTGAAGGAAAGATGTGCCCTTCGTATTTACAACTGACTGCCTTGAAGCGTTTAACATGTTGAAAGACAAGCTTACACACGTTCCTATTATGGTAACACCCAATTGTACTTATCCATTTGAACTCAGGTGTGATGCTAGTGATTTTCCCATTGGAGCAGTGTTAAGACAGAGAAAGAACAAGTATTTTCTACCTATATCATATGCGAGTAAAAACTCTTGCAGATGCTCAGGAGAATTATACCACCATCATTATCGAGAAAGACTTGCTTGCTGTTGTGTTCGTTGTAGATAAATTTAGGTCATACTTATGTTATCAAAAGTTATCATCTACATCAATCATTTTACTCTTAAGTATCTATTCTCTAAAATCAATGCTAAGCCACGATTGATCTAATGGATTTTGCTTCTACAAGAATTTGATTTAGAAATTAAGTACCAGAAAAGAGTAAATAATTTAGCAACGAATCATTTATCAAGATTAGAAAACCCTCATAGAGAAAAAACTAGATGAAGCAAAGATCAATGATAAATTTCCAAAAGAGATGTTGTATGTCATATAGGAAGTTACTAAGGCTAAAATCCCATAGTTTGCAAATATAGCTAATTATCTAATTGTAAAAATTCTTCCTCGAGACATGACTTCCCAGCAAAAGAAGAAATTTGTTTTGGAATTGAAGAATTACTGTTGGGAAGATCCATTCTTATTTAGATTTTGCACTAAACAGATGAAATGCAGATGTGTTTCTCATGAGGAAGGATGGAATATCTTTTACCATTGTCATGTGGGACCAGCAGGTGGATGCTACAATGAAAATAGAACTATAGATAAGGTATTAGAACAAGGCTTCCATTGGCCAACAATCTTTAAAGATGTTCATAAGATTGTAACTTAGTGTGACAGATGCCAGAGAATCGAGAATCTCTCTCTCATCGAGACGAGATGCCTCAGAAATACATACTGGAGTGTGAAGTTTTTGATGTATAGGTCATTGACTTTATGGTGCCTTTTTCTAATTCAAACGGTAACAAATAAACCTTAGTAGTAGTAGATTATGTTTCTAAGTGGGTAGAAGCTGAAGCATTACCCACCAATGAAGTAAGGGTTGTCATTAAATTTTTAAAGAAGTTATCCACATGGTTTAAGGTGGCTCAAGCAATTATAAGGGATAGAGGTAGTTACTTATGCAATTTGCAAATAGAGAAGGTACCTAAAAAGTATGGGATCACTCATAGGATTGCTACACCATATCATCCCCAAACTAATGCACAAGTCGAGGTTTCAAATTGTGACTTAAAGTCAATTCTAGAGAAGATAGTTGAGCATCACTAGAAGGATTGGTTAGAAAAATTAAACGATGCTCTTTGATCCTATCAGACGACTTATAAGACACCTTTAAGTACTACCTTTTATCGTTTTGTATATGGGAAAGGCTATCATCTACATGCAGAAATTAAACACAGCTTTTAAGGCAATGTGAACAGTTAATCTTAGCCTCAATAATGCTAGTGTAAGGAGGTAATTCTAGTTAAATGAATTAAAGTAATGGAGAAATCAAGCCTATGAAAACTTAAAAATTTACAAAGACAAGATGAAGAAATACCATGACAACAAGATAAATCATCCAAAGAACTTCTGCTAAGGTGATCTTGTTCTCTTATTTAACCCCAAACTTAAGATTTTTCCTAGAAAACTCAAGTCTATATGGTTTGGACCATTTGTGGTGAAACAAGTCTTTCTTTATGGCACCATTGAATCAACCTATCCCAATAAAGACACTTTCAAGACTAATGGACCAATGTTGAAATTTTACTTAGGAGGACATGTGGAGCAAAAACCAATATAGGTTTTTTTACTTGAACCAACATAGACTTAATTGTATAGTCTCCATCACGTTAAGCTAACGACATTACACAAAAGCGCTTCTTGGAAGGCAACCCATGACTAACTAAATTTCTAACTTTTGAATGATTTGAACTATCCTTAATTTTACATGTTTTGCAAATAAAATTGTATCCCATGGATAGTTGGATTAAAAACTAAGTTTGAGGGAGGATATCTGATGCAAGGTACACAAGTAAAGTACACAAATGGTATATTCACTCGTATGGCGTTTACAGAGTTCAAATAAGGGAAATTAAGGCAATGTTAAGAGGTACACGAACCTGAACAGGAGTCTTGTACTCTCTCATGTGGGAAATAGAAACTCGCCAAATGCCTAAGTAAGTATTTTTTACAAGTATACAAACTCTAACATAAGTCTTGTACTCGTTCGTGTGGGGAACATAAGTTAAATTTATAAGCCACCTACCACCCATCCAGCTTACACAGACCCAAACATGAATCCATCCTCATAGTTTGGAAATCCTATGTACCTTGTGCTCTCATGTTAACTAATTTTCTTGTGCATATATAAACCTCCTTGACCCAACACGATTCATTTTTCTTCTTGTGTTCACTTACCAAAACCTTAAAACACTCTCCACCTTTGTCATGCCATAAGGGGTACCTTAAACGTGACAACCATCATATACGATACTGAAGGAATGACTAAATTAGTCATGTGAATGCTTCCATATTATGAACAAAGCGTACATCACAATGAAGGAAACACCTGAGAAGTGGTGCAATTCAAGAGAATAGAAGAATATTTGCATGCAAGAGACCTAAATATAATTGAACTTAAACATTCTTATATTACAACATGCTAAATCTTCGAATACATCAAAATATTACAATTATCCACAAAGTCTCCAAAGTAATATTGTATCACATGCCATCAATAAGGGTTTCCAATTGAGACTTCATTCTATGTTCTTAAATCTTCCATTAAGGCTTCAAAAGTCTCCTAGTGAGTACCTTGCGTTTCTTGTCCCACGGGTGAAGTCACAAGTATTCCTGTTTCATAAAAAATTTATATGAATATAAGCCACAACATGCTTGTGAGATATTTTCAATCATTCATACTAATAATCATAAACAAACAAGGTTATCGAATTCAAACATGCCTTATGCATGCTATGCAACAAACACATGAGCACACAAGTATACATGGTTATCCAGAACCCATATATATAACCAATTTACACCCTCTGTGATAGGGTTGGGAATGCTACGGTAGGTCTCCATGACATCCACTTACTAGTCCCTACGCACTTACCCCTAGCAATTGATTCGGTGCAGCTCCTCTATGAGGCCATATTCCTGAACGTTTAATACCTCAAGTTTGGAGGAAGATTGCATCACAAGATTAGCAATCCACTCGATTGCTCGCGTAGGAGTAGTAGTCCTCTAAATGTGACTCAACGATATGCAATGCGTGAACATTTCTTTTTCTTAAGCCAAACCTTATTAAGATTCATTAGGGGGCGACCAGACAATTTAACAAACAATAAACAAACATACATATAAGTATTCAAAAGCACTTAGATAAACAATTCAAGGTTGCGATATGCTTAACATTTACTCTATCATGCAAGTATAGAAACACATACATAACTCATGAATTTCCAACACATATCCATCTTTTATCTTTCCTTATCATACTAGTGCTATTATTTCTATAAGCACAAACAAGGTAATGAAATCATAAGGAAAAACTCACTCATCCATAGTGAAATCTTTAGTCAAAGCGATCATCAGAAAACATGGCTTTGGGATCCCTGAACAAGGAAAAACTCAAAATGAGTGTTTCAAATCAACTTCATCTTAAACTTCTACTTCTAAGGATTCTATTCTTGCTATATTTCTCGGTTACATAGGTTAGACCTTAAAACGATCATAACTTAGTTATTTTAACTCCAGTTTTCGCATATGAGTAGTCGATTCTATCTACTTCAAATATTCTATCCATTTTTAAGGTTGTTTCAAACATTTAAGGCCATTTGGGTCTCAAAAACCTACTATACAAAACACGTCCAGAATGCTCCAGGTTTTATCTTTTCTATTTTTCGTAATTTTTACCTTATATGGACTCTATAAGTCAAATCTAGGTTAGTACTACATCCACCACATAATAAAACATGATAGTAGTTTATAACATATGCATGATCATAGCGAAGTTGCTTGAAATAAAATTTCTTTGAAAATGGTTTTTGTGAAATACTTATAAAACTTAGGTTCTTAGAAAACAAGCTTTGAAAGTTTGTCGTGAAACTTTATTTCTTTGGACTCATATTTAATTTGAAAATAAGGTTTTATACTTTGTTTTAATTTCCGTGAGAGTGATTGTCACGCCCCGAGGGGTACCCCAAACGTGGCAGTCCGCCGTACACAATACTACAGCCTAGGAATGACTACCTTAGTCACGCAAAGGCTTCCATATTATGTACAAGGCGTACATCACAACTAAGGGGACGCATCGGAGTAGCGCAATTTATATTGATAGTAAATATATAACAAGGCAAAGAGAACACTTATGATAAAACATGCATATTTCATTTCAATTCTTAGAGGCATATCCTACTTCAAATAAATATACATCTCTTATCATATAGGTCATTTCATATAAAGATCCTTACAACATTACTTCATCTTATGATCCCATTTCCTTCGTAGAAGCTTAACCATCCATCTATGACTTCCTTAATGTCATGATCCTCAATTTAAGCCACTGGCACACCTGTTTCAATCAAATCTACAGGGGTATAAGCTACAACTTAGCTTAGTGAGATATTCCTTTTCATTCGCACCGCATTTTCAAACAAGTTTATTTATTTAATCACACATATGCTATGCATACAATACAACAATCACATGATTACGCGAATATATATAGTCATCCGGAAACCATATATAGAACGGATTTACCCCTCCGTATCAAAGGTTAGGGAATCGGGGTTGAAGGTCCTCGACCTTCTACTGCTAGTCCCCAGGTCCTCACCCACAGCATTCGTGGCTCGGCTCCGAACCTAGAGTCGCTTTCCCCGAGCGATTTGGATTCTCCAGGAAGGAACATGGCCCGTGGCACCGCACGATCACAGCCAATCCAACTCTACGCGTAGGAGTAGCAGCCTTCTGAAATAGATGTGACTCGATGGATGCTATGCGTGAACGTTTTATTGTTCTTAGGTCAAACCTTATTAAGGTTTATTAGGGGCAATCAATCAATTTAGCAACAATAAACAATCATACAAGTAAGTAAACAAAATTATTTAAACAAGCAGATCGAAGTTGCGATATTCTTAATTCTCATTTCACACAGAAAATAGAATCACATAATCCCGAAATCCCCAAATATATTCGTTTTTATCTTTTCCTAGTATACTAATGCTACTACATTACAAGCACAAGCAAGGTAATAGAATTAGAAGGAATAACTCACTCGTCCATTTCGCTATCTTCTTAGTCGTAGAAATCCTCGGGTAGGGTATTCTCGTGTCCTTCGTCACCTAGAAAAAAGAAATACCCGGGATAAGTCTTTCATGTATTTCTATTCTTGGAGATTCTAAACTTTTCTTAAAATCGCGGTAAAATCGTATAAGAAGAAATTCCAACTTAAAATGGCCATAACTTGCTCATTTTAACTCTGAATTTCGTATATGATATACCGTTTCCTACCTATTCGAAAAGATCTATCCATTTCTAAGGTTATCTTTGTCATATAAGGTCATTTGGGTTCCGAAAACGTCAGGTACAGATTTAAAACGAATTTTCTAAACTTTTGCAAAATCCATTTTCTAACTCAACTTCATTTTAAAGAAAATCCTTTTGTAACAATATAAATATATATTTGATAAACACTTTTGAATATATAGGTATGCTCATTTTATATGCAAAATCCCTAATGGTAGTGTCTCAACAATTTATTTCATAAAACAATTCTTTTTAAAGTGTTAAAACTTATTTTGATAAATTCCTTTTCAAGTATTTGGAAGAAACTTTATATTTTTATTATAAATGAGTACATCCTTGTTTTATTTCCTTCATTCCTTTTTCCAAAACAAGCAAATTTTCCTTTAACCCTAGTCTTTCATAAATTTCATTTCTAGTGATAAAAGATTAATTTATCAAAACTATACTAAGTTGTCGAAAACCTTTTCATAATTTGTTTATTTAAGATGGCCTTAGAAAATGAGTCTTGTTTTCTTATATTCCTTTCTAGAATATAAGCTTTTATTTTCCAAAACTTGTTCTTTCATCTCTTTTGAAAAGAGTCATCTTTTATTGATAAAATCCATTATTGTCTAATCTATTTATATTCTTTTGGAAATGAGTTCCTTCTTTTTAGAAATTTGAAAATCATTATTTTTCCTAAGTGGGTTTATCACCTTATGAATTTATCTTCATTTTGAAAACTAGTTTGTTTTCTTAGTTTTATTTAAAAGAGTTTAAATCTTGGGCTTTTTGTAAATACTTTTAATATTAATAAATTATGTTACTAAAAGTTTAGGTTGACATAATATACAAAGAAAATATTTATTTCTTATGATTCCTTGGAAATCTATCTTTGTTATTTATGAAAACGTTGAGAAAACTCCATTTCTATGTTGTTGATAATAACTCCATGATTTTGTGATAAATCATATGATTGAAAACTTAGCTTTGAGTTCATTTAGTAAAACAAAATTCTATTTTTAGATTAGTTGAGACATTAACATTATGTAAATGCAAGTATCATGAGCATATAAAATAATAATAAGAACATAAGAAAATACTAAAAATAGTTAATGAGCAAGAAAATAAAATATCAAGCATTGGGAATCTTAGCTTCATCAAGGAATCTCGATCAAGTATTGGAGCCTTAGCTTTATCAAGGCATCCCGGGACTAAGAATGGACTAGTCCCGAAAGATTAAAGAAAATAAATAAAAGATTGTTTTGACTTGATATGGACAAGTCTAAAACTAGAAAGACTAGTCTTAATATCAACATAAAATAAATAAATTGCATAACTTGAAATAAATAAATAACAAATGGCTTATAGCTCTAAATAAATATCTATACAAAATACATAAATATAATATAAGCAAATAATCACAATAATAATAACAACATAATAAAATAGGAAGCTTATGTACAAGAACAAAACATGAACATGTTGTTGCTTTTACTACTCATATGAGTTTCAAAACAACACCATAGTCATGTTAAGTTACATGACATGGATGAATAATAGATGGAATAAATATTTACCTAAGGTATGTAAGAGGTATGAAGGTGGTAGATGAAATGGGTATTATGTGAGTAGTAATATGTGGTAGATAGTTTATGTATGAGGGATGATTTTTGTGAGGAAATTGGTTTGAGAGAGTTTTGGTAGAGAGAATTCTTGAAGAGAGAATTTGTGGAGAGATTTTGAGAGAGTTTTGGTAGTGAATGAATTGTGTGAAAGAGTGGAAGAGGAAGGGGGTATTTATAGAATTTTTGGAGTGATTTTTGGATGTAATAAAATAAATTGAAAAAGAAACAAAATAGAGATTGATGGAGAGGGGGAGGCACCGGTTTTGGGCATTGGGGAGAGAGAGTGAGTTGATTTTTGAGTGAAATTTGTAAGAAAATAATTAATATGTAAGATATGATTTGATTAAAGGTGTATTAGAAATATAAAAAGTAAGAAAATAGATATGTAGGTGTAAGAAATAGGTGTAAGAAAAAGTAGAGATAGTGAAATAGTAATGAATAGTAGAAAAGTACTATGAATAGTAGACTAGACAATTAAAGTACCGGTAGTAATAAAAATAAGCGTAATAATGCGATATCTGTAATTTTTAGCTACCGAAAAATTCTAAAACTGATATTTTTGGAATCCTTGTATTTTTACGAGTCTATTGGTATAAACGGAATATTTTTAATATTCCGAGCTCCGGACACGCTTTTCGAGAACCGATCCCGTTTGGGTCCGAAGGTCACTCAAATTCGCGAATCTGATATTTTTATGTTACCCTATATTATTACGAACTATTCTAGGTCATTAACTTAATTTCGTTTTCTAGGGTTTGAAACGCGGGATTGCCGGATCTTAAACACTAGGGTTCGTTATAGGCTTGTTGACTTTTAGGGTTCCGTTTTGATTTCCGATTCTGTCGAGATATTCGTAATATCGTATAATTCTTTTGAGTTTTGATCGTTTTAAAATTTTAGCTCGAAATTTATGTTTTATTTTATTTTGTTTGTGATTATTTAATAGTTTTTAGTTCTTGGAATCGTTTAACCGAGTCTAGGGTTATGAGTTGACTCAATTTGACTTTTGGTGAGAATTTGAAATTTGTGATTTCTAAATTTTATCGAAGGTTTTAAGATTTTGCTGTTGATCGTTATTTGGATATATTGTCTTGATTTGCGTGTTAGAAAATGGTTAGGTGATTTAATTGATGTACGGACGTTGATTAAACCGGTAGTTAGACTTTATATTTTGTTTCAAGGGTTCTTGTTTTCTCAGGATTGAGAAAATTCGTTTTTTATCTTTATTTGGAATTAAGTTTTAACTTGGTTCAATTTTTAGGGTTTCGTTTCTGGTGCTTGTCTTGATTTAGAATTTGGTTTTAACGTGAGTCGATTTTTGGGATTTAAATTCTAAACTTTTAGAATTATTTTCTATGAATTATGAAAATTTTTGGGGGTTTATAGTGATAGCACTAATATGGGTTTTATAAGCAATTTAGTTTGATGGATAAATTTTTTTAAATATGGTAGTTTATGGTAAAAGAAATTTGAGTTGAAACTTGCTCAAATCTTCCTTTTTATGTCTCGAAAACTTTAAGGAATAGTGTCTAGGGTTCGTTTCTTGTTTTTATTATTTGAAAACACTATTGTCGAGTTGCTTTTGAGAAAGAAAATTCAAATTTTCACTTTTCCTATTAAGTCGTAAGGTCATGGCATTTTTAAAAAATTAGGAGATTGGTTTTGTTTTCAAAATTTTTCTTTTATACAAAGGACTTCTAAGATTTTGAAAAATATGTTTTATAGAATATTTTACATAATAAAGAATTGTCTATATATAAAGTTCAAGAACTCATTTTAACTTTATGGCAATATCACTATGCGCACTTACGTACATGAATCTTAAAATTAAACTCATGAATTATTTTACTAACAAAGTGAACTTAAAGTGAAAAGATGACAATATTAAAATATAAAGATAAGCATAATTGAAATAAAAACATGGGAGCTTAGCTTTTGATCAAGGCTCCCAGGACTCGAAATAACCCAATGATCAAAATAATGTAAAATAAAATATAACAAGGACAAAGCTCCCCAAGACTTAGAAGTGGACAAGTCTCCTTTTTGTTTTGACTTGAAAATGGACAAGTCTGAGACTCTGATTAAGGATAAGTCTGAAAAACATAAAATAAATAAATTGCATTAAGTAAAGAACATGAAATAAAATGTTAGATTAGTAAGCAATATGCTCTAAAGATTATATATATAAATATACATATGAAGTTAGGTTAGATAACAATATAAATAAAATAACATAACAACTAATTACAAGTTTCAAATTAGCATTTTCATCCCTAGCTTTCAAGCATCATGAGGAGAATTTTGGTCCATGGAAAATGCATGAAATTTATATATGTCAACACATAGTAATAATATGGAGATAGGATGTAAGTGTTTGCCTAAAAGTGAGAGATCAAAGTGTATGGATGTGTGTATGTAAGGAGGTGGTCGGTGGTGGTGGCTCAAGGAGGGGAAGGTGTTTGCACTTAGGAGGAAGGTGCGTGTATTGCGTTTAAGAAAAAGAAAGGGAGGAGAAGAGAATTCTAGGAGAGATTGAAAGAGTCTTGAGAGAATTTAAGAAAGTGTGGAGAGATGTAAACTGTGAAGAATGAAGAAGTGGAGGGTTATTTATACAGAAAGAGGAGGGGGTTCCTTCTTGAAGAAGGAGAGGAGAAAAGAGGGAGGAAGGAGGTAAGAAAAAGTAGAAGTGATATAAGATTAATGTGACAATTTTCTTACTAGTAGAAAATAAGATACACATAAAATTCGGTCCAGTTGACGTTTTTATTATATAATAAAAAAATTGTGGTGTTAGAAATATAATTTTATATTATTTTATTATTAATTATTACCCGATAATGGTATCTTGATCTGCGTGCTGGCAATCAAATATGATAATTGTTTAGTTTAACTGATAATTTTATGGTTCGATAAATGGTATGTGGTATTAAAAGGATAACTTAATATTATTTTATTATTAATTGTTTCCCAGTTTTGTTATCTCGATTTGTGTGTTAACAATCGGGTATGATAACTATTTGGTTTAACTAAGAAAATTTTGACTCGATAAATTTTTATCTGATATTATCTAAGTATTTTAATATTTTCTAGTATAAATTGTTTGTCGAAACATTTTACCTCATTTTGTGTGTTAGTGTCAGAATATAGGAACTGATCCTAAAAAGGCTCCAAATGTTTGAAATTTTGACGAATCTGATCATTTTATGGTATATACTTTATATTCAGTTCATATATCAAGTTCTTGTTATTTTTCTAATTTATTCAGTATTTTAAGGTTTTAGGAGTTGTATGATAGAGTCTATAGTTTCTAGGGTTTAACGTTGGTATAACTTTAGGGTTCAGGTTTCGTTCTCGACTCTAAGATTTTTTACCTACAAGATTATCGCAAAATTATAGGAAGTTATTTCTTATTATTTTATTATTAGATATTATTTGGATATACTACCATAGAGATCAAACAAATGAATCATTTAACGTGAAGTTTCCAAGTCAAGTGATCATAGGATTTTCGTTTTATTTTCAAAGGCACTTGCTTTCTTAGGGTTCGATATTTAGGGTTTTCTTTTTCCATCATATTCATCTAACATTTAGGGTTATACGACCTATTTGACATTATTTAAGGTTTCCAAGACTTATGTTTTGTTTTATCATTTATAGATTTCGGTTTTAACCTGGGTCAATTTTAGAGTTCTAGTTTCGATATTGGTTTTAGGGTTTTCATTTAAGAGTACCAGAAAACCTAGTGGTTTACAACTTTCACTACTGCTTCGAGTTGTACTCATTCTAACTAGTCCAAGATTTCAAGTACTAAAATATGATCTTTTACTTCATCTTCCTATTCCTTATGCTTGCTTTACTCAAATTTTCATCAACGTGGAAGGACGAACTCAACTACTTTACATGTGCTTTCTTTTTGCTTTATAACATTATAGTTGATCAATTGGATATGATCCATACTTATTTATTGTTTATATATTCGATAATGTCGTGATTTAATCCATGCAAGATAGGATTAAGGTCCTTGACTAGATTTGTGGCTTTTCAACTTTTGTAGTTCTTAGTGATAATGTTTTGATCTATAAAATGTTTCATGCCTAGATTATAATTTATTATCACTTGTCACATTCAATTGCACAATTATACATATATTTCATAACTTAGGGTTAGGGCTTTTGTTTTCTTGCATCAATCCTCCAATGGTTTATCACGTTTTGTAACTTAGTAGATGTTTCATGCTTGATTGATCATGTCAACACAACTCATGTGGGAAGTTTTGGTATGATTCATGTAGTTTTCAAAACCTTAGTTTCGGCCATCTACACAAGTTCGAACACAAGTGGTGTTCTTACTCATGTTGAAAACAAATCACATGTTTTCTTTGTTGATAATTCAACTTGATCCTTATACTTTTATGTTTCTATGAAACTTAAATGTGTTAAACTTATTAGACCCCATTTCTTTCATGAATATCCTAGTTTAAGCCATTTGTAGATGATTGCATGCTTTGCATTTTTAAGATCTTTGTTTATGAATGTGATATCTTTAAACTAATGTAGTTTTACTTTCTTTTGCAGATGACTCGCATAAAGGAAGTGGCTATTAAGAATCGTGCTCTACCCCCTTAAACGGTCAAGGACTCCATCATCTGATGCATCAAAGAAGGCGAAACGTGCAAAAAGGGGCATGTTTCGATAAACTAAGCTCGTTGTGACCGCCTAACCACAAAGAAGTGGGAGATTAATAGCTATATTGATTGGACAATGATGAGTAGCTATAGGATTGGGAATGATTTGAGATGGTTGTATTCAAATGGTCCTCATATACTATTCTTTGATATCAAAGAGAAAGCATACAAGGATTTAACACTCCAATTCCTATCTTCATTTGATTTGGATAGATCTTTGCCTCATCGAGTGGTTAATCAAGTTTTGTACTTTACTATAGTTGGAAAGAGATGCCATGTTACTATGAAGGAGTTTTGTGTTGCAATGGGTCTCTATGACAAGGATTATGTGGAAACTAAGGATTTTGACAACCTACCACATGATTTAAACCCCATAAATTTTCGAAACTCTTGGAAAATAATTCTATAAATAAAAACCAAGAGCGTAACCCTAAATCCGATCCAAGTTAAAACCAAACTCTATAAACTCTAAACAAGATCAAATTGAATTGCATAACCTTAAAAAAAAAAAAAAAAAAAAAAGAGAACATTCAAAAATAAAATGGAAAATCCTATAAACGCTCTGTTCAAACTCTGTACACTTAACAACCATCTATCTAATCCTTAATCAAGATAATATGCTCATATATCATTTAATAACAAAATTATAACACCTTAAGACCTTCGGCGAATTTCTAAATAAAAAATTAATACTAAAAGTCAACCCGAGTCAACACATAACCTTATACTCGACTAAATAATCCCAAGAACTATTAAAAATTAAAAAAAATATATAGTATAACCATAAACCCCTAGATGATATAATCTTACGAATAGAACTTAAAAGATGAAAGTCAAACTAGAACCCTAAAGTCAACCTAGAGTAATAACAAAACCTAGTGAACTTCAATCTAGCAATCCCCCATGCGAAACTCTAAAATAGTAAAAATAAGATAACCTTAGATTCTAGACCAAAATAATATGATACAATCTAAAAAGATCAAATTCATAAAAAATTTGCTCATTTTAGACCCGAACGGGATCAGTTTTTGAAATCAGGGTCTTAGCACACAAAACGGTGAAATATTCAGGCAATATATTTAGACTCATAATGAGGCAAAGAATCATAAAATATTAATCTTAGAATTTTTCAGCTTCTAAAAATATTAGATATAGTCCTTTATGTGTATTTTTCTTACTACTGGTATTTTATTTGTCTAGTCTACTATTCATTTACTATTTATTACTATTTACCACTATTCACCTCTCTCCACTTTTTTCTTATATCTATCTCTTACATCTCTTATAAGTTTCTTTTCCATAAAACTTAACTATACTTTTACTTAACTTTTATTATACTTCATTACACTTTTTCTACTTAAAATTAATTTTTTCCCTATCTTTTTATTAAGTGGCAGCCCCCACCCCCACCCCCCTAATCTTTTCCCTCCTTTTTTTTTCTTCTTTTTCATTTATTTTTACATCTTTTATTCCCTCCTTTTTACCTCTATAAATACTCCTTTATTCCTTCACTTCTTACATACTTTTCTTTCACCATAACAAAACTCAACCAATTTTTCTCCATAATTTTTCTCTCTAAAATTTTTCTCAAAACACTTTCCTTTCCTCTTTCATCTATACACAAATCCTAAGTTCTCTCAAATTCTTCTTTCAACAACTACCTTAGGTAAAACACTACACTCCCTCTTTAGTTCATGTTGACATAACATGAAAAATATGTTTGTTTTGATTTCATATAAAAACTCCATGATGCTCATGCTAGAAATGGAATTATGAAAACAACATGTTGTTTATGTCTCGTTCAACTCCATATTGGATTAATATTATGTTATGTCATGTTCTTGATTCTAACGTAGCTTTCTATATGTTATTATGTATAAGTATGTATATATATTTTTAAAGTCAAAAGCTCACTAATCTAACATTTTATTTATGTTTTATTTCCTTGCTCATTTATTTATTTCATGCAAATAAATAAGACTAGTTACTTCTAGTCTTAAATTTTTCCTCATCAAGTCAAAACATTTTTAGACTTTTCCATAATCTAAGTCCGGAGAGCCTTGATATAAATCTAAGAGTCCCATAATTTTTCTTATTTATTCTCTTATTTTTCTTAAGGAGAGTCTTGACATAAATCTAACACTCTCATAATTTTTCTTATTTGTTCTCTTATTTTTCTTAAGGTACTTACTCATGTCTAAGTCCGAAAAGATTTGAATAAAAATCTAAGGCTTCCAAAATTTTTATTTTTTTCTTTTCCTTAAGTGTTATTACTCATTTTTTTTTCTCTTTTTGGAACTTGTCCATTCTAAGTTCCGGCAAGTCTTGATACAAGGTAAGACTTCCCAATACTTGACTTTACATATATGCTTATTTAATTTTCTATATCTCTTATATTCTATATGAGTTATTTTCTTTTATCATACAACATAACTATAAGTTTATATTCATTCATGATTATAATGTTGTTGTCTTAATGGAATTTTTTTCTAAGAAATAAAAGGGGTTATTTTCTTTTTAAAAAATAAGACTAAACTCTTTATAAAAATAATTTTTGACACTTAGAAAAAATTTCCATTAAAACTTATGATCATGATTCAATAACCTCCTTTTCAAAAATTTAAATAGGTTCATCATAAATTTTTAATGTTGTTTTTATGCAAAGTTTCTTCAAGACTTAATTATGTGATTCCATTACTCTCTTTTCAAATACTAAAACAAATTTATTATTAAATCTTAATGTTGATAAATCCTTTATTATGAAAACTTTTCTTAAAAACTTATTTATAAGATTTATACCAACATTTTGATAACCACTAAGAACCAAACAATTTTTCTAAGTCAAGTTTAAAATTAACCCACTAGTTAAAAATTCACTTAGAAATAAAATCGGTATACAACTTAAGGAACTAAGTTTTAAGAAGAAAATTTATTTTCTTTTTATGAAATTAAGAAAATATAAATAATAGTTCTAATAATTAGACATCCACTTATAACTAATAAAAATTTTAGTTTTCTTCCAACAACCCCTTAAATACCCAAATGTTGAAAAACTATTAATACAAAAAGAGTTGTTATGAGAATAAAAATTTAGAACAAGCCATTCATTTAAGTTCCCTCATGCTAAAACTTAAAACATCTTAGAGGCAATAAGACTTAGAATGATTTTTCTTCACAACCACATAAAGCTTCATTTTTTGAAAAATATTTAGTTAAAAGAAGTTTAGTATGAAAATAAAATATTCATGAACTCTCAAATAAATATAAAATCATGATTTTCTTTAATTAAGTTTCATATTTACAAAATCTAAAAAATTAAAACTTTTTCTTTTAAAGAATCAAACTTAAGAAAATTTCTATAAGGAAGTATACTTAGAGTTTCATGCCACCAATGAGTAAAACCATGTCTTGTAAAAAAAATTATTAAATAAAATTCTTTTCAAATATAAAACCTTTGATATTCCAAAATATATATATATTGAACTATGATTTTTGTTGTTAGATCACTTGTTTACAAAATAGTAAATTTAATCACAAGTTAAAGAATGACCTCTCACAAAAATCTACCTTCCACAAAGATTGTTTACAATTTTATTTTTAAACCAACATCACTAGGATTATGCATATAATATGAGTTATGCTAATATTAAATTATTTTCAAAGGTAGAAATATTTATATGTTTGCTATAAAGTGTCTAAGTGAAGTAAAATTTGGGAAAAATTACAATTTGAGGTCTGAAATTTTCGTGTCTGTTTTGTACCAACCCATTTTGAAACCTAAATGGCTTTGAACGTAAAAAATAACCTTAGAAATAGACAGGTCTTTTCAAGTAGGTAGAAAAAGACATCTAATATGCGACATTCTTAGTTAAAATAAACAAGTGATGGCCATTTTAAGTTGGAATTTCCCTTCATCCTAATTTTAACGAAAATAACAAGATAGGATTAGAAATTTCAAATAGAACTTTTATGAAATACTCATTATGGATATTTCTTTTGTCTCGGTAATGAGAAATACAAGACTCTCCTTCCTGAGGATTATTACGACTAAGAAGATTGCAGTATAGATGAGTGAGTTTTTCCTCCTAAATTCATTACCTTGCTCGTATTTGTAAGGTAGTTGCTCTAGCATAATAAGAAAGATAAAAACGAATATGTATTGAGGATTATCAAGAGTTAAGTATTTGTTTCTTTTCACTTGTGTGATATAGTGAATGCTAAGCATATCGCAATACTAGAATGTTTGTTTGACATTGTTTATTCATTTGTATGCTTTATTGTTATTTGTGTTTAAATTAATCGATCGCCCTCAATGAATCATAATACAGAATGGTGTTAACAAGAAATTGGTCACTCGTAGCATCCGTTGAGTCACATTTTCAAAAGGCTGCTACTCCTACGCGTAGAGTCGGATAGGCTACGAACGTACTGCGACACGAGCCATGTGCCTTCCTAGGAAATCTACATCGCTCAAGGAATGCGACCCTAGGTTTAGAGCCGTGCCAACCAAATGCTATGGGCAAGTGCTTAAGGACTAACATTAGAATATCAAGAAGACTTTCATCAACAATTTCCTAACCCTTGATATGGAAGGCATAAACCCATTCTGTATATAGGTTTCGGATAACTATACATATGTGTGTTGCTCATGTGATTGTAGCATAACCATAGCATATGCTTGTCTAACTAACTCATTTGTCTGTGATTGTCGGTGTGAATGATAACGAAACATCTCACTAAGCATGTTGTAAGCTTATACCCCGAAAGATTTTGTTAAAGCAGGTATGCTCGAGACTCGAATCATGGATGGGACATTAAGGAAACACATTGGTGGATCATTGAGCTTTTTTGGAAAAAAATAGGAGTATAGAAGAAATTTATAGAAGAAATTTACCATCTTGAAATTTCTTTACAAGTAATATATGTTATGTTAATCTTTTGGAGATTACAAGAAAGAGTATTTGTGTGAACTTGAAGACATTAGCCGGGGTATACCTCTGAGAATTGTAATTGACCTTGTATACCCTTGAATTTCATGCTAAGTTTCTGCTTAACTCTAGAATTAGAGGTCAACCAGAAACCCTAAAAGTCAACAAAGATTACGATAAACCCTAGTGTTTAGATCCGACAATCCTACGCTCTTAAACCTAAAACAATAAAATTGAGAAAATCATAGAATATGTTTTATAATAATATAGGGAAGCCTAAAAGATCAGATTCGTCAAAATTTAGTTCGTTTCGGATCCAAAAGGGATCAGCTCTCGAAAAGCCGGATGTGAGGTTTGGAAAAGTAAAAATATTTTGATGACACCATTAGATTCATAATAATACAAGGATTTCAAAAATATCAGTTTTATAATTTTTCGATAGCTAAAAAATCATAGACTGCACTTATATATGTATTTTCTTTTCTACCGATAGATTATTAGTCTTGTTTACTACTCATTATCCTATTCTACTAATCATTACTATCAATCTATCTCTACCTTTTCTTACTATATATTCTTGCTACCTATACACCTATTTTTTACTTTTTTTTCTTTTCCAATACAACTTCACATCTCTCATATCTCACATCTTAATCACTTTTCATTACAAAAATATAAATTTCATAGATTTTTCTTCCCCCCTTCACTATGGCTAGTGCCTCCCCCCCTCTCTCTAATCTGTTTATTTTTTTAATTTATTTTATTACATTTAATTTTCCTCCACAAAATTCTATAAATATCCCCTCTCCTCTATTTCTTTCACACACTTCTCTTACATACCAAAACTCTCCCAAATACTACCACAAAATCTCTCTCCAACAATTTCCTTTCTACCATTTTCCTTCTTCTTCTAACCACTAGATAATTATACTAAACCTTCTTTATGTTCATTTAACTTAATATGAGCTTAGTGTGTGTTTTCTTAAAAAAAAAAAAACTATAGAGGTTAAGAAAGCAACAATAGGTTCATACTTTATTATTGTCCATACGTACATTCTTATATTTTTTTTAGATTGATAGATTATTTCTTATATTCATGTAACTTAGTATGAACATAGTGTGTTTTTGGAATACCCATAGAGGTTAAAAAAGTAATATTATGTTCATGTTTTGTTCTTGTTCATACATTATGTTTTTATTATTATGCTCTTATTATGCTTTTTCTTTCTTTTTCTTTTCTTATTTTTTTTGGGACTAGTCTATTCTTAGTCCCGGGTTACCTTAATGAACTAAGGCTACCAATACTTAACCATATTATCATGCTTATATTGCTTCTTATATACATTATTATCTTATTATGTGATATTAATCTCTTTCTCATGACCACATATTCATATACATGTATGAACATGTTGATATTGTCTCAACAAAAGTAAAAAAGGTTTTCTTAAATGAAGAAAAATAAGAACTCTCTTTAAAGATAAATCTTTGTCACTTAAGAAATGATTTTTTCATAAAAACTTAAAGTTTCATCTTAACAAATCTTTTCCAAAATTTAGATAGGTCCATCACAAGTTCTTCGTAATAATACCACATTGGATTTCATCAAAGGATAAACAAAGTAGATTTACCACATACACTCTTTTCAAACCAATAAAATAAGAAAGTTTCTTTAAAGCTCAATATTGCTAATTCCTTGGTTGACAAAGGTTTTTCTTAAACTTATTTGTAAGGTTCTCACCAACACTCTAAAATACTAAGAACTAGACATGTTTTACAAAATCATCTAAAATTAACCTTGTAGGGACAAATCTTGCTTAGGAAACAAAATTTGCAAAATAACTTAAAAGATCATTATTATTTAAAGTCGACCTAACTTTGGAATAATTAAGAATATATAAACATGACAAGTAACTAATTCAAAGAATTTTAGTCACTATCAAGAAATACTTAGAGAAACTATATTTTTCAACTACTAGAAATAAAATTTGTAGGAGTCTTAAAAAGACTAAATTTATTTTTGAAAAATTAATTTATTCTCAAAAAGTTAAGAAATTAAGTTAAAAGATTTCAAGAAATTTTTCCAACAAACTAAAGTGAATTTTCAAGTCTTAAGTTTTTCCAACTTTTAAGACACATTGCTTTACAAAAATCATTGTTAAGATAACACTACTAAATTCATGCATACAATATGACTATATATATACATACATACATACATACATATATATATATGTATTCAAAAGAATTTTTTAAATATAGAAATATCTATATTTTTGTACAAGGATTTTGGGTGAAGAAAAGTTTGAAAAATTATGTTTTGAAAGATAGGATTTTCGTGGTGATTCTGTACCTTATCATTTTGGGTCCTAAATAAGATTTTATGACAAAAATAACCTTAGAAATGGATAGATTTTTTCCAGTAGGTAGAAAACGGTATATAATATACAAAATTCCGAGATAAAATGAGCAAGTTATGGCTATTTTAAATTGAATTTTCCACCAATACGAGTTTTGTCGTAACTAGAAGCTATAATTAGAAAATTTGATTACAAATTCCATGGAATACTCATTTTGGATATTCCCTTTGTTTAGGAAACGAAGAGGACGATGTTTGCTACCCTAAGAATTATTTTGATTAAGGGAGCTACCATCACAACATAGCCAAATGAGTTAACTTTCCCTTATTTTACAATGCTCATGTTTATGCTTATAATTTAGTGGCACTAGAACTAGGAAAAGATAAAATGGGAAAGTGCATGTGATTTATATTGCTTGGTGAATTAATATTAAGCATATCGTGTTTTGAAGTGTTTATAATAAATTATATGTTTTCTACCATATTGGAATGTCTGAAACTTGTATGATCACCTTTTAAATGGATTAACTAATTGCTAGACTTTTAATAAAATTTATTCATACACCTCACGAGTTGAGTCTCATTGCATGCGCTATTATACATTTGATGGGACAAGTATATGGTAGTAGTGGTTGGCATAACCTATAGTATCTGCATGTGGCGAGTAGTACCGATAAGATCTATATATAATTGGTGGTGTTTAGTAGCCAGTAAGAACTATGATTTCTTTAGTTGGCCGTAATTGGTCGATATACCTAACCCTAAATGAAGTACGTAAATTCATTCAACATATGGTTCCCGGAAAACCATATGTCTTGTATGCTCATGTGCTTGTTGCATTTCACTTATTTGAATAATTAAACTTGTTTGGAAATTTTGTTCCGAGTATGTTAAATCAGGAACGATCTCACTAAGCTCGCAATGCTTACACCCCTATAGATTTTTGTATGTGTAGGAGCACTCGCTTTTGCACCCACGATCTCCATTTATCCATGTAAGTCATCTTTTAGGAGCTTTTGAGGGAAATGCAATCACGGACTTAGATCAGACTTCCTTTAAAATCTTTAGGTAAAGTTATTTAAGTTATTGTAATGACTTAGTATTTATGTTTCGATCATTGGACTATATTTATGAGAGAATGCCCCTAAGACTTTTGTAAATGAACTTATGAGCCATATTATGTGGGATAATGTTTATCTAGATTCTTGTATGCTTTATATCACTTGCTTAAATTACATTTCCCACCGGCATCTCCTATTACCGTGTTGCACCCCTTACATATAATATCACGATTTTCGCATGACTAAGGTAGTCATTCTTAAGTCTTAATATTGTATATGGCAGACTGCCACGTTTAGGTTACCCCTTAGCGGTGTGGCAAACCTTGTTTATGTTTCATGTTAAGTATTTCTATTGCCCTGTTACTTAATTGCCATCAAAGTAAATTGTACTACTCAGATGCGTTCTCTCTGATATGTTGTATGCGTTGTGCATAGAAGCCTTTGCATAACCAAGGGGGTCATTCATAAGCTTTAATATTGTGTACGGTAGACTGTTAGGGTACCCCTTAGGATGTAACGCATAAGCTCTTAGATTATGTTCCAGCTCAAGTCTATTAGCATTACATATGTGAGGATGATGAGATTGATTATAATCCATCTTCTTTAAAATCCTCTAATATTGCAAATGCTCATCTCCAAGTGCTACATTGGATGCTTTCCTATTCTTTTGCTAGTAGGGAAAGTAGCAATGGCATAGTGAATAACTTTGATTTGATTGCTTTATATAGCATATAGATGGATTGTCCTAACAATGTGGGCATACATTGTTGGCTCAGTAATTTTGGTGTTAACCAAGAGATTTGAGAGTAAAGTGCATCCGCAGTAGTGTTTATGTCACTAAGATTCTCAAGGTTCTAAACATTTTCCCTCCTGAACAACCTATAAATTGTGTTGGTATGCTAGTATTACTTACCGATGGTGTGCATTGGAGACGGGGCTTGAAGAAGACTTATACTGCTTCCCTTATGACTCCACAGTTTAAACCATCTTCATCTTATGCTCCTCTATCCAACTCTGCTCATCCTAACATTACAAGGATTGAGAAAAAGCATAAAAAGTTTAGAAAATACATGGTGAAAGCATTGAAAGCTTTAGCTAGATGTATTCAACCCAATGCCCTAGCTGAGTTACCTAAGTACTTGATTTCTTCGAGAAGTGGGAAATTAAGTGGTACAGGTGCTGAACGGGTAGACTTAAGTGCTAGATCCTTCTAAAAGAAAGAAGTCGAGATTTTTTCTGAAGAGAAAGAGGATGAAGAGGAAAAAGGAGATGAAGAGGATGAAGAAAAGGAGGATAGAGATGAAGAAGAAGTTGCGAATGATAACAAGGATAAGGATAATCGGATGAAATGACCCAAAAACCACTCATAAGATTCAAAATTTAAATATAATAACCGGAAAAATAATTAGGAATTTAAATCAAGGGAATTGAAAAATTAATAGTAGGTTAATTGAAAGCAAAAATTTGAGGTTAGTTTAATTAATGGTTCTATGTTAGTAAAAGCCACCAAGTAAAACTTAGTAGGGATGGATGGTTAAGATAATGCCAAGTGGCATTCTCCCACAAACCCTAGACCTTACACTACTAGCCCCATATAAATACTCTTTCATTTTATACATTTTCTTTTCTAGGAAACCTACTACAACCCTAAGGTGAGAATCCCTAGACCCTAGACTCCACTTCATGTTAATTAAGTAAGATTAAAAAGAGGATTAGCACTTATCAGCCAAGATCATCTATTTCATTTTAGGAAATGATGAAAATGGAGGTGAATTAAGAGAAGGGGAAGAGCAACTCATAGAAATTCGTAACAAGGTGAGTTTGAGATTTTCAATGATTGAAATGCAAAATTTATGGTGTTAACATGAGGGTGCTGGTAGGAAGTGAAGGTAACAAGGAAGTTGATTTTGGAGGTGTTTTTAACCTTGGTGTATCACCTTACAACTGCAACAACAAGCTAAACCTAAAATCAACTCTTAGAGTTATAAAGATGTGATAATAGAGGAATAGAACAGTTCTAGTAAAAGTAAAAGATGAAGAAATATACATGTATTGAGTTAGAGTTCTTCTTGAAATTTATTTTGAGGTGAAGAAGGTGATCAATGTGCCTAATTTATGGTGGGGGAGATGAAACAAACATGGAGTTTGATATTGTTAATGTTAAAGCTGCTAAAATAAGAAGTTTGTCTTAGAAGCTTTGAAAATTATAGAGAAACCACGATGAACTTGGTGGTTCATCTCAAAAATAGATGTTTTAGGCTTTCAACTGTGATTGATCATGTTTTAACAAACCAGAAATGAAAATAAATGAGATTAGGCATAAACACGACCATTTAATACATTTAAGATCACCAAACTTTGTCCCAAAACATGTTTTTGACAAAAATATCAAGTTTGAACACAGTACTGCATGAACCTAGAAAACATGGCATGAACACGAGGTTATATTCTACCCATGCTTCTCTCTATTTTAAAGAAGTTTTAAAACCCAGAAGAACACAGGGAGATACATGCAGTCGTGTTTCCCTCATGATTCTCTCTATTTTAAAAAATGCTTTAAAGCTTAGAAGAACACGTGGAGATACATGCAATCATGCTCCCCTCGTGCTTCTCTCTATTTTAAAAATGCTTTGAAGCCTAGAAGAACATTAGGAGATACATGCAGCCATGTTCCCCTCATGCTTCTCTCTACCTTAAAAACATTTTCAAACCCAAAAGAACATGAGAAGATACATGCAGTCGTGTTCCCCTTATGCTTCTCTCTGACTCCCAAACAAAGAAAGAACACATCCAAAACATAAGTGACTTATTCAGTTGTGTACCAAAACACAAGGTGATACGTCCCCTAAGTACTAGTCATGATCTTTCTTAGCCCTTTATTCCTTCATTAATCCTTATCCAAATCAGATGAAACTTGACTCGCTTCTTCCTTATGATCTCTAAGTAAAATGGTTAAGTCAAGGAGACCTAGATATAACAAACAATACAGGAGGATTAAAGATAATTAAACATGAACTTATTATGATTTCAATCATGAACAGTTGTTAGATATCGAGCTTGGAAAGGGATTTGAAAGCTTAAACCAATCGATAGAGACGTAGTAATTGCATGTTGTTTGCTAAGATAACATCAATAACTAGACTAAGAATTTAAAACTCAACTTAATTAGGTGTTAGTTGCTGCTTAGCCATTTACTTAAGGAGTAGCACCCCCGGACTGGATTATGAGCCTGATCGCAACTTTGGGATGATGTGGTAGTTGTAGGCGCTGGACCCCTACGGAGTGAGTGGTAAAGACAGATAGGTAGTTAATAGGGAATATTTCAAAACCAGATAGTCAATTTGGAGCTGGTATGATGTTGCAATGGAGTTATTCAGGGATATAGGCTCTTACATAAAACGTTGCAATTGACTGTGCTCATTGATGGCTGTTTGTGTGGAATTGATCAGTACAAGACTACTTCTTCTTTTTCTTTTCTGGTAATTTATCGGTGTTCGATTCGCTGAGGTAACCTTACCTTTTTTTTTTTAGCGGGAGTCTTGAGTACTCTCGTATGTGTTTATATTTCTAGAATGCTAAGAATACTTGTTTGTTGACGTAAAATTTAATCAGATTTAATTTGTGCTTGTTGCATTAGCCTAGGCATGCATGACATATGTATATATGTTTGATTACCGTGTACTGGGCTTCACCACTCACGTTTTACTATTGCAGGTACTAATGAGAGTTCGTATATGGATCTCAACTATGATCCTATGGGTTTCGGGATTGACAAGTTTGTACAGTGACTCCAGCGATTGAAGGACTAAATTGAACCTAGGGGAAAGACTATGTAAATGTTTGTCTTTATTTTAATGGATGATTGTAAACTCTAAGTTATTTTACTACTTTTAGGTTGAGTGCCAGACCTTTTAACAAGGTTGAGCCTAGCTCCTCTTTTATAGATGTTATCTTAAACTATTTTGGACTTTAAATTTCATTTTTACTCTCTCTCTCTTAAAGTTTTTTCCTCTATATTGGTACAATAGTTTCTAAATCGTTGGTAATTGTTAACCGATGTGTTAGAGTCTTACTAAAGAACTTAACTATGATTTCACAACTAAAACTTGATTAGCAACTCACTTTGTTAAGAAGCCTTGCACATGTCACTTGGAGGTAATGTGTCTAGTGAAATGACCATGTCCTTAAGTACCCTAAGGGTTGGGTCATTTCATCGAAGATGTTAACTTTATGTTTGCTATTTTTGTTGTAGGATTTATTTTATTTTGATTTTTGGGATGTAATTTATCAAGTTAGTTTTTATAGCTAAACTTCTTTTGATGGTTTTGATGGTGTGCTAAGGATAGACTAATTTTCATTAACTTTTCTCCTATTTTTCTTTTTGCTTTTGATTTTTTTTTCATATTTTTTATGAAGGCGACTAGTTACATGATCTTTGCAAAGTTGCAACTGACTTGATTCAGATTTGAGCAATGTATCAATTTCTCTCTTGCATTTACAAAATCCATGACTTAAAAAAACTAAGGAAATACTAGTTTCTTTTCCTTCTATTCTTGTTCTTTTTACTCTTTCCTAGTGTGTAGTTATGAGATATTGGGGACAATGTCTAACTTAAGTATGTGTGTGGGTAGGTAGGTGTGGGGCTATGAAAAGAAATATGATGGTTAATATGTGCTTTTAAGATAAATTCCTTGGAGTTCAGTTAAGTACTTGAAAATTTTTGAGATTGTATTCTACTTAAGTAATTTAATTTGAAATCTCACTTAGTTAATAATTTTTGAAATTGCATTAAAAGAGAAAGCTTAATTGGTAAAATTCTACAACTTGATAATTCTTGAAGAATTCATTCCTTTATCTTTTGTATTGATTATACACTGCTGGAGTTGAATAGAGAAATCCAAGTGAAGTAAAATTACTTGTTATTTAAACTTTAATTTTAGGGTTGGAATTAAGCAGAATTGCTAAGTTAGAAGGTTATTCAACTATGTTTTTAAGTTTACTTTGTAGTATACTCATTTCTTGTGACATATGAGAGTTTTATAATATTTAATGAAAGAACAAATGAAATTTGTCTCTTAGTGATTTTTCTAAATTCTTTCTTTGAAAATTTAAATATATATAAGTGCTTTTAATGAAAAGGGAGTATTTAGTTGGTATGAGCATGCCTTGGTTCCTCAGAAGAGTGAGGTTAAATTCCATTGCTGATTGAAAAAAGGAATAAAAGCATTATAGTTGGTTGATAAGGGCAAGTCTTGATCCATTGGAAGAGTAATGACCCATCCCCCCTATCAACTATCAAAAGGAAAATGTTCAAAAAACTACCCTTGAAAAAAATGGAAAAAAAAAAAGAGAAATGAAATAAAAAGAGAGGAAATCTAGGAGATGAATGGATATAATATTCTTTCATTCTTGATTGTGGTACCTATAGAAATAAATGAGGGCAGTGTATAATCTTGGTAAATGTATAAAGTGTGGTTGAATTTTATTCTTCTTTGTTAATCTTGCATTTGATTTTTACTCTAAGATTTTTATTTAAATGATTAGGGTAATATTTTGATTTTCTCGAATTAATTATTGAATTGTAGTACTTAGTATCTTATGTGCAATGAATAGATAGGGTTGACTGAAGAAGAAGAAGAGAAGATTTAAGTTGGAGAAACAATAATATAATTGAATGAAAAATAAGAAATTTAAGCTTTAATGTGGTTTAAGTGAGGTGGATGATAAGTTTCTTTAGTATTATGATTTTGAAAGGAGAACGATTTTATCCTCTTGATTTAAGGTTGATTATTTGCTTTGAGGACAAGCAAATGCTTAAGCGTAGAAGAATTTGATAAGTTGTTATTTAACCTTTAATTTAGAACGGTATTTTGAGCTTTAATGATAGACTTTTACGTAAAATTATAAGAAAAAGGTACTTAATTAGTTTAATTGTTAATTTTATGCTTTAGAGAGTTATTTGTGCTTAAAAGAATGATTTTTGATAAGTTAGAGTAAGTTTCATTCAAGATAGAGAAAGATGAAAAAGTGCAGATTGCACAAGTGGAAACACGAGTCTACTTATGTGGTGAACAAAAGGATCTACACAAGCAAGCACATAAGTAGTGTAAAGTCTCGTTTGGGGAACAAAGAGGTGTTGTGTATGCTATACGAACGAGAACACTAGTCGTGTTCGAGTTCGTGTAGGTCGTGATTTGAAGCATCATTGAAGTGATTTTCCAAAGTACATGAATGAGTTACATGACTCATGTTGCCACTCGTGTAGAGCTCAAAGACGTATCTTTTTGAAGTTATCCAAATTAATCTGAAGAAGAAATGATCAAGATATGATATAAACTTCATCCTAATGCATGTGAGAGAGAAAATAAAAGAAAGACTCCTAATATGAAAAGGAAAGCAAGATTTAGAAGGAGATTTACAAGGAATATAAATATATATATATATTAATTCCTAATTCTACTAGATGTGCTTTTACCATAATTGTACCTTGAGAGAACTAAGAGATCAAGAATTCTTGAAGTGAAAAGGAGAAAAGATATTCAAGATTCCTATGTTATTGAAGATTTACAACTTTATGACTATTAAAGATCATCGTAATGGGTTTATTATGTTTCTTCCTTCTTCTAGAATTTGTGATTTCATTGTTTTAACTATAGAAGAGTAGAGAATTATTATTCTAACCTTAGAAGAACCCTACTTTATTATGTATTTGGGATTATTAGTTTTTTAATCATAGATCAATATTCTTGAATTCATCTATGTGTTTTTATCGTTATTAAATTGATATTTTCTAGCATATTGATTTAATTATCTGATTTTGTGTGAGTTAATTGAGAAATTAATTATATGAACAGATCTGACATGTATGAAAAGAATTGCATGTACACCTAGAGATAGGGTAACATGATTCATCTGTATTACATTAAAATTTAGGGTTAGATTTTGATTCTAATGACGAATTCATTGTTCTTTAACGTGATTTCTAGTTTGTTGTTAATTGGAAGAGATTTTAGTAAACTAATCTAGTGTTAGGGTTTAATAATCTTGAGAAAGATATTAAACTACTTTAGGGATTTTGCAGTTCAAGAAGATAAACTATGAATTGAAATATCATTATAGGGTAAAAGTTGCATGATAAATAGTGATAATTCGAAGGGTCAGAGCAAGTTGCAAATATGATATTTTAAGAAAAAGCAATATGATTTTGATTAATTAGTTATAATAGTAGTTGTCAATAATAATTGAGATAATTGACACTTTTAGGTTAGATAATAAAATTAAGGTGATTACTATTACTTGATTCAAGATCCCTAAAAAACGATACTCGATATTTAATTGCTATACTATAAATTAATCGGTATACTTCCCATAAATGATCATAGGATAGAATTAATATTAGATTTTTAACTTGTTTACAAAGCGATCATCAGGAGAGGACATCGAATGAAGTACTCATGAACTTGAATCTTCAAGAGGTTTGTCATGTAATGAGGAGAATGATGATTCTAAAAATTCAAGTATGCAAATGTATTGACAATTGGTGATGTCTGTTTAAATTTCTCAGCCAACAAAAAGTGAGTCAAACATTTATTTAGAAGAAAATGTTATCATTGTTGATATGAATCATCACTTTAACATGTTAGACAAGTAGAAACCAAATCTGTTGAAATATAATGTTTTTCCAAAAATGGCTTAGGATATTCTTATTGTTCCTATTTTAGTAGTTGCATGAAGGCTACTTTTAGTGTTTAAGGTCGTATTATTGACCCTTATCATGCTTCATTATCTCTAAACACTATTCAAGTTTTGGTTTATGGAGGAGATTGGATGCATAAAATTAATAACACAAGTAAAAGCCTAGAAAAATAAGTGTCAACACATGTATTATTATTTTTTCCATGGTTGATTGAAATTATATGCACTTCTTTTTTTTTATATCTTTTAATTAAAATTTCAATCTTTACTTATAGGAGGGTAAGGATACAACAATGGAAATTAATTTAGATGAGTATCTGAAGAAATGTATGAGTTTTCAATTTATTTATGAATAGCATATGTTTTACTAGGTCACAAAATTATAATTAATGTGTGTTTATAGTTGCGGTTGATATGTTCTATTTGGAAGCTTTGCTATTTGGAAACTTGATGTTGTCTTTGATTGAAATTATATCTATTATTTATATGTTCTTCCTAGGTCATGAATTTCTTATTAGTGAGTGTTTAGATCTGCTATTTGGAAATTTGAGGTTAGATAAATTACACCGAAATGTTACAATGTTTGAGGTTAAGTTTATTTAAGGTCACAATGTTTCTAGTGGTTAATTTGAAGTCATGACATTTAGAGAAATTGGTCAATTGAGGTCACCATAGATACATGTTAGAAATTCACTTATATGCACTTCTTTTTTTTATATCTTTTGATTAAAATTTCAATCTTTACTTATAGGAGGATAAGGATACAACAACGGAAATTAATTTAGATGAGTATCTGAAGAAATGTATGAGTTTTCAATTTATTTATGAATATCATATGTTTTACTAGGTCACAAAATTATAATTAGTGTGTGTTTATAGTTGCGGTTGATATGTCCTATTTGGAAGCTTTGTTATTTAGAAACTTGATGTTGTCTTTGATTGAAATTATATCTATTATTTATATGTTCTTCCTAGGTCATGAATTTCTAATTAGTGTGTGTTTAGATATGCTATTTGGAAATTTGAGGTTGGATAAATTACACCGAAATGTTATAATGTTTAAGGTTAAGTTTATTTAAGGTCACAATGTTTCTAGTAGTTAATTTAAAGTCATGACATTTAGAGAAATAGGTCAATTGAGATCACCATTGACACATGTTAATGTGAGAAAAATTATTTAAAACTTAGAAGATCCACCACGTTGTGACACGTATCAATGGTGATCTCAATTGATCAACTTTCCTAAATATTGTGACATCAAATGAATCACTCGGAATGTTATGATCTTAAATGAATTTACCTCCAAACATTATGACCTTCCAGTGTAATTTATCTTGTAAAAGTCATAAGGATGGTCAACGCAACTTGCTCTTATAATAAAAATCCCAAATATCATACAATTCAAAAGCTAATAAAACTTCTTGTTAAAGGAAAAAAAAAACGAAAAAATTCATTTAAGTGACAAAACTTTTCTTTTATCATGTAATGGAGGAGTATTATTCAAATATCCTTACCTTACGTGTGCTTAGGATTTAAACGGGGTGCTTCCACCTAATGTATCGAAATCACCAAAGTAATTATAGTTTAAGCTACACATACCACATGCTTGTTGTTTTTGCTTTTCTCCGCTGTACTAAACTTTTGGAAGGACAGATGGGGAGGAGTTGTTGCTGTGAGGCTAAAAATAAATAGACTATTGAGATAATTGATGAACAATCTAACAATATATGAAGTCTATAAATCATAATGCGATTAGAAAGTGGAAGTAATAGGCCTTCCAATTATAATTATTTTGGCAAATCATCTTTGGCCAGTTCACCTTGATACTCTAATGGAAGACAAAAGATGTCTATTGGGAAAGGATAGAAACAAACTATCAGCAAGTTTAATTATCTATGATGATCTAATACATGGTGAGATAAAGGAGAATTTACAAATGGAAATGGATATAGAGCATTATTCGCTCCTTAAAAATTATGACATTTCTTTGGAGGATTCTTCATAAAAGTTTACCAACAGATTTGAACTTAAGAATTAGGAAAATAAAAGACAATGCAAAAAAGATGCAACAATAGATATATACAAGCACACACGAGGCTTTCCGTTTTAAATCAAATATGATGTGAATCCTCAAAACTTAGTGGCATGAATTTGGGATAATGCTATCATAAGAAAGTAAAGTTACAAAAGCCACTCCAATATTTTTAATATTTATATCCAGTCAATAACCTTAGTGACATTTAGTTTACATCCTCATTTTTAAGGCATTGAGATCGATTTCTCGTGTTTGTACTTTATAATGGCTTTATGTGGCCATGTTGTAATAACCCTCATGGCCAAAAAAAAAAAATGAAAAATATTTGTATTTAGAAATGAAAATAGTTGCTCATATTTACAGCATAAGATCAGAGGGCTACAAATATTGGGCTATCATGAGGAAACAAAGGAGACTGTATATAATCCAACAAAAGTTAATTTTGCAGGACTCCTCTAAAAGAGGGATGTGTTAGATTGAACTCAGATGGATCCATCATACCATACCAAAAACAACCCAAACTTACAAGGGATGGGAATGGATGGTGGATTGCCAGGTATGCTAGGAATGTAGGCAGGATAGACGTGATGAGAGCTGGGCTATGGGCCTTGTTTTGGGTCTCAATTTTTAGACTAAGCCTAACCCGATGAAACATAAAATTAATTTAAAATTTGAGAATCAAGGTTAAGTTATTGCATAAGAATTAAACGCAAGGTGTAAATAATAAATGTCAAGTGCCATTAATGCTTATAAGCCAAAGATTGTTTAAGGGAGACGCCAAAAACTTCTTCACTTTATTCTTATAGGTTTTTGGGAAAATTATACTTGGGGATCAACATTTTATGTGATAAAACAAAAGTGGATCAATATAATACAAAATAATACAAACAAGGGATTGTGATTATAAATTATCAAATATGCTAACGTGTCACGTTTGGTTGAAGCCACATCACCATTTATTTGTAATACTAAAAAGAATAATTATCCCCTTTTCTAATAACTCAAACATCAATTCCTTATTTTTACCAATTTGTATATTTTTAATCGATTTTTTTTAAACCACTGAAAATGATTATCTAATATTTCAACCTATCCTTAAACGTTAATTCCTTAAATATATTTTTTTCTTAAATTTTTTTTATCCATATTAAAGGATGATGAGGGTATTTCTATAATTGAAACTAAGGAGATTTAATCTCCTAACATTTGTTTGGTATGATGAAATTGATTAGGAAAGAAAGATTGTGAAATGAAGAAAAATGGAATAAAAAAATTATTGGAGAATTTGAATTCTTGCATGAGAATCTTAATTATTATAAAAGAGAAAATAAGATATAATGATAAATTATTTATATACCTCTAAAAAAATAATAATTAACTTAAGAAGAAGGGTATAAGAATAATTTAAAAAAAAATCGTTTTCCTCCACATTCTCTCCAACTTAGAATGATAAAAAATGGTAAAAACTAAAAAAAAATATTACATCAATTTTCCCTTTTCCTATATATTCCTCTCAAAATGGACAAAAAATGAAATTAAATAACCTCATTTCCCCATCACTTTCAATCCTCCGCTACCAACACAGCACAAGGATTTATATTCTACTCCAAATGCTTGGTGGAGGACAGTAAGCATGCCCTATGGCTGATATTACATTCTTTTTTCGGTCAAATGAGTAACCTTTTATCCCCCCAAAAAAAAAAATCAAAAAGTATGATTGGTTGGAAGATTCAGATAAAAATTTCAAAAGTTATAGGCAGTATCTGGATCAATTGGGCACCGTTTCAATTTTCACCATGTTAAACAGCTTTTATTATAAATTGTATGAATAATAAGAATTTATCACCAACCAAGTTCTTTTTGTTTTTTTAATAATGTTTAACCTCTTCATTTTCTCATCTATCCTATCCTCTTCATTAATTGTCAAAGGACAGAAATTCTTCCTATGCCTCAAGTTAATTATGAACTTTTGAAAAATAAATACCTAAAAATACTCAAAATTCTTCATATAATTTAAAACGTTGTTGAATGGTTGTTCCTCTGATGTTTTGGTACCTCGAAAATGGTGCAAATGATGGGGATAAAAAAAAAAAGGAAAAGAAAAACGATTGAGTGTGAGCAGAAACGAGTTGGAAATGGAAGTTGGACCTTCCTCCAAGCAACAAAATAACAAAAATAAGCAAAATGCACACGTAAAAGAAGGAGAATTCCATCATTATAATCATAATGAGCTATAATACATTTTCCCACCACACCGAAACCCTTTCTGTCTCTCTCTCTCTCTCTCTCTCTATCTTCCCTACACACAAAGAAATGATTACCCACCTCACTCCCTTACTCATTCAAAAAAATTATTTTTTTCCCAAGACCCTCGATTTCCACGAGACCTAATCATTATAATAACCCATTCTATTACCTTAACTTTAGCTCTAGGTAATAATGATGGCTTTTATTGTTTACCACCCTATCCCCCTCTCTTTCACTTATTTGCATTCCTGGCCATCGGTCTTTTCTCGTTTAAAGCATCTAAACACATCTTTTTCAATGCCCACCCCCATTTAGTTGATTTTTTGCACATTTCAATAGAAGTTTTATGTAACCCTTTTTCTTTTAAATAATTGTTTTGGGGTTCTGTTTTGGGGTTCTGTTCTGGGGTGGTTTCTAATTATATCTTCCAAATCAATAATCCAAACATCTCAAGCATATATCAAGGTAAATTTATTGATTCTACAAATAGCTGGTTTTGTTTGCTGAATAGTTAAATCAATAATACATAAATCACTATCTATCAAAAGCTTGATAAGAACTATATGTACACACACACACACATTTTAAAGATTAAATATGGGTTTTAGAATTTGGGGAAAAATATATATTATGAAAAGATAAACTTTCATTTGGTTGATTTTTACATTATATATGACCAATCTTCAATAATGGGAAATGTATCAACTTTTAACAAATGCTATGGATCCATCTACCCATGGGTATCATCGTGAATTAAATTGAAATATATTTTAGACATTACTATTATGCTACTAGGAGATCGATGCCCCACAAAGATATAACTATTTAAAATATTTATCTTTGTTTATTTGCACAATTTTATATTAGTTATTTAAGACCCTTCTTAGTGGACACAACCCTCTCTGCAATACTTAATTGTACGTTTTATGCTAAAGAAAAATTGAAAACCTAGTGTGCATAATACGTGCAACTTTCTTTGCAAATTTTACAAGAAAACAAGTGTTACCACTAGCAGGGCGTTTCCTAATGGTCGCTGGGCATGTACCTGTTAAACACATTTGATATTGTGCAAATTGCAAAAGTATTATCGAGGAAATTACATGTACCATGTATTTTAAAAAAAATCTATAAAACAAAATTATAAAAAAAAATTATAAAAGTAGTGTTGTTATATCGCATTATGCAATACAGGTTTTTTTAAATTGTAAGTGTATCGCATATTAGTTGTGTGATACACTTACATGTATATCGCATGACCAACGAGCGATACACATATAAATATATATGTATTGCTCGTTGGTTATGTGATACAGGATAAGACGAGTGTCTCATAACCAACGTGCGATACTCAAGCACCTAATTTTTTTTTTTACCTAGGTTGCTATATTTTTATCCGAACATACGATACAAGTATATATACTTGTATCTCTATTTCAAAATGCAATATAGGAACTATATTTTGGTAATTTTTTTGTATAATTTATATTTGTGTATTTTTTTTTAAATCAATCCTAAACATGTGTTCAACCCTAAACATGTGTTAAACCCTAAACAGTATTATCACATATTTAATGGCAAAGGTAAAATGATTCTTTATTATTATTATATGTCAGCAAGTGTGGAGAAACAACTAGCAAATCCTTCATCTATATATTGAGGAGATCAATCTAAGAAGTTTAATTATTGGATATTTTAGATATTAGAGCAATATCTATATACAAAAATGACATGTCATGAATCAAAATTGAATTTTTAATTTTATTGTTTGGTTATATTTATATAGTATCCTAAGTTTTTTAGAATACTTATATATAATCTAGGAGGAAATTTTTTTTTCTACATATTCCAATATTATTATTTATTTATTAAGAAACAAAGGGTGTAAATGTATAAAGCATTGACATTTTCCTATTATTTTAGAATAAGGCACGGTTACCGGTTAAGGCAGACAGGGATGGGAATATTATTGGGATAGAAGTACTGCCTTTGAAGCAATGTTGACTTAGGGAGCTCTTGTTTGAAGCTTTATAGTTTTGTGTGCGTTTGTGTGTGTTGGTTGACAAAGCAAGTTTAGTTGAAGCATGACTTTCGCAGCAGAGGTTGGGATGAGGAGGCTGAATTGGCGTATGAGGAACCGTCTCGAACCAATAATTAGGTGATAGGCCGTGAAAGTTGATGAGTACTTATATTATTTTGTCGGGAAATCGTGGGAGAAGGAAATTAATAACAACATTTTTAAAAAAGACTACACAATTACCATTAGAATAAAAATAAACTTAAAAATTGGTAAATTGATTTTGTCTCTTCAAATAACAAGATTATAAAGTAGCCGATTTAATCTCTTTAAAAGACGAGTTTAGTCTAAATATAATAATATCTTCTTTTGAAGAGGCGAGTTCAAATTATCTATTTTTAGAATTATTTTTATCCTAGTGGCATTTGAGTAATTTTTTTAAATGTTATGTTTTTTTTTTTCCTTTTTCCTGACGTTTCCTAGAACATTTTTAACAATACTTTTAAAACTTTAGCAATCTTTTGAGGGTTATTTGTATATTTTCAAAAATTTTAGAAAGGTAAAATTACACTTTAATTTTTCTTCTGGTAGCAGTTTATTTACTCTTTATTATAGTTGAAGGAGTATAGTTGCAATCCTTCTATTTTCTAATGGCACTTGAAAAGCATAGTATTTATTGGCAAAAGAAGGATTAGGATTTGGTACATCTCCTCAAGAAGACACTGGTTGATTTATACTCGAAATACTTTCTTTCAAACAAAATGGATTTTAGAAATTTTATCTGTGAAAAATGGTAATAAAAAAATTGAATTTTGTTTATCCATACATATCACTAAGGATATGGTTGCGTTTGGTTATGAGGATTGTGTTAAACTTGTACGTTCAATATAGATTTCAATGAGACAACATAATGCACAATTAACTATTCAATTATTGTAAACTACATTAATTTAGTCAAATATATATGTGTATGTTGTGCACCTTTATGGAGTTTTTGTAGGTTTTTTAGCAGGAACAAGACTAATGATGAACAATATTAGTTGAGGGTCAAGTCAAGACCTAGATAGCTTCATTCATCAAAGCGTGACAAACTTACAACTAAAGCTTGACAAGCTAAAAAATGCAGAGATATTAGTCGAAGGTTACATCAAGGGGTCAATAAGTAAATTAGTCAAGGCATGACAAGGTTAAGACCAAAGCTCGACAAGTTTAAATATGTGGATTCAGTGGTCAAGGCGTTCATCGAGGGTTCGATGTGTTAATCAATCAGAGAGCGACAAGTTCAAAGTTGCACAGCTCTGGTCAAGGGTCACATCGATGGCTCAACATGTTAAAACATTACGACGCGACAATTTGATTTTGAGGCTTGATGGAGTAAAGATTTGTTGAAGGAAAATTTGTGGGGTGATACTTTGAGGGACAACGAATCATTAGGGCACGACAGTTTAAATATTGGAGCCAATGTTGCAAAAAGAGCCATTGAAGCGCATTTAATGTTTGGTGACTTAAAGACGCTGTCTCTAACGGACATCTGAATTTTTAAAGGTTATATATACTCTATCCTTGATAGATTTAATAAAAGCGAAGTGTGAAAGAGAGCTTTTATTTGCAAACGAACATATTATTAATTTTTTTGTTCTCTTGTTCATTAAATTTGCAAAATCTGTAAAGAGGAAGGAAAACATTTTAGTACTCTATTCTTACACTTATAATATCTAAAAGAGCATCTAGAAAGAGAAAGGAAATATTTTATTTCCTATATATTGTAAAGCATTGTAATTGTTTAACTTGAGTGTATTTTTGGTGATTAATAAAAGTGGTGATAAAGTTATCAATTGGAGGCATTAGTAGACCATAGAAAGTAGGAAGTAGTCCGAACTCCACGTTAAATTTGGACCGATATTTTCTATCCTTATCTTTTTTACATTTCATAGTATGATTTGTTGTTATATTATCCGCTACAATTAAAGTTGGTTTTTTTTATCTACCTATTAAAATTAATTTTTTTGAATTTTTAGGAAATACTCAATTCACCCACAGCCCCACTTCCTCTTGAGTATCTAATAGTGCATTTTCATGTTTTCATTTGGTATTAGAGCCCCGTCTCTATTTGTTCTTTGTTTAATTGCGTATAGAGTAAATGTCATGGCATCTAATGCGTTAGGATTTTTATAAGGGCAAGCTATAAATAGGCCACTGCTTCTAAATAAGGGTAACTAGCTATATTAGAAGTGCATGATGAAATTTTTTCTTAAAGCTCAAAATATATTAATTTGGAATGTTATAGAAAATGGCCTTTAAAAATAGAAGAAAAGAAGAAAAAGATTATAATAAAGAAGATTGGAAAAAATTAGACTTAAATAAAATAGGTATGAATATTTTGCATTGCAGTCTAAATGAAAGTGATTTCAATAGAATACGTATATGTAATTCTACTAAAGAAATATGGGATGAACAAGAAAAGACTTATGAAGGAACTTCTAGGGTTCGAGATACAAAAATAAGTCTTTTATGTGAATAATTCAAAATTTTCAAAATACTTCCTAATGAATCTATAGATAAAATGCATACCATCTTCATTAATACCGTAAACCCCTTAGGTGCATTTGGGAAGAATTTTACTAACTTGGAAATAAATTCTAAACTTCTCAGGTCACCGCCCAATAATTGGAAGCTAAAAGAACTGCCATAGAAGAAGCACGAGACTTAAGTCCTACGAGCAAGGAAGAATTTCTTAAAGCTCTTAAAACGCATGAGCTCATCAAAAAGTAAGGAGATGAATCTAACAAGAAGGCTATTGCTTTAAAAAGCCATAAGCCAAGATTCTAGTGATGATGATGATGATGATGATGATGAAAATGAGGAACTTGTCTTGATGTTTAAGAAGCTTAAAAAGTTTGTGAGGTCTAATAACGAGTCAAAGAAAATGGAAGATAATAACAATTCATCTAGACATAAAAAGAAGGGTGCAATAACGTGCTATAAATGTCAAAAGCTAGAACACATTCAACAATACTATCCTCTGCCCAAAAAGGTTCAAGGAGATCTAGAAAAGAAGCACTCATTGCCACTTATAGTAATGATGACTCAAGTGACTCGGATAAGGATGTGTGCTTCATGGCCCTAGACAATGAGGTAAATCCCCCTTCTTCTCCTTCTTATGCTGAGTTGTATAGCATGTATGATAAAGAATGGTCTAAGTTAGCTAAAGTAGTAAAAAAAAAAAAAAGGAAGAGCATGCTTAAATCTTTAATGATGGAAGTACGAGAAGAGCTAGAATATTTTCAAACTAAGAATGAGGAGATTAAATTAGAAAATATTAAGTTACATGATGAAATAAATATCTTCAAACTAGAAAATGAAAAGATGAACAATAAGTGTAAGAAGTTGAAAAGCAAAAATAATAAATTGAAGGAAATTAATGAAAAATTAACAGTTGAAAATGATTTGTTAGATATTGAAGTTAAAACATTAAATAATAATGATGATGTTGCATGTGCTGATAGTAGTAGTGATGAAATTTTAAAAGAGATAGAAGAACTGAAAAATGAAAATATTTTGCTAAAAGCTAGCTTAGATGATTTAAAAGCTACTACAACCAAGCTTATAAATGGTAAAAAGAATTTAAACATACTTCTTGGAAATCAAATGTGTGAGTCAAATAAATATGGAATTGGTTATAGTAGAGAATGTAGGAAGGTAGTTGCAAGTCCCACAAAATTCGATTTATAAAAGCCATCAACGAAACATGCAATTACTGTAGGAAATTTGGTCATATTGCACACAATTGTGCAATAAGAAAAACCATGCATTTGAATCATAAAAGCAAGCCAGGTCGGATTCCTAAAAGAGAGATTCTTGTTCCACCTAACAAAAAAGGACCTAAACTTAAATAAGTAAAAGAAACTCTGTTTTAAAGGGATCTTCAAGTAGAAACAACAAATGGTACTTGAATAACAGCTGCTTTAGGCACATGATTAGAGACGCATCCAAGTTCACATCTCTAGACTTGAAAGATCAAGAGAGTGTTGCCTTTGAAGATAATCGAAAATCAAGTGTTCTTGGTGAAGGTAACATTCTTGTAAACAGAGATTTAATTATTAAAAATGTACCACTTGTTGATGATCTGAAACATCATCTGCTTAGTGTTAGTCAATTGTATGATAATGGTTTTAAAATAACATTTCTCGCCAAACAATAACCAAGCTTATTTTGAAAGGTATAGACAAAGAAATATTTATAAAATCAATTTAGATGATTTTAAATCATTAAATGAAACTTGTCTATATTCTTAAAATGACAACAGTTGGCTATGTCATGGAAAGTTGAGAAATGCTAGTATGGATGTTATTTCAAAAGTTGTTAAAAAGAATATAGTTAAAGATTTACCAAAAATAAATTTTCAAAATTATAAAATATGTAAAGCATGTCAATTAAAAAAGTAAACTAAGACTTCTTTTTAAGTCTAAGGATATTATTTCCACTTTTAGGCCATTGGAATTACTGCATGTGGACTTATTTGAGTCTACTCGAACTCTAAGTTTAGGAGGTAAAAAATACACCTTGGTTATTGTTGATGACTTCACTAAATATACATGGACTTTTTTCCTTGCATCTAAAAATAAAACAAATCATGTCTTTTTTAGATATTGCATAAAAATCTAAAATGTAAAATGTCTTAATATCATATCCATTCGAAGTGATTATATGAGAGAATTTGAAATTATAAAATGGATGACTTTTGTAGTAAATGTGACATTGAACATACTTTTTTAGTACCTAGAACTCCACAACAAAATGGTGTAGCTGCAAGGAAAAACAGAGCTTTAATTGAAATAGCTAGAACCATTTTGTATGAAAACATTTTACTAAAATATTTTTAGACTAATGCTGTAAATACTATTTGCTATATATTAAATAGAGTTTTTATAAGACCAATTTTCAAGAAAACCTCCTATGAGCTTTAGAAATGAAAAAAACCTAACATTTATTATTTCCATCCTTTTGGCACTAAATGTTACATTCTAAAAAATATAAAAGAACAATTGGCTAAATTTGATGCTAAAAGCGACGAAGAAATCTTTATAGATTATTCTTTGACAAGTAAGTCATATAGAGTGTTTAATAAAAGAACATTTGTTGTAGAAGAATCTATACATGTTGCTTTTGATGATTGTTTGACTTATTTATGCTCTAATGATGATGTTGATATTGTTTGTGTTAATTTGAATAAATTCGCTCTTGAAAATAATAATAAGAAGATAATGAACATAAAATGGATTTTGTGCATGAATATGCTAAATATGATTTTCCTAAAGAATGAAAATATACAAGATCACATCCAAAAGATCTAATTATTGGTGAACCTTCTAATAAAGTATAAAGAAGATCATTTTTAAGAAATATGAGTAATCTTGGCTTTTTTTTTTTTTTTCAATCTCAAACCTAGCCTAAAAATATTGAAGAAGCCTTAAAGGATGAACTTTGGATACATGTTATGTAAGAAGAATTAAACCAATTTCACAAGAAATGATGTTTAGAAATTGGTTCCTAGACGTGATAATAGACCTATTATTAGAACCAAATGAGCATATAGAAACAAGCTTGATAAATCTAGAATAATAACAAGAAATAACTCTAGACTAGTTGCTAAATGATATAATCAAGAAGAAGGCATAGATTTTAATGAGATATTTGCCCCAGTTGCTAAACTAGAATCTAGAAGAATACTTTTGCCATTTGCTGCTTTCAAAACTTTTACTTTTTTTTTTCAAATGGATGTTGAAAGTGCTTTCTTAAATGGTTTTATAAAAAAAGAATTCTATGGAGAGTAACCATCGAGTTTTGAGAATAATGAATTCTCTAATCATGTTTTTAAATTAAACAAAGCTCTTTATTATCTCAAGCAAGCTCATAGAACTTGATATGAAATATTCAGTTGCTTTCTTTTAAATAATGGATTTTCTAGAGGAAAAATTTGATACAACTCTGTTTATTAAAAATCACAAGTCAGATACATTGATTGTGCAAACTATGTAAATGACATTATGTTGGAGCTACTGATATGAGTCTTATAAATGAATTTGTTGAATCCATAAACAAAGAATTTGAAATGAGCCTAATTATTTTCTTGGTCTCCAAATAAAGCAATCTAAAAATGGAACATGCATCAATCAATCAAAATATACAAGAGATTTTTTGAAAAGGTTTAAAATGGATAATTGCAAAACTAAACCTTCACCTATGAGCATAAATGTAAAACTTGATAAAAATTAAAATGGCAAAAATATGTGTGAAAAGTTTTATAGAGGTATGATAGGTAGTTTGTTATATTTAATAGCTTTTAGACTTAATATCATGTTCTTAGTGTGTGTATGTATATGATTGACTGAAAGAATCACACTTGGATGCAATAAAATGCATATTCAAGTATCTAGCAAAAACGATTGAAATTGGCTTATGGTATCACAAGTTTACCTCTTTTGATCTAGTTGGATACTCTTATGATGACTTTGCTAGGTGCAAAGTAGATAGGAAAAGCACAAGCACCACATGCTACTTTCTTAGAAATTCCCTAATATCTTGATACTCAAAGAAGTAAAATTCAGTTGCACCTTCAATTGTCAAAGCTGAGTATATTGCTGTCAGTAGCTATATGCACAAGTTTTATGGATGAAACAAACTTTGCTTAATTATGGTTTAAAATATGAAAATATTCCAATTCGTTGTGATAATACGAGTGCTATAAATTTGACTAAAAAATCCTATCCAACACTCAAGGACTAAGCATATCGAAATTAGACATCATTTTATTAGAGTTTATGTTCTAAATACAAATATCAGCTTGGAATTTGTTGATACAAAAAATCAGATTGCTGATATTTTTACAAAACTCTTGAGTGAAGATCATTTTTACATCTTATAAAGAGAATTGGGCATGATCAAGTAAGATGTGTGCTAAAATATCATGAAGCCAAGATAATCTAGAACTTGATCTAAGGATAAAAGAAGCTATTAAATGTTCATATATGCTCTTTATGATGGGTGTAATATGTTCTGCTTGTAAAAATTTGTTATATGTATGTGAGGCAGTGAGTGAAGCCCTCTTGTTGAGGCATGAGTGTGAAGTCTTACGTATGTGTAGGCATCTATGAAGTCCTCATGTATTGAGGCAAGTGTATGAAGTCCTACATGTGTGTAGGCATCTGTGAAGTCCTCTGTTGAGGCAATGTGGAGTCTTCATGTGTTGAGACAAGTATATGAAATCATGCCTGTTTGTAGGTATCTGTGAAGTCCTCTGTTGAGGCAATGTGAAGTCCTCTGTTAGTGAGGCAATTATTGTGAAGTCCTCTTTGTGAGGTACTTGTTTTATGTTGAATGAAATGCGTGAAGTTTTCCTTGAGTGAGGCAAATTGTTGAAACTTGTATGTTATCTGTGCATCTCTCTTTGTTTGTAATATCATAAGTCTATCTTTTTTTTTTTTTTTTATGATTACAAATGGGAGAAAAGTGTAGAATGCACAATTAACAAACTTGCTTGTAGTCTGTTTTGACTAGTACAAAGGGGAAGCAAAATGACGTATTAAGTGTAGTTTACATTTCCTTATAATTAATTATCAAGTCTTTGAATTAAAATTGAGAAAATTCCTTTGAACCAAGATGCTTAATTGAGGGGAAGCATACTAAATTGAAAAGGGGTTAAGTATGCCTAATTGTCCTCATCAAAAAGGGGGAGATAATTAAACTTGTATATTCAATGTGGATTTTGATGAGCAATATAATGTATAATTAACTATTCAATTATTGCAAACTTTACTTGATTAGTCAAATATATATATATATGCGTATGTTGTGCGTCTTTGTGGAGTTTCTACAAATTTTTTAGTAGCAACAAGATTAATGATGAATAGTATTAGTCGATGGTCAAATCGAAAGCTATGCAGCTTCATTCATCAAGGCGAGACAAACTTAAGACCAAAGCTCGATAAGCCTAAAAATGCAGAGACATTAGTTGAGAATCATGTCAAGGGGTTAACAAGGCAATTAGTCAACACGTGACAGAGCTAAGGCCAAAGCTTGACAAGTTCAAATATGCAGATTCAGTGGTCGAGAGGTTCATCGAGGGCTCGACATGTTGATCAATCAAAGCGCGACAAGTTTAAAACTAAGATTTGATAAGTTCAAAGTTTCACAGCCTTTGTTGAGCGTCACGTTAAGGGCTCAACATGTTAAAGCGTTAGGGCACAGCAGTTTGAGTTTAAGGCTCGATGGAGTAAAGACCTGTCGATGGCGAATTTGAGGCACGATGAGTCATTATGACACAACAGTTTAAATATTGGAACTGATATGACAAAAAGAGCCATTGAAATGCATTTAATGCTTAGTATCTTAAAGACGTTATCTCTAATGGATATTTAAATTTTTAAGGGCTATATATACTATGACCTTGGGACATTCAACAGAAGTAAAGAGCGAAAAAAGAACTTTTATTCACGAACTAAATTTTCTTGTTCTCTTGTTCATTAAAGTTGCAAAATCTACACAGAGAAAAATAAATATTCTAGTACTCTATTCTTATACTTGTAATCTCTAAAAGAGCATCTAGAGAGAAGAATGAAATATTTTATTTGCTGTATGTTGTAAAGCATTGTAATTACTTAGCTTGAGGTGATTAATAAAAGTGGTGGTAAAATCCTTGATTGGAGGCATTGGTAGACCATAGAGAGTATGATGTGGCCAAACTCCACGTTAAATCAAGACTAATGTTTTCTATCTCTATCTCTTTTATATTTCATATTGTAATATGTTGTTATATTATCTGCTGCAATTAAAGTTATTTTTTATTTGCTCGTTAAAATTAATTGTTTAGATTTTTAGGGAAAATACTCAATTCACTCCCTCCTCCCTCTTGAATATCTTAGAGTGCCTTTTCACATTTTCAGAATAGATAGAACAAAAGGAACTGAATAACAGTATATAGAGTAATAGACAGAATAATTCTATAGTTCCGCGTTTGGTGTGTATGGTACTAGATAAAGAATACAACTATAAGATAAGACATTATATTTTGACTATTATACCATTATGTTATAATATATTTATTTAATTAATTTATTATATTGTTTAAGAAAGAAGAAATGGATTATAAGAAGTGAAGATAATTTTGGAATTTTCAAATTGAACTTGTTTATCCTATCTATTTGATTTCTATACCATGGAATATATGGGACAACCTTTTTAAAGCTTGTTCAGTGTCTTAAGTTTTTTTTTTTTTTTTTTTTTTTTTGGGTCTAGTCCAATTTCTAATAAGATAAACCAAACAAGGGACTAGAGATTTTGTCCTGTTTTGTCCTAAAAAATTTCAACAACCAAATGCAAGCTAAAATGTTTTAGAGGTACAACTTAATTTATTAGAAAAAGTTGTAGATAGATCTTATTAACTGAATAAGTCACCAAATAACTATAGCAGACCAGTGATTCCTAGCGATGGTTCCGATAATGATTATGAGACAACATAACTATAGGTTTTGGGTTTATAGGTGTTGAGCAATAACTAGATCACAACTTCTATGGGTTCCGAGTCATAGACTACTCCAAGTCTTTGGTTTACCAAAATCATGTTACTTTGTGATTATTTATTATATTAGAATCAAGTATGTACATGAATTTGTACTCATCGTTACATGTATATGCTTATACTGGCTATGTATTGGACTTCATCTCGCCCTTCATATGATTACTAAATACAAGACTTCCATTTTTCTTGTCCTTCATCACTTTCTCATTAAATTGCTATGTATAAAACTTCTACTCTTTTTTATACATTTCTTTTAATTTCATCTTATCTTTAACTCGCCAAACATAGTAATAAATTATATTAAATGATTGGAAAGCAGTTCCATTCGGCATGCTCAATCGAAGTTAAGTTAGATATATCACATGATGTGTTACTTTTTTTTTGCATCTTATAGCGATACAGTAGAATTTAGGTATGGAGATAAAAATTAAATATTTTCAACTTAGGATTATTTAGATTGTCATTTTGGTGTCTTTTTGGTATTGTTTTGGTGTTGAATAGATATTAAACATATGCTAAATCGATACAAATATGATATTGATAAAAAAATGATCATTTTACTCATAAAATGATCAAATCGAACCGATACCTATACTAAATAAATGCCAAATTGATACAAAATAAATATAGATCTGATGCAGATAAAAATCTGATATCCTACATGGAGATATGCAAACAGCTTAAAATCAAACCATCCAAACAGGCCGTCATCCTTTCTCTGCCGTATCCGTGGTGACAAAGTTGAGTGGAAAGGCGCATGAAGAAGGTAATTTCATAATTCCAACGAGATCACGACCTAAACGTAGAAAAAGTGGTGCCACAATCATGAGGTGCGTGTAGAATGAGAAAGAAAGTACCTATAGAGAGAGAGAAAGAGACGCAATGCTCAACCTCAGCCGTCGGATCTTGTAAAGTCACGGGGTTCTGTTTTGGTCCAAAAAGTTATCTGGTCTTCTTGACCAGGAAGCCTCTATTCACACGTGTGATTGTGAGAGTGAGGGTATTAATTCAACCGACAAATTATTCCTCTTCACTTTGTTGATTGATAGGTTAGATTCTTAATAGTTTTGCGTTTTCTTACTTTTAAATTTGTTTGCAACCGAATCAATATTGTTAATTGCCTTTTTCAACCTCAATAATTTGTATAATTAACAACAAGTTTAAAAATTATTAATTTACTACTTGTAAATTTTTTGAGTTTAATTACTAAATTTGATAAAATTTAGATAATTAATTATAAAAATAAGCAAATTAACACTCTTAAATTTCATATACTTAATTATAAATATAGTTAAGTTTAGATACTTATAAAAAATTATCCATATATTATATGCAATGAATCCTTACTATTGGAAATAGTCATATATATACCTTTCTTTCCGAGTTTTTTTTTTTTTTTCCAATCACCCTAAAATCTTCAGTTGACCATTTCAATATTTTTAGATACTTGATTTTCCTTAATAGAACCCTACTTTTTATCATTCTAGTTTCAACCATCATTTATCCATGCCAATCCATTACCATATGTCCACTTCTACAAATCTAGCAAATTTAAAAAGATTGTACCAATGAGGATATTGATTTGTTGATAGATTTTTGACTAATTGGTTCTTATTTTATATATTTGTTATTTTTTCTTCTTCTTCTTTTTTTTTTTTTTTTATTGTCATCCCTGGATTATCAATTATATCATCCTTTTATGGAATTTATTGTAGTAACGAGTCGGATGTGCTTTATTCATATAGGAGACATTTGTTATCTTTTACGTGAGACAGTTTGATTTTTAAAGGGATGGACCAATATATCTAACTGGGTTTTCAAACCTTTAACCTTTTGTTTATGATTTTTCTTACATCAATTAATTCAATTGATGCATATTTTCTTATTGATAAAATTCATTATTACTAGAAAAAAAAGTTTATAATTTACTTAAATTTATTCAATAATTGATCTAAATTTACAATCACGTGTGAGCTTAAATTTAAGTTACCTAGATAATTTGCCTTAACAATATCAAATCTTCAACTACTTAATCCAGTAAACTTATGAATTTAATCAATAATGACATAATCTTAAATTCACATTTTGATATTGATTTAGTTAAAAGAATACTATCCAACATTACACTGCCAATGTGTGCAAATTTTACGACATAACATGTGTAAACATATTATTTGAAAAATAATTACGTGAATAATTACAAATGAATTATTGAAAAGCATTAGTAAAACAAAACAGAATCAACATTTACCTTTCTTAATACAACAAAGGACAATTACTATATATTATATCAAAGTGTATTTACTAGTTTGATTGTATAAGATCATTATTGTACGTATATAGTCAAATTACAGTAAATGCATTAACGTAATTGACATTTACTGCAGTCGAGGAATAAATTTTACAAAATAGATAAAATTAAAACACTGTATTTTAGAATTACAAATGATAAAATTAAAAGGTCATGTATAGGAAAAACTATAGCAAATTAGTAATTGAGTTATGGTGAATGGGAATTACAACTTCGATTAAAAACGTTTAAACATTGAAAAGGAACAAATCATAAAAAAAATATATAGTAAAATACTAAACGGTAAAACTAAAAGAAAAAATATCGAACACACAAAAAACACTGTATGATAATAATTTTATGGTCAAACTATAGAGTGTGTGTGTGCGTATATTAAAGCATAGTTAAGGCAATTGATAGCGATTTACGATACTGTAGGGTTCAATTATTCTGATGATATGAAATATTATAGTTTAATTTTAGGCATTTAAAGGGATTTTTATCTGTGGAAGAAAAAGGATTTTTGTATATAAAGATATTAATAGCACTAAAAGGCCCTTTTTTATGGTATAGATATTGTGTATAGTATTATTACATGTATTATAGCATATGATGCAACAAATGTTATAATAGTATATGTTTTATAATATATTTTATATTTATCAAATTAACCGCACCAAACAATGATATATTAAATAAACTCATTTTCAAACGTTTGATACCTTTCGTATAACTTACTCTACTACAATGCCTTATATCATATCGTATGATATATTATATAATAATAAATATGCATCATTGAAGCACATCATAATTCATTAGGCATATAATATCATCTATATTATTAAAAAAAAAATCAACGAGTTAGTTAGACTTCACACCCTGTAGATGGACAATTTACATTTTAGAAGGGAAGATTTAGAGAGTAATTTAGAGAAGATAATTAATTTTTGAAAGGCTGATCTTAACAGTAATAACTTTACCTAATTTTCAAAAAAATTTATGTAATAAAGTAAAAACAATAATTTTTAAGAGCAATGAATATCCAACTATTAGTTTTCTTACAATATTAGATTATTTTTTTCTTAACATACCTAAGAATATATTGTAATATTAAAATTCAATATAAAACTTTAAAAAACCCATTAAACACTTGCACTAAAACATAAGAGTGAAGGTGAAATGTGATTCACAACAAATTTTATCTTTTTAATAGATCTAGTGCTCGAGTAATGCAATTTAACAATCAAAGTAATACATAAGCAAAATACAATAAATAAAAGAGCTAAAGGATAAGGAAATTAACACCAAATTTAACTTGGAATTCGGTTCGCCCCTTAGTCTCCACCATCATATAATTGCCTACTAGTGGAGGACCTTACACTACACTTCATTTATTACAAAACCAATGCTCCTAAAGAGCTACACAAATCCACATAAGCACTCACAAGTTATAGCTCATTCACTCACTAAAAACACATACAGAAATTACTCGATAAAATCATGAATAGGGTCTTACAAAGATTTAACAACTAAAACTAAAGGGTACTACTCACTCTCTCACAATGAAATCTTATATTAAATACAAAGACATAATTGTTACAAATTAAGCTCACTCAACTTTACAAAATTTGCCCTCCAACCCTTATTTATAGGGCTTTTTAGATTTGTAGGTTTTGCCCCGATTCTCTAAAAAATGCTCTTGCATTAAAAACTCTAACAATAAATTTTCGATCGACTATTGTCTAGACACCATCCACTATCATTTGGATGCCATTAGAAAAACTCTTGTTGTCTTCACTTGATTTCCTTGCTGTTCGCACATTGCTTGTACCAAAAGCTTTTACTGTCTAGACATCAACTAAAAAGCACATGGTTTTATGCTATTGGGTCATGTGAACATGCCATTGCCCACACGCATACCCCTAGCATCTAGACACTAGCTATAGTGTAACAAAATCTTGAAAAAACAACTTAAACACAAATACATATATAGTGCAAACAAAAGCTCAACAAGTCATAAACATATTTTCTTTTTATTAGGTGTAACTTAAGTATATTATAATATAAAGATAAATAAATTATAAAAAAGGGCAAGTGTGTCATTTGATATAAAATAAGAGGGCTTTATGGTCAACCCTAATATATATAAAATAAGGATTATTAAAAAGGGTCAAATTGTCAAAGGATATTAAATAAGAAGGTTTTATGGTCTATCCTAAAATACATGTGTGTTTGAAATGTTTCAGTTGACCGAATAGATGAGTGGAAGAATTTTGGTTGAAGGCCGGCCAAAGCCCAAAGGCCACCACCTTTCCCTCAACGCTATTGGCGTTGGTTCTTAAAGCTGCTGACGTTGGCCCGGCATTGAATGATGGTCAAGGAAGTTTCCTTAGAAAGGTGCCAGCTTTTCTTTTGGACGAAGCCAGCCTATTTTTAGCATTTTTCTTAAGCTAAGTTAGCCTATATATAGATGTCTTTGCCTAGTTTTCTATTCCTTTGTCTGAGCTTTCGGAAACCCTGAGCGGAGCAAGAGAAAAACGTCTTGGTAAGTGTTTTCCCTTCTAATCTTTTCACAATCTGAAACTGATTAAATCTCTAAGATCTATCTATCTATTTGTAAGTAAAATGCTGTGGAGAGTTCTTCGGAGAAACCCTGCAATTCTTTTGAAGATTCGATTTTAGGAGATCAAGAGGTTTTGAGTATCAAACCTAGGAGATTCAAGATCTGTAAGAGTTTGGAGAAACCTTAAGGTCGGATTTGAAGATTTATGTGGTTTCGATTAAAAAAAAAAGGTAAGATCTTTCTTAGTGTTTTGTGATTTTTAGGATTTAATGATTATAAAAATATGATAATTTAGAAGTTATAGTAATTGGGAATAAATTGATTGTGATCAGGAGATTGATTGATTTAGGGTTCTTGTTTCAAATCAAGATCTGCAAGTTTTAGGTAAGTAAGAATCCATCCAATCTTCTCGTTAAATGAAATTTATTTGTTGTTGTAAATTGAATTTTTTAATTGGAGATTTTATATATGTATTGAAGGGATAGTGGAGAAATTAGAAATTGAAGAGAAAGCTGGGTTTGGAGGTTTCATTGAATTATAAACAAATGAGATAGGTGTGTTAACCTCTTTTCATAGATCTATGATTAGGGTTATAGATCCTTTGAGTAAGGTTATGAAATTAAGGATTAGGGTTTAATTATGTATTGTAATTGGAATTGATTAAGATATGCTGTTGATCAGGAATATTTATGGGATTAGGGTTCTATTCTTTTAAGAAGATCTGTTGGTGGATTAGAGTTTGGAAGCGAATCCAAGTATGACTTTACTTTGCTCGCTGTTTGTGATTGTAGGATTAGAAAAATAAATTGACTTAATTCTATTCGGATTATAATTGAAAGGCGTGTTGCTTATGTTTGGCTTTGATTAGTAAAAACCATGCAGAATGTGATACTAACGAGGCGCCTTGATGGTTCTTGTGTGTCATTGTCCCTAGTGGAATTGCACTTGGAGATGATTCCAATAGAGTAGGAGTCGTTTCGATTCGTATGGCGGAACGCAACGATGTGTGGGGAGTACCCAACATCAATATATTATATATAAACTATTTTATATGAAAATTGTGAATTGGGATCATGAGTTACTCCGGGTTTAGGATTAGTCATGAATAGTCCTAAATTGTGCTGCTTGTTGGTTAATCAAAAGATAATAAACCTGTAGATGTTGCATAAGTATATAATGCATGTAAATTTACTTGATGTGTGTTCACGCGTATGTGTGTGTGGTGTGGCACATTGGGCGTTTTCGCTCAATCCTTTATTTTTCAAGTGCAGGTGAAGGTGATGTTGGTTGAGAATTGTCTGGATATTACTTTTAAGTTGATCATGGGGGACGATGTTAATAGATTTGACTTTCCTACTGGTGACTAACAGATTCTAGATAAAGAAGAATAGGAGAAAAGATCTTTGAAGACTATACAAAGTATATAGAGTTTGTTTAGATTATTATTGAAGATGTTTATAAGATAAGTTGTTATGTTTTGGATTTTATATAAGTTCTTTTGCATAATATCAAGAGACGAATTGTAGTAATGATAAATTTAAGTAACCTTTTTATGTGTAATTTGAAGATAATTATATTTGTGGTTTAGTATTTTATAGTCTTAGCGTGCCCTTTTTAAGAAAAGGGCACATAGTGAGTTGTAATGCCATTAAGTTAGGGCGTTACATATATCATTTGAGCAATAATACAATGTATTTTCTAATCAAAATGTGACTTAAACTGGTTCACCAATCTTCTTCTTTTTTTATGACAACAAATATTACACTCTACATAGGTACCCCTAAGGCACAGTTTATTCATTTTTTAGAAACACATACAAAAACATTCAATAAACTTATGCATAATGATTTAAAAGGAGTTTCCAACTAAACACCAAATGACACTATTCTCTCTTTCTCTCTTTCAAGAAAACCTCACAGTAAATACAAAACATAATCTAGAAAGTGAAACATGAGTAATTGTAACAAATTAAGCACACCCAACCATATAAAATCCACTATCGAACCCTTATTTATAGAGTTTTAAGATTTGCAACCATCGCTTAAATTCTGCTATAAATGTTCTGGTGACTAGTTTTTTGTCGACTATTGTTTGGATGCCATCATTTGAAAAACTCATGTTATCTTCATTCTTTGTTTGTGTCAAAAGTTTCCACCATCCGAACACTTACCAAATGTCACATGGTTGAAAGCTCTCGGGTAAACTCTAATGTCTTATATTGGTAAATACTATTTAATGGTGTAAAATGTGCCTTGATGATCGCTTTGTTATATTCAACTTTAAATTTTTATATTACTTAATATTATAATATATATACATATGATACATCAAAAGTCACTTTTTATTTTAATATTACTCATAAATATCACAAATATATAGATAGTTGCTCCTAAAAATATAGGATTAGAGTGTAGTTAACGTAAATAATAAAATTTTTAATAGTATTAATTATATATTATTTTGGTAGCTACGATAAATTCACATTAATTTTTATTATAACTGTAAGATCAAAACACTTAAAGTATCAAAACCACCCGACCAAAATCTAGATTATAATTTTATTCGTGTTGAGATTGTAATTTTCTAAAGAAACTTAATAGAAGGATTTTCTTTGAAAGCATAACTTGAAAGAGAGTGAAAATGTAAAATCATTATGGCATCCAATAATAGATAATTATTAAAAAAAAAATTAAGAATATAGATGAAACTAGGAAATTTAGGAAATTGAATATAAAAAGCCACGTGGAAAATTCATATTGGACAGCATAACAAGCCCAGAGAGAGGGGGGGAGAGAGAGCGCAAGAGAGAGAGGGGAACGACCTGATAGAGAGCAGGGGGAGAGAGCAGAAAATGAGGGTTTCGGTTAACGAAATTTGGCGGAGAACAAGCGAAGAGAAGAAGAAGAAGAGGAATGTGATAGTAGGAGGAGTAGTAGTGGTAGCGTAAGAGAAAGAAAGAAATAGAGAGAAAGAACGAGAGAGAGAGAGAGGGAGAGAGAGAAAGAGAAAGCATATAATGCATATGCATATGGAATGGAAGTAGGAGGAGGAGGAGGAGAGGTGGCGATGCTGAGACAGCTAATCGGTCAGCTTCAAGAGCTCTTCGAACTCTACGGCTCTCATTATCCTCATCATATCGATCCCCTCTTTCATCATCCCAATCATTTCTCCCGCTCTTCCCCTCCCTCTCATAGGTTTATCCCTCTCTCTCAAGTAATTTCTACCTATTTGATCGATTAGGTTTTTCTTTATTGTCTTCTGATTCCGATCTTTCATTACCATGCTTAGGTTCTTTTCGATTTTCCCTCTCTCTTTTTTTAAATATTCTTTAATCGAGTTTTTTATGTGTGCCTTTTGATGTTGCCGTACTCTTTCTTATGTTATCAAGATGAAGTCTTTAGTTAAATTTCAATGTTTGTATGCCTATGAGTATGAGTATTTAACCATGGCTGAGAATCGTGTTGCATCTTCTGTGTTCGCTAGTCTTCGCAACATGTTTTCACGCTTTCTAGATTAATCATGAAAAATTTTAAATTAGTATTATTATGCATACTTTTGCGTTAAAATTGTAGATACTGCAATGCAAAGGGAGCTGATCGATTCTCTGATTGGGACATATAATTGTATGCTACTGTAGACCATATTAGATTATCTGATTATCCACTTATCATCGTAACTTCCTGTGAAAAAATTCCCGTTCTGCTGTATCAGCTGAGAAAATTTTCCTTAAATAGTAGTATATCCCATAATTTTACTTGGATTAATTCTGGCAGGAACTTAATGAAGGATCTGAAATAGTGTTTAAGATGCTATGGCCTCATTTTATGTCACATTGGTATCCTACTTCTATAAGAGAAGATATTCTTTCTTATTGCACACAAATTTTAAAATTTCAGGATTATCATCTCCCGACATTTCTCCATTGAGTTAACTGAATCACAAAAATGAAACAAAAATACTTTTTTTTTTTTCTGGGTTAGCATATTTTTCATTCACTCTCTTCTTGGCAAAAGCAAAACATGATGTCTGCTTAGTTTACAATCATCTCTCTACTTTGTTTCTGCAAAGTTAACAGTGGCATCTAATTTTCATCCTCCTCCTCGTATGGCCCTTTTGTCTCTAAATTATATGGCAGGGATTCTCCTTTGCTTTCATTGTTGTTCCAAGCACATTAAGCTTTCATTCATTTCATTTGCGCATCACACTCTGATGGATGTAAAACACAGTAACCTCTGATTACTCAATGTGCATATTGCATAGGGATTGTGCACCTCCTACACGTTGCCTCAGTGTTGCTAGGATTGTGTATTTAAGTCTAAATTACCTTGTTACAGAAGAACTTGCGTGAACGAGAGAGGCAGTGAAAAATTTGTTTACTTGGCTCTCTCACAAGTGCTTGTTGTGAACTTGCAATCAAACCTTTTACTGTCCTTCTCGGTTGATCTTTTAGACCCACATCATACAATCCTCCCAGTTCCCCCTTGTACACTAAATTTGGTTCTTATGTAGTTTCTACATACTTTGATGCTATTGAGCTGTGGCCTGTAGATGTTTGTATTTATGAGTTGATTCTCTTTTTTTCGGTGGTGCAAATAGTGGAAGGGATTCTGTCAAGAGATGGTGCCATCTGATTACCCTGGAATTACTTTTTTAATGATCAATACATGCTTAATTACCAAAAGAAGAGGGAAGGAGGGGGGTGGGGGTGGGCGCATGAAAGAGGAAATGGTGCTTTATTGCCTTGACAAATCTGCTGATAAGATTTCTTGGATCTTTTGCAAGTTGTCTAAATGTAATTCAACAAATTCCATTTGCTAACCTTACGAGTGGGCCTAGTGTTAATGGTTTTGAATCCAGAGTGACAGGTCTTCATAATTTATGGGTTACATTTTAGGGCTGCTTGTATAACGCAAGTTGAGTGAAACATGTTTGAGCCTTTCAGTAGTTGCATGTTTGAAGTTAATTGGCCATGTCCTTCCAGCACTAAATAAATGCCATTTCTGGGTCCTGTTTACCGATAATTGTCTAAAATATTATCACAGTTTCACTGTTACTTCTGCTATTCTGTCATGATGTCTGATCTTTCTGGGTCATGTCTTATGAGTTATGAATGACTGAGCCTCATGTTGGAATAATTTCCTTCATTATTTTGGTAGTTATTTGGCTGTTTATCATCTTTCAACACACTTGGAAAATGCTTTTAGATTCTGGAATGGGGAATATTATTTTTCTTGCTGTTAAGTTTAGTTGCATCCATATTTAACTGTTAATTTAAATTTCATATAGTTCCGTGGAGTATCTGTCGCATCTACTGAGTGTTTATTGCATTCTTAAAGATGAAACTCCAAGTTAGCCTTAGCTACGCATTCATCATAGTTTGAATGACCTTCAACGATATAATGAGGCATAGTTGGCAAGCTCTGTAATGTACATGATCATATGCTACGATTAATCCAACTTCAGACTAATTCTAATGATCTCATGGACAGATGTTGCCTCCTAGAAATTGATGACAATCCAGCAGCGCTGTGTACCCCTATAATGGCAGCTGGGAAATCCAGAAGCTTAAAGAGTTTAGATCCTTGCAAGCCACCACCAACCAAGAAGGCTCGAAAAGAGCGTAACAGGGAGAAGACTACAGAAAATGGTAGCTCAGAAGAAATTATGGAGGAAGAAATCTGGAGAGAATTCCCAGAGGACCTCTTTGAAGCTGTCATTGCAAGGCTTCCTATTGCCACTTTTTTCCGCTTTCGGTCTGTTTGCCGCAAATGGAATTCATTGCTGGATTCGCAAATTTTCTCCCAGCATTGTGCCCAGGTCCAACCAGGAGATCCTTGGTTTTACACCATTACACGTGAAAACGAGAATTCTGGAGCCATATACAACCCTTCCCTGAAAAAATGGCATTATCCCACAATTTCCTCTTTGCCCAAGGTTATTCTGTTACCTGTGGCTTCAGCTGGGGGTTTAGTGTGCTTTCTTGACATTGGTCATAGGAATTTTTATGTATGCAATCCTCTCACTCAGTCTTTCAAAGAGTTGCCTGCAAGGCCTGTGAAAGTCTGGTCTAGGGTTGCTGTTGGAATGACAATGAATAGAGACTCTAGTGGTGGGAGCTACAAGATAATGTGGTTAGGATGTGATGGAGAGTTTGAAGTTTACGACTCTCTGAAGAACTCATGGTTCCGCCGTGGAAGCACGCCACCAAATATTAAGCTTCCTTTGTCGCTGAACTTCAGGTCTCAAGCAGTTGCAGTTGATGACACCCTTTATTTTCTGCGTTCGGATCCTGAAGGGATTGTTTTATACAATACTGCTACTGGGATTTGGAAGCAGTTTATAATTCCAGCTCCGCTTCATTTAACGGACCACATGCTTGCAGAGTGTGGCGGCCGCATTATGCTTGTGGGTTTGCTGACAAAGAATGCTGCCACATGCGTTTGCATATGGGAGCTACAGAAAATGACACTCTTGTGGAAGGAGGTTGACAGAATGCCAAATATATGGTGCTTAGATTTCTACGGAAAGCACGTTAGGATGATTTGCTTGGGCAACAGAGGCTTGCTCATGCTCTCCCTGAGGGCAAGACAAATGAACAGGCTAGTGACTTACAACATGTCAAGCAGGGAATGGTTGAAGGTGCCCGGATGTGTAGTGCCTCATGGGAGAAGAAGGCAGTGGATAGCATATGGAACTGCATTTCACCCCTGCTTGGCGGCTACTGCCTAATTGAATTCCCGATTATCCAAGATTATCTGCAAGCTTTAGTTCTTAATTTCCTTTTCATTTTACAAGTGAATCATATACGTTTGTAGTTTCAAAGTAGATGTGCCTGGAAGATTATCTGCACCCTAGTTTTTCCTGTAAGATGACCAATAATTTATTGATGGAAAAACAAAGCATATTGCAAACTATTTAAACTGAGACGGGATGGGTTTTCCAGTCTGCATCTCACAGAACCCCGTCCTCTCGTCTGTGCGTGGAAAAGGCCAGGGTAAACCTTGGCCAATAGCCGGTCTACCTCCGTATTTCCAGGGTATCATTCCATTTTTTAAAGCTTGCATTGCTGCATATGATGAAAGCGGTGTTTTGTTCCATCTATTCTACTATGTAAGCAAAGTCGTGGGAACATTACTGTTCCCATGGATCTGCCCTACTTTGTATTTCAACGTGCAGATACGATTCTGAATTCGAAAGTAGAATCTAGATTGTGAAGTTTAACAATTGGCGCAAAATTGTAGTCGGACTCGAAGGTTAGAAGTCATCTCCTAGTGCGTGTGTACATAGAAAAGTTACTACATGCATTTTCATTAAAGAGTGCTTATGGTAGAAGCATAGGAGTAGGTACGGGTTGATTTTTATTAAAATTCCAACCAAATCATAATTTATGAATATTTTCTTCTTTTGAATTTCCAAATCGAATGATATGCTCTGGATTAGAAAAAATTTCAACCTGTTAGATAACCGTCTTAGTTCGATTTCGGCTGGGACGATACTTGTAATTTAGGAATAGTTTATTCGTACATTATGCAATCTAATTAAAAGGTCGTAAACTCATTTAATAATAACTAAATTTTGAATATTAAAAGAGGTAAATAAAGTCAATATTAATGCAATTATAAAATTTAAAATGTTCATAAACAATTAAATAGGACATCACTTTGTATCTATGAAATCTATGTTATCTTTTAACTTTAAATATCACCACCATTTATGCTAAGACATACATATATGTATTAAGATTCACGTTGCAAATAAATGTGCTTTGATGGTATAGATGGCAACTATTGTTATTGAACAAATCGAGATTTAGAAAGGCGGCGAAAAAAGCCACATAAAAAAACATGTAAAACTACATATTTAAACTACAATGTCAATTAAATTAGAAATGTGAAGCATGTTTCTTTATTCTTGTAATACCCCAAATTTTAGCTTAGCTAAAATTAATTTGTTTTGATTAATTAGTGTAACATGTGAATAATTTATTGTTTATTTAATTGAATTTGAGTTTAATTTAGAATTTGAATTTTGATGACTTCCATTAAATTAAGTAATTTAAACGATAGAGTATAATTAGATAGATAAATATAAACAATTAATAAATGAATCTGTTCAACTTGAGATTACAAATATTCTTTTTCCATTTATCCAATTGTTCCCATTGTCTATTTTATAAACAAATTCTTCAATTTGAAATCCTCTTTCTCCTTTCAAAAATTTGTCTATATTTTTAATTATCTTATTAACGAACAATAGTTCATCATCATCTTAATAAATTTTCAGCTTGAATAATTTCTTTCCAATTTCCAGTGAAAACCCAGTTTCTAAAGCTCAATTTCCTAAAGTTTTATAAAGACTCTATTTAGTTATTTGAAACAAAAACTTATTTTCTTCATACCTATAAATTTTGGAAATCAATTTCTTGTTTAAAAATATTAGATTTATGTTCTAAATTTCCAAACCCAAACGAAATAATTAATTTGATTTAGATAATCTCACATCAATTAAAGTAAAGTATCTGATATGATTAGATAAATTGATATAAATTAGTAAATAGATTTAAATTGAAGATTAAGACTTTAAATATTCTTTTAAACTATATAATTGTCATAATAGCATTTTTCAATGAATCAAATCATGCAAGCTTTTTCAACTATGTATTTAGACTTCTTTTACCCCAATATTATTTCTTTAAACATCTAAATATGTGATTTAAGTGTTTTGTAAAGTTTCAAGCCTTTGAGCTTTATTCTAAATTCCATTTCCTAAATCCCTAAAAATTTTGAATCCATTTGCTTGTTTAAAAATATCAGTTTTAGTTCCAAACTCAAACTAAATATTAAGTTTTTATAAAGTTAAATTCCAAAACTAGATTTTCATTTCTTGCTAATAATTTATATGCTTCAAATTCTAAAAATCATATTCTGATTATTTTTTATACTTGAGAAAATCATCTGAAAGGATTAAACATAAATTTTTTTATCCATAATTATCCTTAATCTTATCCTTTATATATATATATATTTTTTTTTTCTTTATCCTTTTTGTCGACTTTTGGACTGCTATATTTCTTTTCCTTTTTCTTTCCTTTCCTTGCTTCATTGGTTCTATCCTCTCTGTCTCTTCTTTCTTTCTTCATTTTCTTTTCTTTCTCAAATTCCTTTTAAAAATCCCAAGTTTAATAGAAGATTAAAAGAGAAATGGAAGATAGAAACAAGATGGAAGTGTAGAACAAGCATGGAGGAGTATTATCAACTAAAAAAAGTAGTAGGAATGGAGTTTTGACGCTTGAGTTTTTCCTTAAAACAAGTAAATTTTTCTTTTCTTTGCTTGATGATTATTTGCTCATGTATATGATGAATTAGAGTTAGGGAGAAGTTGGGTTTATGATAAAATTTGTAAAGGAGGAAGATTTGATCATGAAAGTTGAAAACCTAAGAAGTTTATGTATATATGAAGTTGGGTTTTAATGATGAAGTTGGATATGTTTTGATGAAGTGAAGTGGGACTAGAAGTGTATTATGTTAATAATATGTTAAAGTTGTGAAAAAGGATCATAAGATTCATGACAGGGGATTGCAGGGGCAGCACGGGCACGTAGGAGCCCGTGCTGAGTGTTGCAAGGTAAAATTTTGAATAGGGGCATTTTTTTGGATCAGCACGGTCTCGAGCTCAGCCGTGCAAATAGATTATGTAGCCTTCCTTGTTTTGTAGTCTAATAGTAATTTGATTGTAACTTTTTTATCTGAACTCGGATTGAGGTGATTCAAAAAGTTACGGAAAGCTTAAAAACAGATCTACAATTTTATGTTTTAAGTTTTTGCAAATTTTGAAATTATCAAGACCTAAATTTGATTAATTCCAACTACTACATTTTTTAAACAAAGTTAAAAACTTGTGTTTGTTTGTTAAATGTGTGTAGTTAAGTATAAAATAAACTTAGCTAATAAATCTAAGTTTAAGTTTAGTTAATAGAAATTAAGGGACTAAAATAAAATAGGCTAATTAGGATTCCATAAGGCATATGAGAAATATTTAATGAGATACTTGAATATGGCTTAGTAAAAAAAATAAATGATTAGCTTTAATCAATTTGGTTAAGTTAAAGTTAAAATAGGCTTAACTAATAAATCTATGTTCACTTTAACTTAATGAACTTTAGTAAACTAAAATGAACTAGAAAAACTAAATCTAATCACCTTGGCTATGTTAAGTGGATATAAATGGCTTTGATGTAATCATAGTATATTAGTTCTTACATATTAAAGGAAATGAGTTGTTTTAAATATGAATTTCTAGAAAATGAGTTTGATGAACATAAATGTGATGCTTTATGTTATTGAATTTATTTGAATAGTAATGCATATGTTTATAGGAAGCACTAATCATATGAGTGTGATGTGTTCTATTATTGTGTATGTTTTGATAGCTATATGTATGTTTGTTTATAGCCTTAAACATAAGTGTTAATGCATGTATTGTGTAAAATCTAGACTAATAACTAGTAAATAAGATTAAGCTAATGAAATAGATTTAAATGCAATTTAAGTTAATAGGCTTAGTGAACATTAAGTTAATAAAGAAGTGAAGTATATATTAATATAGAACTTGAAATTATGAGTGTTTATTATCTTGTTTCAGAGAAATAAACATGAATCAATAATTGGATATACTAGAAGATTTCTACGCCTTAGCTCGGATATCAGGTGAGTGACTTTGATCTTATTGCATTAATTATGGTTGTAATATAGTAGCACAAGACAAAATTATAACAATAATTGATTGTGTATGGGGATGGGTACAATGCATGTTGTATGGTCATTGAATGGTTGAAAAACTTTAATAACAAAAGTTAAAGTTGCTTGAATTGTATTAATTAAGGATTGCATTATGTGGATTGTTGAGAAATTGATTGATTGCCAAATAATCTAACATAAACTTTATCCTACCATTAAATAAATCGAACATGCATTGTATCATAGTATACCTTGCATTAACATGGTATTCACATTGTAAACCCCCAAGGTTTTACAATCGGTTGAGCTTAAACCCTAATTAGAAGGTCAGTCGAAAATTCTAAAGTCAACAAAACCCTAATCAGACGTAACCGTTTAAGTTCAGTAAACTTGTGTTCGTAACCCTAAGTGAGTAAGTAAGAGATTAGTATGCAGAATAGTTCGTAATAGTATAAGAAAACGTAAAAATATCATATTAGTCAAACCGCGATTCGTTTTGAAGCCGATCAGATACTGTTTTCGAAAAGCATGTCCTGGGACTTGGAATGGTAAAAATATTCTGAATATATCGTTAGACTCGTAAAAATATAAGGTTTTCAAAAAATATCAGTTTTATAATTTTTCGGTAGCTGAAATCGCATTTATACGCGTATTTCTTACTAGCGGTACTTTATTAGTCAAATCTATATTACATTACACTCGTCATTACTATTCTACACTATTCATCTATCTCTACTTTTCCTTAAAACCTACTCTTACAACCTATACATCTATTTTCTTACAATTTTTATTTCTAATACAACTTCATATCTCTCACATCTCACTTTTCATTATAAAAAATATAAAAAAATAAATATCCCTCTCTCTCTTCCTCACAAATTGCGTCGGCCCCTCCCTCTATTCCTCTTAATTTATTTCAATTTTCATTTATTTAATTAACACAAATTACCCTCTACTTTTTCCTATAAATACCACCTCTTCCTTCCATTTCCTTTACACATTTCATATACTACCATTACTCTCCCAAAATATCTTCAAAAGCTCTCTTAAAGTTTCTCTAGTTTTTCTTCTTTTATAGGTAATACTCTTTTTAAGCTTTCCTTATGTTCATTTGCTTAGCATGAGCATAGTATGTGTTTTCTAAATCCATAGAGATTAAGAAAGCAACAATATTTATACTTTGTTCTTGTTCATAAATCTATTTTCCTTTATGTTGTTCGTATCTATATCTAACTAAAGATATCTATGTAGTTATATATATATCTTTTAGAGCATATAAGCTCATTTTTTTATTGCAATTTACTTACTTACCTTGCAATTTATTTACTTTCAAGTTGTTTTAAGACTACTCTTTCTAGTCTTAGACTTGTCTTCATTAAGTCAAAACAATTTTCTTTTTCTTTTGGGACTAGTCTAATCTTAGTCCCGAGAAGCCTTGAAGAAGCTAAGGCTCCCAATACTTGACAATTATTATTAATATGCTTATTTATTTCTTTATTATCTTATCTTGTGATATTTTTATCTCTTATAAACTACATGATCATATTCATGCATGGCTACTAAGTTGTTGTCTAAATAAAAAAAGGAATCCTTTTGATAAAAGAATAAAATTTTATCACTAAATAAATGTTTTTCTCAAAGCTTTAGAAAAATGTTTTCAAATAAATTTCTTTTAAAGGTTTATATAAACTCATCATGAAATTTCAAACTATTAATAAAAGAAGTTTCTTCAAAGTCTAAAGATACTTTCTTTTCAAATAACAAAAGAAATCTTGATATATACTATTTTTACCAACTTTCTAAACCAAGAGATAAATAAGTTTTTAAGAAAATCAACTTACAAAGAAAATGAAAATAAATTTTCAAAGAATAAACTTATCAAGTACTATTAAAGAAAACTTTTGGCAATTCTATTTTTCAATTCCTAGAAATAAAATTGGTAGATAACCTCAAAAGACCAAACTTTATTTTCAACTTACTTTTGATAAACTAAAGAATCAAAATATAGAATATTAGATTTTGATCAACAAAAAATTTATAAGTTACTTCAACCACATAAAGTAAAGTTTAACAAATCCAAATTTTCCAAAACACTAGAAAATGTTGTTTTAAGAAAATTAATTAAATAAGACAACACCTATAGCATGCATAAATTATGATTCTATTTATATACATAAGGAATTCTTTTCAAATATATACATATTTGAGTTTTACTTAAACAAGCCTTAGTAAAGGAAGGATTAGAAAATGTTGTTTTTCAAGAAAGGAATTTTCGTATTAGATCTGTACCCTTCTAAAATGAGACCCAAATGAACTTTTACAGTAAAAGTAACCTTAGAAATGGATAGATCTTTTCAAGTAGGTAGAAAACGAGATATAATATGCAAAATTCTGAGTTAAAATGAGCAAGTTATGGCCATTTTAAGTTGGAACTTCCTTCAATCCGATTTTACCTTAATTTAGAGATAGACTTAGAATCTTTAAAGGAGAAATTCTATAAAAGACTCATTTTGGGTATTTCATCTTGTTTAAGTGAAAAAGGAACCGATATCGTCTTCCTGGAAGATTATTTTGACTAGAAGCGATCGTCATGGAGTGAGTTAATCCCTTACTAATTACGTTTCCTTGATTGTGCTTGTGAGTAGTAGCACTAGAGAGTAAGAAAAAAGATAAATGAATAAATGTTGTATGAATTTGATTCATGATTGAATGATGTGATTGTTGAATAAAAGCTAAGTATATCGAAAGAAGATTTGATGAGTAATTTATGACCTTTTGCAATAAGTATGATGAATATTGTTTTGGACCTTTTAACTTGAAACTGACAATAAATTGGAAAGACCGATATTGAAAATAATTCGTGCGTGACATATTATGAGTCACATTTAATTTTTCACATCTATTCTTCGTGTGGGGAAATGAGGGGTTGTAGTGGTAGTTAATAGGAGTTGGAAAGTCTACATGGGCTAGTAGGAGCCGGAAAGTGGCAAGTAGGAGTCGGTAAGTCTGCAATTATTGATGGTTGTATGGGTCGATAACCACCTACCCTCGACATGGAGAGCGTAAAATCCATGCTACACATGGTTTCCGATTAATCATGTGTATTTTGTTTGCTCATGTGATTGATACATTCCCATATGATTGTCTAAAATGCTTGTATGTTTTATGGAAATGCTTTGAAGAAGGGAGTTATCTCACTAAGCTAGTTTTGCTTATACCACTATAGCTTTTTGTTACAGTTTGATTACCTATGGTTGGCACCAAGGAGCCCCTTTTGTCAGGTATGAGCTAAAGTTACTAGGACCTTTTTAGAAGAAGTTTACATATTTTAGTTTTGAGTGTAGACTTCTAAGAGAAATCTCTATAGTAGACTTTTATTATATTCATGTATGTTTTTAAGATGGCTTAGTTTGAGCAAAGCTTTTAGTACAGGGGAATGCCCCTAAGAAGTTGTAAGAAACTTTTATCTTAATGATTATTACATGTTTACCTTCATAAGTTCTTGCATGCTTTTATTATCTGCTTAAACATAATACTCCTTTGAGTCTCCTACTATCTTGGAAGCATGCCTTGCACGTGATATCGAAGCCCCTGTGTGACTAAGATTGTCATTCATTAGCTTTAATATTATGTGCGGTGGACTATCATGTTTAGGGTACCCTTCGGGGCGTAACACATGTCACGTATTATTATTCCGATTTTGTAGTAGCCTTTGAGAGTCCAGTGAATTTGGTTAGGGCTACTATAGGTTTGTCGGCTTCATAAAAACTAAGTAGGCATCAAAGGATGTCGTCCGTGTTGGAGTCAGCTTTAGGGATTAATACTTAGAGAGGTTAGATGGTTCTAAAGGAAGTGAAGGGTATATTAGAAGTAAAAAACATTTTTATCTATGCACAATTGAGATAGAAGTGAAGTCCTCACTCCTTAGATTTCTAAGGAGAAGTAGAGACTATGTTTGATAAAAAGAGTTTCAAAGAAAATTCTCCCTCCTTAGTTATGTCTGAGAAGAAGTTAGAGGTTATTTAAAAAAAATAAAGGTATTTCAAATTGAAATCCTCCCTCCTTAGTTAAATCTAAGAAGCAATTAAAGGTTATGTTTGTTATATAAAACGATTTTGGTGCTGAGATAGCTATGAGGTGGATTCTAGAGAGTGAAAAAACACCCCCTTCTTTAGTTCATAGTTCTACTAGGAATGAATGACTTGAGTCAGTCCTTCAACCCCCAAGAGAGGATATAAATCTCCATTGGTTTGGATTCTAGTTATCCAAACTGTGCATTTGCATATGAATGAGTATAGCATTGCATATGTTTGATAATAAAACTTGATTTTATTGTCTAAAATGTAATAAGATTGAGTCATTCACTGAGCTTGTTGAGCTCAGACTCCTACTGGTTGTTTAATTTTAGGATTCAAAGGAATATGAAGAACAATTATGGGATCAAGAGAGATTTAAAGATATATGTAAAGAAGTTTTGAGAATTGTAGTTAAGAAAAAATTTTGATGTAATAGTTAGACCTAATATAAGTTCCATGAAGTATAATTCTTGTTTATATCTTCTATGATTCCATTTTTTCTTAATCTAAACGACCTTCGGTCTTGTATAACTATCCATACTATGGAGTATTCTACAAGTGTGATATTTATGTATCTCTCTAGAAGTTGTCATGCCTCAAAAGGGTAGTTTAAACGTAACAGTCCGCCTCAAACTATATAAGACTTAGGAATTGCTACCACAAAAGTTCCAAAGTCTCGTACAGATGCAAGGTGTACCTTTACGACAATAGAATACATGAACCAATGGAGATAAATAGTTTAATTTGACATATTATAAGCATCAGGATATAACCTATGAGTCCACATAATTAAGTACAAAAGTTTTAGGGGGCCTTCCCCCGTAAAATAATATCAAGCTTAATAACAGTTTTTTACAGTCATCCGATAAATAATAGGGTTTCCTATGGAAGTCTACACAAAATCAAACGTAAACTTCTAATGGAAACTCCTAATTTCTATACCTACTCGGTAGGATGCCTAGGCTTTAGCCATATATAGGTATACTGCAATAAAAAAAAGCTGTGGGGGCGTAAGCTACACTAGCTTAGTGAGTGAGTACTTCCATAAAGACATTTACAACAAATGATTCAATCAATTTAGTTAATCAATCGTATGGAATGCATTAATAACATGAACAAACAATCATATGATCAGCCGGAAATCATATGTGAATGGATTTACGCCCTCCATTCGGGGTTAGCAGATTAATGAATACTACGGTACTATCGTTGAATTAAAGTGCCGTTTATGGATCATGGGTAACCAACTTATGTTGTTTATGGATCACGATCAACCAACTTATGTCATTTATGGATCACGATCAACCAACTCATTTATGTCGTTTATAGATCACGATCAACTAACTTTTAGTCGTTTAAGGATCACGGGTAACCAACATATGCTAATGCTCCATCCCCATCGTGAAGTGATTATGTCCGTATTAGTTTATCAATCCGAATAGTCATTAATACCAATTTCCTAGGTGATCAGCAATTTCGCAGACAATCACTCTTATAATACTCTAAACAAGCATAAGTTAATCACTCGATTCCGATATTCTTAATACCATTTCTCAACTCATCAATAAGAATACATAATCCCCTATAATTCCCATCATGCAATTCCATTTTTATCTTTTGCCTTATGATCTAGTGCAACTATTTGCTACAATCATAAGCAAGAAATAAAATTACGAAGTAATACTCACTTGGCCATTGGTCGCCGGTCTCTAAGTAACAGTAATCCGGTGGTAATGAATCCTCGGGGTCCAAGTCACCTAAACGAAAGAAATACCCAAATGAGTATTTCAACTCATATCTAATCCATTTTATTTCATAAAAACTATTAAGTTCGTAATTCTCGTCATTAATGGAAATTCCAACTTAAAACGGCCATAACTTGATCATTTTAACTTGGAATTCCGCAAATTATATACCGATTCCTATCTACTTCGAAAGATCTATCTAATTATATTATAATATCTCAATTTTGAAAAATTTTAAGTCTCGAAAATATCTGAAAAGATCTGGTTAGTATCTGAACTCCCATTTTCGAAATTGTTTTGTAAGGAATTATGATATGTCTACTATCCATACCTAATATGCATGTAATATTAACAATTAATATCATGAATGGTATGTTATGAGCTTCCTATATGTATGTGCTTGATGATATTCTATTAGAGAATATTTTTGGAAACTTCTACTTTACAAGATATCATGAATACTTAATCTAGTCTAGTTTTGAGTTCTACACAAACCATACTTGTTTTAGAGATTTTCCTTAACAAATTTTATTTATTCTTGTTAAAAATAAGTCTTTACCATATCTATTCCTTAAGGTCTTCATTTTTCAACATAAATCCTCATTTTAAACTTTGTAAGCAAGTATTTAAGTATTTACTATTCCTAAATCCGAATTTTGTAAAATTAGTTTTTAAGTGATTTCTTTGAGGAAAACTCATTTGATATTTTAAAATTTAAGGCTCAATTATTCCTATCCCCTAAGCACTTCATTTCCTTAATAAAACTTCCATTTTGAGTTTGAAAAATAGGTGTTTACATATCCTCTTTTCCTAGTTACGAATTTCATGTAACTATCCTAAGATCTAAATTTTCTATCTTGTAAATATTTCTTGTTTAATAAATTTCTCTTAGTAGATCTACCATTAAATTACTAAAATCATTCCCTATTGTTACCTATTCCATAAGCTCTTCATTTTTCACATAAAAATCATGTTTTGGAGTTGAAAAATAGGTTTTCAAAATGCAACTCATTTTCCATCCGAATTTACAAAAGTTTGTTTTTATAAAACCAAATTTGTTCTTGAGCTTTTTGGCTCATCTTCATAAATATCCTAACCTTTAGAAGTAATAAAACATTCATTTACATAAGACAGAATATTTATGACCATTCACTCATCCTAAACATAATAAATACATGAGATCTACAATATCATGTAAGAGAATAAATGTTTAAAAGCTAGATCTAGGTGTAATGGTCATGTTAAATGCATGAAATGAAATATACTACTTATGACAATGATGTAGTAGCAAGATTCCTACATGAACTCATCACTATATGAACATATATTATGATTATGAGGAAAACACAAGCTTTAATCACAAGATCCACAACTTGTGGTGGCTTGATCTTCATGTTCTAGTGGTTTTATGTCCCTAGCATGAAGCTTATAGGGATTTTTATGAATCCACACATGAATGATATAGCCATTACATATTTTTGTGGTAGTATAGTTTAGATCTATACTTATTTAGGCTTTGTAAACAAGAGGAGTTGAAGAAGAAAAATGTGTGTGAGTGTGTGTATGGGGAGGGGAGTGTCACGGCAAGCTTGAGAGAAAAGAGAGAGTTTGTAAAATTTTTGCAAAAGTGAAATGAAGAAAGAGAAAGGAAGGCATAAAAGAATATATATAGGAAATTGAATTAGGGTTTGTGTGATTAAAATAAAGAAGGAAAAATAAAACAATTGAGAGGGAAAGGGGAGGGGGCGCACCGGCCTTATAGGGAGAGAGTGGGAGAGAAATAATTTTTGTACAAATTTTTCAAATTAAATGTGTAGTAAAATGTATTGGAAAAGTAAATGTAAGGAACGTGATGTAATAAGGTAAGGCTTGATTTTAAGGATGTAAGAGTAGGGGTATGGCTTGTGAGTGTGAGTAAGGTATGGGCTTGTACTTGTGAATGTAATGAATAGTAGATTAGACAATTAAGTTACCTGTTAGTAAAGAAAATACGATATAAAGGCTATAACTGTAATTTTTATAAACCGAAAAATTATAATAAATATACTTTTGAATTCCTTATTAAATTCTGGTCTTAATGAGTATTCCGGAATATTTTTCTAATTTCTAGTCCCAGGGGCTGGTTTTCCGAAACGGATCCTGGTCAGATTCGAAACAGATAATTTCCCGAAAACTGATCTTTTTTGGTTTTGTTATATTCTTTAGAACTATAATCTAAGTCAACTTGCTCTCATAAGTTCTATGGTTTTATTCTGGGTGGAGCCGGACTTAGGGTTTCTAGGTTTCGTTCTAACCCTAGCTATTCTGATTTAGGGTTTCAGTTTTCGATTCGGTTCTCGAAGCCAAGCTTGAATACAAGGAAAATAGGGGCTTACAGAAGTCACGAACGAGTTTAATACTATAGTGTTTGTGGCTTTAGTATGATATATAGTGTATCATACTTCTATGGTACCCCGCGGGGTATGACAATTTTGCCATGTGTTGGGCTTGAATAATATTTGTATAAATTAGGTGGACTTTCTTACACTTGTATTATCTTAAATATTGGTGATAATCATTAGACTCCAAACGAGTCTTGAGTTTTTGGTTTTTAGTTTTTAGCCAGCCTAAAACATGTAAGCTAAGTTAAGTTGGACTCAAGAGCTTGTTTAGATTAACAAGTTTAAATGAATTCGAGCTTGTTTAGTCGAATAGAATTATTAAATTTATTTTTTAATCTAATTTTAGAGTTTTAATAATGCGTAATATATGATAATAAATATAAAATATAAAACATATAATATATATATATATATATATAAAGCTTGTTCGGAAGCCTGTAAATGAATCACTCGCAAACTTGAATAGAAATTTCAATTTGGCTATTTAATAAATAAATTTTATTTGGAGCGTAAAATTTAATATAAGCTGAACTTAGGTAACCAATAATAAAATGGACTTAATTGACTAAAATTAGAATACTAGAATCAATGTGCTCCAGTCACATTAAGAAAGTATAGAAAACCTTCATGCATGTAAGTGTAACTTAGGATAGGTAAAACAATGTACAATATTAAAAGAGCACGGTCCAAAAATATAGAATTGGAATCTATATCATTGAAGTCTGAACTTGATTGCCCCTCTTAAACTAAGTTAATAATACATATCCTTATCTTGATTGATCATCTTGAATAGCTGGAACTCTCTCCTCTCGGCATCACTGCGTTGAACTTCCACTCTAAGTGGCTAGAATGAAGTAGTTATCAAACCTTTATTTCATCAATCAGTCACTCAAAGGGAGGTTATTGCTAGATATTTTCATGGGCTAGGTTCGTCAAGACCCACTAGGTCCGAGTCCACAAAGTAGGGACCTTGAACCATCTACATTGGTGGATCCAAGCTTGTGGATGCGCCGCATCCAAGGTAGGAATCGTTTCATTCTTAAGGAGCCGGATGAGAAGAAACTCTCATGTCCGGTTTTGGAGTAGAGATGGAATTAAGAATTAAGAAAGAACCATCAACTATAACCCAAAAAGAACCTGATTTCGTAAACAACATAGAGGAAGAATGAATGGAATATCTTATCGAGGCAACCATATTTGTTTCGAAACTGGAAAAAAAAATGAAAACTAAAGATTCTTAAAACAAAAAAGTTAAAACTTTAAATATAAAATGGGCCTTAAATTTTACTACTTTTTATCCTAGATTCTTATAATACTATCAAGGATGTGCAAATATTTATAAAAAAGCACATCCTTGTTGATTTGAAATATATGTAATGTGGAACTATCATAACACTCTAACGTCACATTTGGTAGCCGAAATGATTTGGAATGGAATGGTTCCAGAATGACAAATTAATTCCTATATTTGGAAGTATGCATGGAATGGAATGGCTATATGATGACTTTGTCGGAAATGTCCCTAGCTATAAATGCAAGTTATGGATATGCAATAGGATAAAACAATAATTATATTACATGCAATTAATAAAGTTGGAATTGAATTGTGATTCCGCCTTCTTAAAAGTGGAATCAAATTCCCTTCCAAACCCTGAATCGTCGATTTTGGCTTCTAAAGGTGCATCCAAACGTGGAAAATGGAATGCAACCCGGAATCGCAATTCCATTCTAGATCCATTCCTGTGTACCAAATATGACATAAGAAAGAAATGTGCACAAAAAAAAAATGAAAAGAAGTCTCATATTGTTTAGAAGTAAGATTATTCTCTTAGTAAAACTCTATATAAAGCATGAAATTTGGTGATTTTATATTATATTTATTACATATGTTGTTGTTAACAACATATTAAATATTGTAAATAGATAATTAATAATTTATATTCATATGGAAAATAGTCTAAATATTAAATATTATTTACTTTATTTAACTTTTCTATTATTTTTATTTTTTATTTTGATAATAACAACAACATATTAAATTTCCCAAGAAAGGCACTATTTATGTTTAAATTTTGCATAAATCAGGGCCTACAAGCCGTTCACATGCTTTATTTATATATTTTTTATTTGGAGGACCCTTAAGGACCTGTTAAGTCTATGGGTCCAGATAGTGGACTCGACTTGGACCTAAGGACCATGGTGGGTTAAACCTGCTCTGCTGGGATGAGTCAAGAGGAGGACATGGTGTGGCCAGGCTAGGTTTGGCCTCGGTTTGTACTTAACCCAAGAAGATGTCTAGTTATTGTTGCCACTTTTGTTAAATATTGAGCCTTCTAAACACTAAGCCAAACATAAAACTAATAATCAAATTTCAATAACTTGTCAAAATATTATAATTTTCCATGGTTACAAAAAAGAAAATTTCTATGCTTACAAAAATGATAAAAATCAACTTTGCTATTTGTCATTAGTTTAAAATTAGTAGTGGGTTTTTGGATAATTTATGGACCTGCAGGGTAGGTCTTTCAAAACTCAACAATTAGTGGTACACCAAGGTTAATTAGTGCAGTGATTTTGATGCTTAAATTAGTGTCTGCCTAAAGTTAGGAATAGATGAAATAGTGTAAGGGAGTTATTGACATGACAAACTTGTCTTGAGAAGCTTGCTAAGAGGGTATTTATAAGGAGAGGAGCTCATTGCAACTGTCAATGTTATGGAGAACATCGGGTAGTAAGGAGTTAGAAGCGCTTATTAGGAACGTAAGCGTTGAGCCATGAAGGCATTTTCATGACCCAATAAGGGGCCTAGTAGGATTACCCTAAAGTTGGCATAACATGCACCTATCATATGAGGACTGCCTTATAGGTTAGAGCATGCAAGGCTCTAATTATTTACTCTCTCATTGTGTTATACATAGATACAATTATAATGAAAATAGTTTTAGGAACCGATATTTTCACAGATCATAAGGACCACAGAAAATCGAATGCCCTTACCAAAGACAAGATGAGGTAAGCTTAAATCTATCTTCTAACTACACATAAATTACAAAAGGAAAAAGACACTTTATGAAAGAGAAATCATGTTTTAAATCTTTCTCTCAACTATCTTTAGTATGCTCTATGCTCGCATTCTATCCCAATCCCGGCTTTCAATTTTCCTTGCAAAAGCGAACTATTAGGGGGTAAGCTACACTTATCTTAGTGAGATATTTCCCTTCATTCGCATCAAACAATCATAAAAAAGCAAGGTTATTAAATTCAAACATATGCTGTGTGTCGCCGTTTAGGGCTCTTGCTAGCACACTAAGATTGTGCGGTGCTTGCTGTCCTGCCTCTGCAGTACTAAGCAAGCCTAAACTCACACAATAAGGCCCTTACCTAGTAAGAGCTTGAATCCACAAGATTACTCACAACTCCATAAAAGAGCTTTATATGCATTCCTAGGTTTGGCAGGAGGAGACATTAAAACTCTTGAGGTCGCACCTAAAATTACAAAAAATGAAAATTACAAGGGAAAATACTATACAAGGAAAGCGGCCTTGATGGACCTCTCTACTATACATCATATGTACAAAAAAGGGGTGGGATCGTGCTACAAAAGTATTACAAGAGATGGACACTAATACCCTCCCTCACATTTCACGCCCTGAGGGGTACCATAAACGTGACAGCTCACCGTATACAATATTAAAGCTTAGAAGTGACAATCTCAGTCACGCAAAAGCTTTGATATTATGCACAAGGCGTACTTCCAGCATAAGAGTTACCATCGGAGTTATGCATTTTAATATGATGGTATCATTATAGAAATAAGAAATTAGAAATAATCATCGCATAACTTCTACATTCATATTGTTCTTACATCCAAAAACAAAGTCCTTCCAATATATTTATATAGATTTTTCCTTAAATCAACACCTACTAGAGTACTACCAAAAGAGTTGTACTATAGGTACTCCAAAAGCTTCCGTTCTTACCCAACAATATCGTGGTCTTGGATTCAGCCATAAGTATTCGTGGTACTTCATCTGTAACAAGAATCTACAAGGGGGTAAGCTTACAACTAGCTTAGTGAGATGATCCTGCCAAAATATATTTATATCATCCAAAACAAACAAGTTAGTTAGGTAACCATATGTAATGCAACAAACATATGCTCACATATACACTCATGTTTTACCGGTGTCATAAGCGGAATGGAATTACACCCTTCATATCAATAGTTAAGGAATGCTACACTTTTTGGGGTCTTTTCGACTGTCTTGTGTTCCGAAAACCAACCACTGCTAATTCCCCTTTAGCATGCAAACCAGCGTAGCTCCTCCATGAGGCCGTTGTAAACCCCTAAAATTTTCGATTAATTTTAAGTTTGATCTTAGAATTAAAAGTCAACCGGAATCCTAAAGAACAAACCTTAGAATTAAGATCCTGCATTCTCATATTCTTTAACCCTAGAAAATGAAGTCGAGTTAATTAGTGATAATAGTTCGTAATAACTTAAGGAATCATAAAAATATCATATTCGCGAATTTCGAGTGTCCTTCGGACTCAAACGAGATCCATTCTCAAAAAGCGTATCTCGGAGCCCGGAATAATAAAAATATTCCGATAACACCGTTAGGACTAATTTAATACAAGGATTTCAAAAATATCAGTTTCATAATTTTTCGGTAACTAAAAATAACAGATATCGCATTTATACGTGTATTTTCTTACTACCGGTATTTTACTAGTCACATCTACTTTACATTACACTATTCATTACTATTCTACACTATTCTTTTATCTCTACTTTTTCTAACACCTACTCTTACAACACCATAACCTATTATCTTTACTTTTTACTTTTCCCATAACTTTATATCATATCTATCTTACATATTATTACTTTTAATATACAAAAAAAAAAAAATTTACATCTCACTCTCTCTTCTCTCCCTTCGCCGGCGCACATCCCTTTCTCTCTTCCTCTATCAATTTTCAATTTTTCTTTAATTAAATTACTCAAAAATCACTCCCCATTTTTTTATAAATACCCCCCTCCTCTTTCACTTCATTCACACATCTTATACTCAAAATTGCACTCTCAAAACTCTCTTTAATTCCCCTCTCAACTTCTATCCTAAAACTCTCTATAATTCTCTCCACAAAACCCTCTTCTTCTTCTTCTTCTTCTTCTTTTACAAACACATTAGGTAAGAATTTTCTTTAGATTTCTCTTACCATGTCATGTAACTTTACATAACCATGGTGTGAGTTTCCTAAGCTTAATATTAAGGAAGCTACACTATGTTCATGTATTGTTCTTGTACATGAAAATATATTCATGTATTTCTATGTTGTTATTTTACTTTTGCTCATATTATTATTGATTCTATGCTAATCTCTTATATATATGTAACTAGATAAAATTATGTACTTATATATATTCTTTAGAGCATATAAGCTCATTGTTATTTATTTACTTCCAAGTATTGCAATTTATTTATTTATTTCATGTTATTTTAAGACTAGTCTCTAGTCTTAGACTTGTCCTCATCAAGTCAAAACAATATATTTGCTTTCTTTTCTTAATTTTCTTTTGGGACTAGTCCATTCTTAGTCCCATGATACCTTGATGAAGCTAAGGTTCCCAATACTTGACATATTTCTTTACTTGCTTATTTTATTACTTATTGTGTCTTTCTTAAGTCTTTACAATTCTACATTCATGATCATGCATGAACATATTGATTTTGTCTCAACAAGATAAAGAATGAAAAGTTTTTCTTAAAATAGAAGTTCTTCTCCAAAAATAAATATTGTCATGAAGGAAATGATTTTTCATAAAAACTTAGGAATTTATCTTAACAAATCTTTCCTAGAAATCTAGAGGAATTCATTATAAATTTTAAGATCATAGGAATTATTTTTCAAAACATACATACACTTTACAATGTTATAAAATGCAAATGAATTCTTGATTAAACAAAAGTTTTACTTCACTTTTCATCAATACTTTGAATTTCAAATAGACTAGTTTGACAAACACCAAGAAATCTCCTTTAAAATGATCTTAAGAAATAAGATTAATGAATAACTTAGGAAATCATTTCTTTAAATTTAGAATTATTACTACTTCCAAAAGTATTAGGAACTAATCTATAAGAAATTTAGAGAATGGAAATCATTCTTTTGAAATTTAAAAAGGCTAAGAAGATGGAATTAAGGAAAAGAAAATACCCCTTTCCAAAATGACTTGAGAAAGTTCTAGCAAATTAAGAAGAAATTTTCAAAATTTTACTTTTCCAAAGTTTTAGAAAACTTTACTTTTTACCAAAAATTTATGGTTGAGACAACTTCATTAAATTCATGCATTTAACATATGTAAATGAATATATTATATATATATATTTCAAAAGTCTTACAAACTATTATAATACCTATCTATTTGATACAAGTTTTTGTAAAAGGAAGAAAGTAAGTTTTGTAAAATTCGTGGTAAATTTGATCACCACTGTTTTAGAGCTCAAATGACTTAGTTTGATAAAAATAGTTTTAGAATTGGATAGATCTTTTCGAATAGGTAGAAAATGGTATATTATATACGTAATTTCAAGTTAAAATGACCAAGTTATGGCTATTTTAAGTTGGAATTACTCTCTATGCAAATTTTAACGATCTTATGACATAGTTTTTTATAAGTACCATAAAATATAAAAGAAATACTCATATTAGGTATTCTTCTTGATTAGGTGATCTCGAGAAGGATTGTTCATACCCGGAAGATTATTACGATTAGTGGAAATCCCAAACGACTCATCCATTAGAAAAAAAGTGTCATCATGGCTAAGTGAGTCTACTCCTCTTAAATTCTCATACTTATGATTGTGCTTGTAAATTTAGTTGCATTAGAATTTAGGCAAGATAAAATGGAAATTGTATGATAATATGTTGAAAGAATATTAAGTATATCGAAGCATGAATTGCTTGTAATAAAGTTATATGTGTTTTATTACATTGAAGTGTTTGGAGTTGGTTGCTCACTTGAAAGAAATTAAAATATAACGACTAGAATTTAATTAAGAAATTATGCATACACTTCATATGTTAAAGTCACATGGCATTCGCTATTATATAATTGGTGGAACAAGTGTATGATAGTGGAGGTAGGCATAACTGGTATATCATGTAAGTGGCGAGTAGGAGCCGGTAAAAACTATATAAATTGGTGGCTAGTAGGAGCTTGTAATAACTACATGTTTTATATGGTGTATAGGAGCCGGTAAGATCTATAAAAATGTTTTAAAAAGAAGTTATGGCCGTAATTGGCTGGAATAACTAACCCCGAATGAAGGGCGTAATTCATTCAACATATGATTCCTTGAAAGTCATATGTCTTGTATGCTCATGTGTTTGTTACATTTTATTTGCTTGCCTAATAAACTTTGTTGATATTTTACTTCAAGTATGAATTTTTGGATCTTACTCACTAAGCCCGTAAGCTTACGCCCTTATAGGTATTTGTATTCTCATGAACATTTATTTTTGTACCCGAAGTCTCTTCATATTCGCATAAGTATTCTTTTGGAGCTTTGGAAGGAAATCTACTTGAAGAATTAGATTAGAATTCTTTTGAAATCTTTGATATAGTATTTAAATATTGTAAAGACTATTTCGATCTTTGGGTTTTAGCAGGGGTATGCCCCCAAGAATCATGTAATAGACCTTTGGTTATTAATATTATAATCTATTTTATTTATGGATTCTTGTATATGTATTTTTACTTGCTTAGATCACACTTCATAAAAGCGTTTCCTATTACCATGCTAGATGCCTTACATGTAATACTAAGACTTTCGCATGAGTAAGGAGGTCATTTTTGAGTCTTGATATTATATGTGGCGGGCTACCACGTCATGGTACCCTTTGGGGCGTGACAGCCGTATTCCCTAAATGTAATAGTTCCTCATACTGAAGCTAGGTACCTTTACTTACCAATATGCAATATGACCCACTCTATGCCATGCATGATCTGTTTTTATAACTTTCCAATCCTAGTTAAATTGCTTTCCAAGGTGACCATAACAATTATCACAAGCATACAATCGAAATAACTAATCATGCAAGACCTTTAGCAACCAAATGGTGTTTTGATATACTTATCATTCATTTAATCAACCAATGAATCACAGGCATAAATTCACCATCCCATCAAACAATCCATTTTTATCTTTTGCCTATCTTCTAGTGCTCTACTCTACAAGCACAAGTATAAATACGTAAAGTAAGGAAAACTCACTCAGCCATTGCGAGATATTTTCAGTCAAAATAGTCTTCTAGAAATGATAGGTCTCCTCTTTCGTCACCTATCACAAGGAGATATCCCGAAACGTGTATCCCATGCTAGACTTTGCCCATACCTGTAATCTAGAAAACTTATTCTAGGTAGAGGTTGTTTATGTAAATACTAAAAGAAAAAAGGTTACAAGTTCTTCATCTAATTCCCGCGTTTCGAAAATAATAGTGTTTAAATGTTGACAAACTTTCTTGAATGAATCAACTTGTACATATAACTTATCATAGTGGTATATATGTATATACGATAATAATGGTTCATGATTTATTCATGATCATAGTGATATTGCTTAAGTTCATATTTTATAAAAATTGTCTTGATGGTTTAATCATGATCCTTGTATTTTTATAAACTTGATGAGTTCGCAATAAAACTTGTTTTGTATAGTTTTTTAATCTCTTCTTGAAAATGAACTTCATCATTCATTCATTCATTCATCAAAATATGAAAATTTAGGTCCTAGATGACTTGCATAACTTATCATCTTCCCAATTTATTAGTTTAATGTATGACAAAAATAAAATAAAATTAAATAATTTCTTATTGCTTGATCATAATACCGTTATACAATTTTCTTGAGTAGAAAAATGAGTTTTGCTTTCTTTAGCCGTTTAGTCTTTTCTATGGTCCATCCTTATTTTCTCATTCTCAAAAATTACCTTTGAGTAAATTTATTATATGAAAAATTGAGTTTTTTTTCCCCATTTACTTGCGGTCTTTGACCTTTAGGAAAAATGAAATGATAATTTAGTTTTCTAAATTTTTTTTATATGTTTTCCAGATATTCAAGAAAAAGAGTTCGAGTCATGTTTCGCATGTTGTGGAATTTTTAACCTTTTAAGATTTTTGGCAACATCAATATGGACATGATATGAACATGAACACAAAAAGAATATAAGCATTGGAATAATAAAATAAGAAGATAATTTAAGCAAAATAAGAAGATTGATATAAGAATAGAATGGGAGTATTAGCTTCTAAATCAAGGCTTCTCGGGAATTGAAATGATTTCAGTCCTATGAATGACAAAATAAATAAAATTTGGGAGCCTTAGACTGTAATAAGGCTCCCTGAGACTTGAATATTTCCAGTCTCATAATAAGAAAATAATAAAAAAATAACACAAAGGTTGGGGAGTCTTAGACTTTAACAAGGCTCTCGGGACTTGAAATGATTCCAATCCAAGACAAAATATGAACCAATCTTTTAAATAAAAGCAAGAAAACAAAGAAAAACATAAATAAAAGTTAGGTTAGTGAGCTCTATACTCTTATAGATATACATAATCATAGATATAAATATGAAAAGTTAGATTAGATGACAATATATAAAAAATGAGCAAGATATATTTATACTATAGATATAAATATAAAAGTTAGATTAGATGATAATGTATATCAAAATGAATAAGAACCACAAAACTAGAAATATAAATATGGGAAACTAGATTAGATGACAATATGTAGAAAAAAATGTGAGCAAGATATACATAGCTATAGGCATGAATATTAAAAGCTAGATTAGACGATAATATAAGACAAAATAAATATGGCAAGATTACAACTTGACATGGTATGGTTCACATTTATCATGATAACTCAAAGTTTTGAGCAAAATAGAAAGGTTTTTGGCAAGAAAAGAAGTATGAAATCATAACTAAAGTTATTAGGATGATACAGGAGATGTATATACCTTAAATGATGAAGCAAAGAGGTGTTTGAAGATGGAGAAATGGAGGAGACAGCAGCAATGTAGATGACGCCAGACCAAGGGAGAAATGGAGAGAAAGGAAGAGAGAAATGAGAGAAAAGTAAGAAGAGAAGTATAGTGTGAAGTTGTGATATGAAGGGGCTCTATATAGACATGATAGAGTGTTCTAGAGGAAGTTTAAATAAAATATATATTTTTTTGAAATGGCTGCTACCATTCTGCTGTTGCTAGCGTGAACAGCTTGCATGGGAAGGAAAAAGTGTGAAAGAAAATTCAATTTGAAGTGACAATGTATCTTCATGCACCATAGGTGATAGGTATAGGTTTTAGGCTATATTTTATAGGTTTCTATATATAAAAATATGAGAAAATATGGCAGCCATATATGCTGTAGATTTTAGAAGAAAAAGATATTAAACAGTAATAGTAAAATATTAAATAAGTTACCGGTAGAGATAAAATACGCGTACACAAGCTATAATTGATAATTTTTATGAGTCGAATAATTTTTATCTGATATTTTATGGATACCTTAATATTTTTCTAGTATGGTTTAGTTGTCGGAATATATTATCTCGTTTTACGTATTTGCCGATGGGTATGAAAACTAATCCTGTAAGGCTCGAAACTATCAGATTTATGGGCTATATGATCTTTATAGGTTTAATACTATTTTTATGAACCATAATTTGAGTTCATTTAATTTTTATCTCATATTTTAGGACTCTATTAGCTGTCTGGTTTAATCTATCTATAGACTTAATTTAGCTTCTAGAGTTCAATTCCTGATTTAACGTACATAAAACTAACGTAAAATCTAAGGGTTTACACCACTTAATCTAATTGACGTCCTCATCAATGTGTGGTTGAGCTTGACCCTGATTGAGGCTTCATAGTTGGGGCAGATTTTATCTCTAAGATTGGCATGAGGTCTTCTGCTACTTCCCAATTGTTATCTTCTTCTTCCCGATCCTTCCACTTCACTAAGTATTTGGTGCGTTCTTCTCTAGTGTTAGGATCTTCAACATTCCTCTGGGCAAGGATATCTTCAACAGCTTGACTCATGTTGAAGTCAATTTTGATATGTGGTCACTTAGGTATGTTGCAAGAGGGGTCTTCCATGTTTGGAAAGTAATTCAAAACACTAACATGAAAGAATGGATGGACCTTTAACCTTACGGGTAGCTCTACTTTAGATGTTGCTTTCAAATCTTTGCAATGATAGGAACTAGACCCATGTACTTCTGAATGAGTTGTCTGTCCTTGTTCCTCAATGATCTGACCTGTTTTGAGAGAAGCTTGATGAGGACTTGGTCTCCAACATTGAATTCTCTAGGTTGGCGCTTCTTATCTACCCATTTCTTCATTCGTTTGGAAGCTTTCTCAAGATAAGCTTCGGCAACTTTAGAATTTTGCTTCCAATCTTTGGTAGACTAATAAGCTCTTGGGCATCTACTAGTGTAAGGTACAACTACTGTGTGGGGTAACAATGGTTACTGACCCATGATAGTATCCATAGGGCTCTTGTTGGAGGAAGAGCTTTGCTGGATGTTAAAGAAAAACCAGGTGATATCTAGCAAGTCAACCCAATTCTTTTTGATTTACACTAACAAAGTGTTGCAAATACTCCTCCAGCATACCATTGAACCTCTCGATCTGCCCATCATTTTGAGGATGATAGCTGGAGGATATACTGAGTTCAGACCCCAAGATGTTAAACAACTAGGTTCAAAACTTCCCAGTGAATCTAGCATTTCGATCATTGACAATATTATGGGGCACACCCCAAAACTTCACCACATGCTTAAAGAAAAGCTGGGCAGTCTCTGTCGCACTAGAACTCTTTGTAGTCGGAATGAAGATAACGTACTTTGAGAACCTATCAACAACAACAAAGATAGATGGGTGCTCCCCTACTTGTGGTAGGGAAGTGATAAAATCCATGGAAACTCTCCTATGGGTGAGAAGGCACAGAAAGGGGCTCCAATAGCCCTACTGGCTGCTGCCTCTCAATCTTGTCTTGTTGATAAGTGAGGCAATTTTGAGTATAGTTCATCACATCCTCATTCATATTCAGCCAATAATAGCCCTACTTCAGTAAGGTCATAATTCTCTACCAACCGGGATGGCCAGCCCACAATGTATCATGACACTCCCTCAAGAGCGCCCTTCTTAAGTTCCCTGCCTTAGGAACATATAGGCAACGACCCTTAGTATAGATCAAATCGTCTTCAACCCAAAACCTGCAAGTCTTGCCTTCCTCAATCAACTGCTTTAAATTCTTAGCCAACAAGTCTTGGCCTAAGTGCTCTCAGATTATTGGGCGATTTGAGCCAATGAGGCTAAATCTACTCTTCTACTTAGTGCATCTGCTACCTGATTTGTTCGCCCACTACGATACTCAATCTCCATGTCAAACTCCGCAAGGAACTCCTGACATCTTCCCTGCTTGGAAAAGAGTTTAGGTTGAGTAAGAATATGGATGACAGTATAATTATCCGTCTTCACCAAGAAATTTGACCCCAATAGATATTGCTTCCATGTTCTGAGACAGTATACAATGGCTAGCAACTCCTTCTCTTGAGTTAAATACCTGCGCTCTGTGGGTTTAGCTTACTACTCTCATATACCATCGGATGGTCCTCTTACACCAACACTCCACCTAAAGCAATGTCAGAGGCATCCTTATGAAATTCAAATGATTTGGAGATGTCAGGTAAGGCAAGGACTAGCTCTTCTGTCACAATTCGCTTCAACTCCTCAAATGTTGCCTGACACTCCTCACTCAAGGACCGCCCTCGGTTTTTCTTCGAGAGATCTATGAGGGGAGCAACTCTCTTAGAATACCCCTCAACAAATTGTTTGTAATAGTTGGCAAGTCCAAAAAATAAGCGTAACTCAGTGACACTCCTTGGAATAAGCCACTCTTAGATGGCTTCTACTTTGGCCCCATCCATCTGAATTTTCCCTTCTTCAATCACATGCCCAAGAAAGTTAATATGCTTCTAGGCGAAGGCACATTTCTCTCGCTTTACATACAGACCATTCTCTTTAAGCTTCCAAAAGACCATTTGGAAGTGCTTCATATGGTCCTCTAATGTCCTACTGTACACTACAATGTCATCAAGGTAGACCACCACAAATTTATCTAAGTACTCACAGAACACATTGTTCATTAGAGTATAGAATGTTGCAAGGGCTTTGGTAAGACCAAAGGGGATCACTAGAAACTTATAAGCACCATAGCGGGTAGCACAAGTAGTCTCGGGATCATCACCCTCAGCAATACGGACTTGATGATATCCCGAGTGAAGATCCAATTTAGTGAAATATTTAGCCCCGCTCAGTTGATCAAATAAATCAGCAATGAGAGGAATTGGATAATGATTCCTCACAGTCAACTTGTTGAGAGCTTAGTAATCAATACATAGTCTCAAACTCCCATCGTGTTTCTTCTGAAATAGGATAGGAGCCCTATATGGTGCTTTTGAGGGTCTAATGAAACCCACCTCTAACAGCTCATCTAGTTGCTTTCTCAACTTAGCAAGCCTTGAAGGCGACATTCAGTATGGAGCTTTAGCAGGTGGTTTATCCCTTGGGATCAACTCAATCTCATGATCTATAAGCCTTCTTGACGGTAGCTCCTTAGGAAGTTTATCGGGCATAACAGCACTAAACTCCTTCAGGACATTTTGAACAATACCTGAGATCTGATCATTCCTTCCATCCTCTTTCTTTGTTAAGACAACAAGGAATGTAGGCTCTTGATACTGGAGCCCTTGCTTAAATTAGAGTACTGATAACATCATTGTCCTTATATTCTTTCCATTGTTACTTCTAGTCTTGCCTTTTGCCTCTGTACGCGCACACAACATGGCTTGTCACCCATAAACAACAAGCAATCAGTTGCCGGCATAGAAGCAACTCTAGCGTTCCTCAGAAAGTCGATTCCCAAGACTATTCTAAAGTCATCTAAGGGGACAGCTGTGAAGTTGAGACTTCCACTCCAATCTCCCACCTTCACCTTCACACCTCTGGCAACTCCTTTGACAGGACGTGCTTTAGAGTTCACTGCTTTAATTTGGCTAGTATCATCAGTCAGCAGTAGCCCTAATCTCTTGGCTTCGGGCACATCAATAAAGCTATGTGTGGCTCCCGATTCTACCATTGCACTAACACTCTTGCCGTTGATGTGCAACTTGACATACATCAAGTCATTGTCGGTCTTGGCTTTGCGGTACGCTAATGAAGCCTTCACAAATGCTAATAACATATGTAAGGCTCCCATCCTGGGTTGCTCTTCACATTCCCCTTCGAACTCTTCATTCTAACAAACACTCTCAGCCTTCTTTGTCATAGCATTGAGTGCTGCTTTGTGAGGATACTCTGCTACCTTATGCGGTCCGTTCCATAGGAAGCAAGCAAAAGTGGGCTTCTTGCCACTGCTCGATGCTTTACTTTTCCCAAACTGGTCGGAGTTATAAGACTTCTTTTAACCCTCATTAACACTGGTGCTGCTTGAACTTGGGGCTTCCTCCCTCTTAGGTTTGCCTGACTTGCTAGATCTTATACCATTGTGTCTTGATGACATACTCTTCCCTTTGGTATCATTGGTGTAGTCAATCAAGCGCTCTGTTGTTGCCTGTGCTTGAGCTAAGTTTGCTACCCATTGCCTCTGTAACTCATTCCTGACATATGGCTTCAACCCCTCCAGGAAATAGAATGGCTTGTCATCCTTGCTCATGCTCTTGATGTCAAGCATAAGTGTTGAGAATTCATTGACATAATTTCGAGTGTCATCACTGTGTCGAAGCTCATGTAGCTTCTTCCTAAGATTATACTCAAAATTCTCTGGAAAGAACTGACTTCTCAACTTCGCCTTCATCTCTTCCCAAGTATCAACATGTGCTGCTCCATTCTGGATTTGCTCATACTTGGTGCGTCACCACAGCTTGGCATCACCTGTTAGGAACATAGTTTCCATGGAGACCTTTGTTCTTTCATCGATCTAACTAATAGTTGCATAGTACTGCTCTAAGTCGAAGATGAAATTCTCTAAAAGTTTGGCGTCTCTCAAGCCAGTGAATGGTTTTGGATCCGGTACCTTTGGATGGGTAACATGTGCTGTAGTTGAAGCTAAGGTAGTTGCAACTACTCTGGTTAACAAGGTAACTTGTAGCCTTAACTCATCTACTGTCGGAACAGTTGGATAATTCGCCATTTCATCTCTCGCACCTTCAGTTGACACCCACACCTCTTCTCTAAGAGTGCCTACTACCTTCCGAAAATTATCAGCTAGCTCATCTACACTTGCATTGGTTCTTTGGCTGGTTGACTTGAGGTCTACTACCCTTACATTAAGTGCTACCAAGGTGTTAGAATGTTGCATCATTATTGCTATACTTTCTTCAAGGTTATCCATCTTCTTCCACAACTCATCCTGTCGTGTCATGGTTGTTCCCGCTGAAATAACCTAGGCTCTGATACCAACTGTCATGGTTTGGGGCTCTTGCTAGCACACTAAGACCGTGTGTTGCTTACTATCCTGCCTCTATAGTACTAAGCAAGCCTAAACTCACATAACGAAGCCTCTGCCTGGTGGTAAAGCTGCAAGTAGAGATGAGTACAATAAGAGAAGAACAATATAGCAAATTAGTACAAAGCACACTTGAAAGGAAATGAGTTGTTTATTAATGATCAATAATAGTACAATGCGTGTGAGAATAGTGCACAATGAGTTCCTTGATTGTGTATATTCAAGTGGTAAGTAAGAGCTTGAATTGACAATGTTACTCACACCCCCATAAAGAGCTTTATATGCATTTTAGGTCAGACAGGAGGAGATATTAAAATTCTTGAGGAGGTCGCACCTAAAATTACCAAAAATGGAAATTATAAGAGAAAATACTATACAAGGAAAGTGGCCTTAAGGGGCCTCCCTACTATACATCATATGTACAAAAAAGGGGTGGGGTCATGCTACGAAAGTATTACAAGAGATGGACCCTAACACTACGCATGCTATGCAACAATGACATGAACACACAAGTATATATGGTTATCTGAAATCCATATATGGATCGAGTTTGCGCCATCCGTGACAAGGGTTAGGAAATGCATTTAGAAAGGGTCCTTACAACTACAATTGCTTTGAAAAAGGTCCTTGTGATAACTACTGCTAGTCCCTAAGCACTTGCCTATAACAATTGGTATGACTCGACTACTCCATAAGGCCATATTCCCCGAATGTTTTAGTTGCTCATGCTTGGAACAGGATTGTGTTGTTAGTTAGCAATCCAACTGATTGCTTGCACAGGAGTAGCAGCTAAAAAAATGTGACTCGACAATATACAATGCATGACCAATTCCTTCATTTGTCCCAACCATATTATCATTCAATTAAGGGGGTGTTTAGATAGTCATCATACAAGCATAGCAATAAAGTACATATGCATATCATATTATAAAATCATACCGAGTTTCGATATACTTAGAAATTCTTTTATCACGCAAACAAGAAAGCACATACTTAAACCATTATAACCCCATATATATCCATTTTTATCTTTTGTTATCATGCTAGTGCAACTACTTCTATAAGAAAAAAATAAGGTAATGAAATCATAAGGAAATACTCACCCCTCCACAGTACAATCCTTAGTCGAAGTGATCCACGAGAAACGTGGCTTCAAGATCCTCGTCACCTAAATAAGAAAAACCCGAAATGAGTGTTTCAAATCAACTTCATCTAAATTTCTACTTCTAAAAATTCTATTTCCGCTATATTATTTGATTACTTAGTTTAGACCTTAAATTGGCCATAACTTGGTCTTTTTAACTCTTTTTTCTGCATATGAGTAGTCGTTTTCTACCTACTTCGAATACTTTATCCATTTATAAGGTTATTTTGATCATACAAGGTCTATATGGTCTCAAGATAGTTAAGGTCATATTGCTTCCAATTTATGTTTTACTCCATTTTGATATTTTCTAAATGTTTCACTCATATGAAAAATCTCTAAGGTGTATACTTATTATTCCTATGTTCAAAATATAAATGAAACATGAAGAATAGGTCATTACATACGCATGATCTTAGTGATATTGCTCGCTAAAATTTTCTTAAAGGAATCTTTATAATAAATCTTAAACATTTTGTCTATTTCGGTAGAAAAATCAAACCTTTTTGGTGTGATTACTTCATCATATTTAAAATTAGTAAATCAAGATTGAAATGAAGTTTCAAACTTTGTTCATGCTCAAAATTCACGGCATAAAAAGAAGTTTATACCCAAGTTCCATTTTGATTAATTATTTTCAAAATAGTGAACTCATATGTTTTATGAAAAGAATTTTAAGGTTAAAATTTCTCATGGCTCTTGCTTAGGTCTCAACATTTATAAAGATTTTGAGTGTGAATTGTTATTTTGCTTGATCATTTTTAAAACACTAAAATTATGTTGATTTGAGAAAACAAAAATAAAAGTTTCACATCACCCTTTATTAACATGTGTCGAGGCATTTTTAAAAATGTAGGGATGGAGTTTTTTTATTTTTTTTTTCCAAATTTCTCTTTTACTAATTGTTTTCCATGTATTAAAACCAAATTTTAGAAAATATTTTACATAACAAAAAATTGTCATAATGTAAATGTTCATAACTACATGAACCTTTTACTTTTATGCTAGGCCCTCTAAATAAATAAGTGAATATTACGACAATTTCATGATCATCATTTTGTTCTTTTTAATTTAGAGACTTTTGATCATCATGACATTTCAAGTTCCAAAAATTTGTTTTATAGTTATCAACAATATCACCATGAGTATATTATGTAGATGAACAAGATATATAAATAAACTCTTAATCTATGAAATATAAACATAAACATAAAGTAAAATGAGAATATTAGAATTAGGATAAGGCTTCTTGGGACTTAAAGCGGATAAGTTACCATAAGACTTGATTATGGATAAGTGTATGACTAGATTTAGGACTAGTCTTCTTAAAACTTGAAGTGACCAAGTCTCAAATATAGAAATATACTTACAATAATTAAAATTTGCATGAAAGTAAAGAACATAAAGTAAATAAATTGCAAAGCTAGATTAGTGAGAAATATACTCTAAAAACTATTTATATACATATAATTAAATATATAAAAAGTTAGATTAGTATACATAAAGTAAACAAAACATAAACTTAAAATATAACATGAAACAAGTAAGTTGTCTTACATTACCATCCCTAACACTTAAGCATAATGGGGAATTTTCTATGGGACATTCGTGGAGACATACATACATGATCATAAACATAACATAGGGATAATGTTTAGTGTGTTTGAAAGGGAGAGTTGAGAGGGACCAAAGAAAGAAGGTGAGGTAGCATGAATAAGAGGGGGAAAGAGGAGATAGTTTTGGGAGTGTAAGAGAAGGTTTGAGCAAAGCATGAGAAGTGAAGATACTGAGGGTTATGTAGAAGGAAAAAAAGAGAGTGAGAGAGAGCATTGCTTTGGGGGGGGGGGGGGGGGGGGGGGGGGGGGGAGGTTAGCATAGGTAGGTGTCTTTCTGAGAAGGGAAGGAGGGGGAGAGGAGAGAGAAAAGAAAGAAAGAAAGGAGTGCAAGTGGTAGGTTTGTAAAGTGGTAAAAACATGAGGTGAATGGGGGTATTTATGGAGGTGGAGGTTAAGTAAGTGGGAGGTTACTTCTTGAGGAAGGGAAGGAGGAAAAAGAGAAGATGGAAGGGACATGAAGTTGGCTTGATGTGACAATTTTCTTACTTGTAGAGTTTTGGTTATGTGTTACGTTCAGTTCAACTGATGAAATTTTGAATTGATAAATTAATACTACATTATAAGAAATTATTATTATATATGTTTTATTATTAAATATTATTTGAATATATTGTCTCGATTTTCATGTCAATGATCAGATGAACGAATTATTTAGCATACAGTTTCTGGATCAATTAAGCTTTCCCATTTTGGATTGTTTCAATGGTGATATATTTTGCTAATCGACTTACCTTTAGGGTTTTGGGCATTACTTGATTCATCTAATATCCAGGGTCATCGAATCTTTATCTGATCTTGTTTAAGGTTTCTAGTGTTCCGAATTAACTCAAATCAGTTTTAAGGTTCCAACTTTAACCTAATTCATATGATATTCTAAGGTTATAAGATTTATTTGATTTGATCTAAGGCTTCTAAGGTATGGGTCTAATCTGATATGGTTTAGGATTTCTTTTCCGATGCGACTCTAGGGTTCAATGTATTTGTTTTATTTAACTAAAATCCCAATTGATTTTCTAATATGATTTTGGTCTACATCATTAAAATAATATCATGCTATTATTTTTCTTGATTTACGTGGTTGTTGTTTGATATTACAATAATGATATACAATATTTGTTGTACCTAATAATTTGTTGGATACGTAGTTTGTGTCGATAGCTTCATGCTTTCCTAGGTAATTGACTCTAGGTTTCATTAGCTAATTTTGTATGAATCGTATTCTAAGTATACCAAGTCTACTGGTTCGAGTCTAAGATTCTTAGGGTTTCTAATCGAATTAGCATAAATCATGGTTTTTGATCTCATATTAATGCTAAAGCTTGCTTCTAAACTTTTTTGAAAATTATAGTGGTTCACATCTATAAATATTACTTAGGGCTTATATAAAATATTTGGAATTTTAGGATCTCTCAAGTGAGGTTAGGATCTCATGAACTAGGGTTTTGACCTTACGGATTTTGGGTTTTGTGGTTTAATTTTAGTCATCGCTATCAATGACCCTTTTAGTTGGCAACTAAGGTTTAGGGGTTTTCCTTATCCTCTATTTTAACTTTTGTTTTCATTGTTAATTCAACAATTTCTCATTTATATCACCAAGATCATAGCTTGGATATTTGTATGTAGATGTGGTATCTTCCATTCACTGGCCAATCATCTCCATTAGTAAATAACTATTGATCTAACTATGCTTATCAAAATCTAATGATGAATAACTTAGTCCTTAACTTTAATCCTAATAACTTCTAAGTAATAACTACGTGGATCCAATCCTAGTCTCTATTGATCAGCTATTAATCTCTTTCACGATTGTATTGATTATCACCATATATAGATATTTTTCTTCAATTAAACAACTTTGATAAGATGCAATCCTAGGACGACCATTTTCTTACCCTCCTTTGCCTATTCAAAACCTTTACATACTCCAATTTTCATATTTGCTTATAACTAATTAGACATCAATCTCAAACGTAATATATACTAATCAACACATAGTAATCTCTGAATTGCAAGAATAATTAACATTTTATTGACTTGATATCTTTCTCTTAATCAAACAATTATACCTTAATCTCTTGAGTATGAATATATCTGTACATGACATCTTACTTTCTCTTCATAATCATAAGCATAAAATTCCAACTTTCATCCAACCATTAATTTGTTTATTTGAGATCCATACCTTAAGGGCTTGAATTACTTTCTTTTAGATTGATGACATTTGTCCTTGATATGACCACTGCATCCTCATGACTTCTTACTTGTAGTCCCTAGAGTTCTTTTTGAGTAAAGATGGGTATTATATATTTCTTTTAAGTTTTTTGGATACGTAACAATCAATTTATTATCGATCATTGATTGTCTAAGGTTATAGAAGTTACATTTTATGCCTTGAAATTTTATTGGTATGAATTCTAATCTCCAAACTATAATCAAATTGTTCACACTTTAGTATTCTTAAATCATGAAAAATCGAGAGTGATCTTTGTGACTTTTCTCTAAGCTTTTCAAAATTTTATGTCCTATTCTTATCAGCTATCAAAATCAGTTTGTATAAAATTATAAGGTTTACATGTGTGCCTCAATTACATCCATGGTGAGGATAGTGGAAGTTTGGGGGGGGGGGGGGGGGGGGGGGGGGGGGGGGGGGGGGGGCGCGCGCGCAGTGGGGGTTGAGGTCACGGTGCGTGCGCAGGGAGGCATGGATGTGGGTGATTTGAGTTAGCTTTATCGAATGTGATATGTCTTTTATGCTCTATTCCATTCATAGGACTTTATTTGATCCATTTTTAGATAAATTCCTATAAATTTTGTGCTTTTATCATTTAAATGTTATTTTTCAGCTCTTAGGATTAAGAAAAGAAGAAATAAAAGTGTTTAGAATTAGATTTGGAGCAAAACAACATGAATCAGTAAAGATAGACTCAACTATGGCTTCCAGAGACCCCAACCAAGGGTAAGAAAGCAAGGAAAAAGTACTAATTGCGCCCAAAACCATGCCTTTAACTTGAGCTGTGGATTACACTTACACAACTGCACCTTAACAGAGTCTAGATTGCTCCCTCAATCGTGACCTCAATTATACTGGCCATTTACTCTGAGACATTCGCACCTTGCAATGCAAAGTACAAGATCAATCACACCTAAAGTTGAGCTAGCGATTCCACTCGTGATTGAAGCTAAGCCTAAAATTGCGATTTCGATGAAGAGAGCATAGCTTAGATGTGGCCAACCTTCAAGCCTATGATTAGACCTATAAAAAGTGACCCTATCACGAATGAGTTGGCTGGCACATGCACGTGAAGATAAGGAAGGATTCTATTATAAAGAATCTACCACGTTAGTGAAAAGAATCTTCATGATTTTTGTGTTTATCACCTATAAATAAACATGCACATAAGTGGATTAAGGAATGTACCATATATAATAAGTTTTACTAATCTAGAATAGAGTAGTGAGAGAAATCTTTTCTTGTGTAAGGAATTATGAGTTTCTTGGGTAAATTCACTTAAAACCCGAACTTTGTTTTTGCAAGAACTTTTGTGCTTAATCTATAATACTCATCTCTATTTTCATATTATTTCTCTTGAATCTGTGCTTAATGTTTACATTTATGGAGAAATAGTCATCCGAACTTAGGGTTTGTGAATCTACAACTTGATTCATATGATTTCAAATGTATTTTAATTGAATATTGATTGGGTATTTGTAATTATTATCTCAAACTTAATTTTGTGGGTCTAACTCTGTGGTGCATATTTTAGATCCATGTTTGATTTCAACTGAATAGATTGAGAGATCATTATCTTAAATATATCTAGGCTACTAATGAAGTTGCTCATAATCACCTCGAGAGAGAGATGGTGAAACTTTCTGTCATTTGATTTTAAAATTTCTTAAAATAGGTTTTTAACCAAATGATTCTTAACCTTTACGTAGATCTAGATTGCTGATAGTTTGTGAAGAGATTCCGATGGTCTGATCTAATTCTAAAGTTTCTGACCTTAAGAGAGGTTTTATCTTACCTTAAGGAATTCGACAGTGCAAATACACCCAGCGAATAACTCTCTGAGTTTGTTAAGAAATCATATGATAAAGAGTTGGTGAAGCAGATCCTAAGTCCTTTCTTACTCTTACAAGTTTATCCTATAATTTTACCTTAAAAACATGTATATATTTTTAGCATTAACTTTAGTCTAGTGTTTTTCCTGCGCATGTGTTTTGCTAAATTTTTGTTTGACTAAATAATAAATGAAAAGTGAGTAAGGTAGATACTAACGATCTCCAAGTAATATGACCTAATACTTTCTATACTATTTTAGTAGGTGTGCTTACCTACGTTGATAAATGCAACTGAAAGTGAACAAAACATATTACTATATTACAATTTTTTTGAAATACTTCAACTTCGTGTTTGCATGTTCTTAATGGTTTTTAAACACAAAATACCACTAGCATAAAGTCATTTTCAAATGCCTAACTTAGAGGATTGGCTTACTGAGTCAGAAGGTCATCTGTAGCTCTCAAGAGCTTTTGATGGGTCGAACAAAACTGGGCTTGAGCTCAATGAAGCAACCTAAACTTCAAATGGGTTGAATGGCACTTATGGGGCGCATGTTCCAAAATTGACAAATCCTCCTTACTCTTGTTGTCCATGAGTTGGCAAGGGGTAAAATAATAGGTGCTAAGGGATCCCTACTTGAACAAATTGATACTTGATTAGTAAAAACTTTAATTTCAAGTATTTATGACTTTCTTATGATAAAGAAGAGGATTTTTTTTTTTTTTACAAGTTTAATTAGGTTTTGAGAAGAATTTAAGGAGTTTTTAAGAGACTTGGATCAACATGGGTGTAAACATTCCCATGTTGGAAGGTTTTGTTTAAGAATTGAAGAGAGAAGTTGAAAATTTGGTGAACATGACCCATGACTACAACCATGTTGACTTAGAAAGCATTACAAGATGAACATAATCTCTGGAAACGATTATATGGGATAAAAATTAATTTCGAGATGAACTCGAGCGAATTTAGGGACGTAACCGAGATGGGTCTGGGACGAGTCATACTACACCAATTCCACATAAGGTTGCCAAACCCAACTTATAATCTTATATATATATTGCAATACCAAAGCCCGATCCTACAAGGTTTTGTTTCTAACTTGTCCCGTCACGTTGACCCGATTGCGGTCTTTTCCTTCTTCTATTTTTTTTTTCCTTTTTTAACTCCGTTAGATGTTGTAAAGTTAGATGTGTCCTCCTGCACAAGACATTGATTTTAAATCAACACAAGAAATTAGCAATTATAAATCAATTAATTAGAACAATAAGATTTTCAAACATCAGGGGAGCTTTTATATTATTTCTCATTCCAATCAGCACTGGTATTTATATTTATTTTATGTGCAATTGACCTAATCCATTCCGTTAGTTATTTGTTCCTGTTGCAGGGGACTAATATTTTTTCCCATCTCAGATAAAATATGTTATTCCTTTAATTGAACCATTTTCGCTGATGATTCTTGGTGAAACAAATGTAGCAATATTAACTACAATAACATAATCCGGTGGATGACTGTTTGGATTGTCTGATATTTATCTGTATCATATTTGTATTTGATTTGTATTTATAACTTATCTATATCATATCTGTTTGTTCTATTTATGAGTAGAACTGTTAATTTTTTTATCAATATTTATTTCTTGACAAACATTTTTTTGAAGATTTAAAAATATGATGCTTGAAACAATCAGACCTTAAATATCGTATGCATCTGTTTGTCACTATGATATTTTCAAATGGAGACTAATAATTTCATTACAAGTAGTTTGTCTTCAATCATTAAATGAATTTATAATAGAACTAGTGGTAAAATAATATCTACTTTTAATTCGTTTTTCCTAATTTAAACTTATGTCATATGTACAATATCCTCCAAGGTACAGAGCCTTCCAAAAGCAATCTTAAGTTAATCCTATACAAACAGCTAGTGACAAAAGCATTACAAAAATATGATTTTTCTTACTATTTTATATCAGGTTCTATGATTTTATTTTTCAATATCAGAATCTAGATTCCCGTGAGTCAACATTAAAGTGTTCTTTACTTTTTATTTCCAGTCATAGAAACAAGACAAACATAAATGAAGTATATTAAATCTTGATGGGTGAGGGTTTTTCATTGGGTTATTATTACAACTTGTGATCCGATCCTAAACCCTATAGGGTAAAAAATGTTTTACCAAACCTATCCTAAAATCTTATAAGATCAAACCTCGTAGGGTTTTAATGGGTTGGGTACTTCTAACGACCCATTTGGTTGCATAACTATATGTGGTGAACACGCCAATGTTGGAGGGTTGTGTTGGTCTAGAAGGCTTTTTAATATTTGTAAAGATTTGATTTTATCTTTTTTGAAGCAAACATGGGGCTGAAGATGCTTGTGTTGAGATACCATGCTAAGCCAGTTTTAAAGGTTATTATAAATAGCAAACTTATTTTATAAGATAGAAGTTTTTGGCCAACATGAATGCATAGGATAGGTCAATAATATTAGAAGATCATGCAAATTTGGAAGATTTAACATTGAAAAGGGGTTATAGTCAAATCTATAGAAGAGTATATAATTTTATCCATATCCTGAGGACCACCAATTCTTACATGTTACTGGGATTGAGATTTTATTAATGACTATTAGTTTCTTCAATTAATTACCATTTTTTTTGTTATTTTGAATTTGTATTCCTAGCATATAGATTCTTGTTTGATTCTATAGAAGTTGATTGAAAAATTACTTTTATGAATATGTTTCCATAGCTGAAAAGGTATGTTTGTAGTTTTAGAGATTGAATAATGAAAATCTTCTAGGTTGAATTAATTTTATCAAGATAATATGTCAAATTTAGTTCCTAAATTTTATACAAAAATTTAATTTGATACCTAAACTTTGAAATAATCAATTTGATACCCAATCAAACATCTTATGGTTGTTTTTACTATCACACTAATACTGTTTACTTTATTTCCTCACGTGGAAGAAGCAACTTATTGGTCCTGGATACTGTTAGGAGAATTTAGTAAAAATTCCATGATATTCGCTTCTTCTAAGACACCAAACGAAAAAAGTGATGTTAAAGGGATAGTAAAAATAGCTATAAAAAAATTTAATTGGGTATTAAATTCATTTCTTCAAATTTATGTACCAAATATTATTTTCATAGAAGTTTTGGGTACCAAATAACATTTATCTTTTTTATAAAAATAAATGTATTGTTCCTATTGCGATTCTAGGGGTTTAGGAATTGTTAATCTTGAGAAAAACATCAATTTAATTAAGAAATCTCGAGTTTAAGAAATTATTACAATCTTATGAGAAGAATTGATAAGATACATGTTAGAGTTAGTGGTGATCCCAAATCTAAGTAGTCATGCAAATCCAAATTTTATTGATAAAAGTGTTCTTCAATTGTTAACTTTGCTAAGTTTGTGATTGATTTAGTTAACAGTTAATTAGCTAGTTGAATTGGACTCACTCACTTATATAATAAATTTAGAGGTAGTACTAGTAATTGGTGATGTTCGGTGGAAATGATACCTATACTTAATGCTATACTATTGAATCAATAGATATACTTATCTTATGAATAATTCTTGAGATATTTTTAGTGCAAACTTTATATGTATCCTCTTTATTTACAAACAATAACAAAATTCAAATTGTATACCATTTTCCTTTTTTGTTCATTTTTTTTATATATACATCCCCTGGCTTATGTGAAAGTATTACATATATTGCATTACATGTATTTTGGATATTCTAGGAAAGTTTTTCCTCAATGAAATTATAAGAAATTAATTACACGTGTCATGATTGTAAAGTTCAAATAGAAACATGTTTAAAGTATTTATAATATATATATATATATTTTTTTTTCATTTCAATGTAATTAACAAATACTAGAAAATATTTTTTATAAAAACAACCAAGCACATATTGCTTTTAAAAAAATTAATTCCAGAGGAAAAATTTTTCCCACTAAAAAATAGTTATCCTCAAAACAAACCAAACCTCAATAAATTGAAATTAACAAAAAGAAAAGCACTACCTAAATCCATTCGAAAACAACCTGGCTCTAAACTTAGAGCAAACCATCCATTCAAAACCAGATCCTCCGCCCTTCCACTCCCAATAAAATTTCACCTCCTCCTAAGGACCTCTCTTCCGAACCCAAATTTAATTCCCCATTTGGATGATGAACATCCTCGTCTGAATCCAAATCATGCCCCATCTTGACACTGAGACCCGTAATTCAAAACCAAATCAAAACTTATTAAAAACACTAGCCTTTAAACAATCCCAGGGATAGGGTTCGAGGATGTGTTACTAGAAAGGAAGTAACTAAATTTGGTCTTGAAGTGAGAGAGAGAAACTGGGCCATGCTGATAACGTGGAGTTATCGATGATATTGTGATAACGTTTTAAATTTGTGTTTAAATTGGACGACATTTCAGATTTGTGCTTAAAGTGGATGGTTGGCGGAGCCGGACCTAGCTTATGATGGCCTAACCTTTTTCTTTCCTTTTGTTTTCTATTTATTGCTTTCCAATTGATTTAAAAACATCCGCATAGACAAAGAGAAGTGAATGGACTTGAACAGCGTTAAGGCTCATGTTCGAGAAAACTTGGATAAAGAAGTGGAACTGATGTCGAGTAAGTATTCCACACCCCCCCCCCTTCCCCATTCAAGTAACGACGGTCTGTTGTTTGTTTTATTGTATTATGATTATTTTAATATTATATTTTTATTATTTTTAAATAAATATTTATAAAAGATATGTATCAATAAAAAGCTAACGATTTTATTTATAAACTAACCAAATAAATATTTTGATACAAATAAATCTCAAATACAAATCAAATATAAATAAAATTTCAACAATCCAAACAAACCTAACCAAAGGTAATATACCAAATTGAATATTTCCCGGCCAAAATTTACATAGACAACACAAAATTAGCTTTTAATCAAGTAAGGACGACTAATTATTGTAATATCAATTAATTATTAGGATATCTATGCACAACGGGTCTGTTTGGATTATCTGTTTTTCATCTGTATCTGTATCTTTTTTAAAATGATATGTGTAAATATATCCGATTTGCATCTAAATTTTATCTATATTTATTCTATTTGATCTTTTGATGAAAACTGTCAATTTTTTTTTTTATCTATATCTATTTTTTGATAAATAATTTGTTAGCAAAAAATTTGAAAAAGTATATATCTACTGAAAAAAAGCCAAAACAAACATATATGCTAACCACTGTGTACGTAAAACTCATATGTTCAACATCCAAGTTTGTTTACATTATTTTCAAACTTCCGTGTACAAAAATCGTATTTATTAATTATTTTGGTTCAACACCAATGGTGATAATTATTTTGCCTTCCATATGGACCCCCAAAAAAAAAAAAAAAAGGATCCATACATGCGATCAGATCCCGCCCGGGACAAGATTGAAAAATAGCGATGACATCTACAAAGGAAATCGCATCGCATGCTACGTCAAGTCGTCAACCCTCGTAGCTCTCATCCATTTCCATGGAGAAATGGTACGTGCCTTCACCATGCCAAGCAATAATAACAGCTCATCCTGGTTTGGGATTAAAGAAGCATGGTAAAAAGAGACTGTAAAGCAATAATAACAGCTCATCCTGGTTTGGGATTAGAGAAGCATGGTAAAAAGAGACTGTAAAACTACCCGTGTTTGAATTTTATGTAAACCGTCATTCCAACGCCATTAAATTGTTACACACATCATCACAGAGAGATGGTTTAGATCCACAGGTCAGCTACCAATTCATGGTTTGTCTACAAAAAGAACAGAACTATAATAGGAAGGAAATACATCGACATTCAGATTTAACTTTTCACAGTTTAACCTCGTCCAGTTGGTGCACTGCACTTTCCTAGAGACTGGAAAAAAAGACAAAGACAAGGTGGCCGCGTGCACGACCGGTTCTCCTTATGTCTATGCCATGCCTCCGCTTGTTGCAGTCCTAATTATCTGGAATAAAGCTGTCACATAACAGAAAAAAGCAGTGTTATCATACGGTTGCTTATCTTTGATGAGAAAAATTATAATCACTAATCGAATTGAGACTAGATAACTAAGGCAATAGAATTTACATGATCCAATCACCACAAATACGAAGAAACCCAGCAAAATGGGTCCAACAGGATAATCCTTTCCCTTCTTGGTGGATGTGTCGGGGACAGATCCTCTCTTGGTGATGTTCTTTTCGAACTTCCCAATCTTCCTATCCGCAAGACGCCTTGATGTTGTCTGCCAAAAGCATCACATATTCTCGCTTTAACACCAACATCTAATTCCTTAGAAATTAATGTTTCTAAAAGACAATCTAGTAGTACTTTTATAACGGCACTTGCAATATAATGACAATGTCAACAAAAGTTCAAACCAAACCAATCATTTGCACATATAAAAAAACTTGAAATTTGATGCAACCAATGTAGTCAAGGCTAAAGGCAACACCCAAGGGGTATAGCCTTCAAATCAGCTATGGCGAGAGGGGATTTTTAAAAAAAAGAAAAAGAAGAAGAAGAAAGAAGCTCATGCATCAGTAAAATGAGGCACGATCTGTAAAGTCATTTGGAATACATATAAATTTAACTGCAACTAGCCAAATATGCTAGGCACGATCTGTAAATTTATTTGGAATACATATAAATTTATCTAAATAGAAATATATTTCAAAAGTGTTATCCTTCAATGAATATATATATTTCTTGTTATCTAGAATATAAGCAAAACTTTAATAGTAAATAGTCACTAATGTCAAATATTATGATGACAAATAAGAGTTTACATGGCTTTCCAGTTTAACAAAATAATAAGAGTAATGTGTGAAGTTGAACCTTCAGTGATGAAGCACAACTAAAATTTTAAGAATACAATAAAAGAGGTTTACAGGTTAAAATCATATTCAATCAAGAACAATCTACAGCATACATTAAATAACAAGAATAACTTGATATGGGGATAAATTACGTGAAAACATGACGTTGGAGTTGTTCCATGAATCCATTATACACATTAGCCAACGAATAATGGCTGACAATAGGATAAGTAACAATGGAACTTGATCTTAAATCACCTAACATACTCAAAAAATTTGGTTGAAAACACAAGACATTTTGCTGGGGCACTGGCTTTTGCACCTTAAGACGAAAAAAGCAAACATCTTTTTCATGTTGCTTCACTAGCACTAGCAGCCCACAAGGTGGGCTATTGAACCCCACTAGGCCTCATTGCTTTAAGAGGCAAGGTGCTCACCTATAGCAACACTAGATTCAACTCTAGATATCTCAAGCTCAGGTCAAGCATAGAAATCTCAGAAGCTTAATTAAGCACGAGTCGAACTAAATTAAATCACATATTGTGCTTCTATAGAATAAGAGAGTAGTTCAAAATTCCAAATGAATTATCTTTTCATAATTATTTCCAATAAATTTAACTAATAGGTTTTGGCCAATAAATAAATAAAAAGGCATTTCATTTCATTCTTCTTATATGATGAACAAGCTCAGTAGAGCCAAACTCAAGTTCTTCGAGTGACAACTTGAACAGACCAAAAGCCAATATAAATAAACAGAAATAAACTCGATGGATCATCAGAATGATAATCGAGATTGAATCCTTCAATGTAGTCACAAGATCACAGATCTTCAGCTAATTATCACTTAAGATTAACGGGACATATCAAAAGGATAAACAATTAGAACCATCAAAGCCCAAACAAATAACCTAATTCACATGGGAATACAAGCGCTAATCGCACTAATCAAATTTTCCCATAGATTTTTTTTTTTTTTTTTTTAAATATCGCATATCGCAGCATGCGATTATGAGAGACATGGATCCACAAAAGGAGAACCAGAAAGCTTCCTTTTGCGCTCTAAAAACCCATCTGCTTCCACCAATTTTCGCAGATCAATGCATGCACCGACAATTTAATCGCCACGGAAACATAGATTAGAAAAATTATAGATCTAAGAGGCAACCAATCCATTCAACTTCCCGTATCATAAAATCACCAAAAAATAAAATAAAAGATATATATAAATTAAAAAAAAAAAAACCCTAACTCGACAAATCAAACATCACCATCCAACATGAAGCAACTATAAAGTCGATCACGAAGCTAAAACATAACATAAAAAAAAAAAATCAAAATTGCAAGCAATTGAACATTTATCGTTCATATAGAATTCAACAAATCGATAAGATCACAATTAAATTATAAAAAAATAAGAAGAATACGGATGAAGGATTAAGAGAAGAAATTTACCATGATTCTGATGAGATCTGGGCGAAAAAGGCGACGAAGGTTTAATATATATCGTAAAATTAATTTAAAAAATGATTTAATTGATATATATATTTAACCTTCTCGCCTTTTAGGTCTAGAGAGAGAGAGAAAACAAAACACCAGGAGGATGGTCCTTCGTTTCGGACAGAACAAACAGGCTTAGGAATTGATCTGTGGATGGTATGAGCCATGAGAAATGGTATTTATAGTGGGGTTCGGGGGTTTGAGAGGTTGTATAGGTGACCGATGAAAGCGTCACAGACATTTTGTAATTGGTTGAAAGCAAGTAGTGTTTCTGACGTGGTTGCGTCCTATTGGCTGCATTTCAGTGACTCGGAAATAATTCCCCCTCGAATCCAACATGCCACGAAATACGCGGGCAGCCAGATCTTCCGATTTAATGTGTACATATATAAACTAGCCGGTTTAGGTGTATCTGGAACTTCACGTATTTATCAACTTATTGCTATATAATAATAATAATAATAATAAAAGGTTTAACGGAAAAATTAAAATGAAATTGTAAAATAAAATTTATGATATACAAAACTATTAAATAATCGACACTTTTATCCATTTACATCCATTGCTAAAAGAAATTATACAACTAATCAAGAAATTATCTCTACAGCTTAAAAACGAAAAAGAAAGAGATCAAAAGATAAAAAGACTTCCAGGAGACAAAGCTAATATGATGTGATTTGTTTGATTGAAAAAGTAGACATGTGCTTGTAAGTTGGAAAGAAAATAATAATAAATTATAGACTTCATTTTAAAGATAGGTAAAAGATGCCTATGATAACCCATATTACCTTCTAATTATATTGTTAAGCTTTTGTTACAAATCATACAAGGCAACAGCCTTTTTGGTTCAAGGATTACATAACAATATAATAGATGCATGTATCATTAGCTGTTTGTAATGCATGGCTTATTAGTCGACTGTAATAGAATCCGTTAGGAAATTATTAGATCTAACAACAATAGAACTAGATCTAACAGTTACATAACATACAACAGCTGGATTCAAACAAACAATAGCTGGATGTAACAGATTTGTTAAAAAATATAAATACAGAAATAAGATGCAGAAAAGGGTATCCAACTCCTGCGATTGAGTAACAGTTGAGGAGTTAGAGACTCACTCGAAGTAGTCTCCACTTTATTTCATTTTTACATGCAAATCAAACATCAGATGTTAGGGTTTTGTTCTAAACACAAGAGAAGAACTTAGAGAGAGACGAGAGGGTGAGAGAGAGAAAATACAGAAACTTATCTGAAACAAAGTGAGGAGAGTTTTGGATCTTAGGGTTTCTTTCTTTTAAAATACGGAATTAATTCTGTGAGGGTGAGACTACGGTAATATTTGGTGCTCTTGTCGTTCATGCTTAGATCAAGAACTCAGAAATCCATCATGCAACAGCTAGATATGGATAAATTGCAAGCCGTAGTGGCCTCATTAGCTGATACTATGAGAACAATGCAAATGCAGAGGAATGATTCGGTGCAATCTTTAAGCAATTCTTTACAAGATTCCGTTAAAGCATTGAATGACAAGATTGATAGTTTACCCAATAATTCGAATCAGAACTTGAATGTTGACAATCATGGGAATCTGGAGCATATGAATGCAAGTTCATCAGTTTCAGGGTTATCTGATTCTTTGTTGAAGAACATTAAATTGGAGATTCCAAAGTTTCAAGGAGGTGATCCAATTCAATGGATCTATAAAACTGAAAAATTCTTTAATTTTTATGATATTTCTAATGACCAAAGATCGGTCATTGCTCCTTTTGCCATAGAAGATGCGGCATTGGAGTGGATACAGTGGATGGAATTAAACCATTTAATTACAACATGGCCTAGATTCTTAGAGGATTTGAAAGTTCGTTTTGGGCCATATGAATTTGAAGATCCGCAAGATAAATTAGCTAAACTCACTCAAACTCATTCAGTAGCAGAATATCAAAGTTCTTTTGAGTCTTTATCAAATAGAGTTGTTGGTTTGCATGAAAGCTTTCTTATTAGTTGCTTCATTTCTGGCCTTAAGCCATTTTTGAAGCGAGATGTCCCATTGCATAAACCTCAAACACTTGTCCAAGCTATATCTCTTGCCAAACTTTTTGAAACCAAACACGACCAGACACATTTCTATCGGCCTTTTTCTTTAAGTCCTAAACCTACTCTCCAATTTTCTAAACCTCCCATTTCTACTACCACATCTTCTACAATTCAATTTCAGGAAAAACCAAAATTACCTATAAAGCGACTCACCCCACAAGAAATGCAAACTCAACGAGAACAAGGATTATGTTTTAATTGTGATGAAAAATTCTCTCGAAACCAGAAGTGCAAACCTAAATTTTTGCTATTAATGAGTGAGATTGATTGAGAGGAGGAGGAGCCTGTGTTTAGGGATGTTAATGTGATTGCGGAACCTTCTCTTAGTATTAGCTATCATGCTTTGGCAGGAGCACTTACTCCTAAGACCTCACGTTTTCAGGGGTATGTAAATGGGCAATCTGTTAGTGTATTGATTGATAGTGGTAGTACTCATAATTTTATCCAAACAAGAGCAGTTAAACGTTTGAATCTTACTGTTTTTCTGACTTCTCAGTTTGATGTGATGATTGGAAATAGGGATAGACTTAATTGTGAAGGCCAATGTGTATATATTCCTCTGCAAATTTAGAATAATGAATTTCGAGAAACATTTTATGTTTTGCCCATTCAGGGTGTAGAGATGGTTTTAAGGGTTCAATGGTTACAAGGGTTAAGCCCAATCACTATTGATTACATGAGATTGGCTATGACTTTTCAGAAAGGAGGCCAGCAGGTTGAATTATTGGGTTCAAATATGAATAATAGAGCCTTGATTAGTCAATAAGTTTAAGCGTTTGTGGGAAACAAATGGTATTGCCTCCTATTTCCATTTGATGGCTCAGAGAAAAACAACAGTAAATTCTCACGAATTCACCAACAAGGCCAACTTGATGACCTCTTGGGAAAATTTACAGACATTTTTCAAGCTCCATCATGATTGCCACCTTTACGTTTAGTCCAACATCGTATTCATTTGAATCACACTGAACCCATTAATGTCAGACCATACAGATATCCTCACTTTCAGAAAAGTGAGATTGAGCAACAAGTTGAAGATATGTTATAGCAAGGATTGATTCAGCATAGTTTTTGTCCTTTTTCCTCTCCAGTATTATTGGTTAAGAAAAAATGGAATATGGCGGTTTTGTATTGACTATCGTGCTTTAAATCAAGCCACAGTGAAAGATGAGTTTCCCATTCCAACTATAGATGAGCTATTAGATGAGTTGAAACATGCCACAATGTTTTCTAAGTTGGATTTGAGAGCAGGATATCATCGAATTCGCATGTATAGTGATGACGTTCACAAAACAGCTTTTCGTACACATCATGGCCACTATGAATTCCTTGTAATGCCTTTTAGGTTGTGTAATGCTCCAGCAACCTTTCAAAGTATTATGAATAGGTTGTTTCAACCCTATTTGAGGAAGTTTGTTATTGTATTTTTCGATGATATTTTGGTTTACAGTATAAGTTTCGAGGAGCGTTTACATCATTTAGGAACAGTTTTGCAAACTTTGCTGGACTATGAGTTTTATGTGAAGAAGAGCAAATGTGCTTTTACTTAGTCTACCATTGAGTATTTGGGACATATAGTTGCTGATGGAGGAGTAGCTCCTAATCCAATTAAGATTGATTCTGTGAAAAATTGGCCATTGCCCAAAACTTTGAAGCAATTATGAAATAGCCATGAATTCCTTAAATTACATATTAATGTGTTATTGGAATGATATATATATATATATATATATTGTGTGTGTGTGTGTGTGTGTGTGTGTGTGTGTGTGTGTGTGTGTGTGCTTAGTTAATATAATTAGTGAATGTGTTATTTTATATGCGTATAGTATTATGAAATTAATATTATTGTTTGATATGTATAAATGTATGTATAGTGTAATGAATATGTGTTTTTTTTTTCAAATTAATATGCATGTGTTATGTTTAGAATTTAATCAAATTACTTTTGAATAGCTAGGATTTGTGACAGAAATTTGGCAAACTTTAAACCTACTTTTTAAGCCTAAATACAACTCAAATGCATTTGAAATTTGCCAAAATTAATCCTAGGACAAATATACCCCTAATGGTAAGATTTGGATGACAATTGACTTTAATTGGACAAGTTAAGACCTCCTTTTTGGCAGCCCCATTTCCCATACGAATTTTCATTTCTTTTCTTTCTTTCTTTCTTCCTTTCTCATCCCAAAATCTTAAACCCTAAGCCAAGATTTATTACAAGCTTTAGGATTTGAACATAATTCCAAGTCAAGATTTAGTCATGTGAGTTTAATGCAAACTTTATCTTTTATTTTATGTTCTATATTGTGTTTGTTTGTAAATGTTAGATAGAAATGATTTTGATGTGATAATTGGTGTGTGATTGATTTGGTGCATTGATGATAGTTTGAATGAGATTATGTGGCTAATGGAGTGGTAGTTTATATCTTATATGAGTGTTGATGTGTGGGGATGAGTATTTTGGAAGATTGAAGATTGAATAGTTGAGATGTGAATTTGAAGTGTGATTAGTGTTTTGATGATTAGAAGTAGAATTCATGTTGTTAAGATAGTATTTGGATAATATAATAAGCTTTAGAGAGTTTGGATTAAGTTTGAGGAATTTTTGAAAAATGAACAAAGTTGTAATAAAATAGGGGAAATCAAAAACATTTTCGTATAGGATAAAATTTGAACGTACGCCGGCATTTGGGGCTTCTACATCGCCGGCTTATAGGCGGTGTTGGAAGCCAACAGAATCAAATTTCTTAAGGCCGATCGAATGCCGTCGGCTTTCACTAGAAAAGTCAGCCGACGTTCATTTTTTTCACATTGTACGCCGGCTACTGGGATTCCAAAGCCGCCGGCGTAGCGTGAGAAGCTGCCAGCATACATGGATACGTTGCCGGTTTGTACCTCTCGGTAAACTTTTGGAAATTTGAATTTTTCATTCTACACCGGCTCAAAGCCGCCAGCGTAGAATCAAGGCAGCCGGCGTACCCTTGAACGCTGCCAGCGTTGGCAGTGTTAGTTTTCAGAGTATCGAATACCGGTTCAAACTGCCGGCTTTAAGTGCCGGCGTATCCCCTGCGCTTTTGAATTTTAAAAACTTTCTTTAAAATTTTATGAAGTTTGATATATGATCAATTAAGTATTTGTTAAGCGATCTAGGATATAATAGGATGTTTAAATGCTTTATTATGACTTTGTATTAATTTATTTGGATTTCTTTGATTTATTTATATTTTCAACTAGTTAATTAGTGCTTAGGCTAAATGTGGAATTTAATATTGATTTAAACAGTGATAGATCCTCGCCCAGTCAACCCCGTTAATTCCCGAGCTATCTCAGGTACGCGGTAACTTGCTTGCTTCCTTGTTAGGATAGGCATCAAAATCAAACTACTTTAAATTAAAAAAATCCTATTGATATTTGAGTGTTGATTGTCTTTGTTTGCCGTTGAATATGGTTCGGAGAGCGGCACCCTGCTCAGATTGGGGGCAGTGAACTTTCTCGTTATTGGATAGAATTGTTGAGGAGATATGAGTATCCGAGCTACTCATATCAACCCCCTGAGCGTCGTGATGTGTTACTCAGGATCCCCTAGTATTACGGGCTACGCCGGAAAGTGGGGCTACCTAGTCTGTATGAACAGTAGGGACCACTCAGGGAGGCGGACGTAATACTAGATCCTTGTTGTCCGGAATTTGAATACTCCCTTGTTTTTTTACTAACTAAAGACTTAATAATAAACAAGTGATTATTGCATAATGCATTTAGCCTAAGAATGTGTGATCCACTTCGCATTTCGTATTCGTTACTTGTGTACTGGGCCTTTGGCTCATATTTTATCCATTTCAGGTGATGACTCCGATGAGTTCTATACGAGTATGGGGTACGGAACCGACTTTGAAGATTTTCTTGATGGGTTGGAGGATTAGAGATGACCATGGACTTAATGGAACCCTATGAATGTAATAGATTAGATGTGATTCTTTTGGTTGATGATGTAATTAAAGTGTTAATTTAGGGTTGTGTTTTGAGGATTTTGGTTAAGGCTTGTAAGAAGCCTTTGGATGTAATATGTATATATTATATATATATATGTACTTAGCTATTTAGAAGTTAAGTTGTACTTCCTTCGTAAGATATATTGGTAGTGTAGTAGTATAGTCTTGTTTAAGGTTAAAAAAAAAAAATCTATGTTCCTATTGTATATTATCTTTATGGAATTAGATAAACAATTACTCAAACAATTCCTTCAGGCAACCTTACATATAATCTTAGGGGTTATATGTGGTTGGGGAACCGTTATCTCCTATTTCAAATATAGGGGTGATAGCGGATCCTTACAGTTGGTATCAGAGCTGGGTTTGATTAATTGTTTATCTAATTGTAATGATTATTTAAGACTTGACCTAGACACAATTAGGTAGTATAGAAAAGAATTAAGTTATCCAAATAGTTGTGTATAATTTCCTTCTTGCTTGTTTTATATATTTGTTATTTGTTTTCTTGTTTACTAATTGCTTATTGTTTGTTGATGACTTGTTGAATTGTTTGTTCATTTATATATGAATGTAAATGTTAACTTGATGAGTTTTGCATGTGATGGGGGATTGATATATATATGTGTGAATGTGTGTTGAATATATATATGCAATTGTAAAGATGGACAGGTTGAGGAGGTCTACTAGGCAATATTCTGATAGAGAAAGTATGCCACCACCACCATAGTCATCGTCTACATTTGCTCCTACTTCATCTTCTACACCGAGCAGTGAGACTACTCCATTGCCTGCATCGGCTTTAGCTTCACAAGTTCCTCCATTGACTCAGATTCCTCCACCTCCACCTATGCAACCCATTCCTCCTATGTCACAAATACCCACCGGTGATCCAAATTCGATGTACAGTATGATGAGGGATATGATGGCCATGATGCAGCAATATCAGATGATGATGTATCAACAAACTCAGCATCTCATGCAGCAAGGTAACCAGCAGGGAATGAGACCAAATGAGGTTGCTTCTGTAAATGATCAATCCAACCAAATCAAATTACATGATTTTAGCAAGATGGTTCCGGAGTTTGATGGTATTAGTAATGATCCTACAGTAGCTGAAGGTTGGATAAAGGAATTGAGAAAACATTTCCAGCTAGTTGAACACCGGAAGATAATAAAGTGGATTTAGCGGTTTACATGATGAAGAAAGAGGCTTATAATTGGTGGAGATTAACAAGTGGAAATCTATAACTACCCATATCATGGAATGCATTCAAGGATATATTTTTCACCAAGTATTTTCCGAATTCAGTAAGAGAAAGGATGATAGCCGATTGGCTGAACTTGAGACAAGGGAGCAAGACTATAGATGGATACTATGGTGAATTCTGTAGACTGTTGCGCTTTGCTGGAGGTGATTACCGAGATAAAAGAATGAAAGTTCAGAAATTTTAGAATGGACCGAATGAAGAAATCCAAAGTGAAGTGAAGAAATTTGAGTTGCATACCCTATCAGATACGGTAGCCAAAGCTTTGTTAATGGAGCAAATTCAAAATGATAGTAGAATTAGAAGAGCAACGAGAGCTGCCTTTCTGGGAAAGAGACCTGCTTCCACTTCATCCTATGATAATTATCGAGGTGTTGGTAAAGGAAAGAAGCCATTTATGGGACGACAAGGAAATCAAAAGCCGACATATAAAGCTCCTACACTTGCATTTGAAAAGAAATGTTTTAGGTGCTATGGTCCTTATAAGTTGTCCGATTGCAAGTGAACTCCCAATGCATGTTTTTCATGTGGTCAAGTTGGGCATAAGTCTAAAGAGTGCAAGAATCCGAAATTACCACCGGTTTTCTGTGCATATTACAAGCAGAGAGGTCATCATATTGCTAATTGCAAGGATCGACCAAACGTTAAGAGTGGAGTTGATATAGAGAAGGGAAAGACAAATACAAGGGTTTTTGCTTTACAGCAAATTGAGGATACTCCTTCAGTAGACACTTTGGCAGGTATACTGAGTGTTGCTAATAGGGATGCATATGTGCTGATTGAAACTGGAGCAACTCATGCTTGTATTTCTAAAAATTTTATGAATGATTGTGAGCTTGTCTCTGAATTGTTGATTGATCGTATTATGTGTGTGACTACTCCGTTGGTGATTGAAAATAGGCATCCTTGTGTGTGTAAAAATATAAGTGTTGTGATTTCAAATGTGAATATGCCTATTGATATGATAATATTGCCTTTATTTGATTTTGATGTGATTTTGGGAATGAATTGGCTAAATCATTACAAGGTTACGATTGATTGTAGTAAGACGGAGTTAAGTTTTGGCTTGATTGAAGGGGGTTTCACATATAAATTGGAGAGGTTAAGACCTAGGAGTATGAAGTTTATGGAGCTATGGGAAAAATCAGTTGTGGCAGCTATGAATATTGAAGAAGTGGATATCAAAATGACTCCAATTGTGAATGAGTTTGTGGATGTATTTCCCGAGAAGTTACCTGGATTACCACCGGATCGGGAGATAGAGTTTGGAATTGAAGTATTGCTTGGAACAGTATCTATCTCTAAAGCTCCATATAGAATGGCTCTAGCTGAATTGAAAGAGTTGAAGTTACAATTGCAAGAGTTACAAGACTTAGGCTTTATCAGACCGAGTATATCGCCCTGGGGTGCTCCTGTGCTGTTTGTCAAGAAGAAAGATGAAAGTTTATGCATGTGTATTGATTATAGGGAATTGAATCGAGTTACTATTAAGAACAAATACCCTTTACCTAGGATGGATGATTTGTTCGATCAGTTAAAGGGAGCCACAATGTTTTCTAAGATTGACTTGAGATCAGGATATTATCAACTTAAGATTAAATCGCCAGATATTCAGAAGACAACTTTCCGAACTCGGTATGGACACTTCCAGTTTTTAGTGATGCCTTTTGGGTTAACCAATGCTCCAGCCGCATTCATGGATTTGATGAATAGAGTCTTCAAGGATTATCTGGATTCATTTGTCATAGTATTCATTGACAATATTCTGATATATTCTCGGAACAGGGAAGAGCATCGAGAGCATTTAAGACTTGTGTTACGAAAACTCCGAGAGAAGAAACTCTATGCAAAATTTAACAAGTGTCAGTTTTGGTTGGAAGAGATATCCTTTCTTGGACATATTATTTTAAAGGAAGGTATTTCGGTTGATCCAATGAAGATTGAAGCCATTTTGGAATGGGCAAGACCTACTAATGTGAGTGAGATTAGAAGTTTCCTTGGATTAGCTGGATACTACCGAAGATTTGTTGAAGGATTTTTGAAACTTGCATCCCCATTAACAAAGTTGACATGGAAGAATACTAAGTATGTGTGGGATGACAAGTGTGAGAGGAGTTTTAAAGAGTTGAAAGAAAGATTGATATCAGCTCCCATTTTGGCACTGTCTATTAGTGGAAAGGAATTTGAGGTTTTTAGCGATGCGTCTATCCAAGGACTCGGTTGTGTTCTCATGCAAGATAGAAAAGTTATAGCTTATGCATCAAGGCAACTCAAACCCCATGAGAAGAATTATTCGGTACATGATCTTGAATTGGCAGCAGTGATTCTCGCATTGAAACTTTGGAGACATTATTTGTTTGGAGAGAAATGCAAGATCTACATGGATCACAAGAGTTTGAAATACATATTCACACAGAAGGAGCTTAATATGAGGCAAAGAAGATGGCTCGAGTTGATTAAAGATTATGATGTGGAAATACTTTATCATCCTGGAAAAGCTAATATAGTAGCAGATGCACTCAGTAGGAATAGGCAAATGAATGATGTGACTTTGATTTCTAACCAAAGAGAGATTCAGATGAATTTCATGAAGTTACAACTTGAAGTTACATTAGAGCAAGTTGATGTGATATTGGCTCAATTATCCTTGCAACCGACAATTTTGGAAAGGATTAAACAAGTTTAAAAGGAAGATGATGAAGTTAAAAGAATAAAGATAACCATTGGTGAAGGGAAGAGAAAAGAGTTGAGGATTGATGAGGATGAAGTTGTTAGATATGGGAATCGACTTTTTGTGCCATATGAGTTGAGAGAAGAAATCCTGAAGGAAGCTCATTCATCTTCATATTCGATCCACCCGGGAACCACCAAAATGTATAGAGATTTGAAGAAAAATTTATGGTGGGAAGGTTTGAAGAGAGATATTGGTCACTATGTTTCCAAGTGTTTGACTTGTCAACAAATAAAAATCGAGCATCAACGACTCGGAGGAGAACTTCAACCTTTATCCACACCTGAATGGAAATGGGATGATATCACCATGGATTTCATATCGGCTTTACCCAAGACTATTGCCAAACATGAAGTTATTTGGGTAATTGTGGATAGATTAACGAAATCGGCTCATTTCATACCTTTGAGAGTTGGAGATTCCTTAGAAAGAATGGTACATATCTATATCAAAGAAATAGTGAGACTACATGGGATTCCGAAGATAATTACTTATGATCGAGATTCTTGCTTTGTCAGCCGGTTTTGGAAAAGTCTACATGCCGCTTTAGGTACTCAACTTCAGTGTAGTACTGCATTTCATCCACAGATAGACGGGCAATCGGAAAGAACGATTCAAATCTTGGAAGATATGCTTCGAGCATGTGCTCTAGATTTTGGCAATAAGTAGGATACTTATTTGCCACTTGTTGAATTTGCCTACAACAATAGTTTCCAAGTAACAATTCAGATGGCACCCTATGAAGCACTTTATGGTAGGAAATGCAGATCTCCAATACACTGGGATGAAGTTGGGGAAAGAGTTATTTTGGGTCCAGAATTGGTACAACAAGTAGTGAATAAAATCCAAGTAGTTAAGCAAAGGATGAAAACGGCTCAAGATCGGTATAAAAGCTATGCCGACATGAGGAGAAGACCATTGGAGTTTGAAGTTGGTGATCATGTATTTCTTAAAATTTCTCCAACAAAAGGGATTATTAGATTTGGAGCTAGAGGCAAATTGAATCCAAGGTACATTGGTCCGTATGAGATTCTAGAAAGAATTGGACCATTAGCTTATCGATTGGCTCTACCACCAAATTTGTCGGAAGTGCATGATGTATTCCATGTGTCACAACTTCGAAAATGTATATCAGATCCCGAAGCTATCATTTCTACACATCAACCGGAGGTTCAACCAAATTTGAGCACAGTGGAGAAACCGATCAAAGTCTTGGATAGGATTGATAAAGTGTTGAGGAGAAAAGTAATTCCTTATGTGAAGATTTTGTGGACTGGACAAACCGAGAGGGAAGCGACGTGGGAGCCCGAGAACGAAATGAAGCAAAAGTACCCTGAGTTATTTGAATAGTGTTTAAGATAACCTAAGTTTTGAGGACGAAACTTTTTGAAGGGGGAGAGAATGAAATAGCCATGAATTCCTTAAATTACATATTAATGTATTATTGGAATGATATATATATGTGTGTGTGTGTGTGTGTGCTTAGTTAATATAATTAGTGAATGTGTTATTTTATGTGTATAGTATTATGAAATTAATATTACTGTTTGATATGTATAAATGTGTGTATAGTGTAATGAATATGTGTTTTTTTTTTTCAAATTAATATACATGTGTTATGTTTAGAATTTAATCAAATTACTTTTGAATAGCTAGGATTTGTGACAGAAATTTAGCAAACTTTAAACCTACTTTTTAAGCCTAAATACAACTCAAATAAATTTGAAATTGGCCTAAATTAATCCTAGGACAAATATACCCCTAATGGTAAGATTTGGATGACAATTGACTTTAATTGGACAAGTTAAGACCTCCTTTTTGGCAGCCCCATTTCCCATACGAATTTTCATTTCTTTTCTTTCTTTCTTTCTTTCTTCCTTTCTCATCCCAAAATCTTAAACCCTAAGCCAAGATTTATTACAAGCTTTAGGATTTAAACATCATTCCAAGTCAAGATTTAGTCATGTGAGTTTAATGCAAACTTTATCTTTTATTTTATGTTCTATATTGTGTTTGTTTGTAAATGTTAGATAGAAATGATTTTGATGTGATAATTGGTGTGGGATTGATTTGGTGCATTGATGATAGTTTGAATGAGATTATGTGGCTAATGGAGTGGTAGTTTATATCTTATATGAGTGTTGATGTGTGGGGATGAGTATTTTGGAAGATTGAAGATTGAATAGTTGAGATGTGAATTTAAAGTGTGATTAGTGTTTTGATGATTAGAAGTAGAATTCATGTTGTTAGGATAGTATTTGGATCATATAATAAGCTTTAGAGAGTTTGGATTAAGTTTGGGGAATTTTTGAAAAATGAACAAAGTTGTAATAAAATAGGGGAAATCAAAAACATTTTCGTATAGGATAAAGTTTGAACGTACATTGGCATTTGGGGCTTCTACGTCGCCGGCTTATAGGCGATGTTGGAAGCTAACAGAATCAAATTTCTTAAGGCCGATCGAATGCCGTTGGCTTTCACTGAAAAGTCAGCTGGCGTTCATTTTTTTCACATTGTACGCCTGCTACTGGGATTCCAAAGCCGCCGGCGTAGCGTGAGAAGCTGCCAGCGTACATGGATACGCTGCCGGTTTGTACCTCTCGGTAAACTTTTGGAAATTTGAATTTTTCATTCTACACCGGCTCAAAGCTGCCGGCGTAGAATCAAAGCAGCCGACGTACCCTTGAAAGCTGCCAGCGTTGGTAGTGTTGGTTTTCAGAGTATCGAACACCGGTTCAAAGCCGCTGGCTTTAAGTGTTGGCGTATCCCCTGCGCTTTTGAATTTTAAAAACTTTCTTTAAAATTTTTCGAAGTTTGATATATGATCAATTAAGTATTTGTTAAGCGATATAGGATATAATAGGATGTTTAAATGCTTTATTATGACTTTGTATTAATTTATTTGGATTTCTTTGATTTATTTATATTTTCAACTAGTTAATTAGTGCTTAGGCTAAATGTGGAATTTAATATTGATTTAAACAGTGATAGATCCTTGCCCAGTCAACCCCGTTAATTCCCGAGTTATCTTAGGTACGCGGTAACTTGCTTGCTTCTTTGTTAGGATAGGCATCAAAATCAAACTACTTTAAATTAAGAAAATCCTATTGATACTTGAGTGTTGATTGTCTTTGTTTGCCGTTGAATCTGGCTCGGAGAGCGGCACCCTGCTCAGATTGGGGGCAGGGAACTTTCTCGTTATTGGATAGAATTGTTTAAGAGATATGAGTATCCGAGCTACTCATATCAACCCCCTGAGCGTCGTGATGCGTTACTCAGGATCCCCTAGTATTACGGGCTATGCCGGAAGGTGGGGCTGCCTAGTCTGTATGAACAGTAGGGACCACTCAGGGAGGCGGACGTAATACTAGATCCTTGTTGTCCGGAGTTTGAATACTCCCGTGTTGTTTTACTAACTAAAGACTTAATAATAAACAAGTGATTGTTGCATAATGCATTTAGCCTAAGAATGTGTGATCCACTTCGCATTTCGTATTCGTTACTTGCGTACTGGGCCTTTGGCTCATATTTTATCCATTTCAGGTAATGACTCCGATGAGTTCTATACGAGTATGGGGTAAGGAACCAACTTTGAAGATTTTCTTGATGGGTTGGAGGATTAGAGATGACCGTGGACTCAATGGAACCCTATGAATGTAATAGATTAGATGTGATTCTTTTTGGTTGATGATGTAATTAAAGTGTTAATTTAGGGTTGTGTTTTGAGGATTTTGGTTAAGGCTTGTAAGAAGCCTTTGGATGTAATATGTATATATATATATATGTACTTAGCTATTTAGAAGTTAAGTTGTACTTCCTTCGTAAGATATGTTGGTAGTGTAGTAGTATAGTCTTGTTTAAGGTTAAAAAAAAAAAATCTATGCTCCTATTGTATATTGTCTTTATGGAATTAGATAAACAATTACACAAATAATTCCTTCAGGCAACCTTACATATAATCTTAGGGGTTATATGTGGTTGGGGAACCGTTATCTCCTATTTCAAATATAGGAGTGATAGCGGATCCTTACAAATTATGAGCTTTCTTGAGACTTACTGGATATTACAGACGTTTTGTTAAAGGCTATGCCTCTATAACTCACCCCTTGATAGACATGTTGAAGAAAGAATGTTTTAAGTGGACTGAAGCTGCTTTAGCTGCTTTTGAGTTACTTAAGTTGGGATTGATTAAATCACCGATTTTAGCATTACCAGATTTTTCCCACCCTTTCATTGTGGAGACAAACGCATTTGGTTTTGGGATTGGAGTAGTACTTCTGCAATATAATCATCTTGTTGCTTACTTTAGTAAAAAACTTCCAAACCATTTATAAAAGGCTTCTGCTTATGTCAGAGAACTGTTTGCTTTAGTAGAAGCAGTTAAAAAATGGCGTCAATATTTGTTGGGAAGCCATTTGACTATTCGTACAGATCATAAAAGCTTAAAGGAGATTTTAGCACAAGTGATTCATACCCCTGAACAACAGAAGTATTTAGTCAAGTTGATGGGATATGACTATTATGTTGTGTATAAGGCTGGGTGTGATAATCAGGTAGCTGAGGCTTTGTCCCGAAGAGAGGTAAATGAGATACGCTATTTGAGCTACACAATCCCTTGTTTTCATTTGATTGATCTTTTAAAATAGGAATATCAATCTGTAGCCGAATTTAAGCAGATGATTGAAGAAGTTCGGCAAGGTATTCCTTAAAAATGGCCACTTCAGGGGAAGAATAATCTTTTATTCTATCATGACAAATTATATCTGGTATCACAATCATCATTAATTCCTATGATCCTTAAGGAACTTCATACCTTTCCTTTAGTTGGCCATTTTGGATTTTTGAAAACATATAAGAGAATTGCAGCTGAATTTTTTTTGGGAAGGAATGCGGGCACAGATTGCATTATATGTTCACAATTGTGCTATTTGCCAGCAAATTAAATATGAAGCAAGGGCACCAGCTAGGCTTTTACATCCTCTTCCAATACCACAACAAATATGGACAGAAATTAGTATGGATTTTATTACTTGCTTACCAAAATCCAATTTATTTACAGTCATATTTGTTGTGGTGGATGGGCTTACAAAGTACTGTCATTTAGGACCTTTGACTTCCAACTTTAATGCATTAAAAGTTGCAACTCTTTTTTTTGACATGGTTGTCAAACATCATGGTTTTACAAGGTCGATTGTATCAGACAAAGATCCCATTTTTATGAGTAGATTTTTGCAGGAATTATTTTCACTTAGTGGAACTACTCTTAAGATGAGTAGTGCCTATCATCCACAAACGGATGGGCAAACAGAAGTGTTGAATCATACGATTCAACAATATTTGAGGGCATTTGTTATGGATTGTCCTACTCATTGGACTAAGTATTTAGCATGGGTTGAATTTACCTATAATACTTCGTTCCATGAAGGTGCTAATTCTACCCCACTTGAGCTAGTCTATGGGCGTTCTCCACCTACTATTCCTTCTTATCAAGGAGTTTCAAGAGTGGAAGCTGTGGATATGGAGTTACAAACTCATGATGATTTATTAAAAACTCTAAGGGATAATTTTATCAAAGCTCAGAACAGAATGAAACATTTTGTTGATAAGAAGCGTCGTGAGGTCGAATTGAAGGTAAGGGATTTGGTGTTTCTTAAATTACAACCTTATAAACAAATTTCTATTTCTAAACAGAAATTCCATAAAACTGTCTCGTCGGTTTTATGGACCATACAAGATTGTGGAGCAAATTAGGGCTTGTGCTAACAGAGTCGAGTTACCAGCAGGAGCCAAGATACATGATGTTTTTCATGTCTTACAATTAAAGAAAGCTATGGGACAAGATTTTCTAACTTTATCTCTTCCTTCTGAGATAATAGAGGATAAACCTCTCATTCGACTGCTTCAAATTTTAAGTAGTCGGATTATTTCGCAATAGGGTCGAGATCTTAAACAAGTTTTAGTTCAGTAGGAAGGTCTTCCACAAGAAGGTCTTACTTGGGAAGATTGGGACATTTTTTGTCAAATCTATCCTCCTTAAGACCTTGAGGACAAGGCTGATTTTCAACAGGAGGAGCCATCTGTTACAAATTGTACAAGGCGACAGCCTTTTTGGTTCAAGGATTACATAACAATATAATAGATGCATGTATTATTAGCTGTTTGTAATGTATGGCTCATTAGCCGATTGTAACAGAATCTGTTAGGAAATTACTAGATCTAACAACAATAGAACTAGATCTAACAGTTACATAACATACAATACCTGGATGTAACAGATCTGTTAAAGAATATAAATACAGAAATAAGATGCAGAAAAGGGTATCAAACCCCTGCGATTGAGTAACAGTTGAGGATTTAGAGACTCACTCAAAGTAGTCTCCACTTTATTTCATTTTTACCTACAAATCAAACATCAAATGTTAAGGTTTTGTTCTAAACGCAAGAGAAGAACTTAGAGAGAGAGGAGAGGGTGAGAGAGAGAAAATAAAGAAACTTATCTGAAGCAAAGTGAGGAGAGTTTTGGATCTTAGGGTTTCTTTCTTTTAAAATACGAAATTAATTTTATGAGGGTGAGACCACAGTAATAGCTTCTCATACAACAATTTATGGGAGGACTTCATCTGCGTATATAACTTAAAGAGATTAAGTTAAAAGTTAAAAATCAAATTGAGTGTGCATGATAATATGTAGAATAAGATAAGTTAATAATTTGATAATCCTTAATAAGGCCAAAGTTTAGGGAGGTATAATCTTTTACTCTAACAAAAAAAGAAAATGTATTTGTTAATTAAACTATTGATAGTGAATCGAAATAAGAAAATCTAATTGAGATATATTTCTTACTGTAGTAGTAATTGTCTTTTTTTTTTTGGAAAATGTTTGCATTTCTTTCCCTTATAAGATGTATGGGATGTGTAATTCCACTTTACTACTCGTTGAATCTAAAAATGAAGAAATAGATAAAGATTGAGAAAAATAATTTGATTAAATTAGTTAAACCTAGTTTTATTTTAGTAGAACTTACCTATCGTTTTGCACATTTTCTGTGTCATGCTTAATTATCTTAATGAAAGTTTGATAAAAGCTCATTATACTTGCTTTTATTGAACGAATCGTACTAAATTATTATTGATTTTACAAAAATCATGAGGAAATGGTACTTATTTGCGATTTTGTCATATTTCAGGTTTTTAAATACAAGCAATGTAGAGGAGCTTGGCTTAACTAAGGAGATGTGAAAAATAAAGTCCGACCAAATGAGAACTAAAGTCGCTAGCTATGGTGCCGGCCTTTGAAGCGATGCCGACCATGGAAGAGTTCAAAGCCACCGACCTAAGAGCCGGCCTTCAACAACATCTTCTACGCCACCAATGAAGGGCACCGGCCTTGGTGCTGGCTTATGTCAATGTGCGTCTTTTTCTTATAAATACTCCTCTTGTGGATCTTTAGATATACTTGGTGAACCCCAGATGAAATGGAAGCTTGTTCTTTACTCCTACGTAGAGATTAGGGCATAAAATAATGGCAAGTTTTCCTTTTGATTTTGATTGAGGATTCCACATTGGGATTTAGTAGAGAATATTATTTGTACATAGATTTGAGCATGGGATCCTTATTCAATGTGATTTCATTCATTTTTCTTTAATTTCATGTTATGGATATTATTCACAGCTTTCTCCTTATGGATTCACTAGGGTTTTGAGTTATTGATTTAGATTATCTATTTGGTGTTTATTGTTGTTAATTGATTCTTTGCTTGTGTTCCAGTTTTTTATGTTAATTCACCGAGCTAGATTAGGATTGTAATTGGAGAATTCCTTTCTAATCAAATCTGTGATTAGCTAATTTGGATTGCAAATCACCTAGGGATAGGGATTTTAGTTCACTTAAGATTTAGCAAACTATAAAGATTAGTCAATTTATCACTTTTCCATAGTTAGTTAATTTAAGGTAATTACTTTTTTTGGGAAAAGGAGTTTTTACTTGGTGCTCAATTGCTTGAAAACACTAAACCCATTATCAATCTGGATTTGCAAGTATATTTTGGTCAATAGCATATATTTGATTATTATTATTATCTTTTGGCTCTAAACTTAATTCAATTATAGGTGCTGGTAATCCTAAATCTTTGTAGGCTATTTTTGTCTTAAAAAGCCAATTTTTTTAGTTTCACTAGCTACAATTAGGACTAATATACTTTAAGCTAGTCCTCACTACTTGTGGACATAATTCGGTACTCACCGAAATTTATTATCGCACCCAGTACACTAGCCGATAAATATGTAATGCCCTAACCTAAAGGCATTATCAGCCCGGTACGTGTCCTTATCCAAGATGGACACGCTAATGCTATAAGTTACTATAATCTACAAATATATATATATATATATATCATGTATCACCTGTTGCTCACAATAAGGTTACTTTAAAATTTTAATATTATAAAGAAATGAAACTTCCTTAATTCACTTACATCATGAACTAAAAATCCAAACTTTAACATAATAAGAAAATCCTTAAAATAGTAAAAATCTTAAAGAAAGCTAATCAAAATATAGTATTTTCTTCTCAAATCACTATCTTTAATCCAACCAATCTAATTATCAGTAGGATGGTCAAATCCACTATCGCTCTCCTCGCAGTCCACGAATACATCGTCAGATCATACACAATTGGATCTTCACCTTTACCTGAAAAAGAATAAGGATTGAGCGAAAAAACGCTCAGTATGCCAAACCGAAACCACATGCATATGAACAGGCAACAAGTAGTATCTCATACGACTTAATAACTAATGCAACAATCATAAATTTGTTATCTTTAATTAGCTTGTAACCAACACAGTCAAGAACTATTGAACACTAGTCCCAAACCTAGAGTATCTCATGACTCTTAAAACATCCAATATAGAAAATAGGTAATTACATACATATATGGCGTTGGGAATCTCCCACACACCTAGGGTACCATACTAGCACTACTCTTAAACTACCAGAACCATCTCAAAGTGTAACTTCACTCGGGACAACACCACACAAGAATTATCAGGTTGCCAGCGTTAATATCACACTGTGTGTGGTCTTTACTAACCGCAACTAATCACAAGCAATGCTCAATTCAATTAAAGTCCAATAAAATTAGGTCAAGTTCAGAAATCTAATCCTACAAGCACAATCAGCAAACATAGTATGTTCCTACCTAGATCAGCTTTTTCACAAAACCCTAATATCAATAGAACCTTGATTACATAAACAAAACCATCTCAACACAACCATATACATAATCGAATCTTAAGATAAACTAAACCTTAATCTAACAAGAACTAAGATCTAGGTTTGTATACCAACATCCTCATTTGCTATGTTAACTGGAAACTCCAACAAATAAGAATTTCTCCAAAGTCCACCAAAACATTAGAATTCCTTTCATAACATAACATAAACCACAAATCAGAAAAGACTACTTCGGTGATACCACAAAGATAAAATAGATTTATACCTTACCTAGGATGAGATTTCTAATCCTCTTTGATCACCAAGAACTCACAATCTAACAACACCTAGGGTTTGTCTCCAATGAAATCATCTCCAGCAACTTGATTCCTCAAAAACCAATTTGAAAACAACCTTTAGAAATCAAGATCTAATCAAAACTTAATCAAAATAGATTTGAGAGGAAGTTCTTACCTAGAATTGCCTTAGGAAGAGATGTGAGGAAGGAACTAAAGACCTAGGGGATATATATATATATATAGGAATTAAGAAACCTAAGCGCAAAGAAAAGAATTTTTTTTTTTCACGAAATATAGGTTGGACACAAGTTGGTGGCTCAGGGGCGACTTCAATGCAAAGAAGTGAAAGTACAAAGCCAACAGCTTAGATCGCATAAGCTGGTGGCCTTCGATTTTATGCCGGTAACCTTAAACCGTTGTTCATTGTTGCATTGAAAATTGTTGAAGATTAATGCTGGACATACACTGGCGGCTTTAATGCCAAGGCCGGTGCCCTTCTCTATCTAGGCTTGCGGCTTTCCCTATCTAGGCTAGCGGCTTAGATCCAACTTTCCTCCTCTACTTCCGATTCTTCATGAACAACTTCCTCGACTCCAAATCCACATGTTAAATGACAAAATTACCCTCTTAAACAACATTATATTATATTACTACCCTTCACTATGATTTATTTATTTGTATATTACAAAATACTTGTGCTTTTAAAAGGAATTTAAAAATAACTTAAAAAGAGTTTCAAAAGGAGATATAGAATAAGCATGATAAGTTTTTGGAGTTGTTGTCGGAGAGATTGGCGCTAATTTCAGTTTTTAGGACTTTTGTAGACTAGACCTTTTATTTGAAAAATCTGAAAAAAAAAAAGGAAAAACTTTTACAAATACTTTCTTTATTATCTGCGAATACCAATCTTTGGTCCATTTGTACATATCTATCGTTTTATTTTTCTCTTTATAGGTGCTTGAAGTTTTTGTTGAGCACCAATTTTATCAATGAATTTTTTAGCTAAGGATAAAATATGGCTGATCAACAAGCACCAACCTTCCTATATTGCTATATTGTGGAGCTTTGAGCAGAGGTATTATCATTTAAGCAGTATGAGGGAGACCTTTGTTGAATGCTTGAGGGAGATACTTCAATTTGATGCTTCAATGCCCTTATCATGAGTCACCTACTTGGTCTTAGCTGTTAGTATTCCTTAGGGGAATAGGACCCCATGATAGGATGATGATAGAGTTAGCTACTGGAGGGCAATTAACAAGGATGCCGGTAGAAATGGCATTTAGAATAATTGATCAATTTATAGGAAACCAACACATAGATCCAAACATTTCCCCTCTAATAGTATGTTTGTGGTGTGGTGAACCGCATGAGAGCTTTCAATTCCAAAGAGGTAAACCTGATCTAGAACTAAACACCTTGACTCAAGAGTAACACCACCAAAATGAAGCTTTAAGGTAAGAGAATGTTGTTATTTTTTCTGCTATGCCTACGACCCCAGCTTTAGAAAAAGAGAAAAATATTGAAGAGATTGTAAGGGGTTTAGAGTAGAAGTGGGAAGAAAAGTTTGAAAAGTAACAAGCTATTATCATGAAATTGGAGACTCAGGTAGGTAGCTAACATAATTTTATCCTCTATGTTTCGACTTGCTAATTCAAGTGAAGAAGAGAAGGAAAGAGGAATTCCAATTGAGTCTCTAAGGCATGATGAAGAGAAAGAGGAAGTAGTTATGTCCAATGCAGAAAAACTGGAGTGCACTCCTCCAGTAGTCCATAAGGTTAGAGCGAATGAAGAAAAATCAGCTTGGAAAATAGCTGTTGAAAAACATGTAAATCTGACTATAGAGGGGTTTGAGAATTTAGTAAAGCAAATTGAAGGTATTGTGAAACCTTCTACCACAATTGAGCTAGTAATGAGATCAGTGCAGAGACAAGCAAGCTAATTGAGAATGAAGAGACTTTGACTTCTACTTCAAGTCAATTGGAAGAGGTGGTACAACACTATCAAATCATATGTGCCACCAACTCCTTTTCCAGGATGATCAAGAAAGAGGAAAGAAAATGAGTAATATAAGAAAATCCTGAAAGAGTTCAAGAAGCTAGAGATTAATATTCCCTTAACTGATATCTTGGAGCAATCACCTCATTACAAGAGCTTTTTGAAAGAAGTGATGAGTAACAAAAGGAAGATGAATGGGAGAGAGACAGTCATGTTAACTAAGGCATGCACTGAAGCATTGGAGTATGCATTTCCCCCTAAATTAAATGATCCAGGGAAGTTTACTTTGGATTGCACCATAAGAGATACTTAATTCAAGAATACATTTCGTGATTTAGGTGTGGTAAATCCCCAAGTTTTATGTTATCTCTAAACCGAAACCAGAAGTCATCCGAAAACCTTACGGTCAATAAAACCTTTGTAGAACCTAGCAATTTAAGTCCGGTAATCCTGTGCTCCTATCTTTTGTAAAGTAGATATAAGCTAAGCGTTAGAATAGTTCATAATTATATAAGGATGTCTAAAAATATCAGATTGGTTAAAATTTGATCTGTCTCAAGCCCGAACGGATGCTGGTTTTGAGAAACGTGTCCCGGCGTCTGAAATATTAAAAATATTTCGTTGATACTATTGGACTCGTAAAAATATAAGGTTTTAAAAAATATCAGTTTTATAATTTTTTGGCAATTAAAAATATCATATATCGTACTTTTATGCGTATTTTTCTTACTACTGGTATATTTATGCCTTGTACACTATTCATTGTATGATTCTATACTATTCATACTATCTCTATTTTTTCACTATTCATTCTTGCACACTACCATACCTATACCACTACCTTTTTCATTTTCAATACACTTCTATCACTTTTATCATATCTATCTTACATATTATTACTTTTAATACATAAAATTAAAAAGAAAAAATCTCTCCCTCTCTTTTCCCTCATGGCCGGCGCCCCCTACCCCCCCTCTCTTTTTCTATTTTTCTCAATTTTAATTTATTTAAATCACTGAAAATCCTCTCCTAATTTTCGTATAAATACCCCCCTCCTCTTTTACTTCATTCACATATTCACTACCCATAAATTCATTACAAAAAACTCTCTCAAATTCTCCTCCTAAATACTCTTCCAATTACTCTCCCAAAACACTCCCAAATTCTCTCATTCTCCATACACAAAACCCATTTATATATATTACTCTTATTTTATCTTTCAGTAAAGTTTTTTTTTTCATATTTTTACTACCATGTTATGTAAACTAATATGACCATGAAGTGTATTTCTTAAACTATTTGTTATGGAAGCAACTCTATATTCATATGTTGTTATTATTCATGAATCCATATTTATTCTTTTATGTTGTTATTTTGTTCATATTGTTGTTGTTATTATGCTTTCATATTTATATCTAACTAAATATATCTATGTAGCTATATATATCTTTTAGAGCATATAAGCTCACTTGTTAATACAATTTATTTACTTTCATATTTTAAGACTAGTCTTTCTAGTCTTAGACTTGTCCTCATCAAGTCAAAAAAACTTTTTCTTTCTTTTCTTTTCTTTTGTATTGGAGGAAATTTATTCTTTGTCCCGGGAGCCTTGATGAATCTAAGACTCCCAATACTTGAATTTATATTATGTTGCTTATTATTTTGTTTAATTTCTATTTTTCTTGTAAATATTATCATACTCATGCTCATATTCATGATTGTTGTCTAAAACACAAAGATAGAAACTAAACTTTTCCAAAATAAATTCATGTTATAAGAATTTCCAAATGAAGCTTCGGATGTTTTTTTCAACAAACTTTTCTTTTCCAAAAATCAAAGAAAACTTACCATGATTTAGCAAAACTATTCCATTTTGAAGAAGTCTTTTCAAAAATCATAAGAAGGCTTGTTTTTGCTAAATTTATTTTAAATGTTAATAATTCTTTGTTATACAATTTTTTCTTAAAAACTAAATTTAAAAGAAACTCCCTAACAAAGAAATAAACAAGCTTTGAATCAAGTTATAAGATCAAAATAATTATCAAAACAATACTTGAGAAATTATAGTGCAAACAACACTAGTGAGAGATTTTTCTAAAGAAAAATCTAAAAGTTTATTTTTGTGAAAACTACCTAAGAAACTACTAAATAGAACGTAAAGATACTCATTTTAAATAAACTAAAAAGTTATGATTTTATCTCGAAGATTTACATAAGGAAAATTTTTAACTTTTGATTTTTCATACTTTCAAAAAACATTTTTTCATAAAGTCATAGTTTGGACAACGAAACTTGAATCATGTATGAGATATGAGCTTTTATATGTATATTGATAATTGAGTAATTATCAAAGGATTTTTGAATGTTTGAAATGATTGTTTTGGGCTGGGATTTTCGTGGTAAATCTAGTCACCCATGTTTTTCGACCTAAAAGACCTTGTTTGATAGAAATAGCCTTAGAAATGGATAGATCTTTTCGAATAGGTAGAAAAAGGTATATAATATACGCAATTTCGAGTTAAAATGAGCAAGTTATGACCATTTTTAAGTTGGAATCGTCTTCCATACGAATTTTGACGAACTTAATGACATAGTTTTGTCAAATTTTAATATGACTATCAAGAAATACTTATTGCGGGTATTTTCTTGTTTAGGTGATTATGAGGAGGATCTTCCGTATCGAGAAGACTACTTTGATTGAAAAACGGTGAACCCATGGCCAAGTGAGTTTTATTTCCATAACTTGTCTTACTTGATTGTGCTTGTAGTCTAGAAGCATTAGATTTAAGGAAAAGATTGAATGGTATGCATGTAATATTGTTTGAATGAATGATAAGAATATCGAGATGAGAATTGATTATAATCAATACTTGATTTAGTTTAGAACTTGATTTGTTTGAAATTCTATGGTCACATTAAAATTGTTAATAAATAAACTATGAGCCTTTAATTAAACTAAAATCATGCATATCACTTTGTGAGTCACATTGCATGGGATCACTACCTTTGTGGGGGAAAAGGGTAGTGGTACGATCGTTAGATCTTAATTAAAGCTTCGGGACGTTTGGTTAGAAGCAAATTAACTAAAGCTTTGGGACGTTTGCTTAGAGGCATATAAATTTCCGCCCCTAACCCCGAATGGAGGGCGTAAATCCATTCAACATATGATTACCGCAAAATCATATGTCTTGTATGCTCTTGTGGTTGTTGCATTTCACTTGGTTGATTAAATAACTTATTTGATTATTGCTATTTAAGTATACTTATCTGTGGAAATAATTCTCACTAAACTAGTAGCTTATACCCTTATAGCTATTTGCTGTAGTTTCCTTACCTTTGGCTTAAGCCATGTGGGCCTTGTACACAGGTGCCCCCCTTTTTGGTTAAGAAGCTTTTGGATGAAGTCCAACACTAGTATAGATGTAGACTTAGCTTTGTTAGTGTACTTTTGGCCGGGGAATGCCGCCAAGATCCTTGTAAGACTTTATATTTATGAATTAATATTATGATTTCCATTTCTTAATTGTTACTATATCTCTTAAGCTTCATATTTCAAAGTATGGTCCACTAAAATTGTAAGAACATTCCTTACATTTAATATATAAGCTTTTGGGAATGACTAAAGTTGTTATACTAAGCTTTAATATTGGATGTGGCGGATTATCACGTTTAGGGTATCCCTTTGGGGCGTGATAGTTTGAATTGGTATCAGAACATGGTTAAGAATTTAGAAATCATGAGCTATAGAAATGAACTTAAAAAAAACAACTAGAATTCGATTGGACCGTTATTCGTATACGCGCATGATGAACTGTCAGATTATACGGAGTGGATCAGGGCAAAAGCCGATGATGCTTTTTACTGGCACAAAGTTTATCTGGAAGTTCTTTGGCCACCAGCTAACACATCCACTCAACCACTAACTTTAACGGGTATCTAGCTGGAGGTAGATGAAGTGTTACATTTGAGAAGGAATAGGAATGAGGTAGATGAGGAAGTGATGGGAGAAGCGAACGATAAGGCTGGGGAGGATGGAGAAGAATATGAAGAAGATTTGGAAGAAGATCCAGAAGAAGAACCGAAGCAAGAGACTGGAGACCATGCCACTCCTAGAGAAAATGAACTTTGGAATGATGGAGGTAATGACCTCGCTGGAATTGTCTGCTACCTGGAGGAGTGAAGAGCTTAGAGAGAACAGGAAGCAAACCAAACTATGGATGTTGATGGTATGCCACTAACTGCAAACGAGAATGCTAATGAAGAAGCTATAGGGAATGTTACTTCGAAAACTATTCCTAAACAAAGTAATGTGACCCTTGGTGATATAGTGCTAGAATTGACTGAAGTTGAAGTAGCTGATATACACAAGAGATCAAAAGAAGCAGCAAGATAAAGGAAGAAGTACTTTCAATAGTTTATGGGAAAGAGAAATCAAGGATCGTCCAGTAGGAACCTTAGAGATGCACCCATGCCGTAAGAATGAGGAAAGGAAGTAGGAAGGAAGGTTGAGAAGGACTCGAGATATCCCATATGTCCAAAAGGAAGTTTTGTAATCGTAGACCTAGGACGTTAAGTCAAGTAGTTTTTATGCTTTGAGAGAAAGGTGTTTCTGTTTCTATGTTGTTATTAATGTTGTTGTGTCAACATCATCGTTGTTATGTTTGTTGTTTTGTTATTTCAATTTCCGATGTAAGGGTCTTATACCCATTATTTGAATTTCCTATCCAATGATGATTATGTTTTTATCGTTTTGTGATTTTGAATCCATTTCGTGGTACAAGACAAGAAGAAAGTACCTCAAACCAACCTAATCTAGAAGCTGAGCAACCTGCTGCACCAGCTCCAAACCTTGTTGCTGCTGATCTTCCCATGGATTTACAAGCTAACTTAGGGCATTTAGCTTAAGTGCTTGAAGCACTTAGGAAAAACATTCTAGCACCTGTGCTAACGCCAGCATTAGCACCTGCGCTAGCACCAACTCCACCCCCGCAACAAGCTTTGGTAGAGATGTCGATACATGGAAGTGCACACTCCCACATTGTACCTTTACTCCCACCTCCACCACCCAGACCATACAAGAGCTCCTTACCAGAGTTCATCAAAAGCAACTAGTACTTCGAAGGAGCTTTTAGCAAGCTTAGTGAGGCCGAGGATTGGCTTGCTTAAATCAAATGGTCTTTTGATGCTTACGAAGTTCCCTATCACCTACGAGTCAACTATGGAACGTACATGCTCCGATTGAATGCCCGAGTGTGGTGGGAATCTAAGAGAAGAGAGCTGCTGCCACCAGTGACCTGGGAGATGTTCAGATGTGAGTTTTCGGAGAACTACTTCCCGGGGACTCTCCGAGTGCAATACAGTGTGGACTTTTTACAAATTGCTCAAAAAAGGGGGGACTGTTGAGCAATATGAGACCGAGTTTATTCGGTTGCTGCAATATGCACCAGACTCATACAAATATAGTGAGGAATTAAAGAAGCAGGTTTTCTTAAGTGGTTTAGACGAAGAATTGAGGATGAAACTAAAGGAGTTTGATATAAAGACTTTCCTAGAGTTAGTGGAAAGAGCCCGTATAGTTGAAGGGGCTAATAAGAGGAAAGCGAAGACTGTAGAAAAAAGAACATCAGTTTTTAGGAGAAAGTTTCAGGGAGGAGCAAGTTCATCATACCCACAAAAGAAGTTCAAATCCTTTAACAGCTACAAAAACAATGTAAAACCCGGTATTCTCAGTAGCTAGGAAACCCCGAGAGTTGGAAGCGAAACCCTAATCCGATCCGAGTTGAGTCTAGTGAGTGAAGCCTAGGAACCCTAAATCCGGCTTTCCTTCGGTTTTATAATAAAATAAATATTATGAAGTAAATAATTTGAATTATTGTTTAAAAGTACCTTCTAAACCTTTGAAAGTTTTAAATTCGGGAATTTTTCAATTCCGAGCCTTCCCGAGCTCAATTACGGAAAAGCGTACCTCGGACCACGGATTCAGAAAAATATTCCAAAATATTCATTAGAATCGTAATTTTATAAGGATTCCAAAAATATCAATTTTATAATTTTCCGAGCTATAAAAATTATAGTTATAGCTTTTCCCGTGTTTTTGGAACCCGGTAAAGTAGATGTCTTGTCTACTATTCACAGTACAACTACACTCACACTACCCATACCCTATTCTTACATCCTTACAACTACTCATTTCAATTTTCTTTTCCAAGAAATTTTGTCTCTTAAATAATTATCACATTTATTACATTTTAATTAACTAAATTACAAAATTTCAATTTTTCAAAACACACACACACCCCACAAGGAGTGGCCGGCGCCAACCCCCACCCCCCCACCCCCCCCCTTGTTTCCCTCTTCATATAATTATTTTTACTCCATTTTGTATAACTAAACCCTAATTTACTTCATATATATACATATTTTTCTCTCTCTCTCTTCATTTCTTCTTGTTTTAATTTTTGAAAAAGAGAAAAACTCTCTCCTTCTCCTCCATTTGTGTCGTGAGGTTGCCCCCTCTCCCTCTCTCACAACTTCAACTTATTTTCTTCTCTTTTTCACTTCAAGACTCCATTGGTAGGTTGATTTTAGGCCTTGTTCATCCCAAATCTTGTTATGGCAAGATCATTCTTGTGTGTTTTCTCATTTAGATCCCAATGAGCATGAGCAAGGGACATGAAAACACTACTACAAGAATCTCAAGCCATCACAAGAAGTGGATCTAGTCTTTGAATGAGTTTAGCTTAAAATATCAACTTGTTCATGCATGAAAAGTATAGATCTTGCATATGTATTGTTGTTCATGCCATGAGATCCATGATTCATGCATTATATATAGTAGATCTAAAGTTTAGACAACCACATTTTCATGTACATGCATGATCATAGGGTTATTTTGTTTTATATGCTTTAATGATCATAAAAATGTAGTCTTGTTCATGTATAGAGAAGTTAGATAGTAGATTTTCACATATGGGAAGCAAGAATATTGAAAAAGGAAAGGTTTTGTTAAATATGAAATGTTGGAAATTCGGATGAAAGTGAAACCCTACATTAAAAACCCCCAAAATCAATTCTAAACTCATGTTTCATAAGAAAAATGAAGGGTATGTGTAATAGGTATATTGAAGGAATGATTTTTATAAGTTTAGATGAGTTTAGGCATGATAGGAATGTAAACAAGTGGTGGAGTTAGAATGAGAAATATTGGAATGTTGATCAATAGTTAAAATTCGTAACTTAGGTTCATGCCTACAAGAACACTTGGTATTTAAGTCTAAATTGGATGTTTTATAAGCTAAATGAAATCCTTAGATAATATATATATTGGAGCTTCAATTTTTAATGCATTAGACAAGTTTTCCCTTAAGAAAAATGCAAGAAAATGAAATTTAGAAAATTCGGATTTTTACAAAAAGCTTGTTCAAAGACATGTTTACCAAATGAAAAATGGGAATTCTTATGCATGAATGAAGGCCATGATTAATATAGACTTTGAGAACTTATTTTTAGTTAAATAATAAGTGGATTACAATATTAAAAGTCAAGGAAACCCTAAGGAGTATAATGTGGAAAAATAGTTTCCTAGAAATAATCTTTATGGGAATTTTCCAACACTTAAGAGTTCATAAGAGTTTATTATCACAAAAATTATTATGACCATGCATATATTAAGTTCATCACATGGCATTCATATTAGTAATTCATTCCCATATCATTCATGCATGAATCATCAACTAGGAACATTTCTTATCAAAAGCAAAACAAATTTTTGAGATGGGAACATTTGCGGAACAGATCTGATCCCACTGTTCCGTGACCTTACTATTTTCAAAACTTGGATTTAATATTAGAAATAGATAGATCTTTCGAAGTAGATAGAGATCGATATAAAATTTGCGAAATTCCGAGTTAAAATGACCAAGTTATGGCCGTTTTAAGTCGGAACTTCCGCAAATAGCGAGAAATCCGAATCCATATAGTTTAGATGTATAGCTTGATTTAGTTACATAATGAGAGTCTCATTAGGATTATTCTTGCTTGGTAGGTGATCCTGAGCAGTCCCGACTACTACTATTAGAAAGACCGGCGTCCAATGGCCGAGTGAGTTTTACTTCCACTCTCAATTAATGAATGTGATTGTAATGTAGTGGCACTAGTAGCATAGGCAAAGATAAAAAGAAATTGTATAGGCATGATGGGGTATATGGGAAATTATATATGTTGTCTACTGTTGATATGTGAAATGGAACTTAAAGAATATCGAAACTGGGTGTTAAGCTATTGATTGATTTGCTCGTCTCCCATGATGAATGTCTGTGAATACTTGTTGGTCACTTAAAAGAATTGAGCTAATGTATATCCGACTTCAATTGTAAATTGGATTCATTCATATCACAATGGGGTTGGAGCATTCGCATTGGTTGGTTTTTTGTGACCCATAAAACGAATATGTTGGTTAATCGTGATCCATAAAATGAATTTGTTGGTTAATTGTGATCCATAAAACGAAACATTGTTAGTTGACCGTGAGCTTAAATGGCGTCGTGCCACAGGATTCGTTAATCTGCTAACTCGGGATGGAGGGCGCAAGTCCATCCACATATGATTTCCGGTTGGTCATATGTTTGTTGATCACATTTGATTGCTGCATACACTTGCTTGAATAATTACTTGTTTGAATGAATTGTATATAATTGTGTTATGGAAGTTATTACTCACTAAGCTAGTTAGCTTACGCCCCCATAGTTTTTATCTTTTGCAGCACGAGTTTATATGGCTTAGGCCGAGGCAAGCCACAGCACAGGTACCGGAGATAGGAGTTTCCCGTAGAAGTTTAATCCATTTCTTTTTGTATAGACTTCTATTGGAAACTAAGGACTCTGGATGACTATAATGGACTTGTTATTATTTTGCGGGGGAATGCCCCTTAGATTTTGTAAACTATAATTATGCGTTTTGATTTATTATCTATGGCTATTGAATGCCACGCTAAACTGTTTGACTCCATTTATCGAAGTATTCTATTATCGTAAATGAACGCTTTACATCTAATTAAGACTCCCGAAGGGCTCGGGTAGAGAACTCGAGAGTCTTACTTAGTATGTGGCGGGCTGTTACGTTTAGGATACCCTACGGGGCGTGACAAACAATACCAAAAGTGGGAAGTTCACATCTAAGGCTATTAGCCGTTGGAAGTGCAATGGGGTACACTACCCTAGGAAGTGTCTTAGTTGATCGAAAAGTGTCTCTTTTATGGAGATGGAAACCACAAGATGCCAGAGTGTCCCAGAAAGACAACTAGTGTTTGCTATGTTTGTAAGCAGGTAGGTCACTTTGCCAATGAGTGTCCACAAAGGAAAAATGCTATGGCAAGATCTTCGGGAGGAGCTGTACCTACGAGGAATGGTAATGGGAATGGAAACGGACACAAATATGGATCTTCAGCACCAAACTTTTGAATTTACAATTTGGAAGGTCAGTGGATGTCTGAAGAAGAGGATGAAGGAGAATTTGCTGCTTTGGAGTACGGAGATGTATATAACTACGACTTGGTGACAGGTAAGCCTTGAATCTTTTTAGTCGTTTGTCCTTTTGTTTCTTGTAGTATAAATGTTTTAAACTCTTAAGATAAGTGAAAATTTGGATTAGAAGTAGTGACCCCCGTGTTAAAATGCAGGAAACGTACTAATAGGATGTTAAAATGCATATGCTCTTTTCGACTCTAGAGCTATGCATTCCTTTGTTACACCTAGTCTAGCTAGGAAAACTGGACTACCAATAACCACAACAACTTCCAGCTTTAAGATCAATACCCCCACAGGAAGTGTTGTTATAACTAAAGATGTGTTAAAGGATTGTCTAGTAAGAGCACAAGGATATCTATCTACCTGTGACTTTATAATAATGGAGATGAACAAATATGAAGTAATTTTTGGTATGAATTGGTTGTCCCTCACTAAAGCCACTATAGATTATCATAACAAGAGTGTAGAATTTATGGATCAAGTAGGAAGGAAAGTGACGTTTGTTGGGGAATCCAAAGTCTCGAGAGGGGAAGAGTTATACTCGTTGGAGATAATGGAGGAGGGTCAAGAAGGGATAAACAGCTACATTGATGACATGGAAGAGGAGAAAGAAAAGCCTATTTTGGAGAATATCCCTGTTGTCAACGAGTTTCCGGATGTCTTCCTAAATGAGTTACCGAGACTACCTCCAAAGATAGAAATCGACTTCGAAATCGAGCTAGTGGCTAACATTGAACCAACCTCAAAAGCTCCTTATTTGATGGACCCCGTGGAACTAAAGGAATTGAAGAAACAGCTACAAGAGCTTTTGGATCAAGGAATTATAAGACCCAGTGTGTCACCATGGGGTGCACCAGTCTTATTTGTCAAGAAAAAGGATGGGTTTATGAGATTATGTATCAACTATTGGGAGTTAAACAAGGTTACTATTAAAAATAAGTACCCACTCCCCAGGATCGATGACCTCTTTGACCAGCTACAAGGAGCAGCGTGTTTTCTTGTATTGATCTAAGATCAGGCTATCATCAATTGAGGATTAAGTTGGAATATGTATCAAAGACTGCTTTTAGGACTCGATATAGACACTATGAGTTCTTAATGATGCTATTTGGATTAACTAATGCACCCGCTACATGCATGGACTCGATAAACCGAGCATATAAGCCGCTTTTGGATAAGTGTGTGATAGTCTTTATCGATGATATTTTGGTCTATTCCAAGACAAGGGAACAACACGAAGAGCACCTAAGGATGGCACTATAAACTTTGAGAGAATACAAGTTATACACCAAGTCATCTAAATGTGATTTCTAGTTAGATCAGATATCATTCTTAGGACATGTAGTGTTAGGAAGTGGAATATCAGTGGATCCTGAGAAGATTAAAGCTGTGATGGAATGGAAGCAACCTAAGATGGTAACTAAAGTTAGGAGCTTTCTTGGATATGTCTGTTATTATAGAAAGTTTGTACAAGATTTCTCAAAGATTGATAAGCCACTGACTCAGTTAACCCAAAAGAATGAGAAGTTCGTTTGGAACGAGAAATGGGAGCAAAGTTTCCAAGAGTTAAAGCAGCGTTTGGTATCTGCCCCAATCTTAACCTTGCCAGATCCTGAAAAGCCATACACAGTTCACATCGGTGCATCAAAGAATGGGTTAGGCTGTGTCCTAATGCAAGAAGGGAAGGTAATCGCGTATGCCTCATGGCAATTAAGACCACACAAGCAGAATTATCCAACACATGACCTACAGTTGGCTGCTGTTGTGTTTGCCTTACAGCTTTGGAGACATTATCTCTATGGGCAAAGGTATGAGATTTATACGGACCATAAGAGCCGCAAGTATTTGTTTACTCAAAAGGAGTTAAACATGAGACAAAGAAGGTGGTTAGAGTCGATCAAGGACTATGATCTTGGAATCAACTATTACCCAGGAAAAGTAAATGCTGTTGCTGATGCTTTAAGCCGTAAGAACCATGGAGAAGTCGCTGCCCTACTCACTGATCAAAAGGAATTGGTCAAAGAATTCGAAAGGTTAAGAATCGAATTTGTAGGAAAAAGTGTAGAAGTGGAAGTTTCCAACTTAGTCTTGGAAATAACCTTGATTGATAGAATCAAAGAGGCATAAAGGTATGATGAGGCAATCTAGTAAGTGAAGCAAGAAGTGCAAAAAGGAAAATATGCTGATTTTGAGAGAGACGAGGAAGATGTGGTAAGGATGAAAGGGAGATTATGTGTACCCAATGATGATGAGTTGAGAAAGGAAATCATGAGTGAAGCACATAATTCGGGATACACCCTACATGCTTGTGGAGCAAAGATGTATCAGGATCTTAAAAGCCACTATTAGTGGAACGGAATGAAGAGAGATGTGGCTAATTTCGTGATAAAGTACCTGACATGCCAGCAAGTGAAAGTAGAACACCAAAGACCAATGGGGCTATTGAAACTTCTCCCGATTCCCGAGTGGAAGTGGGACTAGATTTCGATGGGCTTTGTGTGTGGATTGCCAAGAATACCGTCTGTGTATGATGCTATATAATTCATAGTGGATCGGCTCACTAAGTTAGCATACTTCATCCCAATTAATATGACATTCTCTATGGTTAAGTTAGCAAGACTCTATATAAGGGAGATAATTTGGTTGCATGGGGTACTAGCAAGAATCGTATCTAACTGAGACCTTGGGTTTGTGTCAAAGTTTTGGATAAGTCTACAAAAAAGTATGGGGATTAAGCTGCATTTTAGTACTGCTTACTACCTACAGACTGATGGACAATTACAGAGAACTATCCAAACTTTGGAAGATATGCTTCAAGCATGCGTAATGGAATTTAAAGGAAGTTGGGAAGCACATCTACCTTTGGTAAAGTTTGCTTACAACAATGACAATCATTCAACGATAAAGATGCGGCCCTATGAAGCGTTGTATGGACGAAAGTGTAGATTCCTTTTGTTTTGGGACGAAGTAGAGAGGGTAGTTATGGGACCAGATCTTATTCAAGAGGTAGCAAATAACGTTCGGATCATTCAACGGAGGATGAAGGAAGCCCAAGACCGACAAAAGAGTTAGGCGGATTTGAGGAGGAGAGTTCTCGAGTTTCAAGTAAGAGACCATTATATCTAAAGATAAAATCTATCAAGAGTATACATCGAGTTCCCTCATAAGGAAAGTTGAGCCCATGGTATATCGGAAATTTTGAAGTACTAGAACAAGTAAGAGATCTAGCTTATCGCTTAGCCTTGCCACCAAACCTGAATAGAGTACATAATGTATTCCATGTCTCGGTTCTATGTAAACATGTGTCCGACCCAGAAAGAGATATGGAACTAGAACCAGTACTACTTAAGGAGAACCTCACATTCGAAGAGCACCCAGTACAAATCTTAGACCGAAAGATTCAGAAGTTGAAGAAGAAGGAGATAAAGTATGTTAAAGTCCTTTGGAGAAACCATTCTCACGAGAAGGCTACTTGGGAAGCCAAAGAGGAGATAAGGCGGAAGTATCCAATTTTGTTTGAAACATTAGGTACGTAATACCAAATTTTGAGGACAAAACTTTCTTTAAGGGGGGTAGGATGTAAACTCCCAAGTTTTATGTTATCTCTAAAACGAAACCAAAAGTCAACCGAAAATCCTATGGTTAACAAAACCCTTGTAGAACCTAGTAGTTTAAGTCCAACAATCTCATGCTCATATCTTGTGTAGAGTAGATGTAAGCTAAATGTATAGAATAGTTCGTAATTATATAAGGATGTTTTAAAAATATCATATTGGTTAAAATTTGATCCGTCTCGAGCCCGAACGGATACTGGTTTTGAAAAATGTGTCCTGAGGTCTGAAATATTAAAAATATTTCATTGATACTATTAGACTCGTAAAAATATAAGGTTTTCAAAAATATCAGTTTTATAATTTTTCGGTAACTAAAAATATCAAATATCGTACTTTTACGCGAATTTTTCTTACTACCGGCATATTTATGTCTTGTACACTATTCATTGTAAAAACTCTACACTATTTTACACTATTCATACTATCTCTATTTTTTCACTATTCACTCTTACACACTATCATACCTATACCACTACTTTTTTTTTTTTTTAATTTCCAATAAACTTCTATAACATCTATCTTACACATTATTACTTTTAATACACAAAATTACAAAAAAAAAAAAAAAAAATCTCTCATTCTCTTTTCCCTCATGGCCGGCACCCCCACCCCCCTCTCTTTCTCTATTTTTCTCAATTTTAATTTATTTAAATTACTCAAAATCCTCTCCTCATTTTCCTATAAATACTCCCTTCCTCTTTTACTTCATTCATATATTTACTATCCACAAATTCACTACAAAAAACTCTCTCAAATTCTCCTCCAAAATACTCTTCCCATTACTCTCCTAAAACACTCCCAAACTCTCTTCTTCTCTGTACACAAAACCTATTTATATATACTACTCTTATTTTATCTTTAGGTAAAGTTTTTTTTTCATACTTTTACTACTACGTCATGTAACTTAACATGACCATAAAGTGTTTTTCTTAAACTATTTGTTATGGAAGCAACTATATGTTCATGTTTTGTTCTTGTTCATGAATCCATATTTATTCTTTTATGTTGTTATTTTGTTCATATTATTGTTGTTATTATGCTTCCATTTTTATATCTAACTAAATATATCTATGTAGCTATATATATCTTTTAGAGCATATAAGATCACTTGTTATTGCAATTTATTTACTTTCATGTTTTAAGACTAGTCTTTCTAGTTTTAGACTTGTTCTCATCAAGTCAAAACAACTTTTTCTTTTTTTTTTTTCTTTTATATTGGGATGGAATTTGTTATTTGTCTCGGGAGCCTTGATGAAGCTAAGACTCCCAACACTTGAATTTATATTATTTTGTTTAATTTCTATTTTTCTTGTAAATATCATCACACTCATGCTCATATTCATGATTGTTGTCTAAAACACAAAGGTAGAAACTAAACTTTTCCAAAATAAATTCATGTTCTAAGAATTTCCAAATGAAGCTTAGGATTTTGTTTCAACAAACTTTACTTTCCCAAAAATCAAAGAAAACTTACCATGATTTAGCAAAATTATTCCATTTTGAAAAAGTCTTTTCAAAAACTACACGAAGGCTTGTTTTTGCTAAATTTATTTTAAATGTTAATAATTCTTTGTTATACAAATTTTTCTTAAAAACTAAATTTAAAAGAAACTCCCTAACAAAGAAATAAACAAGCTTCTAGTCAAGTTAAAAGATCAAAATAATTATCAAAACAATATGTAATATAAAGATAAATATTTTATAATGAAGGCCAAATGTGTCATTTGTTATAAAATAAGAGGGTTTTATGCTCAACCCTAATAAATGTGACATATAATAATCACCACTCACATTGATGATGGTCAACAATCTTTAAAAATAGTAGATCTTCAATAAATTATGATAAAGGGCAAAAGTTGTCATATATTGAAAATAAGAGGGTTTTATAATCCACCTTAGTATTAAGTTGATGGTTTTATCTATGATCTAGAGATGTTTGAAGAATAACTTTTGACAAAGGAAAATTGGTCTCTAGGTCGCCAGCCTATATGTGAAAGCCGCATGCGTAAAGCTCTTGGACTTTTATAAAATTTGTGAAAGCCAGTCAGAAGGCCACTCGCGTAAGTGTCAACCTTTCCTGTCCAAAGTGTCACGCCTCAATGGGTACCTTAAACATGACAGTCCGCCACACTCAATACTAAAGCTTAAGTATGACAACCTTAGCCATTCCCAAAAGCTTTTATATTAAGTGTAAGGCATACTTTCACAACTTTAGAGGACCATATATGGAATTATGAAGCTTAAGGAGATATAAAAACATATTAAGAAAAGAGGGTTCACAATAATTATTTGTTAATGGCAAAGACTTTACATACTTAGGAACAACTCCCTAAATTACTAATCTATTATATACATATTGACATGCTACTACTAAGCTACACTTTATCTAGATTTCTAATGTTCAAAAGGGATTACCTGCCCGCATGGTCCACGTGGTCTTAACCATAAGTAAGGGAACTGCAAAAGATATCTATCGAGGTATAAGCTAATGAGCTTAGTGAGTAAATCCCAATATTTATACTCAAAGAAATTTATCAATCAAGTTTATTATTCAAACATATGAAATGCAACAGTCACGTGAGCATACAAGACATATGACTTTCGGGGAATCATATGTTGAATGAATTACACCCTTCATTCGGGGTTGGGTATTCAGGCCAATTACAGCCACAACTTTTTTTAAAAAAAAAAAAACACTTTTATAGATCTTACCGGCTCCTATACGCCATCAAAAACTTGTAGTTATTACAGGCTCCTATTAGCCATCAAAAACTTGTAGTTATTACAGGCTCCTACTAGCCATCAAAAACTTGTAGTTATTACAGGCTCCTACTAGCCATCAATTTAAGTAGTTCTTACTGGCTCCTATACGCCACTGACATGATATACCGGTTATGTCTACCACCACTATTATACACTTGTCCCACCAATTGTATAGTAGTGAATGCAATGTGACTCAACATATGAAGTGCATGAATAATTTCTTTAATTAAAGTCTAGTAGTTACGTTTAAATTCTTTCAAGTGATCAATCAATTTCAAACATTTCAAGATATTAATTCACATACAACTTTATTACAAACAAATCGAGTTTCGATATACTTAGTATTCTTTCAACATATTATCATACACTTCCTTTTTATTTTTCTTAAATTCTAGTGCAACTAATTTTAGAAGCACAATTAAGAGTATGAGAAAATTAACGGGAAGTAACTCACGATGCCATTGTCATCTATTCCTCTAAGCGGATGAGTCGTTCACACACTCCACTTAATCGTAATAGTTCTCGTGGTAAAGGAATCCTTCCTCGGGGTCACCTAACCAAAGAAAATACCCACAATGAGTTTTTCTTGATGATTTTCTTGAATTTTGACAAAACAATGTCAAAGAACGTTAAAGTTCGTATAGAAGAATGTTCCAACTTAAAATGGTCATAACTTGATCATTTTAACTCAGAATCGCGCATATAATATACTGATTTCTACCTACTCGAAAAGATCTACCCATTCCCAAAATTATTTTCAACAAACAAGGCCATATAGGCTCCGAAAAAGTAGCGACAAAATTCACCACGGATTTTCAAATAAAAATAACTTTGGTTCAAGAAATCAAAATTTGTTTGATAAATACTTAGTTATCTATATAGTTGAAAAATTCTCTTTTTATAACTATATAACTCATATTTAAGCATGCTCAAGTGTCTTGTTGTCCAATTATTTTTCTTAGGTAAAACAATGTCGGGTTGAAGCTTTTCGGAAATTGTTTTTGTAAATTTCGTTGAAATGAATACCTTGTTTTCTTTATTTTCTAAAAACGTTTTATGTTGGTTTTATTTATCTTTTTCTAAGTAACTTTTAAAAATAAAATTTTCTACTTTCTAAGTTACATTAATACTATATTTGAAGTTTTCTAGGAAATATGTTATTCTTCATTTTTCTTGTATAAATTCCTTTGTTTACTTGTTTGGCAAAAATTCCTTACTTGATATTTCTCATTCTTTTTCTCAAAAATAATCATCCATGCATGAAAATTTGTTTTCTTCATAAAAACAATGTGGAACAATTAAGGACTTTTTGTAGAAAAACTAATTTCTATAATTATATTAATTTCCTCTTGTAAAAGAAATAACTTTATTATTTTCAAACCATAAATTTTCTTTGCTTATTTGTTTGCAAAGGTCTTTACTAAAAAAAAAAAAAAAAAAAAAATTTCCTTAGTCATCCATCTTATTTTCTTTCTTATGAAAAGAATCATTTTAACAAAAATATCTTCTTTTGAAAAACAAGGTGGAATAATAAAGATTTTAGTATCTTTTCAAAGCAAAAGTAGTTTATAAAATTATAGTGAGTTCTTTTTGGTAACATGAAAATGAATGAGTTTATTTTGTTTTGCTTTATAGATTTTATACTTTACATAAACTTATTCTTAAGTGACAAAAATTCTTCTTTTTGTTTAAATAAAATTATGAACAACAATCTAAATGAGCATGATTATGAGAATAATAATAATAACCAAAATAACATAAATCATAATAATAAAGTCAAGTATTGGAGTCTTAGCTTTTTCAAGGCTCCCGGGACTAAGAAGTAGACTAGTCCCACAATGAAATAAAATGAAAGAAAGAAACTTGTTTTGACTTGATGAGGACAAGTCTAAGACTAGAGACTAGTCTTAATTTCAACAAGAAATAGATAAATAAATTGCAATGGAAAAGTAAATAAATTGCTTTGCATGAAGTAAATAAATTGCAAGTGAGCTTATGTGCTTTAAAGAATATGTATATTTATATAGATACATTAACAATAATAAAACAACGTAAACATAAATGGATTGACATGAACAAGAACAATACATGAACATAATGTAGTTTCCATAACTTGTAGTATTTGGAAACTCACACTATGGTCATGTAAAGTTACATGACATGAAGAAGAAGAAAGAAATATAAAGTGGTTACCTAAAGAAGATTTTGATATGGTTATGTGGTTATGGGTTTTTGTTGTTGGTGGAAGTTGTTGTGGAATTGTTTTGAGAGAGTTTTGAGATAATATTTTGAGAGAGTTTTGAGAGGAGATTTTGGGAGTTTTGGTATGAATTTGTGGGTAGTGAATGTGTGAAAGAAGTGAAAGAGAAGGGGGGTATTTATAGGATTTTGAGGAGTGATTTTTGTGTGATTAAAATAAAGTGAAATTAAAACAAATTGAGGGCATTAGAGAAGAGGGGGGGGGGGGGAGGGGGGGCGCCAGCCATGCATGGGGAAGGGGTTTGTTTTATTTTTTTTGACTTTTTGGAAAGATAAAAGATGTAATATGTAAGGTAGATGTGATATAAAGTTATGGGAAAGGTAAAAAGTTAAGATTATAGGTTATGTAGAGTATAAGAATAGGTGTAAGAAAAAGTAGAGATAAAAGAATAGTGTAGAATAGTAATGAATATTGTAATGTAAAGTAGATATGACAATTAAAGTACCGGTAGTAAGAAAATACGCGTATAATAGCTATATCTGTTATTTTTACTTACCGAAAAATTACGAAATTGATATTTTTGGAAAAATTATATTTTTACGAGTCTAACGGTGTATTCGAAATATTTTTACTATTCCGGTCCTCCGGACATGTTTTTCGAGAACTGTGTTCGTTCGGGTTCGAAGGACACCTGAATTTCGCGAAACTGAAACTTTTATAAAACTTATGGTTATTACGAACTATTTTAGCTAATAATTCCAACTTCGTTTTTCAGGGCCAAAGAAAACGGCAATGCCGGATTTAGATGGATACGGTAAACTAGGGTTTCTTTGACCTTTAGGGTTTCGTTTGACTTCCGGTTTAGGGTTTTATGCTAAACCGATTCCGAAATTTTAGGGGTTTACACAAAGTGGTTCCTATATAAGAGATCCTAAGGTTCGTGTTTTTCATTTGTAACCTTCTTCCTTCAACAAGATAATTGAGAGTTTTTGAGTGTTTTTGAAGAACAATATCAACGGAGATCAGGTTTGGATCAATAGTAAGTAATCATGCCTTTATCTATCAAGATTCTTCGTATGTCGTTTCGTTTCCTTAGGGTTTTGTTTGGATTTTGAAGGGATTTTTCTAGGAAACCCTAGTTTTGATCAAGATCCAATCTTTCAGGAAACCAAGCAAGGATTAAGATTCAAATCAAGTAAGTATATCATCTCAATTATAGATTTAAAATAAAGGGAATGGTTTCGTGATTTAGGGTTTTGTCTGTTTATGAAACCTAGGGTTTGGGTTTTGAAAAGATCCTATCATTTGATGAATTATCAGGAATTGAGATCAATCAAAGTAAGTTTCATCCTCTTTATCTTAGAATTAATAATAGATTTATGATGATAATGGATTGTCTGAAATTGTTAATTTATAAATTAGGGCTTTGAGAAGAAAAGTTGTTCTTCTTGGATTTTATGGAAGTCGATAAAAGAAGAAGTTCAGATTTGGTGTTTCTCATATCATGTTAGGGTTTTTGGAGATTTTGATAAGTTAAGGTTTGAATGGGTTGAGGATTTACATATTTCTGTTTCTATTATATTTTATATATCAGGAGATTTGGAGATTTTGTGTTGTTGTTCATAAGGGATTTGTGGATTTGGAGAGATTGTTCCTGGAATTGGAAAAGGTATGACCAATCCCTGCTTGTTGTTATTGCTTGTAAGATTAGTATTACCTGATTGGTTGTAGGGATAGAACTTTGTAATGAACTTAATTCTATTCGGCTCAATAATTGTTTGCTTGGTTGTGTTTGGCTTTGACCAGTAAAGACCTGGCAGACAATGATATTGCTGAGGCACCCTGATGATCTATGTGTGAGGTTGTTTCGAGTGGACTCGTGCATAGAGATGATTCCAGTAGAATGAGGGGGAAACAGGGATGTTTGGGGAGTACCCACTCATCCATATATGTATATAATTACCTTATTTTCAAAGAGTTGGTTGTTTTTAAAGAGAAGTCTGAGTTACTTCGAGTTCGGGACTAGAGTATACATAGTTCTGAACCGTGTTGATTTGCTGACTATGAAAAAATAACAAACTGATTGCTTGCATTAGACTAAGTGCATTTGATATATATATCTGTTGCGTGTGCATTTGCATTTACTTTAAAGGATTGGAGTTATTGTACTGGGCTTCGCAGCTCACTTTTTAAAATTTCAGGTATAGGTGATGAAGACATTGTATATGATCTTTCAGGTTATGATTTGATCTTTGATTAGGGGGACGACGATAGTAGACCTGACTACCCAGTTGAGAGTTAGATTTGCAGTTTACAGGTTCATAGAAGGAGAGAAGTGTTTAGATATATTGAAGGCTTAGAAATTATTTGTTTATGTTTTTCGTGAAAGCTTTAGCATTTTATGTTGTATGAAGTTCTAGGTGGTAAAGAAGGTTTGCATTATGAATTGGTAGTTTGGTTTAGTTGGCCTGGTATTGCCAATTTGTATGATTGTTTTAAATCATAAGTTTGTTTAGAAGCTGTATTCCAGGTTGTAAGGTTATGTTGAGTACCTTATAAGATACCTTATGTGTGTTTACAAGTAATATTTGAAAATTTGTGGATATTAGAGCCTTAACGTGTCCTATTCAAGAGAGGATACGTGGCGAGTTGTAATGCCTTATTTTAGGGCGTTACACAATACTTGAGAAATTATAGTACAAACAACACTAGTGAGAGATTTTTCTAAAGAAAAATTTATAAGTTTATTTTTATGAAAACCACCCAAGAAACTACTAAAAAGAACATAAAGGTACTCATTTTAAATAAACTAAAAAGTTATGATTTTATCTCAAAGATTTACAAAAGGAAAATTTTTAACTTTTGATTTTTCACACTTTCAAAAAACATTGTCTTTTATAAAGTCATAGTTTGGACAACAAAACTTGAATCATGCATGAGATATGAGTTTGTATATGTATAAAAAGGGTTTTTCAATCTATATTGATAACTAAGTAATTATCAAAGGATTTTTGAATGTTTGAAATGATTGTTTTTGGGTTGAGATTTTCGTGGTGAATCTAGTCACCCATGTTTTTAGACCTAAAAGACCTTGTTTGTTAGAAATAACCTTAAAAATGAATAGAGATTTTTTAATAGATAGAAAACGGTATATAATATGCACAATTTCGAGTTAAAATGAGCAAGTTATGTCTATTTTAAGTTGGAATTATCTTCCATATGAATTTTGACGAACTTAATGACATAGTTTTGTCAAATTTCAATAAGACTATCAAGAAATACTCATTGTGGGTATTTTCTTGTTTAGGTGATTGTGAGGAGGATCTTTCATATCCAGAAGATTCCTTTGACTGAAGACCGGTGAACCCATGGCCAAGTGAGTTTTATTTTCATAACTTGTCTTACTTGATTGTGCTTGTAGTCTAGAAGCACTACATTTAAGGAAAAGATTGAATGGTATGCATGTAATATTGTTTGAATGAATGATAAGAATATTGAGACGCGAATTGATTATAATCAATGCTTGATTTAGTTTAGAACTTGATTTGTCTGAAATTCTATGGTCATCTTAAAATTGTTAATAACTATGCTATGAGCCTTTAATTAAACTAAATCATGCATATCACTTGTGAGTCACATTGCATGGGATCACTACCCTTGTGGGAGAAAGGGGTAATGGTACAATCGTTTGATTTTAATTAAAGCTTCGGGACATTTAGTTAAAAGCACATTAACTAAAGCTTCAGGACGTTTGCTCAGAAGCATATAAATTGTCGCCCCTAACCTCGAACAGAGGGTATAAATCCATTCAACATATGATTACTGAAAAATCATGTCTTGTATACTCATGTGGTTATTTCATTTCACTTGATTGATTAAATAACTTATTCGATTATTGCTATTCAAGTATACTTATCTGTGGAAATAATTCTCACTAAGCTAGTAGCTTATACCCTAATAGCTATTTGCTGTAGCTTCCCTACTTTGGCTGAAGCCACGTGGGCCTTGTACCCAGGTACCCCCTTTTTTGGTTAAGAAGTTTTTGGATGAAGTCCAACACTTGTATAGATGTAGACTTCTAGAAAATAATTCTTGTATACGATATGGCTTTGTTAGTATACTTTTAGTGAGGTTATACCCCCAAGATCCTTGAAGACTTTATATTTATGAATTGATATTATGATTTCCATTTCTTAATTGTTGCTGTATCTCTTAAGCTTCATATTTCAAAGTATGGTCAACTAAAATTATAAAAGTACGCCTTACAATTAATATATAAGCTTTTAGGAATGACTAAAGTTGTCATACTTAAACTTTACTATCGAATGTGGTGGATTGTTATGTTTAAAGTACCCCTTTGGGGAATGACAGGTGTAAGTATCAATTTGATACCTTTCTCTATAGTAAAGAAGTTAGGATTGGGGGATGCAGTTAAGAAAACTGAGATGACAATTCAATTGGCTGACCATTCTATTAAGAAGCTCAAAGGGATGATTGAGGATGTGCTATTGAAAGTGGATAAGTTCATATTTCCTACAGAATTTGTAGTATTGGATATGAAAGAAGATCCAGAGATTTCACTCATCCTTGGGCACCCATTCATGCCCACTGCTAGAGTTATGATTGATGTAAAAAATTAGTATAATGGTATCGAGGGTTGGAAACAGGGAGTTAAATGGAAATATCATGAAGTGGACACAACACTTGAAAATCCAAGAGTAGAAGTTTGTAAGAAAAGAAAAGATGATGTCAAAAAGACTAGTCAATTTGATCTATCTTGAAGAAGAAAGTCAGAAAGTCAGGTTGAGACTATAAAACAAGTGTTGAATAGGAGGCAACCCACCAATATCTTTGCTTTGTGGATATCAATGTATTTTTTTTGTAAATATTTCTATTTGTGTCATTTTTATGCTACTATGATGTTTTTTCCCTTTTTGTGCAGATAAGAGGGCAATCTGTCACGCCCCGAGGGTACCTTAGTAGAAGTAAACAAGTCACACTTGAATACTATCACTTGATTACCTTCAGAGAGTGATAGGTTTTCAAAACAACAGGATCTTTTAGTTGCTTGATAAGAAATGATAAATACATGTAAGAAATAAATTGGTAAATAACTGCTATCTTAATTATAAGCATTACAGAACCGTTACAAACCAAGTAGTCTTCTTGTAGTTCATAACTGATAGTTGCACTAACTGATCTATTCTAAGAAAACATAACCATTAATTCCAAATATAACCATAGACTTCCAGCTCCTAAGCTCTTACCAGAGCCATATTCCTAGAAGTGACTAACCAGGGTCGGAGAGTAAACCTGAAAAGACTGTTGGAGTATGAGCGAAATCACAGCTCAGTGAATAACCAGACATATTATACATCAAACAAGTCATTAGCAAATCATATGTAATGCAAGTACTCAGTCATATGCACAGATACAAGCTTGGATGATCTAGAATCCAAATAGGGAAAAAGATTTACGCCCTCTTTTTCAGGGTTGAAGAATAATTACCTCATGACCCACCTGCGCAAGAGAGACTAAGTTTACAGGAAAATCAACGATTTCTCGTTTTAGGGTTATCACTTTAACTATAATCAATTTAACTGACCATTTCCTGTATCTACCTTAGAAACTCCCTAAGTATTAATCATTTCAAAGTGATATTACGGGCGGTGTTCTTCATTACCACTTAGTTCCCGTAGAACCAACGGAACAAAGAAAACCTTGGAAGAACTAACACTTTAGAAAAACCAAGCGTTAATAGAGAGCCGAAATATTAATACGTAGCAGGCTGTCACCCATTTGTATATGCAATAATGCAGTACGTGCAATGCATGACCAGATTATTTTATTAAGTCAATAGTTCTTATTTAATTTCATAGTGATCATACATTACACACAATCATCATCATATTACTTCACAACATCAATCATTGTATTATCACTTTTATAATAATAAATTAACAATCATACAATCAGATCACAACATAATTCCAACAAGGCATTCATTTGATTGTCTTTGTATTATATATTCAACTATTTACAGGCACAAACAGTATAATATGACTGAATCACTCATCTGCTCATATTGACTCAATCGTAATAATCAGCTGGAAGATCTTCTAGGATATTAAAGTCACCTATTAAGATGAATAAAGTATTCATTAATGTAATATAGATTATATAGCTAATTCCTATATGTGACTAGTGTCCCAAACTTGATATTTATCAAGTTTTGTATCGATTAATACTAATTTTATGTTATTCTATACCGATCTCAAAATAGTAAATCATATTTATTTATTATTACTTAGTGTCGTCATGTTTCTCCTAATTTATTTTGTATAATTATTTTGTTATTTTAAGAAGTCATATTATTTATAAATTTAGTTTATTTCAATTTCCATTCTTACCTATTTTATCTATTTAGAACAAATATTTGATTATTTATAACTTTTATTAACACTTAATATTTTTTTCTAATTCTAGGATTTTAAGAATTATCGAATATTAATCAAAATATTCTAAATATTTGTATTTACTTATCTACTTAATAAATTCTATATTATCATATATATATATAAAATATATGTTTAGTAAAGCTTATTGTATATATATATATGTATATATAAATTTTGTTCATAACAAAACAAGCTTCTGTAGAAGAAAATATGGTATACGCCGGCTCTAACGCTGCCGGCTTTGAAACCCAGATGCCGGCGTTCTCTTGTTTTAGTAAAATTTCGTATCGAGTGCACTGGCTTGTAAGCTGCCAGCGTTCACGTGTACACCGGACTCTACGCCGCCGTCATAAATTCCTAGATATCCGGTGTTCGTTCATTTTTACGTGAAAATAATTTTTACGTAGCTTATGTTCAGCGTAAGTCGTCTCTACACCACCGTCCTATCCTTGTAAGTCGCTGGCGTTGAACGTCTACATTGTCGTCTTACGGACAGTGTTAGCATTGTTCATCATCTTCCTCGATGATTCAATTCATATTTCTTAAATTCTCCATGTTAAAAACATTCCTAAACCATTCCTAAGTATTTCTATATCTTATATATAGACATTAAACAACTCTTAACATTTCTACAATCATATATCCTTAGATTTCGATCTTAAAAGAGTACAATTAGGGTTTCAGATTTTTACCTTGGTTGAGCCGATCCGATGGAATTCGAAGCTTGTGTTTGTGTTGGTTATGTTCCTACGATTATCAAAAGTCAGTTCTAATCCTTAGATTTAAAAAAAAAAAAAAAACCATTCGAATTACATCAACTCACCTTTGAACTCGTTTCAATTGTTTTTCGTACCAGTTTTTCTTTCGATTCGAACTTGGATGATTTGAGCAGTTGAGGTTGTTTTTTTGTTCATTAAGGGACTTAATCATATATATATAGAAGGAAGAAGAGGGAAGCTTGAGGCTGTGTTTCCTCTGAATTTGCTCTGAATTTTCTCATCATTTAACACTGTTTGAATCAGTTGTTTTCATGGTCATTAATGAGAAGCTTACTTGGCAAACTTTGATTGGTTATAAGGTTGATTTTTGTTGACATTTGTGCATTATTGAGGCAAAATTTCGGCTCCCTCTATCTCCATGCAATCTAGCCATCCAAGACACAATTTGCAGCCGAAACACTCCACCAACCATATATATATATATTATATATTATTATTAGTTAATTAACTTAGTTTTAGGATAGTTTGCTAGGTATACGGGTATAATTTAGCTAATATTTGAGAGTTTTTGTAAAGAAATATGTTTATAGGATTCTACAAAATACTTAGATTATCAAACAATATAATTTTAAGTTTTAAATTTAAGTGATTAATTATTTGTAGAATTTTATCTCCCGCGATTAAGGTTTTCCAAACTTATTAGGTCAATTTTTGTTTTAGGCTCCAATAGCTTAAGAAAACCCTATTTAGAGCAAAAGTGTGATTCAATTATTTATTTGAAGTTTAGATCTTGGGTTATACATCAGTTTATGTTTTCATTGTGTATTTATAATCCTAACGGTTTATCTTTAGGTTATCATTTCTAATCTATAAACGTAGTTAACTAATTACTTAATATCGTACTTGATATAGAAGTTAGATTATCTATTTATCTTTAATTTTCTATACCTATTATGAAATCTTATTAGTAGCTTTTAATACTATCTAGGAATCTTGAATTTAGGGTTTAAATCCAAACATAGGCTCATTATTACTCATTGTTCTAGTCTCAAATCATTGTTGAGTTCAAAAGCAATCATTTAATCCCTATATTTATATTTTTCTATTTAAATCTATTTATATAACAAGTTTCGGTTTTGAAATTTAGATTTTCTTTTAATCATATCTTGAATTATCCAGTCAAGATACGAAATCTCGTTTTTGGTATCAATTAGAGTTAAAGAAGTTCTTTATTCGATTTCTAAATCCTTATCTAACCAAATTCAATACTAACTAGTTCAAACATTCTACTTTAGAATCGTATATTAATGTGGAAAATTTCCACGGTTTACATTCTTCCCCCCTTAAAATAAGCTTTGTCCTCAAAGCTTGAGCACGTACCTGAATTCTCAAATAAATGCGGATAGTTTTTTCTTGATTTCCTCTTCCAGTTCCCATGTAATCTCTTCTGTTTGAAGATCCCACAATACTTTGACATAATGGATTTCTTTATTCCTAAGAACTTGCACTTTCCGGTCCAGTATTCTAACTGGATGTTTTTCATAAGTCAAATTCTCCTTCAAGTCAATTGGTTTTAATTCAACTATCTTATCTGGATTCGATATATATTTTCTTTGAACCGATACATGGAAAACATTATGCATACCAGACAAATTGGGTGGCAATGCAAGACGGCAATGCTTGTGTTTGTAAAGTAGTAGCATTAGTATACTAAGAAAAGATAAACATGGATATATTTGGGGAATTCGGGATTATGTGTATATATGTGATTCTATGTTTATGCGTGAAATGAAAATTAAGAATATCACAACTTTGAACTGCTTATTTAAATAATTTTGTTTACTTACTTGTATGATTGTTTATTGTTTGCTAAATTGATTGATCGCCCCTAATAAACCTTAATAAGGTTTGGCTTAAGAAAACTAAAACGCTCACGCATAGCATCCATCGAGTCACATCTATTTCGGAAGGCTACTACTCCTACGCGTAGAGTTGGATTGGCTGTGATCGTGTGGTGCCACGGGCCATGTCCTTTCCTGGAGAATCCAAATCGCTAGGAGAAAGCGACTCTAGGTTTGGAGCCGAGCCAACCGAACGCTGTGGGTGAGGACCTAGGGACTAGTAGTAGAAGGTTGAGGACCTTCAACCCTGATTCCCTAACCTTTGATACGGAGGGGTAAATTCGTTCTATATATGGTTTCTGGATAACTGTATATATTTGCATAATCATGTGATTGTTGCATTGTATGCATAGCATATGTGCGAATAACTAAATAAACTTGTTTGAAATTATGGTACGAATGAAAAGGAATATCTCACTAAGCTAGTTGTAGCTTATACCACCATAGATTTTATTGAAACAGGTATACTCGTGGCATAAATTAAGAATCATGACATTAAGGAAGTCATGGAAGGATGATTAAGCTTCTATGAAGGAATGGAATCATAAGAGGAAGTAATTTTGTAAGGTTCTTTATATGTAATGACTTATATGATTAGTGATGTATATTTATTTGAAGATAATAGATGGATATGCCCCTAAGAATTGAAATGAAATATGTTTATGTTTTATGATAAGTATTCTCTTTGCCTTGTTACTTATTTATTATTAATATAAATTGCGCTACTCCGATGTGTTCCTTTGGTTGTGATGTACGCCTTGTACATGATATGGAAGCCTTTGCGTGACTAAGGTAATCATTCCTAGGTTTTAGTATTGTGTACAACGGACTGCCACATTTAGGGTACCCCTCGGGGCGTGACAGTTTAAGTTGGTATCAGAGCAACAAGGTTTTGGGAATTAGGAAAAAGAAGAATAGAAGGATAGATTGATAAGATTTGATCTTATGTCTAAGAATCCTTATGTCTAAGAATAGAACTTTATCTTGGAGAATATTAGAAGAAGGCAAGAAGTACTTATACAAGGATCAGAGGATATTCAGGGAAATGTGAAATGGGAATATCACATAAAAAGGATTTACCATAGAATGTTGACCTAAGATTGGGAAAGGTAGAAATGGCTTATAGATAGAACTTAGTAGAACAATGTGGAGAAGACATGAAGGAGACTTAGAATTTAGATATAGAATGAATATAGTAAGCTTATCTTAGCAAGATCAATAAGCCTTAATGAATAGTAACCCTATTAAGAGCAAGATAAGTATAATGCCTCTTTTATAGGTAAGACCCTTAGGTAAATAACATTAAGTACCTACGACCAAAAGTCCTTAATGCTTCTCTTTTCCTTAAAAACAATTAACATGTGCGTAAAACTCGAAATAAAGAAAATATCTAATACGACCGCTTCGTTTGATTCTATGAAGCTAGGAAGCTACCCGAGGAAATTATGCCACGATCAAGCATTCCTCTCGAAGCACAACAAGAACAAGGAGTGCCCCCACCACCAGATCTAACTCAAGAACTCTTGACTACCATAAGACGTCTAGAAGAGACGATACGAACATACATACAACAAGCACCCATAACCTCTACATTCGCTCCAGTTGTCACGCCCCAAAGGGTACCCTAAACGCGACAGTCCACCACACTCGATATTTAAACTTAAGTATGGCAACCTTAGTCATCCCATAAGTTTATATATCGAATGTAAGGTGTACTTACACAACTTTTAGGATCACACTTTGATTCGAGTAGTCTTAAGAAAGCATACATAGCAATAAGAATATAAATCACAACAAAATAAATAGTTAAGTTTTACAAAAGCCAAGGGGGCATACCCCCGCCAAAATAATGGGAGTCTTTATCATCTAGCTCCAAATTACAAATATCTGAGTCTACATTAAAGAGATTTTCCTAGAAGTCCATGCCTATACTAGGTCCCGACTTCCTCAAAAGCTCTTTAATCCAATGTGATAAACCTACACAAGGTGTCCTCTCGGAACAGCAAAAAATAGGGACACTGCAACAAAAACTATTGGGGTATAAGCTAATTGCTTAGTGAGATTCATTTTCCAAGTAATATACTCGATCAAGCTAAAAATATCTATACAAGCAAGTTATAATTAAGCAACCATATGAATGCACAAGCAAATGAGCAAGCAAGCATATGACTTTCTGGTAGTCATATGTGAATGGATTTACGCCCTCCATTCGGGGTTTGGGGTAGTTCATAAGTCATGCAACTACAGTTCTAATGTTGGTCCATAAGACATGCAACCACAATTTTAATGTTGGTCCATAAGTCATGCAACCATAGTTTTCATTATTTGAATGGGATGGTCCATAAGTCATGCAACCCTAGTCCCCTTCATTAAAGACCCGCTGCCTCCCAAATACACCTTTGTCCCACCAAAGGCATACTCGACAATGATATGTGACTCACTACGTGATATGCATGTACAATTTATTCATATAATCATGGCATATTAATTAGATAATTTTAAAAGTGATCATACAGATTTCAGACACTCCAAATCTATACTAGCTCATACAAAGTTATTGCAACAAAGCTTGCCTCGATATACTTATCATTCATTCATGCAAGTTTAGATCACCATTCAATCACAATTTTATCTTTTCCTAAGTCTAATGCCACTACTACTACAAGCACACCCAAGAGCATAATTAATTGAGAAATGAACTCACATGTCCATGTAATGAAATCCACTAGTCGTAATAGTCCTCGGGAAGTGGTAACCCGTCCTCCAATTCGCCTAAGTGCAAAGAATACCCTCAATGAGTATCTCTTATGAAGTTCTATTAAACTTAACAATTTTATTTACTAAGTTCGTCAATTTTTGCCTAAGTTGAATTCTTAACTTTAAAAGGTCATATCTAACTCATTTTAACTCGGAATTAAGCTTATAATATACCGATTTCTATCTACTTCGAAAGAGCTATCTATTTCCAAAGTTAATTCAAACTTTTAAGGTCATTTAAGGGTCGGAAACATACTATACAGTAGGGTTGCGAAAATCCAAGATTTGAGCCTTTGTGAAAAATTGCTATATCTGCTCTATTTAACTACTTAGATTAACTTATTTTAGTCCTAAACTTGCAAGAAGACCTTTAAAACAAAATCAAGAGACTACACACTTATTTAATCCCAAACATAAAGTTCAAATGAAACTTCTAAAAATCCATTTTCATAAAACCGAAATTTATAAGTTGAAACTCATTGTCTTGTTTTGAGTAATTCCTTTACTAAAACTTACTTAGTTCAATGAAAATAATTTTCCTATATTATTTATCATCAAGGCATTCCATTTTCAATATAAAATACTTGTTTTGAGATCTAAAAAGAGGTTTTCAAAATTGGTCTTCCCTTAGATACGAATTTCCTCTTTAAAGTTTATAATGAAAACAAGACCTAAATTTTGTCTTTTACAAAGCACTTGATTTTAGAAATACTTTTTAGGAAAACTCATTTAAACTTATGAAAATTCATTCCTTAAGATATCTATACCAAGAGCCATTTATATTTTTGTCTAAATCTTCATTTTAAAGTTGAATGATGGGTTCCAAAAATGGGTCTTGGTCTAGATCCGAATTTTTATAAATTTATTTTGAACATATCTCTTGAGAAAATTCACCAAAACTCATGAAAAACAACCCATTACATATTATATCTTAAGAACCCTTCATTCCTTGAATAAAATCCTCATTTTTGAGTTGGAAAACATGTTTTTATTTTAGATCTTTGTCTTGATCCGTAAATACAATTTTTACTTTTGAAAATAAACTTCGAAAATCAACTTTGACTCTTGTAAGATGAAGTCTTGATGATATACATCCATCAAACCTTTATTTTCTTAACGAAAACTTCCATTTCAAGACTTGGAAGAGGGTTTTTAAAATGATGCCTTGACAAGTTACGAATTTTACTTTTTCATTCAAACTCAAATCCAAGATCTACTCAAAATACAACCATGGAAACATAAAAAAAACTTGGTAGTAGGCCTTAAACTTCTAGATCTACACATAAACATAACTAAAGCTTTGTAAAACTCTAGATCTACAAGTTATCACAACAATAAGAATATAAGCAAGCCTTCAAGATAACAAATATACTAATAACAAAAAGAGATCATCAACAAGAGGAGTGTTTCAATTTCTAGCATCATCATCCATAGCTTTTTAGGCTTGTGGAATATCCTTTGATGCATGAAACACCCATAATATTATCCTACAACATCCCATGGAAGTTAAAAGAGAATGATTACCTCAAATATTTGCAAGAAAAGTATGTATGAGCAAGGAAAGAAAATGGTGGTAGCTTGTTCTTAAGAAGAACAAAGCAAAGAAGAAGAGAAAGGAAAGGGAAAAAGAGAGGGTTTGAGAGTTTTTGGAACAAATGGAATGAAAAGTGAAGAGAGAGAAAAGTAAAGGAGTATTTATATTAGGTGGATTTAGGGTTTGTTTGTATAATAAAAGGAGTTAAAATGAAACAAATTGGGGGAGGGGAAATATGGGGATTTGCGCCGGCCAATGAAGGGAGTGAGAGGGAGATATATTTGATTTCATTTGAAATTTGAATTTGTATAATAAATTGTATTAATTGTAATGATTTGTTAAGAGATAAAATTTCTTGGAAAAGAAAATGAATTGAGTGATTGAAAGGTTGTAAGAATAGGGTATGGGTATGTGTGCAGCAGGTTGTACTTGTGAATAGTAATAAATAGTAGATAAGACATCTACTTTACCGGTAGTAACGAAAATACGGGAAAAATGCTATAACTGTAATTTTTATAGCCCGAAAAATTATAAAATATATATTTTTGAAATCCTTATAAAATTCCGGTTCTAACGAGTATTTCGGAATATTTTTCTGAGTTTCTAGTTCCGGGGCTTGCTTTTCCGTAATGAAGCTCGGGAAAGCTCGGAATAGAAAATTTTTCGAAATCAAAATTTTGTATGGTTCGAAATATACTATAAAACAATAATCCACATTAATTTATCTTATAGAGGTTCTTTTATATAGAAATCTAAGAAAAGCCGGAATTAGGGTTCCTAGGTTACTTGTACTAATCCTATTTAGGGTTTTGATTTTTGATTTACGGAGCTTACTTAGTTACTAAGAAAACCGGGGTTTACACCAGTTATAAGACCCCAACTCGGAGCAGCACCAGTAGCACAAGTGCCTTCCTTCATGGTCAATCCAGAACCCTAGGCTAAGAAGCATAAACAACTCCAACCTTTTAAGGATTTCGTAACCCCTAAGGTCAAATGCTGGAAGTGTGAAGGAGGACATTTCCCCAAAAGTTGCCCACGACTGCAGCACAAGTGTTACTTCTATGGAAGCAAAGACCACAAAATCCTTAATTATCCTAAGAAGAATGGCACTATCTATTCTGTTTATGCAAAGGGAAGACACAGTGCCAACATTTACCCAACAACAATAAGGAAATGCTACGTATGCAGCCGTCTCATCTGTAGGACCAAGAATTACCCTACAAATGCCAAGGAAACATGCTACATGTGCAAGGTGTGGTATATCTACGTACGTGAAGATCTAAAGTCACAAGGTCTATGGGACCACCCCACCAAAGGAAATAACTCATCCAAGAAAGAATGTGGAACTTCGTCTAGAGATCCTACCACCAAATCTCACCATAAAGGAAAAGAAAAGCTTCTGATAATGAAAATGAGGGATCAAGTAATCAAGGAAATATTCCTACCCTGTGAAGAGCAATCCGAAACAGGAACGGACGCTAAACCTCCCGCAAAAGCTTTAATATACCAATAGGAATAACGTTTTGGTAGAAGGATAAACGATGATGTATATGTCTTTGAACTTTTGTAAAGGAAGAATTTAAGTCTTCCTTCTGTTTCCATGTATTTGTTTTAATATGAATTTCCTTTTTCATTATTATTTCAGTCAGTTTTCAATATTTCTTCTATATATATTTACTCATTTCCGTACTCGATTTCTATTAGCATGTTTCTCGATTGTTTTTCCAAAAAACGTCTAAAGACTTAATGAAGTTCAAAGAATCTCATACTAGCTTAATAAAACCTGTAGAACAAATAGGAGACGCACTCGTGTTCAACGCAACCAAGAAATACCCCCTGTAGGACCTGAGAACCCGAAGGGACCTCAACAACCAAACCAACCGCGAATGGATCAAGCTAACATCGAACAACTTGCTGACCTCATAAGGAATTTTGCACAACAAGCCTATGCTATGCTTATACCAGTACTTGCACAAGAAGCAGCACCAGAAGTTCCAATACCCCCGATTGAAACAGCACCAGTTGAGCCGCCATTACCAAAACCTTATCAGAGTATATTGCCAGAGTTCATTAAGTGCAATCGATATTTTGATGGAGCTTTTGGAAAACCGGATGAAGCTGATGATTGGTTAGCACAAATAGAGCGATCTTTTAATACTTTTGAAGTACCACAACACCTTCAGCTTACATATGGAACTTTTATGCTGAGGTTCAATGCAAGGATATGGTGGGAATCCAAAAGTAAGGAGCTACTACCACCAATTACATGGGAGATATTTAGGCAGGAATTCTTGGAGAACTTTTTCCTTAGAAGCTTGAGAATCCAATATAGTGCAGATTTCTTAAGTATTTCTCAAGGAGGCCAAAGTCTTGAACAATATGAAACAGAGTTCAGTAAGCTATTACAATATGCCTCCGAATCATATAAGAATAGCGAGGAACTCAAGAGGCAAGTATTCTTAGGAGGATTGGACGAAGACCTTCGTATCAAGTTGATAGAGTTCGACATAAAAGATTTTCGAGAACTAGTAGAAAGAGCACAAATTGTGGATGGTGCTAAGAAAAGGAGAAGGACGGAAGGGAATGTCATGATAGTTGAGGAAGAATCTATAAGTAAACATAGCCTAAGCCTCAAAATCAATAAGCTCGAAACATCGGTCAGCCCAAGTAGAGAGAAGGATAAAAAGAAACTGGATACCTAATGTTGGAAATGCAAAAAGGGACATCAACCAAGACAGTGTCCTAAGTTACAACACAAGTGTTACTACTGCGGGAGTCCGAATCACAAAGTTATGAGATGTCCAAAGAAAACTTCTACCACTTGCCTGATTTGTAAGGAACCTAGACATATTGCCAAGAAGTGCCCTAAGAAGAAAAATATGGATAACAGTAAGGAAGGGAGATACTCGGTAATACCCCCACAAGAAATACGTGTGTACAACCTACAAGGACAATGGATTTGCAAGGAAGCCAACCAAGAGATAGAATTCGCTGTTTTAGAAAAAGACGATAGTCACGAATGCGAATCGATATCAGGTTATCCTTAGATAATAAATTTCTTGTTGTACCACTTGGACCAAGGAAACAGTTTGCTAGTAATGACCACATATTATGTAATCATCACCTTTTCCCTTAATATAGAAGGAATAAAAATCTGATTGTAAAAAAAAAAAAAAAAATTTAGTTCGTATCAAAAGAAGAAAACAAATCAATTGCCATTTACCTTGAACACACCGAAAACAAAATATATCAAAAGCATAACTATTACCGCCTAAAAGCTAGAACCGGTAATGATAAAATCCCAACAAACAAATTCCAAATTTTTCATCTTGATCCCAACATTGTCAGGATGATCCCGTAATAAAACAACGATATCGTTAAGAATGGAATGAGTATGAACCTTGCGTATTTTATACGTGCATGTCATATATATACTCACATAAGAATGGGAAAGTGAATTTATAACCTTCCTTCATTAAGTGAATATACCAGTGTCGTGTCATATTGAGTCGTCGTCAGTTCAAAATTGAGTCAAGTCAAGTGACAAGTCGTCAGTCGTTTGTTGTGTTGGTTGAGTTTGAAACTCTTCAAAAAGAGTCAAGGAAAGTGAAGGTTGAAAGTCGCTAAAACCAAATCTTATTGACTTTATATATGCCGTATTGCATAAAATATTAAATGCACAAAAATTAACGAAATTCCCAATATCATTATCTAAAGATAAACGAGAAATAGAAATTACGAAAGAAGAAATCCAACAATAACGATAGACTTCCAAACCTTTTTGTGGAAGTAAAATTAAGGAAACGACATAATGAAATCATAATACCATTTCAACAAATAAACATGAGACAAAATTCCAAATATCACGAATGTTGATGAATTACGATATACAATTTCTCATCAACTTACGTACGCATAACAAGTTTTGAGGACAAAACTTTCTTTAAGGTGGGTAGGTTGTAAACCCCCGAAAATTTCATAATTCTTAAAAATAATCCTAGAAGTCAAAAATCAAAATTCAAATCCTGAAAAAATTGACTCAAGATAATAAACCCAAACAAACACCAGAAACGAAACCCTAAAAATCGAACCAAGTTAAAACTTAATTCCAAATAAGATCAAAAATGAGCTTTCTGAATCTTGAGAAAATGAGAACCCTTGAAACAAAATATAAAGTCCAACTACCGGCATAATCAATGTCCGTACACCAATTAAATAATGTACCCAATTCCTAAAACGCGAATCGAAATAATAGATCCAAATACCGCTTAACAACGAAATGATAAAATCCTAAATCCTTCGGTAAAATTTTAGAATCACAAATTCCAAATTTTCACCAAAAGTCAAACTGAGGCAACTCATAACCGTAGACTCGGTTAAACGATCCTGAGAACTAAAAACTATTAAATAATCACAAATAAAATAAGATAAACCATAAACGTCGAGCTAAAAATATAAAACGATCAAAACTAAAAAATTATACGATCTTACGGATATCTCGACGAAACCAGAAGTCAAACCAGGAACCCTAAAGACAACAAAACCCATAACGAACCCTAGTGTTAAAGATCCGACAATCCTGTGTTTTCAAACCCTAGAAAACGAAATTAAGTTAATGGCCTAGAATAGTTCGTAATAATATAGGGTAACATAAAAATATCAGATTCATGAATTTCGGAGTGTCCTTCGGACTCAAACGGGATCAATGCTCGAAAAGCGTGTCCTGGAGCTCGAAATATTAAAAATATTCCGTTTATGCCAATAGACTCGTAAATATATAAGGATTCCAAAAATATCAGTTTTAGAATTTTTCGATAGCTAAAAATTACAGATATCGCATTATTACGCGTATTTTTACTACTAATGGTACTTTAATTATCTAGTCTACTATTCATAGTACTTTTCTACTATTTATTATTATTTCGCTATCTCTACTTTTTCTTACACCTATTTCTTACATCTACATACCTATTTTCTTACTTTTTTTATTTCCAATAAAACTTTATTCACATCAACTTTACACATTACTTCTTTATTGCACAAATAAATAAAATAAAAACAATTTCCCTCTCTCTCTAAAGCCAAAATCGGTGCCTCCCCCTCTTACTTGCATCCATTTATTTTTCTTTTTCAAATTATTTAATTACATCAAAAATTCACTCCAAAAATTCTATAAATACCCCCTTCCTCTTTCACTCTTTCACACAATTCATTATACTACCAAAACTCTCTCAAAATCTCTCCACAAATCTTCTCTCCAAGAATTCTCTCTACCAAAACTCTCTTAAACCAATTCCTCACAAAAACCATTCCTTATACATAAACTATCTACCACATATCACTACTTCCATAATACCCATTTCATCTACCACCATCATACCACTTACACACTTTAGGTAAATATTTCTTCCAACTATTATTCACTCATGTCATGTAACTTAATATGACTATAGTGTTGTTTTGAAACTCATATGAGTAGTAAAAGCAACAACATGTTTATGTTTTGTTCTTGTACATAAGCTTTCTATTTTATTATGTTGTTATTATTATTGTTATTATTTGTTTCTAATCTAACTTATATATATAGTATTATGTATGTATATATATATTTATTTAGAGCATATAAGCTCATTTGTTATTTATTTACTTCCAAGTTATGTAATTTATTTATTTTATGTTGTTATTAAGACTAGTCTTTCTAGTCTTAGACTTGTCCATATCAAGTCAAAACAACCTTTTGTTTATTTTCTTTAATCTTTTGGGACTAGTCCATTCTTAATCCTGGGATGCCTTGATGAAGCTAAGGCTCCAATACTTGACCGGGATACCTTGATGAAGCTAAGATTCCCAATACTTGATATTTTATTTTCTTGCTTATTATTTATTTCTAGCATTTTCTTATGTTCCTATTATTTTATATGCTCATAATACTTGCATCTACATAATGTTAATGTCTCAACTAATCTAAAAGTAAAATTTCATTTTTATTAAAGGAACTCAAAACTAGATTTTCGATTATGAAATTTTTCATAAAATCATAGAGTTATTATCAACAACACATAAATAGAGTTTTTCTCAAACGTTTCCTTAAATAACAAATATGTTTTTACCAAGAAAACATAAGAAATAGATATTTTTATAATATTATGTTAACCTAAGTTTTAGTAAAATAATTTGTTAGTTTTCAAAGTTTTCACAAAAAGTTTAAGAATAAACTCTTTTTAACTCCATAACAAAACTAAGAAACAAACTAGTTTTTAAAGTTAAGATGAATTCAACCAATAAAATTACAAACCCACTTAGGAAAAATAATGATTTTCAAATTTCTAAAAAGAAGGAACTCATTTTCAAAAGAATATAAATAAAAAGTAAGATTAACAATAATGGATTTTATCAATAAAGATGATTCTTTTCAAAAAAAATAAAAGAACAAGTTTTAGAAAGCAAAAACTTATATTTTAGAAATAAATATAAAGACAAGACTCATTTTCTAAAACCATCCTAAATACATAATTATGAAAAGGTTTTCATCAACTTAATTTACTTTTGATAAATTTGATTTTTAAAGTAAAACTTATGAAAAACTAAGATAAAAAAAAATTTATTTGTCCTTGGAAAAGAATGAAGAAAATAAAATAAGAATATACTCATTTACAACAACCTAGGAAAATATAAAGTTTCTTTAAAATACTTGAAAAGAAATTTTCAAAGTTAAAGTTTAAATAAATTGTTGAGACACTACCATTAGGATTTTTGCATATAAAGTGAGCTTACCTATATATTCAAAGTGTTTATCAAATATATATCTATATACATATATTGTTTTAAAAGGATTTTTCTTTAAAATAAAGTTGAGTTAGAAAACGGATTTGCAAAAGTTTAGAAAAATTCGTTTTGAATCTGTACCTGACGTTTTTGAAACCCAAATGACCTTTTATGACAAAGATAACCTTAGAAATGGATAGATCTTTTCGAATAGATAGAAAACGGTATATTATATACGAAATTCCGAGTTAAAATGAGCAAGTTATGGTCATTTTAAGTTGGAATCTCTTCTTATACGATTTTACCGTGATTTTAAGGGAAGTTTAGAATATCCAAGAATAGAAATTCATGAAAGACTTATCCCGGGTATTTCTTTTATCTAGGTAATGAAAGATACGAGATTACCCTACCCGAGGATTACTACGACTAAGAAGATCGCAAAATGGACAAGTGAGTTATTCCTCCTAATTTCGATACCTTGCTTGTGTTTGTAAAGTAGTAGCATTAGTATACTAAGAAAAGATAAAAACGGATATATTTGGGGAATTCGGGATTATGCGTATATATGTGATTCTATGTTTATGCGTGAAATGAAAATTAAGAATATCGCAACTTTGAAATGCTTGTTTAAATAATTTTGTTTACTTACTTGTATAATTGTTTATTGTTTGCTAAATTGATTGATAGCCCCTAATAAACCTTAATAAGGTTTGGCTTAAGAAAATTAAAATGCTCACGCATAGCATCCATCGAGTCACATCTATTTCGGAAGGCTGCTACTCCTACGCGTAGAGTTGGATTGGTTGTGATCGTGCGGTGCCACGGGCCATGTTCCTTCCTGGAGAATCCAAATAGCTAGGGGAAAGCGACTCTAGGTTCGGAGCCGAGCCAACCAAATGCTGTGGGTGAGGACCTGCGGACTAGTGGTAGAAGGTCGAGGACCTTCAACCCCGATTTCCTAACCTTTGATACGGAGGGGTAAATCCGTTCTATATATGGTTTCCGGATAACTATATATATTTGCGTAATCATGTGATTGTTGCATTGTATGCATAGCATATGTGTGAATAACTAAATAAACTTGTTTGAAATTATGGTGCGAATGAAAAGAAATATCTCACTAAGCTAGTTGTAGCTTATACTCCCATAGATTTTGTTGAAACAGGTATAACCGTGGCATAAATTGAGAATCATGACATTAAGGAAGTCATGGAAGGATGATTAAGCTTCTATGAAGGAATGGAATCATAAGAGGAAGTAATTTTGTAAGGTTTTTTATATGTAATGACTTATATGATTAGTGATGTATATTTATTTGAAGATAATAGATGGATATGCTCCTAAGAATTGAAATGAAATATGTGTATGTTTTATGATAAGTATTCTCTTTGCCTTGTTAATTATTTATTATCAATATAAATTGCGCTACTCCGATGTGTTCCTGTAAGCCTCGCAAAATTTCAGTAAATAATTCCAAGATGAACTTCTAAAATAAACCCTATAAATCACTCCAAATTAAAACCGAATTTCAACTAATCCAAAAACACGAACGAATTCAGAAACTTCTTAATCTTGAGAAAATGAAAATCCTCAAACATAAAATGAGAACTCAACAGTCTTCAAATTCAGAATCACGACGTACAAAAAAATTCCATATTTAACTCCGATTTATAAAAAGGGGTAATATAAAGCCCAAAAACAAATTATTAAAAAGCAAATAACAATTGACTTTCGAAAATATAACTCAATTCAAGAATTCCGAAACGTTAAAAGATAATAAATATTTACAAAAATGATATAAAATAAATTTCTCAAATTAAATATGTCGTATAAACATAAAATATCAGTTTCCAATTTGGCAAAGATCTAAACCGAAAATCACCGGAAACCCTAAGCGAAATACAATAGCTTAAGTCGGCAATCTAGCGCCCCTAGCCCTAGAGGCCGAGATGTAGTTTAAATATGTAGAATAGCTCATAGTAATATGAGTTTGTTTAAAAAATCAGATTGGTAAATTTTGACCTATTTCGAACCCGTTCGGATACAGACTTCGAAAGTGTGTCCCGGGGCTCGAGATATAAAAAATAATACCAAATACCATTAGACTCGTAATTTCATAAGATTTCTAAATATATCAGTTATATAATTTTTTGGGTTATAAAAGTTACAGATATAACTTTTTAACGTATTTCCATTATTACTGGTAATTGATTAGTCTTTTGCACTATTCATTTTTTTTCATTACAAAATTTTATTATTCTTATAAAGCCTTATATTTTTAGATAAATATTTTATATGTTATAGAAAATTTTGTTTTCTAAAATTTAGTTCGTTTCGGTCTTTACGGGATCAGATCTGTTTAAGACCCGATACTAAAATAAAGTAAATTAATTTAATAATTGAAAAATATTTTAAATATTTTATTTTCATAAAATAATTTTTTAGAATTTTTCGGGTTATAAAAAATATTATTTATAGCCCATATTCGCGTATTTTGATCATACTAGTAACATATTTGTTAAAATACTAAAATAACTCAAATAATTATTTAAATTGAATTATGAAAAATCTACTACAAATATTTGGAATAAATTTTCTAATTTTATTTTATTAATAAAGTACTTTTACAACTCATACCTTCAAGTACACCTTACACATATCACTTCCTTTTCACTTTAATCTTTCTACACAATATTCCATACTTCATGGCAGAAATTTTGACCCATCTTTGCTGCCATTCCTTATTTAATCCTAATTTGACTAAAATAATTATTTCCACTCCTTCTTAAAGAAGCTACACATACACATTTATTACACAAATTAATTTCAAGTCAAATTCAACAAAACTCTCTCTCTCCTCTCTCCATTTTCACGTGCAGCTTGCCCCACTTTGGCTGCCTTGTTTTATTTTTTTTTCCTCATTTAATACACTCATTTTCTCTCTCTTCATTTACTCACTTTCCCTTTTTCATTCCTTAGCATTTTCTCTCTCTTTCTTCCTTTTTTCTTGTGATATTCTTCAACAAAAAAATACCCCAATTCATTCTTAAGCCTCCCCATATTTCTTGAAGATTTTTAAGCCAATCTTCATCTCAAAACCTCCATAGGTGATATAGGTAAAGTGTAATGAAGGTTTCATGCATCAAATGACCTTCCATAAGCTTAAAAGCTTAGGATGATGAGCAATAATGAAACACTCCTTTTCTCTACTTTATTATCTTGTATTTCAATTATTTTCTTGTTAAAGTTGATATATTTTGTAGATCTAAATTTTTGTAGCTTTGATTTTGTTTATGTCATGGATCTTGTTATTTAAGTTGTTATATTAGTATTTTCTTATGATTTATGCATAGATCCATCATCCACATGTGCTCATGCATTTAAAACTAGTTTAGAAAAACTAGATCTAGACTTTTGAGTTCATAAAATGCATTAGACTTTGTTTTATGTTCATGGATGACTTGTAGTAGCATGATGATAGTAGGATGTTTTTAGAAACTCAAGATCTATTTATTTTCAACAAAAATCATTTTTGAAAATTCGGATGAAAATGGAACCATATTTAAAAGTTATTTTTTAACTTCAAAATGTGCATTTTTCATTTAAAATGAAGGCTTAGGGTATAGATAACATAAATGAAAGATTTTGATGAGCAAAGTTTAGATCTATGAGTTAAAGTTTATTTTCATGGTTTCATTAGATATATGTTCATATTATGTGTAGATCTTAGATTTGAACTTGAACAAAAGTAGTGAAATTCGTATTTTGGCAAGACCAATATTTAAAAACCATTTTCCAAGTGTCAAAATGTAACTTTTTCTTAAGAAAATGAAGGCTTGATCTATGTATATCATCAAGACTTCTTTTTACAAGAATCAAAAGTGATTTTTAAAAGTTATTTTCAAAATAAAAATTCTATTTTCGGATTTTGGCCAAGGCCTATTTTAAAAACATGTTTACCAACTCAAAAATGAAGTTTTTATTTAAGAAATGAAAGGCTCTTAGGATAGGATATGTAAGGAATGGATTTTCATGAGCTTAGATAGATTTTATCAAAAAATATAACCAAAAATGAATGTTGTAAATTCGGATCCCAATCAAGACCAATTTTTAGAACTCATGTATCAACTCCAAAACTCATGTTTTATGTAAAAAAATGAAGTATATAGGTAATAGATATCATTAAGCAATGATTTTTACAAGTTAAAATGAGTTTAGGCATGAGTAAGGTGTTAAACAAGTAATGGAATTAAAATGAAAATTTTTGAGTTAGTGATCAATTGTCAAATTCGTAATTTGAGATGATGCATAAGTAATCACTTAGTATTTGAGCTCAAATTGCAAGTTTTATGTGTTAAATGAAGTTCTTAGGTAATTGATATAGTAAAGCCTTAAATTTTAATGTTTTAAACAAGTTTTCCCCGAATGAATCATTCCAAAAGTGGATTTTCTAAAATTCGGATTTTTGAGTAAATCATATTGGAAAACATATTTACAAAGTGTAAAATGGAAATTTTTATGTAGAAATGAAGGTCATAAGTAATATATATAATGAAGACTCAATTTTAACAAAAATAGTTATATTTTCTTAAGTAATAAATCCAAAACAAATGGAAATGATCAAAGTTAGAAAACTAGATTTTTTTCAAAAAGTAGTTATAGTTGAAGTCTTGCAAAATAAAGAGTTCAAAAATTTTCTTTTACCAAAAATCATCAAGACCATGCATACATGAAACTCATTTCATGCCATTCATGTTAGGAAATCACTCATATTGCATGTATGGCTAATTTATATAATAAAAACATTACAAACATTTACAAACTATTTTTTGGAATCGGCAACCGTTACTGATCAGATCTGATCCCTCTGTTCCGAGACCTAAATATTTTCAAAACTTAAATATGATATTAGAATTAGATAGATCTTTCGAAGTAGATAGAAATCGATATATAATTTGCGAGATTCTGAGTTAAAATGACCAATTTATGGCCTTTTTAAGTTGGAATTCCCACTTAGGACGAGAATTACGAATTTGATAGTTCGTATAAGATCGTTTAGATTAGTTTGAGTTGAAATACTTATTAGAGTATTTCTTCCTTTTTAGGAGATCCCGAGATCGACGATTCCCTGCCATCGAATTATTATTACTAGAAAACCGGTGATCCAATGGCCAAGTGAGTTTTCTCCTTGTTTTGTTACCTTGATTATGATTGTATTTAGTTGCATTAGAATTATAGGAACAAGATAAAAATCGATATGAATGGGGATGGGATATATGATGAGACTGTGATGAATGTATGCCAAAGGATACTAAAGCATATCGAAACCACGATTTGATTGGATAACTGCACCGTTCATATTATTTCTGTTATATGTGTTATTGGTTGGTCACTCTAAAGAATGTATAAATATTTTTTACCTAAGCAAAAAATTAAATTGGTCATGCATCACATCAGACATATTGCATTTGGTAGCATGCTACTCCTACACAGGTCGATCGGTATGGTCCGTGGATGACTCGTTTGGATAACGAACCCGGTACCAGAGCTCATTCAGGGATACTAAGGTGCATGTGGATGCATTCTTGGATGAGCCTAGCCGAGTCAAGTGCTAAGAGCCGAGGGCTTGGGGACTAGATGCGGTCGTGTAGACTCAATACCATTCCTACGTCAAGATACAGAGGGCGTAAATCCGTTTTATGTGTGGGTTCCGGATACCCATGCATAATTGCTTGCTCACATGTTTGTTCATGCATAGCATATGATTGATTAATAACTTGTTTGTTATGGTACGAAATTAAGGGAATTCTCACTAAGCTAGTGTAGCTTATACCCCAATAGTTGTTTAAATGAGTAGGTTATTTCAAGAATACAAAGTGGGGACCGAATTGGTTAGAGCCGGGAATGACCCCGGGATTTCGGCAAAGAACGCGAATGTTTGAAGTTGCCAGCTAGTTTTAATATTTGCCTTGTAATAGTTTTACGTAGTAGAATCTTTTGATGAAGTGTAATTGAAGTTTAATGGTTTGTATTATGAAGTATAGTGATTTGTATCTGAAGTATAGTAAATTTGTATTTTCTTTACATTGTTACTCAATTATATCAACATAAAATGTATCATTCCGATGTGTCTCCTTTATGTGCTAGACGCCTTGTACATAGTATGGAAGCCTTCACATGACTGAGGTGCTCATTCTTAGGCTTTAATATTGTGTACGACGGACTGCCACGTTTATGGTATCCTTCGAGGCGTGACAGTTCGCTTGGTTGTGATGTACGCCTTGTACATGATATGGAAGCCTTTGCGTGACTAAGGTAGTCATTCCTAGGTTTTAGTATTGTGTACGGCGGACTGTCACGTTTAGGGTACCCCTCGAGGCATGACAGAACCGACCTGACCCGTTACTGGCGGTTCCTGAACCGGGAACTGGCCTGGCAATGGCGGGTCTGAACCTGTAAAGGACCCGTTGGTTCTGACGGGTCCTTACGGTTCCATCCCTAAAAACCGCATGACCTAATAGTTTTGGAACCGTCGTTTCAAGAACCGGTAGAACCGACGATTCTACACCATAAAAATTATAAAAAAAGTAAGAAAAAAGAAAAGAAAATTATAAAAAATTGTAATTATAAAATAAATATTTAAAACTATTTTTGCATAAATAATAAAAAATTTATTTCCTATTCACAATATTTAATGTGTTATTATTAATAACACAAATAATAAATACATTTGAAATCATATATTGTTAAATTTATAAAAACTTCTAATTAAAGTAGACCTTCTTTCTTAATAATGTGTGATTCGTTTTTTGTTATTGAGAATTATTTATATCTTTGAATATTTTATAGTGTCACATTGTTAATATAACAACTAAAAAAGTGCAAGTAATTGTATATAAATAAATACATAATTATAGAATTTCTTTTAACTAATGCTATGAACAATTATTGTTTGGCTCAATGTTATTTCAAGTTAAAAATTTATTTTGCATTTTTTCTTAGTTAAATTAAGTAAATTATTTAATTGATTTTTTATTTTTTTTTCATGGTTCCTAGTTCCTTTAGAACCAGAACCGAACCGTGAGAACCGGTGGTTTTTAAGAACCGGGAACCGGAACGGCTTCCACGGGTCTGGTTCTGGTTCCACCACTTTTGGAACCGGGAACCAGCAATTCGGGTCTGGTTTTAGACCCGAACCGAACTGTGATGATGTCTAGTTTTTTGGACCAGATGGGAAGGCACCACTTTACCCAAAAATCAAACTTGTGCCGGGAACCCTCCTTAATGCCAACAATCCAACATTGACACTTCTAATCCTATCCATTTGAACTTGTGAGCCCCTCAAAGAGCTTGGATGACCTTTTGCTCTACCTCATAAGGTACCACCTCCCCCAAGTTGGACTTCTTGAAGGTATAATATATTAGGAACAAAAGTGGAGTGGACCTTATGAACATGTTTGGACATATAGCCTTAAAAGCCACCAAAATGCACCATGCTTTTGAGAGCAATTGAGCAAGAGACATCCTATGATGGTTAAAAAACTCCTTTTGAAGAGGATAAAAGGGTATCCTCAAACCAAATTTGAATGTCATATTATAGAGAGCGAACATTTTCTCTCTTAGCAAATAAACCAGACTGAGAAGGGTATATGACATTTCATCCCTCAAGGGAGCCTCACATCTCTCCCCTCGAGCTTCATTGAGCCTCGCCTCTATAAGGCTATTGTAGACTCCATTAGGCCTAATGCCATTAACCTCTTTGGTGTGTAACAGCTTGATAGACTTTGCCTATCACACCCCAAAGGGTACCCTAAACGTAACAGTCCACCGTATGCTAAACGAGACTTAAGAATCACTACCACAGTCATTCAAAAGTCTTATATTAGATACAAAGCGTTCTCTTATGACAATAGAATATATATGCAGTTAGAGATAGATAGTTCAACTTGATAGAATAAGCATAAAAACATAAATCACAGATATCTCAAGATCATTTACAGAATTCTATGGGGCATTTTGTAAGCCTCGGAAAATTTCAGTAAATAATTTCAAGATGAACTTCGAAAACAAACCCTAAAAATCACTCCAAATTAAAACCAAACTTTGACTAGTCCAAAAATATGAACGAATTCAGAAACTTATTAATCTTAAGAAAATGAAAATCTTTAAATATAAAATAACAACTCAATAGTCTTCAAATTAAAAACCACGACGTACAAAAAAATTCCATATTTAACTCCGACTTATAAAATCGGGTAATAGGGATCCCAAAAACAAATTATTAAAAAGTAAATAACGATTGATTTTTGAAAATGAAACCCAATTCAAGAATTCCGAAAACGTTAAAAGATATTAAATACTTACAAAAATGAAATGGAAAATAAATTTCTCAAATTAAATATGTTGTATAAGCATAAAATATCAGTTTCCAAATTGACAAAAATCTAAACCGGAAAATCACTCGGTAACCCTAAGTGGTATATAATAGTTTAAGTCCGGCAATCTAGCGCCCCTAACCCTAGAGGCCGAGATGTAGTTTAAATATATAAAATAACTCATAGTAACATAAGTTTGTTTAAAAATATCAGATTGGTAAATTTTTGACCTATTTCGAACCAGTTCGGATACAGACTTCGAAAAGCGTGTCTCGGGGCTCGAGATATCAAAAATATACCAATAGTACCGTTAGACTCATAATTTTATAAGATTTCCAAATATATCAGTTATATAATTTTTCGGATTATAAAAGTTACAGTTATAACCTTTTAATCGTATTTCCATTATTATCGATAATTGATTAGTCGTTTGCACTATTCACTTTTATTTCATTACACAATTTTATTATTCTTATAAAGCCTTATATTTTTAGATAAATATTTTATATATTATAGAAAATTTTGTTTTTCTAAAATTTATTTAGTTCGGGCTTTTACGGGATCATATTCTATTTAAGATCCGATACTAAAAATAAAATAAATTAATTTAATAATTGAAAAATATTTTAAAAATATTTTTATTTTCATAAAATAATTTTTTATAATTTTTCGGGTTATAAAAATATCATTTATAGCCCATATTCGCATATTTTGATCATACCGGAACATAATTGTTAAAATACTAAAATAATTCATATAATTATTTAATTTGAATTGTGAAAAATCTGCTACAAATATTTAGAATAAATTTTATAATTTTATTTTATTAAGAAAGCACTTTTATAACCCATACCTTCAAATATACCTTACACATATCACTTCCTTTTCACTTCAATCTTTCTACACATTATCCCACACTTCATGGCAGATTTTTCCTTCTTTATGGCTGCCATTTTCCTTCATTTACTCCTATTTTGATAAAAAATAAATATATTCCAATCCTTCTTTAAAAAGTTACAGTACACATTAATTATACAATTCAATTTTGAGTCAAATTTCAAACAAATTCCTCTCTCTCTCCCACAATTCACGTGCAGCAGCCCCTCTCCCTTGCTGCCCTTGTTTTATTTTTCTCTTTTCATTCATTTACACTCATTTTCTCTCTCTTATTTACTCCTTCTTCCTTTTTCATTCCTTCGCCTTTTCTCTCTTTTTTTCTTCTTCTTCTTTCTCGCTCTTGTTCTCTCAAGAAACAAGCTGCCCCTTCTTCTTCCATGAGCTTCCACACATATTTTTTAAAGATTTCTAAGCAAATCTTCTTCCCAAGCTCCATAGATGATATAGGTAAAGTGTAATGAAGGTTTCATGCTTCAAATGGCCTTCCATAGCTTAAAAGCTTAGGATGATGATGCCAAAAAAAAATGACATCTCTTTCCATTATTATTATCTTGTATCATCATTATTTCTTGTTTAAAGTTGTTTTTTGTAGATATAACTTTTTGTAGCTTTGATTTTGTTTATGCCATAGATCTTGCTATGAGTTATTATTTTTGTTATTGCTTATGATTTATGCATATATTTCTCATTCACATGTGTTCATGCATTCAAAACGTGGTAGCAAACTAGACTAGAGTTTTGAATTCATAAAATGCATTAGACTTTATTTTATGTTCATGGATGACTTGTAGTAGCATGATGATAGTAGGAATGTTTTAGAAACTCAAGATCTATTTTACTTTCAATAAAAAACATTTTTGAAATCTGATGAAAATGGAACCATATTTAGAAAAGTTGTTTTTCAACTTCAAAATGTGTATTTTTCATTTAAAATGAAGGGCTTAGGGTATAGATAACTAAATGAAGGATTTTGATGAGTAAAGTTATATCTATGAGTTTATAGCTACTACCATACATTTGTTTTATGTTTATGTTCATATTAAGTATAGATCTTAGTTTTGAACTCAAACAAATTGTGAAATTCGTATTTTGGCAAGACCCCTATTTAAAAACCACTTTCTAAGTGTCAAAATGTAATTTTTACTTAAGATAATGAAGGCTTAATATATGTATATCATCAAGACTTCTTTTTACAAGAATCAAAAGTAATTTCAAAATAAAATCTCATTTCGGATTTTGGCTAAGGGATATTTAAAACATGTTTTTAAACTCAAAAATGAAGTTTTTACTTAAGAAATGAAAGGCTCTTAAGATAGGATATGTACGAATGGATTTTCTCTAAGCTTAGATGAATTTTATAAAAGATATGACCAAAAATAAATTTTGTAATTCGGATCTCAACCAAGACTAATTTTGAAAACCCATTTATCAACTCCAAAACTTGTGTTTTACATGAAAATAAAGAGTTTAGGTCATAGATATCATTAAGTAGTGATTTTTATAAGTTGAAAAGAGTTTTGATAAGATTAAAGTGTAAACAAGAAGTGGAATCAAAATGGAAAATTTTAAGTTAGTGTTCAACTTGTAAAATTCGTAACTTTGGATGATGCCTATGTAAACACCTAGTATTCAAGCTCAAATGAATGTTTTATGTGTTAAATGAGTCCTTAGGTAATTGATATAGTAAGCTTAAATTTTAATACATTAAACAAGTTTTCCCAAAGAATCATTCAAAAGTGGATTTTCTAAACTCGGATTTTTGAGTAAATACTATTGGAAAACATATTTGCAAAGTGTAAAATGCAAATTTTATGTAAGAATGAAGTCCTTAGTGGTTATGTAATTCAACCCTATTTTCTAAATACAAAATGATTTTACTTGAAGGAATCACTCCAAAACTAAATTCTATAAATTCGGATTTTGGAATCAACTCTACATGAAGACATGTTTACAAAGTGTAAAAGGAAAATTTTTATGTAGAAATGAAGGTCATAGTAATAGATATAATGAAGACTCAATTTCAACAAAAATAATTATATTTTCTTAAGAAAAAATCCAAAACAAATGGAAATGATCAAGTTAGAAAAACTAGATTTTTCATAAGTACGCCGTAATTTGATTACAAAATAAAAAGTTTAAAATTTTCTTTTAGCAAGAATCATATGACCATGCATACATTAATCATCTCATGTCATTACATATTAGGAAATCACTCATATTGCTTGTATAGCTAATTTATATAGTAGGAACATTACAAACATTTACAAAACTATTTTTCGGACTTGGAAATTGTTATTGCACTAATCTGATCCGAACTTTTGGAAGCTTCAAAGTTTTCAAAACTTGAAAATAATATTAGAATTAGATAGATCTTTCGAAGTAGATAGAAATCGATATATAATTTGCGAGATTCCGAGTTAAAATGACCAAGTTATGGCCGTTTTAAGTTGGAATTTTCGCTTAGGACGAGAATTGCGAATTTGATAGTTTATATAAAATCGTTTGGATTAGTTTGAGTTGAAATACTTATTAGAGTATTTCTTCTTTTTTAGGTGATCCCGAAATCGACAATTCCCTGCCACCGATTTATTATTACTAGAAGACCAGTGATCCAATGGCCGAGTGAGTTTTCTCCTTATTTTGTTACCTTGTTTGTGCTTGTAGCTAGTTGCATTAAAATTATAGGAACAAGATAAAAATTGATATGAATAGGGATGGGATATATGATGAGACTGTGATGAATGTATGCCAAAGAATATTAAAGCATATCGAAACCACGATGTGATTGGATAACTGCATTGTTCATATTATTTCTGTTATGTGTATGATATTGGCTGGTCACTCTAAAGAATGTATAAATATTTTGACCTAAGCAAAAATTAAATTGGTCATGCATCACATCGGACATATTGCATTTGGTAGCGTGCTACTCCTACGTAGGTCGATCGGTATGGTCCGAGGACTCATTTGGATAATGAGACCCGGGATCAAAGCTCATTCATAGGGAACTAAGGCGTACCGGGGATGCATTCCATGTGTGAGCCTAGCCGAGTCGAGTGCTATGATTCGAGGGCTTGGGGACTAGCAGCGGTCGTGTAGACTTCAATACCATCCCTAACCCAAGATACGGAGGATGTAAATCCGTTCTGTATGGGGGTTCTGGATACCCATGTGTAATTGCTTGCTCACGTGTTTGTTCATGCATAGCATATGATTGATTATAACTGGCTTGTTATGGTATGGAATTAAGGGAATTCTCACTAAGCTAGTGTAGCTTATACCCCAATAGTTGTTTAAATGAACAGGTTATCTCAAGTACGCTAAGTGAGGACCGTGGTGGTTGGAGCCGAGAATGACTTCGGGATTATGGCAAGGAATAAGAATGATTGAAGTTATCAGCTAGTTTTATGATTTGCCTTGTAATAGTTTTATGAAGTGGAATCATTTGATGAATGTAATTGAAGTTTAATGATTTGTATTTTGAAGTGTAGTGATTTGTATCTGAAGTATAGTGAATTGTATTTCCTTTACATTGTTACTCGAGTGTATCAATATAAAAATGTATCTCCCCCAATGTGTCTCTTCTATGTGTTAGATGCCTTGTACATAGTATGGAAGCCTTCGCGTGACTGAGGTGGTCATTCTTAGGCTTTAATATTGTGTACGGCGGACTGCCACGTTTAGGGTACCCTTCGGGGCATGACACATTTCCCCTATAAAATAATAAGTCCATATATTGGTTTTTAATAACAATCCGAGCTTTTAGGTTTCCTACGAAAGACTATACAAAGCTAATTATAACTTCTAAGGGAAAACTCCTAACTTTGCATTACCTGATTTGGCCAAGTCCGGAGACACAACTATATGTACGGGAATTGCATCAAAAAGAAGCTATGGGGGTATAAGATATGCTAGCTTAGTGAGTTTCACTTCCAAAATTAAATACTCTATCAAACAATAAGGCAAGCAAGTTATATTAAACAATCATATGAAATGCACAAGCATGTGAGCATACAATACACAAGACTTTCCGGGAGTCTTATGTTGAATGGATTTTCGCCATCCATTAAGGGTTAGGTGTTTCAGGCCCATACAACCATAGATTTCAATTTTTCCTCATTCATTTAGTGGTTTTTTTCTGGTGCCCAGCCACTCATTAATTGTGTAGTTGATTGAAGTGCCTACTCCACTTCCATTTTAATTCAGGCGACCCAGCGCCACTATCCGAGTTTCCAGGCCCACTCATTGCCTAGCTATTATGCCTTTTTCCCACAAAGGTATAATAACAGATGTAATATGACTCAACATATGTTATGCATGGACAATTTAGTTATAAGATCATGGCATATTATTTAAGTGAATTATAGGCGATCATAGATATTTCAAACACTTCAATTCTATACTAAATCATACAAATATTTATAACAATTCCCATTTCGATATTCTCATCACCAATCCAACCAAGAAGAATTCACATGTACATTCCAATTTTATCTTGTCCTAATTATAATACCACTATCATTACAAGCACAATCATAAGCATGTAATTTAAGGAAAGTGAACTCACTTGGCCACGACACTGGTCTCTAACAGTACTACTTCGGAAACAAGAATTCCCCCGATTGAAAGTCACTTAAACGAAAAGACATACCCAAATGAGTATTCCAAACCATAACTAATTCCAACCTATTAAATAAAAATTCTTAAGTTCGTAATTTTCGTGGTAAATAGAAATCCCAACTTAAAACGACCATAACTTGGTCATTTTAACTCGGAATTTCACAAATAAGCTATCGATTTCTATCTGCTTCGAAAGATCTATCTATTTATGATATTATTCTTAAGTTTTGAAAACTTTTAGGTCTTGAAAAGCTCGGATCAAATCTGATCAGTAGCTAAAATTGCATTTCCGAAATTGTTTTGTGAAATTTGCATTGTTCTTACCAAGTATATTATATGCGCATGCAAAATCTATAAGTTATTATCATGAATGACATGATATGAACTATCTACATATATATCCTTAATGATTTTTTATTAAAAAGAATTTTTGGAAAACTTTTACTATGCAACAACTTCAAGAACACTTGGTTAAGAAAAACTAACTTTATTTCATTGAAAATCATCCATATTTTTACTAAGATGATGTCTTGATGACCTATATGCCTAATACGTTCATTATCTTGATAAAATTATTCATTTAGGAGTTGGAAAATAGATGTTTTAATAAGGGTTTTGCCTAGTTACGAATTTTATAAAATTTTAAGGAATGAAAATATTGCTTGACCTATGTTTGGGATTCTTTCCTTTGTTTTATGTTTATACTTTGATAAAATCCATTTACTCTTACCAAAATCAAGTCTTTATTACATCTATTTCTTAAGGCTTCTATTTTTCTATTAAAATCCTCATTTTGGCATTTGGAAATAGGTGTTTAAAGGAGGGTCATCTTTAGATCTGAATTTTGAAACTTATGTTTTAGATTATTTCTTGTGTAAAACTCATTTAATCTTTCTAAAATTAAGTCTTAACCAAACCTACTCCCTAAGGCTTCCATTTCTTTAATAAAACTCTAGTTTTGAGGTTAGAAAATAGGTGTTTACATATTAACTATTCCTTATTACGATTTTTAAGTTTTTGTTGGCGTTGAGACATAGCTCTAACTTAACTTTTGTAATTCTTTTCTTGTTTTGAAAATTTCTCTTAGTAAAACTAAGCTCAAGTTATCAAAATCATTCCTTTATGATACCTATCCCCTAAGCTCTTCATTTTATATGTAAGATCTTCATTTTGGAGTTGGAAAATAGGTTTTCTAAATGATTATTTGTCAAGATCTGAATTTCAAAAATCATTTTTTTTCTTATAGAAACAAAATAGATCTTGAGCTTTGGCAACATTTTCATTAAGACTATCATATTGCAAACCTTTTATGTATATAATACAAATATCTACAGCATTTATGTGCTCCAAACAAATAGATCTACTTTATTACTCATGTCATGGATGCAAATGCAACATAAACAATATGTAGATGAGGGTAATAAAAGAACATATGCATAAAATATCCATAAGAGCAATATATAACAATAATATAGCAAAATACTAGTAAAACAAATTAAATAACAAGATCCATACATTGTGATGGCAAGAATATCATGCTTTAGTATTTCCACATCCCTAGCAAAAAGCTCATTAGAATTTTTGGTGGAATCACACATGTATGATCTTGCCATGACATGTTTTATTGTGGTAGAGTATAGATCTATTACCTATTTAATGTATGGAGTAAGAAAAACTTGAAGAAAAAAAGTATGTGTGTGTGTAAAAGGGGGGGGCTCACGGCAACACAAGAGAGGGAGAGAGGGAGAGAGGGAGAGAAAACTTTTCCAAAATTTGATCTTTTTCTAAAAAGAGAGAAAGTGAAAAAGTGGAAGGTAAAAGAGAGTTTATATAGGAAATAAATTAGGGTTTTTGTGTGATTAATAAAACGAAGAAAAATGAAACAATTTGTGGGCATGTGGTGGGAGGATCACGCTGGTTTTGGAAGAGGGAAGAGAGAGAGTGTTGTGTGATTTGTTTTGTGTAATAAATTCAAATTTAATAAGTAATTTAAGTAGTAAAAGTTGTATTGGAAAAGAAAATGTAAGGAAAACAATGTAAGATTGTAAGAATAGGTTGTAAGGATGTAAGAATAGGGTATGGGTGGTTATACTTAGTGAATAGTGTGATAGAAATCAAAAAGTAAATTAGACAATTAGATTACCGATAGTAATGAAAATACGATAAAAATGCTATAACTATAATTTTTATAAACCAAAAAATTTTTATAATTATATTTTTGAATTCCCTATTAAATTTTGGTTCTAACGAGTCCTATATAATATTTTTCTATTTCCGAGTCTCGGGGACCGATTTTCGAGAACAAATCCCGATCGAGTTTGAAACGATTGAATTCACCTGAAATATGATCTTTTTATGTTTTGATAAATTATTTAGGGCTATATTCTAGAGCTAACTCATTTTTATTGTTCCGGGATTTCGTTCTCAGGATTGCCGGACTTAGAGTTTCAAGGTCCAACTAGTCCCAAAGTATTCTTTTAGGGTTTCGGTTCTGGTTCTAATCTCTGAAATCGAATTCAGGCTGCTAAGAAAACAAGGGCTTACATCGCCTCTTCACCATCTCTAGCAAATTTATCCAAAAGGAGTTGATACATCTTCTTGGTAAGTTTGCCATACGAACTAAATGAGACGTCAACACCTTCATAGTCCTCAATAGCCTCCCCGACCTTCACATTAGGATTACCCCTCGAGGTCGTACCCTTACTCGATCACCTCCTCTCCTTGCTCAAACTTGAACCCCCTAAGCTGGCACTGGACCTTCCATCACCTCTCCCCACCTCCTTAGTGACCCTCTTTACCATACTACTAGAGTCATAAGAAAATGGAAAGGAGACATGATGATTCCTACCCCTCGTAATGTGGCAACAAATCTCAACAATCAAAATGTCACAATGGCATTAGCGCCATCGAATGTCAGAAGACCATCATTACAACGGTCACTTCCTTTCAAATTCAAGAATCTTCCCCGACATGCCTCACAATCCTGAGCCCATAGTTCCTGCTCGACCTAAGATGAAACGAGCTCTAGAATCACAAGCTTGAAATATCCTAACATGGATTTATATAATCCCCAAGGAAATAACTTCTTCATGAATTTGGGGGATGTGGCTCAAATGGTAAGAAGCAACAAGTCCCTCATGAGCTCAGGGGATGTAGCTTAGATGAAGAAAGAGTTGTGAAACTGTTGATCCCATAGATCGACTTCGCGAGTTGGGCATAGATCATTTACTCTCTTTGTCCTCTTACAAAGAGAGTAGGGGGGATAAATGTTGATTGCGGAATATACACTACAACCCACTCGACCCATTATTAGTCCTATACAGATCGAAGAGCTTAAGAAGTGTCTAAAAGATCATCAACTCTACTAACCTAAGGAGGGTCCACGATAGGTGCCGTCTTAGATCCTGTCTTGGTAGATGATCTTGAGCTTGCACTCACCTTAATGTCAAGGGCAAGGGCAAACCACAAGCTCACTCTTGAGCTAACTCTGTAAGATATCCACTTTATCCCTATCCTAATCGGGGGAGGGGGAAATCACCAGTTCAGCCACACTCCATGCAGCAGTAGCCCATTTAACTTGGCTGCTAGATTTGCTACCAAATAGAGATTTTTCCTAACAAAAAAGATTCGATAGACCCCATTATGGTATGACCATGAAATATAAATAACCTTTCCCCCCACAAGGGCAGGGCAAAATGGTTTTTATCTCATCAATACTCCTTTAGAGATACTCTAAAAGACCTACAGAATCACTTAAATATTGGAGTGGCTACCCTTGGTAACCCTTCAACGTACCACTAATAGTTTCTCTGTATTTGTAGGGGCAAAACTCAATTAGTAGAATTAATGCCCTTAACTAGCTTGATATCTTCAATAGTCATGAACTTGTAGTTGTTGGAAAATAGGATAAACTTCACCTTTAACATTTTGGTTGATATCTTCATCTCCTTATCTTGAAGTTGATTTGAAAGATGTTGTGAACAGAATCTCAATATTTAGCACTGAATCTATCCTTTGCTATTTTTAAAAACTTGTGTATAACCAACCTTCAATAGTCTACTTTGATATCCCTAAAGAATAGGAAGACATATTGCAGTTGTTGCTATCTTTTTCTTTGGTATGTATTCCTTTGATGGTCTTTAACCAAAATTTATCTTCTATCTTTAGGTCTTCTTGAACATATCATAAATAAAGTGATATCAGCTTAAGTTTTCATGAAACTGTCTTGAATTTGCAAAACCATTCATGCGTGTGAAAAGAACTTGTAAAACTTAACAATCTTGACTTAATCCCTATGGATTGTATTCTTATTTAGTGGAACATATGAATGGATTACTAAAATGTATTCATCTTTTAGAGTTGGGCCTTGAAGGTTCGTTTAAACTTGTCTTAGAGCATAGTGTGAACAATCTATGATGAAATCGTAACCTTTTGTCTAATGTAGTACGACTCTTTGGATATTCGTCTAGATAAGATTTTCTTGTTCTGTTTTTTAGTATACTCCCTTGACAACCTTTTGGGTATTTTTTGAAGCTTAAAAAACTTGCGAAGGTAAGTTTTAAACAATGCTCTAGGTAGCCCTTTACTTTAACAAAATTAGTCTTATATGCTCTAGCTAGCATTCTAGAAACTTGATACTTATTCTTTTTCATTTAATTCATAATCTTAAATATGCACACTTGGTAAGTTCATTAGTAATTTCATCATACTTTTCTTATCATAAAAAATTCTTTATAAAGAACTTAACAATAGCGTCTCCATGCATGACATTAAGTTCCTTATGGTAGACCATTGGTCACTCTATAGCATTATTCTAAATAGGCTTAACTAGTCTGCTTATGGGATGATCTCCTTGGTAACACATCTAAAGCCAATTTCCCCATTCCTATAGAGATTAGCATTTGCCACCGACACTAAAAAAATGTGAAGGTCTTTGTACTTAAAGGCATTGGCATAAGAAGTGTTCAACATAGAGTCTAGATAGAAGGAAAAGTTGGAAAATAAAGGAGAACTAGCTGAAGTGACCAAGGGAATTCAACTTAGTAGAAACTTTAAGCAAACCATGTAGGTAACAACATTAATGCCTTCCGAACTCAAGTAACAGCTAATACCTTTCTTCGGTTTAGTTGCGATGTTTCTGTTTGGTCACTAGCTCACATGTTAGGCATTTCCCTAAATGTTATCACACAACACCTTAGCATAGACAATAATGTAACCTTGTCTTGAAGAGAAGGCACTACACACTAGAAAAGTAGGCCGTAATAGAAGAGGGGTTGGCAAAGTTGCTAAAAGTCAGATTTGTGAGGGAAGAAAGATACCTAACCTAGTTAGCTAATGTCGTGCCAGTAAAATGTTGACTATACTAGCCTTAATAAAGCCCACATATAAGACCGCTTTCCCCTCTTGAGATTAACCAGTTTGTTAACTCAATGTTAGCATGAAGCTCAACCCATAAAAGTCTTTGTTTAGAGCTACCTTAGGTAAGTTCCCTAGACATTTGGTCATTCAGCTTGCCCTTAAAGTGAATGTCGAGAAATCTCAAGAAGATTTAAGAATAATGGATATGCATTCCTCCAAGTCCATTAAAGAAGTATAAGGGCTTTTCAAGAGGACCACTACACTAAGTAGGTTTGTGTTCAAGAGTGTAGATAGGTGTATTGAGTTATTCAAGGTGCTAAAGAACCCTACAACTTTTAATAGACTGATTAGTGTCAAGGAACATTGAATGAGTTAAAGGCCTTGCTAGCCAACCTATGAGTGATAGAAAAAGCTTGTTGTTGGAGAAGAGTTGTATTTGTACCTATCTTTTCGTGGTCAGGCCTTCTCTTCATTCTTTATTTGAAGTGAGGGAATATATCACCGACTAGTTGATTGTATCATCCATATTCTTTAAGGATAAAAAGTTCGCTATTCGAAGGTAGAAAAATTTATCCTAGCAGCGGTAATCTTGGTAAGATGACTATGACCTTACTTTAAAGCTCATTAAGTCATGGTTTTGACCAACCAGCTACAACACAACATCTTATGGAAGTGGGATGCCTCAACTCTAATGATGTGTACATCATCAAGCTCAATGCCTATGGTGTTCTAATATGCTTTATTTACTCTATTCAAATCAAGAGAAATGATGTTTGTTTTTATGATAATTTTCTTAAATTATCTTTAAAAAAGCATCCAATTGTTAAAAATTGTTGTTTTCTAGTTTCCATGAGCTAAATAAAGGAATTGAAGAATTTTTAATTAAGAAAAGAAGGAAAACAACAAAATAAAGCAAAAACCATTCAGTTGCTTCTACTGATAAATTTTCAAGAGATCATATTCGCATTTTGATCCACGGCCGTGATCACTGAAAGCAAAGAGTGATGATGGAATTTACAATTTCAATTGTTCTCATGAGCGCAATCATGTTTAAGGAGAAATATGTTTTCACAGAAGTAATCGTGCTTACATGTCGCGCCCGTGGATAACACTACAATTGTCCTTCATGCTAGCTTTCAAAATTTATTTCTTTTATGCTCAATAAGCCACATAATATAAATAGCTATCTTGTTACGAAGAGAGGGGGGATGGATTTTATTTTTCTATACATATTGCTCAGTTTAGTTAGTTTTTAAAGGAAAATAAATCGTCCTTTCTCTCTTTTAGGTTTTCCAAACAGTTTTTTGGGCTTTTGATCAATTCAAATGCTTTATTGAAGATCTTTTATAAGAATTTTATGCTAATTAGGTTTCATCTATTCTTATCCTCTATTACTTCTATGAATTCAAATTTGATATGCTACATCTTATGGAGGAGTACTTGAATTTCGCTTAGATCTTGTAGATCTAAATATGAAACATGTGATCTAATTCGTACATTCATTGAAATATTGTTGAATACTTGTAATTGATATCTTGAACCTCTTTCATCTTGAATTTTTATGTGTCCAGTATGAATTCACGTCTAATTTCATTTGAATTGAATCAAGAGATCATTTCTTTGAATAGATCTAAGCTATTGATGAATATTGCTCATAGCAGCTAGAGATAGAGACGATGAAATTCTTCTGTCACTTGATTAATTTCATGAGATATGCTGTTAATAAAAGGAATCTTGATCTTTATGCAAATCTAGATTGCTAATAGTCATAAAGAGATTCTAGTGGTTTGACTCAGGTTTAGGTGTTTTTTATCTTAAGAGATTGTAAATCCCGAAAACTTCCACCATACGATATGACTCCAGATTAGAAATTATGGGTTGACTAGTAACCCTAGGAGTTAATTAGAAACTCTAGTTTAGATAGATATTTTAAGTTTGATCGGTTTGGGACTCATAAACTTCATAAAAGGACTTCCTTGACCCCAATGGATTCCAAAAATGAGAATCCATATTCCAAGTTGGCAATTCAAGTTGTGCTCAAAGGAAACTTCAAATCCCGAACCCGAATCCTTATCAAACAGACAGATTATATAGGAAAACCTAAATATGGATATTAAGTTATTTCTTTAGTATTCAATAGAGACCTGAAATTAAAACAAGGTATAGTAATGAACCTATAATTGGATTGAAACCCTAAAATTTGAGATTTCTAGTCAGTAATAAACTACATTGATAAGATTTCATAGTGAGTATCCAAATCTAATACATATAGCTAATTTAGCCAATATATTAGTAGTAATATTAAGTAAACGACTCGATAGGGTTTTAGTTAGAAAATTTTGATCTTAAGATGAACTGTTAGGATTATAAATACCTAATAAAAACATAAACTGATGTATAACTTGAGATCTAGACCTCAAATACAGAATTGAATTATACCAATATTCGAATTAGGGTTTTCTAAAGCTCTTGGAGCCTGAAACGAAAATTGACCCGAAAAGCTTATAAAACCTAAATCGCGTAGGATAAACTTTTCTTAAACAAATAAATATGTACTATTAAAACTTAAATTTGTACTTTTTGTTAAACTAAACATCTTGTAGGATCCATTAAAGACCTTTGTATATATATATTTACATATATAAGCTAAAATATACCCTAATAATGTAATAAATTACCTGAAAACTCAATTAAATAAAATCTAACTAGTATATAAGTAATATATAAGCATAAATACAACTTGCAGGAGACGTTGTATTTGTTTTGGAGGGTTGTGATTCTCTTGAAGGATGTGAGCCGAATTTCCTCAATAATTTACATGAAAGTTAATGTAAATCTAACCTAAACCAATACAAACCGAACAAATCACCCCCACATTAATTATAAACCAACAAATGGATGAATGGACAACAAACAAGAGCAATTCGTTTCTAATTTAGGGAAGAAACGCGGCCGAAGCTTTACATTCGTTTATATATATATAATATATATATGTATGCAAACGAACTTCGTTGGACAAGCAAATGAACTCCAAACTCTTTCAAACTTTCCAGAATACAACTATAACCTATTAGGAGTCGAACCAACCCAGAAACTGATTTTTAAACACTCACACCAATCCAGTTTGAGAATTCGAACAAAAACCTGGAAAAAAGCATGAAAAACAAGCTTAAGGTAAGTGATTCCATTCCGCGAGTTTTCTTTCAGTTCTAAGGATTGAGACTGACTCTTAAACATCTTAGGAAGCTAACCAAGGCCACTAGGAGCTTCGGATTTCACCGAGAGGTCACAACGAAGGTGATTTTCCCAAACCCTAGCCGAACTTGATGATCCAAATTCGTGGGTAACATGTTGTTTGTATGTTGTTTTTCTTACATATTTAAGTAGATTTGGTTCCTAGGAGTCTATAGGATCTAAAATCCCAACGTTTAACCCGATGGGTACTGGGCGTGTTTAACCCTTATACCTCTCGGCCAATATTTAAAAAAAAAAGAAAAAAGAAAAACGAAACTAAATAAATATAAGTATAAAATAAATAATAATATAAGTAATTTTAGAATTATTATTATTATTTCTGCATTTATTTATTTTTCTGGAATAGTAATAGTAATATTATAGTATAATAATATAAAATCAGAAATTTATTTATTTATTTAAATTTAAAATAAATTATTTTCTGATACTATTAAATATATGATGTTTAAATATTTAATCTATTAATATTAATCCAAAAAGAATTTTTAGAAATATAAATTACTTTGTTAAGTAATTTCCGCATAATAAATTTCTAATTATAATTATTAATATTCTTAAAAGAATTTTTAGAATTTCGAAAATATTATTTCTGAAATAATAATAAATATGAATATAAGACTAAAATTATTTTAGTAATAATATGAATTAAAGTATAAGACAATTAGTATAATTACTAATGTGATGTAATATAATTATTCTATCTAATCTATTTCGGAAATTTTATTATTATTATTATTATTATTATTATTATTATTATTATTATTATTATTATTATTATTATTATTATTATTATTGTTATCATTATTATTAGTATTATTAATGTTATAATTATTTTAGTATTACTTTTGATAAAAATTATTAATACTTTTATTATTTACGGTAAAAGGAGAAATTTTCTAAAATAATTATAATAAAATTTATAAATCCTTTTATTAGTAAGTATAATTTCATAAAGATAATATTTAACTTATTTATAGGAAAATATATGTATATACATATCTATATAGAATATAGAGTTTAGTAAATACTAAGTACATATCTAAAAAGAAATAGATAACAATGGAAATTTAGATAATCTAAAATTACGAGTATAGGAATACCTATACTCTATAAGAAAAATTTATTAAGTTATTTAAAAGGAAAACTAATAGTTTGAACAATAAAAATGAATTAACCAAGTTATTAAACTTTCCAAATACCCAATTAATAGATTCACATATCCAACTAGAACCAATACAATAAAACTGTGAGTACAATGATTTAGAACTTAGGGTTATTTCAAAAGAACTAGTTAAGAATAAAACAAAAACCCAACAAACCATTAGAACACTTAAATATTCATAGGAACTAGATTGTATAGTCTGAAAATTTTAATGATTATATTATTTATCTCAATAGGTGACTCGAGTATTGGGGAGGACCTACCTGAAGATTACTACGATTAAATAGGATGGGCAGGTGAGTAACTCAGTCTTATTACATTGGTTGTGCTTGTACTAGTAGTGAACCTTAAATAAAAAGATAAGGAAAATTGGTGAACTGTTTGAAATATGAAAGTTGTGTATTGTATTCTATTGATTGCCATGTCACTTTAAAATAAGTGATAACATAATTGCATGTATCTTGATAATGTATGTAGTATCTAATTGAGTGTCTGTATTGCTTGATCACCCCCAAATTGACTAAAAACTGCTGGTATCATAATGGAAAATAATCATGCATTACATACTATGCATAAAAAGCATTGAGTAAGTGGTAGCCTACTATGTGTTAGTTTCTCGGATCTCTGGTAATGTTTGAATTATCTAGGCCAGAGAGCTATTAGTTAATTGCAAGATTACTTTTGTTCTGTTAATACCATAGGAACTACATGGTAAACGAAGGACGCCGCTTATGGTATTACATGGGAATAACTAACACTTAGTGGAGTTTCTAAAGCTAAAATAGGAAATGAATAAAGAAACATGATAAGCTTAAAGAGATAATTAAATTAAATATTATTATTTCCTGGATAGCTTAAGTCTCTCCTGGGTAGGTGGACCATAGATTGTGATCCTTCAACCCCGATGGGAGGGCGTAAATCTTCATCCTGTTTGGATTCCGGGTTATCTAAGCTTGTAATGTTCATTTGTGCGATTGATGTATTTCATATGATTGATAAATAACTTGTATGTTATATGTAATAAGTTCTGGTTATTCACTGAGCTTGTGTTTTAGCTCACACTCCCACAATCCTTTCAGGTTCACTTTGCGACCCTGGCTCATTACTAGCAGGAGCATGGTCCCGGTAAGAGATTAGATACCAGAAGTTTAAAGTTTAGTATAGGGTTAGAATATCTACATCTGTAATAGAATTGTGATGCATTTAAAGTGCATTAGAATCATCAGCTATAGTCGTAAGGACTTATAAAGCATATGATCTGTAATATTATAGTTTTTTTTACTAGTTACATCTTATATATGTTTGTTTATTCCATCCAAGCAACTAAAAGATCCTGTTTTTGGAAATCATGTCACTCCTAGAAGGTAACCTAATAATGGTAATCGAGTGATTCTTGATTATTATTATTAGAATACCTCGGGGCGTGGCAGAGATACTCTAACATAATTCAATGAATCTGACAGTATGAGTCTTATTTAATAATGCATGAATAAAATTTGATGATTTTTCTCTTTGATCACATGTGAATAATTTAGAGAAACAATATCTAACTAATCTCTTGTAATTGATTTTAATCTTTTGTGGAATTTATCTAAAATCTTCTTTCACGTAAATATTTGATTCATTTAATTGCAGACTCTTGACCTTATGATTTGCTAAATTTCTTAAGCTAGATAATAAATTAGAGAGAGTAAAGTAGAAGCTAACAATCCTTAGGAATACAACCCATCTATGCTACTTTGGTAGGTGCATTTGCCTTTAAATCGGTGGTAGTGATTGAAGAGAAATGGAACTTTAAAATTTATAAATTTTTAAAACCTAATTACAAGTTGTTTGCTATACTATAGATCATGTCAATATCAAATATGAGAAGCCATAAAAGATCAAGTCCTATCAAACTTCATTGCTCAATATATAAGGTAGGAAGAGTCCACTGATCATAGTGAAAAGTCAAACTAAGTTGTTTATATCATTGAATTATCTACTCAAGAGGGAGTGAAGTAAGACTTATGCTAGATGGATCACATGGTGTCAAGGCGTCTACAAATTGAAAATTTGTTTTGATGCTAGCAATAATGAGGCCAAGTATGAAGCTCTACAAGGGCTTAAGATGAAATGATCTAGACATTAGTCATAAGAAATTAAAATCATTTAAAGTCAATTGAAGCCAATTGAAGTTATTAAGGAGATTTAAATGGTCAAATTTTTCAAAAGTTTTAATTTTGCTTCGATAATTATCAGAATTTTAGGAAATTTAAAAACAATTTAATAATATCAAAATAAAGTAAATTAGAGTTTAAAGATATTTTTTGTATGACAAATTTACAAGAAAAATCAAAATAATGCACTTTGAGATCTTATTTTTGCAAAATTATGATTTGGCCCTTAACTAGGAACCTTCGTAAAATTAAAATTAAAACTACTCAAAATAAATAAATTGTACTTATTTGAACTAATTAAATCATTATTAGCCCATAAAATTAATTAAAAAAACCCCCAGATTAGTTAAAACTAGATAAGATTTATACAAGGTGGACTCTTAGGATTGTGCCATGTGGTATGATGTGATTAAAGCATCACTTTATCCTTCTACAACCTTAGCTCAAAGCATAAATCTTAAACTCTCAAGGTTTCTGTTTCATTCTACACACATTTCTCTCCTCTTCTAAAAACTCTCAAGGTCATCAAAGATGCAAGCTCAAAACACTAAATCTTAGCTTCTTTTTAATGCTAATTAAGTTGGATTAAAAGTAAATTAGTACTAGCAAATTGCTATTATATGTTTCTCTATTAGGAAATGTAGAGAATGGAAGAAATATTAGTAGAGGAGGAAGTCCAATGATAGCCTCATTTATGTCTTCCGATTTAATAATTTATAACCTATAATCCTATTCCTAACTTGGTTTTGACAGGTAAGTGTACCTAGCATTTTATTGCATAGGTTAAAGTATAGGTTCGTCTCTATAAGGAACGTTGCAAACACTAGTACTCAATAATTTTCCTATTATCTAGCAAATCAATTTAGTGGGTAATTAAGTATCAAGACTCTAACTTTAATAACTAAATTACACTAATCCACAAATGAACTACAACTAACACAGTGACTACAAAACAATTCTCAAAATAACAGTTAACTAACAAACTTGCTTCACCACATTGCATGAGTTATTAGTAGATTTTATCCTGATAATCATCATCTACAGGAAATTATTAATTTGTAAGCATTCTTCACAAAATTACTTACTCCTAATCTTAATTGTGTGTAGTAGAATCTCTTCTAATTTAACTGCCAATTAAGACAGCATTAATATCATAACATTGTATCAGATTCCATGAAAATGAAGCAACTTTCCCAATCACATCTCTATTATCAAGAGTAAGTTATTCTAGTGAATTAGATCTATTCAATAAAATTGTCTCTTGACATATTCTATTGAGATCTATCTTAAGTTAGTATCATGCACTACACTAGCCTTAGATTCATTAATTCAATTCACCAAAAACTAATAGTTATAAAGAATTTAACAAGTTCAAGCACATGTTCATGCTAATATGATGTTGTAAGTCCTAATTTACTACTCACACATCATGCAAAGAAATAAGACAATATCATTAACATAAAAATCAAGACAATGGAACATAGAAACAACACTTTTTTTTTTAATAAAATCACTTGATGATATCTAATAGAAAGATGAATAGCTACAACACTCTCTCTTACACACAATGAATACCCTCCTTCAAGATTACAAAAATGAATAATATCTAGTACTTGATACTTTACAATGTTTCGAGCGAGTATTTATATGCGTGCATCATCCAGTATGTTTGATCGGTGAAGCTTTCCCTTAGTTCTTTTTCGTCCCCTTCCAAAAATGCCTTTAAATCCTAATTGGTGTGAAAATATATCACAAGAAACTGCCATACGATCGCATCACGGGTCGTTATCATCAGTATGCAAGTTAGATCAAGGCTGTGATGGAGGCCATGGTCTCTTCGGATCAAAATTGCAAGCACAATAATGCCTATGATCGAGCCTTCATCATATTACTACAAATTGTTCCCTTATTCATCACAACCGTGATGAAGGCCATGATCTCCTCTGTGCTTTTTCCTTTCCTTCAAATCACGGTCGTATCCACTTTGTATATGTGATCATTGGAGATCAATGTCTGTATCGCAACCATATCAAGACTTGTGATCTCCACTATATCAATATTTCTCTTGATCACGCCCATGATAGCTTATCTAACATGCACTCAAGATGATCACCAACCCTATCATGAGCTTGATGCGACCTTCATGCCATTTTCATTTCAAGGCTTGTCTAAATTTGATCCAATTGTTGATGTATTGCCTTTTTATACCTAGAATGAATATATTTATAACTGAAGTGCCATATCATTTATTTTAAGCATAAATGAAAGCACAAACAACCATAATTTCACGATAATTATGTAAAGTAATTAGCCCCTATCAAATTTCCTCACACTTAAGCTTTGGTTTCCGTTGAGCAAACAAGCTAAGAAAAATTGAATAGAAATTAAAATGTAAACTTAGTGTTAGGAAAAACAATTAACAAATGGTGCATTGTACAAAAAAAAAAAAAACCGTGTATCCCCTATTGATTGAGCATATTTCACCAGGTGACTTCATATAATTAATGTACTACTATCCTACTCAACCTACCATAGCATGCATCCTAATTAACCTTACTAGAATTTCAAGACTAATCCAAGTAATCTAGCTTTTACTCTCATCATTTAAACAAGCTTTCAAGTTTTGAAAAATTAGATACAAGAATCACCTAGTAAAAGAGAGTTAGCCAATCCCACTCCCTCAACATGAAAGCATAGTGAATCCTAATTATCTCTAAAGCCCACATAAGTTCAATTAAGAGTTTACATGAGTTTGCTTTTTCTCCCCTTTTTTTAAGTGTTTATGTAATTACATTTGTTTAGTTTGATGAATCTCGCAACCCATGTAGCAAGATTTTTGTTGATAACAGATGTTATTCCTCTTAGAAGGTGTCTCACAGGCTTAGTGACTCGAGTTATAACTCATTGTACCTTAATCCTTTTTGTTAAATGAGTTTTCTTGGTCGATCAATCCCAAACTAGACAACTTTTAAGTGACCAAGTTTTAAAAGGGCCCCCATCGAACCTCCACCTCTTAACTTAGGTTTTTTTTTCAAATATTAGAAACATAAAAAGGGGGGGGGGGGTGTGTTGGTTTATATTACATTGACTCTCATTACACATCAATTAAGATTTTTCAAACAATTATGGAGCATACTATACAATTAATCAAGTAGGTGGAATTAAGTAATTAATCTTTACTAAAAGTCTCATACTAATCCTATAATTGGATTTTCGGTTAAATGACAAGTAAAACTATGCCACTAAGATTCCATCATGAAATTCCAATACGTTAAATAAAATGCAAAGATAAGAAAGAGTGCAGGATAGTATTCAACGTCAACCACTTGATTACTATAATGTAAGAGACACTAGAATTTTCAAAAATTTTGCACCATGTCATACAAATTTTTGCACCTTATCATACCTATTTTCGTAAACATGCTTAATGGAGGGGAAACTTGATATCAGCAAAACTCCATAAATTATTTCCCTTCCCTACACTTTAGATAGAGACATTGTCCCCATTGTCTCACTAACAGGCATAGTAAGAGAAACGAAATCAGGAATTAAAAAGAAATTAAGGAAAAGACAAAATGACACACTCCCCTTTATGAAGTTTGGACATCGCATTTATAATATTCCCATTCAAGTCTCCATCCTTCGAACCATGGACCATCCAAAAACTATCAAAAAAAAAAAAAGAAAAAAAAAACAAGATAAAAATAAAAGAGTATTAAGATGAGTCTCATAAGAATTTAGCAATAGAGCACGAGCTCATCAACAAATATAATAAAATATATAAAAAAATGAAAAGTCAATAATAAGGGTTGGGCTCATTACTACTGCTGTCATTCTCCTTTACCTTCTTTGCCCCCTCATCATCATCACCACCGCCACTACTACCATCATCATCATCACCCTTTTTCTTCATTGTCATTATCTGATCTTGAGCTATTACCCTCTTCTTTTGTTTCAGCCTATGATTGTGGTAGTGAAGCTTGTACTAAAGCCTGGGTACTCTACTGACTAACTAGCCTTTGGACCCGAGATCTCTGCTACAACTGCCTCTTGGTTCCTCCTTAATGTTTTCCTTAGAATCACTTTCACTTTCCTCTGCTTGAGGCTGGTATTGGAGGCACCTATTATTGTGGACTAGATTGTTTGCTTAGTCTGGCCTCATCTCTAGTGGGGCTACTCTTAAAACGAACGGGTAATAAGATGTTCATTTTTTCATAGATGTCCTTAAAGCCATATTTTCCTCCCCTAATTCAAATATCTCTTAACTTTTTTGAGTAATCTATTGCTCTAACCTTGTAAAATTCCCAGTAAAGTAAGTAGAACTAGGAGGAGCATTACTCGATTGACCTAGCTTTGTAATATCAACATTGAGATTCGCCACTTTAGGGATCCGCCATTGGCGAAAGGGATCCTAAGGAAGAAGTTTACATTCTCTAACCTGATCTTGAAGTGTATTCTTTTGAGGTCAAGCCTTCATTTTTTCAAAATTTAGGTGATCAATGGCCCAAAGTAGATTCCTTACCTGGAATCCGATGGTTGGTGTTTAAAGGCGAGGGTAATAAGAACTTCAACATTCATCTCATACTTATTTATAATGTTATATAGTGGGAGCATGTTAGTTTCCACTATTACCCCTGGACTTCGTTGGGCATGGTAGAGGGGATTATATGAAAGTCAGGTAAATCAATGTCTTCATTTATGTATATTCTCGTTGCCCGGATGAACTTAATGAGCGACATGTCATAGTATTTCTCGTGAGCAAAAAATGTTACATTGTTGTGTGTACAGAAGTAGATGCTGGTGTATTGAAGCTCAAAGGAGGACATGAACGCTAATGTTGTTGCCCTATAAAACTCTACCTTTATGCTAAAAAATTCCAACCATCGCCCTAATGTGAGTAGCCTCTTAGATGCTTTGAGTATTCTATACTCTTCTAGGACCTTCTCATCGACAATCATATTTCCTAATAACTTCTTCTCTTGCACCAATTTCTCAAATCGATGCCAATGTTTCTCCTTTATCCTGGCTAGAGGTTTTAATGAACCACTATAACTAGTAACATGACCGCCTTGCGATGATCATTCAGCTTGTGAGTGTTTTAGCTCCTTGGGTACTGGAGCCTTCTTTGGGGCCATCTACAAAAATCAAATACATAATGTTAGTTAAAGTAACAGAAACAACATGACACATGCAAAGCATCAAAACCTACTAACATGCATGTCATGAACCTATTCAAGTTCATAATGATCTAAGATAAACCAGCATTTCACATGTTACTTTTAGTATCATTTTTTTATATTCTTACATGCCTAAGTCCCACTAATGTGTGAAGGACAAATTAGTGATAACTTAACAAAGTTCATATAACATGATAAACACATACAGCTAACCCTATATGCATCTTAAATCAACATCATTACACTTCACATTACATGGGATTCACATCCCCAAGCACCGAAAGTGAGAAAATCCTAATATGAAAAATTAGGGTTTTTAATCATTATAGCCTTAAATCCGTGTCTAATCATGTTATAGCACTACAAATCCACAAGATTTAATCTCTAGAACAATAAGATTTAGTCTAAAGAACAATAATCTATCATTTTTTTTTTTCAAAAAGCCCTAAATTTTATCAAGTGGTTGATCTTGGTGAAATTAGGGTTCATCATGAAATTTGTCGAAGCTTAACATAAATTAGGTAATATGAGCACGCATATAGATACTTGGACACTTAGAACAACATGCATTGACGTTTAAGCATTAATATACTAGGAAAAATAAAACCCTAAAATTCTCATATGTTCTTGAATCCACTGAATTAAATGAAAAATAATAGTAGAAGAAATAAATCATATACATTGTTGTTGTTAATCTTCAATGATTTGAGAACTTAAGTACACTATTAGGTAAATTTAAGTGTGTATATGTATGGGTATCGTGTCAGAGTGACAAAGAGGGAAAAACAAGAGAGAGAGAGAGAGAAAAGGCATTAAATTTGAAAGTGAAGAGAAACAAAATGAAATTGCGCTTAAATGGTATCAGGTCGCACCCTGGTCATAGTTGTTACATGGGCAGTGACCTCCTAGGAGCTGAAATTTTTTCTAAAGCTAGCCTAAATCATAGCCATGATACGACCCTTGATCTATTCTGTATAAAAACTGAAATTTATACTAACCTTGATCAAGGCCATTACCTGAGTCATGATCCTCTCTGATCATGAAAATGTAGTTATGAGCTCCTCATCATGGTTGTAGCTGGGGTAGTGATTTATTATGACCTTCGTGAATTCGTGTGTTAACTTCATCACGGTTGTTGTCATGGCTATGATCTTCTCTAACCATTTTTCACTCTCATTCCTTAGAATAATCATGGTCGTCATTATTTGATATGACCCTTGTCATGCCTATGATTGACAAGGGGATATCCTTCTTTCATTATGATGGTGCATTACAAGTGTGATGGGGGTGGTCATCTCCTCTAATCTCATTTCTAGCATTTTTCATTACCTAAACACAACATAAAAATTTAACTTGAAAACTGTAATCACAAAAATAAATCATAAAATTCATAAAACAAGGATACATGCTTGTTTAACATCACTAGCTTGATGTAATTATTGCCAAAAGCATGTGATTCAGCCATGGGATTTAACGCAGTATTTCCTAGCAATGAACCAAGAGCTCTCTCAGTAATCAACTAGGCAAAGTGTCCCATTTGATTTTCTAAATGGTGGATGGAAGCTCCTTGATTCCTCAAAGCCACCTTATTCGCTTGATGACGTGCTTCTGAAGACTTTTATACTGGGTCAGCATCTCTTCCAATGGAACTAGCTTGTTCTAAGGAGGCAATTGTCTTTAAAATCTAGGAGGAGGTACATTTGAATTCTACTTAGTGTTATTACTCCATCTAAAATTGGGGTAGTTCCTCCAATCTGGATTATATGTATTACTAAAAGGTTCGTTCCTTGACTTTATTGGGTTTCCCATATAATCGACCGACTCCACTTGTTCAGCCTTAGAACTACTGCTAGTTATCTCCCTTGAGACATGGTGAGACTATCAATCTTCCTAGTCAATGCCTCCACCATGTAAGCTAGGGATGTGGTGGCATCTAATTCATTTATCCCTATTGGCTTTTTGTCCTTAGAGCTTGCTGATGACCACTAATAGTAGTTGTTAGCCATATCTTCAAACAACTAGAGACACTATTCAGGCGACTTGTGATTGAGGCTCCCTTTAGCAGCTGAATCAATTAACTACTTGGTAGAGTAGTTCAAACCATTGTAGAAGGTCTAAACTTGATGCCACTCAAGCAATCCATGATGGGAACACCTTCCTCAATAGTTCCTTTCGTCTTTCCCATGCTTTATACAAAGTTTCTAAGTCCATTTGTCCAAATGATGAGATATCGACCCTCAATTTTATAGTTCTTGAAGGTAGAAAGTATATTCTTATGAACTAGTTTGCCATCTCTTGCCAAGTAGTGAAGGATTTTCTTGGAAACGCATTTAGCTACTTGTTGGCATTGTTCCTCAAGGAAAATGGGATAAATTTGAGGCAGATAGTATCTTCTAAGGCTCCATTGATCTTGAATGTGTCACATATCTCCAAGAATTGCTATAGGTGGGTATTGGGATTCTCATTACTGAACCCATCAAATTGGACACACTATTGGAACATTTGGATTGCACTTGGCTTGATCTCAAAATTATTTTTCATAACTCTCAATCTAGAAATACTTGTTTTAGTCTCATCTAAGTTGAGCCTACAATAATCCAACATTGTCCTTTGAGCCACAGACGGATTGACTCCTGGCTCATTCCTTATGGGCACTTCATTCCCATCCCCCCTAAGTAATGGTGGGTTCACATTTAGAGCTAGGACTTGTTCCACTCCACCATTTAGGTTCAATGTACTATCAGCTACTAAAGGATCTCCAACTACATTTTCCACCTTTTCCATCTTTGAAGATTCTGGTTTCTCTCTTTTGATATAGGGAGGTGACTGATGAACCAAAATTATTCCTATTTTATGAGTGCTAAAACATATGTTCAATGGTCATTTTATTGATGAATATTGGGAATTTAGCACTTGAATTAATGGAGTTAAGCTTTTAGGTCTTTAAAGGAGATATTTTTCAAAGAAAGCGAAGACGGGTCAAAAATGTAAAGTTTGGATCAAGAAGAACTCAACATGACAAGAACAAGCCATGTCTTTCAACCATTACAAGAAAGAAGCAAAATTAAGGGCTAAATATCAAGCTTTTGGAAGACATTTATGAGACACGACCTGTCCCTAAACCTGTCGATTTGACAGTCCATTACTTTTTGAGAAACGGATTTTTTTTATTGAATAGTAACCCCCTATTTATTAAAGAAACGTCTATTGGACATTAAAGGGGTGTTACTTTGAAAAGCCAAAAGATCCGTAACTCCCTTAACTTCCCATTTCCTCCATAATGAGCATTCAATTCCATTTATGTGTTACTTTGAAAAGCCAAAAGACCCGTAACTCCCGTAACTTCCAAATTCCTCCATAATGAGCTTTCAATTTCATTTATGTGAAATCCATTATAAATTGAAGATGGAGGAAGAATCAACAACAGCAAGGAAGAAAGAGAGAGAAGTAAGACACAAAAATATTCAGAAATATTAGGAAACAAAATGTTCTTATTTGGTTTTCTTTTAGGGCACTAAGACCCTAATGTTCTAGCAATTTAGAGTGGATTAGGGTTTAGCTACAATCAAGCGTTGCCTACAATTGTGGGATTTTGGATTTGGAAATTTCCGTTTCTGAAAAGGAACCATTTTTAAGGTGTTTTCAATCTCTATTCTTTTATGTCTATGCTTGATTGTATATTGAGAGGCATGTTTTCATTGTCAATTATGAATATGTATGAATGGATTTGATGATTTGATGCATGAATTAAATTGATATTGGTGTTGATTATTTGGGAATTTGATTATCTTTGTTTGTAATCTGTTTAGTTTATGCCTGATCAACATAGATTAGATAGAAAGGATTAAAGATACCTGAGAAGGATTCAATGATCCGCACAAGCAAAACTTATGTTTTTGAATATGATTTGTCATAGAGATATGTAAATCTGTGATAGAACTTGAGAATTCATTAATCTTTTATGCAGTTAGGATTACAAATTTGGGTCACTTAACGGTGCTTGTTTTGTATTCTTAACTAGGATAGTAATTTTGGTGAGAGCAAAATGCTATTAACCTGAAATCATAGATAACTTATCTTAATAGGATAGTTTATGCTATGAAAGATTTTGTTACATAGAGAGGTGAGCAATTCTTAGATGAATTTGATCAAATCCCAAGTAATCAATGTTATATATCAATTTAAAGTACGAGTCATTTCACATGAGAATAGAAATACATCATTCATATATCATCTGCATCTCCTAAACCTAAATCCCTCGTTATAGTTGCTGGAACATATGGTTTTAGTTCTTGATAAATCATTTGAAATCTAGTTTTTAATTTAGATCAACATAGATTAATTACACATATGAAAAATCAATTGCTTAGATTAGGGTAAAAGTTTAATTCTAGTAATTAGCCATTAGTTCCCTATGGATACGACGTGGACTTTCAGAATATACTGCTTTGTACCCGGTGATTTTGCTGACCGGTTAAGTAATCTACTTGTATTTGAAATTAAAATCTTTAGAATATTGAGAAGTGTGGTTTACTGCAGTTTCAATTTGGCGCCGTTGCCGGGGAGCTTCGATTGCTAATATTAGAACAGGATTTACACCCTTAGACTAAGCATATTCTCTAAAAAAAAAAAAAAATAGTTTACCTTGATTAGTGTGTTCTTGTATGTCAGATGAACAGGTCCAAGAATTACCCTACGACCCTGAGATTGATCGGACTTATCACCGTCGACTAAGAGAAAGATGAGCAGATAATACAAGAGCAATGGAAAGAAATCAGCAAGATATTGATCCCCCACCTGTCAATGAGCGACAGAATGAAAATCCTCCTATTGGGCAGATCCAATTGCCTGTTCCTGTTATGGGCAATAATAATAACCCTCCAGCTCTAGGAAATGAGGTTCACAGACCAATGTGGGAACTATCCATGCCCACAGTTGATGGAGTTGCACCATCTATTGAGTGGCCTGCTATTCAAGCCAATAATTTTGAATTAAAGCCATCACTGATACAAATGGTACAAGGAGATCAATTTGGAGGAAGCAGTTTTGATAACCCCCATGATCATCTGAAGAATTTCTTGCAAATTTGTTCTACAATAAAGAGTAATGGGGTCTCCACTGATGCAATTCGCCTTCGATTATTCCCTTTCTCATTAAGGGATAAGGCGAGAAGTTGGCTAAATTCATTACCTCCACATTCTCTTACTAATTGGGATCAGTTGGCACAACAGTTTCTGGAACAATTTTTTCCTCCTAACAAAACGATCCAATTGAGGAATGAAATCTTTTCCTTTCAGCAATATGAAGGTGAAGCCCTATATGAAGTATGGGAAAGATTTAAGGAGCTTTTTAGACGTTGTCCTCATCATGGAATCTCTCTTCATGATCAAATGAGAATTTTCTACACATATCTTGGAGATTCCTTGAAGACAATGATTGATGCAACAGCAGGTGGCAGTTTGATGTATAAAAGTGCTCCTGAGTCCTATGATCTGATTAATGGGTTGGCTCGTACTACGTTTCACTGGCATAATGAACGGAACAAACCAAAACCGATTAGTGCCATTTATGAATCGGAGATAGTTTCTAAATTACAACAACAAGTGGATTCACTTACTGCACAGATGAAACACATGCAACCTATGTCAGGAGCTGGACCAAGTCATAAGACACACATGAATATGATCTCTCATTATGATCCTCACATGAGCTATTTGGAGTACCCTGTGGAAGATTCTTCTGCTTCATATTCTAGTAATATGCAAGCTAACTATGTTAATCAATATGACAGGAATGCTAGGAATTACAATCCATACTCCAACACTTATAATCCTGGATTGAGAGATCATCCGAACTTTCGATGGAGCAATCAAAATGCACCTAGAGCATTACCGCCATCACAAATGATGCCTCAACAACATTCCCAACCACAAAAGGAGAAGGATAAAACAGTTGAGCTTTTGCAAGAAGTGTTGAAATAACAACCAAATCAAGCTTCCATTATTTTGGATTTGCAAACTCAGTTAGCTCAATTGTCTGAAGCATCTAGGCACCGACCTCAAGGTACTCTTCCAAGTACCACTGACAAAAATCCAAAAGAAGATGTGAAGGTAATCACTCTCCGAAGTGGAATTACTAAGAGTAATGAAGGAAGAAATCAAGATGGGAAAAAGACTGATGAGGAACAGAAAGGAAAGATGATTGATGATCAAAGCACTAACAAGCATGAGGAAAATGATGAGAAGGTATTTGACACCTATACTAATATACCCTCATCAAGTAATGAAAAAAGGAAGAGAAAAGAGGAAGATAGTATGCTACGAAAGCCAGAAATGAAGTCGTATGTTCCACCTATTCCTTTTCCTGGAAGATTGAAGCAGCAGCAACTGGATCATCAATTTGAGAAGTTTTTAGAAGTCTTCAAGAAGTTGCACATTAATATTCCTTTCATGAATGCACTTGAATCCATGCCATCCTATGCAAAGTTCATGAAGGATATTCTTATAAAGAAAAGACGCCTAGCTGAACATGAGACAGTTATGCTCACTCATGAGTGTTCAAAATAAATAATTATTCAAGCTTAATATAATATATATTTTATTAGTCTTAAGTATTAGTGGGTTGGCTATATGACCAAGGCACAGGCCAACGGCCTAACGGTTCAGACCATAGACACAGGAGCAAAGGGACCCGAGTTCGATCCTAGCCCAAGGCAGATTTTGCCTCTTTTTGTTCAATTTTTTTTCCCAAAAGACACATCGATTCATCCACTTTGAGACATCATTTGAGCAACGAATCTTTGTGTTTTTTCGAAATTAATTGTACAGACACAAACTAGGCATGGGATACATCACATCTGTACATAATTCACGTATTTTTTCATTCCAAAAGCCATCTTAATTGAGTCATGAAAATTGGGAAAAATTCAAATGGACATGAGTTTTCAAATTTCAAAATTGGCCGAATTGTGTTCTTTGATCAAATTAAACATACTTAATCGAAGAGTTATGATGTATAAACATAAGATTCGTGATCAATTTGAACCAACAATCACGAATCGAGTCCTAATTTTGAATCGTTCTTATTTGAAAAAGTATAACGATTCGTGATTCAAAAATTGAACAAGTACGAAGCTTCGAAATGACAAATTGTTTCGAAATCTATAAATAGGATCACCCCACAAGCAGAAAGCATAATTCAATTTCGCAAAATACACACTACACGATCGAGATCTGAAAATAGAGTAGAAAGTGTTCGAATTGCAAAATTTGCAAGTGATCGGGAGGATTTCGATCCAATTAAAGATTGTTAGGATCATCTAGGAAGTGTTTGTGATTGATTATAGTGTTTAGAATTGCTCGAATTTGCATTTGGAATTTCTGCAAATTTTTCGAAAATTTTTTATCCTTGCCGCCGTTGGGCCACCACACGAACCGCCACTTCTGGTGGTTCTGGGAGTGAACCACCACCACCAACGGACGCAGCACCTCAATCCACATCGGGCCGACAAGGTTGCAACCTTCGAAAACCACCAGGAGCGGCCAAAGAATGCTCGAAAGGTAGCGTGATCGTCTTCTTCGCCCGACGGAGCTCCGAGATCGACCCGAAATCCGAATCCAACCCTGTCGGTCATCGGTCAACGGTGGTCGGTCGTCGGTCAACGGTCGTCGGTCAAAAGTCAGCAGATCCTACGGTCCAGATTTGATCAGCAGATCCTACGCTCCATATTTGATCAGTAGATCCACGGTCCAGATCGCGAGTCAATTCCATTAGACGGTCAAATTTAGTCCACAGATCAGACGCTCCAGATCTGATCCGAGAAAATCCAACGGTCCAGGTTAGTCCGCAATATTTTATTAGTTATTTATTATATATTTAATTTCGGAAAATAGAAAAAAATAGGGAAAATAGGAAAAAATTAATAAAAATTCGTAAAAAATCCACAAAAATTCAGAAAAATTCAAAAAAAGAATAATTATTTTTAATATAAATTTACATGTTTTAGCAATTTTTGATATTTTTGATATTTTTGAATATGTATTTGCATATAGATTGATCTTTAAATATATATTTGATGCATGAGATGTTTTGTTTTTGTATTTTAATTTTGTTATGATATATTTTGAATATGTTCTAAACATATGTGATGATTATTGAATTTTGAAAAATAATAAATTGTAAATAGATTTTTTAAAACCAAAATTGTTGTTGAATAATAAAGATAAAATTGTTTTTTTTAATCATGATATTAATTAAGTTTTTATCAAAATTATCTTTATAAATTTGCTATAAAGATAATACTCAAATTTTCAAAATTGATTTTCATGTAGCATTAAATTAGCCATGAATTAATGAATTTTGAACTTAGAAAAATATATTTTTTATGAAATAAAATCAATTGATTAGATCATAGGATCATCAAAATTGGTTTTCATGAAAATTCAAAATTTAATAAACTTAAAGTGAGAATATTTTAAAAATATAAAATTGATCAACAAACTAAGTTCTTTATAAAAGAACTACGTTTTGTCTGATCTCGATTAGCGAGTACGTAGGCACCTACGGGGCGACAATAAAATTAGAAAAAATATATTTTGTTTTGATAGTTTGAAATAATCATTTTGTACATATTATAAGTTTTTTTTTAAAGGAAAAATACAAATGTTTGTTGATATTTAAATCCTAAGAAAAATACATAAAAATAAAAATGCATGATTAAACTTGTAGATATTTGTTTTATAAATGTTTTGTTTGAATTTTTTAGTATAGAAAAGGATAAATTCTAAATTTTAAATTTAAAGTGGTAACCGCTTAGGTTTTAATAGGTTAGCCCCCGAACTCAGATATCTGGTATTTTTTAAAAATTTTATTTTTAAATCAAACTTTTCAGACTAGTGGCTAAGTTAGGATTAACCGACCCATTAATCCTGGCTTTCATTTTTTCCCGATTTATATCGGGTGGCGACTCTAAAATTTTCAAAATTAAAATTTCTTTTAACCCCTAGTCGAGGATTCATGTTAAATGGGTTAGGGTTTAATATGAATCGGGTTAAGAAATGAACCGGATGATTTTCAAAATCAGGCTCGACAGCTTGGCGACTCCACTGGGGACTCGCTTATTTTTTTAAGAGGGCTAGCCACTTAAGTTTAAAATTTAAAATTTATCCTTTATTTTGTATATTGTATAATTATATGTTTGTATGTGTTTTTGTATATATGTCTGTAATTAGATTTTAAATTAGTTCATTTCACTTGCATGTGCATTTGCATGTATGCACACAATGTGTGCTAGATACGGTCGAACCCAGGCCGTCTTAAGAGCCTAAGCGAGGAGTTCGAAGTAAGGTCCGGGGGCTGTGGTTTCCACCCTCTAGATCAAGAAAAGACTCCCTCCGGTTTAGCCTTATGATTTGCTAGACCGGGGAACCTATAGAACCTTACCAAATCATGCATTCATTCATGGGATTTGACCAATTTTTTTCAAAAAATGGAGTTGTAAATTTTTTTTTAAAAAAATTTAGGATTTGTCTCCTAATAGGGTCTTTATAAATCCTCAGGAAATGATTTCCTCGAGTTCGGACAGTAACGATAGCCTATGGGCTCGTCTCATCAAGGAACCCCGAGTAGAGACTTTCAAGGATCCAATGCTGTTACTGGACCGATGGTTGGTCAGTTTTGACCCCGATCAACAATCATTCATTAAGGATAGGTTGGGCCCGATCCTCAATTTACCTAAAGTCCAAGTTCCATTTACCATGTTTCGAGCCCTTGTTCATCTTGGGAACCCAATGAAGTGGCATTCCGTCTAGGTCAACACGTGCTAAGTCCTACCATTGAAGAATATGCTAGGTTGCTTCAAGCCCCACCCACTTCCGAAGGGATCTATGTACCAAGCCTTACTCAAAGTCCGATCCGCATCATTTCAGAATTTTTGGGATTAAAAAGAGAAGCAGTAATTGAAGCCATGAAGGGTTGCAATGAATTCTCCATCCGATTAACTACTTTGATGGATTGGTTTGGAAACTTTGACAATTACATAAGCAACCGAGATTCCTTTACAGTATCAGTTGTGACCTGGAATGAAAATCGGGTTAATGCTTTCATAGTGGCTGCTTTTGCTACCATACTCTTTCCACATGGGAACCTGTTCATTCACTTCCGAGTCATCGAGCTTGTAGCACAATATCTAACTGGCAAGTCATATGTTCCCGCCCTTCTAGCAGAACAAATCAGAAGTTTGAATCACATCAAGTCTAAGGGCAGGGGCAGTTTCAAGGCAAGCATGCATCTGTTGATGGTTTGGTTCGCTAGTCACACCAAGTACTACGGAAAAGATCTAGCTAATGGGTCCCTTATCCGCCCGAATTATGATCTCATCCAGTCTTTTGCTGAACGGGTCCATATGGAAGATAATGAGCCTTTCTGGTCTATACTTGCAATATTTGAAGACATGAGACCTGAAGACTTTATGTGGCAAGCCCGTTGGTTTAAGTGTCCCGTTGCTATCTTAAGTTGCAAGAAATACCTAACTGTGCCTCTTTGGAATCACTGGCTGTACAGGCTATTACCCCTCAAGTGTTATCCGACAATATGGCATGCTACAAGACATTACTGTCAAGCCAGAGTTGGGACGAGTTATTCTCGACTATATGGATCCAACCATGACTCAGATAGCAAGCAGTCCAAGGTAAACCAAATAAAAGCCATCTGGGATGATAGAGAAATCAAGCCAGTTTTCGAAGTCGAGCCAGAAAATAAAGTGACTCGGGATTATAGAGCAACCAGGTGGTACATAGCCAATCAAATGAAGAAGAATAAGGACATCCAATATGAAGCTCCTAACATTCTTGAACCAGCACCACCTGAACCTGATCCTGAAATGATTGCTTACATGGAAATGGTTTCAGCTCGGCTTGAAGTCTGTCATCGGGATTACTGCAAAGAGATAGAGAGATGATTGACCGCTTGGAAAAAGCTCACAATAGGATTGCACTGTTAGAGGATGAATTGAAGAAAGCTCGAAAAAGGACTCAACTACTTGAGGATCAAATCATCTGCCCTGCCAAGACTAGAAGACTAGTTTAGAAGTCCTGAGTTTAGTTTTAGCAATTAAGGTTCTTGAACTTTTAGTATAGTAATTTAACTTTGTATGAAATATTGTTTTTGAATTATTACAACTCCAATAAATGTGTTTATCAAAATTTGATGGTCATTATCCCCATTTGCATTCATGCATCCTTGTGTTTGTATGTTAGTATTCTTATCTTCTTACTTCTTACGGTCCAGTTACGAATCAAGTCTAGCGAATCCAAAATCCTGAAAGATAGCTTCCAAACCAGTTAGAAGTCCCATTTATACTAGATCACGAGCAAAGATGGCTAGTACCGGGAACACTACCCCTGATCAGACCACTGAACAGAGACTCAATGCCATGGAACAAACCCTGCTTAGAATTACCGAACAAATGCAGACCCTTACTCAGAATGTTACCCAGTCCAAGACCCCTATAGCATCTGAAGAATCTTCCGGGGAACAGAAAGGAAAAGAAGTCATGCAGCAACCAGTCAACGTTGATGATTCCCACACTGAGTTCAATATGTCCGAGCTAAAGAAAGAACTTGAAGCCCAAGCCAGAGACATGGAGAAGAAACTGTTTGAAAAGATGAAGGCATTTGACGGCTTTGATCAGACTGCGATTTTAAGCCTGCCACAATTTGAGGAAGGTGCTTTTCCTGAAAAATTTAAGGCACCCGAGTTCGAAAAATACGATGGAACTGGCTGTCCTAACATGCACACAAGATTATATGTACGACGTATGGGGCAGTATGCCAAATTTGATAAACTATGGTACAGACCTTTCAAGATAGCCTTACTGGTCCAGCATTAGCCTGGTATGCCCAATTGGACTCACAAGAAATTGATACTTGGGATAAATTAGCCAGGGCATTTTTCAACCAATACAAGTTCAATATCGAAATGGCACCCTCGGTCTGGGATTTGAGTACTATGAAGAAGAAGAAAGACGAAGCTTTCAAGGAATATGCTCAGCGATGGAGAGCTTTAGCTGCAAGAATCACCAATCCAATGCCTGAAAAGGATCTCACTTTTACTTTCATCAACACACTAGAAGAGCCATTCTTTTCTCATCTCATAGGGCATGCGTCAGCAAGTTTTTCAGAAGTGGTAGTAGCCGGATGCAGAATTGAGAATGCTATCTCAGCCGGAAAGCTACAAGTAGAAAAGAAATATACAGCACCTAAAAATGTCACGTACAAAGGAAAGGATTCGACTGTCGGTATGGTCAATATCTCAAGTCCAGCAAACCCTACTAAATCCATAGTCCTGCCGACCAATCAAGGTCAAAGTCAACAAAGGGTTGTTTCGAATCAACAATCAAGGCCTAACCGACGCAATTTTACTCCAATACCGGTTCCACTCAGCCAAGTGTGGGCTAAATTGAGAGCCGATAATCTGATTGGCTTTGAAGTACCCAGAGATGATTATAAGCCCAAGAACTACAACCCTGATTTAAAATGTGAATATCACATGGGGCAAATCGGGCACTCCACTGATTATTGTTGGAGACTCAAACATAAGATTCAAGATCTTATTGATGCAAAGACCATCCAATTAGACTTTGTGGAGCCTCCAAATGTTTCTACTAATCCATTGCCAAATCATGGGTCGGTTATTAATATGATCACTGCCGAAGCGCCGGACCCAGAAGTCAACTTGGATGAATTGCCTATCACCATAGAACAAGTGGCATGGAATCTCCGCCAAATGGGGCATTTACCCTATATCAATCTGAGAGATCGCACAAAACCAGACCAGCCATTTACAACTTGTTGCAAAATGGAATCATAAAGAAAGAAGATATCATGGAAATGCTGGTCCCAAAACCAAGAAAGTCAAGCACACAGGCAGAATTGTGGGCAAGATACCAAGCTGGAGACCCAACTGTCGGAACTCTAGGAGATGATGGAAAGTACCAATATCTGGTTGACTATTGGTTTGAACCACGCGTATATGCCGATGCTCCCCCCACTGGATGGGGATCAGAGTCTGAAGATGAAGAAAAGCCTGTACCTGAAGATGAAAAAAGCCTGTACCTGAAGATGAAGAAAAGCCTGTACCAGAGAAAGAAGAAAAATTTGTTGGCATGATCACATGTGAACCGAAGTTAATCAAATTTGAGATGAACAACAGTAAAGAAGAGGCAACTGTCTCGAAGCCTAGAAGTTATACTTTTCAAATCCCAATTGCTGTAAAGGATTACAAAGCTGCCCCATTTGATTACCAGACAGTTAATCACGCTTCTATGATTGGCGGGCTTACCCGTTCGGGAAGACTTTATGAACCAACTGCAAAGAAGGTGACCATGGATTCATCGCCGCCGCCGAATGATGAAGAAAAAAGAAGGAAGATGAGAAAGCAATATTGGCTAAACTCATGAAGGCAAGTGAATTCAAAGTAGTTGAACAACTAGTCAAGACACCAGCCCAAATATCACTCATGGGTTTGTTAATTAGCTCTGATATTCACCGTGAGGCCTTGTTCAAGGTTCTCAAAGAAGTAAAAGTTCCAGAGAATGTGACAGAAAAAACCTTGGAACATATCATTAATTCTGTCTTTGCAAATGAGCAAATTAGCTTCTCATCTGAAGAATTAGAAGAGGAAGGTGGCCAACATAATAAAGCTCTTTTTATTGTTGTCAAAAGCAATGGTAGAATCGTCTCCCGAGTGCTTATTGACAATGGATCTTCTCTGAATGTATGCCCCCTGGCTACTCTGAATTTGTTGGAAGTAGACCCGTCAAATATCAAGCCAAGTCCTACTGTAGTACGAGCATTTGATGGATCAAAGAAGGAAATAATTGGAGAAGTGGAATTAGAGGTCACTATTGGGCCTCAAACTTTCCTAATTCCTTTTCAAGTGATAGATATCCCAAGAACATTTAATTTGTTGCTTGGAAGGCCATGGATTCATGCAGCAAGAGCAATACCCTCAAGCTTGCACCAGAGGGTTAAATTTGTATCAAATGGCCAACTTGTTACCGTTATGGGAGAACAAGATTATGCCATCTATCAAGAAACGGCTATTCCATATATTGGAAAAGGAGAAGAAGACTTCGGGCTCCAAATTTTTGAAGAAGTCTGTGTAATAAATGAAGAAAAGAAGCTCAGATAGGAACTTTTGGCTAGGATATTCTCCTACTCAAACAGAGGTAGCAGACATGAAGAATAAGATGAGAACAAGGAAACTTAATAAAGAATATGATCCAGACATCGAGATTCCGCACATCAGAAGCTCCTTTCCAAAGCCTCATCATGTCCAGGAGACAGATGACTCCAAGGAAGATGATCCACCCAAGAAGATAGCTTTGAAGAATTGGTTTTCCATACCTTGTGCTAGTTTTAAGTAAGGACCGATATTAGATTGCGTTTTGTATTTTTCTGCTTTATGTGTTGCTCAAATAAGTGTACTTAAACACCATTTCAAATTTAATAAAATTCTTTTGTGTTTTTCCATATTCTTATTCTTTCCCCATTCATATTCTACCAGATCCGACTTTTGTAATGAGATTCCGGGATATCTCGCGTCTGTAAATACTGAAAATATCGATATCACCTCCAACCCTACTGGGTTAGTCGTTGAAGATGATATCGATTATCAATTGAAAACACAAGAAAATTGGCAAAACTTTGATCATGAAAGGATTGAAACCCTGAACCCACTAAATTGGTTAATTTGGGAACAAGTGAAGATCCTAGGAATTTGAGAATTGGGGGTAAATTGCCAGAAGACACAACACAGGGTTTGATTAAGTTACTAGCAGAGTATTTGGATGTTTTTGCATGGTCATATAGTGATATGCCCGGTTTAGATCCGTCAATTGTGGTCCATAAATTGCCAACCAAAGAAGGCATTAAGCCTAAGAAGCAAAAACTAAGGCGATTTAGACCCGATTTGCTACTTAAAATTAAAGATGAGGTCAAGAAGTTACTCGAAGTTGGATTCATTGAAGTTTCGGATTACTCAGATTGGGTATCAAACATAGTACCAGTACTTAAGAAAAATGGGAAACTTAGAATCTGTGTGGACTTTAGAGACTTGAATCAAGCGACCCCAAAAGATAATTTCCCGTTGCCACATATTGATGTCTTGGTAGACAATACAGCTGGAAACCATCTATTCTCATTTATGGATGGATTTTCGGGATACAATCAAATATTGATGGCCGAAGAGGACAAAGTCAAAACCACATTTGTCACAGCCTGGGGAACTTTTTGCTATAAGGTCATGCCATTTGGTCTCAAGAATGCCGGAGCAACTTATCAGCGAGCAATGCAACCATATTGCATGACATGATGCATAGAGAGGTGGAAGTATATGTTGATGACATGATTGCCAAATCAAAAGAAGGAGAAGATCATGTAGAAGTATTAAGGAAACTTTTTGAAAGATTGAGAAAGTTTCAATTAAAATTAAACCCAGAAAAATGCATTTTTGGAGTAACTTCTGGGAAACTATTGGGATTTGTGATCAGTCAAAGAGGAATAGAAATTGATCCTGATAAGGTCAAAGCAATTCAGGAATTACCTCCCCCAACAACTTTGAAAGAAATTAGAGGTCTTTTGGGGAGACTAAATTACATTGCTCGATTCATTTCCCAGTTGACGGATAAATGTCAACCACTGTTTAAATTATTGAGAAAAAATGCCCAAATTGAATGGAATGAAGAATGTGAAGAAGCCTTTAACCGAATTAAACAGTATCTGACAAATCCCCCAGTTTTGATCACTCCAGTACCCGAAAAGCCTTTGTTCTTATACTTGACAATTTTTTCGGAATCCATGGGTTGTGTACTCGGGCAAAAAGATGAAAATGGAAAAGAAAGAGCTATTTATTACTTGAGCAAAAAATTCTCAATGGAGAGCAAAAGTACTCAGAGATAGAAAGAACTTGCTGTGCATTAGTATGGACTATGCATAGACTCAGGCAATACACGCTCTTCTACTCAATCGAGTTAATTACAAAGCATGATCCTTTGAGGTATCTGGCAAATAAGCCCGCCTTGGTCGGTCGAATTTCAAAATGGCAAATGTTGCTGTCTGAGTTTGATATTACCTATGTTAGACAAAATTCAATTAAAGGACAAGCCTTGGCTGATCAACTCGCTGAAAGCCCGGTTGATGAGGAACTAAAGGAACAAGATCAATTCCCCGATGAAGGGATTCGGGTAACACAAACGGAAGATGAAAGAATGCCGAATTGGAAATTGTATTTTGACGGAGCAGCTAATGTATATGGATGTGGAATAGGGGCAGTCCTAATTTCACCTGAAGGAAACCAATACCCAACAGCGGCCAGATTAATGTTCCCTTATACAATAATATAGCAGAATATGAAGCATGCATTTTGGGTTTAGAGATGGCAATCCAAATGGAAATTCAAGAGCTCGAAGTTTTTGGAGATTCATCACTTATTATTTTTCAAACTCGAGGAGATTTTAAAACAAAGGATCCCAAGTTGATTCCTTATCATAATCACTTGGCAGAATTGATAGAAAGATTCAGGGAAATCTCCTTTGTATATGTGCCAAGAACTCAAAATCAGTTTGCTGATGCTCTGGCTACTTTGGCCTCATTAATTCAGTTTACTGAAGGAGCAAGAATCCAACCTTTGCAAGTCCGGGTGAGAAGTGAACCCGCATTCTGCACCATGATCGAATCAGATGAACCCTGGTTCCAAGATATTAAAGTTCTTTTGCAAACGGGTAATTATCCTGAAGGTGCTACCAAGAAAGATCAGAAGTCACTGAGGCGTTTGGCCAGTCATTTTTTGCTAAGTGGAAATACGTTATACAGAAGATCATTCGACACGACTTTGTTAGATGTGTAGATGAAAAAGAGGCCCAGAAGCTCATGGAAGAAGTTCACGAAGGAATTTGTGGTCCTCATATGAGTGGTTACATGTTAGCCAAAAAGATTATGAGATTAGGATACTTTTGGTTAACTATGGAATCAGACTGTATCAAACATGTGAGATCTTGTCATTTATGCCAGATCTATGCAAACAAGATAAGTGCCCCTCCAAAAGAATTACAGTTAATGTCAACCCCATGGCCTTTCTCAACATGGGGGATAGATGTTATTGGGCCAATTTCACCTAAAGCTTCAAACGGTCATCGGTTCATATTGGTTGCAATCGATTACTTCACTAAATGGGTAGAAGCCGCTTCCTATGCAAGTGTAACGAAGTCCGTGGTTGTGCGGTTTATCAAAAGAGACATCATCACTAGATATGGAACTCCGGAAAGTATCATCACTGATAATGGTACGAATTTGAACAACAAAGAAGTAACAAATTTGTCAGCAATTCAAGATCAAGCATCGGAATTCTACTCCGTATCGGCCACAGATGAATGGGGCAGTTGAAGCCGCCAATAAGAACATCAAGAGAATTATTGAGAAGATGACCATTGTCTATAAAGATTGGCATGAAATGTTACCGCTCGCATTAATGGCGTATCGAACATCTGTAAGAACATCAACCGGGGCAACACCATATTCCTTGGTATACGGAACTGAAGCTGTTTTACCTGTAGAAGTTGAAATTCCATCACTTCGTATATTAGTAGAAACCAAACTCGATGAAGCTGAGTGGATAAAACAAAGATTTGAACAGTTGAATCTGTTAGATGAAAAGAGGCTGACTGCAATGTGTCACGGCCAGTTATATCAGCAAAGAATGGCTAAAGCATTCAACAAGAAGGTCAAGCCAAGAAGCTTCCAAGAAGGTGATTTGGTTTTGAGAAAGATGCTGCCAAATGTACAAGACTCCAGAGGAAAGTTCACACCAAACTATGAAGGACCATATGTAGTTAGAAAAGTATTGTCGGGAGGAGCATTGATTCTTTCCCAAATGGATGGACCTGATTTAAAGGATCCTGTAAACTCAGATGCTGTAAAGATGTATTATGAATGATCAATAAAATTTGTCATTTTCTGTGTTCAGATTGATTTCATTTTTAGTTTTTACAAGCAAAGTTGATATTCCAAAAACTTTGAACTGAAGTCAAATCTCAACCCGTTAATTAAATCATTCACCAAATACCAAAAATTCTCAAATCAGACCAAATCTCATCCCATTCATCACCAAATAACCATAAATTCTCAAACCAGATCAAATCTCAACCTATCACTTAAACAAATTCCCAAACCCAAACTAAAACTGTTAGAAAGTAATTTGAGCATCTCATATGGCCTTAAAATGCATATATGCAATTTTATCTGGTGATTATATTGCACAAGGTAACTAGTTTTTGAACACGGTTATGTGAACAACGGAAAAACCCTAAACACATTAACCGACGAAGACAAGATTCTTCAAATGGATCAAGAAGTTTAAAGTCCCCGAGTGGATCAAGAAAGATTAAGTTTTCCCAAATGATCAGCAAATTAAGTTCCAAAAATCAAGATCAAGTTTCCTCAAATGGATCAAAAGATCAATTTCCTCAAGTGAATCAAAAGATCAAGTTTCCTCAAAAAATCAAAAGATCAAGTTTCCTCAAAAGATCAAAAGTTAAGTTTCCAAGAAAATAAAAATCCCCAAGTGGATCAGAAGATCAAGTTTTCCTAGAAGATCAAGTTTCCCGGAAGATCAAGAATCCCAAATGGATCAAGAAACCAAATCTTTAAGGTTTCAAAAATCCCCAGTAAACCAAAGCCTATAGGTCCGGCAAATGACCAAACCAAAGCCCATAGGTCCGGCAAATGACCAAACCAAAGCCCATAAGTCCGACAGATGGCCTATCATTTTTTATAATCTAGACCCGACAGATGGTCTATCAGTTTTTTAGTCTAGGCCCGACAGATGGCCTATCATTTTCTAAATCTAGACCCGACAGACGGTCTATCAGTTTTTTTTAGTCTAGGCCCGACAGATGGCCTATCATTTTCTAAATTAGGCCCGACAGATGGCCTATCATTTTTCTAAATCTAGGCCCGACAGATGGCCTTTCATTTTTCTAATCTAGGCCCGACATGATTCTATCATTTTCAGAGCCTAGGCCCGACAGTTTACCTAGCAAATCTTAAAGTCTAACTCGACAGATAGTTTAGCACAAGATAAAATCTCTTTGTTAAAAACAAAATTTGACAGGAGAAATTAACAAAAATTGGCTATCCTATTGTCTTTGTGCAAAGTTTTTGTTCAAACTTACCACAAAGAGGGGCAGCTGTAGACACCCAATTTTGCCCAATTAAAAATAGGCTTAAGTTTAGATTAAATTAATGTCATGATGAGTTCATAAGATATAATAATAAAAATAATAAATAAAGTATAATAAAAAGAAAGAAAAGAGAAAATAGAAAAAAATAAAAAATAGAAGAAATAAAATATGTAAATAAATAATTAAATGAATAATAGTAATGTAAATAAAATATATGTAAGAAAAATTAAAATAAATAATTATTTAAGCTTAATAACATATATATTTTATTAGTCTTAAGTATTAGTGGGTTGGCTATATGACCAAGGCACAAGCCAACGGCCTAACGGTTCAGACCATAGCACAGAGCAAAGGGACCCGAGTTCGATCCTAGCCCAAGGCAGATTTTGCCTCTTTTTGTTCAATTTTTTTTCCCAAAAGACACATCGGTTCATCCACTTTGAGACATCATTTGAGCAACGAATCTTTGTGTTTTTTCGAAATTAATTGTACAGACACAAACTAGGCATGGGATACATCACATCTGTGCATAATTCACGTATTTTTTCATTCCAAAAGCCATCTTAATTGAGTCATGAAAATTGGGAAAAATTCGAATGGACATGAGTTTTCAAATTTCAAAATTGGCCGAATTGTGTTCTTTGATCAAATTAAACACACTTAATCGAAGAGTTATGATGTATAAACATAAGATTCGTGATCAATTTGAACCAATAATCACGAATCGAGTCCCAATTTTGAATCGTTCTTATTTGAAAAAGTATAACGATTCGTGATTCAAAAATTGAACAAGTACGAAGCTTCGAAATGACAAATTGTTTCGAAATCTATAAATAGGATCACCCCACAAGCAGAAAGCACAATTCAATTTCGCAAAACACACTACACGATCGAGATCTGAAAATAGAGTAGAAAGTGTTCGAATTGCAAAATTTGCAAATTCGAAGTGATCGGGAGGATTTCGATCCAATTAAAGATTGTTAGGATCATCTAGGAAGTGTTTTTGATTGATTATAGTGTTTAGAATTGCTCGAATTTGCATTTGGAATTTCTGCAAATTTTTCGAAAATTTTTTATCCTTGCCGCCGTTGGGCCACCACACGAACCGCCACTTCTGGTGGTTCTGGGAGTGAACCACCACCACCAACGGACGCAGCACCTCAATCCACATCGGGCCGACAAGGTTGCAGCCTTCGAAAACCACCAGGAGCGGCCAAGGAATGCTCGAAAGGTAGCGTGATCGTCTTCTTCGCCCGACGGAGCTCCGAGATCCGACCCGAAATCCGAATCCAACCCTGTCGGTCATCGGTCAACGGTCGTCGGTCAAAAGTCAGTAGATCCTACGGTCCAGATTTGATCAGCAGATCCTACGCTCCAGATTTGATCAGTAGATCCACGGTCCAGATCGCGAGTCAATTCCATCAGACGGTCAAATTTAGTCCACAGATCAGACGCTCCATATCTGATCCGAGAAAATCCAATGGTCCAGGTTAGTCCGCAATATTTTATTAGTTATTTATTATATATTTAATTTCGGAAAATAGGAAAAAATAGGGAAAAATAGGAAAAAATTAATAAAAATTCGTAAAAAATCCACAAAAATTCAGAAAAATTCAAAAAAATTAGAATAATTATTTTTAATATAAATTTACATGTTTTAGCAATTTTTGATATTTTTTGATATTTTTGAATATGTATTTGCATATAGATTGATCTTCAAATATATATTAGATGCATGAGATGTTTTGTTTTTGTATTTTAATTTTGTTATGATATATTTTGAATATGTTCTAAACATATGTGAGGATTATTGAATTTTGAAAAATAATAAGTTGTAAATAGATTTTTTTAAAACCAAAATTGTTGTTGAACAATAAAGATAAAATTGTTTTTTTTTTAATCATGATATTAATTAAGTTTTTATCAAAATTATCTTTATAAATTTGCTATAAAGATAATACTCAAAGTTTTCAAAATTATTTTCATGTAGCATTAAATTAGCCATGAATTAATGAATTTTGAACTTAGAAAAATATATTTTTTATGAAATAAAAATCAATTGATTAGATCATAGGATCATCAAAATTGGTTTTCATGAAAATTCAAAATTTAATGAATTTAAAGTGAGAATATTTTAAAAATATAAAATTGATCAACAAACTAAGTTCTTTATAAAAGAACTACGTTTTGTCTGATCTCGATTAGCGAGTACGTAGGCACCTACGGGGCGACAATAAAATTAGAAAAAATATATTTTGTTTTGATAATTTGAAATAATCATTTTGTACATATTATAAGTTTTTTTTTAAAGGAAAAATACAAATGTTTGTTGATATTTAAATCCTAAGAAAAAATACATAAAAGTAAAAATGCATGATTAAACTTGTAGATAATTGTTTTATAAATGTTTTGTTTGAATTTTTTAGTATAGAAAAGGATAAATTCTAAATTTTAAATTTAAAGTGGTAACCGCTTAGGTTTTAATAGGTTAGCCCCCGAACTCAGATATCTGGTATTTTTTAAAAAAAATTGATTTTTAAATCAAACTTTTCGCAGACTAGTCGCTAAGTTAGGATTAACCGACCCATTAATCCTGGCTTTCATTTTTTCCTGATTTATATCGGGTGGCGACTCTAAAAAGTTTTCAAAAATTAAAATTTCTTTTAACCCCTAGTCGAGGATTCATGTTAAATGGGTTAGGGTTTAATATGAATCGGGTTAAAAGAAATGAACCGGATGATTTTCAAAATTCAGGCTCGACACTATTCCTAACTCGGTTTTGACAAGTAAGTGCACCTATCGTTTTATAGTATAAAATAGAGTATAAGGTCGTCTCCATAAGTAATGTTGCAAATATTAGTACTAAATAATTTTCTTATTATGTAGCAAATCAATTTAGTAGGGAATTAAGTATTAAGACTCTTAAGTTTATTGACTAAATTGCACTAATCCATAGATGAATTACAACCAATACAATGACTACAAAACAATTCACAAAATCAAAGTTAACAAGCACACATGCTTCGCCATATTGCATGAGTTACTAGTAGATTTTATCTTGATAATCGTTATCCATAGGAAATTATTTATTTGTAAGAATTCTTCTCATAATTACTTACTCTTAATCTTAATTGCATCTATTAGAATCTCTTCTAATTTAACAACCAATTAAGGTCGCATTAACATCATAATATTGTATCCGGTTCCATGAAAATGCAGCAACTTTCGTAATAACATCTCTATATCAAGAGTAAGTTGCTCTAGTGAATTAGATCTAATCAATAGAACTGTCTCTTAACATATTCTATTGAAATCTATCTTAAGTTAGTGTTATGCACTAAAAACCAACAATTATCAGGAATTTAACAAGTTTAAGTGCATGTTCATGCTAATATGATGTTGTAAATCCTAATTTACTACTCACACATCATTCAAAGAAATAAGACAACACCATTAACATAAAAGCCAAGACAATGGAACCTAAAAACAACCCTTTTTTTAATAAAATTACTTGATGGTATCTAATACAAAGATAAAATGCTATAACACTCTCTCACACACACAATAAATACCCTCCTTTGGGATTACAAAAATGAATAATATCTGCTACTTGATACTTTGCAATGTTTCATATGAGTATTTATATGTGTGCAGCATCGAGTATGTTTGATTAGCAAAGCTTTGCCTCAATTTGTCTTCATTCCATTCCAAAAATGCCTTCTAAATCTGAACTGGCATGAGAATATACCACAATAAATTGCCATCATGGCCATGGGCTATTATCATCAGTACCCAAGGTAGATCATGGTCATGATGGAGGCTGTGATCCCTTCGGATCAAAATTCCAAGCACAATAACGCTCGTGATCGAACCTTTATCCTATTGCCACAAATTGCCCCCCTGTTGGTCATGGTTGTAATGATGGTTGCGATCTCCTCTATGTTTTCTTCCTCTCTTTTAGATCACGAACCTATCCACTTTTTATATGTGATAAGTGGAGGTCAATATCTGTATCACGGTGGTATCAAGGCCCATGATCTCCACTTTATCACTATTTCTTCTTGATCGCACCTATGATAGCTTATCTAACATGCACCCGAGATGATCATCGACCTTATCATGGGCATAATGTGTCATGCCCTAAAGGGTGCCCTAAATGTGACAGTCTGTCACACTCAATATTGAAGATTAAGTATGACAATCTTAATCATCCTAAAAGTTTTGATATCAAATGTAAGGCGTACCTTCACAACATAGAGACCAACTTTGAAATAAGTTGTTTAAGAAGACATTCATATAGCAATTAAAATGGAGATCATAACATAAACATCTTAAATATGGAAATATAAAGGTCTTACAAAGTATTAAATGGGCATTCCCCTATCAAAAAATAAAGTCTATCTAAGTCTATTCAAAATAAATATATTGGAGATTTACTTAGAAGTCTAAGTCAACAACTAGCCTTTGACTTCATCCAAAAACTCTTTAGTCTAAAAAGGTGGTACTTGAGAGAAATATCCCTGGGGCGTCAACCATAGATAGGGGTGTTGTAAGAGATATCTATGAAGGAGTAAGCTTCTTGCTTAGTGAGAATTAATTCCACAAATAAAGTACTCAGACAATCATTATTCAAACAAGTTATCTAGACAAACATATGAGATGCAATCAAACACGTAAGAAAATAATACATATGATTTTCCGAGATTCATATGTTGAATGAATTTACCTCTCCATTCGAGGTTAAGTGTTTTGAGCAACAAGGTCATAGTTCACAAATGAAGTTTTTGTAGTTTTTATATGAGCCACTACTAGTCGCTAAAATATAGTTATTTCAGGTGTCCACCGACCATTTTATTATGAGCGATCAATGTCCTAGAGTAGAATTTTAGGTTCTACAGGCTTCATTACTATGTCTTTGTCCCACCAAAGGTATAGTAATGAATGCAATGTGACTCATTATGTGTCATGCATGAATCATTTTATTTAAGTAATCATAGCATAATATTAGATATTTTAAAAGTGATCATAGAATTCGTAGACAATCATTCATATACTAAGTCATACAATGATTAGATAATAATTGCTGCTTTGATATACTTAACATAATTTCAATCATATAAGTAAGGCACATGCGCTATCACATTTTAATCTTTCCCTAATTCTAGTGACGCCAAACTACAAGTAAAAACATAAGTACATAAATGTAAGAATTTAAATTCACTCAGCCATAGCAATAGAAGATCCTAGTCAAAGTAATCCTTTGGGTAGGGAAGCTCAAACTCTATGTCATCTAAACAAGAGAAATACCAAAAATGAGTATTTACTAGAAGTTTTGCTTAAACTTGTAATTCTATTTCACTAAATTTGTCAAAAATCATATAGAGTAAAATTATAACTTAAAATGGCTATAACTTGCTCATTTTAATTAGGAATTTCGCATATTATATATCGTTTTCTACCTACTTGAAAAGATCTATCCATTTCTAAGGTTATTTTCTTCATAAAAGTCATTTAGGTCTCTAAAAGATATGATATATAATCAATAGGAAAATCCCAGCCTTTAAAACTTGATTTTTCTAACTTTGTATCAACCAAAAATCCCATAAAGATCATATAAATATATATATATAGTTGAAAAATCTTTTTAATACATATGCAACTCATATTATACACATGATTCTAATTATGTTGTCTTAACCAATGATTTTTTATAAAACAATCTTGTCTTGGTAGTTGAAAAAGTGAAGTTTCACAAAATTATGTTAAGTTGTTTAGAAAAAAAAAAAACTAAGGATTTTTAAGTTATTAAAAAAAAAGTGATATAATTTATTTTCATAAATTATTAAAAGATAATTTTTTTATTCAAAACTTTAGTCTTCCTAAGTTATTCTCTAATTATACTTTACTTGGTGAGTTGATTTTTAACTTATTTTGGAAAACTTGAGTTGGTCTTTGTATTTACTAAAAATGTTGGTAAGGATTTTATAATTAAGTTTTTAAGGAAATTTCTCATAGAAAGGTATTATCAATCTTAAGGTCTTTAATGGTAGTTTGAAAAGAAAAAAAAAAGAGTTCTTTAGTTATTTTTGTGAAAACTTTGTATGTCAACAACACTAGAATATATGATGATTTTTGTAAAAAATCTTTGAAAGTATTTGGTTGAAATGAGATTCTAAGTCTTAATAACTCTTTCCTAAAGAGTAAAACTACACTTGTAAAGTAAGTTGAGCTTTTTTTTATTTTAAAAAAGAGCTTTTTATCTCTATTAAGACAAAAATCAAAATGATCATGTATGAACAATAAGTATGTAGCTAGTAACACAACAAAAATAATAATAATAATGAAAAATATAAGAATGAGCAATAAATAAATATAAAGTATTGGAGTCTTAGCTTGATTTCAAGGCTTCCGGACTTAGTCATGGACAAGTCCAAAAAGAAAAAAAAAGAAATAAAAAAATCTTTTTGACTCATCAAGGACAAGTCTAAGACAAGAAATACTGGTCTTAATATTAAAGCATGTAATAAATAAATAAATTGCAAGCATAAATAAATAAATAAATAATGGTTATGTTAGTGAGCTTATATACTTTAAGAAATATATATAGATACATAAATATAGATAGTATAATATAGGAGTTGGGTTAGAACAATAATAATAACATGTAACATAATAACAATAATGAAACAACATAATAATAAAATGAAATTTCTTCATGAGCAAGAGCAAAACATGAACATAGTGTTGCTTCTATAACATTTAAATGTTTAAGAACATACATTATGTTCATATTAAGTTACATGACATCGTAAAAAATATAGGTAAGGAATTTACCTAAGATAGAAATATGGGAGTGGTAGTTAAAGAGAGGTTTGTAGTATGTATGTAGAAGAAATATGGATAGTATGAAAAAGTGAAAAGAGATTTTTGGAGAGAAGATTTGAGGAGTGATTTTGGGAGAGTTTTGTTATGGTTAATGAGTGTATAAAAGAATTGGAGGGAGTATATTTATAAAGTTTTAAGGAGGGAAAATTGTGTGAATTAAATAAAATGAAAAAAGAAAAAAATAAATGTGTGTGTGTGTGTGTGTGGGGGGGGGTGGGGGGTGGGAGTACATGGGCGGCATGAAGAAAGAGAGGGAGAGAGAGAGTTTTTTTTATTTGTTTTGTATTTGTGTTAATTAAAAGTAATAAGTTATAAGGTATGATGTGATTAAAGATGTATCGAAAAGTAAAAAGTAGGAAATAGGTATAATAGAGTGTAAGAATAGGTGTAGAAAAAGTAAAAATAGATAAATAGTAATGAATAATGTAGAATAATACTATGAATGGTAGATAAGACAAATTAGTACCAATAGTAAAGAAAATACGAGTAATCAAGCTATATTCAATATTTTTAGATATCGAAAAATTATAAAACTGACATTTTTGAAATCCTTGTATTTTTACGAGTCTAACACTGTTATTAGAATATTTTTACCATCTGATGTACCAGGGCATAATTTTCGAAAACTGATCCCATTTGAAACACATTAAAAATTAACGACTCTGATATTTTTAAGCTTCCTTATATTATTACGAACTATTTTCCACAATTATGTTAATTTTGTTGTTTAGGGCTTAAGAGCATAGGATTACCGGATCTAAATCTATTAGGGTTTGATATAGATTTGTTAACCTTTAGGGTTTTCGGTTAACTTTCAAATTAGGGTTTAAGCATAAACCATAGCTTAAAATCTAAGGGCTTACATGATGTGACCTTGATGCCATTTTCACTTCAAGTCTTATCCAAATTTGATCCAATTGTTGATTTACCCTTCTATACCAAGAATGAATATATTTATAATTTAAGTATCACATCCTTTATTTTAAGCATAAATGAAAGCACAAACAACTATAATTTCACCCTAATTAAGTGGAGTAATTAGTTCCTATTGTAATCCCCTAGATTTTATGCTACGATTTATGCTTAAACCCTAAACCGAAAGTCAATTAGAAACCCTAAGGTCAACAAATATACATCAAACCTTAATAGGTTAGATCTGGCATCCTATACTCTTGATCTCGAAACAAAAAAAAAAAAAAAATTGAAATAGTAGTGGATAATAGTTCGTAATAATATGAGGAATCCTAAAAATATCAAATCTGTTAATTTTTAGTGTCTTTCCGATCCGAATGGGATCAATTTTCGAAAACCATACCCTGATACACCCGATGGAAAAATATTCTGATAGTACCAATAAACTCGTACAAATACAAAGATTTCAAAAATATCAGTTTTATAATTTTTTGGTATCTAAAAATATCATATATAGCTTAATTACGCGTATTTTCTTTACTACCAGTATTAATTTATCTTATCTACTATTCATAATAATATTATACACTATTCACTACTATTCACCTATCTCTACTTTTCTACACCTATTCTTACACTCTACCATACCTATTTCTACTTTTTACATTTTACATATATCTTTATTCACATCAAACTTTACAACTTATTACTTTTAATTAACAAAAATACAAGACTCATCTCCCCATTCACGCCGGCCCCTCTCCTTCATACACACACATTTATTTTTCTTTTTCAATTTATTTAATTCACATAATTTTCACTCCAAAAATTTCTATAAGTACCCTCTCTCCCTCCATTCCTTTCACACATTCATTTACTATACTAAAACTCTCTCAAATTCACTCCACAAACTCTCTCTCCCAAAAATCTCTCTTTACTTTTCTCTATTACCCATTTTTCCTACACTTTTTCTACACACATACACTATCCAAACTTTTCTTACACTACCACTTCCATATTTGCTCTTTAGATAAAGATTCTTACCTTTCTACCATTTATTTTTTCTATATCATGTAACTTAGCATGACCATGGTGTTATTTCTCAAAAACTCATATGAGCTGTAGAACCAACAACATGTCCATGTTTTGTTCTTATAAATGCCAAAAATTCCAATTTTTATTATCTTGTTATTATTATGATGTTATGCTATTAATATTGTTATTATGCTTCTAACTTAACCGTATATATGTTATTATCTATATGTATATCTATATATTTTAAAGCTTAAATGCTTATTAACTCACTAACAAGCTTATTACTATTATTGCTCTTATTATTTCTTCTCTTTTTCTTTCTTTTTTCTTTTTCTTTTTGGGACTAGTCTATTCTTAGTCCCGGATTACCTTGATGAAGCTAGGGCTCCCAATACTTGACTGAGCTACCTTAATAAAGCTAAGGTTCTCAATACTTGACCATATTATCTTGCTTATTATCATCTTGCTTCTTATCTTTTCTTATATATTCATCGTTTTCATATTACATGCTTATATACATGCATCATCATAATGATATTATCTCAAAAAAATTTAAATTGAAATTATTCTTTAATAGAGGAACTTGAAACTAAAACTCTTTTGTTATGTAACTAGTCACTAAATAAAGGAGTTTGTCATCAACAACTTAGAAAATGGATTTTTGCAACATCTTCTCAAACTTTCCCAAAGTTTTATTGAATGACAACAATGATAGTTTCACCAAGGAAATAAGGGAAAATAAGCACCTTCTTTTCATATTAAGATAACCTAAGGCTTAGTAAAAATAATCTGTTAGTATGCAAATTTTTTATAAAAAGCTTAAGATTGAAATCTTTCCAACTTCATAATAAAAACCAAGAAGTAAACTAGTTTTCAAAGTTAAGATAAAATTAACTCACTAATTTATAAATCCACTTAGAAAAATAATGATTTTCAAGTTTCTAAATGATAAACCTATTTTCAAAAAGATAAAAAGAATATAAATACGATGAGTTCAAAAATAATGGATTTTATCAACAACTTAAAAAGATGATTTCTTTTCAAATAAAATCGGTAAAGGAAATGAAAAGAACAAGTTTTTGAAATAAAAATTTATTCTTAAAGAAGTTAATAAATAAAAATATAAGAGGAAAGGGACTTATTTATCAAAACCATTTTAAGGAAAATATATATATAACTCAAAATCATTATAGGTTATCAACAACTTAATGGAAATTTTGGAAAACTTTATTTTTATCACTACAAGCAAAATTGTAAAAGACCAAAGTTAAAGGAAAATTTTAATTGTTTTAGAAAAGAATTTGAAAAGAAAAATAAGAATATACCCATTTACAATAACCTAAGAAATATAAAGTTCCTCCAAAACACTTAGGAAAGAAATTGTTAAGATTCAAGTTTTTAACACCATAAGACAAATTGTTTTACAAAAAATAATCGTTGAAGCAACACCATTAAAATTTTTGCATATAATATGAGTCTATATATATATATATACTCAAAGGATTTTTTAATTATATACATATCTATATTTTTTTCTAAATGATTTTTGAATAAATATGAGTTTGGAAAATTGTTTTACAAAGTCTGGGATTTTCGTGTTGAATCTGTATCGTGACTTTTAGAAAACCAAATGACCTTTTATGAAGAAAATAACCTTAGAAATGAATAGATCTTTTCGAGTAGATAGAAACTGGTATATAATATGCGAAATTCTGAGTTAAATGAGCAAGTTATAACCATTTTAAGTTGGAATTTTACTTTATACAAATTTTGACGAACTTAGTAGAATAGAGTTGCAAGTTTAAGTAGAACTTCCAAGAAATACTCATTTTTGGTATTTCTCTTGTATAGGTGACGTGGAGTCCGAGCTAACTTACCCGGAAGATTACTTTGATTAGAAGCTTCTGCTGCTATGGTTAAGTGAGTTTATTTCCTACATTCTTGTACTTATGTTTTTGCTTATAGTTTAGTGGAACTAGACTTTAGGCAAAGATAAAAATATGATAGAGCATGTGTTTTACTTACATGATTGAAATTGTGTTAAGTATATCAAGGCAGGAATTGTTAATTAAACATTGTATGATTAAGTACAGGGATGATTGTCTACAAATTCTATGATCACGTATAAATTGTCTAATATTATACCATGACTACTTTAATGAAAATGATACATGCATGAGACGTAGTGAGTCACATTGCATTCATTACTATAACCTTAGTGGGACAAGGGCATAGTAATGAGGTTGAGGAACCCGAAATTCTACTCTATGGCTTTGATTGCCTGAAATTAAATGGTGAGTAGGCCTCGTTGCCCCGAACACTTAACCACCGAATGGAGGGGTAAATCCATTCAAACATATGATTCTTGAAAAATCATTTGTGTTGTTTGCTCACGTGTTTGATTGCATCTCATATGTTTGCTAAACAACTTGATTGATTATTGATTTTTGAGTACTTTACTTGTGGATTTAATTCTCACTAAGCAAGAAGCTTATCTCCTTATAGATACCTTTTGCAATTTCCCTATTTATGGTTGAAGCCCCGAGATTATTTCTCTCAGGTGTTACCTTTTGGCTTAAGGAGTTTTTGTAAGAAGTCAAAGACTAGATGTAGACTTAGACTTCTAAGTAAATCTCCATGTAATTATTTTGATTAGGCTTCGATAGACCTTGATGGACTATATCTTTTGACGGGGGAATGCCTCTTTGTTATTTGTAAGACCTTTATATATTTCCCTATTTTAGATATTATGTTATAATTTCCATTCTTAAACTGCTATATGAATATCTTTTTAAGCAACTTGTTTCAAAGTTGGTCCTCTATGATCATGAATGTACGTCTTACATCCAGTATCGAAGCTTATAAGATGACTATGTTGTCATACTTAAGCTTTAATATCGAATATGGTGGACTGTCGCGTTTAGGGTACCCTTTGGGATGTGACACTTATCATCCAACAAATTCATTCAAATTTGTGCTAAGGGAAGGCCTTGAATTTAAAGGGTGTTTTTGAGGGTTTTATGACTATTTCAATGTAGAGAATGACTTGGGTATGTCGGAATATGATTGGAGTAATTAACATCATGTGGATTTCATATTGGGAATACACAACTCTTCACATTTTCATTGGGCCTTATCACGATAGTGAAATAGCAATGAGTAGGCAAAGAAGTGAAAAATACAACTTTTCTTGATGGCGAATAAATTTCAAGGGCTTGACATGTCATGGACAAGTTTACCTCAAAAAAATTTTCAAGTCGTTTGCACCAAGATGTAGTCGACATGATCAATGTTTTATTTATTTATTTTTTTTTTCATTTTTTGACATATTATGAGTCTTGCAACTCCATTAATGCAAAAAGTTGCGCCCTTCAAAGTTGACCTATCCACATGACCAAAACATCAAGCTTGTCTTGGTTTCATCTCTTAGGCCCCTTCTTTTTTGTTATTCTATTATAAAATCCTAAATGGATGCTTATCAAATATCTCTATTTCCATTATGTTTATCCTAGAATTGTCACTTTTGAACATTCTTACCTTTCATCATGCTCTATACCTTATCTCAAACCAAAGTAAGTCAAACAAGCGAATTCAAATCTTTTAAATTACAAACTTGAGTCCTTTTTTGTTTAATTATTATATTTATCATCTTTTTTTTTTTTTAATCATAGTTGGAATATGTTTCTTGTAGCTCTTTCATTAAGGTAAGAATCATGCATCAAAGACACATCTCCCTCTGTATCTCTTTCTTGTTGGTCATATTCTATTGCTAACATATTTAACTCATTTTTTATCACTTTAATTCTATTCTTTCAGTCTCATCCAAAATAATTGCATCTCAAATCAATCTTGAACCATCAATCATCAGTATCTCCCCAAATCTTTTAAATTTAATTTGCATCTTTAGTTCTTATCTATTATATCTGCGCGTCAGCTTTATACAGATAACCTACTCATCATCTTTTGTGATGACCAAAAGAACAAGAGCAAGGCTCTTTTCTTTCCTTTACCTTTTTCCGTTTCTCCTTTTCTGCATTATTTCACATATACTATTTCCAGTTTTGACAAGTGACACAATGTCGATTCATCGATTAACAAACAATGAGTAATAGCATCGAACTTCACTAATGGTGGCAAAATTTAACGCACAACAACATTATGAAATCAACAACACAAATAGCATCATGGATAAACAGTATCCCTTCATCGGCATGACAACATATTATTAATTGGTATGCTCTTATGTTAAAACTACTTTTTGAGGATAAAACCATTGGCCAATATATTAGTGCATATTCACTATTAAAATACTAGTGAAAGCTAGGTTGATTTCATAGGGAGTTTGTGATTAAATACTAGATTATAGTGGTTTTACTCTAAACTAGGCCAATCAACATGGGGTTTTCAAATTTCAAAACTAATTAAACTACTTCTAAAGATTACTACTAAAAATTATAACTAAGTTATCACTGTTGTTGGTCCCAGTTAAGTAAATACGAAGAAGGGTTGAATTGGTTACTCTCTTCTAAAATTAAAACTTTTTGCTAAAAAATAAAATCCCCTTGATTACTTATATTATAATGGTGTGTAACAATGTTTGCAATTCAAAAGTTTACTCATAAATAAAGTATGTGCAAAAGCTAAAGAGAAAGGGAAGAGAAAAGCTTGAACACAACGACATATAGTGGTTAAATCTTATGCCTATGTCCATTATTTTAGCTTTGAGCTAAGACCCCATAATCCACATAGGTATGTTTCACTAATTCCAATAAACTTGATTATAAATAGCCAATCACTTGGACTCATTCCCTCTATTCAGCCTCCCTGGCATGACTTTAAACTATCACTAACTATAGAGACTATTTGTAAGACAACCAAACCCGAAGTACACACTATGTTCCTTTTCTGAACAAATAAGCAAGCAAAGAAAGATTAAAGGAAAATTGTAGTAAGGTTATTTTGCATGTTTCAACCTTTGACGATAATATTCAAAGTTATTGCAATTCGTGTATGTATCTAGAAATTTTGAAAGCCTCTTGTATATATAGTTCTGTCTTCAATAGTTAAATTTGGATAGGAGTTGTTGAGCTTTAACCATTTGAAAATTGGTGATTGCCTCATTTTTTGCAGGTAATATGTTATTCTTCTTATGGGTTATGGAGCTTCAAAAGTTCAAATTTAATTTTATAAATGTATGGAGCTTCCACGTGTTTAGATGTTGGTTAACTTCTCTTCAAATATCTCTTTTATATTGACATAAATCATATAAAATAATTTGTACTTATAGAAGTAAAATAGTCCACTCGATGTTATCCGGTGATATCCTTAAACAATAGGATAATATTTTGCAGCTGCTTTGATTTTAATTTTGAACCTTCATCTGAATGTTTTCAAAACTGGAACGTGACTTATTTTGAACCTTATCTCCATGGCTTCATTTAAAAAAAAAAATCCATAACATCACTTAACAAACTTGAATCTTCAGATCTCAAGTTGAATTCAATAACTTGTTGTTGTAAACTTGAAATAACTTTTATGGAACAAAAAAAAAAAAAAAAAACTTGAAATAACTCTATGAACCTGCTGAAAATTTAATTCAAATCCCTGTAAATTTTAATCCAACTTAGTATAACATATGAATACATTACCTAAATATATTCATCTTTTGGAGCTGGGCCTTCAAAACACGTTTAACAAACATTTGAAACTCATTTTGATTAATCTATGATCAAATCATAACTTCTTGTTTGATGGAGTTGAATTCAACAACTTGTTCTTGTAAAATTGAAATAACTTGATGAGCTTGCTGAAAATTTAATTCAAATCCTCATGAATTTTAATCCAACTTAGTGAAACATATGAATACTTTATTCAAATTTATTCATCTTTTGGAGCTAAGTCTTAAGAACATGTTTAATAAACATTTGAAACTCATTCTGATTAATCTATGATCAAATTGTTGATATAGTACTACTCTCTAGAGAACGCTATGCACAAGGCTTGATTTCTTCTATATACTCTCTAGAAAATGCTATGGATAACATTTTCTACTTCAATATATTTATCCTTATACGCTTTGATTTACACTATAAAAACATGATACTTTTCATTTTATTTGATATCTTAAATATGTACACATGATAAACTCATTAATAATTTCTTTATACTTAGTTATCATCAAAACTTCTTTATAAAGAATCTAACAACTACAGATTATACTAAATAATAAAATTATTCTAAAGAACTCCTTCAATACACAAGTGTGGGATTATGTAAAGGTTTATACTGGATTTCCATTCATTATGTTGTGGTTATAATCGAATTTGTTTATGTGGATTTTGATTAAACTCACAAGAACTTACTTTCCTCTTGAGTTGCAAAATCCTAATTATAACACGGATATCCCTCTCAAGAAATCCATTTATAATTAATAGGTAAATAGCACACTCGTCTCACAAGTCATGTTACTCTAATTGAATTTGTGGCTCAAGCATATGTCTGTGTCTTAAAACCACAATTCCAATTGTATTTAGAACGAGAGTTCTACAACTTTTACCAAAATCGCATATGTCCATGTCAATCTTGAAATCGTATTTTTTAGTTCAATCATGTTCTCGAATCCCTAGAGTATCTTGAATCCTGATTCACAATAGATTTATAGAAGAATTTATCTTATAAACCTTGAAATAGTGATAACCAAAATTATATATTAACAAAACCTGTTATAAAAACTAATCAACCACTATGGAAGTGCCTAAACCCATCCCATTAATCCCACTAGACAAATTAGCTCACATTGAAAAGTAGAGTTCCAATGATGAATAATATGTACACAATTCATTACAAATGATAAGTTTGGAATACATCTAAAAATATTAAGAATCTCTTAATCGTACTTTTAGGTCCAACTCCACAGTGAAGGGTGGTAATGGATGGTGTCACGTATGGTGATGGTGGGAAATGAGGTGTTTGTGATGGTGAAGTGGAAGAGATGAAATAGGATGGATGAAGTGTAAAAGAGAAATGGAGGGTGGGGTGGTCTATCAAAGACAAAGACAGAGAAAATGATGATGGATGTGCTTTATGTATAGAGTCTATGAAGGGTGAGTTGGTACGTGGAAGTTTAGTGATATGAGGTCAGATTGGGTTTGGTGGACTGTGATGTGAAAGGTGTGAGGTGGTTAGTTGTACTGTTTGGTAAACTATGCGGAGTAAATCCCTAAAAATTGCAAAATAAGGAGAGAATCTTGTAAATAATTATAAAAAAGGGCGTTTAACAAGTTAACCCCAAACTAAGATCAACAAAAGAAATGAAAATAGTGTTGGCGTTGATTTTTTCAGGTCAGTCTTGCATTTCTGTTACGCTTGGTTCTGCGCTGTACATTTAATTCAAGCTGATGCATTGAAAAGTCAGAACTCGGAAGTTCAGTCTTGAAAGAAACGGTTTGGACATATTAGAGTTCAGCACCACTCAGTTGCTTGAGCAAAGTGCAGCTCAGTCATGGTAGTTTGCTTGTTGCTGATTGGTTCTTCAGCTTGCTTGGCTTGCACTTGCTATCATATTCTGGTCGGCTCCTGGTCTGTCCAACTAGCACGACTCAAATTCATGCTACCTTGTCGCAACTCAGACTAGTTCAAGTAGAGTAGCAGTTTGGCGGAGTGATTGCTGATTCGATTAGTCTGTGCTTCATAGCTTGGTGCGGCTTATACTCAAGTCGCTGTTGCAGCTTGTAACAGGTCGGTTAGGCATTTCTAGTGCAGCTTGGCATTGTGTAATTAAACGAAGCAGGTTAGTAAGTTTCGCTCTGTTCATCTCAGATCAGCGCTGTGTAATTGCCTCAGCTCCATTCTTGTTGATAGCCACTCTGCTCGACTGCTGTGGACGCTTGGCTGTGATCCTTTAGGCGGCATGTGTTTTGTCCAGTAGAAAGTCGGTTGGTGTGCTTGAGATAGCTCGGCTTTCAGTCGTTCAGCACTTGTTTGGACTCGTCAAGGAACTCGAACTTGTAGGCATTCAAAAAGTTCAAATCGCTAAAGCATGAATGGAGCTTAAAAGCTTGGTTTGGGTTTCAAACTGTAGAATTGCGGCTGTTCTAACTGCTGTTATTTTGTATCCAGCCTCTAGTCCAGCTACCAAACTTAAAAGCTTGGTTTGGTTTAGCACATGTTCAGGCTACTTAGCTTTCTGAACAACTAGACCGCTTGGTATATTTTGCAACAACCACAATGCTTCTTAGACCCTTTTATGCTGCTCGGATTTGGTTCACAAATAACTAAGCTGTTCGGATAAAAGGCTGTCGTCTTCTATCATATTCTGTCCTCTGCTGTTTTGTGTGATTAAATTCAATTTCTACCCAATATACATCTTGCAAATGATGATGAGACAATACCACAAGTAAATTGTAGCAGTTCGCAGTTTAAAACATATACTTCCATTCAGCTTGACATATGAACAACATTCTGCTACAAGGGGTATATTTCTCATATTAAAGAAGCAGAGATTTCATGCTTTAGATGGCATGGAATAAAAAATAAAAACCAGTAAACACATTAATTCCTTTTTAAGCTATTTTGAATCTTTTATGATAGCTTGTTGAACTTTTAAGTGCAATTAATCTAAGATCATTAAATTTATCTATCTATAATACAATTTTACTTTAAAAGCATCAAGATATATATAAAAATACGAGATAAATAAGTGGTTTTACACATTTATTAGTAACATAATAGTAGCATTAGCAGAATCGTACAATGAATTAACAGCAGGAGCACACGACAATGATGGAAACTTAAGGAAGGTGCGCATTCCAATTGAGACATGATTCAATCACTTTTTTTCATGTAAGTCCCTTCTTCTTATTATTTTCTTCATCACTAATTACTCATTTACATAAATTCATGATCTTTTATTTTTCTTGTCACAATCTCAATTTCACATTCAATACCTCTCTCTCTCTCTCTCTATATATATATATACGCATATATATATTAATTCGTGTGCTTGTTCTTGAATACCCATGTTCTCATCCCATGGACTTCCCCCCATTTCTTTATCGTAGCCGCCATCCTCGTAGCTACTCATCATTACCCTAGCTTGTTCCATTGTCTTGTATTATCTTGAAGTAAGTTTGTATGATGTATGCTAATGCAAAGATGTCTTAATGAGAATTTGCTTTTCAAAAATAATACCATGCTTTCTTTTCTTTTCTTTTCTTTTTTCTATTTTTTTGTTAAGTGGTATTGAGCTGATGTTAATAATTGTTACCTAAAGATGCTCCCATCATTAATTATTGGATTGCTTCTTTCATGTTTTGATTATATGCCATGTGCCTTTTTTTTTTTTTTTTTTTGTTCCTTTCTTAATTTTATTCTATTATTATTATTTTTTTTTTTTTTTGGCAGGCTTTATGTTATAGTTGGTATTGACTCCAATTAAACCTTTACCAAAACTGTAAAAGTGGCACACGTTTTGATGGTGCCTAGAATACTGAAGTTGCAAAGCGGAAGAAGAATAATTAAGATCAAATTATTGAAATTTCCAAGCAAAGAGAAATGAAGACAAATTGTGTCTCAATTAAAGAAGTTGACAAAGAGAGGGAAATGAAGAGCAATCATATTCAAAGTCCTGAAGCCGAGGCAGAAGGAGGCAACAAAAATCTACCTCAAATTTTTGAAGCTATCAAGCAAAAAGGGCACCCAAGCCTCAAGGATTGAGTTGCTAGGTAGGGAGTGTAATCCTCCTAATTTTGCGTAATCAAATTTTAACAAATACTAAAAATATAATATAGAATTATATAGAATATTTGGAACAAATAGTAAAAATCACTTCAAATTTTTCTTAATTTAAAAATATTAAAGTGTGGAGGAATTTGATTATAATTAGAAAGATTAGAATCATTACCCAGAAAAAAAATTTGAAATACAAACTGTAACAAATATGATCTCAAATAATTTATAAAACAACGATAAACCAATCGTTAATATAAATTCCTGAATCCTTTTTCCTTAAGTTCAATACTTAGGAAATAAACCCTATACTTGTTAAATAATGAAATAATAGTGTTCAAACTATTTTCAATCTATTAACAATATTAAGTAGTCCTAGATAAAAATATGTTGCTAATAACAAATTAGTATAAATAACTTCTATACAGTAAAACATAATATTTGGTAAAAAGATCAATAGTTCAACAAGAAATCATAGCTAACATTAATTATAAATTACAATAATAGACGAATAATTTTTAGAACCTACAAGTTATAAAAATATAGACTAAAGAAAAATCACTAGAATTATAAAAGATACGATAAGATCATCAATAGATTGATATCTAAAAATCTAGATCTTAAATAAATATTTAAATTACACTAATATTCTAATTAAAAGATTTAGAGATTTTAGAAATTAAAATCCTGAATTGTCAACGTAACCTTTAATAATTTCCATAACTAGAAAATGAACAAATTAGCAAATATAAAACTAATATCAAATATATGATTCAACAAAAATTTTAGGATAAACCTATGAGTTATAATAAACTTATTCATAGTTTAAAAATCCGAATAAAAATTTCTTTGACTTTAATAGATACCAAAAACGAGATTTCGTATCTTTAATCAATAATTCAAGATATCATTAGAAGTAGCCCTAAATTTCAACCCGATAAAACATAATCTATTAACAGTACTTATTGGCATAAAACAATAATTCAAAGATGAATTGTTAAGATTATAAATACATAATAGATACTGATACCGATTAATAATTACTGATCTAGATCTAAAATAAAAATTTCAAAACCCGCTGTTATACTTGTAAAGGAATTCTGAATTCATTAAGACTAAGTTCCTAATTTAATTTATTGAACTTGAAAAATTTTAATCGCGTAAGTTAGAATACCAAAAATAATTAATCGTGTAAACTAAAAATTTGTATATATAAATAATCTAAAATTTTTATAGGAACTTAGAAAATTATATTTCGATAAAACTCTTATTTTACCAGTATAAACATACGTTATAAACTAATATTCGTTAAAATATTATAAACTAATATTTGATAAAATATTTTATTAATTTAGTAAACCAATTAAAAAAAATGGAAAATGAAAACCAAACCACTGCAAAATTTCACGGAATAAAGAATCACGTTGAGCAGGAGAGTTACCGATGCAACAAATGAAAATAAAATGCAAACCGAAGCTTCAGTCCTCCACGCTGGAAACAGAGGAATTTTACGCAGAATTTTCTTCTCGGATGAATAGAGGACATTTCGGCTGTAATATAAATTATATCTAGCTAGTATAAAGCAAATTGAAACACACAGACAGAATCTTCACGCTAGAATTAAAATCAGGAACAGAGTAAACAAAGGACACGGTGCATTTCTTCTTCATGGTTGCATGTGGAAATCAGCTGCAGATCTTCACATTGGAATCCATCACACTAGAAACTAAAAAATTGGATGCAGGAGTATTCACGTTGAACAAGAGCTGACTGCAAATTGATTTCCAGCTGCAGCATTCACGTCCAAGAATTGCTTGATTTGAACATCAAATTTCAACTTGATAATGGCACTCCATCCAATCTCAAAACCCCACATGTAATCCTTATTAAATGCAATGCAATTTTAGTTCAAAGCAAGTTATAAAACAGCTGCAATTGGACCTTGATTTACCGTTGAGCAGAGCTTGGAATTCTCGGCTGTAGCACTCCATTTTTTCGTCCAACTTTGATCAAATTTAAGCTCCAATATTCAACTTGAAAATGACCTACAAACCAATCAAAAAACTCCACATATGATCAACCTTAAAGTCAAAAGAAATCCAGCTCCAACAAATAATAAACCAACTTCAAATTAGCCTTGATATCCACCGAACCAGCAGCTGCAGCAGGAGGAATTCAACCAAAAAACTGCAGCACCATTCATACCAATTTGCAACTTGATTTAAGCTGATATTTTTTACTAAATGAGCACCAATTAACAGGCTTCAAATGTACACTTCATACACCAAGTATTGGCTAGAAAACAATAAGAGAAATCTGATGCAAAATCCATGCAAACCAAGGTAGAAAACAACAAACAAAAACTGCAGCAAAACACTTGGATTCTTGCCTCTGTTTTCATACGATTTGGACCCGATTTTTCTTGCAACTTGAGCCTCCAAATTACACTTATAAATGGACTTAATTAACTAGCAAATAAATACAATTAATGCCTGTAAGCCCCGGAAAATTTCAATAAATAATCCCAAAATAAACATAAAAAAAAATAAACTTTAAAAATGATTCCAAATTAAAACCAAACTTCGACTAGCCTTAAATCACGAACGAATCTAGAAATTCTTAATCTTGAGAAAATTAGAATCCTTAAAAATAAAATAAGAACTCAACATACTATAAATTCAAAACCACTACGTATGACAAATTCTATACTTAACTCTGACTTGTAAAATCGGATAATATAGAACTCAAAAACAAATTATTAAAAAGTAAATAACGATAAACCTTCGGAAATAAAACCCAATTCAGGAATTCCAAAAACGTTAAGAGATATTAAATACTTACAAAAATAAAATTTAAAATAAATTTTCTCAAACTAAATGTGATGTATAAACGGAAACCCTCAGTTTTCAAATTGGCAAAGATCTAAACCGGAAAGTCACCCGAGAACCCTAAGTGGGATATAGTAGTTTAGTCCGAAAATCTACTATAAAGGCCGAGAAGTAGTTTCAGTGTGTAGAGTAGCTCTTAGTTATATAAGGTCGCTTACAAATATCAGATTGGTAAATTTTTGACCTATTTCGAACCCGTTCGGATACAGACTTTGAAAGCGTGTCCCAGGGCTGGAGATATAAAAAATATACCATTAACACCGTTAGACTCATATTTTCATAAGGAATTCAAAAATATCAGTTTTATAATTTTTCGATAACTAGAAATATCTGATTTTACGATTATATTCGTATTTCATTATTATCATTAATTAACTAGTCTTTTGCACTATTCACTACTATTCATTACACAATTTTATTATTCTTGTAAACCATAATATTTTTAGATAAATATTTTATATATCATAGAAAATTCTGTTTTTCCAAAATTTAGTTCGTTTTGGGTTTTTACAGGATCGGTTTCTATTTAAGACCAATACTAAAAATAAAATAAATTAATTTAATAATTGAGAAATATTTGAAAAATATTTTTGTTTTCATAAAATAACTTTTTAGAATTTTTCGAGTTATAAAAATATAAATTATAGCTCATATTCGTGTATTTTGATCATACCGGTAACTTATTTGATAATTCACTAAAATAAATTAATTATTTATCTTATTTTAATTATGAAAAATCTTACAAAAATTTAGAATACATTTTCTATATTTTTTCTTATTTTTATTTTATTTATTAAGAAAGTACTCTTATAACCCATACCTTTGAGTACACCTTTCACACATCACTTCTTTTTCACTTCAATCTTTCTACACTTCATATATATCACTTCATGGTAGATTTTTTTGACCTCTTTGGCTGCCTTTTTCCTTTGAAACCCTCCAAAATTAATTAAAGTAACCCTCTTTCAATCCTTCTTCAAGAAGCTACACATACCATTAATTACACCTTGCAATTTCAAGTTAAAGACCAACTAAATTCCTCTCTCTCTCTCCTCTCTTCAAATTCACACCAACTATAGGGGATTAATTGCTTCCCATTTATTCTTTTTTTTTTTATCTCATTTAATTGTCTAAAAACTCCCTCTATCTTTCTCTCTCATTCACACATGAACCGTTTATCATTCTTGCAACATTTCCTCTCTATTTTTCCTCTCTTTCTCTCTTCATTTATTCTTGTTCTTGCAAGAACACTTGCTGCTCCTATTCCTTATTTGAGCTCGAACACATATTTCTTCAAGATCCTTTGATAAAAACTCTTATCCAAAGCTTTCATAGATGATATAGGTAAAGTATAGTGAGAGTTTCATGCATCAAATGACCTTCCAAAAGCTTAAAAGTTAAGGATGATGATGCCAAAATGAAACACTCGTCTTATCCATGATTATTCTCTTGTATTATTATTTTCTCGCTAAAAGTAGTTATATTTTGTAGATCTAACTTTTATGTAACTTTGCTTATGTTTATGTTTAGACCTATGAGTTTATAGTTTACTACCATGGATTTCTTTTATATTTATGTTCATAGAAAGTGTAGATCTTGGTTTTGAACTCAAACAAAAATGGTGAAATTCGTATCTAGGCAAGACCCACATTTAAAAACCACTTTCCAAGTATCAAAATGGAAGTTTTACTTGAAATAATGAAGGCTTAATGTATATATATCATCAAGACTTCATTTTATATGATTCAAAGATGATTTTCAAAGATTATTTTTCAAAACAAAAATCTATTTTCGGATCTAGACAAAGACATAACTTAAAAACATGTTTTCCAACTCAGAAATGAAGTTTTTATTCAATATATGGAAGGTTCTTAAGATAGGATGTGTAAGGGATGAATTTTCATAAGTTTAGATGGATTTTATCAAAAGATATGTCCAAAAACAATTTTTGTAAATTCAGATCTCAACCAAGACCAATTTTGAAAACCCATTTTTCAACACCAAAATGAAAGATTTGTTTGAAAAATGAAAGGCTTATGGAATAGGTATCAATAGGAGATGTTTTTGATAAGAAAATGGTAGATCTACTAGTAGAGATTCTCAAAATAGGAAGAGATTACAAAATATAAAATTTGAGTTTTATCCAAATTTTGTAAATTCGGATAGTTTCAAGACCATGTCTTAAAAACCATTTTATCAACTTCAAAACTTGTGTTTTATATGAAAATTGAAGAGTATAGGTCATATATATCATCAAATAATGATTTTTATAAGTTAAAATGGGATTTGCTAAGAAAAATATGTAGAACAAGGAGTAGAAATAAAGTGGGAAAATTTAAGTTGTTTGTCATTTTAAGAAATTCGTAATAATGGAGTAATGGTATGAAAACACTTACTTTTCAAACTCAAAATAGAAGTTTTATTAAAGAAATGAAGTCCTTAGTGGCTAGGTATGATTAAGCCTTGAATTTCTAAGTATCAAATGAGTTTACTTAAAGGAATCATCACAAGAATAATTTTTACAAATTCGGATTTTGGGATGAACCAATTTTAAAAACATGTTTACAAAGTGTAAAATGGGAATTTTTATTGAAAAAAAAAGGCCTTAAGGAAGATACACAATGAAGGCTTAATTTTAACAAGAATAAATAAATTTTATCAAGGAATTTTTTTCTAAAAACAAGTGGGGATTGTTAAGAATACAAGACTAGCCTTTCTAAGTTGATTTTTCATAAAGTCTTACAAGGAAAAAGTTTTCTAAAAATTTCTTTTATTCAATATCATCAAGAACATGTACATATATGTCTCATGACATATCATTTATGATAGTAACTTGTTCATATAGCATGTATGCTTGCTTTGGATAGTAGAAACTTCATAAACTTCCACAAAATCAATTTTCTAAAATTGTTTTCGCTACTGATTTGAACTGATCAGATCTTTTCGAAGCTTAAAATTTTTCAAAACTTAAATATGATATTAGAATTAGATAGATCTTTCAAAGTAGATAGAAATTGGTATATAATTTGCTAAATTCCTAGTTAAAACGACTAAGTTATGGCTTTTTTAAGTTGGAATTCCCGCTTAAGATGAGAATTACGAATTTGATAGTTTGTATGAGATAGAATGGATTAGTTTTGAGTTGAAATACTCATTTGGATATTTCTTTCCTTAGGTGTCTTTGCTTTCGAGGATTTGTTGCCACCTAACTATTACTATTAAAAGACCGGAGTCCAATGGATATGTGAGTTTTCCTCTTATTTTGTTACCTTGCTTGTGCTTGTAGCTAGTTGCATTAGAATTAGGAAAAGATAAAATTGTGATGAGTTGTGATCTAATCTTAGTTGAATGAATGATAAGTATATCAAGGCGAGACTTATTGTAAAATCATTGTATGAGCTAGCATAGATTTGAATTGTCTGAAATTCTCTATGATCGCTCTTAACCTACATAATTAACATGCCATGATTATATGAATAAACTGTACATACATATGACGTATTGAGTTATATTGCATTAGCAAGTATACCTTTGGTGGGACAAAGGTATATTAGCGGAGGCATGGAGGCCTGTGTTAACATTAAGAATGCGAAATCGCTTAAGTTAACAGAAGTGGGGTATGCACTTGAAACAACTACATAAAACAACAGATGTTGTAAAACTAAGAGAAGGAGATCGGGGTTATGGTTGCATGACTTATGGACCACCCTAACCCTAGATATGGAGGGCGTAAATCCATTCTGTGTATGGGTTCCGGTTACCCATACATAATTGTCTGCTCATGTGTATGTCCATGCATAGCATATGGATGATTTACAACTTGCTTGTTATGGTACGAATTTAAGGAAACTCTCACTAAGCTAATGTAGCTTATACCCAATAAATGTTTGAATAAACAGGTTAACAAGAGAATGCAACTAGGGACCGAGATGTCTGGAGCCGAGTATGACTTCGTGGTTCCAGCAATAAGTAAGAATACTTGAAGATATTAACTAGGTTTTGTGAATTTTCTTGTAATAGTTTGTGTAGTGAAATCTATTATGCATTGTAATTAGAGTATAGTGAATTGTATTTCCTTTACATTGTTACTCAAGTTGTATCAATATAAAATGTATCACTCCGATGTGTCTCTTACATGTGTTAGACGCCTTGTACATAGTATGGAAGCCTTCGTGTGACTGAGGCCGTCATTCCTAGGTTTTAATATTGTGTAAGGCAGACTGCCACGTTTAGGATACCCTTCGGGGCGTGACAATGCCCCTTGAAATCAGCCACAAATTTCATACAAATCCATCAAAAATCATCCTCAAATTCGCATGAAATTTATACCAGAGAATCAACAATAGAAAACTTGATTTTATCAAGTCCAGAACACCCTCTTTTGTGTCCTAATTCTAGCCTAACCTTAGTACACATACATAGGCTTAAGTTAGCTACAAATTTAGCTCTCAACTCCCACAAACTCACTCTGAAAATATAGCTACAAGTGGAGATACGAACAGCCCCTTTTCCCTTGGTATTTCCTCATTTGGACAGCCTTGAAGAGTACTAAAACTAAGTACAAAAACCCATGTTTTTCCTTCCTATCTTTTATCTAAATATCAAACACTTTAAGGACACCAAATTCCTTCCTTCAACAACATCAAAAACCAAGTTAAATAGCCTTGGTTTATCATAGATTCAAGTTGGAATCTAGGCTCAACAAGGTAAGAAAATAAAATAGATATATATATATATATATATGTTAGTTTAGCTAGATTAATTTTTCCTTAGTTACTCATTTTCTTACCTTCCTCTTTAGATCATTATTTTCATCAAGAATGAGGAGTTAAATTCATTCTAACATCTAACCAAGGTAAGGATCATATTAAGTTCAAGTGTTCATTATGTTTGATCTTTAGAAATTGACTTATAAATTTATCAAAATTGATCTAATAATATATTTATGTTATTTACACTATTTAGGATATAAACACGCTAACTTGAAGATTTTCAAGTATAGAAATTCAAATCCTAGAAAGGAAAAACCAAAACCATACCTAAACTACAACAAACTAAATTGAACTTTAAATAACTCATGTAAATCCCTAGGAAGATTAAATAAACTGTATTGATGTGTTTTTTATAAGCTAAAAATGACCCCACCAATGGAAAGAACACGAAAAATCCTATGAAATCAACTATTCATTTGTTAAAAATGGATAAGAAACGAATTAGATATTGTAAAAACAAAAATTGAAACCTTGTTGTCAGATTTACACGGACAGAGCGAACTGTTCTTGCATTTTTCGCCCCCTTAATGACCTTGTTTAGTAAAAACAACACCACTAATAGATTGTACTCAGAAAATACTATGAAAACGGCTATTTATTTAAATAAACAGACTAGAAATGAGTTAGATATCATCAAAACAAGTTTTGACTACAGTTATTATGATTCACTTGAAACCTATACATGTGTTTCATAAATTCAAAAATTGTACAAGTCTCTTTTATTGAAAATAATTCCACTAATAGAAAGTACTCGAAGAATACTATCAAATCAACTATTTATACAGAGAAATCAAATTTAAAACGAATAAGAAATCACAAATAAAAATTCACTCAGTTTTCACTCTTAATAAACCAATATTAATGTTACTGTTATTCCTATTAATATAATTAGGATTATTGTTATTATTATTACTACTTATTACAGTATTCCATATTATTGATATATTCATCAAGAATCATTAGGATTATCAATACTGTTATTCTTTATGTTAATGTCACTATGTTTATCTTATCATCAATACTAATATTACTTTTGTCACTAATATTATTATCTATTAATAGTATGAAAATTATTGTTATTATTATACCCGTATTTATTAATAATATTGATATTAACATTTCAAAACTAATATTACTGATAATATCATATTATTAAACTTAGTTTGTTTTGCAATAAAAATGAAATTGAAGAATAATAAAAATTTGATATATCTAAACTTCATAAACTTACGATTTTAGTTAAATAATTTTTGAAAGGTATAGATACTAGAATATACCCTTAGATAAATAAAAATACCATTTTAAGAGACATATAAGGTTGACAGGCAAAGAATTAATAAATAAAAATCTTCTACCAAAAGCAGTAGGATTTAAGGAAAAGACAAACCCCTTAAATAAAAATATAGATAAAAATTAAGATCAAGAAAATAAAAATGAAAACAAATAACAGATAAATATTTTTTTTACTATAGGGGTTAAAACCTTAAAAGCTTTATACAAATAATAAAAACTGTATCAAATACCGATACATAATAGTTAGGCACCTATGAGGATTCAATTAAATTATTGAACGACTCAATAATTAATATAACGGGCTTAGCCTAATATCTAGCGATTGAGATCAGCGCCTTTAATTTTAGGAAGACTTCTCTTACAGAAATAGTCTCATAATGAATCTCTATTATTTCCTTTCATAGGAAAATAGATCAATTTTCGGACTTCTGGTAGCTTATACAACCACTTAGCGAGGACCACAGGTGAGTTACTTGACTTTATTACATTGTTTGTGCTTGTAGTATAGTTGCATTTGGAATAATATATATTCAATTGATATGCATATAGGATTGGAGATAATGCATGATGCGTTGTGTATGATTGAATGACAAATTACTATAGTATAAGTGATAATTCTATTATATGATAAATGTTGTATGAAGCACGTTGATGATTGTCTGTAAATCGTATGATCGCCTTAAACTTGATTAACAACTATTGGTACTATAAATGAAATAGACATGCATCGCATGATTTGCATAAACTGCATTTGAAGATGTGACAGCCTAGTACGTGTTAGTATTTCGATTCTCTGGTAATGCTTGGTTTTTCTAGGCAAGAGGCTATTAGTTCTACGCAAGATTACTTTTATTCCGTCGGTTTCATGGGAACTAACTGGTAATGAAGGACCCCCTCCCTCCACAATGGTATCGCTATGAAATGACTAACACTCAGTAGAGTTTCTAAGGCTTAAAACAGGAATTGAGTGCCTAAAGTATAAAGAAACAACCACAATGAGGATTGTGGCTTCCCTGTATACTTAATTTCTCCTGGGTAGGTGGGCTATAGTATCAAGTTCTTTCAACCCCGATGAGAGGGCGTAAATCTTCATCCTGCTTTGGATTCTAGATCATCCAAGCTTGTAATATGCATATGATTGATTGTTGCATTGCATATGATTGATAATTACACTTGATTGTTATTGGTTGATGTGTGGTTTGGTCAAGTTATCTCACTAAGCTCGTGGTTCGCTCACCCCCCAACAGTTTTGTGCAGGATTAATACTAACTAGGATTGGGCTAGGAATGTGCGAAGAGAGCTTCTCCAACGAACTCTATTGAAGATAGAAATACAGAATATGGTAAACTTAGAATGTAAACTAGATAAATTTTATAATATTGAAATTTGTAAGTTGTAATTTGAAACCAATTTTCACCTTTTGGTAGGGGATACCGATTCTCTGCGATCTTAGTAGAAATTAGAAAATCGGATTTCATAGTTGAAATCCAGTAATATAATATATCATTTATACGATAAATATTGATAAATAAATAGAGTCTTGTACACTCTGACTTACAAGATGGCTCTCATGTTACGAGTGCACACGTGATATGATAGTTTTAGATTTATCCTACTAGGACCCCATTTGAAGTCTTGATAGGGAGAAACAAAGTGTAGGTAAGCTCAAAGTACTATAGACACTAAGACAAAGAAGGTGAAGAATAATTAATCTCAATCTTGAAGTTACCAAGCAAAAGGAGATAAAGAGTGATCAAGCCTGAAGTATTGGAGTTATTAAGCAAAGGAACTTGCCGGTATGCCAAGATGGTAACCCATCGCAAATTCATAGTCTCTGAGACCAAAGGATGGATAATACCATTTCTAAGTATACCCTATGGGACAAAGCTCTTGCCTACAGCTATACGCAATACCCCCATTGATGGTGAATTACAATTTATCGAGCTTGAGCTGCATGTCAATTCCAAAGGCACCATTATGGGGGATTTAATGTTATACTTTAGGAATGATTGAAGGGAGTTGACTCTTTCTAGTATGCATTTTGAATTCCTCATAATACCATCCATTTGAATGGTATGCTTAGGTAGATTACATCACTAACAAGATAGACTACTACAGTACGTGAACCTTCTAAAGTCAGTTAGAGTTGATAGCATCATAATGACCTTCTGCTGCTTATGGTTCATAAATGAAAGTAAGATGGAAGTATGGTATGTTGTTGTCTATCGATGAAGGATCCAAACTCATAGATTTATTACTACATGGGGGGAGATAACGCCAACTCTTGAAGATGAGGTCATGCTTTTGATGAACTTACGCAATTTCAAGAAAACAAATGTAGTTGTAGCATGACTTCACAAGCAGAATGTAATTTTGAGACATCTTTATCAATTGCTCTAAAAGTTGCCCATGATGAAAAGAAGAAACCATGTTTCTCCTCCTAGCTAGCACATTTCTTCAAAGAATAGCGAATAGACATGTCTCAGGTCAAGTTAACCTTTATTACTTACACTTTTTTTTAATTGCAAGTATGAACTTGCAGCTTCCATTTGATTCTGGCTATCATTGTTCATGCGTCCTAGTAGGCCAAAGGAGGTTATGAGTCCACGACTTTTCATTTTGGCAGTACGCATTTCCTAGGGCCAATTCTTTGTTTCTACTTAAGATCATTGTATTAACACCTTAACTTGTACCACTAGGCCTTAATGTGCTCTAAAGGTTGCTATGTAAATGTGTCACATGTAGACCTATCATTCTTGTAGCTATTCTTTTGTGAGTGGTTTCGAAACCACTTTGTGCCTTGTGTGATCAGTGAGGAACTTGACATTCCCTTACTTAAGATATGGGCATGGATCAAGCAAAGGTTACATGCTGATTTGTCATGAAGACGGTAGTGAACTTTATCCCCTAAACTTTAAAGGTAAAGTTATCTTAGTTGACAATCATAGGAAGGTGGATGAATCTCATGCCAAGTTTACTTTGGTGCATTATTGGGAACTTGCCCTCCTTTTTTTACAATGGAGATTTAAATGGGCACTTCCTAGAGTAGAGCCACAGCATATCTCTCCACATAATGTGGCACACAAATTTGGCTTTAAACAAGGAGTGCTTCATTTTATCAGCATCACGTAGAGCTTTGATTCTTCCAATCAGTTAATTTCACCAAGTGACTTTAGGAATAGTTATCATACTATGCAATGGCTATTCCTTTCTTCTACGAAGTGCCATAGGGTTGCCTTTGTCGGTTAGTTGACACATTGGTATAACTGCATAGCCATCTTTCGAAGGTAACGCCTTTGTATTAGTACGTGACACACTACAAGCACATATCATATATCACCATAAATTCTACCTCAAATTGCTAAGGAAATATAAAAAATTGACCAACGATGTCTAGAGAGTTATAAAGCCTGTGCCCTGTAAGTTAGAGCCTTTGGGTAATGAAGCATAGTTGTCGAAATTGGAATTTTACTCGTATGAATTTAGTAGGCTCTTCTAAGTCAACTTATACATAAAAATGATGTTCTTTTGTACAAGCTTATGATTTTAACCAAGTCTAAATGTGAACTCGATAAAATCTTTTATTTTAAATAATTTTACTAGTTCCATCTATTTGAGTGAAATAAGCAAAAATATGAATAATACAAGCAAGATTTTACAAGCACATTAACTAATAGGGTGCTGCATTTTTCTTTTCACATTCTATCATTGTTCTCTCTCTCTCTCTCTCGCTTGCCCCCCAATTCAATTCTTTATAACCTTCAAGTTCCAAGTGCAAAGTTTACAAAACAATTTTTTTTTTTTTTTTTACTAATCAAGAATTAAAGATAAGGTGAAACATTTCATTCTCATTCAATTTATAGCTCTCTTCAAACAAAATAGTAAAAAATAATTTAGTTTCTACTATACATGTTCTTTTTTTATGCATATCATACTATGGATTAAGAGTTAATATGAAAAAGAAAACTCAATTTCTTCAAATTGTTTACATTTATTATGTAATTTAAGTTTTCTACGACTATTGTGGACACTAGTCTTTGGTTCAATTGTACATTCTACTCTCTTTTTTTTTCTTTGCAGGTGATTGAAGTTTTTGTTGAATACCAAGATGGATAATCAACAAGCACTAGTCTTCTCATATTGTTGTACTCCACAGCTTAAAGCAAAAATATTATCATTTAGGCAGGATGAAGAAGAGCCTTTATCAAATGCTTGGGAAAGATACCACTCTTTGATACATGAATGCCCTTATCATGATTTAGTTTCTTGCACTCGGTTGTTTGTATTCCTTAAAGGATTAGAAGCTCATTTGAAGATGATGATAGAGTCAATTGCTGGAAGGCAACTAATAGAAATACCGACGGAAATGGTGTTTAGAACGATTGAAGAATTCATAGAAAGCTAGTATATTGATCCATATAATTCTCCTCCAGTAGTGTGTTTGTGGTATACATGATTACATGAAAGCTCTCAATGTCAAGTATGTCAACTCAAGCGTATTACCAAATTTGTGAGACTCCAAATCAAGGGAATTTTGCTTCGTCTTCTAAAAATCCACGTATCCCAGTTTTAGGTAAAGAGAAAAGTATTAAAGAGATTGTGAGGGGTTTAGAACAAAAATAGGAAGAAAATTTTGAGAAGCAATAGGATGTTATAGAAAAATTGAAGACTCAGGCAGCAAGTTTGACAGAATTTGTATCATCTATATTTCAACTTGCTAATTTAAGTGAAGATTGGGAACCACCTTGTAATTAAAAGGAAAAAGGAACCCCATTTGACTTTGAAAGGCATGCTGAAGAGAAAGAAGAAAAAGTTGTGTCAAATACAGAAAAATTTGAAAACACTTCTTCAGTGGCTAGTAAGGTAAGAGCTAATGAAGAAAAACCAGCTTACGAAGTAGCCATAGAAAAGCTTGCAAATAGGGCTTTGAGAAAATAGGAAAACAAATTGCAGGTCTTGTGAAACCCTCTACCCCAATTAAGCCAGTAAATGAGATCAAAGCAAAGACAAATAAGCCAGATGAAAAATAAGAGGCTTTGACTTCAACATCAAATCAAATGGAAGATGTGATATAATAGGAGCACACTCTTGTAGTTATTGAGCCTACTATCAAATCCTATGTGCCATCAATTCCTGCTCGAGGAAGAATAAGAAAGAGGAGAGATGATGAGGGATATGAGAAATTCCTGAAGGTGTTTAAGAAGCTAGAAGTTAATATTCCCTTAGTTGATATCTTGGAAGAATCACCTCAATACAAGTGATTTTTAAAAGAAGTCATGAGTAAGAAAAGAAAATAAATGTGAGAGAAAGAATCATGTTGACTCAGGCATGCACTGAAGCTTTGAAGGATGCACTTTCCCTTAAGTTAAACGATCCAGGAAAATTCACTTTCGATTGCACCATAGGAGATAATCAATTCAAGAATTCTTTTTGTGATCTAGGTGTAAGTATCGATTTGATACCTTTCTCTGTAGCTAAAAGGTTAGGATTGGGGGGATGCAATTAAGAAAACTAATATGACAATTCAGTTGGTTGATCGTTCTATTAAGAGACCTAAAGGGATGATTGAGGATGTGCTATTAAAAGTTGATAAGTTCATTTTTCCTATGGACTTTGTAGTATTGGATATATAGAAGATCCAGATATACCTTTCATCCTTGGGCACCCATTCATGGCTGCTGCTGGAGTTATTATTGATGTGAAGAATAGCAAAATGGTGTTGAGAGTTGGAAATAAAGAGTTAAATATGAATATCATGAAATGTTGGAAAAAGAACCCTAAACCCACCAAGGCAGACACAATAACTGAAAATTCAAGAGTAGAAGCTTCCAAGAAAAGAAAAGATGAGGACAAAAAGACTAGTAAATTTAATCCTCCTTGAAGAAAAAAGTTAAAAAGTCAGGTTGAGACTACAAAACAAGTGTTAGGTAGGAGACAACTCATCATTTTCTTTTTGTTGCAAATATTTCCTTTTTTTTATCTTTTGTTTGCTGCTTTATATGTGTGCCCTTTTTGTGCAAATAAGAGGAAAAGTAAGAGCTCAAGAGCATACTTCTAAACCACAAGATAATGGACTTACAAGATGGACATAATTGGAAACCTTCTATATTATTGTACCAGTTGGAACTCAAAATGCATCAAATTTTCAAAACTGGGGAAGTATCGTTATTCCTTCTCTTTTTTATCTTTATTTTTTTCTTGTTTTTAAGTTGAAGCGATGAGACATTGTTTAATTTAAGTGTGGGAGAAGGAATAATATGATATGGAGAATGAAGTGGAGTATGAATTATGCTGATCTCTGAATTTTATTGAATTGATTGTATATATATGACATCTAAACTAGAAATGTATTGTACCTATACTTTGAACATTATATGGAAATTTTAAGCCAAATTTTTTTCAAAATTTGTCATGAAATCTGGATATTGTATAGAAAGTCGTTGATAGCATTTATACAAAAATGTGAAATTGACTTGCTTAGGTATCTTACTCACCCACTGTTGTAATTACAATACTAATTTAAATTAAGTAGTGAAATCTTTAAGGAACAAATTTACCTTGTATTTAGCTTTAGAATTGGAAGTTTGAGAGTAGGTCGAGTTCTTGATTGAAAAATAAATAGGTTTACTTCTAGGAAAAATTTAGCTTGGATTTACTCTTTTGAGTTATTTTGAAAACTTTTCAAGACTTAGTAAAAGAGGTAAAAAAAATTTTTTTACTTAGTGATCTTTTATAAAAGAGTCTTAATTTGTTATTGCATTCAAAAGGAAAAAAAAGAAATAAGCATAACCTCTATTCCACTGACTTAGGTAATTGAGTCAAGAGTATCAAAACTTAAATGTAAAAGTGAGGAAGAGTTTGTAGGGGTCCCTTTAAACCTGGTCACTTGAGTGATGAGTCCGGGATGTGCCGACTGAATACATGAACTTTGAAGAAAAAAAAAGAATAAGTGCTTGTATGAAACAAAAAGAATATGAATGCTAAAGTACCAGATGAAATGAGACTTATAATAAAAATGGAGAAAATCTAGGGAAAGAGTAAATACCACATGCTTTTACTTTGTGTTGCAAGGACTATATGCCTACTAATAACCAATGAAGTTTAAATAGGTATTTTTCCTTACTGGATTGTGTATTTACTTTTGAACAAAATGTTCTTTTACTAAACACTGAGATTAAAATTTGTTTTGTCAAGATTAGCTACAAAATTTTAATTGTAATAATCTAATTACATGTACCCAGTTTAGTTAGAGCAATAGGCACTAGCAATGCAAGTCATGAGTTACAAAAGATGCTTGAATTGTGAATGTTAAAGTTTTGTACTTTCTATGACAAATTTCACTTTTGTTCTTATTTATTTTTCTTGAGGACAACCAAAGTTTAAGTGTGGGGGAGTTGATAAAGACATTTTATACTCACTTTTCATTACTTAAAACATGCTAAATTATTATTGATTTTATAGAAATCATAAGAAAATGGTACTTAAGTATACTTTTTATGATATTTCAAGTTTTGAATGACTTATATGACAAATATAAGTAATTGAGAGGAACTTTGTGCAAATTTGGATAAGAAATCAAGGTAGATCGGAAAAAACACAATATAAGCCACCAGCCTTTATCAAATGAACATCAACACTGACTTTAGAACAAAGAAAAGTTGCTAGCCTTCAAGCAGATTCGCATTAGCCTTTAAAATGACCTGTACATTGGAAAATTGTGCATAAAGGCCGTTAACCTTCATGCTGGTGTAGCCCCAAAGTTGCCTCAACGCTGGCTACCATCTTGTCTCGAAAATCAATTTTACAAATGAAGGCTAGCTGATTTAAAAAGAAGGCCGTTGACATACAAATAAAAATTGCTAGCCTATGTCTTGTGAAGAAAGGAACCTTGGACAAATTAGAAGATTTTTTTCATTGCCCCTAGATCTAGATTAGGGTATAGAAATTAAGAAACATTTATCATTATTTTGATTGTGGATTCCACACCAGGATTTAAGTGGAAAACATCATTTAAAATTGAATTCAAGAATGGGATTTTCTAGATAAGGTGATTTCATTCTTTGCTTATATTCATTTTATGGATGATGTTTAATACTTGTTCTTATGTGCTCAAATTGGTTTCAAGTTATTGATTTGAATTGTTCAATTAATGATTTCTGTTGTTGGTTGATTGATTCCTTACTTGTTTTCATGTTGTTAATGCTATTTTATCGATCATGTGTTTTGGATTGAATTTGGAATGTATGATAGATTAGGATTGCAATTGGAAAATTCCTTTCTAATCGATTCTGTGATTAGCTAATTTGGATTACAGATTTCATAGACATATGATTTGAATTCAATTAGGATTTGGTTAATTATACAAATTAGTCAATTGATCACTTTCCTAGGAATAGGGAACATTGATTGGTTAATTTAGGATAATTACTTTATTTGGAAGAAGGAGTTTTTATATGGTGCTTGATTGAAACCCTTTGACAATTTGGATCTGCAAGTGTATTCTAGTCATAGCATACATTCAATTGATTTTCTGATTTGTTGGCTCTTAACCTAATTCAATTAAAGGTGTTGGAAATCCCATATATTTGTAGATTAATCTTATCTAAAAATTCCAAAAATATTTTCTTCTTTATTTGTCTAGCTACAATTAGAACTAACAGAGTTGAGAGCTAGTCCTCACTTCTTATGGACACGACTTGGTATTCACCGAAATTTTATTACTACACGCGTACATGGTACATTGGCCGATTAATATATATTTGTTTTATGGAATTTAAAAATACATTTAAAAAGAGTTTTAAAAAGTACATAGAAAAAGTGTGATCAAACTATTTTACATAAGTTGTACAAACTTATATTTTTACATTTTGCTTTTATGGGGATTTCAACGATTTTATAGAAGAACGATGAGTTTAACAACCTTGACGAAGCACATGAAGCGTCCTTTAAAATAAAGAACAATCACCAGCTACCCTAGATTGCATATTCCAAGAAGATGAAGCATACACTCATTCAAGGGGTATATAACTTTTTGTTTTTTCTTTTCTCTATTATCTAACTTTCTCTTTATTTATTTATTTTTACATCAAGATGGATTTTCTTCCAAGTTTACATCACACAAATGATCCTATTATATCAATGATAATTATTGATGATGAGAATTATGGTCAAGACAAGACAAATTATGAGCCATCTCTAGTCCCTTATGACGATGGTGAAGACAATGATGATTACATTGAAGAGTTTGATTATGAAGATCGTGAGAGTACACCTAATGTCAATGCACCCATGATAGACAAGATTAGAGTGGATAGTTATGTTGATACATTGCTTCACATAAGTATCTATAAGGGCGAGCTAAATATAATGCCTCTTGATTTTCATCCTCCCTAATTACTAGCACGTCGAGTGAAGACAGGGTAGCAACTCTAAAGGATAATGTTTTATCAAAGGATATTACTTTTTTTCATGACTTTATTGTGCACCTTTGGAGAGTTTTTATGCCATGTGATAAGTGCTAAATAGTCTTTATTTAGATAGGGTATTTTGAGCTTTAATTATCACCGTTGGAGATTTTTGACACCATATAAAAAGTGCTAAATAGCCCTCATTTAGATAAGGTGTTTTGAGCTTTAATGATTCTCATCATACCACATCAACTACAATGAGTCTTTTGATGATGGAGCCTAAGATTATAGCTTGCTACATCTAGTATAGAAATAAAATTGGCTGAAGAATTTACTCATGAAAATATAATTGTGGCCATAGCCAATCTTAATCATTTTAATCTTTTGTGATGATGAATCTACAACGTCTCATGTCTATAATAAAATATATGATAGAAAGTCCATACACATAGGTTGAGATATAAGTATGTTAGAAGATTGATAAAAGATGGAGTCAAGAAATATTTAAATCAAATTTGTAGTATTTTTTATTGATTCTTTGGCAAAAGGATTACTAAGGAATTTTATATTAGAAAAAAAACTACTTGGAAGATGGTCTAAGCTATGATTTTTTGAAAAATAATCATACATAATAAGAAAATGGAGGAGAGAGAAACCTATTAAAAACAATTAATGAGAAAAATAATGGAAAGGTAGGAAAATGCAAAAGACAATAGTAAGAGGGAGAAGATAGTTCAAAGGAAATTAATAGAAAATTGAAAGAGATTGAAAAGTGAGAAGTCAACACATAGTATAGAAAAGAAAAGGAAAAAAGAAAACTATGCATTATTATTATCAACCATAAAATTCCAATGTAAAAGTGAAAGATTTTTGTATAAAGTGCCAAAAGTACCCTCATAAAATATCTGTATGCTAATCAGTTTAATAATTTTAACAATCAACATTAAAAGATATAAGAGTAAATTAATCAATTAATTGATAACTTATTTTTATAATCAAAATTGTGGGAGAGTTCATTTAATAATGTTGATAATAATGTAAAAGTTTATTTGAATAACTTAGCCCAATAAAATTATAAGATGGTCCAGAAGGCCCTAAGTAAACTCCTACAAATTAGAAATTTAATTTATTCTCAACCCTTAATATTGTTTGATTTATAGGATTGTATAGTATAAGGATAACAGTAAACATAATATAAGTAAAATATGGTAGTATATATTTTTCACATCATGTTTGGTGTGCCACCAAATTAAAGTGATTGGATTTGCATCAATGGAAAACATTAATTTCTACACAATACGTTATAAGAATATAAGGGATATTATACCAGAAGATCATAACGTTTGAGTGTAAGTTCATTTGAGGTCCCAACGTATCGAATGGTTTAAAAGAGGTCCCAACATTTGGATAAGTGGACCGATTAAGATCTGCATTAACACGTATCAATAGTTAAAATATTTAATTAAATCTTAGAAGACCTATCATATTTTGACATTATTGGTCCCAAAAGAATAACCAAGAGAGGGGTGAATTGGTTATTAATTAAAATTTTACTTTTCAAAATTTCAAACAAATTCACACTACTTAGTTACTCAACTTTAATGGCTTTAAAACTTTCTTCAAAACAATAAACTTAATAAGTAAAATCTTTAAACAAAATTCGGATTAATCAAAGTCACTTAAATCCATGAAAGATTCAAAGTTAAATTCCCAATTTTACTTTCTGATCTACTCTCTACATAAAAAATATAATCCAGTTATTCTCTGATCTAATTTCTGAGTGTTAAGCATAACTAAGCAAAATAAGTAAATAAGCATGAATTAAAGAGAGATAAGAGAGAAGAGAGTGCAAAATCGATTTATAAAGATTCCGCCTTGAGCGTCAATCCTCTCTTTCAGTTCCAAGCCGGCGACTCAGTATTTCACATCGGTATGTTCTACTATATCCAAGAATCAATCAAGTTACAAGTTGTCTTTGCCAAAGCACTTGGCTACAATGCACTTAGCTTAATTCTCCAAGCTTCTCCTTAAGCTAACAATCAATCTACTGAGCCTACTTGTAACTCTCAATCTCACACAAGGTGAATAAATCTAGATCAGAGGAAATAGAGTGTGGATCCTCAAAATTTCAAACAAATAAGAACAAATAAAGTGACAGTATTATGCGCAAATGAATAAATTATGGTTCTCTATTTGCTTTTTGTTATTCATGTGATTGTACTATCCTTGTCTATATTTGGGTGCGTATACTTGTCTTTGTTTCTTCCAATGGTCAGGAATTTAAGTGGATAAGCTTGGTTCCTGATATTATGCGTGATTTTAGAAGAGGATCAACTTGTTTTTAGTCTTTTTCAACTACAAAATTTGAATGAGTTGTTATCTTGTTGTTATCTCGTTGTTATCTCGTGTTTTGCTCCAATGGATAAGGTGGAGTATCCAACAGCTGAGATGATAATCTTAATCTTGAATTTTTTAATTTGATTTGAGACATTGTTGACGAATTTTAAATTCTGGTACTGTTCACATGAAAATAGGATCGTATCTTCTACACTTTTTGAATTTCTTGTATGGACAAATATTCATCAGACAATTTCCTTGCATATCTGAATCGTGTCTTCTACATTCCAAAGAAAAACTTGAATAATCTGTAGATAAGTCTTTCTTGTAGATCACGTGATTTTTCTTGTTGTCAAAAACATTATTTTCCTAAAAATAAACTTTAACCTAATAAAACTTGAATCCCCATAGATTTTTGAACAAACTTAGTGGAATATAATTTAATAAATTACCAAAATACACTCAACTTTGGAGCTGGGTCTTCAAAATAATGAATCCATTAAGAAAAATCAGATCTAGAATTTGTTGTTTGCATTTTGCAGTTTTTACAAGTTTGCAGGTGTAGTCTCTGATGTACCTTCTAACTATTTTTAAAAAACTTGTAAACCAGTGGAGTACCTTCTGAGTAACCTTCTGACTATTCATTTGTTCCTGAAAAACTTTCCCTACTTTTTGATATATGTTTTGAATTAAGTCACATTTTCATAAAACAACTTTTATCATATTTAAGTACTACACACTTCAATAAATTTGTTAGTAAATACTTAATCCTTTTTTATCATCAAAATCATTATTTAAGAGAAACCAACATTCTCCCCCTTTTTTATGATAACAAAACCCATATAAACAAACTAATGATTTTTCTTTTCTATTTTTTTAAATGTATTTTCAATTTGAATGTTCATCTCATAATATTCATCAAATATTCATCTCATATCTTGTTTACTTTTCTCCCCCTTTTTGTTATCATCATTAAAGTAAACAAATAAGAAAAAACCAATAACAGCAATATGTAAAACAGAAAGTTGTTTTCAACATATAGACTATCTATTACAGACCACGAGCAAAAGAAGTCCACAAAGTATACATTTAACAAACATTAGACAAACAGTCCACAAAAAGAAAAACTAAAAACATCAATCTTTTTTAGGTTCAATGTATTTAACAGATTTTTGTGCAGTCATCTTTCTTCTTTGAGGAAAAGTGGGTCTAGATAGAGGTGGAACGATGTTTTGTTGTTGGAGGAAAGAGAGCACAGAAGTGACAACTTCAACGGCTGAAAGTTATGGCTCGGATGGAGAAGCAGCAGAGATTTGAAATGGAATTATTGGAAGAACATTATTAGGTTGGCTTGGTTTTGGAACGGCATCTTACATTGGTGAAGACGAGGGTTAATTGCTCGAAGGATGAGTAGGAAATTGAGGAATTAGAGCTGAAGAGGTATGATCTTGATCGGTGAATTTAAAGTCCTTAAGAGAATCAGGAATTGATTCTGTCAAAGTCTTCTTGAATTCATCCAATTTTTTATCAATGATCTGAACAACAATAGCTTGAAAAGATGATTGAGAAGATTCTCCTAGTGGTTTGATCTGTGGTGAATCACTCTCTGAGTTACTCTTTGATTCACTCATAGTTTGTATTCTTTCTCCTTCTTTTATTTCAAATTTTCCACTAGTGCGGATTTGATACTTTTTCTTTGATTTTCCAATCATCTCCTCTTTCCCTGGTCGTCTAGGAGGAAATTTTTCAAATTTTTCATGTTATTCTTCTCCTTTCGATCCACTTTCTGCTACAAGAACTTTCTCCCCCTCAACAAGTGCCTTGATTATTTTCTAATCAAATTAGATATTGTTGAATTTTGGATTTTTATACCATGCTCTGTCTTTGGAAGACCAAAATTTATCAGAAACTTGTATAGCCATACGCTTCAAATTCGTTTCCCATATTCATTTTATTCTTATTGGTCTTTTGAAATCTTTGGGTAAACTAATTTTTTTGAATTTGAAGAACTTCATGAGTAGACTGCCATAGGGTCTATTTCCCTGTGTTATCCACATATGCCTTAGAATCATACTAGACGTTAGCTAACACGACTAAGGCTTCTTCCATAGAAATAGTAGCAGAATTTTTTTGGTAAAAGAAAATCTACTACCACTATATGCAGCAAACGAATTAGAAGCTCAAAGTTAGTGAAGAAAATATCTTTTTCTACATAATTGCCCACTCCATCATTTAACTTACTATAAAGATCATTCTTTTGCGTACTCAACAACTTTTCATCATCTTTTTCATCCATCATACCAAAACAGTTTATTAATTCTTTCCTTGTAATCTTGATATTCTTCCTAACAATTTTGGATTTTAAAGAAAAATCCTCTAACTGAACTAGATTATCATAGAATTCTTGAATCAAACTCTTTTCAATTAAACCAGCTATATTACAAAGATTCTTATACCCTATCCTATTCAGCCAATGTTCCCAATAAAATCTATTTAATTTAAAAAACTTGAAATCAATGAAGGCGCATTCAAGTACCTTATTTGAAGTACCTTTTCCTCTTTTTGCCATTGTCTCTTTCTTGGCTAAAGTTGGATCAAGTTTTCGTTTCTTCTTGGTTTGGGGTTTCACTTTAGTAGTCTTTGAACTACTCTCTAACTCAGCGTCTGATTTGGATTTGGGTTCTCCTGAGTCTTGATTTCCATGTTTCTTAGGAGTTTCTTTCTTTTTGTCTATTGTTCCATCATCATGCATGAGTTTGGATCAAACTTCCCGTAAGGTTTCTTCTCTTGTAAGAGTTTCATAGACTTCTTCAGAGCTTTTGGGTTCATCTTGTATAGTGATGGTTTCTTTGATTTTCTTTGATTTGTGACATTTAGAGGCAATGTGTGAGGATTTCGTGGAGCCATGCTTAGGGTTTTGATTTGGAAAGAAAAGAAAATGAGAAACGATTGGTTTTTTGAAGAAAAGAGAGAGTACAAAGTTTTGTCAGAGGGTTGGCGGTTATGAGAAATATGAAAAGGAGCAATATGACTATCCTTAAATTCTTTTGCTTGTTTCCCATAAAAATGCAACCCCTTATCATCATCTTGATAATACAAAAAAAAATAATAATAATTCAAAATGGATAACACATTCCAATTTCATTGCTCAAGAATTCAAATCTCATTTTATCCATCGATTTTGTAAAAATATCAGCACACTGATTTTCAGTGGAGACAAATTCAATATTAATATTTCAATTATTCACATGATCCCTAATAAAGTGATGTCTAATTTCTATATGTTTAGATCTAGAATGATGCACAAGATTTTTTGTTAAATTGATTACACTCATATTATCACATTTAATAGAGATATTTTTATAATTCAACCCATAATCTTGTAATTGTTGTTTTATCTAAAGAATTTGTGTACAACAATTTCCAATTGAAACATATTCAGCTTCTGCTGTTCAAAAAGCAACTGAATTATGTTTCTTTGAAGACTAAGAAATCAGTTTGTTTCCTAAGAATTAACAAGTACCAGAAGTACTTTTCTATTAATTTTGTATCCTGCATAATCAGCATCTGAGTACCCAATTAATTTAAAATTTTCATTTTTGGGATATCAAATTCCTAATTTTTTAGTGCATGCAATGTACTTGAAAATTCTTTTAACAGCTTTCAAATGTGTTTTAGTTGGATTACTTTGAAATATTGCATAAATACACACACAAAATAAAATATCTGGTCTAGATGCAGTCAAGCATAAAAGAGAACCAATCAAACTTCTATATAACTTTTCATTGACTTTCTTACCTTAAGAATCAAGATCTAACCTGATAGAGGAACTCATTGGTGTAGCCACTTCTTTTGAATTCTCAAATCCAAACTTTTACAATATTTTTTTGGTATACTTCTCTTGATGAATGGAAATTTCATCTTTTGATTGTTTGATTTGTAAGCCCAAAAAGAAGTTTAGTTCACCCATCATGGACATCTCAAATTCAGCCTACATAAGCCTTGCAAATTCTTGACAATATTGTTCATTAGTTGATCTAAATATTATATCATCAACATATATTTATACAACTAATATATCATCATTGTAATGCTTTATAAATAAGGTTGTGTCAATCGTACCTCTCCTTTTGAGATGAGATACTCAGTGAGTCTCTCATACCAAGCTCTTAGTGCTTGTTTCAGTCCATACAAAACTTTTCTTAATTTAAAAACATATTCAGGCTTACATAGATCCTCAAATCCAGGTGATGTTCAACATATACTTCCTCTTTAATATAACCATTCAAAAATGCACTTTTTATATCCATTTGAAACAACTTAAAGTCTTTAAAACAAGCATAAGCAAGCAAAAGACCTGTTGTTTCAAGTCTAGCAGTAGGTGCATATGTTTCATCATAGTATATTCCTTTTTCTTGTGAATATCCTTTAGCTACAAGTCCTATTTTATTTCTAATAATTTTTCCATTTTCATCTATTTTATTCTTAAAAACCCATTTAGTACCTATGATAGATTTATTTTGAGGTCTAGGAACTAAATTCCAAACATTATTTCTTTGAAATTGACTTCGCTCTTTTTGCATAGCATTGATCCAATTAGTATCATTTAATGCTTCTTCTATATTACTAAGTTCTATTTCAGATAACAAAGTAAAGTGATTTTCAAGTTCTTGTAATCTAGATCCAGTTCTTATTCCAGATTCTATATCACCAATAATTAAGCTAGGGGGATTTGATGATTTATATTTCCATGCTTTTGAACTTTCAGGATTGTCTATTCTTAACTCCAGGTTACTGTCTGCCTTACTTTCTGACTTATCAGATTTTAATACTTCATCTAGACTACCTTCTGCTGCACTTTCTAACTTAGCAGTTTTTTGCGTTTCATTGGGTTTATTCTCTAATTTTGTTTCTAAATTAAGTTTATTATCTTCATCTACAGCTGCAAACACATCATCATCATCAAAATCATCTTTACTTCATTAATAAAACGCACATTAATAGATTCTTCAACTATTTTTGTTGTTTTATTATAAACACGATATGCTTTACTATTTTGTGAATATCCTAGAAAAATTGCTTTATCAAATCTTTCATCAAATTTTCCAAGATTATTTGCATTCTTTTTTCACAAAACAAGTACATCCAAACACATGAAAATATGAAACAGATGATTTTCTTCCACAAAACAATTCATATGAAGTTTTTGTAGTGTTTGGTCAAACATATACTCTATTCATTATATAACAAGCAGTTGCAACAACTTCAACCCAAAAATATTGAGCTATTCTACTTTCATTTAACATAGAACGTGTCATTTCTTGTATTGTTCTATTCTTTCTTTCAAATACTCTGTTTTGTTGAGGTGTATATGGTACTGAAAAATTATGATTTATTCCATGTTCTTCACAAAAAGTTATGAGCAAAGCATTATCAAATGCCATAATCAGTTCTTAAAGAGATGATAGAAAAACCTTTCTCATTTTGAATTTGTTTAACAAATTTTTGAAACATTTCAAAAGTATCAAATTTGTGTTTTAAAAAGAACACCCATGTATATCTTGAAAAATCATCTACTATCACATGTGCATATTTACTTACTCCTAAACTTAAAGTTCTTGTGGATCCAAATAAATCAAGATGTAAAAGCTCAAGAGGTCTTTTTGTTGAGATCATATTTTTACTTTTATGAGAAATTGAAACCATCTTATTCTTTAAAGAAGTTGCACATTTCACATCATGTTTTATGCTAATTTTAGGCAAATCAACAACAATATTCTTTTTAGAAAGCTTTTCTAATTGATTGAAATTCACATGACCAAGTTTTTTATGCCAAACATCTATGTTATCATTCATAGTCAGAAAACAAATTCAACATTCATATCAAATAGAGTGATAAGACAAATGTTCATTTTTCTAAAACCTTCAAACAATTTTACTCCTCTATAATCATATGCAAAACATTTATTTTTCTCAAAAGTCATTTAATAACCTTTATCACATAATTGACTTATGCTTAAAAGATTATGTTTTAGTCCTTTAACTAAAGAAACGTTTTCAATCAAATAGGGAGGACGACCAATAGTACCTGTCCCGATTATTTTACCACAACTATCATCACCAAACCTCACATATCCTTTTTCTTTCCACATTATGCTAGTGAACAAAGAAGCATCTCTAGTCATATGACCTGAACATCCACTATCCAAGTACCAGGTTCCTTTTATCTGTGCTCCTTGTTCCTGCAAATATGTACAAAAAGGTAATCAAACCTTTTTAGGAACCCAAATAAGCTTGGGTCCTTGATAAGTTAAGCTCTTATCTTGTTTCTTAACTTGATGTGTATTGAGCTTGTTTCTTTTGTAAAAACAATATTTTTTAATATGACCTATTTTATTGTAAAAGAAACATGCGTAAGGATGTGTATTATACCTTTAATTTACCTTTTGATGAAAATTTTGTCTTAGATACTCATTATTATATCCATACCTATAGCTTTCTACTATACCTTCTAATAGGATATTTTTGTTGAGGATACGTTCTGATGTAGACTCTACTGTTACTGTTCATGCTTGTTTTGACAATTTATTTAGCAAATTTGTTTATAGATTCACGTGCTTTAACAAATATTGTCCTTTTTACATTGCTTGATGAATTTCCACTTTCATATCCAAGTCCATACTTGATAAAAGAAGGTCTTTGACTTTCTTTTCACTCTCATTAAACTTATTAAAAGTATGCTTAATAGATTGAGATAAATCTTCTACTCTTCCTTTTAAATCTTTAATCTCATTTTTCAAAACATCATTCTCTTTTTTTAAAGCATCAGTTTTAACAAACCATTTCTCATTGTCATTTTTGAATATATCATTCTCATTAATAAGTAACTTATTTGTTTGACTTAAAGCATCTTTTTCAGTCTTTAAAGTCTTATTCTCGGCATCAAGTTTAGAGATTTTTGAATATGCCTTTTTAAGAGCTTTTAGCAGCTTTTTCATCTCATAATACATTTCATTTTCACTTATTTCAACTTCGAAATCAGAATTTACCTCGAATGTAGCCATTAGACACAAGTTGGCTTCTTCTTCATCTTCACTTGCACTTTCTTATTCACTTCCTAATGCATTCAAGTCGCTCCAAGTTGCCATCATTGCTCAACTTTTCTTTTTAAAATTCTTCATCTTTTTTTCAAGACTAGACACTCGTATTTGATGTGACCAGGTTGTTTACATTCATAGCAAACAATCTCCTTCCTTTCTTTCTTTTCCTCCTTTTCTTTAAAGCTTTTTCCTACATTAAATTTGTTATACTTATTGTAATTTTTGAACTTCTTACCTTTCTTCAAAAGGTTATTCAATCTTCTTGCAAGCATGCCAACATTCTCCTCTTCATCATTGTTGTCATCATCAAAATCGGATTCCTCAATGTTCACTTTCCTTGCTTTAAATGCTATTGTTTTTGAATTGCTCTCGATTTCCTCAATTATATTGAGGCGTGATTCATAAGCTAGCATCTTCTCCCTTAATTGACTAAGTGTAAGCTTATTTAAGTCTTGAGCTTTCTTAATTGCTATCTTTTTAGCATCCTATGACTTTAGCAATATTCGTAGTATCTTCCTAACAAGATCATAATCATCTATTTTCTTTCCAAGAGAGGTTAGTTCATTAATCACAATAGTAAAGCGATTAAAAGTATCCTTGATTTTCTTATCAGGTTTTATTTTGAATAATTCATATTATTGTAATAAAGCATTGATCTTTGTTTCATTAATGATATTGGTTCCTTCATATGTATTAGACAAAGTATCCCAAATATGTTTTACTGTTTCACAAGAGAAAATTAAATAAAATTCAGATGGAGCTATTGTTGTGAGTAAGAGATTCTTAGCCTTATTATTCTTCTCTATAAGCTTTAGCTCGGCATCAGTGAATCCAGCTTCATTAGTCTTTGCCACTTGAGTATCTCTAAATGCTATCACCTGCCAAGAACCATAGTCATTAGCTTTTATGTAAGTAAACATGCGCATTTTCTGATACAAATAATTTGTGCCATCAAAATAAGGAGTTCGATTAATAATAATATTGTTTTCAGCCATTTCTGAAATGATCACTCAATTGAAATAAATGAGCACTACTCTGATACCAATTGTTGATCCAAAAAGAATAACCAAGAAGGGGGGTGGGGGGAGTAGGTGAATTAGTTATTAATTAAAAATATACTTTTCAAAATTTCAAACAAATTCACACCACCTAGTTACTCAACTTTAATGGCTTTAAAACTTTCTTCAAAACAATAAACTTAATGAGTAAAATCTTTAAACAAAATTTGGATTAATCAAAGTCACTTAAATCCATGAAAGATTCAAATTTAAATTCCCAGTTTTACTTTCTAATCTACTCTCTGCTTAAAAAATATAATTTAGTTACTCTTTGATCTACTTTCTGAGCGTTAAGTACAACTAAGAAAAATAAGTAAATAAGCACGAATTAAAGAGAGATAAGAGAGAAGAGAGTGCAAAATCGATTTACAGAGGTTCCACCTTGAACATCAGTCCTCTTTTCTAGCTCCAAGCTGAGGGCCCGGTATTCCACACCGGTATGTTCCACTATATCCAAGAATCAATCAAGTTACAAGTTATCTCTGTCAAAGCACTTGGCTACAATGCACTCAGCTTGATTCTCCAAGCTTCTCCTTAAGCTAACAATCAATCTACTGAGCCTACTTGTAACTCTTAATCTCACACAAAGTGAATAAATATAGATTAGAGGAAATAGATTGTGAATCCTCAAAATTTCAAACAACTAAGAAAAATAAAGTGACAAGAATTTGCGCAAATGAATAAATTATGGTTCTGTGTTTGCTTTTTGTTCTTCACATGATTGTACTATCCTTCTCTATTTTTTGGCGCGTATACTTATCCTTGTTTCTTCTAACGGCTAGGACTTTAAGTGGATAAGCTTGTTTCCTGATATTATGTGTGATTTTAGAATAGGATCAGCTTGTTTTAGTGTTCTTCAACTGCAAAATTTGAATGATTTGTTATCTTGTTGTTGTTATTATCTCATGTTTTGCTCCAATGTATAAGGTTGAGTATCCAACAGCTGAGATGATAATCTTAAACTTAAATTTTTTAATTTGATTTGAGATGTTGTTGACGAATTTTAAATTTTGGTATTGTTCACATGAAAATAGGATTGTATCTTCTATACTTTTTGAATTCTTTGTATGGACAAATATTCATAAGAAAATTTCCTTGCATATCTGAATCGTGTCTTCTATATTCCAAAGAAAAACTTGAATAATTTCGGGATAAGTGTTAGGATGGAGAATGTTAGGATCTCTCTTATGATGTTTTGATGATAACAAAAATATTAAACTTCACTAATGAAACTATTTAAGTATTCAGCAATATAACATTGAATGCATAAGAACTTTTCTAAAGATAAAAGAACAAAATTGAAAGGATCATGGGACAAAAGAAAAAGTAGAAAGAATCAAGGAATGCTACTGTTTATTAGAAGTTAAAGTGGATGATTTAGAGTGTTTTTGTCGAAGAAACCAGATTCAGAAGGTATTTTAGAGACTACTTCAAAAGGTACTTTAGAGAGTAGACTGTAGTTGACAGATTACAACCAGAAATGTATCAGACCCAGGATTTCGAATTATTTGAAGGCCCAACTCCATTGATTGAGTGTATCTAGATAATATACTCAATATGTTCCATAAAGTTGGTTCAAATATCCATGGGGATTAAAAATTAAATTAAAGTTCAGATTTAAATTATGATATTCGAATGATATTACAAGTGCAGTTGAGGTTTTCATTGCAGATTTATTTTAGACATTTACAAGATTATTTTAGCACTATTTTATGAGGATTTTGGATCAAATTTAAGCACCTAAAGTCGTGTTAAATTGGTTCAACAAAGCTAGAGTTATTTATGGAAGATAGAGAAGATATGGTTCCTATTTTTTGGGGATATTCGATATGGTGTACAACAGCTATTGAAATTCGAATTTAAAGGATAAGAATTGTTATATTTGTTGGAGATACATCAGGCCACGTGATTAGAAGATAAATGAGAGATTATATCATATTTAAGTTCGAATTTTTTAATGTTGCAGCAGTCAAACAAGATAAGTCCGCATCAGCAACTTTCCATGGATTTCGAAATATCTCCAACAAGAACGCTATCTTGAAGATACACTTTTAGCCATTGAAGTGAGCATTATATATCAGCAAAGAAGGAAGAAAGAGAGCAAAATTTGGCATGAAAAAGTGTATACAATTCTCTCAAAAATACTACCATAGTGTGCTAAAACATTCCATAGAAAATTTATGTTGTTGTTGTGTTAATTCTTGAGAATATTTAATCTTGTTCTTTGATTTGGTTTATACACTTTTGTGTGAGGTTAAGAGTTACAAGTAGGCTCAGTAGATTGGTTGTTAGCTTGAGGAAAGCTTAGAGAATCAAGCCAAGTGCTTTATAGCCAAGTGTTTGGCAAAAACAACTTGTAACTTGATTGAATTTTGGATATAGTGGAACAAACCAATGTGGAAAGTCGGGTCCCCAACGTGGAGTTGGAAGAGAGGACATACGCATAAGGCGGAACCTCTATAAATAGCTTTGCAATTTTCTACCCTACTCCCTTTACATTTCATGCAAATTTATTTATGTTCTTATTGTACTTATACAATTCATATGGTATTTCATAGAGTATTTCAGAGGGTTTACTGGAAATTTGCATAAATCCGAATTTAATCAAATTGGACCAAAACATAGTTATATTTGTTCTTAATAGTTCTTAATTGATTCTAATCTCAAATATTAACTCAACCATAGTTCATATGATTAATCAATAAGACATGAATTGGAAGTTGTAGAAAAAGCTTTGATTTTTTTGATTGTATAACCAATTCACCCCCCTCTTTGTTACATTATTGGGACCAACAATAAGTCTTTCTTGTAGATCATGTGATTTTCCTTGCTACCAAAAACATTATTTTCCCAAAATAAACACCTAATAAAACTTGAATCCCCATGGATATTTGAACCAACTTAGTAGAATATAATTGAATGTATTACCCAAATACACTCAACTTTGGAGCTGGGTTTTCAAAATAATGAATCCATTAAGAAAAATCAAACCTTGAACTTATTGTTTGCATTTTGCAGTTTTTACAAGTTTATAGATGTTGTCTCTGATGTACCTTCTGATTGTTTTTAAAAAACTTGTAAACTAGTGGAGTACCTTCTGAGTAACCTTCCGATTGGTCATTTGTTCTTGAAAAACTTTCCATACTTTCTAATATATGTTTTGAATTGAGTCACATTTTCATAAACCAACTTTTATCATATTTAAGTACTGCACACTTCAATAAATTTGTTAATAAATACTTGATCATTTTTGTTATCATCAAAATCATTATTTGAGAGAAACCAATAGACATATATCAATAGAGACCTAAATTGACCCACTTCTCCAAATGTTGGGATTTTTTAAAACTATTTGAAACGTTAAAACCTTAAATGAATTTACCCACAAATGTTGAGAACCTTCCGGTGTAATTTACCCTAAGGTCTTTTTTTTTTTTTCTCTTTTTCATGGGTATTAATTATTGATACTGAAAAATGAGTTTCTCGACATTTATTTTGTTCCACTGGTGATTTAAACAAGTCGCACATTCAACCTAGTCCATGTTCTTCAGGGCTTAGGACATTCTCAGAAAGAGCGAGTGATTTGTGACAATTTTGATTAGCTATCTTAAGTTGTGGTGTTTGAGACCTTAGATAAAATGAATTTGATAAACTATGGCAAGATTTTAAACATAAGTGCACATGGCCTATAGGGTTGGGGACCTTTGGTTGACAATTAGACATAGATAGTTGTAAGAACCTGGAAAGATAGTCTATTGTCAAAAGATGTAGATTAAATGTATATGTACCTTGAATCTTTTCTAGGAGAAATAACAAGAGCTATGTGGGAATCTTATAAAAAGAATTTTCCATAATTTTGTATCCTTGAATAAGGAATTAGGAGCAAATCCACATAAGTTTTGTAGTAAAATTAAGGCTATACTCACAAGAGAAGCACCATGGATAGGAGGAACAAATCAACAGAGAAATGCAATAAGGAATTTAGAACAATTATAGATTAAAGACTGGTATTATGGGAAGAAATATATACAAGAGTTTTTCTATAATTGCACCATAATCGATTATTATTATGAAAAATTAATTGCAAACAAGTTGTTCTTGAAACTCCTAAGACCGCTAGGAGCAGAAATATATAAGGAATGGAAAGAAAAGATTGAACCAAATATGCTTCAGGAACTAAATAATTTAAGGGTAAGAATAAAGTTTTTAGTAGACAAATTGATAGAAAAATGCACAACATTACAAATAAATAGGCAATTGAAAGGAGGAAACTTTAACTTTTATCAAACGGTTTATACACTCTAAGCATATGGATAAAAGAAAAGACAGAAAAGAAAGCTACAAGAGTATGCTTCAAAGAAAATGTATTTTACTTAGCTTAGTGGGGCAAAGGAACCATGTTTGAGTAAAGAAAGGCATGCAAGAAAATACAATAAAAATAGAGCATGTAAGAATAAGTTAAGATTCTTCACATGTAATGAAGAAAGACATTTAGCAAAATCATGTCCAAAAAGGAAAAATAGTAACATAATGGCTAGTATTTGGTATAAACCACCAATGAAGGTATTCTAGCTATAGATGAAAGATATGAGTGATACAAAGACAACTTATAGTATAGTAGCCATAATATATCCATAAAGAGTTACTATAGTAGAATCAAATGATGAAGATGAAAGCTAATATCATAGGAATGTTCTTAAACGAATAGAATCCTTACAAGGAACAAATAAGAATTAACTACTAAAATAAAAAATTAGATCTCCTTAATAGAATGTTACAAGACATAGGAAAAAAATAGTATGATGAATATAAAAGAAACAGAATGTAGGCACAATTGGGCTCAATGAAGTGGTCCTGATGATTATCTTTGTAACTTTTGTAGAAGATACCTAATAAATAAGTTAAGATATCAGTGTAGAAATTGTATGATAGAAAGTTGCAAGCCCTATTTAGAAAGAAGAAATGAAATATTTTAACACAATGATAGGTTCACAGCAAGAAGGAGTTATCAATAGAATACTATAGGTGAAAGAATAATGAGAATAGATAATAAAATAGACAGAATGGAAGAAGAGGTTTGAGAAATCAAGGAGATATTAGGTAAATTAGAAAATGCAAAGAATAGTACAAAAATCAAACAAGAAAACATATTCCTTTTGATAATTATAACCACTTGTTCCTTCTGTTTCTTTTCCAAATGTTATGTTTAAGCCATCAAGCCATTCTGGATATTTGCCACTTGTTCATGTAAACTTACTAATAAGGCTATTATGGTATTGTTTTATTGATTTGTGGTTCTAGTGGTAGCAGCACCAATAGTGTAGGGATTGAAGCCAGTGGCATAACAAGGTTATAATGGTGACAAGGAGGAAGTAGAGATCATGCTAGTTTGTGTTGTTATTAAAAGGATCTTTTTCCCCCTTCTAATCACTTTATATAATGAGATAGAAGGAATAAAAAATTTTGAATAATTTGCAAATCAAATATAGCAATAATATAAGCAATGTTAGTAATTACTTTCACAGAAAAGCTTCCAAAATATAAAACTGTTTGATAGGAAAAATCCCCAATAACCTGGAAACGATTAAGATGATTTTTCATCTTGCCTATAGCGATCACCATACAATAAACATAAAATAAAGAATTAAATAGGACACCAAGATTTAACGTGGAAAGCTCTAATTGAAGAAAAACCACAGGACCACCATGTAAATAATTCTTCTACTATCAACAATAATGAGATTACACAGATACTATTGGATCACAAATCTTCACCACAATGGTAGATTTCAAAAACAAAGCTTCTTTCTCTAGAGCTCTCTCTAGGTTTTTTAGATAGCCAAAGTGATGAAATAAAAGATAAAACAAGAAGTATTTATACGAAACCCTAAGGAAAGCACACGGGCAACATAGGCTAGTCGTACGACGATGGCCTTTATGGTCAGCGCACGTTGAAGGTCGGCACAACAATGACGGCTTTGGGCAGGCGTTGAAACACTGTTGCATTTGGAAAATTTTAAAGGCCGCCTCTATGCCGATAGCATACAACCCTAACACTAGCGGCCTACACATGAACGCCAGCAGTGTTTCCAGTGGCGTACAGGGTCTTCCTTGACAATGCCATCTAATCTTCTTAGTTTGCACAAATCTCCTCATTTTAAGTCTTCTTCTTAATACATTCATAACATATTTAAGATTTCTTCTATTGTAAGTTACAAACCCATATGGATTGGATCCTTAACCCAATAAACTCCCCTTCCAACTCATATGGGTTTCCATCACAAAAGCTATCTGTCTAAAACAAATAAGTTTGTCCTTGGGTAGAGCTTTAGTTATCATATCTGAAGTATTATCATTAGTATGGATCTTTTCTAGCTTCAAAAGCTCTGATTCCAATATATCTCGAATCCAATGATATCTTACATCAATGTGTTTGAATCTGGAATGGAATGTTGGATTTTCACTGATATGTATAGCACTTTGGCTGTTAAAAAACAACCTCAAATCTTCTTGTTGTTGACCAAATTCTTCTAAAAACTTCTTCATCCACAAGAGTTCCATACAGGCTTTAGTAGCAGCAATGTATTCTACTTCAGTGGTAGATAGTGCAATACACTTTTACAATTTAGATTGCCAAGACACTGCTCCCCCTATATAAGTAATCAGATAACCTGAAGTGGATTTCTTAGACTCAAGATCTCTAGCCACATTAGTATCTGAAAACCCTTCTAATACAGGCTTATTACCACCAAACTGCAAACTTAACCTGGAAGTGCCCTTGAAATACCTGAGAATCCATTTAACAATGATATAATGCTCTTTACTTGGATTAGAGAGATAACAACTAACCACACCAATAGTATGAGCAATATTCGGTCTAGTGCACACCATAGCATAGATTAAACTACCAGCAGTTGAAGCATATGATATCTTCTTCATGTCTTCTTTGTCTGCTTCAACTTTAGAACACTGTTGAGAAGTGAATTTAAAGTGACCTACAAGTGGAGAGCAAATAGGTTTTTCCTATCTCATGTTGAATCTCTCCAATATCTTTTTTAGGTATCTCTCCTATGATGACCACAATTTTTGGCTCTTTCCTACCATGTATAATTCTCATACCAAGAATTTAGCATACAGATCTTAAGTCTTTCATTGTAAGAAACTTATTCATTGCAAGTTTTAGATCTTGAATCTTCTTAGCATCATGGCCAACAATCAACATATCATGAGAGTATAAAAAACTCACCACTGGTAAACTTCTTCATGAAATCACAATGATTTGATGCAGTTCTGGTGTAACCCTGATCAATCATGAAGGAGTCAAACTTTTTATAGCACTACCTTGGAGCCTATTTTATCCCATACAAGCTTTTCTTCAATTTGTAAACAAAACGCTCCGTCCCTTTGACCTTAAACCTCTCAGGCTGTTCCATGTAGATTTTTTCCTCCAAGTCACCATGAAGGAATTCATTTGCTCAATCTCCAACTTCAAACTGGCTGCAATACTGAGTATAACCTAAATGGAAGACATCTTCACCTCTAATGAGAAAATCTCATCAAAATCAACACCTTTCTTCTTACTGAACCCCTTCACAACCAATCTTGCCTTGTACGTTAGTTGTGAGTTATGTTCACCAAATCATATGCCTTGTTATTGAGCAAGGATTTCATTTCTTCTTTCAGAATTTAACCCATTCCTTTTCCACTTATGTAACATGGCTTCTTGATAATATTATAGCTCTCCCCCATCAGTTAACATTACATACTCATCTGGACTATATCTCACTGATGGTCTTCGCTCTCTTGAAGATCTTCTCAACTTAATCTGCTGATGAGGCTCTTTGGAATCTTCAACTAAATCTTCCACATCTCCCCCATCATCGTTAGAATCTTCAAGTGAGGCCACTAGATCTACATTTGTAGGAATCTCACCTGAGGATTTCGACTTTTCTAACTTCTTAATATCTTTAATGTTTTGGTCTTCAAGAAAGACCACATCTCTGCTTTTGACAATCTTTTTCTCAGTTGGATCCCATAATCTATACTCATACTCATCATATGCGTAACCCATAAAATACACTGCTTTAAATTTGCATCAAGCTTTGCTCTTTCATCTTTAGGAATATGCACGAAAACCCTGCAACCAAATACTTGTAAGTGTTCATAAGAAATACCTTATCCAGACTCTTTTCGGGATATCTCCATCTAGAGCATAAGAAGGAGATAGATTTATCAAGTCAACAGCTATCCTCATAGCTTCACCCTAAAATAATTTAGGTAACTTAACATGAGATAACATACACTTCACTCGCACTATGATAGTGCGATTCCTTCTCTCTGCAATGCCATTTTGTTGTGGGGTCTTTGGAACTGTGTTCTCTGATTTAATCCCATGTTCTCTGCAATATTCTTCGAATGGTCCTCTATATTCATCACCACAATCTGCTCGGACACATATCAACTGTCTTCCTGTTTCTTTCTCCACTATAGTGTGAAATTGCTTAAACACATCCAGAACCTGATATTTAGATTTCAAAGCAAAAGTCTACCAACTTCCTAGAGTGATCATCAATAAATGTTACAAAATAAAGAACACCACCTATTAACTTGTCTTTCATATAACACACATATGTATGAATCAAATCCAATATATGAGGTTTTGTGGCGGGTGGATTTCTTTGAAATGCAACTCCGTGTTGTTTACCAATAAGACAATTAGTGCAGGTTTTTAAAGGAGTACTTTTTAAATCGAGCAAAAATTGTTTCTTGACAAGTGCTTGGAGCCTTTTTCTCATCAGCTTTGGTTTCCTGAGCAACATGATCATATACATTGTGATGAACCCATTGTCGGATATAATCAAAAGTTTTTTATTTATGATTACCCAATCTTCATTAGACTTATCTAACGGTTTCATAATATCACCGCCCAACGGAAAATGCATATCTTTATGGTATAACAGATCTTCCATCATAGACTCCAAATGGAATAACTTGATGGATTCAATTTAATCATCATACCTGATGATTCTACCATACTTGCAATTCAATTAACAAAACCCTAGTTTTCGTTTTCAACCTTCTAATACTACTTGTTAAGAAAAATCCCTAATAACCTGTAAATGATTAAGATGATTTTTTCTCTTGCCTATAGCGATCACAATACAATAAATATAAAATATAAAATTAAAAAGGATATCAGAATTTAACATGAAAAATCCAAAATTGAGGAAAAACCACGAGACCGCCGCACAAATGATTCTTTCACTATCAGTAATAATGGGATCACACAGTTTTTCTTCACTAAATAATACTAGTGGATCACAAATCTTCACCACAACGATGGATTTCAATAATAGAATAAGCCTCTCTCTCTAGAACTCTCTCTGGGCTTTCTAGATAGCCAAAGTAATAATATAAAAGATAAAATAAGGAGTATTTATATAAAACCCTAAGAAAAGCATGCAAGCAACATAGGCTTACCGTATGCCGGTGGCCTTTATGGTCAGAGTACGTTGAAGGGCAGCACAACACTGACAGCTTTGGGCCAGCATTGAAACACTGCTACATTCAGCAAATTTTGAAGGCAGTCTCTATGCCAACGGCATACAAACCCATCGCCTGATGGCCTACTCATGAACGTCGACAATATTTACATCGGCTTATAAGGTCTTCTTTGACGATGCCATCTGATCTTCTTAGTTTGAACAAATCTCCTTATTTTAATTTTTTTTCTATATATATATATATATAATATTTAGGACTTCCTCTGTTATAAGTTATGGACCCATATGGGTTGGGCCCATAACCCAACATGGGTCATTCATAAAAATTGAAAAACCAGTAAAATTGGCATAAAATGACATAACACCAAACTGAATTTGATATCAAATTCAAAACTACGAATATGGGTGGATGATTTGGATAGAATAGAAGATGATAGATATGACCCATTTGAACAATGCACTTGGCTAATTATAAATAACAATTATTATTATTATTATTATTATTATTATTATTATTATTAAATGCATGGTTATATGAAGGGGGAGAAAATAGAGGAGGTTGAAGCCATTTAAAATGCTATAAGATCCAGTCTTTCAAAATTTCGCACATCATACGACCACGAGTTACTCAGTCAAGGCTAAGAGCCGGTGTCTAGACAGAATCAGCATCACTATTAACAATTTAACTATCGTCCAGTTTATATAAAATGTGAGAAAATAACGCATTTGTTATAAACTTTGGCGAGTAACTTTTCGGCCGAAGTATCTGGGCCACAAACATGTCATTCCTTTTAATTAAAGGTCGGCGTTATCCATAGGTATTAAGTTAAAGTAAATATATATATAAATTAATAAATATACTTTAAAAGTTTTTGAAATTATTTTATTAACAATATTTATTCGTAAATTATTTCGAATATCATTATTATGATTTAATTAACCAAAGATGGTCTTTCTTTATTTATATGACGTACCCATGATGTATGTGCAAATAGTACAATAACTTTTTAGAATATTAACTAATTTGATTTGAAACCTATATAAAGATTAGAAAATAGTTAGTGAACATTCCGATGCAATCCATATATATACAGCAATGTTCTTAATATGTAAAAATATAACATAACATGTTAATAATAAAAATACCTTCAAGACAACAATATTTTTTTGTATACAACATTTCTTATGTATGTCTCATACACTATGGGTAGATTTTCCTTCTTAACCAAAACTTTTATTGATGCCATCGATACTCTTCGTGATAGTGCTACATAGAGTTAATTTCTTATAGTGATTAGCCTTCAAGCAATTCACGTCAAATCTCAGGCCAGCATCATATATTTGGGAACATTATTAATTTTATTCAGACAAAACGTGACGGAACATCATTGAATATTATACCAAAGTTTTAGATCGATATATAAAGGTACATGCTTAGGCTAAAAAAGGAAAAAAGTATGTCTATTCAATCCCTATTTAGTTCTATCCAAACCCTTTATTCAACTCTTAATTAATTTCATAATTTCAAAGATACCAAAAATATTTTATACACATATGCTAAAAAAGAAAAAAAATTATATTTGTCCAATCCCTATTTATTTCTATTCAAACCTTATTTAATTTTATAATTATAAAGATACCAAAATTATTTTATGCATATATGTTAAAAATATTATATTGAAAATATTTATACTAAAGATACCTAGACATATGCTTTTGTTTTAATAGTATAAATAATAACAAATGTAACCTAAAAAAATTATGACTTTATATTAAAAAACTACGTTATATTATGTTATGTTACTTATGTAATATAAGTGTTATAGTTCTCACAATTCTTTTATCCGGACATGTTTATTTCATATATATGGATTAGACAGAGAGTTGAAAAGAATTGTCAGTCACCAGAAGTTACGAATAAAGAATGATGTATGCGACCGGAATTAAAAATAGTAAAAGCTTCAAAAGGTATATGAAAAGAAAAGGCACCGAAGAGTTCCAAGTACCTCAAAAGGCGTGTTGTAATATTTTATTTTCACTGTACATGACAGGACTTTGCATTAAAATATGTAGTAGTGAAACTAAACGGGTAAATGTCATGTCAACTTTGTTTATTTATTTTTATAATTTTGAACTTAAATTTTGAAGATACCAATTACTAATTATATTTTTAATATCATTCATAGAACCAAGGCTAGATAGTCAAGTACCAAAATAGATCAAATTTAAATTGTTAATTATAAAAAAAGGGAAAAGACAAATATCTAATAAAAAAGAATTAAATATCAAATTGATATTTTTAAATTTAAAATAATTGATTATTAAAATTATTTAAATTAAAATAAAAAATAAAGCTTGCGTCATCATGGTTTGCCAAGATAAATCAATTTGGAATTCCGTATAAGACAATAAAACCAAGTCTTCTTGTTTCGTGTATGCATACCGCGTCTCAAAACTTGTTTAAAATAAGGTTGATGATGAAGAACAAATGTCCTGCCAAAACGCACTAAAACTGACCTTTCCGCGTTGCTTCACATTATGTCTCTGCACCAAAAGTCAGAGGCATTAAACTTGGATCGGTGCAGTTGGCACGTAGAGCCACCATGCCATTTGTGCCAGCTAAACTCCATGAATCTCCTGTCCTATCGTACCAACAACTCATCGTGGGGTCTGACTGACTCTGTTGACGAAGCAGCTGAGTGCAGGCACAGTACAGGAGTCATCTTCACGAGGAATAATATCAAAAGCACCTCCCAATAATCTGATATGAAGCGGTAGTTATCCTAGTAGAAGGCACTCTAGGAGATTAGCCTTTGATCTATATATTTTCCCATCTAATAAAGCCATATTGTTGGGACGAGGGAAAGAAGAAAAATAAAATTATAAGGAAAAAATTTTAAATCAATTGTTTGGTTAGCTGGGAAAAGTAAAAAGGAAAGAAATGTGAGGGAAAAAAATTTTTCTACCACATATATTTACCCTTTGAAATAAGAGTGAAAGCGCAAGGAATAAAGAAAAGCAAACCTTTTGATGTGCAAGTGAACATGTTTACGGCTTGTAAAACAAGAAAAATTATCAAAATAAAAGGTGAAATGAAAAAAATTTCCACAACCCATTGCAAAATCAGTTCTATTAGATGAGATATCTGATTTTTTATATAAATTATGTGAAAAAAACATGATACGATATTTTAATACCATCACCGTTTAAGAAATGAGATATACCATTTTTTAGATATATATATCTTTCTAACAGGATATACATGAACGCATAAAATCACGCTTTTTAAAAGCGATGCACATATGTGTGTTGCAATTAGCTCATACATCGTTTTTCTAAACGTGATTTTAATACTGTAATTTGATGATTGTTTTTTTATTTCAATCTTATTTAAACGGTTAATTTTAATTAGCATCCTAAACGAAAAATAATTTCTAATCGTCTTTTACTTTTCCATTCATCTGTTTGTTTTTTTTTTTTAATAATTTTAATGGTCTTAACGGTAATTTAACATTATTACTTATTTTATCTTTTATAATAATTAAAAATTCTTTTCATTTCTTTCACTCTATAATTCAAACAGATCCAAACCAATCAAATACTCTCCTCCTCCTTTCCCTTTCACATCGTTCCTTTTCTAATTCCTGAAATTCCCACATCCTACCGTGAACTCCAAAAACTACTTGCAGAAAAACAGGGCCATCCAAAGTCTCATCGACCCCGTTACCCAGCTTCCATTTTGCTAAAGATCAAGAAGACAAAGGGGGCATTTTCAGTTTAGCTGAGGATGGAACTTCTCCAGTGCCATACCCAAAAAAAAAACCAAGAAGAAGAAGAGAGAGACAATCTCAAGCTGATTTGACAGTGAAAATGCATTAAAAATAAATTAGACTTTGGAGCAGGAATAAGCAATTAAAATGGCAAGTATAATATCTGTTATACTGGACTGGAGAGTCCCACAAGTGTGAGAACATTTATCTCAGAAAAGACCCTGTGGCAGCTATGTCCCATGTTCATTCGGATGTCAATGAAGCTGGGCCGATCAAGATTGTCTCCTTCCTAATTGGTGTGGGCCACACAAAATGGATAGAGATCTTCTTGATTGCTGCACAATGGAAAAGTTCCTATCAAATAATACTCAAAATGAATACCAAAGTTACTCAGAGCACCTTTCAGCACAAACAAACAGCAACATAAAAAGGGAGAGGCCTTTAGTGCTTCAGAAATTTCTAGAGACCGTCAAAATAAAAATGCGAGGAGTTTATCCACACATGCGTCTCTAGATTTTGCCTTGAGTGGACCTAGCTATACCACTGAGCTTATCAAACAGATAATATAATCAATAATGCACCACACACAGCACATTCTAGGCACAAACACTAACCGTTCTTAAGATAGTATAATGCACGTAAGATGGAAAGGAAACTTGACAAGTTGCGAGAGCTAGAAGTCGGTAGTTATGGAAACGATTATAAGTTAGCAACTAAGCCCCTATTGGTCACCACACTCAAATTGCATCATGGATGCCAATTGGCATAGAACTTAAAGACAGCACAGAGCAGAGCCACCAGTTTGATTCTCATCATCCACATCACCAGCACAAAAATTAGCCTATGCTTGCATCGCATGTCTATGGTATGGTATGGTATGCATGGAGTACTCCATAGACCAGAGGTCAAACAGAGGTTCTTCTCATTAAATAAACTGATATATTGCAATTTTGTTGGCCAATATTACATCAATAGTGCAAAGTTGAAAAATTACAAAAGAATTTTGGAACAGTAAAGCCTATATCAAGCATGCAAACCAGCCTTCAGGTAGGCCGTAATTTCATAAGACAGCCAAAATTGGACAAAATACTGTGATTGAAGGGAAGGAAAGGTGTTCTTCATCCACCGGGTATGCCAAGGTTGTCATGAACAAGAATTGGGACATGAATCATAGTTGTCATTGTCATAGTACAGCAGCAAAAAGCTCTAGGAGATCCACAAGTCCACTGAAAAATCAACATCTTCAGTACTAATTAACAGAAGTGCGATTCAAGTGAATTTCTTTATCTAAACCACTATTCAGTTTCCAATTACATAGAGAGATATACACCTCTAGCATGGTATCCAACGAACACATTTTCCTAAAAGTCACATATTAGTGCAAAATACAATATGTGAAGGCTGTATTAAACAAATCAAAAATTATAGTCAGCCTATGCAAGAGGATGATCTCTACATAGAAGGATCCTAGATTCATAAGGAATTTGTTTATCTCTTAGCTTAAACAATTACCAAAAGAAGCTCCATCAGGTTGAAAAACCATTGACGTTGCAATATCTTTGAGCACCTAATATGCCATCTTCAACTTGCAGCTGAGAACTTACCAAAAGGCTGCATATATAACTAGACCATCCCCCATGTCCAGGCAAAATCGTAAATCCCAGTGCAATGTCAGTGCTTATACAAAAAGGATGGATTGGTTAGATATACACTGGATGCAGAGTGCTATGGATGTAAGACCAATTAATTTGGACATCCCAAACAAAATCCATTACCATGACCCATTTCCTCATAATTGTAGGGTTTTCAAATGTTCTCCAGGATTTCTACTTCTGAGAGAAATTCAGAGATCCCATTCTTTTCTTTCTGAGCTTTTTTCTCACTATCTATAATTTTTTCGGCCCTAGTTGTTTTCAGATGCATTGCATTTTCTTTTGCGAATGCTTTCTCAATCTCCACCATCTCATCATCTTTCACATCTACAATCACTCGAAGAAGGTCCAATGGAGTAGCTGCAGGATCAAGCTCCCGGCACCCCTTTGGAGCATTTGGAGCTTCTTGACCACTCAACAAGTACGAAGGAACTTGGTGGGAGAACCGAAACAGCTCCTCCCTTGGAATTGTCCTGACCTCTTTGGGATTCAGGTGGCGATGAAAGATGGTCTTGAAACCAGCAACCTTAACCAAAGGGGTGACGGTCACACCTTGCACTTCATCATAGTCTTCCAGAACCTCCACCATGTCGTACTTGTGAATTACCTCATCCGCAGTTAATTCATTCCAATCTGGGGACCAGTTTCTATACAGAGCCCAAACATCCCCCTTTAGGGGATATATAGAAATTACACCACGTATACCTTTGGTCCACCTCACCTTGTGTGAAAAAGAATTGAGAGACTTATTAATCTCATGTTTGCCAACTCTGAAATCCCCACAAGTTTTTGAGAAACCAGAAGCAACCCAATTTAAGGGACCCAACTCACTATTGGTTTTTGAATTGAGCCAACTGATGCGCATCCTAAAAGGATCACGGGAAATCACATTATGCACCAATGCATAGTAGCGGGGCATCCCATCGTCATCATCATATGCTGCCCAAACCTGATTCTCACCAAAAGATTTTTCGGATCGATCCAAGTCAAAGTCATGGAAATCTGGATCTGGAACATTCATTGACAGGGCTTCCAAGGTTTCTGTATCCATTTCTTCAGGAACAGTGAGTGTAACAGGATTTGTGGCCTGGGCCTCATTATTTCTATGCAGGGACTCTTTGAACTTATTTCCATAGCCAGCATTGCTACCTACTAGCGATTGTCCTGATATGTTTTCCTTGCTACTTTGATCCCTTTCTTCCTTCCCAGAAATCTTAGCATCATTGGCTGATTTCCACTCATCCAATTTTTTGCAGATTTCCATCCTAGCCTTCTTCATCAGCACATTCTGCAGTTCAAGTGGGGAGAGTTCCCTGGTGGCATTTAGCTTTGCAAACCCATTCACCTTATATGTTTGAACATTCTGTTTGGAAGCCATTGAATAGGCTACTCCAGCTCCTCCTCTTTCAGAACCCATTTGAGCAACAGTAGATGACATGCCACTACCTTTTTTGGATGCCTGCTTTCTCCTTAGGGCTTCCTCTCTTTTTGTGGCAGCCTGTGCTTCCTCACGCTCTCTCTTTACTTTCTCATACGCTTGCTGCACTACGCTTGCTGCTTGAGCAGCAGTTGAAGCACCACCAGGTCTTGAGAATGGACCCCATTGAAAACTGTTCTGATTATAAACTTCTTGACTAGTGGGTCCCCCCACTCCAAATCCTGATGAAGCTGTATTGTTTCTTGCAGAATTAGCTGCTTCTCTGTTAGTTGCTTGGTGATTTGTCGCCTGTGGCTGCCGGGAGAAGTTCCAGGCAGACGATGATTTAGAACCATTGGTGGCTGGTGGGGCTATCTCTATTGCAAAAAATGGCTCCTGGCAATTAGGGCATAGAAGATTATGATTAAGGTAAACTCTCAAGTATTCATATTGCATTTTGCATCGATGACAAACAGTCCAGAAAGTATTGGGCTTGGGTTGATGAGAAGGATGAGTTGCTCGTTCAGTACTCTTAGCGGGCTTTGTGCTTGGAGCTGTACGCTTGGTAAAATTATGGAAACCATTAGTTCCTGGAGGTACTGAAGAATTTCCAGGCATTGTAGAAACCTTCGGAAATGCCCTTAGATTCCTCTTCTGATCATATGCTGCTCTTTTTATCCTGTCTGACAACAAACTCCATGCCTCGGAAATAAGTTTAAATGCCCCATCAGCTCCAATGGACTTGTTTTTATCAGGGTGAAGCATGAGAGCTAGCTTCCTATATGCCTTTCTAACTGTCTCTTCATCAGCAGTAGGGTTTACACCTAGTACACTGTACCAATCTGCTTCCCCATTGATTTTATTCTCAGCGGAGATATAGACGTCTAATGTTGCTAACATTTGTGGAATACCCTCAAGCCCAGGATACAGACTTTGAGCTTTCAAAGCAAATTTCTTAGCTCCTGCCATGTCCTTCATTGCAAACTTCTTCTCTGCTATTTCCTTTGCCCTGTTGGCCTCATCTCTATTGCATTCCATCTCTGAATTCTATCCGTTTCAGATCTACCAACCACTAAGCCACCAATATGTTCAATATCTGCTCAATCCCACAACTTTCAACCGGATGAGTTCAGCAATTATCATCCTTCACAGAAAGGAAGACAGCATGATTAACCAGCTATTTCAAAGAAAATGAATAGACATAAAGCTCTCTCTCTCTTTCTATTTTTAATTTATTATATTTTTTTTATGGAAATCTACTACTTCAGATCATTACAATTAAAAAGCTGTTGCCATCTGGGGCGTCATGGACTACATGCCATCATTAATTTTGTAAGTGGTTTTATTCATCCTGTTTTGGACAAATCCATTTCAATCATTTCATATTACAATTCGAGAAATACAGAGATGGCAGCCTACTGAATTTGAGTACAACATAAGTAATGTATAGGGACGAAAAATATTCGCAAAGAACTGGCTTCCACGGCTATCATAAATCCTATCCAGAAATACAGCAAAATGCAGGGCAAGCAAGTTAAATTGCCTGCTATGAGAAGAGAAAAAAACAGATTGGGCCAGTCATAACATACAAGAAAAATCAAGGACCAACATACTAAACTTTACCAGAGCCCCTTCGACAACAAAATCACCAAAATGTACTGACATGACACTAATGGCAACTGCTCAAGTTATTCAAGATACAATACTTACTTCCCCAAAAATAAAAAAACAGATTGAGAAATCTTTTAACATATGCATCAAAAGACACATCTTCTTAAAAGCAGTACATATATGAACTCCATAAATATAAAAGTCCACATATGAACGACAATCTAGTAAGAAAAGACCGACAGCTAAACTCAAAGTAGTTAGCATGAATAATTGCAATCGTTGCGAAACTTTAATCCGCGATCTACATTAGCGAAGCCCTAAATCGGAAAAGGCAACAGAGATAAATGGTCCAAGTAACAAGTTCTTGACTTGAAAAGAAACCCTAGAATCATTGATCCGCGACTAATATGCGCATAAATTAAAGGAAAAAAAAATCACAAGATTGAGCTATAAGTTAGAATTACCCAATTTAAGGGGCAACTCTTTTGGATGAATTTGAAATTCTGAAAGGCCACAATCACCAGTTTTTTCGGTTTCCCCCTTTTTTCTTTTTCTTGTTTATGCCCCTCTTCTCCCTCCCAACTACAAAAGAATCCCCAAATCTGGACCCTTTCTTATCAAATCTTGGTCTTATAATAACAAGTCTAGGCTTCTAAAATTGCAGATGAAAATGGTGAGGTGTGAAGTATATGGGCCTTTGTTTCTTTGAATATTGTCCTTTGTTAACCCTATCTTAACCATGGTTACATTTTAACTCTTCTCTTGGGTTCTCCAATTTTGTCAATGTATCAAATGTATGATTATTTTTAGGTATGTGGGATCCACTTGATACACATTTGTGTTAATTATCAGTATACTTATACGAGCTTTTTATAGTCTAGTTACCAATAGTTAATCATCAAATTATTAAAAAATATAGTATGAAATATATAAAATATTTCAATAATGCAATTATGATTAAGTATCTGATAGTTGTCAAAATCGTGATTTTATTTGCATGATTCTACAAGTTTACAATTTAAGGAGGATCTTCTGACTTAGTTTATGCATAAAATAGTTTTCTTGTATAATCCTATGATTTTAATTGAGACTATATGTAAGTTGGTTGAAAGATACAATTTTAACTAAGTTTACCGATTTCATTTGTTTTAGTTAAATAGATTAAATTATGAAAAATAAAATCATAGTGTTGTTAATTCTAATCCAGTAGATGCAAGGTAAGGAATCATTAGACTAGACTCATGTGCTTATAAAGCCTACAAAACATAACACAGCTAGTGACACATTAGGGTTGGACCTAGCACAAACACTTCGATGTTTAAGTCAACAAGCATGTAAATATGAAGGTAGATAGTGAGTATGAGAGAGAGTCTCGATGACATTACCATTCCCATGAAGTGAAAGAAGATAATTATAGTGAGCAATCTATGACAGTTAAGTAGACCATGGGATTATGGATAAATGGGCAGTTGATGATGGTTACAATGAACATGGGAGAGTCTACTAATCCACATTCACTCGTGTCAAGTCTAGGTGAAAGGATCATCCTTAGTAAGACTTGGTAAGGTATCATTTAGATATAATGGTGATTAGTCGGTACTTTGAGCTAGAATGATAGGAGGCCTTGGGCCCTATTAACATGAGCTAACCCCGTGTCACGTCCCGAAGGATACCCTAAACATGGCAGTCCGTCGTACACAATATTAAAGCCTAAGAATGACCACCTCAGTCACGCGAAGGCTTCCATACTATGTACAAGGCGTCTAACACATAGTGGAGACACATCGGAATGATACGTTCTATGTTGATACAATTAAGTCACAATGTAAAGGAAATACAATCCACTATACTCCAATTACAAAACACTATACTTTAAAATATAAATCATCAAACTTCAATTACATTTATCCCAAGACTTCACTACATAAACTATTACAAGGCAAAATGTAAGGATTAGCCAAAAACTTCAAGCATTCTTATATATTGCCGGAATCCCGAAGTCATTCTCGACTTCAACCATCTCGGTCCCCACTTAGCATTTCTTGGAATAACCTGCTCATTTAAACAACTATTGGGGTATAAGCTACACTAGCTTAGTGAGAATTCCCTTTATTCCGTACCATAACAAGCAAGTTATTAATCAACCATATGTTATGCATGAACAAACACATGAGCAAGCAATTATGCATGGGTATCCGGAACCCACACACAGAACGGATTTACGCAATCCGTATCTTGGGTTAGGGATGGTATTGAAGTCTACACGACCGCTGTTAGTCCCCAAGCCCTCAGCTCATAGCACTCGCCTCGGCTAGGCTCACACATGGAATGCATTCCCGATGTGCCTTAGTTTCCTATGAATGAGCTCTGATCTCGGGTCTCATTATCCAAACGAGTCCTCGGACCATACTGATCGACCTGCATAGGAGTAGCGCGCTACCAAATGCAATATGTCCAATGCGATGCATGACCAATTTTATTTTTGGTCAAAATATTTATACGTTCTTTAGAGTGACCGGCCAATATCATACACATAACAGAAATAATATGATCAGTGCAGTTATCCAATCAAATCGTGGTTTCGATATGCTTTAGTATTCTTTGGCATACATTCATCACAGCCTCATCATATATCCCATCCCCGTTCATATCGGTTTTTATCTTGTTCCTATAGTTCTAATGCAACTAACTACAAGCACAATCAAGGTAACAAAACAAGGAGAAAACTCACTCGGTCATTGGATCGCCAGTCTTCTAGTAATAATAATCCGGTGGTAGGGAATCGTCGAATTCAGGATCACCCAAAAAGGAAGAAATACTCTAATAAGTATTTCAACTCAAACTAATCCAAACGATTTTATACGAACTATCAAATTCGTAATTCGCGTCCTACGCGGGAATTCTAATTTAAAAAGGCCATAACTTGGTCATTTTAACTCGGAATCTCGCAAATTATATATCGATTTCTATCCACTTCGAAAGATATATCTATTCCTAATATTATATTTAAGTTTTGAAAACTTTGAAGCTTTGAAAAGTTCGGATCAGGTTAGGGCAGCAACAATTTCCAAGTCCGAAAAATAGTTTTGTAAATGTTTGTAATGTTCCTACTATATAGATTAGCTATACATGTAATATGAATGACATGAGACGAGCTTAATGTATGCATGATCTTGATGATTCTTGCTAAAAGAAAATTTTATAACTCCTTATATTACAAGGCTTCAAGGATAACCACTTTTACGAATACTAGTTTCCTAGCTTTGATTATTTCCATTTGTTTTGGATCTATTACTTAAGAAAATATAATTATTTTTGTTAAAATTGAGTCCTCATTATATATATTACTTATGACCTTCATTTCTACATAAAAATTTCTATTTTACACTTTGTAATATGTTTTTCAATATGATTTACTCAAAAATCCGAATTTTGGAAAATTTCATTTCTTGCATATTTCTTATGAGAAAACTTGTTTAATGCATCAAAATTTGAAGCTTTACTATATCTATTGTCTAAGGACTCATTTAACACATAAAACTTGTAATTTGAGTTCAAATACTAAGTGATTACATATGCATCATCTCAAATTACGAATTTGACAATTTGATCACTAACTCAAAATTTTCCATTTTAATTCCATTACTTGTTTTACACATTACTCATGCCTAAACTCATTTTAACTTGTAAAAATCATTTCTTAATGATATCTAGTACCTATATACTTCATTTTTCGCATAAAACATGAGTTTTGGAGTTGATAAATGGGTTTCCAAAATTGGTCTTGGTTGGGATCCGAATTTAGAAAATTTATTTGTGGTCATATCTTTTGATAAAATCTATCTAAGCTTATGAAAATCCATTCCTTACCTATCATATATTATGAGCCTTTCATTTCTTGAATAAAAACTTCATTTTTGAGTTGGAAAACATGTTTTTAAAATAGGCCTTGGCCAAAATCCGAAAATATAATTTCTATTTTGAAAATCACTTTTGATTCTTGTAGAAAGAAGTTTTGATGATATACATATATTAAGCCTTCATTTTCTTAAGTAAAAATTACATTTTAACACTTGGAAAGTGGTTTTTAAATGGGGGTCTTGCCAAAATACAAATTTCACAATTTTGTTTGAGTTCAAAACTAGGATCTATACTTAACATGAACATAAACATAAAACAAATGCATGGTAATAAGTTATAAACATCATAGATCTAAACTTTACTTATCAAAATCTTTCATTTATGGTATCTATACCCTAAGCCCTTCATTTTAAATGAAAAATACACATTTTGAAGTTGAAAAACAACTTTTCTAAATATGACTCCATTTTCATCCGAATTTTTAAAAATTATTTTTGTTGAAAATACAATAGATCTTGAGTTTCCTAAAGCTTTCTTACTATCATCATGCTTTTACAAGCCATCCATGAACATAAAACAAAATCTAATGCATTTTATGAACTTAAAACTCTAGATCTAGTTTTCTAAATTAGTTATAAGTGCATGAACACATGTGGATGATGGATCTATGTATAAATCATAAGAAAATAACAAATATAACAACTTAAATAACAAGATCTATGGCATAAACGAAAATCAAATCTACAAAAATTTAGATCTACAAAATATAACAACCTTAAACAAGAAAATACCTATAATACAAGATAATAAAAGTGGAGAAGAGAGTGTTTCATTTTTGGCATCATCAACCTAAGCTTTTAAGCTTATGAAAGGTCATTTGATGCATGAAACTTCCATTACACTTTACCTATATCACCTATGGAGCTTTGGGAAGAAGATTGGCTTAGAAATCTTTAAAAATGAAGTGTGGAAGCCATGAAAGAAGAAGGGGGCAGCTTGTTTTTCATGGAGGAACAAGAGGAAATGAAGAAGAAAGAGAGGAAAAATGAGAGAGAAGGACTAAAGAATGAAAAAGGAAGGAATGAGTAAATGAAGGAGAGAGAGAAATTAAGTGTATTAAATGAATGAATGAAGAAAAAAATAAAACAAGGCAGATTTTGGGGAGGGAGGGCAGCTTCCACGTGAATTAGAGAGAGAGGAGAGAGAGTGTTGTTTGAAATTTAACTCAAAATTGAATTGTATAATTAATGTGTAATGTAACTTTCTTAAGAAGGAGTAGAAAATAATTAAATTGGTCAAAATGGAGTAAATGAAGGACAATGGCAGCCATAAATAGGGTCAAAAATCTGCCATGAATTGATATAATAAAGTGTAAAAAGATTGAAGTGAAAAAGAAGTGATGTGTGGAAGGTGTACTTGAAAGTATGGGTTGTAAGAGTACCTTTTTAATAAAATAAAACAAAATAAAATAAAATTAGAAAAATTATTCCAAATAATTGTAGCAGATTTTTCATAATTAAAATTAAATAATTATTTGAATTATTTTAGTATTTTAACAAATATGTTACTAGTATGATCAAAATACGCGAATATGGGCTATAAATAATATTTTTATAACCCGAAAAATTCTAAAAAATTATTTTATGAAAATAAAAATATTTTTCAATTATTAAATTATTTTATTTTATATTTAGTATCGGGTCTTAAACATAATCTGATCCCGTAAAGACCCGAAACGAACTAAATTTTAGAAAAACAAAATTTTCTATAACATATAAAATATTTATCAAAAAATATAAGACTTTATAGGAATAATAAAATTTTGTAATAAAATAAAAATGAATAGTACAAAAGACTAATCAATTACCGATAATAATGCAAATACGATTAAAATGTTATAACTGTAATTTTTATAACCCGAAAAATTATATAATTGATATATTTAGAAATATTATGAAATTATGAGTCTAACGGTACTATTGGTATATTTTTGATATCTCGAGCCCTGGGACATGCTTTTCGAAGTTTGTATCCGAACGGGTTTGAAATAGGTCAAAAATTTACCAATCTGATATTTTTAAACAAACTCATATTACTATGGGCTATTCTACATATTTAAACTACATCTCGGCCTTTAGGGTTAGGGGCGCTAGATTGCCGGACTTACACTATTGTATTCCGGTTAGGGTTTCCGGGTGATTTTTCGGTTTAGACCTTTAGCAATTTGGAAACTGATATTTATGTTTATACAACATATTTAATTTAAGAAATTTATTTTAAACTTTATTTTTGTAAGTATTTAATATCTCTTAATGTTTTCGGAATTCTTGAATTGAGTTATATTTTCAAAAGTCAATCATTATTTACTTTTTAATAATTTGTTTTTGGGCTTTATATTACCCGATTTTATAAGTCGGAGTCACGTATGGAATTTGTCGTACATAGTGGTTTTGGAATTGTAGTATGTTGAGTTCTTACTTTGTTTTTGAGAATTCTTATTTTTCCCAAGATTCGGAAATTTTTCGAATTTGTTCGTGATTTAAGACTGGTTGAAATTCGGTTTTAATTTGGAGTGATTTTTAGGGTTTATTTTCGAAGTTCATCTTGAAATTATTTATTGAAATTTTCCGGAGCTTACACCCCGAGCCTATGCAGCTAATGTATTGAATTGGACTTGGGAGGCTCGTATTCTATAGTAAATCGTTAACATGTCGTTTAAAAGTCCATCAACTATTACATTACTAAATATTTTTTATTACATTTCAATTTTGTTTCTACTCTCTCTCTTTCTCCTACCAACCCACCTACCTATGTACGTATTTGACATATAGTCTTTAATAAACTTCTAAATCTGGCTGCAAAGTTTATTAGAGGACTTATTTTATTTATTTATCAATCAATAACTTAAGATAAGTTGAAAGATTTGATTCTCTTTCAATGTATAACTCTTTTTAAACAAAATGACAAAAAAAAAAATTAGTTTCAACTGTACTTGCCCCCTTTTTAGTTTATGTTATATTATGGATTAAAAAGTTACTTTAGAAAAAAAAAAAAGAACTTATTTTCCTTATTTTTTAATATTCATTACGTATTTTTCATGATTTTTTATAAGCATATTGACAAATGTGTTAATGCACATAGCTATCTACACTTAATTCATATAAATATGGACATGCCATTGAGTTGCTATGGCAATTTCTAATTGAAATAACATGAAATGTGAACTTTTTGAATTACACAAAATGGATCGTTGATTAAGTTGCTCATGATAAATGCATGGTTTTCACAGTATTGAATACTTAACTTCAGTTCATTGTAGTGTATGAAGATAAGATTCTAGCCAAGTGTAATATATAGCTAGGTTTTAGCAATATTCTAATGTATAGCACTCCAAGTTACTTTATTATGACAACAAAGTAGAACAAACCAAAGTGATGCACTACTGATTTACAAGAGATCGATCTTGATTTTGTGAAAGGCCATATGTATCATGCCAAGCATATTGTAATCTAACCTGATGCAACAGGCCAGAAGTATTTTTAACTGCACATTCAAATTGAGCCTTAGCTAAAGGTAATTGTAGTAAGACAATGCCAGTCTGATAAGTAAGATCAATAACACGATAACACTGAATTATATAAGGCTGAACTATAGTTTATCAAAGGCGTTTACTATTGACAATAACTAACTTAAGCGCCTTCACTAATTGCCGACCTGACTATAGAAAGTAAGGTGTATAAGGCCGACTTAAGCAATGTCTAACTAAGCCTGATACAATACAGAGGTTATTGTAGTTATGCGAGCTTTGAGTGGAAGAATGGAGTTTGATCTATCCAAGCTCCGATTTGTCCTTACCAAACTGAGTACCACATGATGAGAGGTCATCAAGCACTTAACTAAACAAAATTCAACGTATAGCAAACAAGTGCAAACTGAAGAGATTGAAGTCAGATGGAAGTGCTCAATGACAGCTCTTATTAAGCGCTTATAATTGAAAAATGGAGCACTTGCAGCTACTAAACAAAACTGAGCATAGAACATCGACTAGCCAATGGAGCAGCATCGACCTATAATTTTCTCAATCGCTTTAGTAAACTCACTGATGACACATAAAACAACGTAATTCGACCAATATCCACCGACCTGTTTTAAGAGAACACAATGGTTGAGCAAAGAAATGTTAGTAGCAATCTCCGTCTAAGCCTTTGTTGCAGCAACAATTGATTTATGGAAGCATGGTCGAGTGAACTAAAAATGTGTTGACCTTACACATGAGAAGACCAAGCTTGCTCACAACCAAAATGGATACTGACCTATTCATTGTTAATTTTGAATTGATGTAGCATGACTAAACTCGAAAGCAGCAGCAGTAAATTATAGTCACGCCAAATCAAAACACTACTGGGAAGTTGTATTAGTCCGAAAAGAAGCTGCACCGATAGAGTGCTCATAAGTTAAGCACCCATACGGTAGGACTCTAATCCCTCATGTGCAATACACAGCAGACATAATGTCACGCCTCGAGGGGTACTCTAAACGTGACAGTCCGCCGTACACAATACTAAAGCTTAGAAATAACTACCTTAGTTACGCGAAGACTTCCATATCATGTACAAGGCGTACATCACAATCAAGGGAATGCATCAGGATAATGTAATTTACATTGATAATAATTAAGTAACAAGACAGGGATAATACTTAACATAAAATATAAACATGGTGAATTACAATTCTTAGGGGTATATTCCTCTATTGTCTTCAAATCAAAATAAATACACTTTTTAACATTTTCAAAATACTAACATAGCATATATTACATATAAGGAACCTTACAAGATAACTTTATCCTATGTTCCCAATGCCTTCAAAAAAGTTTAACATCCTTTCATGAATTCTTTAATGTCGTGTTCTTCGATTTAAGCCATGGGTATACCTGTTTCAACAAAATCTATAGGAGTATAAGCTTACAACTAGCTTAGTGAAGTATTCCTTAACATTCGCACCATGGTTTCAAACAAGTTCATTTAAATTTTCACACATATGCTATGCATTCAATGCAACAATCACGTGATTTCACAAATATATATAGTTATCCAAAAACCATATATAGAACGAATTTACCCCTCCGTATCGAAGGTTAGGGAATTGGTGATAAAGATCTGCTATCTTCTACTGCTAATCCCCAGGTCCCCACCCAAAGCATTCGGCTGGCTCGACTCTGAACCTAGAGTCGCATTCCCCGAGCAATTTGGATTCTCTAGAAAGGAACATGGCCCGTGACCTACCACGATAACAGCCAATCCAACTCTAGCCGTAGGAGTAGCAGCCTTCCGAAAGAGATGTGACTAGATGGATGCTATGCGTGAGTGTTTTATTTTTCTTAAGCCAAACCTTATTAAGGTTTATTAAGAGGCGATCAATCAATTTGGCAAGCAATAAGTAATCATATAAGAAAGTAAACAAAACACTTAAACAGGCAATTTGAAGTTACGATATTCTTAATTCCCATTTCACACATAAGCATAAAATCACATATATATACATATCCCCGAATTCCCTATACATATCCATTTTTATCTTTTCTTATATACTAATGTCACTACTTTACAAGCACAAACAAGGTAACGAAATTAAGAGGAATAACTCACTTGTTCATTTCGCAATCTTCTTATTCGTAGTAATCCTCAGGAAGGGTAATCTTGTATCCTTCATCATCTAGAAAAAAGAAATACTCGGGATGAGTATTTCGTAGAAATTCTACTTAAACTTTCTAATTATATTTCACTATGTTCGTCAAAATCGTATGGAATAAAATTTCAATTTATAATAGCTATAACATGCTCATTTTAACTCAGAATTTCGCATATAATATACCATTGTTTACCTATTCGAAAAGATCTATCCATTTCTAAGGTTATTTTTGTCATATAAGGTCGCTTGGATTCCGAAATAGTAGGGTACAGTTTTATAACTAATATTTCTAGATTTTGCAAAACGATTTTCTAACTCACCTTCATTCAAAAATCCTTTGATAAATATATATATATATGATTGATAAATCCCTTTAGTATATAGATAAGCTTACTTTATATGCAAAAATTCTAATGGTAGTGTCTCAACAACTTATTTCATAAAATAATTCATTTTGAAGTGTTAAAACTTAACTTGACAAATTTCTTTTTCAAGTATTTTAAAGAAACTTTATATTTTCCTAGGTTATTATAAATAAGTATATTTTTATTTTATTTTATTTTCCTCATTCCTTTTTCCAAAACAAGTAAATTTTTCTTTAACTTTGGTCTTTCGTAATTTCTACTTCTAGTGATAAAAGATCAAAATTATCAAAAGTCTATTAAGTTGTTAATAACCTATTTATAAATTTGCATTTATAATAGTTTTAGAAAATTTGTCTTTTCTTCTTATATTTCTTGTTTAAAATATAAGTTCTTGTTTTCTAAAATTTGGTATTTCATTTCCTCTACAGATTTTATTTGAAAAGAATCTTTTTTATTGATAAAATCCTTTGTTTTTGATCTTATCATATTTGTATTCTTTGGAAATAAGTTCCTTCTTCAGAAACTTGAAAATCATTATTTTTTTAAGTCGGTTTATAACTTTATGAGTTGGTTTTATCTTAACTTTGAAAACTAGTTTGTTTTTTGGTTTTGTTATGGAGTTGAAAAGAGTTTAATCTTAAGCTTTTTGTGAAAACTTTGAATACTAACGAATTATTTTACTAAAACTTAGGTTACCATAATATAAAAAGAAAATGTTTATTTCTTAAGTTTCATTAGTAAAGCTATCTTTGTTACTTGAGAAAACTTGTATTACTTCCATTTCTATGTTGTTGATAATAACTCCATTATTTAATGACAAGTCACATAATAGAAAATTTAGTTTTAAGTTCTTTTAATAAAGTAAAATCCTACTTTTAAATTTAGTTGAGACAATATCATTATGTAGATGCAAGTATTATGAGCATGTAAAATAATAAGAGTATGAGAAAATACTAGAAACAAAAAATAATAAGCAAGATAATAAAAATATTAAGTATTGGGAACCTTAGCTTTATTAAGGTATCCCGATCAAGTATTGGGAGCATTAGCTTCATCAAAGCTTTTCGGGACTAAAAATAGACTAGTCCCAAAGAAAATAAAGAAAATAAAGAAAATATTATTTTGACTTGATATGGACAAATCTAAGACTAGAAAGACTAGTCTTAAAAGAGCATGAAATAAATAAATTGCAAAGTATGAAATTAAATAAATTATAAGTGAGCTTATATGCTTTAAAGATTATATATAAATACATAAATATATTTAGTTAAATATGAATAAGAAATTAACATAATAATAACAATAAAATCAACATATATATGAACATAATAACAACATAATAAAAGTTGAATTTCATGTACAAGAACAAAACATGAACATGTTGTTGCTTTTACTACTCATATGAGTTTCAAAACAATACCATAGCCATGTTAAGTTACATGACATGGGTAAATAAATGATTGGAAGAAGTTTACCTAAAATGTTTATGTGGTATGAAGATGGTAGATGAATGGGGTATTATGTGGGTAGTAATATGTGATAGATAGTTTGTATATAAAGAAGGATTTTTGTGAAGAATTGGTTTAAGAGAGTTTTGGTAGAGAGAAATTTTAGAGAGAGGATTTGTGGAGAGATTTTGGGAGAGTTTTGGTAGTAAAATGAGTTGTGTGAAAGAATAAAGAAGGAATGGGGTATTTATAGAATTTTCGAGTGAAAATTAGATGTAATTAAATTAATTGAAAAAGAAAATAAATTGAGAGTGAAGAGAGAGACAAGTGGACTGCAACAATGGGAGGAGAGAGAGAGGAGTGATTAAAAATTAATTTTAGAAGAAAAGTGTAAGAGAAGTTTAGTAATATGTAGTGTAAAATTTTTATGGGAAAAGAAAATTATAAGAAATAGGTATGTAGGTGTAAGAATAGGTATGTAGGTGTAAGAATAGGTAGTAGAAAAAGTAGAGATAGAGGAATAGTAATGAATAGTAGAAAAGTACTAGGAATAGTAAACTAGACAATTGAAATACCGGTAGTAATAAAAATACGCATATAAATACGATATCTGTAATTTTTAGCTATCAAAAAATACTAAAACTGATATTTTTGGAAACCTTATATTTTTACGAGTCTATTAGTATTAATAGAATATTTTTTCCATTCGGTATATCCAGGCACGGTTTTTGAAAAGTGATCCCGTTCGGATCCGAAGGACATTAGAATTTTGCGAATCTGATATTTTTAAGTTTTCCTATATTATTACAAACTATTATCAACAATTATTTCCATTTCATTTTTTAGGGTTTAAGAGTGCGGGATTGCTGGATCTTAAATACTAGGATTTATTGTAAGCTTTGTTGACTTTTAGGGTTCCGGTTTGACTTCCGATTTTGTTGAGTTATTCGTAAGATCATAAAATTTTGGAGTTTTGCCCATATTATATTTTTAGTTCAACGTATATGGTTTATCTCATTTTATTTGTGATTATTTAATATTTTTCAGTTCTTGAAATTGTTTAACCGAGTCTAGGGTTAAAGGTTGACTCGGTTTGACTTTTGGTGAAAATTGAAAATTTTGATTCTAAAATTTACCGAAGGATTTAAGTTATTAGTATTTTGTCATCGAGAGTTATTTGGATATGTCGTCTTGATTTACATGTTAGAAATCAGATAGATGATTTGATTGGTGTACGGATGTCAAATTAACCGATAGTTAGATTTTCTATTTTTTTTAGGGTTCTCTTTTTTTCAAGATTAAGAATTCTCGTGTTTGATCTTACCTAGAATTTGGTTTTAACTTGGGCCGATTTTCGGGGTTTCGATTTTAGTATTAGACTTCTAGGATTACTTTCTAAGAATTATGAAAATTTCAAGGGTTTACACATAACATAGTTAAACCTCTTCGAGCCACAGTTAAGTTAAGGAGTGAGGGTCAGTTGCCAAGTTGCAAGAATGATTTGAGTTATCGTGCCAAGTCAAGCTCATACACATCAACTCGAAAGTCCTATCAAGTGTCGAATCAACTTGTTGTGTTACAACAACCTAACTAAACACTTGCAAGCTGTCGAGCGACTCCTTCACATTGATGCTGACGAAGAAGTGCTGTCTAAGTTGAGTGAACATGCACTGACATGTATAATAAGTTCTTTGAACCAACTTTAGTGAACTTTAGTTTATTTTCTTTTATTGTTTTAAAGTTTGAGACAAGACTTTTTGAAAGCCTATTCTATCTGCTTAAAGCCTAGTTATACTTAAAACACCAACACACACTATCGATACCCCATTTTTGCCCCTTTTAAAAACTAAATTAAAAATAAATAAAAATTCAAAAAAATTCAAAAAATTTTAAAATACAATAAAAATTGAAAATGATCAAAAATACTAAAAAAATATTAGCTAAATTAAGAATTAACAAAAAAGAATAAAAATTAAAGTTAAAATATATATAACTAAATAAATTAAAATTAGAAAACCCCATCTTTTCAGTAAATAAGCTTTTTTTTTTTACTTAAAACAAAAAAAAATGGAAAGAAAAAAAATATAAAGAAAATTTCTTTTAAGCTTATTATAGGTTTAATAATAGTTTTATAGTATTTTGGATTTAATTTATAATTCACGTTCGACCTTGGACCTCATCTAGTTTTAGCCATTTTTGCTAAAATTATATTAGGATTGATCTTTACAGGTCAAAGGAATTTTGAGTGAGAAAATGATCCAAAAGCTAAACAACTCAGTTGGTAGAGGCTTACTAAAGGATAATGGAAGCCAGGGTTCAATTCTCACCGAGTGCAAGGGAAGTAAATAATTTTGGTGGGTGCAATGCACGTGCCAGCACATCCAAAGCCCATGTGTGCGTCTAGGCACGTACTCCATCGTCTTCCCCGATCTGTTGTGTAAGCCCTCGTTCTTTTAGTAACCTGAACTCGGTTTCGGAGATTAGAACCGGAAATTGAAACCCTAAAAGAATACCTTAGGACTAGTTGGACCTAGAAACCCTAAGTCTGGAAATCCCGAGAACGAAGCCCCGAACAATAAAAATAAGTTAGGTCTAGAATATAGCCTTAAATAATTTATCAAAATATAAAAAGATCATATTTCAGAGAAATTCATTCGTTTTGAACACGATTGAGATATGTTCTCGAAAATCGGTCCTTGGGACTTGGAAATAGAAAAATATTATATAGGACTCTTTAGAACCAAAATTTAATAAGGAATTCAAAAATATAATTATAAGAATTTTTCGATTTATAAAAATTACAGTTATAGCCTTTTATCGTATTTTCATTACTACTAGTAATTTAATTGTCTAATCTACTTTTTTTATTTCTATCACTATTCACCAAATACAACCACCCATACACTATTCTTACATTTTTACATCCTATTCTTACAACCTTACATCATTTCCTTACAAATTTACTTTTTCAATATATTTTATTACTTAAATTACTTATTAAAATTTGAATTTTATTACACAAAATAATCAAACTCACATCTCTCTCTACCCTCCCTAAAACCGACGTGGAAAATCCCTTCCCCCCCCCGGCACCCTCAATTTGTTTTATTTTCTTTCTTTTATTAATCACACAAAAACCCTAATCTATTTCCTATATAAACTCTCTTAAGCCTTTCACTTTTTTACTTTCTCTCTTTTCTCACAAAATCAAACTTTTGGAAAAGTTTTTCTCTCCCTCTTTCCCCTCTCTTTGCCGTGAGCCCCCTCCCCACACACATAGTCACACAAAATTTTCTTCAAGTTTTTCTTACTCCATGCATTTAATAGGTAATAGATCTATACTCTACCACAATAAAACATGTGATGGTAAGATCATACATGTGTGGTTCTACTAAAATCCCCATGAGCTTTATGCTAGGGATGTGGAAACACTTAAGCATGAGATCCTTGCCATCACAATGTTGTAGATCTTGATATTTAAGTTGTATTACTATTATTTTGCTATATTATTGTTAAATGTTGTTCTTATGGATATTTTGTACATATACTCTTTCATTAAACTCATCTACATATTGTTTATGTTGCATTTGCATCCATGACATGAATAACATAGTAGATCTATTTGTTTAGAGTACATAAATGCCATAGATTTTTGTCGCATGTACATAAAAGACTTATAGTAGCATGATAATAATGAGAATATGTTAAAAAGTTTAAGATCTATTTTAGTTTCAACAAAAATGATTTTTTTTGAAATTCGGATCTTGAGGAACACCCATTTAGAAAACCTATTTTCCAACTCCAAAATGAAGTTTTTATATTAAATATGAAGAGCTTAGGGGATATGTATCATAAAGGAATGATTTTGATGAGTTAATTTTAGTTTTACTAAGAGAAATTTTCAAAATAAGAAAAAGGTTATAAAAGATAAGTTAGAACTTGTTTCAATCCCAATAAAAAACTTGAAATTCGTAACGAGGGTGAAATGCCAAGTAAACATCTATTTTCCAACCTTAAAACAAGAGTTTGATTAAAAAAATGGAAGCCTTAAGGAGTAGGTTTGGTTAAGATTTAATTTCAAAAAGATTCAATGAGTTTTACACAAGAAATAATCCCAAACACAAATTTCAAAGTTCAGATCTAGAAATGACACCCAATTAAACACCTATTTCCAAATGCCAAAATGAGGATTTTAATATTAAAATAGAAGCTTTAGGGAATAGATGTAATAAAGACTCAATTTTGATAAGAATAAATGGATTTTATCAAAGTATAATCCTAAAACAAAGGAAAGAACATGGATGAAACAATATTCTCATTCCTTAAAATTTTGTAAAATTCGTAACTAAGCAAAACCCTTATTAAAACATCTATTTTCCAACTCCTAAATGAAGAATTTTATCAAGATAATGAAGGTATTAGACATATAGGTCATCAAGACCTTATCTTAGTAAAAATATGGATAATTTAAAAAAAAATAAAGTTAATTTTTCTCAACCAAGTGTTCTTGAAGTTGTTGCAAAGTAAAAGTTTTCCAAAAATTCTTTGTAATAAAAAAATCATTAAGGATATACATATAGATAGCTCATATCATGTCATTCATGATTTTAACTTATAGATATTGCATGCTCATATAATATACTTCATAAGAACAATGCAAATTTCACAAAACAATTTTGGAAATGCAATTTTTAGCTACTTCAAAACTTAAGAATAACATCATAAATAGATAGATCTTTCAAAGTAGATAGAAATCGATAGCTTATTTGTGAAATTTCAAGTTAAAATGACCAAGTTATGGCCGTTTTAAGTTGGGATTTCCATCTACCACGAAAATTACGAACATAAGAGTTTTTATTTAATAGCTTGGAATTAGTTATGATTTGAAATACTCATTTGGATATTTCTTTCATTTAGGTGACCTTGAATCGAAAGAATTCTTGTCTCCGGATTACTTCTACTAGAGACCGGTGTCCATGGCCTAGTGAGTTCACTTTCTTTAAATTACATGCTTATGATTGTGCTTGTAATGATAGTGGCATTAGACCTAAGACAATATAAAATTGGAATGTGCATGTGAATCTTATTTGGTTGAATTGATGATAAGAATATCGAAATGGGAATTGTTATAATTACTTGTATGATTTAGTATAGAATTGGAGTATCTGAAATCTCTATGATCGCCTATAATTCAATTAAATAATATGCAAAGACCATATAACTAAATTGTTCATGCATAACATATATTGAGTCAAATTACATTTGTTATTATACATTTATGGAAAAAAAAATAATAGCTAGGCAACGGGTGGGCCTGAAAACTCGAATATCAGTGCAGGATCACTAAATTAAAATGGAAGTAGAGTAGACACTTGAATCAACTAAATAATTAACGAGTAGGTGAGCACCTGAAACAACCAATAAGTGATTGAGATAAAAATTGAAATCAATGATTGTCTGGGCCTGAAACACCTAACCCTGAATGAAGGGCGTAAATCCATTCAACATAGGACTCCCGAAAAGTCTTATGTATTATATGCTCACGTGCTTGTGCATTCCATATGGTTGGATTAAGTATTTAATTTTAGAAGTGAAGCTCACTAAGCTAGCGTAGCTTATACCCTCGTAGCTTCTTTTGATGCAACTCCTGTGCACATGGTTGCGTATCTGGACTTGGCCAAATCAGGTAATGCGAAGTTAGGACTTTTCCTTAGAAGTTTATGATTAGCTTTGTATAGACTTTCATAGGAAACCTTAAACGCTTGAGTTGTTATTAAAAACTAATATCTGGACTTATTATTTTGCAGGGGAATGCCCCTTAGTATTTTGTAAATGATCCTGGGATATCTGCGGTTTATGTTTTTATACTTATTCTATTAACTTAAACCATCTATCTCCAACTACATATGTATTCTATTGTCGTAAGGGAACGCCTTGCATATAATATAAGACTTTTGAATAACTGTGGTAGTGATTCCTAAGTTTTGTTTAGCATGCGGCGGACTATTACGTTTAGGATACCTTTTAGGGCGTGATACGTTGTCTACCATTTTTAAACTATGAGAGCTCGATCGAGCTCCATTCGATCTTGTTTCAAGCTCCTTCTTTTTCATTAAGTAGATAAAAAGTCAATTCTACGATTGTAAATCTAGCTTTTAATGTGTTTTAAAAGCAAACGTTTCAACTCGATTCAAATTCGTAACCCCCTTCCCTGACTGTTAAGCTTCATAATGGCCATTAGTGGATACGCGTGTTCGTCCCTCTACCTTCCCCATTTCTTCTATGAGAATGAACACTAACTCCTCAAGCAAAACAATAAATCGAAACTTGGAAACAAGTTCAAAATACCTAGATCTCCACTTCCTAGAACACAGCTAGCCCCTTCAAGCTCATGGAAACCACCACGAGCTTCCCAAATCGCGACTCGCACAACCTTTGCTCCATCATCATTCCAACTACCCAATCCATGATCGTTGCTAACCTAACCAAAGCACCACCATCTATATCCGAACCTAACTGCCCATCGCTATGCTCCTTTGCCTTAACCAGACCACACACCACCAAAACAACCCACTTTACCACCACCCAGACCCAAGAACAAGAACATACCCTCTTTTTCTTTAACTCTCTACTACCTCTACTTCCTAGCCATTGACCACTATCCCTAGCCACCACTCCATCTCTGTCTCACCCAAACACCTACAAATCCACGACCACCGCTCAAGTCGCTGCACCCACCACTGCTCGTCCCATTTCTGAATCCACATCACACATTGAAGGACAGAGAAACCACTAATTTGTTCACTTTTGCAAGTATAAAGGAATGGTGCCCCATGTACGAACTCGATTCAATCCTGGTCTGAACCCACACCCATGAGCCAAGCTCATTAGCTAACACACAAACCCATTTCTAAACCTTAAGTCCATGTTTCATCAAGCATAGTAATCCAATCATCTATCTGTTTTCCTTTTCTTTAGTACCTTTGCAAGTATTGTAAATATTGGTAGATACATGTACTTGTAACCTAGTAATAAAAAAAGGGGGAAAGGAAAAAAGGAAGAAAAAAAAAAGGTAAGTAAAGAAAAGAAAAAAGAAAAATATATATGTGTGTGTGTGTGTGTGTGTGTGTGTATGGGTGAATATATGATATGCATGCTATATTAATATTAGTATATAATATGATATTAGGTAAATAAAAATTTTAGGATATAGAATTTAGTATGATTAGTAAATGAAATTTTGGGCTAAGTTATAAAAAACAACATATATATATATATATATATATATATGGTATAGGTTTATCAATTTCTTGGATGATTTTTTATAGTATGTGCTACATTTTATGCATGCATTTTTGCTAATAGTCTGTGGTATGAATTATCAATATGATTTAGCAAATTATCCGATTTTTTAATAAAAAAATAAAAAAAAAGGAAAAGGTTTACAAAATCAACAAAAAAGAAGAATTTTTGTTTATGTATATAATATTAAAAAAATGTTTTGTTAGCTTATATATTTATATATATATCATCTTAGTTATTTTCTAAAAATACAAAAAAAAAAAAACACAAAATGGGCTTTTCCAAAAATAGTACATCTTTTAAGATTTTTTTTCAAAAACCAAGAATATCAAAATTAGATGTTTTAGGGTTTTTCAGGAAAAATAAAACAATTGATTAAACACTTAAACTTAGCGGATTTTTACAATTAACAAAGACAAACAGATTAAAAATTTTACAAAAAATCAAAATGAACTACAGGGACCTGATTTCGACTAGTAGATACGTAGGCAACTACGGGACGATCACAACACTAAAAAATTCTTAGGTATAATTCAGAAATATATATATATACATATATAAATATACTTGTAAATATAAATCTCTTTCAAAAAAACACTAAAAAGTTGAATAATTAAAAAAAATCCAAAATTAACTTCCTTTTAGCCTATATAATTCACGATTTCTAAAAGTCCATCCAATGCCTAAAATAGTAGCCCCAAAATCTATCAATTTCTAGTTTCTCATGCGAGCCAATGGCCGAACCACAAACCAAACTACCCATTTGGATTAGCGACTCCAATAAATTATTTTTCGAAAACTAAGCTTTTTACAAAAACCCTATTGGTTTCTTGTTGAGTGTTCTGTATTAAATGGGCTGGGTTTGATACGAGTCAATACCTTTAAGAGAATACTCGACACACACAATATCACATTCCACATCCTATATATAAGACACTTTTTGCGCAAAAGGACTATCATGCCCCAAAGGGTACCCTAAACGTGATAGCCAGCCACACTCAATATTAAGACTTAAGTATGATAACTTTAGTCATCCCAAAAGTCTCGATATTGGGTAGAAGGCATACATTCACGATCATAGAGGGACAAACTTTGGAACAAGTTGTTTAGACAGTTACACATAATAGTAATTAAGAAGGTAGGTCATAACAATATAACCAAGGTTCCAAAAATATAGAGAGTCTTGCAAATATTAAAGGGCATTCTCCATAAAAAATAACTAAGTCCATCAAAGTCCATTTTCAAAATAAATACATTTTTTAGTTTTACTTGAAAGTCTATATCTCTAACTCTTCACTTCTATGCAAAAGCTCTTGACTTCACAAAGGAATTACTTGGGTAAAGTATCCCCTATGCTATAACTAAAGGTATGAGTGTTGCAATAGACATCTAAGAGGGTATAAGCTACGCGCTTAGTGAGAATTATTTCCATAATTAAACTCTCAACAACCAATAATCAAAACATGTTAATTTAAACAACTAAATGAGATGCACAAGCACGTGAGCATACAATACATATGATTTTTTAGGAATCATATGTTGAATGGATTTATCCCTCCATTCGGGGTTAGATGTTCCAAGCCGTATAGACCAATTTTTACATATACAATTCCATTGTAGTTTTTGTTCAAGCGACTACCCAGCTGTAAAAATATAACTCATTTCCTTGTAGTTTTTATTCGAGCCACTATCTAGCCAGGTGTTTATGCACCGCAATTTAATTTGGGCAACTCTTCACCGCTTTATAGATCTTTCAGATTCAGCGGACCTCACTATCATGCCTTTGTCCCACCAAGGGTATAGTAATGAATGCAATGAACTCACCCAATGGCATGCATGAATTAATCTAATTAAGTACTCATGGCATGATTAAGTATTTTTCGAGTGATCATAGAATTTGCAAACAATCATTCATATACTATATCAAACATTTATTATAAACAATTCCGTCCTGGATATACTTAATCATAACTTCAACCATATACATAAGACACATGCACTTTTCCATTTTATCTTTTCCTAATTCTAATGCCACTGATTTACAGGCAAAAATATAAGAAATAAACTCACCCGACCATTTGAGTAGCAACTTCTAGTCAAAATAATCCTCAGGATATGGGAACTCGGTCCCCACGTCACTTATATAAGAGAAATACCCAAATGAGTATTTCTTGAAAATTCTACTTAAACTACTTAAACTTGCTAATTCTATTTCACTAAGTTCGTCAAAAATCGTATAGAGTGAAATTCTAATTTAAAATGGCCATAACTTGCTCATTTTAACTCGGAATTTCGCATATTATATACCATTTTCTACCTACCTGAAAACATATATCTATTTCTAAGGTTATTTTTATCATAAAAAGTCTTTTAGGTCATGAAATAGAATGGTACAGACTCACCACAAAAATCACAGCCCTTGAAACACAATTTTCCCAACATTTCTTTATCCAAAAATACTTTAGTAAAAATATAGATATTTATATGATTGGAAAATCCTTTGAATAAATATATATAGACTCATATTGTATGAAAAATTTTAATGGTATTGTTTCAACAATTATTTTTCATAAAACAACTTGTCTTATGGTGTTAAAAACTTGAATTTTAACAATTTCCTCTTTAAGTGGTTTATAAGAACATTATAAATTCTTGAGTTATTATAAATGCGTATTTTCTTATAAATTTTATTTTTTTTAATTTCTTTTCTAAGATTAATTAATTTTTCTTAACTGGATTTTTGATGCGCTCAAAACCGATCGTACCAAACTTTAAAATTTATAAACCTAGAATTAATCCTACGATCGACCAAAGACAAGTATACCTATTCGAAATAATATATGATTAAAATTAGGTATCGTCCTCAGGAATCTAAGAAACAATTACTAGTATTACCCTTTCTCCGCTATTTAGTCTAGTTCTTAAATTAATATGTATTATCATCAACTACTAATTAACTAATTTAATTAATCCTAAGATCCTTATGAAAGCTTTTAAGAATTATAATCAATCACAACATATGCAACATACTCCTCATCCTGTTCTACCCTAAACCCTAACTTTTCATATAAAGATATATTGATTAATGACTCATTTACACCTTGCATTGCATGAACTTTCTATTAAACTAATTACTCCCTCGAGCTAATCAATTCTAACCTTGCATGAATTGGTAGAAACCTCTTCCTAACTAATATCAATACAAGATTGCATTAGAGATCTTAGTTCATAAACAAAGATCAAGTCTTTATTGCAGCAATTCAAAGTTTCTCTATCTCTAGATGAAACATGTGACTTTCCTATTCATGAAGATCTAACTTATTAGATAAAACCTCTTCCATCTAATAAGAATCATGCATGTAATTAACTTTGCACATAAATCAATCACAAAACAATTATAATACATGAATAGATGCAAAAGTATAAACTTCTCATTATCAAGGCAATTCAATTCATATTGGGTTTAAGGTTTCACAAGATTTAGGGTTAGGAATCTACTATTCCATGGAGTTTACAAGAAAAACACAATATCTAGAGAAGTAGAATAGAAACTTGATGTAGAAATACAACCCTTGAATGATCTTGTGATAATCTATGATGTCCAAACAATCTTTCTCTTCCAAGTGTGTCTTTTCTCTCCTAGGGTTCCAAATGTACTATCCAAGATCCTAAATAAATCAACAAGGCAGCTATTTATAGTATAGGGAAAAGTCATGTGTGCATAGGGGGTCTGCACGGTTGTGTTCGGGGCCGTGCACAATGAGGAAAAATGGGTTTTTGACATCTTTAAGTTCTGCACGTCCTTCTATACGGCCGTGCATGGAGTTGTGCAGAACTCCAAATCTTCTTTTTCTTCTCGGATCGAGTTATTTGCTTTTGCACTATCTTGTGCACTCCTTGTGTAGCTGCTAGAGTATGAATTAAGATACTTACTGGTTACCTTTTTTCCTTCTGCACAAGCGTCTGAATGGCCATGCATGAACGTTGTGCACACTTGATAATCATTACTTTGTAGCCTTTGTTAAATCTTTCCTTATTTTTGCTCAAATCATCCATAAATCTTCCAAATGAGTACTTGAACCTGAAAAACAAATATCCAACACTTAAATATCTTTCTCTTAAGAATTTCACATAAAATTAATGCAAAATTATATCAATTGAGTATAGAAAATATGGGTTTTTTAACACTTATCAGTCTTTTAGGATATTTACAAAATTTACCTTTAGTGATAAAATGAAGTTCTCCAAAAGTTTCTTAAGTTGTTAATAGTCTCTAATAAAATGAGTTGTATTAGATATATTTTCCTTTTAAATGGTTTCGATTGACAATTATAAATAAGTGTTTTCCTCTTACATTTTTTTTTTATTTCCTAACTTCTTTAAAGATAAATTTTTATTTCTAAAAACTTGTCTTTTAAGTTCTTAGCCAATTTTTACTTGGAAGAAAACACTTCCAATATTTTCTTAAGTTGCTCATAATATCTTATTGTTTTTGAGCTTATCATGTTTATATTCTTTTATTCTTTCGAAAATGAGTTTATCATTTAGAAACTTACTTTCTTAGGTTGTTTGGCAAACCTTTATTTCTCTAAATGGATTTATAATACTAATGAGTTGATTTGTTTTTTTTTTTGTCTTAACTTTGAAAACTATTCTAGTTCTCGGTTTTTATTAAGGAGTTGGTAAAAAATCCTAAATATTAAGCATTTATGAAAAATTTTGCATATTAAAGAATTATTAACACTAAGTTTTAATAAACTTCATGTTACTTATCATAAAAAGAGAGTGTTTATTTCCTTATTTAATTTCTTTGATAAAATCATACTTATTGACATCTAAGAAAATTTATGATGAGTTTGCAAAGAAGTTATTAAAATAATTTTCCTATGTTTTTTTTTTTATGGCAAAATCTTCATTTAGAGACGAGTTATATAATAAAGGAGTTTGTTTTCATTTTCTTTTATTAAAGAAAATTCCTTTTTATTTTTATTAAGGCAATATCATTATGATGATGCATGCATATGATTATGTAGTTATGAAAAAGACTACAATATCACATAAGAATATAGGAAAGATATAAGAAGCAATAATAAGCAAAATAATATGTTCAAGTATTGGGAACCATAGCCTCATCAAGGTATCCCGGGATTAAGAATAGATTAATCCAAAAAAAAAAGAAAATAGAAAGAAAAGAAAAAAAAGAAAAACATAATAAGAGCAATAAGAATAATAAGAGCATGTTAGTGAGAGAGTAAGCATTTACGCTCTAAAAGTATATATATATATATATATATATATACACACTTAATATATAGACAAGATTAGGTTAGGAGCATAATAACAATAATATCAACATAATAACATAATATAGTAAAATAACATATTGGAAATTCTTAGCATGTGCAATAACAAAACATGAACATATTGTTACTTCTATAACTCACATGAGCTTTAAGAAACAATACTATGGTCATGCTAAGTTACATGACATGGAAAAATAGATGTAGAGAATTTTTACCTAAAGTTGTGTATTTGATGAAGAAAGAAAGTGATGATTGTAAGAATATGTAGAAGATGATTTTTGTGCAGAGGAAAGAAAGTTGGAAAGAATTTATTAGAGAGGATTTTTGGGTAGAGAGAAATCTATTGAGAGGTTTTGGTAGAGATTTGTTGTGTAAAAATAGATGTGTGAAAGAAGTGGAAGGAGATGGAGTATTTATAGTTGAAGATGGAGGGAAATTGAGTGTAATAAAAAAAATAAAAAAAATAGAGACAGAGATAAAGGGGAGGGGGCACTGGTTTTAACGAAGAGTGGGGAGAGAAAATTATTTAATTTATATTTTACAAAGAAAAATAAGTAATATGTAAGATGTGATATGATTTAAGATGTATGAGGAAGGTAAAAAGTAAGAAAATAGGTGCATAGGTAGTAAGAAAAGTAGAGATAGATGAATAGTGAACAAGACTAATAATTTACTAGTAGTAAAGAAAATAAGCGTATAAATGTGATATATGATATTTTTAGCTACCAAACAATTACAAAATTGATATTTTTGAATTCCTTGTATTATTGTGAATCGAACAGTGTTTTCAAAATATTTTTACCATTCAGTGTACTAAGGCATGGTTTTCGAAGACTGATCCCATTTGGATCCAAAACACACTAAAAATAAGCAAATATGATATTTTTAAGCTTTCCTATATTATTACGAACTATTATCTACAATTATCTCAATTCCGTTGTTTAGGATTTAAGAGCGTGGGATTGTCATATCTAAATTCTAGGGTTTTATATAGGTTTTATTGACTTTAGGGTTTCTGATTGACTTCCGGTTCTAAGGTTTGAACTTAAGACTTAGCATAAAAATCTAGAAGTTTACAACCTACCCCCGTTAAAGAAAGTTTTATCCTCAAAACTTGGCTCGCGTTCTCCAATCTTCGAACACTCGGTTACCTCAATTGAATTCAATTCTCGACTTCCAAGCGGCTTCCTCATAAGAATGATTTCTCTATATTCACTTAAACATGTCAGATTTCCATATTACCTAAACATAGACCTCATGATGTTCTTGATGGTTGAGTTGTATGATAAGCCAGATTTCCATCTTTCTAAAAATCTTAAAGGTTCGATGTGTCTTTGGTTTCCTTGGGTTCGTACTTGATGTATGCTATTTATGAATTTTATCTTCCAAGCACACACGATCATCAATGTCAAACTTGAGGACTCGTTGTTTCTGTTTCACCAAATTCTCTTAGTCAATCCGGGTTTCTTTCATTCTTTGTTGAATAACTTGGATTTCACTTACTTCCTCTTAAATGGGTTTTAGTCCAAAACCAATTTCTCCATATTATTCCAGACAAAGGTGATCTATACTTCTGTCCTTATAATGCTTCATGAGCTTCTCTCAGAACTGCGAGCTTTTCCCACAATCTCCTTATCACACAGCCTCTCCTTCATTCTTACCTTCTTCGAAAAAATCTAAACCCTTCCCTTTCTGAACTTTTATCTTTTGGAATTGCCTCATTGCCACATTGGGCTTCCTTTAATCTCTCTGTTAAAGCCAGTTCCATATCCAATGAATGCTTAGTTCCTCAAATTCTTTTATTAATGCCTTCGAGGTGATAATCGATACCAAGATCATAATCTTTTACAAACTCTAGTCATTGTTCTCATTACGTGCTCAACTTTTTTTAAGTGAACGATTCTATGAGACTTTTTCATTTGATGTAAACCTCGCATCTTTGTCCATGAGAATTTCCTGTTCTTTTAAGTTATCTGAGTTGATGCCTGACTAATTTGGAAAAATCTTGTAGGAATCTTGCAATAATAACTTGTTAGACTCAAGTAATTCCTTGCTTTTTTCACTATCTTTGGCGGTCTCCATTCTACTACTGCTTGTATCTTCTCGGGTCCACCAAGATGCCTTTCCTTTGATACTTCAAAACTCAAGAAAGAAATCCAATCCAACTAAAAGTTACATTAAACAATTTATTCATGTAACTTACGTTCTCTTAGCATTTGTACTATCATCCGTAGATGTTTCTTATGTTACTCGGATATCTTTGAGTATACGAGGGTATTCTCCATGAACACACAAACACACTCATCTAACAAGGCTTGTACACTTGGTTCATTAATTCTTGAGAGCAACAGGTGTAATCGTCAAACTAAAACTCATAATTTCTTTAACAAGTTTGAAAATCAGTCTTTGGTATGCCTTCCGGCTTTACTTTTAACTGTTGGTAATAGGTTCTTCGATAAATCCTAGAAAGATTGCTTGCTCCTTGCATCTAAGCGAATAGATCCTTGATTTATGACAAAAAAAAGGTACTCGTTCTTGATCTTATTAGATTCTTGGTGGCCAATTCATAACTTCACCGATTCATTCCTTCTTATTGAACGAAATTAGTGCTCTTTATGACATTACACTTGAATGAACGAACCATTAATCCAAGAGTTCTTGTAGTTACTTCTTTAGTTTCTTTAACTCTACCAGCGCCATGCGATATGGAGGTTTAGACTTAGCTTGATATTTGGTACCAAGTTAACTTTGAGATCGATCTTCCACTTTCAGTCTTTACCTTCATTATCCCTGGCATTGACTTGTTGGTTTATCTCTTTCATGTTCTCCTTCTTTGGATATCAACTCGAGTGAACTTAACGCTTGATTCCTTATAATGGCATATTTCCTTTTAAACTCTACATCTTTTACATGTATATCCTTGGGGTTCACCTTCTTCTCTCAGCATTCCATTATAACATTAACACATTTCAACCAACTCAAACCAAAAGTTACATTGTATTTGTTCTACTCCATAAAATTAGATCACTTGACGTATGGTCTATAAGGGATATTCCTTTATCATTTCTCGGGTGGTTACTACTTGTGGGTATCTTTATTCTGAAGCTATCAGAGGTGGTGACTATAAGCAAAATGGTTTTCTTAGCAAAGATAAGGGTGAGAAATGAATGGATGGCTTTGATATCAAACATGACATAAGTAGTCTTACTAGATACATGCACTAATTACTAACTAGGTTAGGTATGGCATATACACTTATCTAAAGTCTTAGGCTACAGAGATATCAGGATTCTATTGCTATAGATTTGATCATATATAAAGATAATACAAAAAAACAAGAAGATAACTTAAGGTTAAGGTTAACCTATAACTAAACTGTTGTTGTAGCTCTCATCTTCCTTTATGGCATCAAACTCGTATCTTTCCTCCTTATCGATTTCCTCACACATCCATTGACCTTCCATGTTGTAAATCCAGAATTCGAGCATCAAGGTTCCAGAAAAATTCCTACTTCCATTCCCATTTTCGATTTTCAATGGAGCTAGTCCTCCAAAGAATATGGTCTGAACTTTCTTCTTTTGCGGGCATTCCTTGGCAAATGCCCCACTTGCTTACACACATAGCAGGTGTTGGTTGACCTCTTCGAACATCCTATCATTCTGTGGTTCAGGTCTCCACAAAAGTGACACTTTCTCTTTAATTGTGGACACCTCTTGGGGTAATGCATCACCTTGCACTCCAACAAATGATGGGTTTCCGTGCAAAATTTCCATTGATAGCGCCATTTCTAAAGTTGTTGAAAGGCTTAATCTTCTTCTACGGTTGACTAGAACTTGTTTCGCTTTGAAACTTTCTTTTGAAAATTGGTGCTTCCTTCTCGAGTGTGTTCATCTTTCCCTTTTTGGCTCCTTCAACAATTTAAGCTCTTTCTACTAGTTCTCGAAAAGATCTTATATCAAATTCTACTAACTTGACACGTAATTCCTCGTCCAAACCATTCGGAATCACTTGCCTCTTCAACTCCTCACTATACTTATAAGAGTTAGGTGCATACTGGAGCAATCTACTAAACTCAGTCTCATATTATTCCACCGTTCTTCCTTCTTGAGAAATTTGTAAAAAATCAACACTATATTGCACTCACATACTTCCAGGAAAGTGGTTCTCCAAAAACTCTCAGCGAAACATTTCTCATGTAACTGGAGGTATCAATTCTCATTTCTTGGATTTTCGTCAAACTTGAGCATTGAGACGAAGCATGTAGGTACCAAAGGTGATTCTTAAGCATTGTGGTACTTCATAAGCTTCAAAAGACCTATTGATATGTACCAGCTAGTCTTCAGCTTCATTTGACTTTCTAAAGGCTCCATCAAAGTATCGATTGCCTTTGATGAACTCAGGTAAGAGGTTCTTATATGGCATGAGGGGTGGTAGTGTCGGTAAAGGCACGGTTTAGGGCGGTACGTTTCTCGAGATGGGTACTTCCATAGATGCATGTGGTGCAGGTTGCGACGGTGCTGGTGCCAGTAGTTGGTTGTTTTATATTAGAGCTTCCATCATTTGAATGAACTGGTTAAAAGAGGCTTGTAGATTTACTTGAGGTTCGGTAATTAGGGGATTTTGAGGTGGTGCAGTAGGTTGATTTATTTCTTCTATAGGTTGATTTGAAGTGCTTTGCTCTTGGTGTCTCCTTCTTCTTCCACGGTTGTTTATATTTTTTTTATTAAATGAGCTGGATGTTCTCTTTTAATAATTTTATCAAGTTTTAAGTGGGTGGCATTAGAGATCATGGAAATTTTGAACGGATATGAATAATCACAAAGCTCGAAACAATCAAGAAAAATACAAAATCACTAAACCAAAATTCCAAAATGATAACTTCATTTAATTAGAAAGTAGATAATGGGTTCAAGACCCTTACAACTGAAATAAAAAGATTGCAAAATGCATGAAACAACACTTCATAAATAATACACAACATTACACTTTTTCGCAAACAAAAACTAAACTACGCGATCAAATAGTGTAGGTCTTGATTACAAAATTTGCTATTAGACTCGTGGGATGCTCATCCTTCTATTTTTCTTCCTTCTTCTTTTCTTCCTCATTCTTTCTTCCTCCTTCTTTCTTTCGAACCTACGAGGATGGTCCATCACGCGGATTATGGCTCGATGATCCTCTTTGCTTCTAGCCCATAAGCGGCCTTAAGTACCTTGCTATTGCCATTCTTCTTTCTCTCGTAAGCTCCCTTACTTGCTTAGGCATTCTAGCACTGTCATCACTTTCAAGGGTCGTCATATGTTCTTGATGGGTTTCTTCTTCAATAGCTTGGAGGGGTGTGGATTCTCATGTCATGCTCCTGCATCCAGACAAATACTCACTTTATACATACACATTCTTCTAAAGTTGGGGGTCCAAAGGTTCGGTGTTAGACTCAGTATTCATCATTACTAGGAAATTTGTTGCATCTTCATTCATTGGAGGAGTGGTCTCACGATTCGTTGAGGTCATCCAGGCTTGCCTTTCTTCATCTTGTTGGTTGTTTCCATGATGGATGTTTTCTCCCTTGTTCCGTACCTTCTTTACCCATGGTATTGTGGGGTCTCCTCTTACTGGTCCTTGTTTCGGTTCCTCTTCTGGATTTTCCTTCGGATCTTCTTCTTCTTTGGTTTCTTCTTCCTCTATCTTGGGTTCTTCATTTTCGGCTTCTCCCATGGCAACATCCACTAACACTTCATCGTTAATGAGTTGGATCTCGGTTAAGATAGGTGGTTGAGTTGACATATTGCTCGATGCCCTAAGGACATTTTGGTACACTCTTTTCCAATAAAAAGCATCCTCAAAATCTGCTCTACACCAGTCACTATGGTCCCTTAATTCATCATGGGCATAAACAAACAATGGTCCAATCAGATTCCATGTTTGGAAGTTCAGAAAGGTTGGCTCTCCTTCCCTTCGCAACACAAAGGTAGCTTCTTGTAGCATGGCATGTCCATATGCATGCATAGCGATTCTTTTGATGGCATATATCACCTCTAACTCTGACCATCTCTTTTTTCGTATTAGGCAATATCTTATTGTCTCCACAATCCTTTGCCATTTGGTGTTTCTTAGCCCTCTTTTCCATAAAATGAACATCTCCTTTATAGACTTTGGTCTTCCTGCTAGGGTGAACACCTTGCATGGAACTCTAAGGTATAAGCGATAATTAGCAAAGTTTTCTTTAGGCCTCTTATGAAATTGTTGAGCTTCCAAACGTACTTTACCTAGGGTCATCTATTCATGCAAAGGAAAAGGAAATCAGTAAACTTATTATACCCATGCTAAACCTTTCTATTTTGGTTCTACTTGTTTCTTCTTAAGTTTATTTCTATTGTTATGATCTTAAATTTTTAACCATACTCTAATACCAACTTAAAATGTCACGCCCCAAAGGATACCCTAAACGTGACAGCCTACCACACTCAATGTTAAGGCTTAAGTATGAACAAGTCGTTTAAGTCGTTACACAAAATAGCAATTAAGAAGGTAGATCATAACAATATAATCAAGGTTTCAAAAATATAAAGAGTCTTACCAACATTAAGGTTCATTCCCCATAAAAAATAACTAAGTCCATCAGAGTCCATTTCAAAATAAATACATTTTTTAGTATTACTAGAAAGTCTATATCAACTTCTAACTCTTGACTTCTATCAAAAAGCTCTTAACTTCTATCAAAAAGCTCTAAACTCTTGGGTAAAGTATCCTCTGGACTCCAACCAAAGGTATGAGTGCTGCAATAGATATCTAAGAAAATATAAGCTACGCGCTTAGTGAGAATTATTTCTATAATTAAACACTCAACAACCAATAATCAAAACAAGTTAACTTAAATAACCAAATGAGATGCATAAGCACGCGAGCATAGAATACATATGATTTTTTGGGAATCATATGTTGAATGGATTCACCCCTCTATTTGAGGTTAGGATAAATTTTCCTAAGTTGTTGATAGTTTCTAATAATTTGAGTTATATTACATATATTTTCCTTTTAAATGGTTTCGATTGAAAATTATAAATAAGTGTTTTCCTCTGACATTTTTTTTTAATATCATAACTTCTTTAAAGATAAATTTTTATTTCTAAAAACTTGTCTTTTAAGTTCTTTGCCAATTTTTACTTGGAAGGAAACACTTTCAATAGTTTCTTCAGCTGCTCATAATATCTTATTGTTTTTGAGCTTATCATGTATATATTCTTTTATTCTTTCGAAAATGAGTTTATCATTTAGAAATTTACTTTCTTAGGTTGTTTGGCAAACCTTTATTTCTCTAAGTGGATTTATAATACTAGTAAGTTGATTTGTTTTTTTTTTTTTTGTCTTAACTTTGAAAACTATTATAGTTCTTGGTTTTTATTAGGGAGTTGGTAAAAAATCCTAAATATTAAGCTTTTATGAAAAATTTTGTATATCAAAGAATTATTAATACTAAGTTTTAATAAACTTCATGTTACTTATTGTAAACCCCAGGAGTTGAAAAGCGAAACCCTAATCCAATCCAGTTTAAGTCTAGTGAGAGAAACTTAGAAACCCTAAATCCGGCTTTCCTTCGGTTTCATAATAAAATAAGTTTTATAAAGTAAATGAATACGAATTATTGTTTTAAAGTATATTTTAAACCTTAGAAAGTTTTAAATTCGGGAATTTTTCAATTCCGGGCCTTCCCGAGCTCAATTACGAAAAAATGTGCCCTAGGACCACAAACTTAGAAATTTATTCCAGAATATTCATTAGAACCAAAATTTTATAAGGATTTAAAAAATATAAATTTTATAATTTTTCGGGCTATAAAAATTACAGTTATAGCTTTTTTCCTGTATTTTCATTACAACCGGTAAAGTAGATGTCTTGTCTACTATTCACAAGTACAACCTACACTACACACTACCCATACCCTATTCTTACATCCTTACAACTACTCATTACAATTTTCTTTTCCAAGAAATTTTGTTTTCTAATTAATTAATACAATTATTACATTTTATTACATAAATTACAAATTTTATCAAATTTCAATTCTCTCTCTCTCCCCACCCCCCATGGCCGGTGCCCCCCTCTCCAATTTCCCCTCTATTTTTTTTTTATTTTTACTTTCTTTATTCAATTAAAACCCTAATCCATTTAGTATATACGCTTATGTTCTCTCTCTCTTCTCATTTTTCACTCTTTCAAATTTTTGCAAAGAAGAAAACTTTCTCCTTTTTCTCTTGTTGTACCGTGACCAAGCCCTCCCTCACACTCACACACACAAACTCATTTTCTCTTCTTTTCATCTCCAAATCTCCATTTAGGTGATGATTTTAAACCTTATTCCTACATTATCTTCTAATGGCAAGACCATTCTTGTGTGTTTTCCACTTTTAATCCCAATGAGCATATGCTAGAGACATGAAAACACTAATACAAGCCATCACAAGAAGTGGATCTAGTGTTTAAAAGAGTTTTTGTTGAGATAATGTTATGTTCATGCATGTAAAGTAGGGATCTTGCATGGAAAGTTATGTTCATGCCATGAAACTCATGATTCATGCACTATATATGGTAGATCTAGTGTTTAGACATTCATACCTTCATCTATATTTATGTTCATATGGTTATTTTGAGCTTTCATGCATTAATGATCATAAAAGCATGTGTATAGATGTGTTAGATGATAGATCTTCATGTATATGAGGCAAGAAACTTGAAAAAGAAAAGATTTTTGCTAGAAATGTCTTATGAAAATTCGGATGATTTTGGAACCCTATTTTAAAAATCACTAAAACCACTTTGAAACTCATATTTTACATGAAAAATGAAGGGTATGTGTAATACATATCTTTAAGGATAAATTTTTATAAGTTAAAGTGAGTTTAGGCATGAGTAATGTGTAAAACAACTAGTGGAGTTAGAATGGAAAATCTTGAGATAGTGATTAGTTTGTTAAATTCGTAATTTGGAATAATGCCTACATAAACACATAGTATTCAAGCTTAAATTGAATGTTTTATGAGTTAAATGAAGTCCTTAGAAAATAGATATAATAAAGCTTCAAGTTTTGGTGCATTAAACAAGTTTTCTCATAGGAAAAATGCAAGAAAAGAAAAATTCCAAAATTCGAATTTTTGTGAAAAGCTTGTTTAAAAACATATTTGCCAAGTGAAGAATGTGGATTTTTATGCATAAATGAAGGTCATGGATAGTATAGATGTTAAGGACTCATTTTTATTTAGATAACAAGTAAATTTCAAGAATAAAATCCTAAAAACCCTAGAGAATACAAAGTTGGAAAGAACAAATTTTTAGAAGTGACCATTATGGAGTTTTATAATAATTAGGAGTTCATAAGAGTTCATCATAAAAAATCATCAAGACCATGCATATATTGAGCTCATTACATGACATTCATACTAGGAATTCATTCATATACCATCTATACATGAGTCATCAACTAGAAACATTTTTACCAAATGCGAAACAATTTTTCGAAAAAGGAGATGTTACAGAACAGATCTGATCCCACTGTTCCGTGACCTTAATGTTTTCAAAACTTGAAAATAATATTAGAATTAGATAGATCTTTCTAAGTAGATAGAAATCGATATAAAATTTACGAAATTCCGAGTTAAAATGACTAAGTTATGGCCGTTTTAAGTTGGAACTTCCGCAAATAGCGAGAATTCCGATTTTGTGTAGCTTAGATGCATAGCTTGAATTAGTTAAGTGATGAAATTCTTATTAGGTTGTTCTTATTTGGTAGGTGATCCCGAGCATGATGATACCCTACCACCCGACTACTACTATTAAGAGACCGGCATACCATGGCCGAGTGAGTATTACTTCCGATCTCAATTATTGCTTGTGATTGTAATGATAGTGGCATTAGTTGTTTAGGCAAAGATAAAAATGAATATGCATGATGTGGTATATGGGAATTATATACTTGTCTGCTGCTGATATGTGAAGTTGAACTTAAGGAATATCGAAACCTGGTGTTAAGCGACTGCTTGTATAGCGAGGAGTTATAATTGATTGTCTGCGAATATTTGTTGGTCACCTAAAAGAATTGGATTAACCTATCATTGGACCTCAATTATAATTGAACTCATTCATATCATGATGGGGATGGAGCATTAGCATTTGTTGGTTTTTCATGACTCATAAAACAAATATGCTGGTTAATCGTGATCCATAAAACGAAATTGTTGGTTAATCGTGATCCATAAAACGAATTATTGTTCAATTGACCGTGAGCTTAAACAGCGTCGTACCGCAGGATTAGTTAATCTGCTAACCCGGGATGGAGGGCGCGAGTCCATCCACATATGATTTCTGGCTGGTCATATGTTTGTAGAACTCATTTGCTTGATGCATATCATTTGTTTGAGTAACCACTTGCTTGAATGATTTGTAATTGTGATATGGAAGTTTTCACTCACTAAGCTAGTTAACTTATACCTCTATAGTTTTTACTTGTTGCAGCATGAATTCATTTGGCTTAGGCCAAGGCAAGCTACAGCTCAAGTACCGGAGCTAGGAGTTTCCTTTAGAAGTTTATTTCGATTTTGTTTAGACTTCCATTGGAAACTAAAGGACTCTGGATGACTGTAATGAACTTAATATTATTTTGCACGGGAACGACCCTTAGACCTTGTAAATTATATATGTGTTTTGGTTTATTATCTATGACTAATGAATGCCACATTAAACTTCTTAACTCCATTGGTTGAGTATTCTATTGTCGTAAAGGGACGCTTTACATCTATACAAGACTCCCGAAGGGCTCGGATAGAATTTTGAGAGTCTTATATGGTATGTGGCGGGTTGTTACATTTAGGATACCCCTATAGGGCGTGACACTTATCATAAAAAGAGAGTGTTTATTTCCTTAGTTAATTTCTTTGATAAAATTATCCTTAGTGACATCTAAGAAAATTTATGATGAGTTTGCAAAGAAGTTATTAAAATAATTTTCCTATGTTTTTTTTATGGTAAAATCTTTATTTAGAAACGAGTTATATAATAAAAGAGTTCGTTTCCATTTTCTTTTATTAAAGAAAATTCCTTTTTATTTTTATTAAGGCAATATCATTATGATGATGCATGCATATGATTATGTAGTTAGGAAAAAGACTACAATACCACATAAGAATATAGGAAAGATATAAGAAGCAATAATAAGCAAAATAATATGTTCAAGTATTAGGAACCATAGCTTCATCAATGTATTCCGAGACTAAGAATAGACTAATCCCAAAAGAAAAAGAAAACAGAAAGAAAAGAAAAGAAAAACATAACAAGAGCAATAAGAATAATAAGAGCATGTTAGTGAGAAAGTGAGCATTTAGGCTCTAAGAAATATATAGATATATATATATATATACTTAATCATATATATACAAGATTAGGTTAGGAGCATAATAACAATAATATCAACATAATAACATAATATAGCAAAATAACATATTAGAAATTCTCGACATGTGTAAGAACAAAACATGAACATATTATTGCTTCTATAACCCACATGAGCTTTAAGAAACAATAACATGTCATGCTAAGTTACATGATATGGAAAAATAAATGTAGAGAATTTTTACCTAAAGTTGTGTATTTGATGAAGAAAGAAAGTGATGGTTGTAAGAATATGTGGGTAGTAATATGTGGAAGATGGTTTTTGTGTAGAGGAAAGAATGTTGGAAAGAATTGATTGGAGAGGATTTTTGGGTAGAGAGAAATATGTGGAGAGATTTTGGTAGAATTTTGTTATGTAAAAATATATGTGCGAAAGAAGTGGAGGGAGATGGGGTATTTATAGTTGAAGATGGAAGGAAATTGAGTGTAATAAAATAAAATAAAAAATAAAAATAGAGATTGAGATAAAGAGGAGGGGGTCCTAGTTCTGAGGAAGAGAGGGGAGAGAAAATTATTTAATTTGTATTTTGTAAAGAAAAGTAAGTAATATGTAAGATATAATATGATTTAAGATGTAAGGGGAAGGTAAAAGGTAAGAAAATTGGTGTATAGATAGTAAGAATATGTAGTAAGAAAATTTAGAGATAGATGAATAGTAATGAATAGCAGAATAGGATAATAAATAATAAATAATAAACAAGACTAATAATTTACAGGTAGTAAAAAAAATACGCGTATAAATGCGAGATCTAATATTTTTAGCTACCGAAAAATTACAAAATTGATATTTTTGAATTCCTTATATTATTACGAATCTAACAGTGTTTTTGGAATATTTTTACCGTCCAGTGTACCAAGGCATGGTTTTCGAAGACTAATCCCGCTTGGATTCGAAATACATTAAAAATTAGCGAATTTGATATTTTTAAACTTCCTTATATTATTACGAACTAGTAACCACAATTATATCAATTTTGTTGTTTATGGTTTAAGAGTATGGGATTCTCGAATCTAAATTCTAAGGTTTGATATAGGTTTTGTTGACTTTAGGGTTTCCGATTGACTTCCGGTTCTAAGGTTTGAACTTAAGACTTGGCATAAAAATCTCGGGATATACAAAGACAAACTACATATGGGGAGAATATATAAGGGAGAAAAATATATATTTTTAGCTCTCCATTTTGGGGGCATCTATGCCTAAGAGCTTTGACTCTTACCTGCAAATAGTTTTTATTAGTAGATTCAATACCAGGATCTAGTAGGCAATATCATTTGTACTTAGATTTAATCATAGCATTTTCCAAACAAGGTAATTCCATTTTTTTCTCATGTCTATTTTATGTATAATGTTCAATAGTTTTTCCTTTTGCATTTATTAAGGCTTTGAGTTAATGTTTTAGTTAAATTGGTTAGTGTTCACTGCTATTGATTTTTTATTTTTGCATTCTAGTTGTTAGTGTGATTTCATTGAGCATGTATTTTGAATTATTCATTGAATTCCTATTAGATTAGGATTATGTTTAGGAAAACCTTTTCTAATCAAATTCATGAGTCGCTAAGATGGATTTTAAATTGCATAAAAATATGGCTTTGATTCAATTAGGGTTTATGAAATTAAATACGATTTTTCAATTAATTGCTTTTCTAGAAATATGAAAAATTAATTGGCTAATCTTGAGTAATCACTTTCTTTGAGAAAAGGGGTCCTTACTTAGTGCTTTATTGATTGAAAACCTAAACCCATTATCGACTTGGAATGGTACATGCATGGTCTTAGTTAGTAGCATACATTCAATTAAGCTATTTTTTATGTGTCTCTAATCTAAAGTCAATTTTAGGTGTCAGAAATCCCAAAATCATTTTGGAGTAGTTTAATATTTATTTTTCTCCTTTGATTCTCACCACCAAAACTATCAATTCACCTAACTACAAATAAGACTAAAATGGCTAAGAGCTAGCCCTCATTTCTTATGGAATACGATCTTAACTCACTATACCATGTTACTCGCATGACTTAGTAAACTTGCTAGTTTTACTCACTTCAAAATTGATTTTTATTAAACTGTGCAGTTGTTATTTTATGAGTGACAATTAACAAGTCAAGCACAAGGGTCATAAAAGTTTCTTTTTTGTAAATAGTCATGGTAAATCCAAGTAACATTCATCCTGTTGAAGAGATCAACCTAGTGATTGACGTGCTTTACCCTACCCCAATGGGATATGGTAGAAGAATCCTTAGTTGACAACTGTTATGTTGACAGTGACTCAAATGGTGATTCCTTAAACAAAAAGTATGAGGAATACCGATGTTTAGTGGACAAGGAGCAATGGAAACATTGGAGTCAATCCTTTGAAGAAAACGTTGGAGTGAATCCTTTGAATTGGTGGTTACTTTTGGGTCGGGATATGAGCCCACTTGTTAGGGGTATACTTGATGAAGTGAGGAAGACAACCCAAGAAGGATGATGATGGTGGCAACAAATCTATTAAGGTTTACTTGCATCTAAGGGAAACCTTTATTTTCTGACATTTTCTAGAATAAGAGTAGGGCTTTTTTGATAGTTGAAGTGCTTACCATTACTGTGTGGGATGAAGGAAGGCCAAGTGGGACTAAGGAGTGAATCAATTGTTAAGTTCTTTTGAGTCTTTCTGGTCTTTTTTTGAGTCTTTCTATGTCTAGTTTTTTTAAGTTGGTTCAATCTTAGTTTGCTTTTGAAGGCATATCTTGTAAGTGAATAGTTAATGGAAAAGTGTCCAGTCTATCTAGTCCAACAAGTCAAAGTAATTAAGTCTGTATACAAAACCCTTTAAGGCTAAGTTTTGATATGTATGGATTGATTACTAGCAAAGAAGTTGTAGTTTTCCAAAAAAAAAAAAAAAAAGAAAGAAAGGATGCATGATCTTTGATTTCTTGTAATATTACAAAGTTTTCATAAAAAAATAAAAAATCTTAAAAACTTCAAAAGAGAAAAATCACTCCATTAATGAATTTTATTTTGAATGCTATAGGTTCCACCAAGATTATGCCTAGAAAAGTTGCTAGAGTTCACATTCGATAATCACAAGGTTAAGATCTAAAATGTTTAGGAACAATAATGAACCTATGGAATAGGGAATGGCTGCTTTGGAATCAATACTCAACAAAGTCATGGAAAAACTAGAAACTCTGGTTTTGCATCATCCAAATAAAGCAACAGTGCTAAATCTAGAAGATACCATGTGGAGACATATAACCATAACAATAAGTGCATAAAATGTATCAGTTTCACCATATATATTACTTAGGCAATAAATGTAAGGCTCTACTAAGTTAGAATGGTTTCTAATCATGTTTTAGTTATGAAATCCTTTGTCAATTCTTGGAAACTTTGGCATATTGTCATCCCTAAATTCCAAAGTCATAATGCTAGTCCACTTACAAATCACCATCAGTACCTGAGATGATTAAAAATTGATAGATAGAGCCTAATATATAGTAAACAAGTACACTCTTACATGTCACACACTCTTATCCAAATGCATCAAGCACAATTCAAGTATAGTTAATTACAAATTAGGTAACCAATTATTTCTTGCACTCCAAAGATTCCAAACATACACAAGAATACTCATGACTTCTTGTAAAGCCCTAAATTTTTGTGATCAATTAAAGCTTAAACCCTAATTAGAAAATCAACCGAAATCCCAAAGTCAACAAAACCCTAATCTTTTGCAACCGTTCAAGTCCGCCATTCCCGTTTAAGCAACCCTAAGAAAGTAAGTAAGAGTTTAGTATGTAGAATAGTTCGTAATAACCTGAGAAATATCATATTAGTTAAACCGTGATTTGTTTTGAGCACAACCAGACAGTTTTCGAAAAGCGTGTCCCAGGGCTTAGATTAGTAAAAATATTCAGAATATACCGTTAGACTCGTAAAAATATAAGTTTTTCAAAAATAACAATTTCATAATTTTTCGGTAACTAAAAATATCAGATATTGCAATTATACGCGTATTTTCTTACTACCGGTACTTAAATTGTCATGTCTACTTTACATTACACTATTTTCTATTATTCTACATTATTTATCTATCTCTACTTTTTCTTACACCCTACTTTTACAAACCATACCTCTATTTCTTACAATTTTCATTTCCAATACAACTTCACATCTTTCATATCTTACTTTTCATTAACAAAAATACAAAAAAATAAAATTTTCTCTTCCTACACTACATGAATTGCACCGGACACCCCTCTTCCTCTCCTCTATTTGTTTTATTTTCATTTATTTAATTAACATAAATTTCCTCCCATATTTTTCTATAAATACCCCCTCTTCCTTCCACTTCTTTCACACTTTCCATACACAACAAAATTACTCTCTCAAATTCTTTACAAGAGTTCTCTCTCAAAGTTCCCCCAAAATTAGTCTTGACAAGTAATTCTTCTTTAGAGTTTTTTTTATGTTCATTTACTTAGTATGAGCTTAGTGTGTGTTTTCAAAACTATGAAGGTTAAAGAAAGCAACAATAGGTTCGTACTTTGTTTTTTCATGAATCAAATTTCTTTTATGTATATAATTATCTAAATATATCTATGTAGTTATATATAACTTTTAGAGCATATAAGCTCATTTGTTTCGCAATTTATTTACTTTCCTTGCAATATATTTATTTCCTTGCAATTTATTTATTTTCATGTTGTTTTTAAGACTAGTCTTTTTAGTCTTAGACTTGTCCTCATCAAGTCAAAACATTTTCTTTTTCTTTTTGGGGCTAGTCTATTCTTAATCTCGGGATACCTTGATAAAACTAAGGTTCAAATACTTGATATATTACTTGCTAGCTTATTCATTTGCTTATTATGTCTTTCTTATATTTTCATAATTTTATTATTCATATTCATAATCATGCATGAATATATTGATTTTGTCTCAACAAGATAAATGAGGAAAGGTTTTCTTAAAATAGAGATTCTTTTCTAGAAATAAAAGTAGGAAGTGATTTTTCGTAAAACTAAGGATTTATCTTAACAAACTTTTCTAATAAATCTAGAGGAGTTCATAGGAATTTTTACAAGCATACATAACATAGAAAGAAATTCTTTAGTAAACAAAAGTTTTACTAAAACTTCACTTTTTCACCAAGTACTAGTTTGACAGAAAGAAATTCTTTTTATGAAAATAGAATAATCTTTAGAAACAAGGAAGTTATTTCTATGAATATAGAATTGTTATTATTTTCAAAAAGTATTAGAAACTAAGGAAATAAAATCATTCTTTGAAAATTTAAAGGACTAAGGAAATGAAATTTACTCATTTAAAATAACTTGAAATATTCTCTAGCAAAAATAAGAGGAATTTTCAAAAAGTTCCACTTTTCTTTAAAAGACTTCACTTTTACAAAAATTTATGGTTTGAGACAACTTCATTAATTTCATACATTTGATATAAGACAATAAATATATGTAAATACATTTCAAAGGTTTACAAACTATTATAATACCTATCTCATTAAAATGAGCTTTTGTTAAAAGGAGGAATTCAAGTTTTGTGAAAATTTATGGTGAATCTGATCACCACTATTTCGGGACCCAAACGACTTAGTTTGATGAAAATAGTTTTAGAAATAGATAGATCTTTTTGAGTAGGTAGAAAAGGTATATAATATGCGAAATTCTAAGTTAAAATGAGCAAGTTATGGCCATTTTAAGTTGGAATTTCCTCCAATCCGATTTTACTGCGATTTTAAGATAGATTTAGAGTTTTCAAAGATAGAAATTCTATGAAAGAATCATTGTGGGTATTTCATCTTGTTTAGGTGAAGAAGGAACCGAGATCACTTTCCCAGAAGACTACTTCAATTAGAAGCTACTGACATAGAGTGAGTTAATCCTTTACTAAGTTACATTTCCTTGTTTGTGCTTGTAAGTAGTAGAGCTAGAAAATAAGGAAAAGATAAATGAACAATTGTTGTGTGATTTGGAGTTATGATTGGTTGAATATAAGTTAAGATTATCGAAAGAGGAATTGATGAATAATTTACGATTTCTTGCAATGATATGATGAATATTGATTTGATCACCTTTAACTTGAACTTAACAATGATCGAATAACCTTATTGAAAAAGATTCCTGCATATCATATTTGTGAGTCACATTTATTTCACTACTATTCTTCGTGTGGGGAAACGAGGAAGTTGTAGTGGTGGCTAGTAGGAGTGAGAAAGTTTACATGGGCTAGTAGAAGCTGGAAAGTCTACAGGGCGAGTAGGAGCTAGTAAATCTGCAATTATTGATGATTGTATGGGCTTGTAACCTTTCAACCCCCGACATGGAGGGTATAAAATCCATGCTACACATGATTTCCGATTAATCTTGTGTATTTTGTTTGCTCATGTGATTGGTGCATTCTCATATGATTGTTTAAATACTTGTTTGATATATGGAAATGTTTTGTAGATGGTAATTATCTCACTAAGCTAGTTTTGCTCATTTCCCTATAGCTTTTTGTTACAATATGATTATCTACGGTTGGCACTGAGGAGCCCCGTATGCCAGGTATGAGCCAAAGCTACTAGGAGTTTTTAGGAGAAGTTACATGTATTTAGTTTTGAACATAGACTTCTTAGAAAATCTCTATAGTAGGCTTATGTTATAGTTATGTATACCTTATTAATGGTTTAGTTAATCAAGACTATTTGAGACGGGGGAATACCCCCAAGAAGTTGTAAGAGATTATTATCCAAATGAATATTCCATGTTTATTTATATAAGTTCTTACATGCTTCTATTATCTACTTAAATGTAATACCCTTGTAAGTCTCCTACAATCTTGGAAGCACGCCTTGCATGACTAAGATTGTCATTCATTAGCTTTAATATTATATGTGGCAGACTGCCACTGTTAGGGTACCCTCCGGGGCATGGCACTTCCACTGGTCGGATCATTTTACAAAACATGAAATCGAAGTTTTCAAAATTTATATGCTAATAGGTTTTGTTCAACTTCGGTTGCAATCATCAAAATAGATAAGTGCACCAACCGAAGTAATATAGACAATATTAGGTCGTATTTCTTAGGGATTGTCAGCATCTATTGTACTAACTTTTTATCCATTATCTAGCAAAAAAAAATGGCAAAACATAAGCTAAACTAAGGTTAATGTTAAAACATATATACATATTTTTCAGGGTAAAATTAAGAACATAAGTTTATAAATGCAAGAAAGAACTTAGGATTTGCTTTACTAATTCCTTATCACGTAATCTTTTAAAAAACTCAAAGAGTTGTTTGCTAGGTTTATTTGCATTGTTGGACTCATGAGGGTAAGTTAAAGCCACTTTCAAGGTCAAAAACTGTAGATCTAGATTAGATCACTGGAATCTCTTTACAAGTTATCAGCAATCTAGATCTGCATATAGTTTAAGAATCCTTCATTTAAATACCCATTTTAGCAATTTAAAAACAAGTGATAGAAAGTTTCACTATCCTTTTCTTAAGGTGATTATGGGAAAATTCATTAGTAGCCTAGATCTATGTAAAAGAATGATCTCTCGATCTATTTAGTTCTTTAGTTGAAATCAGACATAGATCTAAAAGATGCACCATGCACTTAAACCTAAGAAGCAAAGTTTGAGCTACTAAATACAAATACCCAGCTAATATTCAATTAAAAAGTGCATTTAAAATCACATGAATTAGGATTTGGATTCACAAACCTTAAGTTAAGATGATTATTTCTCCATAGATGCAAACATTAAGCATAGATTCAAGAGAAATAATATGGAATTAAAAATGAATATTGTAAATTAAGCTCAAAATTTAGCAACTATAAACAATTGGTTAAAATGATTTTACCTAGAAAACTTTGAATTCTTTAGCAAGAAGAAACAATTCTTTCGCTAAAGATTTCTCTCTCTTCTCTACATTAGTAATTTGTTGCATATAGTCCCCTCCTTATTGGACATTTGTGCATGTTTATCTATAGGCTACAGGTACAAAAAATTATAAAGATTTTATTCGTTGACGTGTTAGATTCTTCATAATGGAAATTGTCATTATTTTCACGCACATTGTTGAGTTAGCTAATTTGTGACAGCTAAACAGGGTCACTTTTCGCGGGTTTGATTTAAGGCTTGATGTTTAGCCATAGTCTAAGCTGTATTCTTTTCCTAAGATGCCCAAATTTTGGCTCAACTTCTATCGTGGGTTGAATCTAGTGCTCGACTATGGGGCGTGATTAAAGTTGTATCATGAAGTCCAGTGCTCGATCATCTTAGTGTAAATCAATGTAAGCTACGGGTCACGTCGAGGGCTCGGCTTTGGGCATAACTGGCAACTTTGCCTTGTTTTAATTTGTAATTTTGCCCTCAACAAGCATTTTTTACGGCCTCAATGGAAATTTATCTTTGAACTTTTTTGTTGTTTTGCTCCAAATATGATCCAAAACGCTTTTTTTTTTCTTTTCTTGATTGTAAGAGCTGAAGAACAATATTTAAACACTAAAAATATGAAATTCATAGGAATTTATGTACAAATGGATCAAATCAAGTCTAAATTCCTATGAATGGAATATAGTATAATAGACTTGTCAAATTCCCCCTCACTTAAGCGTTTGCTTGTCCTCAAGCAAAACACTAATTAGCACCACAAGACAAAAACTTATTAAATAGGAAATTAAATCATGAATGGAAATTTGACTAGATCAATTAATCTCAATCACCTGTTTAATTCAACGTTGTATAACTTCAATCAATTCTCACTAAACTTGTGCCAAAGTTTCTTATGCTAAAATCACTGAACTTATATAAGTAGATCAACTTTTACCCTTATTTTTTAATTAAGAATTCTAAAGCAAAAATTACTCAAAAGATCAAACAAAGTAAGAGGAATTCAATCAGCCTTATCCCCATATACATATAGGTGTGTTGTTCCTTAATCATCTCTCTAAGCATCATAGTAAAAAATGAAGGCATGCTTGATGTGGATTTTTCAATCACAATCAATCAAATGAAATTAAAACCCTATTCTTACTTTGCAACTAATATTAGGCAAGTGTACCTTTCGATTGTAGTACTCGTGTAAACACATGGGTCGTTCCACCAAGACCTATAATTACTAGTAGTTACCTTAATTCTACTATCTAGCTAGTCTAACTTGAATGATCTTAATATATTTAAGCAACTAATTCATTAATTAACCCTAGCAAAAGTGAGCGTCAACACTTCTAAGAATATTATATCACAAGACTATCCTTAATCTTGATTCTCCACTAATCCTATTTCCAATTCCTCACAAAACATTCATTAATGGTTGTTTTAAATTCTTAAACTGCAGGAATCCTTAGTTTCATCAATCTCTCTTTCAAGATAATTGAATTCTAACTCCATATGTCTAAGGGAAATTTCTTTCATCAATTGATGTATACATAATTGTATTAGAGTTCATGATTCCTCAAAAAGATTCAATCTTTATGTAGAGAGTTTAATCAATCTATGTCTAGAGTCACATTCAAACCTCTCTATTCATATTAGATTTATCTAATTGATCAATTCATCGATTAAATCAACAAGAATCAAATAATGAATGTCATAGTGCACATATTAATTCAAAGAACAATCAAAGCACATGAATAGATTTAAGAAATACAGACTCCCCTTAACAAAGCAATCTAGTCTCTACATTAGGAATAGGGTTTCTCAAGATCTAGGGTAAAATATCTATTTTTCCATAAAATAAGAAATACAATGATAGAATAAGGAAAAATAATAAAGAGTTAAGATTACAACCCTTAAAGATGAAGTCTTGTGATCTCCAATAAGCTCTTGCATTTCTCCACTCTCAATTACTTATTTTTTCTCTAGGGTTCTTGAAAAGGAAGAAGGATTTGGATATGATCTTAAAAAGACAAGTTAAGGCCGCTATTTATAGGAAAAGGTGAATTTGTCTTCTACATGACCATCCTACAAAGCCTGTGTTCAAGGCTATGTACAATGAAAACTAGTGAGAAATGTTAATTGGACAAAGAAATCTACCTTGTATATCGGCGGCTTTGAAATTTAATCCTCTAATGTCATGCCCTAAAGGATACTCTAGATGTTGGTTGTCCATCACATAGGTATTAAAGCTCAAGAGTGACTTTCCGAAGTCATGTGAAAGCTTCGACATCATATGTAAGGCGTCTATCATAATAGTAGAAGATATCGGTAGGATGTGTAGTTCGAGAAAGTAAATATAGCATATAAGAAATCTAGATAAATATTTAACTTCAAAATTATAGGAATATGGTCTTTACATCATCTTAGGGGCATTCTCCCGATAAATCTCCAAATATCAAAATATAATTTTAGCCTTGCAATAAAAGAAACAATACTAGAACCCAAAAGATTTCAAAGGAAATCTATTCTAGGATCTTCAAAAGGATTTCCCCCAAAAGCTTCCTAAAAACATAACACCCGGATATATGGAGTCTTCGGGTAAAAGAGATGTCGGTCATGCGTCAACAAAAGTCTATTGGGGTGTAAGCTCAATTGGCTTAGTAAGAATATTCCTAGATTTAATGTACTTATATCAAGAAAATCAAACAAGTTATTAGATAGGCATATGAAAATGCATCACACATGTGAGCAGGCAATACATATTATCCACCAGAAATCATATGTTTGAATGGATTTACCCATCCATTTGGGGTTAGGTGTTTCGGTTTCTCTAAAACCCATCTTTGAAATTGATTATGTAGTTTATTTTAGGCTCCCATTTACTCTATCCTGAAATAGTTCTTTCGGGCTCCTATTCGCCTATTATTGTAAACTTGCGGGTTCTCGCAAACCCCACTTCTACACTCTTGACCCATCGAGCATAGTAGCTAATGCAATGTGACTCACTACGTGATACGTATGAATCGATTAATATATTTCTTATCGTATGATTAAGATATTTTAAGGGCAATCATAGAATTTACGGACACTCGACCATGATAATAAAACACACATTTTAATAACAACAATTCTAGTCACGATATACTTAATGTTCTTTCAACCAACATTATCATGCATATTCCATTTTTCTTTTCTACTTCTAGTGCCTCTAGCTACAAGTACAAACAAGCATGTAAAAGCAGAAGATAAACTTACTCGGCTATCCTTGCCAGAAATTCTTTACTCGTAATAGTCCTCTGAATATGGATCCTCCAAAGATTCGTTACTTAAACAAAAGAAATATCCGGAATAAGTACATTATGAAAGTTCTACTTGAACTTTCTAATTCTATTATAGCATTTGCGTTAAAATTCGGATATAAGGAAATTCCAACTTAAAATGACCATAATTTACTCATTTTAACTTGGAATTTCACATATTATATGCCGTTTTCTACCTACTAAAAAAGATCAATATATTTCCAAAGTTATTTTTAACAGGAAAAGCCATTTGGGTTTGAAAACGGGTCAATATAGATTCCACACGAAAATCCTAGCCTTTAAAAACACAATTTTCTAAGTTTTACTTCACCCAAATATACTATATCAAGCACATAAATATTTATATAGTTGAAAGACTCTTTTTAAATAAATATGTAGGCTCATATTATATGCATGATTCTAGTGGTGTTGTCCCATTAACGATTTTCATAAAACAATTTGTTTTAGAAGTTTGAAAATTTGAAGTTCACCAAAATCTCTTTTAAGTTGTTATAAGGAAAAATATAATTCCTATGTTATGACAATTAAATACTTTTCGTATCATCACTATATTTTCTTAACCTTTAAAAAAGAAATTACTTTTAAAACTTTGGTTCTTTAAGTTATCTATAAGTTTTGTGTCTTAAGTGAATTCTTAACTAGTGAGTTGATTTTTAGCTTGACTTGAAAAGCTTGTCTTGTTCATAATATTTGTTAAAGTGTTAGTATAAACCTTATAAATAAATTTTTAAGAAGAATTTACATAGCAAGGAATTATCAATATTATGGTTTAATAATAAATTTTATTTTAGTAGCTTGAAAAGAGATTATGTAATGAAACTTCTAAGTTAAATCTTGAAGAAATCTATCATAATAACAACACTAAAAATTTGCGATGAACTTGTGTAAAATTTTAAAGAGAATTTTATTGAAACATAATACTACGTTTTAAATGAAAAAATTTCTAAGTGCTTTAAAAACCACTTTTCTTTCTCCTGGAAGTCTAATCCTATTCTATGTGCAAGAAAATATTTTATTTTGTTATCTTGAATATTTTTATAACCCTATCATCCTATGTTTTTAATGAGAATTTCTTTTCCTAAGTGACAATATCATGTTTATTGAAAATTTAGTTAAACTTTATTTAAAGAAAACAACTTCTCTTATTTCCATGAAATCTTATTAAGACAACAACATTATGGCAATGCATGAATATGAACATATAGTTATAAAATGACTCACATAAAAAATAAAAGGCAAAAGAAATTAAATAAGCAAAAAAAGTAAAGGTCAAGTATTGGGAAGTCTTAGCTTAAATCAAGGCTTCCTAGACTAAGAATGAACTAGTCTCGTAAAGAAAAGCAAGAACGAAATAAGAAAAATCATGGGAATCTTAGATTTATGTCAAGGCTCTTTGGACTTAGATTATGGACAAGTTCTAAAAAGAAAAGAAAATTATTTTGACTTGATGGGGACAATTCTAAGACTAGAATAACTAATCTTAATAAATTGCATGAAATGAGTAAATAAATAAATTGCAATGCATAAATAAATAAATGATATGTTAGTCAGCTTATATGTTTTAAGAAATATATATACATAAATATTTACTAACATATAGGATTTAAGTTAGATATAGCAATATAACAATATTAATAAAACAACAAAATAATAAAATGAGATTTGTATATGAACAAGAACAAAACATGAATATCTTTCATAACACTTATATATTTAGGAAACACACACCATGGTCATGTTAAGTTACATGACATGGTAAAAAAACATTGGTAGGAATTTTATCTAAGGTTCAATGGAGGATTTGAAAAGAGACAGATAGGTAGTGTGATTGTCATTTTTCTTGAAGAGTGGTCAACGGTAGAGAGTGTTTGAGAAAGAATTTGTAACACATAGAAAAATAAGATAAAATGAAAATAAATGAGTCAGGATATATATATATATATATATATAAGCTTACATCAAAGCCAAAACAAGTTAAGTTTGGTTAATTTTGTTTTGGGAAAGAATTATGAAAATTTGGAACTTCTGCAATTTTTTACAGATGCAACACCGGCATTTAGAAAGGGAACGCCACTAGTGTAGAGGCAGTGTAAGTGGTGTATAGTATCAAATTCTTTAACGTCAGAGTTGAACGCCGGTATATGTGTGTGTTTTTGTCGGTATTGAAGTTGGAACAGTAGCGTTATTGTCCAACACCAGAGTTGAACGCCGTCGGCATTGCATTTTGTTTTGCCAGCGTATGACGTTCTGAATGACGTGAAGGATTTTTGTTGCATGTCGAAGGCCGCTTCCTAGGGATCCTACGCCGCTGGTGTAGGAATTAAATTTGCTGGCATATGTGCAAATTCTATAAATAGATGTGTTTGTCCGAGGGTTTTTCCACATAAGTTATTTCATCCTTTTTCCTTCGTGAGAGAGAGAAGTCTGGTTATTCTTTGTGTTCTAGTGTGGAATTTTCATCCTAAGGCAAGTTTGATCAAAAGTGAGTGATCCTAAGTCATCTACAACATGTTTTCTACGGATTTATGCATAATTCCTTAGGGTTTTGTTGTGTTCTTGAAGGAAAAATGTGGGAAGGATTAAGATCTCGAGTTTAATCTGTCTCGATTGGATAAGGAGTAAGTTTTGTGATTTAAACAATTAAGTATAATGTTCTCATACAAGTTTTATGCGAATTTCATGCAAGTTATAAGGACTTTATGGTTGTTTGTATGAAGGAAACCGTAGCTTTGGGTGAGATCCGAATTTGGTAGATATAGGTTGGGTTCTCGATGATCTAAATCGATGAGTTGTATCTCCTATATGATGGTGTTAATCAATGCATGATTATATGATCCTTATACGTTCTTTATGTTATGCAAATTAAGGTTTTGGTGAAATATTCGGTGTTTGTGGAGTTTTGTGCGGTTCATTGTTGTTCTTGAGAATATTTATGGAGTTTGATCGGAGTAAACGGTGCAGATAGCATAAATTTCTTGTTAGGTTAGGGTTTTTGGAGAATTCATGTCTGTTAGGATATTTTGATAACATGTTTACATTCTGTTGATGTATATATATATATATATATATATGTTGTAACAGGATATTTGGAGTTTGTGGAATTGTTACTGGTGTTGATATACGAGTTTATGGAGTTCGAGTTGTCTTTGTTGTTGTTGATATTGGATTTGAGGATTTGAATTGTATTTCTGAAATTGAGAAAGGTATGATCAATCCCTGCCTATTGTTTTTGCTTGTAAGTTTAGTATTGCTTGACTGGTTGTAAGAATAGAATTTCATAATAAACCTAATTCTATTTGGCTTAATAATTGTTTACTTGGTTGTGCTAAGCTTTGACTAGTAAAGAGCTGGCAGGCAGTGATACTGGTGAGGCACCCTGATGATCTTGGTGTGAGGTTGTCCCTAGTTGACTCGTGCCTTGATATGATTCCGGTAGAATTAGGGAGAAATCAAGGATGTTTGGGGAGTACCCACTCATTCATATATGTATATAATTATCTAATTTTCAAAGGGTTGGTTGTTTTTCAAGAGGAGTCTGGTTACTTCGATTTCGGGACTATAGTATACATAGTTATGAAATGTGTTGATTTGCAAATTATAAAAAGATAACAAACTGATTACTTGCATTAGACTTAGTGGATTATATATATATATCTATTGCGTGTGCATTGGCATTTGTTTTTAAGGATTGGAGTTATCGTACTGGCCTTCGTAGCTCACTTTTTAAAATTTTAGGTACAGGTGATGAAGACATTATATATGATCTTTTGGGTTATGATCTGATCTTTTATCAGAAGGATGGCGATAGTGGACATGACTACGCAGCTGGAAGTTAGATTTTTATTATTATGTTTCATGAAAAATTATTGGATCATTTGTTGTTGGAAGACTAAGTTGTAAATGAAGGTTTTTCCCTTGTAGACAATTTCTGTTGTTATGTTAGATTTTGGCTTATGGATATGCCAACTAGGATGTTTGTTTGATTAAACAGGAATGTTATGAAGTTACTTGTGTTTTCAGATTATATAGGTTGTATTGAGTATCCTATGAGATATCCTATGTGTGTGTTTACAGGCGATATTTGGTAATTTATGGATATTAGAGCCTTAGCGTGTTCTATTTCAAAAGAAGATACATGGCCGGTTGTAATACCTTATTTTAGGGTGTTACAGCTTATTTGGTATCAGAGCTTTAGGTTTGAATCTTTTAGATTCAAGAAATTGACTCCTTGGGACGGCAAGCTTTGGCGAGTAGGGTGGAATAGATTTGTTGTTTAGTTAAGTTGTTGTTGTCTCTTAGATTTTAAGTTTTGATCTTAAGTGTGATCTCTTGTCTAATCTTGGTGTGTTTTGTTTATGTCAGAATGCCTCCTAGAAGAAAAACAGCCGACGTGGGTTCCTCTAGAGCAGGAGAAGAGGAAGTAGAAAATAAGCAAGAGGAGCGGCAAACTCAGAATGAGAATTTACCACTACCAACACCTGTAGGATAGCAAGTTCCAATTGATGCTGCACAGCTTATGCAAGTTGTGAATGCTTTGTTGGGAGTGGTTGGTCAACAACAGCAACATATGAGGAGGGACATGCAAATGGTCCAAGCAAATGCTGAAGCTTGGAGACAGGAGACATAAAGGTTGAATGGGAATGGAGTTAATGGTGCTAGACATGCAGATGTTCTTAGCCTGAACAAATTTGTGGATCTGGTGCCTAAGTTTAAGCCAGTACCAAGAAAACCCTTAGAGGCACAGTTATGGATGGAGGAAGTTGAGAAGACTTTTTTTTGCTCTGGACATTCCAGAGAACAAAAGGGTTGAGTATGCCTCTTATTTATTGACTGGGAGAGCCAATAACTGGTGGTTGAGCACGAAAAGACACATGGCAGGAGGGGTGACATGGTGGGATTTTCAACAGGCTTTCCTTAGAGAGTTCTTTCCAGATAGTGTCAAACAAAGAATGCTCCAGGAGTATTATACTCTACAGCAAGGGAAATTATAAGTAGAGGAATATGAGGCCGAACTGCACAGGCTGATGAGGTTTCTACCGGATGCATTGAAGGAGAGTGATGAAGCCAAAGTTAGCAGGTTCATTACTGGATTAGAGCCTGATCTCTAGTATCAGGTCAATTTGATGGATTTGAGCAACTATTCAGCAGTTGTGAATAAAGCCAAGACAGTGGAATTGAGCCTGAGCAGTATTAAGAGCAGAGAGCCTAAGAGAAATTAGATCTTCTTGGGCAAGAGACCAGTAGCTAGTGTTTTGGCATAAGACAAAGGCAAGAGGCCTATTACATAAACTTTCAGGTCAATAGTGCAAAATTTTGACAGAACCCTTTAGCATTAGTTGGGTAGTTATAGGTCATAATATATGCATAAATAGAATGAAATCTATATGATTATTATTAATCATGAAAATTTTGTTGTGTGCAAACTAATACAGTCGCCTGTCATATTAGATGGGAGATATTTAGCATGCAGGAGGAAGAGACTCTGACTGATTACAAGCACAGACTAAGAGTTTTGGTTAGAGGATTACCTGTGTTGGATCACCAACACACTAGAGGAGATCCTTAGCACATGGAAGAGAGGTCTGCTACCATTATTTAAAGAATGGTTGTTTTTGTTGGAGAGAGCTTTTCCCAATCTTAGAACGCCAATGGAGTTAATATACAAATTTGAGAGATTGGCTATTTAGAGGAGTTGAGGATTAGATATTAACAATATTGCATTTATAGTGTCCTCTAGATCAATAAGGCTAGATCCACTTGACTTCAGGGTGTGGATATCGATTGGAGAGGAAAGAATATATGCTCACGATATTAGGTATGATCATATTCAAGTAAGGGAAAATATAGCTTATCATGATGACTGGATGCTAACACATATTATCAGGTGCAATTTTCTCAGAGATGTTTTGATGAATAGACCACCAATCATTCCTGAGGTGGAAGATGAGTTTTAGCGTCCTTCTTATCTTCATGTTAGAAGAATAAAAGAGCCGATACAGACTACAGTCCATAAGAGGAGTGTGACAGTAGCCTTATTGGATGAAAAAGAAGGAAATAAAAAGGGAATACAATCAAAAAGATATATTTCGAACTATAATTATGGAAAATGGATTGGAACTCCTTAGGAAGGATGGAATGTGGAGGATGAACCTTCACCTAGCTCCAGAGACAAGCAAAGGACTGCCACCAGAGGTATCCAGATGAGAGATACATATTTGACTCTAGCACCACCAGGGAATAAAGCTGTGGAGATAGACAATAGTGATGGCGATTCTGATAATGAGGACAACTATCCCCCGTTAAGTCCCAAGGAAAAGGGCAAGGGATGCTTATACCCCAGCCGTTAGAGTCAAATCCAGTGTTATATGTTATGATGTTTATATTACTTTGAGTGATAATATGATGGATGTAAAATGGTTAGGAAAACTTATGATATGTATGATGATAATCACCTAAATTTTGATGAACTAGTAGTAGATGATAGGAAATAAAGTTAGTGCCAATTTTGTTATGTACATATAGTACTAACTATGAAAACTTATGTATGTTTTTTATTGTATAAATATATGTGAATATATATGAATGCTTATAATTACTTTGAGTAAAGATGAATTATGATGAATGAAATTTAACTTACTTAACATGTTTGATGCTAATAGAATGCCAAGTGGACGAGGTAGGAGTAGAAATGCAAGGATATCTGAAAATCCACTAGAAAATCTACCCGCACCATCTCAAAACCGATAGGAGAACATTTTACAAACACTCCAGCAGCAAAATGCATTAATTCTACAGGCTTTGCAAAATGTGCAAGCACCACACATAGCCCCACCAACTGAGGCATCAACAAAGCCTCTAACACCCTACAGGAGAAATGTTGGACATGTTGCACCAGTCCAATTTCAAGTAAATGGACCAATGGATCATAATGACCAGCTTGAATCTGCTCCTGAGGTGCAAGGACCACCCCAACATGAACAAGGATTACCACCACCACCTTACGTCTTCAAAGAAACTTGTTACCAGAATTAATAAAATGTAATAGGTATTTTGAAGGTTTACTAGGGAAGCTAGAGGAAGCTAAGGACTGGCTAGCTTAGATTGAACAATCTCTTGAAGTATTTTAGGTACCAAAAGCTTTGAGGTACTATATAGATCTTATTTGCTAAGGTTAAGAGTGAGGATATGGTGGGATTCCAAGCAAAGAGGGTTACCACAACCTATCACTTGGGAAGTATTTAGAAGAGAATTTCTGAAGGAATATTTCCCGAGTAGTCTAAAGGCAAAGTACAATACTAACCTAATGAACCTAACACAGGGCAGTAAAACCATTGATGAATATGAACATGAGTTCAATCGGTTATTACAATTTGTTCCATATGCTTATCGAGACAACGATGAGCTAAAAAGGAAGACTTTCATGGCCAGATTAGAACCTAATTTTCAAATGAGACTTACTGAGTTTGAGATTGTTGATTATGTGACTATGATAGAAAAAGCCCAAATCATTGAATTTGCAAAGAAATATGAGGTTGAGAGGTACCAAAAAAGGGGACAGATCTTTGGAAAACATATGATAATTGTGTGCCAAATTCTATGCCTACGAGGATTAAGTTCTTCAAACCCTCCGATATGAACAAAGGAGGACCTACTGGAAAGAACAATGTCACATGCTAGAAATGCAAGGGCTCTCATTATTTAAGAGAATTCCCACAATGGTATCACAAGTGTTAATATTGTGGTGAAAGTGGACACATGATAAATACTTGTCCAAAAACGAAGAGTGCAACTTGTTTTGTTTGTAACAAATTCGGTCATATGTCAACCAACTGTCCATAGATAGTTAACACTGCAGCTGGTCCTTCACAGTCCAAAGGAGCAATTGGAGTGACAGGTCTGAAAAATGGAAACACCAATATCAACAAAGCTACCACAGCAGCTAGAGTCTTTACTATGCATGGGATTCCAATTGATGATGTGGAGATGGAGGAGGAAGATGAAGGAAACATATGTGAGGAAGCAGAGCTCGATGACTATAGTCTCATTACAGGAATGTGTTTACATATATGCTTATTTAAAGTTATAGTATTAGATACAAACACGTTAGATGCACAATAAATACCCTTATAAATTAGAAATAACATGTAATTAGTAAATGATAAATAGGAACAATCCAAGTGAAAGATCAAACTGCGTATGCCTTGTTTGACATGGGAGCAACGCATTCTTTCATAAATTCTGAATTAGCAAGACGAGGAAGACTACCGATTAAGACAATGAATAAAGAGTTAGGAGTTACTACACCAACAGGAGACCTGGTGATAACATTAGATATGATAAGAAGATGTCCATTAAAGATTGGGAATCAAGAATCATTTACTGATATGATCTTGGTAGATATGTAGAAATATGATGTCATTCTACGTATGACATGGTTGACGGCTGTAAAAGCAAAAGTTGACTGTCATCTCAAAATGATATCTTTTGTTAACAACCTGGGTGAGATACTTAAAGAATCTGGAGGTAAGATAATAACAATTGAGGTTGAAGATGAAGAAAATGTGGAGTTAAACAGATGTATTCTTAGAGCTACAAATGGTGAATCAAAGGAATCATATATTCATTCTATAAGGATGGTATGTGAATATTCAGATGTATTTCTAGATGAATTACTTAGATTACCCTCACATAGAGAAGTAGAATTCTCCATTGACTTGATACTAGGAACTGAACTAGTGTCAAAAGCTCCATATCGAATGGTACCTGTGGAGTTGAAAGAATTAAAGGTGCAACTACAAGAATTGATGATAAAAGATTTATTAGAACAAGTGTTTCACCTTGGGAGCACCGTTGTTATTTATTAAGAAGAAAGTTGGTTCAATGAGACTCTGTATTGATTATAGGGAATTAAACAGAGTTACTATCATCCCTTACTAAGAATTGATTATCTCTTTGATCAATTGCGAGGAGCAAAGATATTTTCTCTTATTGATTTAAAGTTAGGATATCATCGAATCCGAATAAAGGCAGAGGATGTATCAAAGATTGCATTTCGAACTAGGTATGGTCATTATGAATTTTTAGTCATGCCATTTGGATAACAAATGCACCTGCAATTTTCATGCACTTGATGAAGATAATCTTCAGACCCTTTATTAAATATTTGTGTGATTGTATTTATAGATGATATGCTAGTAAATTCATCGACTGAAGAGCAACATGAAGAATACTTAAGGAGTGTGTTGCAAATACTGAGAGATAATAAGCTATATGTCAAATTGTCTAAATGTGAAATTTGGCTTAAAAGCATATTATTTCTTGGATACATTGTTTCCGGTTGAAGAATATCTGTAGATGTTGCAAAGGTTAAAGCTATTGTGGAATGGAAAAGAGCAGAAACAGCTATGGAAGCAAGAAGTTTCTTGGGATTAGTAGGATATTATAAAAAATTTGTATAGAACTTTTCGAAGATTACGCGACCACTCACACAATTAACAAAGAAGAATGAGAAATTTGAATGGAATGATCAACGAGAACAAAGTTTCCAAGAATTAAAGAAAAGACAAGTATCCGCACCAATATTAGTTCTGCAAAATGATAATGACCTATATGATATATATACTGATGCATCCAAGAATGGTTTAGGGCGTGTATTAATGCAAAATGGGAGAGTAATAGCATATAATTCTAAACAGTTAAACCCGCATGAGATGAATTACCCTACTCATGATTTGGAATTAGCTGCTATTATCTTTATACTCAAGATATGGCATCATTACTTGTATGGACAAAAATGCAAAATATATACGAATCATAAGAGTTTGAAGTATATATTTACTCAAAAAGAGTTGAACATGAGGCAACGAAGATCGTTGGAATTAATTAATGATTATGATTTAACCATCAATTATCATCCTGGCAAAGTGAATGTTGTAGCTGATGCATTAAGTCGAAAAAATTATGGGGAAGTGGCTTCAATGTTGACTGAGTAGAAGGAACTCATTAGGGAAATTAAAAGGATGAATTTGGAGTTCTCAGTGAAAGGTTTATAACCTGAACTTGGAAACTTAGAAACTTGGTCTTGGAGCCTACTTTACTCCAAAGGATCAAGAAATCTTAGAAGGAAGATATTGAATTCCAAGAGATTAAGCAAGGAATGCCATAAGGTAAATATAAAGATTTCCATATGGATGAAGGAGCACTGAGAATGAATAGGAAATTATGTATGCCACAAGATACAAGTTTAAGGAAGAAACTAATGCATGAGGCACATTATTCTGGATATTTTATACATCCAAGAGAAACAAAGACATATCAAGAGTTGAAAAGTGCATATAGGTGGAATGGAATGAAAAAGGATATTGCTGAGTTTGTTGTTAAGTGTGATGTATGTCAAAGGGTAATAGCTAAACACCAAAGGCCCAGTGGATTATTGAAACTGTTGTCAATTCTAGAATAGAAATAGCGTCAAATTTCCATGGATTTCATATGGTCACTACCTAAGACAACTATAGGATATGAGGCCGTTTGGGTCATTGCGGATAGACTTACCAAATCATCTCATTTCTTTCCAATTAACATGACATATCCATTGGAAATGTTGGCACAAATATACTTTAAGGAAATCATAAAACTACATGGTGTACCTGCTGGTATAGTATCAGATCAAGATCCACGATTTGTTTCCAGATTTTAGCAAGGATTGCAAAAAGCCTTGGGAACACAACTAAAGTTCAGTATAGCATATCAACCTCAAACTGATGGACAAATAGAAAGGACCATTCAAACATTAGAAGATATGTTGAGATTATGTATCCTAGAATTCTAAGGAAATTGAGATTAACACTTACCTTTGGTGGATTTCGCACACAATAACAGTTATCATTCAAGCATTGAGATGCCACTATATAAAACATTGTATGGTAGAAAATGTCGATCACCATTATTTTCGAATAACTTAAAGAAAGTAATGGTTGGATCTAAATTGGTACAGGAGACGATTGATAAGTTCGCTATGATAAAGCAGATAATAAAAGAAGCCCAAGATAGGCAAAAGAACCAAACATATTTAAAAAGAAGGGAAGTAGAATTTACTGAAGGACAGCATGTTTAACTTAAGGTAAGCCTCGATCAAAAGTCTTCATAGTGGACAAACAAAAGAAAAACTAAGCCCACATATATTGGACCATTCGAGATCTTAGAACAAGTTGGAAATCTAGCATATCATTTGGCATTGCCACTAAACTTATCCGATGTACATAATGTTTTTCACGTATTAGAGTTAAGAAATGTTGGTCCCAAATAATAATCAAGAAGGAGGGTTGAATTGATTATTTAAAAATTTTGCCTTTAAAAATTCCCTTTAAGTTTTAAACACTAGAACAATATATCAATTAAACGAATTAACAATAAAAAATTGCTGAAAAATAAAAGATGAGAGAAAAAGAAGATCAGTAAGCTATTTATAGTGGTTTCGCCTTGTGCATTAGTCCACTCTTCCAGCTCCGAGCCGGGGACCCCGTTATCCTACGGGTTTTGTGCCACTATATCTAATAAGTTCAAATTACAAGCTTGTGCAATTCTCTCTGCTCGATTCTCACAACTATCCTCTAGCTACAACTGATCTACAAAGTCTAAACTTGTAACTTAACTATCAAAAGAGAAGGCAACAACAAGTTCCTTCTATACAAAATAAAATATCTAAATCAAAGAGCTAAAATATAAAAGCTAAGAGATCAGCTCACTATATAAGATGTTTATGAAAAATCTTGATGAAATGAAACTTATGGATTTTGTTCTGTGTTTGACTCTACATTTTTTTGTAAAGGAGAGCACTTTTTTGTTTGTTGCGTGTAGATGATATATTTGATATTGATACTTTTCTCTATCTTCCTCAGTTATACTACTCTTTGTCTAATGTTTAAAAGATAGATATCAAATCTCAAAAATCTCGGTATATAATCTGTTGTGCTTTATCTTGATTTGAAACTTGAAGACTATCCCTTCCTTCCAACAGTTAGTTGATAATAATATCCAGCTTCTGTTTGTCTTCATGAATCAAATTCTGAACACGATATGATCATAACAAATGGATAAGCTTAGCTTGATCTTTGTAGACTTTCAAATCTGATTGCATATCTCCCATTAAGTCAAATCAGTTGTGGAGAAGCTTTGAAAATAACTAACTGCATTTATTTCTCCTCCAACATGATTTGCTTCTAATATCCAACTAATTTATGATCTTTATCTTTTAACGTGATCTAATCTTCTTCATATATCTCTAATTGATATTTCTTCATTGAACGTGATCTCATTTTCTATCAAGATAACATTTATCCTTCTTCTTCTTTTTTTTTCATAAAAATCCATATAATATGAAAGATTCTTGTCTTGCTTGTGATGCTTATAGACATGAATAAACATCTTGTCTTGAACTGAATAAAAATCTGATTTTGTCTTAAAACAAATTGTAGAGAGAGAAACGAAAAATCAATATAGATCCCCTTAGATATAATCCTTCTTTAGTGGAACAAATAAGTATATTACCCAAATATATTTATTATCTCGATGCTAGGTATTAACAAAATCTTTATATTTCTATGAAAAAGTAGATCTTCTTGTTTGAGAAGATGAACAGTATACTTGTTCTTCAAAAGTTCCATTAAAGGTTCTAAAAAAGGTTCTGGTTTTCTGGAAAAATACTTCATCCTTAATTTAACCATCTGGAGAACATTCTGTATACTCTCTATTCCTTGAAAAAATCTTTGATAATGTTGTTGCTTCTCTCAACTCTTATGTATTCTTTCTTTATGATAAGTAATGCATGTAAATCATCGATATACAACATCATTTACCCATTTATCTTGAACTCATCATGGTTCTTTCAAGTTCTGTGAAAGGTTCTGTCTAACACACACACACACACACACACACACACATATATTATGCACATTAAACAACATCATTAGTTTCTTGATTATTTTGTTATCATCAAAATTTTAGTTAATAGAGACTGAACATTCTCCCCCTTTTTGATGATAACAAAACATTGAAAAAAAAATTCATATAAACAACCATTCACAGCCATTCATAAACATGCTCATCATACATGTCCATATCCATTCCAACCATTCATAAACATGCTCATCATACACATCCATATCCACATCATACCATATCTCTCCCCTTTTTTTGTTATCAGCAAAATAGGAAAGAAATAAACATAAGACAGATCACATAACAAAAGCATAATAGTCATAGTTCTTGAAATCATCACAAAAGTATAGAGTCTTAAAAAAAAAAAAAACGAAACACATTAAGTCTTTGACATAACAGAACAATTATATTTTCTTAAAAGGAATGGTGGACTTCCTTGCTCGAACTTTCTGACATTTGCAATATGTTGTGGAGGAAATGGAAGCAGCAGACAAAGAGAAGGTCATCAAGGTATCAACAGCTGATGATATAGATGCATGGGGTGGAGATTCAACCAAAAAAGATTGTGGATTTTGTAAAACGGCAAGGGGTATGAAAGGAACAAGACTTAGATGTGCTGGAGTCGGCCCATAAAAACGACATGGAGAAGGAACAAAGCTACCCTCAGGCATGTCAATCATGACAGCTTCTGGAATAGGTTCTACTGGTATAGGTGAAGACCTAGAAAAGGATGGAATAGCTCCTAAAGAGGCATCAGCAGAATGATGCGCTGTAGGGATAGGTTTGGTATGGAAAAAGTTCTTGATCTCCAAAGCAATAAACTTTGTCAAATCAACCTTGAAATCCTCAAGCTTTGCCTCAATCTTTTCCCTTATTAGCCTTGCGAAGGAAGTTGGAAGAGAATCATAAGATGTTTCACCAGGCCCTTATAGAACCATGGTGGATCACTTGAATCACTGTCAGATTCTTCCTCCACTCGCACATTTTCATCAATCTTGAACTAACCACCTATCATGGGCACAAAATTTTTCTGCTTTCCCTTTTGTAAAGGTACCTTACCAGATTTGTGGAGTTGTTCCTTTTCTTTTTCCTTATAAGAAGAAACTTCTTGGGAAGTTTCTGGAAAAAGTTCTTTCTCCCCCTCAATCCTCGCTTTTAGTTTATCCCATTCCACACTCTTACCATATCTTTTGTGCAAATAAATTGCACCATCCACTGCATGCCAAAATTTCTTATATAGTCTGATTTGCATGTGATGCATGCTCTTTTCCCCAATTCTTTTTAAACTAATGGGAAATTTTATCTTCTTCGGAAATGGAACTTTTTTTAACTTGAAAAGTTTCATCAAAACATTTCCATACATCCTATATTGTTGGTCTCGCTACATCCTTTTCAGAATTCTTTTCACTAAATCTATTTTTACTTTCTTCATCATGGCCAAAATGACCAAACCATCTTCCTTTGAGATAGTGGTGGAACTTCCTTTCCTTGGAAGAATACACTCCCTCACAGCTTTATATAGGATTCTCACAATCAATTCAAATTCATAAACAAACACATCATCATCCAAAAATGTCCTACATTTCCATTTATAATGAAAAAACAGATCATTCCTTCTTAGAGAGACAAAAGCATTGTCAACATGACAATCCTTTAAACCAAAACATTTGGTAAGATCATCACGAGATATGACCAATTCTCTTCCTTGAACTCTTGATTTCAAGCTTTTATCATCTACATATTTCAAATTCCTGTAAAATTCCTCGATCATCTATCCTATAACATCTCTAGTCAGATTACATAACTTCCTTCCACCAATATTGTCCGACCATTCATTCCATGAAAATTAATGCTTCTTAAAATACTTAAAATCAGTAAAAGAGCAATAATGGATTTTTACCTTTGTGATAGGAAATTTATTGACTGATTATTTTATTTTTCTCTTCTTCGTGGATTTCAAACCTTCAGCTAATGATGGAATATCTTTTCATTTATTGGAGGATTCTTTAGAGACTTTCTTTTTCTTCATTTTCTCCAGAATCTCTGCAAGAGGTTATGGGTCGACTCAGTTGCTTGTTCTTCTTGAGTCGTTTCTTGATTTGAAGATGCTTTAGATCTCTTCGAGCTTTAACTCGTTTCTTGAGCCAATTTGGAGTGGATTTCTCGAGATTTAGCTGAAGATGGTGATCAAGATTGGGTTTTCTCTGAATCAAATGATTCATCTTCGATGGAAATAGGGTCTTTGGATGGAATGGTTTTGAAATATTTGTTTGAAATCCTCTGAGATTTACGAGGACCCATTCAAAAAAATTTAAGAATAGAGGATTCTAGGGTTTCTCGGACGCAAATGATAGAATAGAATGAAGAAAGAGAAGAAAAAAAGGAAAGACGAAAGGACACTTAGAGAATTTGCCCGCCAAAAGTTCTGCACAAGGTTCCGTTGGAAGATATACATTGCATGAAGTTCCACACAACATTTATTTATCACAAAGTTTCATAACTTTTCTTCTTTTCTTTTTATTTATTATTTTATATTATTATTATTATTTTTATATTATAAGCAAAAAGAATTAAAACGGATAACACAAACCAATCTCATTCCTGATAAATTCAAAGCACACTTTTTCCAAAGGTTTTGTAAAAATATATGCTAATTGATTATCAGTTGATACATATTCAACAATTATATTTCCATTATTGACATGATCTCGAATAAAGTGATGTTGAATTTTAATGTGTTTAGATCTTGAATGGTGTACATGATTTTTTGTCAAATTAATTGCATTTGTATTATCACATTTAATAAGTATATTTTTATAAAACAAACCATAATCTTGTAATTGTTGTTTAATTCAAAGCATTTAAGCATAACAATTACCAATAAAAACATATTCTGCTTCAATTATAGATAAGGCAACAAAATTTTGTTTCTTAGAAGACCAAGAAACCAATTTGTCACCTAGGAATTGACAAGTACCAGATGTGCTTTTTCTATCAATTTTGCAACCAACATAATTTGCATCAGAGTATACTAATAAATCAAAAATTTGATTTTTAGGGTACTAGATGCCCAATTATCAAGTACTTGAAAATTCACTTAACAGCTGTCAAATGTGTTTCTGTTGGTGCATTTGAAATCTCGCACACAAACATACACTAAATAAGATATCAGGCCTGGATGTAGTTAAATATAATAGAGAACCAATAAGACTTCTATACAACTTTTCATTTATCCGTTTTCCATTTGAGTCAAAATCTAACCTTGTTGAAGTACTCATGGGTGTTGCAGCTCCTTTACATCCTTCATACCCGAATTTCTTAAGAATTTGTTTAGAGTATTTTTCTTGATGTATGAAGATTCCTTCTTTAGTTTGGTTAATTTGTTGTCCAAGAAAAAATGCCAATTCTCCCATCATTGACATTTCAAATTCTATCTGCATTGACTTTGCAAAATCTTGACAATATATTTCATTAGTAGAACCAAATATAATATCGTCCACATATATTTGCACAATTAAAATATCTTGATCATATGTCTTTAAAAACGGGGTTGTGTCTATGGTTCCTCTTTGAAAACCTTTTGAAATTAAAAACAGACTTAATCTTTCATACCATGCCCTTGGGGCTTGTTTTTAACCATATAAAGCTTTATTTAATTTGAAAACATAATCAGGTTTAAAAGGATCTTCAAAACCAGGGGGTTGTTCAACATATACTTCTTCTTTTATAAATCCATTTAAAAATGCACTTTTTACATCCATTTGAAAACTTTAAAGTTCTTATAACATGCATATGCAAGCATCAACCGAATTGCTTCTAACTTAGCAACAGGTGCATATGTTTCATCAAAGTCTATTCCTTCTTCTTGTGAATAACCTTTACCTTCTAATCTTGCTTTATTCCTACTTATTTTGCCATTTTCATCCAACTTGTTTTTAAATACCCATTTAGTTCCAATTATTGATTTTCCTTTAGGTCTAGGTACAAGATTCCATACATTATTTCTTTGAAATTGATTTAGCTCATCTTGCATGGAATCAATCCAATTATTATCATTTAAACCTTCATCAACATTGTTAGGCTCAAATTCAGATAATAATGCAAAATGATTTTCAAAATCTTGTAAACTAGCTCTTGTTTTAACACTAGATTGAACATCACCAATTATTTGTTCAGGAGGATGAGTAGATTTATATTATCAAGCCTTAGAAGTTTCTAGTTCATATTCTCTAGGTTGTGGAGTACCTTCTGTATTACCTTCTGGAAAAGGATTTGTGTTTCTAGATTCATAGGTTTCAACAGCTGGTGCTTCAGGCTTTAGTTCTGAACAAGATTCTTCTTTAGAGTTAGATTCTTTTTCATCATTGGATTCATCATCCTTTATATCTTCAAAAAACTTGACATTTATTGATTCTTCAACCGTTTTAGTTGATCTATTAAAAATACGATAAGCACGACTATTTAACAAATATCCTAAAAATATAGCTTCAACAGATCTTTCATCAAACTTACCAAGATTAAAAGCATTCTTCTTCACAAAACATTTAGAACAAAAAATATGAAAATATGACACATTAGGCTTCTTAACTTTAAAGAGTTCATATGATGTCTTGGATGTCATGGGTCGAATATAAACTCGATTGATGATGTAGCAAGCTGTAGATACTACTTCTGCCTAAAAGTTCTCAGCAATAACACTTTCATTTAACATAAATCTTGTCATTTATTGTATAGTTCTATTCTTGCGTCCTACAACTCCATTTTTTTGAGGTGTATATGGAGCTGAGAAATTATGAGATATACCTTGTTCTTCACAAAAGTTTATAAACTTTGAATTTTGAAACTCAGTTCCATGATCAGTTCTAAGACTAATTATGGAAATTTCTTTTTCATTTTGAATTTGTTTTGCAAATTTTTGAAAATAATCAAAAGTATCTCTCTTATGATGTAAGAATAAAACCTAAATGTATCTTGAATAATCATTAACAACCACAAGTCCACATTTATTTCCACCCATGCTTAATACACTTGTAGGTCCAAACAAATCAAGATGTAATAATTCAAGAAGTCGTTTTGTTCAAATCTCATTTTTACTTTTGTGAGATACATAAACCATTTTATTTTTCAAACAAGTATCACATTTCACATCTTGTTTAATATGTATTTTAGGAAAACCTCTTATTATATTCTTTTTAGATAATTTTTCTAATTGATTAAAATTTACGACTTAAACGTTTATGCCAAGTAAAAATATTACCATTCATTGATAGCAAACAATAAGCATCTTCAACTTCATTTGATTTTATCAAATATATGTTTTTCTTTCTAAAACCTTCAAATAATCTTGTACCATTTTTATCAAAAGCAAAACATTTGTCTTTTTCAAAAACCATTTTGTAACCTTTTTCACATAATTGACTAATGCTCAAAAGATTATGTTTTAAGCCTTTAACTAGATAAACATTTTCTATGATGTAAGGAGACATACCAATACTTCCAGTTGCAACAATTTTACCTCTATTGTCATCTCCCAAATTTCACATATCATTTTTCTTCCCATGTTATGCTGGTGAACAATGAAGTATTCCTAGTCATATGTCTAGAACATCCACTATCTAGGTACCATGTTCCTCTAATTTTAGTTTCATGTTCTTGCAAAATTCAAAAGGATTATACTTTTTTAGGAACCCAAACAAGTTTGGGTCCTTTATAAGACAAGCTCATTTGGTTTCTTTGTTTAACTTGTTCATTATTGAGCTTGTTTCTTTTATAATAGCAATATTTCTCAATATGACCAGGTTTATTACAAAAGAAGCGTACATATCAAATGTTATGACTATAACTATTGTTTACTTGTTTCATGTTATTGTGTATTGGGTAACTTCTAGAATAGCTTCTGGTATTGTTTTCATAAGAAGGATAACTTCTAGAATACCTTGTGGTGTTGTTTTCATAAGAAGGATAACTTCTATAATACCTTCTAGTGTTGTTTGTATAACTCCTTTTAATGTGATTTGATATTAAATCTTGCTTTCTTTCACTTGATTCATTATGTGTGTTTGGTTTAGCTTTTACAAACACGATTTTCTTAGATGTATTTGAATTAGATCCATGCTCATATCCTAAACCATGCTTTTCAAATGACAATCTTTATGATGAGATCAACATTGTTAATTTCTTGCTACTTTCATTAAATTTATTAAATGTATTCTTTATTGAATTAGATAACTCGTCTATTTTCACTTTCAACACTCCGGTTTCTTCCCTTTAACAACCTATTATCTTTTCTTAGTTTTCCATTATCTACATGTAACTTTTCAAGATCATGCTTTAATATGTCATTTTCATCAACAAGTAAAGAATTTGTTTGTTTTAAAGCCTCCTTTTCATTCTTAAGCGATTTTACTTCATTATCATATTTAGTTATCTTTAAGTCAGACTTTTTAAGTGCTTTTAATAATTTTTTCATTTCAAGAAGCATATCATCTTCAGTTATTTCATTATCAGATTCAGAGTATACCTTAGAAGTAGTTGTGAGACAAAGGTTTGCTTCTTCTTCTTCTCCATCCGAATCTTCTGGACTACTTTCTGTGTCATCTAAATCACTCCATGTTGCTAACATTGCTTGACTTCACTTTTTGTATTGCTCCATTTTCTTTATCAAAGTGGGACACTCATATTTGATATGTCCTGGCCTTTTGCACTAATAACACTGGATTTCTCTCTTCTCATTTTTCCTCTCCTTTTGCTTGTATCCCTTTCCTGCATCATTCTTCTTATATTCAGTAGTTTTCTTAAAAGTACTAAATTTCTTACCTCTTTTTTTCTTGAAGAATCTGTTGAGCTTTTTGGCTAGAAGTATTATGTCTTCTTCATCTTCATTATCATCCGATCCAGCTTAAACAACTTCCTTAGCTTTGATAGTAATCCCTTTGTTACTACTTTCTTCTCCTTGTATAGTTTTCTTGTAGGATTCATAAGCCATTAACTTTTCTCTTAGTTGGCTAAGAAAAAGTTTGTTGAGATCTTATGCTTCTTCTGTAGCAGTTTTCTTTACATCCCAAGTTGCTGATAGGATTCTCAGCATCTTCCTCACAAGATCAGGATCACCAATTACTTTGCCAAGTGATGCCAGCTCATTTGTAATTGCAGTGAACCTATTAAATGCATCTTTGATAGACTCATCATTTTTAAACTTAAATAATTCATATTGCCGAAATAAAGCATTAATTTTATTTCTTTAATTGTATTAGTTCCTTCATAAGTTTTAGTTAATCTATCCCAGATCTCCTTTGTTGTTCCACATGAAGATATTAAATAAAATTCTAAAGTAACAATAGTGGTTAACAACAAATATTTAGCTTTGTTATTTTTTTCAATGATCTTCTCAGCATCTATCAGGAGTGAATTCCCATTCGTTGTAATCACATTGTCTCCAATGGAAATTACCTGCCAAGAATCATAATCATTAGCTTTTATATAAGTTTCTATACACATTCTCTAATAGGAAAAATTTGAACCATCAAAGAAATGAGCATGGTTAATTGCTACATTGTTCTCAGCCATTATTAAATCCATCACTCAAAACCATAAAATGAGCCTACTCTGATACCAATTGTTGGTCTCAAATAATAATCAAGAAGGGGGGTTGAATTGATTATTTAAAAAAAAATTTCCTTTAAAAATTCCCTTTAAGTTTTAAACATGAGAATAATATATCAATTAAATGAATTAACAATGAAAAATTGCTAAAAAATAAAAGATGAGGGAAAAAGAAGATCAGGAAGCTATTTATAGTGGTTCCGCCTTGTGCATCAGTCCACTCTTCCAGCTCCGAGCCGAAGACCCCATTATCTTATAGGTTTTGTTCCATTATATCCAATAAGTTCAAATTATAAGCTTGTGCAATTCTCTCTGCTCAATTCTCACAGCTATCCTCTAGCTACAACCGATCTATAGAGTCTAAACTTGTAACTTAACTATCAAAAGAGAAGGCAACGACAAGTTCCTTCTATAGAAAATAAAATATCTAAATCAAATAGCTAAAAAATGAAAGCTTAGAGATTAGCTCGCTATATAAGATGTTTATGAAAAATCTCGATGAAATGAAACTTATGGATTTTATTCTATGTTTGATTATGTATCTTTTTGTAAAGGAGACCACTTTTTTGTTTGTTGTGTGTAGATGATACATTTGATATTGATACTTTTCTCTGTCTTCCTCGGTTATATTACTCTTTGTCTAACGTTTAGAAGATAGATATCAAATCCCAAAAATCTCGGTATATAATCTGTTGTGCTTTATCTTGATTTGAAATTTAAAGACTATCCCTTCCTTCCAACGGTTAATTGATAATAATATTCAACTTCTATTTGTCTTCGTGAATCAAATTCTGAACATGATATGATCATAACGAATGGATAAGCTTAGCTGGATCTTCATAGACTTTCAAATCTGATTGCATATCTCCCATTAAGTCGAATCAGTTGTGGATAAGCTTTGAAAATAACTAATTGCATATATTTCCCCTCCAACGTGATTTGTTTATCCTTCTTCTTATTTTTTTCCGTAAAAATCCATATAATATGAAAGATTCTTATCTTGATCGTGATACTTATAGACATGAATAAACATCTTGTCTTGAAGTGAATAAAAATATGATTTTGTCTTAAAACAAATTGTAAAGAGAGAAACAAAAAATCAATATAGATCCCCTTGGATATAATCCTTCTTTAGTGGAACAAATAAGTATATTACCTAAATATACTTATTATTTAGGAGCTAGGTCTTAAAAAAATCTTTATATTTTTCTAAAAAAGTAGATATTCTTATTTGAGAATATGAACAGTAACTTCTGGTTAAAAATACTTGTTCTTCAAAAGTTCTAGTAAAGGTTCTGGTTTTCCGAAAAAATACTTCATCCTTAACTTAACCTTCTGGAGAACATTTTGTATACTCTCTATTCCTTGAAAAAAATCTTCGATAATGTTGTTACTTCTCTCAACTCTTATATATTCTTTCTTTATGATAAGTAAAGTATGTAAATCATCGATATATAACATCATTTACCCATTTATCTTGAACTCATCATGGTTCTTTAAAGTTTTGTGAAAGGTTCTGTTTAACACACACACACACATATATATATAAATTCCGCACACTAAATAACATCATTAGTTTCTTAATTATTTTGTTATCATCAAAATTTTAGTTAATAGAGACTCAACAAGAAAATATGTACCGGATCCAAATAAAGTAATTGAGTTGGAACCTGTCACGCCCCAAAGGGTACCCTAAACGTGACAATCGGGCACATTCAATATTAAAGCTTAAGTATGACAACCTTAGTCATCCCAAAAGTTTTGATACTAGGTGGAAGGCATGCCTTCACAATCATAGAGGACCAACTTTGAAACAAGTTGTTTAAGAAGACATTCATATAGCAATTAAGAATGGAAATCATAACATAACATCTTAAATATGGAAATATAAAGGTCTTACAAAATATAAAGGTCTTACAATATTCAAACAAGTTATTTAACAAACATATGAGATGCAATCAAACACGTGAGCAAACAATACAAACAATTTTCCGAGAATTGTATGTTTAAATGGATTTACCCCTCCATTCGGTGGTTAGGTGTTCTGGGCAACAAGGCCATAGTCCGCAAATAAAGTTTATGTAGTTTTTATACAAGCCACCACTAGCTGCTAAATTATAGTTATTTCGGGTGTCCACCCACCATTTTATTATGGGCGATCAAAGCTATAAAGTAAATTTTCGGGTTCTATGGGCCTCATTACTATGCCTTTGTCCCACCAAGGGTATAGTAATGAATACAATGTGACTCACTACGTGTCATGCATGAATCATTTTATTTAAGTAATCATAGCATAATATTAGATATTTAAAAAGTGATCATGGAATTCGCATACAATCATTCCTATACTAAATCATATAATGATTGATTAACAATCCCCGTGTCACGCCCCGAAGGGTACCCTAAACGTGGCAGTCCATTACATACGGTATTAAAACTTAAGAATGTCTTCCCGAAGTCATGCGAAAGTTTCCAACACCATATGTAAGGCGTCTATCACAACAATAAGAGACACCGGTGGGATGTATAGTTTGAGATAGTAAATACAGCATACAAAAATCTAAATAAACATCAAATTACCACTTAATCTTTCCCACAACCAAATAATACTAACACCAAAATATATTGAAGGATAATTAACCTAAGATCTTTAGAAGATTTCCAAAAGCTTTTCTAAGACATCATCCCACTCGAGTATATGAAGTCTTCGGGCATAAAAGATATTGTCTTGTTATAACAAAGGTCTATCGAAGTATAAGCATGACTAGCTTAGTGAGAATATTCTTAAATTAACATACTTGTATAAATGATTTCAAACAAGTTATTAAACAAGCATATGAATGTATCAAGCAAGTGATTAAGCAATACATATGATCTACCGAAAATCATATGTTTGAATGGATTTACCCCTCCATTCAGGGTTAGGTGTTCCAGGCTCTTTAAAACCCATCTTTAAATCCAACTCATGTAGTTCATTTCAAGCTCCTACGCGCCTATCTCAACATAGTTCTTCTAGGCTCCTATTCGCCCATCTTGCAAATTTCTGGCTACTGCATATCCGGCTACTAAACTCTTGTCCCATCGAGAATAGCAGCTCATGCAATGAAACTAACTACGTGATATGCATGAATTAATTAATATAATTCATAGGATATGATTAGAGTAATTTAAAGGTGATCACAAAATTTGCACACACTCTAACAGAATAATAGTAGAACAATAGTTAATTAACAACGATTCATGCCTCGGTATGCTTAATATCCTTTCAACCAATATTATTATATATAATTTATTTTCATCTTTTCCTACTTCTAGTGCCTCTAGCTACAAGCACAATCAAGTACGAAAAAGGTAGGAAATAAACTCACTTGGCCATGAGGATCTATCTTTCTTATGGATGAGTCGATTGATAAATCTACTGATCAAAATAATCCTCCAGGTATGAATACTCCTTCTCGGGATCACCTAATCAAGAAGAATACCCATAATGAGTATTTCTTATTGATTTTATGGTACTTATCAAATACTATGTCATAAGATCGTTAAAATTCGTATAGAAGGTAATTCCAACTTAAAATGGCCATAACTTGGTCATTTTAACTCGGAATTACGCAAATAATATACCGTTTTCTACCTACTCGAAAAGATTTATCCATTTCTAAGGTTGTTTTTGTCATAAAAAGCCATTTGGGTTGGAAAATACTACGGTACAGGATAGTTACGAATTTATAGTTCATAAAATGTGATTTTTCCAAATTTTACTTTACTAAAAAAATTTTAAGCAAAATATATGGATATATATATATATTTGAAAAATCCTTTGAACATATATTTATACTCATATGTATGCATGATTTTGATAGTGTTGTCTCATTATTGGTATTTCATAAACAATTTGTCTTTGATGGTTTTAAAAAATAAATCTTTTGAGAATTTCTCATTTTTGAATTGTTAGAAGGAAAATAAAAATATATTTGAGTTGTTATGAGTAAATGTTTTCCTACTATAATTTCATTTTCTCACTTTTCAAAAGAAAAATTCATTTTAAAAAATTTTGGTTCTCTGAGTTATCTACTAACTTTATTTCTAGTGATTGAAGAATAAGCTTTTCAAAATATCCTTTAAGTTTTTGATGTGGTCAAATATTTGAAGTAGTGTTAAATGTATGTTTTCCTTTATTTTTATATCATTTCTCTCTTTTAGAAAATGGATATACCTTTGAAACTTTACTTCCTTGGCAAATTCTATTTTTCTAAGTTGGTTTTCAAAATAGTGAGTTGACCTTATCTTGGTTTGAAAAACTTGTTTTATTCTTAATATTTGTTAAATGGTAGAATAATTCTTTTTAGACAAGTTTATAAGAAAAGCTTTCTTAATAAAGAATTGTTAGCTTTAGAACTTCATTTTAATTTTGAAAAGATAATGACAATATAAAATTCAAGTTTTGAAGTTACTTTCATAGAATGTGATTTTTGTAGCCTAGAATAATCCTATTAAAAGATATACTTGATTTCAAGTTTTTAGTTCAGGACCAAAATTCTTATCTTGATGGAGTGCTAAGTTCGGTTTATAAAAGAAAAGAATTCTTTTTATTATTTTGAAGAAATCTACATTACTACTTCTAGAAATTATGATTAGCTTATTCTTTTAAAAGAGTTAAAATCAAAACTTAGATCTTTTTGTTGAAATTTCTTTTGTCAAGAAATCTAGTTTACTTTTTCTTTATTTAAGAAAGAACCCACTTTTATTTTCTCTTAAGACAACAATATTATAACCATGCATGAATATGTAGCAATGTAAAAGTAAAGATAATACATAATAAGATAAAAAGGATTACTTGTAAGTAAATAAACATAATAAAATTGTCAAGCATTGGGAACCTTAGCTTCACCAAGATAACCCGGGACTAAGAATGGACTAGTCCCAAAAGAAAAGAAAAAAAAAAGAAAATTGTTTTGACTTGATATGGACAAGTCTAAGACTAGAAAGACCAGTCTTAATAAATTGCATAAAACAAGTAAATATATAAATTGCAAAAAATGAAAGTAAATAAATAATAAATGAGCTTATATGCTCTAAATAAATATATATACATAGTATACATAATATTATATAAGTTAGATTAGAGCAAAAATAATAACAATAATAAAAACAATATAATAACATAATGTAAAATAGGAACATGAACAAAAACAAAACATGAACATATTGTTACTTTTTTAACTCATATGAGCCTAAGAAACATACACTAAGCTCATGTTAAGTTGTATGAACATGATGAAGAAATATAAGTAAGATTTTACCTAAGGTTTAATGGGGTTTTGAAAAGAGATGAATGGGTAGTGTGTTTTTGCTACTTTTCTTGAAGAGTAGAAATTGGTAGAGAGTGTTTTGAGAGAGAACGGTTGGAGAGAGATTTTGAGAGAGTATTTTGGTAGAGTTTTGTTATGTAAAATGAGTGTGTGAAAGAATGAAGGAGGAATGGGATATTTATAGAATTTTTGGAATGAATTTTGGATGTAATAAAATAAATTGAAAAAGAAATAATAATGAGAAAGGGAGAGACCTGGCCGGCGCTTATGATAGAGAGAGAGAGAGGGTATTTTGTTTGTTTTGTAATTTTTTTGTAAAGAAAAGAAATAATGTGTAAGATTTGATGTGAATAAAGTTGTATTGGAAATGTAAAAAGTAAGAAAATAGGTATGCAGGTAGTAAGAAATAAGTGTAAGAAAAAGTAGAGATAGTGAAATAGTAATGAATAGTAAGAATAGTACTATGAATAATAGACTATACATATAAAATATCGGTAGTAATAAAAATACGCGTAATCGAGTTATATCTATTATTTTAGTTACCGAAAAATTCTAAAACTGATATTTTTGAAATCCTTGTTTAATTACGAGTCTTTTGGTGTTATTGAAATATTTTTATTATTTCGAGCTCCGGAACACGTTTTTCGAGAACTGATCTCGTTTGAGTCCGAAGGACACTCGAAATTCGCGAATCAGATATTTTTATGTTACCTTATATTATTACGAACTATTTTAAGCCATTAACTTAATTTCGTTTTCTAGGGTTTGAGAACGCGGGATTATTGGAGTTGAAATTGCTTGATAGTCTTGGTCTTTGTTGACTTTTGAAACTCCGGTTTGACTAGGGTTAGGGTTAAATCCAACTTTACCCTAGAAATTGAGGGGTTTATATCAGGGATTGGGTAGGTGGATCTTCTCATGTTCAGGTTTTTGAATCGAACGATTATTGAACTTTCTATTTTTGTTTTTGAAGGTTCTCTTATGGAATCTCGTGATCGAAATTGATTAAGGTTCGGTTTCAACTTGGGTCAAACTTTAGGGTTTCGATTCGGTATTCCAAAACCGTTATTGAAAAATTCAGGGGCTTATACCTTGCCTCGATATACTTAACATAATTTCAAGCATAAAAGTAAAGCACATGCACTATCATATTTTTATCTTTTCCTAAAGTCTAGTACCGCTAAATTATAAGCAACAACATAAGTACAAAAATGTAAAAATTTAAACTTACTCGGTCATGGTAGCAGAAGCTTCTAGTCAAAATAATCCATTAGGTAAGGAAGCTTGAACTCCACGTCACCTATACAAGAGAAATACCCAAAATGAGTATTTCTTGGAAGTTCTACTTAAAATTGAAATCTTATTTCACTAAGTTCATCAAAATTCGTATGTGGTGAAATTTCAACTTAAAATGGCCATAACTTGCTCATTTTAACTCAGAATTTTGCATATTATATATCGTTTTCTATCTACTCAAAAGGATCTATCTATTTCTAAGGTTATTTTCTTCATAAAAGGTCATTTGGTTTTCTAAAAAATATGGTACATAATCAAAATGAAAATTCCAAAATTTAAAACATGATTTTTCTAACTTGTATCAACCAAAAATCCTTTAGAAATCATATAAATATATATATAGGTGAAAAATTCTTTTAATACATATGCAACTCATAATATACACATGATTCTAATGATGTTGTCACGCCCCGGAGGGTACCCTAAACGTGGCAGTCCACCGCATATAATATTAAAGCTAATGAATGACAATCTTAGTCATGCAGGAGTTTCGATAGCATATGCAAGGTGTGCTCCCAAGATAGTAGGAGACTCACAGGGGTATTATATTTAAGTAGATAATAAAAGCATGCAAGAACTTATAAAAATAAGCATGGAATATTCATTTAGATAACAAACTCTTACATCATCTTAGGGGCATTCCCCTGTCTTAAATAGTCTCGATTCAACTAAACCATTAACAAGGTAAATATAACTATAACATAAGCCTACTATAGAGATTTTCTTAGAAGTCTATGTCCAAAACTAAATACATATAACTTCTCCCAAAAACTCCTAATGGCTTTGGCTCATACCTAGCATACGAGGCTCCTCGGTGCCAACCAAAGATAATCATATTGTAACAAAAAGTTATAAGGGTATAAGCAAATCTAGCTTAGTGAGATAATTCCCATCTACAAAACATTTCCATTAATCAAACAAGTATTTAAACAATAATATGAAAAATGCACCAAACACATGAGCAAAAAAAATACACAAGATTAACCGGAAATCATGTGTAGTATGGATTCTATGCCCTCCATGTTAGGAGTTGGAGGTTACAGGCCCATACGACCATCAATATTTGCAGATTTACTGGCTCCTGCTTGCCTTGTGGATTTTCTGGCTCCTACTGGCCCATGTAAACTTTCCGGCTCTTACTAGTCACCACTACAACTTCTTCGTTTCCCCACACGAAGAATAGTAGTAAAATAAATGTGACCCACAAATATGATATGCATTAATCATTTTTAATATAAGCTTAACCAATAAATGTTGAGTTTAAGTGATAGGCAATCAAAACAATATTCATCATATCAATGCAAGAATCACAATTATTTATCAATTCATCTTTCGATATTCTTAACTTTTATTCAACCAATCATAAATCCAAATCACACAATGTTTGTTCATTTATCTTCTCTTTGTTTTCTAATGCTACTACTTACAAGTACAAACAAGGAAATGTAACTTAGTAAAGGATTAACTCACTCCATGTCGGTAGCTCCTAATCGAAGTAGTCTTTTGGGAAAGTGATCTCGGTTCCTTCTTCACCTAAACAAGATGAAATACCCACAATAAGTTTTTTATAGGATTTCTATTCTTGAAAAATCTAAATCTATCTTAAAATCGCGGTAAAATCGGATTAGAGGAAATTCAAATTAAAATGGCCATAACTTGCTCATTTTAACTCGGAATTTCGCATATTATATACCGTTTTCTACCTACTCGAAAAGATATATCTATTTCTAAAACTATTTTCATCAAAATAAGTCATTTGGGTTCCAAAAAAGGGGTCACCAGATTCACCACGAATTTTCACAAACTTGAATTCCTTCTTTTGACAAAAGCTCATTTTGAAGAGATAGATATTATAATACATTGTAAAACCTTTAAAATGCATATACATATATTTATTGACTCATATCAAATGTATAAAATTAATGAAGTTGTCTCAAACCATAAATTTTTGTAAAAGTAAAGTCTTCTAAAGAAAAGTGAAACTTTTGAAAATGCCTCTTATTTTTGTTAGAGAATATTTCAAGTTATGAGTAAATTCTCTTTCCTCTAAATTTTCAAAGAATGATTTTATTTCCTTAGTTTCTAATACTTCTTGAAAATAACAATTATATCTTCATAGAAATAATTTTTTTGTTTCTTAAAATTATTTTATTTTCATGAAAGGAATTTCTTATACTTGATGAAAAAGTGAAGTTTTAGTAAAACTTTTGTTCACTCAAAAAGTTCTTTCTATGTCATGTATGTTTATAAAAATTCCTATGAACTCTTCTAGATTTCTTAGAAAAGTTTGTTAAGATGAATCCTTAGTTTTAGGAAAAATTACTTCCTACTTTTATTTCTAGAAAAGAATCTTTATTTTAAGAAAACATTTCCTCATTTATCTTGTTGAGACAAAAACCATTATGTTCATGTATGAATGTGAATCATAAGCTATGAAACATAAGGAAACATAATAACTTAAAGAAATAAACTAGCAAAATAAATCAAGTATTGGAACCTTAGCTTCATTAAGGTATCCCGAGACTAAGAATAGACTAGTCTCATAAAGAAAAAGAAAATGTTTTGACTTGATGAGGAAAAGTCTAAGACTAGAAAGACTAGTCTTAAAAACAACATGAAAGTAAATAAATTGCAAGGAAAGTAAATAAATTGCAAAACAAATGAGCTTATATGCTCTAAAAGATATATATATATATATAGCTACATAGATATATTTAGTAACATATGTATATAAAAGCAACATAAAGAAATTAGATTCATGAACAAAAACAAAGTATGAAGTTATTATTGCTTTCTTTAACCTTCATGGTTTAGAAAACACACACTAACCTCATACTAAGTAAATGAACACTTGAGAAAGCTAAAACTATTACCTAGAGAAGTAGTAGAAACTAGAGAAATTTGAGAGAGTTTATGGAGAGATTTTTGGAGAGTAATTGTAGTGTATGGAAGTTGTGAAAGGAAGAGAGGGTATTTATAGAAAAATATGAGAGGAATTTTATGTTAATTAAATAAATGAAAATAAAACAAATTGGAGAGATGGAGAGAGGGGGTCGGCGCTAATCTTGAGTGTAGAGAGGGAGTGAATCTTATTTTTTGTATTTTTGTTAATGAAAAGTAAGATATGAAAGATGTGAAGTTGTATTTGAAATGAAAATCATAAGAAATAGAGGTATGGGTTGTAAGAGTAGGTTGTAAGAAAAAGTAGAGATAGATAAATAGTGTAGAATAGTAGAAAATAGTGTAATGTAAAGTAGACATGACAATTTAAGTACCAGTTGTAAGAAAATACGTGTATAATAGCAACATCTGATATTTTTAGTTACCGAAAAATTTTAAAATTGATATTTTTGAAAACCTTATTTTTACGAGTCTAATGGTATATTTGGAATATTTTTACTATTCCGAGCCCTGAGACACGTTTTTCAAGAACTATATATGTTCGGGTTCAAAACGAGTCGCGGTTTAGCTAATCTGATATTTTTAAGCTTTCTCAGGTTATTACGAACTATTCCACATACTACTCTCTTACTAACTTTCTTAGGGTTGCTTAAACGAGAATGCCAGACTTGAACGATTGCAAAAGACTAGGGTTTTGTTGACTTTGGGATTCCGATTGACTTTCTAATTAGGGTTTAAGCTTAAGATGATCACAAAACTTTGGGGGTTTACAGATATTGTCTTAACCAATGATTTTCCATAAAATAATCTTGTCTTGGTAGTTGAAAAAGCAAAGTTTGACAATATTATGTTAAGTTGTCTAGAAATAAAACTAAGGATTTTTAAGTCATTAAATATGTGACATAATTTATTTTCCTTAACTCTAAAAATAAATTTTTGATTGAAAAACTTTAGTCTTCCTAAGTTATTCTCAATTTTTATTTCCTAAGTATACTTTACTTGATGTATTAATTCTTGACTTATTTTGGAAAACTTAGGTTGATCCTTATTCTTACTAAAAATGTTGGTAAAGATTTTATAATCAAGTTTTTAAGTAAATTTCTTATAGAAAAATATTATTAACCTTAAGGTCTTTTAGTGGTAGTTTGAAAAGAAAACAAAGAGTTTCCTAGTTATTTTTGTAAAAGCTTTATATGTTAACAACATTAGAATCTATAATGATTTTTATAAAAAAAAAAAAAATTCTTTGAAAGTATTTGGTTGAAATGAAATTTTAAGTCCTAATGAAACATTTTCCTAAGTGATAAAACTACGCTTTTAAAGTAAGTTGAGCTTGTTTCTTTTATTTTAACAAAGAAAAAAATATTAATATTAAGATAACAATCAATATGATCATGCATGAATCATTGAGTATGTAGCTAGTAACATGAAAATAATAATAATAATAATAATAAGAGAAATGGAAAATATATGGATGAGCAAAAAATAAATATCAAGTATTGAAAGTCTTAGCTTGATTTCAAGGCTTCCAAACTTAGTCATGGGTATGTCCAAAAAGAAAAACAAAAGAAATAAGAAAATCATTTTGATTTGATAAGGACAAGTCTAAGACTAGAAAGACTAGTCTTAATATTAAAGCATGTAATAAATATATAAATTACAAGCATAAATAAATAAGGTTATATTAGTGAGCTTATGTGCTCTAAGAAATATATATAGATACGTAAATATAGATAATATGACAAAGGAGTTAGGTTAGAACAATAATAATAACATGTACATAAATAAAACAACATAATGATAAAACAACATAAAATGTAATTTATTCATGAACAAGAACAAAACATGAACATAGTGTTGCTTCTATAACATTTAAATGTTTAAGAAACATGCGTCATGGTCATGTTAAGTGAAATACCCCAACTCTTCACCTAAAATAGAAATTGGTTTTAGACAGATTTAAATGACTAAAATGAATTATAGGATTTAAATAGACAAGTTGATATAATTTAACTAGCTAATAATTAAGTTGGTTTGAGATTTGAGTTTCAAATTCCCTAAACATGTCATCAAAGTGCTTAGAGAATTCCTAAATCATTGATTCTTAGCCTAAACACTAATTCCTAAATCTCAGTAAAATTTGAGTTCATTTGCTTGAATAAAAATATCAGTTCTTAAACCCGAACTCAAATTAAATATCTTTTATCTAAAATAAATTCTCAAATTAAGTTCTTATTGCAAGTTCTTAATTTGTAACATATTGGTCTGAAACAAACTTTTAAATACTTCTGGAACTATAAATATTGATCTGATAGTTCTAAACCTATACCTTATTTCTAAAATATATATATTTTAGATTTATCCTTTCCTTTTCTTTTTATTTTCCTTTTGCTGCCTCTTCTTTCCTTCTTTTTCATTTTTCGTTTTTCCTCTTTTCTTTCTTTCTTTCTTTCTTCTTCTTCTTCTTCTTCTTCTTCTTCTTCTTGTTCTTCTTTCCCTCTCCAAAATCCAAGACATGAATCTCAATTTCAACAAGATAGAAAGAGGAGATCAAGTAGAATTAGCTTCCCCAAGAAGAAGAATAAGAAATTGCATGAGTAGGCTCAAAAAGCTAAGTTTTCGTTTTCTATTTCTCTTTGTTTTTACTTGTTATTTACATTTGTAATTGATGAATTGATGTTAAATTGGGTTGAGAGTGCTGTTTATTTAAGTATTTGTTGATATATGCTTGTTGGAGGTCGGGTTGTGAAGGAGGAAGAAGATGATGAATAGTAGTTATGGAAGTTGATGAAGTTTGAGATGTTTGATGTGGTGAATGTGAAGTTTATGCATGTTTGAGGATGTTAGAATAGATGTAGGGTGTAGTATGATGGTTGTAAAGTGTTTTGGAGAAGGTTTGAAGTGTAAAAATTTTGTAAAATTAGTGTTTGAAACAAGGAATTTCGTAAATATGTCAATACACCTGTCAAAACGCCCCTGTTGCCAAGGGTGTAGTGCTCTCGGATAAAAAAAATTTCATTTCCCCTGAGTCAAAACGGCCTTCAAAACACCCCGTTGCCAAGGGTGTAGCGCTCGCGGATTTATCCCCTGACGCGACACTGTTTTGTAAATTGGTCATAACTTTTTCATACGACCTCCGATTGAGGTGATTCAAATTGCATTGGAAAGATTAAAAAGAGTTCTACAATTTTTATGTTTTGAGTTTTTACAAATTCGGAACTTATAGATGCTTAAATTTTAGTTATTTCCAGCCTTTGTATTTTTCAAACAAAGTCAAAAACTTGTTTTGTTTGTTAAATGTGTTTTTGCTTAGGAAATGGATCTTTTTGAGCTAAAATGAGATAGATACGTGATATTTGATGTGTAATGATGATTGAGGGATATAATTAAGCATGATTTAGATAGATTTATAAATTCAACAAATAATTGAATTTCTATGAGTATTAAACTAAAAGTAGTTATGTTGTATATATGATTTCCATTGCTTGATTTATGATGTTGTGATGACTTAGTGAAACTAAATGATCCTGGTAAGTATATAAATGATGATTTATGTATCTATATGAATTTTATTTGAATTTCCTTCATGCTAAGTTTAAGATTTGTTTATTATTTGTTCTTATGATTAGCTTGATCTTAAATGAACTTAGTTAACAAACTTAAGTTCAACTTGATTAAATAGACTTGAATGAGTTAAAATAAATTAGATTGAGTTAGTTTAATTACTTTGACTTAGTAATTAGATTAAATGATTAATTCTAATGAGTTTGACTTAATGAACTCAATTAAACTAAAATGAACTAGATTTCTTAAGCTTAATCCACTTAGCTTTGCTTTTGAATTAAATGGCTAAGGTTAATCAATTTGACTTGGTAAATGACTTAAATGACTAATTATAATCAATTTGACTAAGGTTAAGCTAAAATGGGTTAGTAACAAATAATTGGGTTAAATGAATGTGTTAGGGTGATCTTTGAATAACATAAGGAATATGTTGTTTCGAATGTTCAATTGTTTTTGGATTTATATGTTTTTGAATATAAATGTTTTGTTGATGCTTTGTGGATAAGAAACCATAATTAAAGTGAAAAGAATTACTTTGACAGACAAAGGAGAACTGTCCATATTTTGGCGGGGCGATATTCGCAGCCATAGTGGGGTTCCACATTAGTGTCTGATCAAATAGGATTTAATAAAATGAGTTTGAGATAAATGGATAAATAGCTTAAGTTCTTATATGATTTTGATGAAGTGGATGATTAGTTTAGTTTAGTTTCTTATACGAGCTCTTTCCTTAACAGAAGTGGATATCTGATTTATCTCCTGGAATTCCTTCTGAGACTCTAATTGGATTTCGTATATAAGTTACGCAGTAACTTGCGTGTTGAATGTTAGGATACGCATTCTAAACTGATTAAGACTTAAATTCGGCTTAATAATTGATGAGTGTTGATTGTGCTTTAAGTCGTTGATTCCGGTCCGAGGAGCGACAACTTGTCATGATGCAATGACAATATTATAATAGGCGCTTAGGCCACTAGTCATGATGCAATGACATGGCTCGGCGGGTAATCGAAAGGAATATAGTAACAGTGTAACATTTACTTAAACTTGGAAGGAAGTACCATAGTTTAGTTCAACGTTTATGGGAGCGTGTGAACTAGATTCATGTTATGGACTGAGTCTAAGTAGAGTTGGGTAACGGCTATAAACCCTGGATGAGATTACTGTTTCTTTTCAGTGTAACGTTATCTAGGAGATATAAGTAATCGGGCTACTTATATCAACCCCCTGAGCGTCGTGAGCGTTACTCAGGACCCCCAGATTCCCATTGGCTTGTTCCGGAGTGTGAGTGCTCCATTGTTGATTTGTTTACTTTAATAAAAAGATAATAACTTGTGGATTGATGCATTGCATTTAGTTAAGCTCGTGTGTCACTCCGTGTGTGATTGTGTTGCTGTGTACTGGGCTTCGGCTCATTCTTGTTGTTGTTATTCTTTTTGCAGGTACTGTTAGTGTTGATGATGATGAGATGATGACTTGATAATGATGTGGAGAATGTTGATGTTGTTGTTCTTATTATTGTTGTTGATGTTGATGTTGATGTTGATGTTGATGAGGATGGTGATGGTGATGATGATCGATGTGATGGTATTTGTCTCGGGTTTTGGGCGATTCTGAAGATATGCGAGAATGAGTGAAGTGTGATAGGATCGAGATATTACTTGTATTTTGTTTCTTCTTTTGTTTTGTTTTATAAGAGGACTGGATTTAATTATAAATTTGTATTTTCTTTTAAGGGCTTGTTAGTGCCCATGTTTTTGTAAATAATCTTTTGTAAATATTTATCAAAGTGAAAGCTTTTCCACTTTTAATAGTGGAAGTTTGAAATGCTTTTATGTAGAAACGTTTTTATTAAAGTTTATTTTCCGCTGCTAAATCCAGTTGTTGCCAGAATCTAACTAAATGATTTCTTAGATTAAAATTGGTTTAGCAATGTTCAACATAAACACCTTCCTTTAAGACAACCTTACGTATAATTCGTAAGAGTTATACGTGGTTGGGGACTTGGTGTGCTTAATTTGAGAATTGAGCATGTCGGGTCTTTACATTAAGTTACATAACATGATAAGAAAGTATAGGTAAGAAATTTACCTAAGATAGAAATTTGGTTGGTAGTTTAAGAGAGGTTTTGGTAGTACGGGTGTAGAAGAAATGTGGGAAAATATGGAAAAGTGAAAGAGATTTTTTGGGAAAGGATTTGAGTAATGATTTTGAGAGAGTTTTAGTAAGGTAAATGAGTATGTGAAAGAAATAGAGGCAGATGTGGTATTTATAGAGTTTTAAGGAGGAAAAATTGTGTGATTAAAAGAAATGGAAAAAGAAAATAAATAGATGTGAAAGAGAGAGAGGGGGCGTTGGTTTGAGGGAAGAGAGAGGGAGAGAGATATTTGTTTTGATTTGTTTTGTATTTTGTTAATTAAAAGTAATAAGTTGTAAAGTATGATGTGATTAAAGGTGTATGAGAAAAGTAAAAAGTAGAAAGTAGGTATGGTAGAGTGTAAGAATAGGTGTAGAAAAAAATGGAGATAAATAAATAGTTTAGAATAGTAGTATGAATAGTAGATAAGACAAATTAATACTAGTAGTAAAGAAAATACATGTAACTAAGCCATGTCTAATATTTTTAGATACCAAAAAATTATAAAACTGATATTTTTGAAATGTTTGTATTTTTACGAATCTAATGGTGTTATCAAAATATTTTTAACGTCGGGTGTACTAAGGCACAATTTTCAAAAACTGATCCCGATCGGATCTAAAACACACTAAAAATTAACGAATCTAATATTTTTAAGCTTCCTTATATTATTACGAACTATTTTTCGCAATTATTTCAATTCTGTTGTTTAGAGGTTAAGAGCGTGGGATTGTCGGATCTAATTCTACTAAGGTTTGTTATAGATTTGTTGATTTTAGGATTTCTGACTGACTTCTGCTTTAGGGTTTAAGCATAAACCGTAGCTTAAAATCTAGGGGTTTATAGAACCAATTGATCTAAAATAGAATTTAACATATGAAAAACACCATGTTCAAATATGGGTCAGTAAAGTGCAAACTCTGAGAAATAAAGTGGTCCAGTATGTCAAAGTGTTATGGGATCCTTGAACTGAAGAGATGACATGGGAACTGGAAGATGAGATCAAGAAAAGCTATCCTTATCTTTTTGAGAATCTAGGTACGTAAACAAGCTTTGAGGACAAAGCTTATTTTAAGGGGGGAGAATGTAAACCTTGAGAATTTTCATACTAATAAAAATAAATAGAAATGAAAATATAGAAAATAGAAGGTCAATGTATGACTTAAAAAAGACCCTAGAATATGAATACAGGTAGTTATGAACCTATATATATCCTTAAACCCTAAAATGAAATTTCCTAGATAGTAATAGATACCAAAAACAAGATTTTGTAGCTGGTAACGAAAATGTAAAATATAAAAATGATCAAGATACGATTTCAAGTGCATTAGAAAGTAAAGAATCAATAAAGCTTATATTTAGAAAATGATAATTTAAAGATGAACCGTTAGGGGTTATAAATACACAATAAGAAAAAAAAATCGATCCATAACTAACAATCTAGACTTCAAAAAAATATATGGGTCATATCACTGTTCTAGTAAGAGAATTCTAAAGCTTTTAGAGTCTAAAACCAAAATTGGCCTATTGAGCTTAGAAAACCCTAATTGCGTAAGATAAAACCTTAAGAATAATTAATCGCGTAAATTTCAAACTCAAAGTTGAACTCAAAGATAAACTAGAAAATTTGTAAAACTTTTAATAAATTTTTTGAGACAAAACTCTTAAATCTGATATACATATACCCTTTTAGCTTAATAAACTACCCTAAAACTAAGATAATTAATTAAATTAAAATTATGATTTTAAGATACAAATTCGATGCAATATGTGAAAAATACACAGCTAGGATGTTCTTAATTTTTGCACATCCAAAATCTTGTAGAAAATCAGTCAAAGTGGGTTGAGAAAGTCCAAGAAAAACATAGCTAAACCAATCAACATTTCCCAATGAAGCAACTCATTAAATGCAAGGAGAATTCATGTAAATTCAAGATGATTTCGATAGAATAAACTACTCTTATTTGGCCGGAAATAGATGAAGTTGTCACCCCCTTTCTTCTATAAATACAACTCATCAATGTAGCTATAAACAAAATAATTATGACACTCAAAACAAGCTAAAAAACAACAACATAAACTACACCACCAACAACAACAAAACACACCCAAAATTCTTTTACGTAAAATGAACGTGCACTGGAATAGAAACTACGTAAAAAAATTTTTACGTAAAATGAACGAACGTTGACGGTTTACATTGTCTATAGCAGGGGCATACCTTGTAAAGTTAGCGACTTTCGAAGCCCGCGTTCCCTAAAATAAGCATATCTAAATTTTATACAAACACCGGCAATCTGGAGTTTAACGTTGGTGGCGTTGTCGCTAATGTGCACATAAAATTCTTCTGGAACGAAATATGTTCGTCCGTAACAAATTTTATGTATATATAACAAGAGAGAAAACAGAATATAAAATTTAATGAATAAATAAATACAAATACTTTAAGGTTATTATGTTTAAATATTTATTAAATGTTAGACATTAAAAACCATTACCAATAGAAGACACTTTTATTATACTAACTAAACAAATCATATTATAATAACTATCCAATAATTATTTTATATAGGAGAGTATATAAGAATGGAAAATCAGGATAAGTTAAATTTACGAATAATGTGACTTCTAAAAATAACAAAATAATAATATGAAGTAACATCAAGAGAAACACGATGAAAATAAATGATAGAAAATAATATTAGTTACCATAAAATAGTCAAAGTAAAGAACGATGTAAATATAATAACGATGATTATTATAAAATCCTGAATTGTTGAATACAAACTCAATAACTACCCGATAAAAATAAAATATTTTAAGATTAGGACAAGCAAAATGAAAATAAATATTAAATAATGAAAAGCTATTATCATAGGATCCTTACCTTAAAAGACCAATATAAGAAATATAAATTAAATCAAATACTAATATAGAACACTTAGGCACTCATAGGAGCTTTGTTATATAATATATATTTTATTGATTAATATTTTTATCCAACTCAAAAGGTGATCTTCATAATGTTGAGGACTTTCCAGTTGACTATTACGATTAGAAAAAATGACCATGCGAGTACCTCAGATTTATTACATTATTTGTGATTGTAATTAGTAGCATGTGTAATGCAAAAATAATAATACAATTGATATGAAAAGCATAATGAGAATGATTTATGTTGTTAATTGATTTCTTGTGATGCCTACACAAATTAATGAAAGTGATAATACAACTGTTTAATGTTTTGAAATGATATATCATATGTTTGTGTGTAATGTGTGATCACCATAAGCTTGATTAAGAATTATTGGCTTTATAATAAAAATTATCATGCATTACACAAGTGCATTATTGCATATTCTAAAAAGATGACAGCATGCTACGTATTAGCATTTTGGTTCTCTGTTAATGCTTGGTTTTTCTAAAATGTTAGTTCTTCCAAGATTTTCTTTATTATGGGAACTAAGTGGCAGTGAAGGATGCTGCCATAGTATCGCTTTAAAATTGCTAATAGTTAGGGAGTTTCTAAGGTATAATGCTAGAAATGGTTAGTTAAAATATCCTAAAATTAAAGTGATAATCTTAAAACGAGAAATCATTGATTTTTCTGTGTACTCAGCTCTCCTAGGCAAGTGAGTCATTAAGTAAATGTCCTGTTACCCTAAAAAGAGAGCGTAAATCTTTCACCTGTATGGATTCTAGATCATTCAAGCTTGTATCTATGCATATGATTGATTGTTGCATTGCATATGAATTGTAAATAAACTTGTTTGATGTGTGATATATCTGGTTATTCACTGAGCCCATGGTTTCGCTTATACTCCTAAAGGCCTTTCAGGTTGACACTACGAACCTAGCTTATTACTTCCTAGAGCATGACTCTGGTAAGAATTAGAAGCTAGAAGATTACGAGATATTTGGGATAAGGTATTTACTTTTATTTTCTAGTTGTAAATTAGTTAGCATTTGAAATATCAGTTTATATACTAGGAGACATTTGATACAGGAACATGGTCTGTGATATTATGTTGATCAAGACGTGTTGATGGGTGTTTTACTAATTTATGGCTTACATATGTTTGTCATTTATTATCGATGCAATTAGAAGATCTTATTTGTTTGAAAATATATCATTTTCTAATGATAAAATAGTAATAGTATATATGTGTAGCATGTATACTACTACTAGCGTACCCTTGGGACGTGACACTTGTTCCCTTGGATTAGGCTATGTATTACTAAGAAGGGAGCCCTGTTGTCTTTCAAACATCATCTTGGCCAGTTGACCAATTTTCTTCTCAAGGTTATGAATAGAAGCCTCTTGATTCCGATGTCTAGCCTATAAGCTTTAGATAAATTAAGTCATGAGATCTTTCAAACCTAGCTTCTTTTCTGGTGGTGGTAAAGCAGAGGGTTGTTGAGGTGCTTGTAATTGCTGTGGTTGTAGCTTTTGGAACCTAAGTGGAAAATTTGATCCTTATGCATTTTGATTGCTCCATGAAAAATTAGGATGATTTTTCCAACCAGCATTATATGTGTTACTGTAGAGATTGTAATTCCCAGTTCCTCTATTAAATTTATTCATAAAATTCACTTCCTTTATGCTTAGACTAACACTAGGAACTTAGCAATCTCCCATTAGACAATTTGAAAAACTCATAGGAGCACCACTCTAAGGCAAACCATCCATGCTTGGCATATGACTTAGTCTTACATTTAACATAGGTTGCATTATACTCATTTGAGCTGTAAGTGATGCCTCTTGTGCTTGAAGTCTAGAAACTGTATCTGACTTATACATCGTAGCAACTTGCCTTAGTTAATTCCTTTCACTATGCTAATTAAATGCATCCCGTGCCATTTCTTCAATCAGTTTATAAGCATCAGGAGCACTTTTCTTCATCAAACTGCCTCCAACTACAACATCAATCGTTGTTTTTATATTGATCACCTAAAGAAGTATAAAGTCCTAACCAGATCACATAAAGAAATTCCATGGTGAGGATAACACTTAAGAAGTTCCTTAAATCTTTCCCAAAGTTCATAAAGTGCTTCACCCTTATACTAGCAGAAAGAAAATATCTCACTTCTTAGTTGAATTATCTACTTAGGTGGTAAAAACTTCTTTAAGAACTTTTGTACCACTGGATCTAAACTTGTCAAAGAATAAAGGGGTAGTGAATTTGACCAACTCCTTACCTTATCCCTAAGAGAAAAAGGGAATAATCTAAAGCGTATTATGTCATCTAAAACCCCGTTACTCTTGATAGTAGCACAAATTTGCAAGAAATTCATTAAGAGACCATGTGGGTCTTCTAAAGCACCTCCATTAAATTGATTTACTTGCACCATTTGAATTAAAGTAGGCTTCAACTCAAAATTGTTTGCTTGTATTTTAGGCTATGCTATAGATGGTGCAACTCCATCACCTTTGGGCATATAGTACTCCCACATTGGTCTATGATTTTCATTTCCAATGACTTGATTTGGATCATTTTCATTTTCAACAACTTGATTTGGATCATTTACATTCCCGTTTCCTTCCATGGCTCTTGAATTTACAAGATTAACTCTTCTCTCTCTCAAACTCCTATGAAAGGTCTTACCTGTCTCAGGATCTAGATCACGAATATCTAAAGGGAGACTCATTATCTTACATTGTAGAAGTAAGCAATCGCAAGTTAGAATTATTTACAAGAAGAGGAGAAGAGAAAGAATAAAAAATGGAACTAAAGTAGAAGATACTATTGCCTTGCCAGACCCCCAGCAACGGTGCCAAAAACTTGATGTGCTACTACTAATCTTATAAAATTATAAAATTTATAAACCAAATTAATTCCTATGATCAAGCTAGGCAAATATACCTATCTATAGTAGTATAGGATTAAAACATATGTCGTCCATAGGGATCTAAGGAACAAATACTAGTATTACCCTTTTTCTACTATTTAGCCTAAGTATTGAAGCAATATCTATTACTAACTATCAATTAACTAAATTAAGAAACCCTAAGACCAATTGTTTATGCTTTAACGATAATTAATCAATTACAAGACATACCCCTCATCTTGATTCACCATAAACCCTAATTTCTTACAACAAAATATTGATTAATGAGTTGTTTACACTTTGCACAATAAAATCACACAATTAAATTAATTACTCTCTCAAGTTAATCAATTCCTAACCTTATATGAGATAGTGGAGACCTCTCCCTCACTAACACCACATAAGATTGCATTAAAGATCAGGATTTCTAAACAAAGATCAAATCTGTATGTAGAAAACTAAAGTCTCCCTACCTCTAGGTGAAACATGTAATCTCTCTCTTCATGAAGGTCTATCTTATTAGATGAAACCTGTTTCTATCTAACAAGAATCATGCAAGCAATCAACTCTATACACAAGCCAATTGCAAGATAATTAATACACATGAATAGATACAAAGGCATAAACTTTTCATTAATCAAAACAATTCAATTCATAGGTGGGTTTAGGGTTTCATAAGACTTAGGACATAAATAATTACTCCTCCATGGATTTTACAATTAAAATAGAAGATCTATAGAAGTAAAACATGATTAAACAATAAAACCCTTGAAATATCTTGTAATCTCCAATGATGCTCAAGCAATTTCTCCTTTGAAATGAGTCTTTTTTCTCTCATAGGGTTTAGAGTATGTATATTGATTGTAATTGAAAGGTTAAGGTGAGTATTTAGAGCTACAAGAAACGGTTTGAGTCCTGCATGGCCTTGCTCATGCCCGGGCATCTTAGAGTGTCTTTAATTTCTTCTCAGATCACTTTTTCTTCTTCAACACTACTCTCTACACCACTTGTGCAGCAGCTGAGGCACATTTTAGAATAGGCTCTAGTCATTTTGTACACCCCAGCACTAGTGTCTACATGGCCATGTTGAAGGTTGTGCACAGATGAAAACAACATTTTTGATACTTTCCAAAATCTCACCTCGTTTTTGCTTGAATCATCCTTAAATCTTTCAAATCTCTTCTTTAAACCCTGAAATCAATATTAAGCACTTAAATATATTTTTCTTGATAAATTCATAAAAAATCCATACAGAAGTCATATCCAATGATTACTAGAAATAATGATCTTTTAACACTTACTAGCCATGTTTTCATCAACCATATGAAAGATAACGAAGTTTCATCTAGAAGCAATGTATAACCAAAAATGATTTATTGGAAATGATTATTGATACCAACAAAAGGAGTAAAAGGTATTTTGTCTTTATTGGTGATATAATTAGTATCAAAAGAAACATCTTTAAAAAATCTTATAGTCACTTATTGCTTCTCATGCACCCAAAAGAAATTTTTTCAATGTTGCTTGCTATCAAATTCCACATGCTAAAAGAAATTATTATCTTTATATTTCATTTGCGTAAAAAACTCAAACCTAGCATTGGCATCATCTAATTCTGGTCCTAACTGTCTTTCCTTATGAAGATGATTTCAGATTTCTTTTTCCAAACGACCAATGTTTTGATGTCCCCATGTTCTTTGGCCATAGAAGAAAATACTTGACTTGTCTTCACCCTAGTATGTAAGGTATTGATATTATATTATTGAGACAATGTAATATTTCTATGATACCAAAAATAATGAGCATGGTTTGGAAAAACTTTATAGTTATGATCTCTTCAAAGTTATTAACAATCCATTGACCATAAGATCTTATCTTTACATATACTTTTTCTTCACGTCCTATTTTAAGCAAGGTTTAGGATTATTAACATTTGATTTCCACTTTTTTCCATATCCAATGCAAGCATATTTAAGATCAATGAATTCTTTTGAAATTTTTTATCGTCAAGAACTTTTAGTTGAAATCCCAAATCCTATAAATTTAGCCCAATTTTCACAATATAAGCACACCTCATGATATGATTTGAATTCCATACCAAATGTGGCTAAACAACATGTTATTCTTCAATTTGGTTGCTTTTATCTATCTCATTATCACTCTTCTTTATTATTAATCTCATCACAAGCATCAAAATCTAAACTTTGACTTAGATCAAATTCCATTGAAGCCTATTCAAAAGAGAAATAAACTTTTAAAAGATTATATAATAAAAACAATAAATTAAAAAAAATTAACTTCTAATTAATTTATTAATAAAAGATTAAATATTAACAAACTTCAATCAACCCATTTTAGAAATGTACAATCAATAAATCACAAGTTATTCTTAAAATGAAAAATAAGACTAAATCATTTTTATTAGTAAAAAAACTAGCACATTTAATGACAATGAGCTATCTTTATAGTAAAAACACTATAATTGTTTCATTAATAAAAATATTAAAAGAAAATTTAAACATACCTCATAGATTCGGAAAAAAATTATGACTTTTTAGTGAAAAATAGTGTAATTTTTTCTTACAAAATTATGTAATAATTTAACAAGGTATTCGAAAACCATTCCTTTCGTTATTTTTTTTCCTATTTTATTTTTCCCTAAAAAATAAAATAAAATAAAGCTTTGAAGATATGAAAAATTTAATGATTAGGTAATATTGATTTTTAGGGTTGATGAAGAAAGGGAAAATAATAAAACATTAATAAAGAAAGTGAAAAAAAAAATACTATAATTATATTTAGATTGACTATAAAATAAACCAACGACAAAGAGAGTATTAAAAGAGAGTGTTGAGAGTAAGTGTTGCTAGTTTAAGAATTGTAAAAGAACATAGAATAAAATTTAACCAACCATTAGATCTCTTCCATCATTTATAGCAATAATTTCATCGATCCTTTACTATCAATCTCAATAGCCATAAATCTACTACTTTTAACAACAGATGTGTATTGTAATCTACTATTTTTATCATCAAAATTGATTCATATGGTTTTAAAATTGTGGAGATCAAGTAAATATTATTCCATCAGTAGTTTTTAGAATAAATGTATTTTTTATATATTTATTTTTTATACCCTTTTGTGAAATCCAATCTACTCACTGATTATTAAATTTTATTCTTATAGGAAAAGCAATTTTATTTCTTATGTTTATGTATATATGGAATGTTTTGACTATAGAAGATATGTACATTTATATGATAGGGTCATTTTACTCTAACTCTTTGTTTTTAGTTTTTATTTTACATATCATTATAATTGAAGTAGTGTTTTTTCAGAAGATGAAATTCAATTTTATTCGTATAAATATATATATGTAGATGTATGAATTTGATTATAAAAGTTTCGAGCCTACTTTTTATTTAGATTTAACTCTTTAAGCTAAAGTGACAGGGTTTAAAGAGTCAAGGCCAATTCATTTGAAATAATCAAAGAAGATTTGGTATGATAGACTTGGAGTAAGGCCCGTTGAAAATTCCAAACTTTCTCAAATTGGCTCACACACTACAAATAAAGGCCTTAATGGGCTTAGGTCCTTAATGGAGCCCATTTCTATATCCATTTTGAGAAGAACTTATCCTAGTTATATGTCATTCGTCTCATCTAACATCCATAGGTAGATTCACTACAAATACCTCTAGTCCCTACCTCATTTGGATAAGTGAAATCTTAAACAAATATCGTAGTACTATTGAATTTTTGTTTTAGTGAATCAATCACTTGATTTACTCAAGAATGCTCACGATCTCATGATACTTAGTGAGATTGATGTTTCTTAGCTCCCATGCCTGTTACACATATGCTAGAGCCTACTGAGACCGTGTACTCCTCCTTCCTACACGATTCTCTCTTGATCATACTTGTGCTTATTGTTTTCTTAAGTCACATATAGTACGATAAACTCGCGGCACGCATGTGATCGTTGTAATTGAATCCTTATCCAAATAGTATATATATGGGCCAGATGATTCATTACATCTTTTTACCAGTAAATATTTCTATCTCTATAAACCATACTGAAAATTGGGTTTTAGTGTGTGTCTCTGCTTCGTGTGGTCCAATTTAATGGGTGGATGACGGAAAAAAAATAAAGTAAAATATGACTATTACTAGACAATTGCTTGCTATATAAAAACAAAAGGAAAGAAAAGGAAAAAAAAAAAAAAGAAGAAAAGTAAAAAACTATATGTTTACAGAGATGATAATCATATCGTACTGGCTCATGTGATGTGTGCATCTGAAAAGCAAATAGATGATGTGTGCTACATTTGACTGTAATTCGGAAAAGCTTCAAATTTCGCATAAATCGATACAAAATAATGAACAGCTGCAATTGAACCAATTATAAAGTGAAAGATTTTATCGTAATTTGAAAAATCTTGAAGGAAATAAAAAATTAAATGTAAACACGCATTGACAATGGGATTGCACTGGAAAAGCAAAGTGAAAGATCAAAAATAAAAAGGGGGAAAAAAAAAAAGGACAATGGAAGAAAGCCAGATCGAGAGAGGAAGATGGCTGAATTAAATAATTTAATTTATTTATAAAAAAAAGTAAGAGATTATCGTAAATTACTTTTTTAATCTTTTACTTATATGTAAATTTACTCTTCGGCTTTCAAAATATGCTTTTTGACCTCTAAACTTTCAACGAGTAGCATATTTAAAGGCAAATAATATTTTTTTATGTGCATTTTCAAAATTTTGGAAGTAAATCCGGACATAAATAAAAATTTAGGAGATAAATCAACACACAAAAAATAACAAATATCCTTTTTTCCGATAAATATTAAATATCCTCCTTTTTTTTACATTATAATTGAAAAAAAAAAAAGATTCAAAACTAAAACTTTCATTTGAAAGATCATAGAGATGTCATTAGGCTATAATGCCATTGACAAATATTAAATATCATACTAATTTTTGAAAGTTTAAAGAATCTAAAAGTGTACTTAAAAAATTTAGACTGTGAATTCGCATATAGGTAAAAGTTTATAAGGATAGATTGGAATTTCCCCAAAATTAATTGTTATAACTAATGAAAAAACGGCTTTGGATCTAGGACATATGATTTGATTGTTAATCATGATTGTAAAAAACGATATATGTGTATAATCTTATTATATCCTGATGCAAAATATGTCTAATAATGTTGACTTTGATAGTTGCAAACGAATTAAAAAATTGAATAGTTATTTAATTTTGACAACCACAGCAATGTTTGCATCATTTGTCTAATTTATACAAATTCAAAGAATTAACTGAAGTCCAGCCACCTCATCCTATCGTCATATCTTACGTAAATATGTGAATCAAAATGGTATCAAAAGAAACATCGTTTAATTTTCAATGCTTGGAAATGTAACTTGTTGATGAATCTGTTTACATTATGAGCTGTACTTAACTTCTTCATGCTATTTTTATAATTTAGATGTAATTGTCAAGGTTACGCCCTGCCTAAATCATTTAATTTTTTTATGTTATAATAGGCGCATAAGACAAAGCCATAAGACCACGAGATTGAAATTCACATGTATATTTTATTTTCATAAAACGCCTAGAGCATTATTTAATAGTTAGAATTTCATCGCATGATAGTATTATAATGCTAAATTCTATTATTTAATTATAAATTATTTGAGTGCCACACATTCGAAACCATTATTTTGAATGTTCCCACTCTCTCCATCTCCAGCAAGGAAAATGAAAAGGAAGATTGGGCTTTCTACCTAACTACACCTACCGGCTTCTAAGCGCAATTAAAGTATTTAAAAGTTATGGCATACATAATATATATATATATATATAAAATTTAGTTTATAATTTATGTTAAACGCATAGGTTCCTGACCGTTTTGTCTAATAGCTGAAAAGAACGGTAAGACAAAGATGCCCCAACTCCCTGTCGATTTCGACCCAATCCAATTTTGTTGGCATTTGCTCGGGCCGACATGGCTCAGCTAATCAGTTCATGATATCACTTTTTTAACCGAATTAAAATAATTAAGTTTATCTCATGTCGAAACTAGTTAATTATTAACGATTAATCATTTTAATAGTTAATGTTTTTTTCAATTAATATTTTCGGTTTCGATTTTTAACTATTTAATAAAGTGGTTGATCAAAAGTTACGGTTAATCATATTTTCAGTTGAACTATAAAAAGTTAAATCATTTTGTTTCATAACTACATTAAGAAATTACATTCATAAATATCACAATTAAATTCAAAAATTACAAATCAACAAGTTAAATAATTATAAAAAAAACAACAAATTAGGAATATAACCCAAATATAATATTACACAAATTAAAACTTTATAGCCTTCTCCTTTTTCCAAATTACAATACAGCAGTAACATAATAATAATTAAAACATAATTATTTGAATTGTTGGTTTTGTTTTTCATGGCTACAAACCAAAATCAAAACTAAAAACCGAAAAAAATAAAAATCATGATTCTAAATTAAAATCGATGAATTAGTTAATCATATTTTCTGTATTGGTTTTCTGGTTTCAGCTCGATTTTTTTATTTTATTGGCTTTTTTCCCTCCCTGATATTTGCTTATGGAGAAACATTTTATATCACATATTACGACTGATAATTTGCAAGAAAATTTTACCGTTGATGCTGGACGATCAGATTTGCCCAGGTTTCGGTTTTATTATGGATACTTCTTCGGGTCAGGTCAAATTCTAGGAAAAGCTGTGGGAACAGCAACTTAAACCTCATATTACAACCAAAACCATTAGAATCTAATAATATAAAGACTGATTTCTTAACGATATTATACGCACACGTTGTCCTTAACATATGCCTAGATGATCTTGATTGGAGGATTTATGTTTCTATTAAAAAATGTGTTGGGATTCATAGAAGCTTTAATCAATGAATAACTCATCCAATCAATTAAACCACAAACAAATATAAATAAATATACTGAAGTATAACGGAATTTATAAATATGGAATACACACAAAGTCCTGGTTGGTTTTTAAGTCACTAGAGTGCCTGGAAATTCAGTCTTTTTGTTCTCTCTAATGATGTCAAAATGAGTATAAAGCATTATGTAGCCCTTCAGGCCCATGACCTATATATATAATCTGTTTGTTTTTTTTTTTTTTTTGGCCGGTTATATAATTTGTTTGTTTCATCATCTTTTTACCGTTTCATCTTCATATTTTTTTTTTTATTTTGAAATAGACTATTTATCAAAAACAAATACTGATAAAAAACGAATATTTTTACTCATAAAATAATCAAACAGATAAGATACTAATATGAAACAAATATGATATTATAACTAATACAAATACCAATGAAAAATAAATCATTTACAACTTATGTATTTGCTTTGATCCCACTTAATAATAACTTATTATTATTATTATTATTATTAACACATAAGCTTAAATGTTGCATTAAAAATGAACCTAATAATATGAACTTTTAAATGAGATATTATCAATTGATCCTAGTTTGATATCAATTATATTAAAATGGTATCAATCGGGTTTCAAGCACATGTTAAATTATTTGATAAGATGGAGGCTAGATCTTGGGACACATTATATATTTTGGTTTTGGGGTTTAAAAATATGTCCAATACCCACCTGACTATATTCCTTCTATATAAATTGGCCTCTCATTTCCAGCATACCAAAGCATCTTTGGTTTAACAATTAATATTATCTCTAAGTCCTTGCACTAGGGATGGACACCTCCTAATAATCCTTTGATTTAATAGATTTTTAATTATGGCAGCATTTAGTTGCACAAATTTTCATCATATTGGACTAGACAAAGGCTATTGTAAACCCTCGAAAATTTTCATAACTCTTATAAAATAATCCTAGAAGTCTAAGTATCAAAATTTAAATTCCGAAAATCGACTCGAGATTAGCACCCGATTCTAGACCGAGTCAAAACACTGAAAACGAAACCCTAAAAATTGAACCAAGTTAAAACTTCATTCCAAATAAGAACAAAAATGAGTTTTCTCAATCTTGAGAAAACGAGAACCCTTGAAACGAAATATAAAGTCCAACTACCGATATAATCAACGTCCGTACGTCGATTAAATAATCTACCCAATTCCTAAAACGTGAATCGAAACGATAGATCCAAATACCGCTTAACAACGAGATAATAAAATCCTAAATTCCTTCAGTAAAATTTTAGAATCACAAAATCCAAATTTTCAACAAAAGTCAAACTGAGTCAACTCATAAACCTAGACTCGTTTAAATGATCCCGAGAGCTAAAAACAAATAAATAATCACGAATAAAATAAGATAAACCATAGACGTCGAGCTAGAAATTATAAAAAGATCAAAACTCAAAAATTATACGATCTTACGAATATTTCGACAAAAACAGAAATCAAAATGGAACCCTAAAAGTCAAACAAGCCTATAACGGACCCTAGTGTTTAAGATCCGGCGATCCCGTGTTCTCAAGCCCTAGAAAACGAACTTAAGCTAATAGCTTCAAATAGTTCGTAATAATATAGGGTAACATAAAAATATCAGATTTGCGAAATTCGAGTGACCTTCCGACCCAATCAGGATCGGTTCTCGAAAAGCGTGTCCCGGAGCTCGGAATATTAAAAATATTCCATTTATACCAATAGACTCGTAAAAATACAAGGATTCCAAAAATATCAGTTTTAGAATTTTTCGGTAACTAAAAATTACAGATATCTCATTATTACGTGTATTTTTATTACTACCGGTACTTTAATGGTCTAGTCTACTATTCATAGTACTTTTCTACTATTCATTACTATTCACCTATCTCTACTTTTTCTTATACTTATTTCTTACACCTATATATCTATTTTTTTACTTTTTATATTTCCAACACAACTTTAATCACATCAACCTTTACACATTATTTCTTTATTACACAAACAAAGAAAATAAAAACAATTTCCCCCTCTTCTACAAAGCAAACCGGCGCTATTCCCTCCCCCATTCATCTAATTTTTATTTCTTTTTCAATTTATTTTATTATATCTAAAATTCACTCCAAAAATTCTATAAATACTCCCTTCCTCTTTCATTCTTTCACACAATTCATTTTACTACCAAAACTCTCTCAAAATTTCTCCATAAATTCTCTCTTCAAGAATTCTCTCTACCAAAACTCTCTCAAACCAATTCCTCACAAAAATCATCTCTCATACATAAACTATCAACCACATATCACTACTCACATATTACCCATTTCATTCACCATCTTCATACCTCTTACATATCTTAGGTAAATATTTCTTCCATCTATTATTCATCCATGTCATGTAACTTAACATGACTATGGTGTTGTTTTGAAACTCATATGAGTAGTAAAAGCAACAACATGTTTATGTTTTGTTCTTGTACATAAGCTTCCTATTTTATTATGTTTTTATTATTATTGTGATTATTTACTTATATATATAGTATTATGTATATTATGTATATAAATTTATTTAGAGAATATAAGCTCATTTGTTATTTATTTATTTTTAAGTTATGCAATTTATTTATTTTATGTTGATATTAAGACTAGTCTTTCTAGTCTTAGACTTGTCCATATCAAGTCAAAACAATCTTTTATTTATTTTTTTTAATCTTTCGGGACTAGTCCATTCTTAGTCCCGGGATGCCTTGATAAAGCTAAGGCTCCAATACTTGACCAGGATACCTTGATGAAGCTAAGGTTCCCAATGCTTGATATTTTATTTTCTTGCTCGTTAATTATTTTTAGTATTTTCTTATGTTCTTATTATTTTATATGCTCATGATACTTGCATTTGCATAATGTTAATGTCTCAACTAGTCAAAAAAATAGAATCTTGTTTTACTAAATGAACTCAAAGCTAAGTTTCCAATTATATGATTTACCACAAAAACATGAAGTTATTATCAACAACCTAGAAATAGAATAATACAAGTTTTCTCAAGTTTTCTTAAATAACAAAGATAGTTTTACCAAGAAAACATAAATAAATATTTTCCTTGTATTTTATGGTAATCTAAGTTTTTAGAAAAATAAATCGTTAATATCGAAAGTTTAAGACTTAAATTCTTTTCTAAACTAAGGAACAAACTAGTTTTCAAAGTTAAGACAAAAATCAACTCATCAAGTTATGAACCCACTTAGGAAAAATAATGATTTTCAAATTTCTAAAAGAAGGAACTAATTTTCAAAGGAATATAAATGAGGTAAGATTTATAATAATGGATTTTATAAAAATGATTCTTTTCAAAAGAAATGAAAGAACAAGTTTTGGAAAGCAAAAGCTTATATTTTAGAAATGAATATAAGAAGACAAAATTCATTTTCTAAAACCATCCTAAATACAAAATTATAAAAAGGTTTTGAACAACCTAATATACTTTTTGATAAAAATAGATTTTTATCACTAGAAGCGAAATTTATGAAAAACTAAGGTTAAAAGGAAAATTTACTTGTTTTGGAAAAGGAAATGAAGAAAATAAAATAAGAATATACTCATTTATAACAACCTAGAAAATATAAAGTTTCTTTAAATACTTGAAAAGAAAATTTCAAAGTTAAAGTTTAAATGAATTGTTTTATGAAATAAATTGTTGAGACACTACCATTAGGATTTTTGCATATAAAGTGAGCATACCTATATATTCAAAAGTGTTTATCAAATATATATTTATATTGTTACAAAAGGATTTTCTTTAAAATGAAGTTGAGTTAGAAAATGGATTTTTGCAAAAGTTTAGAAAATTCGTTTTAAATCTGTACCTGACGTTTTCGGAACCCAAATGACCTTTTATGACCAAGATAAGTTTAGAAATGGATAGAACTTTTCGAATAGGTAGAAAACGGTATATCATATGCGAAATTCCGAGTTAAAATGAGCAAGTTATGGCCATTTTAAGTTGGAATTTCTTCTTATACGATTTTACCACGATTTTAAGTAAAGTTTAGAATCTCCAAGAATAGAAATTCATGAAGACTTATCCCGGGTATTTCTTTTGTCTAGGTGACGAAGGATACGAGAATACCCTACCCGAGGATTACTACGACTAAGAAGATAGCGAAATGGACGAGTGAGTTATTCCTTCTAATTTCGTTACCTTGCTTGTGCTTGTAATGTAGTAGCATTAGTATACTAGAAAAGAAAAAAGAATATATTTGGGGATTTGGGGATATATATGATTCTATGTTTATGCGTGAATTGAGAATTAAGAATATCGCAACTTCGATCTGCTTGTTTAAATAATTTTGTTTACTTACTTGTATGATTGTTTATTGTTGCTAAATTGATTGATCGCCCTAATAAACCTTAATAAGGTTTGACCTAAGAACAATAAAACGTTCACGCATAGCATCCATCGAGTCACATCTATTTCGGAAGGCTGCTACTCCTACGCGTAGAGTTGGATTGGCTGTGATCGTGCGGTGCCACGGGCCATGTTCCTTCCTGGAGAATCCAAATCGCTCGGGGAAAGCGACTCTAGGTTCGGAGCCGAGCCAACCGAACGCTGTGGGTGAGGACCTGGGGACTAGCAGTAGAAGGTCGAGGACCTTCAACCCCGATTCCCTAACCTTTGATACGGAGGGGTAAATCCGTTCTATATATGGTTTCCGGATGACTATATATATTCGCGTAATCATGTGATTGTTGCATTGTATGCATAGCATATGTGTGATTAAATAAATAAACTTGTTTGAAAATATGGTGCGAATGAAAAGGAATATCTCACTAAGCTAGTTGTAGCTTATACCCCTATAGATTTTGTTGAAACAGGTATATTCGTGGATTAAATTTGAGGATCATGACATTAAGGAAGTCATGGACGGATGATTAAGGATATGGAATCATACGATGAAGAATTTTGTAAGGTTCTTTATATGTGCTAACCTATATGATTAGGGACGTATATTTATTTGAAGATAATAGAAGAATATGCCCTTAAGAATTGAAATGTGATATGCTTATGTTTTATATTAAGTATTCTCTTTGCCTTGCTACTTATTTATTATCAATGTAAATTGCGCTACTCCGAAGCGTCCCCTTGGTTGTGATGTACGCCTTGTACATAATATGGAAGCCTTTGCATGACTAAGGTAGTCATTCCTAGGCTTTAGTATTGTGTACGGCGGACTGCCACGTTTAGGGTACCCCTCGGGGCGTGACAGCTATTATACCATATTTAGTTTACAAAATGTATATGAGTCTGGACACAACTGTTTTCATAAGACTAGATAAAACTTCAAATTTTTGTTCCTTATATTTTAAGGTACAAAAATATATTGGTATTAGACAAAAATAAAATCTCTTAGTAAGAATGTTATCCAGTGTTGCCCAGTATAATACATACTAAATATGGTACAAGAGAATTATACTATCTAGTACTTAATGTCCTATTGCCCAATCCTTCTTATCCTATCTAGTCCTTGCAACCAAGTGCTACCTATATATTATGAACATTAGGCTAATTTCTTAAGATGATATAAAGCTTAGATTTTGATTTTCGATTCAATTTCCTTTTATCCAATGTACATCAAACGTTAACCTGTTAAATATAAATCCTTGGCTAAGAATTAAAGGAAACTTCTAATTTTAAAGAAATATTTTAGAGTTGACACAAGACCAAAGTCGAAAAAAAAAATCAAATTAGAATCAATGGGGAAGTTGATTATAATTTAGCTACTAATCTACGAAAAATTGTTTTTGAAAACAATAACAAAAAATTACTAAATTTGGGAGTTAACTCAATAAAATCAAAACAATTACCACATTTACCTTACCACTTATAATTTGTTTCCTATTATATCCAAAATTGTATGTCTATATAATATTTAAAAAAAATTTACAAAAGTATCTACTTTCCTATTTTATCATAGTTTATGATATTATCTAAAGGTACATTCCTATTCTACATGCAAGAAAATAGGAAACTACATCTAACTCAAATTTACCAAAAATTTTTCTTTTTTAGAGTTGCCCATTAAGTGTCTATGTACCCGCTCTTCGGAATCATACATCACGTAGCTCTTTTGATTAATGAAGCATGAACCATTTACTTAAAGGTAATAGAGGGAGAAATAGAATAATCATTCCTATAAATCAATTTATAATCTTATTTACTTGCACAAATAGACTAGACATATTTATTACCAGTAATCTTTCTATTCCCTATGCAGAGGGAATAAAAAAACTACCTATCATATGGTATATTTTATTATCTCTCTATTCCCTCTTTAATGGGAATCAAAATTCAAATGATGTTACTATTTTACTCCTAGTAAATTTAGTCATTACAAATATACCATAATAGCACACAAAACCCTCCTTTTTAGATACAATTGTATCATTCTTTATTTATTTTATTGTTAAGATTTAGCAAATCATGTATAAATCTACATTGTTGATTAAATTTAACATATACATATAACACATAATTTATGTTTTATAATGACTCGTATAAGTTATAACTTGTATATAAAACTTATAAGTAATATATATGGATTATGTATATTACATATATTATCGAATTATATATGAAAAATAGTATGTATTGATAAAATATATAAGTTATAATTCATAACTTTTATATATAATTTGTAAGTAAAATATACTTATCATACAGATAAGTTATAGGTAATATTTTATATATATAATTTATATAAATATGTAAGTTATAAGTTATATATATGTAAGTTATATAATTTACTTATTATATATATAAGTGGAGAGTCGTATATGTAACTCATTCTAAAAAAATATAAATACATAATCTAGAGAGATTATGAATATATGAGCTATATGTATCATATAAGTTATGTATATAACAAACGAATAGTGTATTGATGAAATACATATGTTATATATATTATATATATATAAGTTATAAGCTATATATGTTTTATGTTTTGTATACAAGTTATAAGAAATAAGTTATATAGTATACATATATAATCTAGAGATTTTAAATATAAATGTTATGTATTATATATGTTATATATATAACAAGTAAATAGGATATTGATAAAAGACATAAGTTGTTTATACAATTTATAGGTTATAAATATAAATGATACTTTATGTATATAAGATATATAGTTTTATGTTTTATAAGATATAAGTTATATATATATAAGTTGTAATAAATATATATAAGTTATAAGTTATACATAAGGGTTATATATGTATAAGTTATAATTCATAACTTGTATATATGTAATATATAAAAGTTATATGTATCATGCTATATTTCATGTAGATAAGTTATAAGTAACATTTTATAAATATAATTTTAATTAATATATAAGTTGTGAGTTGTAAGTTATCTGTATGTTATATAATATATTAATTATACATATAAGTGAGTAGCTATATATATTACTCAATATAAAAAATATAAATAAATAATCTAGAGATTATAAATATATTAGCTATGTATTATATATGTTATATATATGACAAATGAATAGTGTATTAATGAAATACAGAGGTTATATACAAGTTATAAGTTACATATGTTTTATGCTATATATATATATATATATATACACGTGCTGTGTGTGTTAGATTAATATAAAATACTTGTATACATTTTTATATGTTATTGAGGATATATATATAGTTTATATATTATAGTAATATATAAAATCTTTATACATGAAATTTGTATAGTATATTTATATATTATATGTTATACATGATATGTATTTATTTATATGTAATGTATATTTATTTTAAAATATAAAATCAACATTTTATATATTCATATTTATCTTATATGTTATATATGATATGTAATTTATGAGTTATAGTAATATAGAAACATTTGTATATGTCACTATATGTATTTGACCTGCATTTTATAGCAACATATATAATTTGAAAATGTTCTTATATCTTATATAAGGTATATAGTATGCATATATGTTTTAGAAGTTTCAGTATTGATAAACCAAAATTATTCCTATTTTATGAATGCTAAATTGGACTTTTATTTGTCGTTTTATTGATAAATATTATGAATTTGGCACTTAAAATTATTAATTTATGATTTTAGGTTTTTAAAGGAGTTATTTTATAAAAAGAAAGCAAAACAAGTCAAAAAAAATAAAAAGTTTGGAGACAAAAAGTGGTCGACAAAACAAGGACAGGCCATGTCTATCAACCATGTCCACAAAAAGAACAATCAAAGTTTGAATCTCAAGTTTTGAAAAGACAAGCTCAATGGCATGACCTGTCACAAACCATGTCAATCCGAAAAATCAACTTTGCAAGGGACATTTTTGTGACACGACCTGTCCCCAGTTGTGTCAATTCAATGGAGTGTACAACTTGTGACATAGTTAAAGGACAAGTCGTGTCCCCAGCCGTGTCGATTTTCACATAAAGGAAAACAGCCCAACATGCTCAGTGAATGCCCTATCACTAATCATGTCGATTTGACATCCATTACTTTTTGTGAAACAACTTTTTTTATTGAATAGTAACCGCCTGTTTATTAAAGAAACGTCTATTTACCATTAAAGGGGTGTTACTTTGGAAAGCCAAGAGACCCATAACTCTTGTAACTTCCCACTTTTCCATAATGAGCATTCAATTCCACACTAATAAAGATCATTATAAAATGAAGATGAAGATAACAACAAAAAAAGACAGAGGCAAGAGAAAAAGTAATACCAAGAGAAAACATCCTTACACATTTGTGCTTGAGCGTATCAATCCACCAAGAAACATTGTTTGTATTGCTAAATTTAATTTCAGATCCTTTCTATTTTTTCTTGTTATATTATTTTATCTATGGAGGAGTAGCTTAATATTGCTTAGGTATTGTGGATCCTTGATTGATTTCATGTGATTCATTTGTTCTTAATTCCCAAATGTGTTGATTTTATTGTATTCCAGAGCCTGCGCCTAAAGAATGAGTCTAATTGAATGGTGCATCCCATTGGATTCATGTTTTACTTTTGTTAAAAATAGACCGATAGGTTGATTAAATGAATAAATCTAAAGTTATTGATGAGATTGCTCATAATCACCTAAAGATAGGTGTAAACCCCCAAAAATTATCATAATCCTTAAAAATAATTTTAGAAGTATAAATATCAAAGACCCGAAAAATCAACTTGAGATTAAAACTCAATTCTAGACCGAGTCAAATACCGGAAACGAAACCCTAAAAATTGTACCAAGTTAAAACTTAATTCCAAATAAGAACAAAAACGAGTTTTCTCAAAATCTTGAGAAAACGAGAACCCTTGAAACGAAATATAAAGACCAATTACCGATATAATCAACGTCCGTACATCGATTAAATAATCTACCCAATTCCTAAAACGCAAATCGAAACAATAGATCCAAATACCGCTTAACAACGAGATAATAAAATCCTAATTCCTTCAATAAAATTTTAGAATCACAAAATCCAAATTTTCATAAAAGTCAAATCGAGTCAACTCATAAACCTAGACTCGGTTAAACGATCCCGAGAACTAAAAACTATTAAATAAATCACAAATAAAATAATATAAACCATAGACGTCGAGCTAGAAATATAAAACGATCGAAACTAAAAAATACGATCTTACGAATAACTCAGTAAAATCAAAATCAAAACGGAACCCTAAAAGACAACAAGCCTATAACGAACCTTGGCATTTAAGATCGGCAATCCCGCATTTCAAACCCTAGAAAACGAAATTAAGTTAATGACCTAGAATAGTTCGTAATAATAAGGTAACATAAAAATATCAGATTCGCGAATTCGAGTGACCTTCGGACCCAAACGGGATCGATTCTCGAAAAGCGTGTCCCGGAGCTCGGAATATTAAAAATATTCCGTTTATACCAATAGACTCGTAAAAATACAAGGATTCCAAAAATATCAGTTTTGAATTTTTCGGTAGCTAAAAATTACAGATATCGCATTATTACGCGTATTTTTATTACTACCGGTACTTTAATTGTCTAGTCTACTATTCATAGTACTTTTTCTACTATTCATTACTATTCACCTATCTCTACTTTTTCTTACACCTATTTCTTACACCTACATATCTATTTTCTTACTTTTTTCATTTCCAATACAACTTTAATCACATCAAACTTTACACATTACTTCTTTATTACACAAAAATAAATCAAATTGTACAATTCTTCCCCCATGTAAAACCGGCGCACTCTCTCTCTCTTCTACATCTATTTTATTTTATTTTTCTTTATTTAATTACCTCTTAATCCTCCACAAAATTCTATAAATACCACCTCTCCCTTCTCATTTCTTCACACCATTCCAAAGCAAAGAAATTATGCCAAAATCCTCTCCAAAAACTCTTCTTTATAATCTTACAAGAACTCACTTCTTGTAAAAAGAAAACACTCCTCTTCCATTACCAAAGAAAGTTTCTTTTCAAAGCCTCACTATCTACCACATATCACTACTCACATAATACCCATTCCATCTACCATCTTCATATCTCTTACATACCTTAGGTAATATTTCTTCCATCTATTATTCATCCATGTCATGTAACTTAACATGACTATGGTGTTGTTTTGAAACTCATATGAGTAGTAAAAGCAACAACATGTTCATGTTTTGTTCTTGTACATAAAGCTTCCTACTTTATTATGTTTATTATTGTTATTATTATATTATATATACTATGTATTATATTATTTAGAGCATATAAGCTCATTTGTTATTTATTTATATTCAAGTTATGCAATTTATTTTATGCAATTATTAAGACTAGTCTTTCTAGTCTTAGACTTGTTCATATCAAGTCAAAACAATCTTTTATTTATTTTCTTTAATCTTTCGGGACTAGTCCATTCTTAGTCCCGGGATGCCTTGATAAAGCTAAGGCTCCAATTCTTGATCGGGATTCCTTGATGAAGCTAAGGTTCCCAATGCTTGATATTTTATTTTCTTACTCATTATTTGTTTCTAGTATTTTCTTATGTTCTTACTATTTTATATGCTCATTATACTTGCATTTGCGTAATGTTAATGTCTCAACTAATCAAAAAATAGAATTTTGTTTTACTAAATGAACTCAAAGCTAAGTTTTCAATCATATGATTTATCGCAAAATCATGAAGTTATTATCAACAACATAGAAATGGAGTTTTCAAGTTTTCCTAAATAACAAAGATAGTTTTATCAAGAAAACGTAAGAAATAAATATTTTCTTTGTATTTTATGGTAATCTAAGTTCTTAGAAAAATAAATCGTTAATATCGAAAGTTTAAGACTTAAATTCTTTTCTAAACTAAGGAACAAACTAGTTTTCAAAGTCAAGACAAAAATCAACTCATCAAGTTATGAACCCACTTAGGAAAAATAATGATTTTCAAATTTCTAAAAGAAGGAACTAATTTTCAAGGGAATATAAATAAGGTAAGATTTATAATGATGGGTTTTATCAATAAAAGATGATTCTTTTCAAAAGAAATGAAAGAACAAGTTTTGGAAAGTAAAAGCTTATATTTTAGAAATGAATATAAGAAAAGCAAGGCTCAATTTCTAAGACCATCTTAAATAAACAAATTATGAAAAGGATTTCGACAACTTAATGTACTTTTGATAAATTAATCATTTATCACTAGAAATGAAATATATGAAAGACTAGAGTTAAAGGGAATTTTCTTGTTTTGGAAAAGAGGAATGAAGAAAAATAAAATAAGATTATACTCATTTATAACAAACCTAAGAAAAATATAAAGTTTTTTAAATACTTGAAAGGAAGTTTTCAAAGCTAAAGTTTAAATGAATTGTCTTATGAAATAAATTATTGAGACACTACCATTGGGATTTTTGCATATAAATTGAGCATACCTATATATTCAAAAGTGTTTATCAAATGTATATTTATATTATTACAAAAAGGATTTTCTTTAAATGAAGTTGAGATAGAAAGTGGATTTTTGCAAAAGTTTAGAAAATTCGTTTCAAATCTGTACCTGACGTTTTCGGAACCCAAATGACCTTTTATGACCAAGATAAGTTTAGAAATGGATAGAACTTTTCGAATAGGTAGAAAACGGTATATCGTATGCGAAATTCCGAGTTAAAATGAGCAAGTTATGGCCATTTTAAGTTGGAATTTCTTCTTATACGATTTTACCACGAATTTTAAGTAAAGTTTAGAATCTCCAAGAATAGAAATTCATGGAAGACTTATCCCGGGTATTTCTTTTGTCTAGGTGACAAAGGACACGAGGATACCCTACCCGAGGATTTCTACGACTAAGAAGATAGCGAAATGGACGAGTGAGTTATTCCTTCTAATTCGTTACCTTGCTTGTGCTTGTAATGTAGTAGCATTAGTATACTAAGAAAAGATAAAAACGAATATATTTGGGGATTTCGGGATTATACATATGATTCTATGTTTATGCGTGAAAAGAGAATTAAGAATATCGCAACTTCGATCTGCTTGTTTAAATAATTTTGTTTACTTACTTGTATGATTGTTTATTGATGCTAAATTGATTGATCGCCCCTAATAAACCTTAATAAGGTTTGACCTAAGAACAATAAAACGTTCACGCATAGCATCCATCGAGTCACATCTATTTCAGAAGGCTGCTACTCCTACGCGTAGAGTTGGATTGGCTGTGATCGTGCGGTGCCACGGGCCATGTTCCTTCCTGGAGAATCCAAATCGCTCGGGGAAAGCGACTCTAGGTTCGGAGCCGAGCCAACCGAACGCTGTGGGTGAGGACCTGGGGACTAGCAGTAGAAGGTCGAGGACCTTCAACCCCGATTCCCTAACCTTTGATACGGAGGGGTAAATCCGTTCTATATATGGTTTCCGGATGACTATATATATTCGCGTAATCATGTGATTGTTGCATTGATGCATGCATATGTGTGATTAAATAAATAAACTTGTTTGAAAATGTGGTGCGAATGAAAAGGAATATCTCACTAAGCTAGTTGTAGCTTATACCCCTATAGATTTGATTGAAACAGGTATATTCGTGGATTAAATTTGAGATCATACATTAAGGAAGTCATGGACGGATGATTAAGATATGGAATCATACGATGAAGAAATCTTGTAAGGTTCCTTTATATGTGCTTAGAGACGTATATCTATAACAGAAGAACATGCCCTAAGAATTGAAATGTGATATGATTATGTTTTATATTAAATATTCTCCTTGCCTTGCTACTTATTTATTATCAATGTAAATTGCGCTACTCCGATGCGTCACCTTGGTTGTGATGTACGCCTTGTACATAATATGGAAGCCTTTGCATGACTAAGGTAGTCATTTCTAGGCTTTAGTATTGTGTACGGCGGACTGCCACATTTAGGGTACCCCTCGGGGCGTGACAATAGGGATGGTGAAATCTTCTATTAGTCGATTTAAAATTCATTAGTTTAATTTTGAAACGAAGGATTCTTATTTTTTATGCAAATCTAAGTTGCTAATAGTCAAGAAGAGATTCCGGCAGTTTGGCTTAGGTTTAGGTGCTTTTGACTTTGAGAGAAACCTTAGCATAATTTAGTGAATCCGATGGTTCAATAATCAACAAAACTTTTTGACAAAATTCTTGAGTCACATGAATGGATATTAGGTCAAGCATGATCCAAGGAACCTTGTAAATTGATTTATCCTTTTGTATGCTTGAGGTGAAATCTGTGAATATTAGACTTATTTTAGTTTCTATGAATATAAAACCAAATCTGATTTTTTATCTATGCTGCATCTAATGAGTGCGCTTGCCCAGTAAGACCATAGTTAAAAGGAAAATGATTTAGAAAATTTATAAATTTAAAACTCGGTCTTTTGAACCTATCAAGTATTATATGAAATTCATATATTTTCCTTTAGAAACAAAATCACGTAATGCATCTATCGCATGAGAAAATATTCAAAACTTAAAAGAAGTAAAGTGATTATAATAAAATATAATTTACTACATTTCATATAAATAAGGTATAAGTAATATATGGATAAATAATTTATAAAGGAGGGTCAAAGTGTCATTTGATATATTATAAGAGGGTTTTAGGGTCTCCCTTAAAGTATAGTTGTTTGTTTTGTCAAATGGCAGAAGTGTCATTAAAGATGGAAATTCATAGCTGAAAGCTGGCCAAGTATGCCATCGGCTTAGAATTCAACACCATCGACGTATGTCCTGGGCTTCGGCAATGTAGAAGCTGGTGTTGAAAATGAAGAAATTCAATCCGAATGATGTGGGCCGCCAGCTTAAGTATGTGTGCTGCTTACTTTGGTATTTACTCCATTAGCCATTGGCATGTGTGCCGACATACATGCAAACTAAAATGACCTGAGAGCAAATGGCTGCCAACTTTGGCATTTACACCGCCAGCCTTTGGTTTACGTCGCTGGCATATGTTCAAAAATTGCCTACGTATCTTGTTCAAAAGATAAAGGGTTTCTACAAAATTCTTTATATTCTATCCTTGTGTTATCTTTCAAAAAATACTCCTAAACCTAGAAAATCCTCTTTGTTAGTGATCCTAGCAACCAAAGAGATCTGAAAATCCAAATCAAGATAATTGAGTATCATTCTTTTCTTTAGAATTTAAAGGATCTATCAAATTCCTTAGGGCTTTTTGTTGGTTTTGAAGAAGAAATTGAAGAAAACCCTAGTTTGCTTGGAGATTTGGATTTTTGGTGAATCAAAATCCTAGGTAAGTAAATATTTTCTATCATTGTGGAGATATAAAAATGATTTCTTTTTTAAATTTGTTTGAATTCCATTGGAGGGAATTCTAGGGATTGGAGAAGTTTCTAAAGAAACTCTATATTTTTGGAGACTTTATGATTCCATAATCAAGAAAACAGGTGAGATTGATTCTTTAATCCTTTTGATAATCTAAAAATATGATCTATATTGTATTGATTGGTAGGAGTCAAAATTATTGGAGAAATTTGGAAGAAATCCCAAAATTGTGGTATTTAAGGATTTTGTGATTTTTAAATCAAAGGAGAAAGGTCTGGAAATATATTTCTATTGAAATTAGGGTTTTAAGTGAAGTTTGGATTAGATTTATTTTATGGAAGAATGTAATGAAATTATTTCTATTTATGTGATTAGAGTTTTGGTGATTTAGAGTTTTGTTCCTTGAAATTGATACAGGTATGACCTTACCTTGCTTGTTATATGTGTTTATAGGCTAGAATTGATAATTAACCTAAATCTATTTGGCTTTTAATTAAATTTTCTTATTGATTATGTTTAGCTGTTGTTAATAAAAACTAAGCAAACTGTGATACTAATGTCAGTGCCCTGATGATCTATGTATGAGGTTGTCCGAGTGGACTTGTGCATAGAAATGATTCTCGTAGTTTAGGAGTAGTGCCAGTACGTTACCGAGTGGTTGGATCGCATCCAATGCCAATATATATATATATATATATATGTATCAAACTATTTTATATAAAACTTGTTTTTATGGAGTCATGAGTTATTATAAGTTTAGGACTAGTTGCAAATGGTTACAAACTATGTTATTTGCTAGCTAATCAAACATAATAAATTGTGCTTGTTGTATTACTTAATAGAGTATATGTGATATTCCAGGATGCCTATTCATGTGAATATGTTCGTGGTTTGGTGTACTGGCCTTTGTGCTCACCCTTTTTATCTTTTTTCAAGGATTAGGTGAAGATCAAGTATTATATGATTTATCTGGATTTGATATCATTATAGACTACGGGGAAGATGATAGTGAACCTAATTATCCTGCCGACCCTTAAACATGCTTTAGATCTGATGATAGTTAATTGAGGAATTTATGGAGTTTTAAACAGTTTTATATTTTTGAGTAGTAGTTTTATATGACTCTTTGAGATGTTATAAGTTTGGATTATGTTGTCTATGGTTTATGCCAATGAGGCTATTTGAATGTTTTGTTATTGAAAGTATTTTAAATAGGTACCATTTTATATGTGTGAATTGGAGATATATGTTTTGATTATTTGCGGATTAGTATTTCATAGCCTTAGCATGTCCATCTATGTTAAGGACACGTAGCGGGTTATAATGTCGTCAGGTTATGGCATTACATATATAATGTATATAAATATATAAGTTATATATGTATAAGTCATATGAGTTATATATATAAATTAGTCTAAAAAATATAAGTACATAATCTAAAGATTATGAATACGCCATCTATGTATTATACATATAATATATATGACAAATAAATAGTTATATTACTATAACATATAATATATATATCCTAATTTAATATATTACAATATCATATAAAATATGTATGTCTGATATGACATATAAGAGATATAAACATATGATTTTTTTTTTTTTATGTTATGTGACGCAATCCCCTGAAATCTACATGAGTATAATTTAAAACAATTGTTAAAAATAAACAATGAGATCCTAAGAAAGCTATTGAAAATGAATCACCCTTTTTTTTATTTTCTTTCGAACTTAAATATCGATAATATTTTACAAGTATGAGTATCATATAAAATTTGTACATGTTCCTCTATGTCATATAGGATCTACACACATATATTATATGTTATAATAATATGTAAAATTTGTATACATAAAATTTGCATAGGATATCTACACTTTTTATGTGTATTGTATAAATAAACATATCATATGTTCATTTATCTTCTATTTTGAATATGACTTATAATTTAGCTGCTATAGTAATATAAGATGTATTTGTATATTTATATCAGATATATCACTATATAACATAAATAAACAGTTCATATGTTATATTGCATATATAAATTTTACATGTTACAGTAATATGTTAAATTAGGATACATATTATATGTTAAATTAATATAGAAAAAACTTGTATACGTTCTTATATGTTATTTAGGATATGTATAATTTATATATTACAGTGATATGTAAGATATTTATAAATGAAATTTGTGTATTGTATATATTTTTTATATGTTATACGTGATGTATTTATTTATATGTATTGGATATTTATTTTAAAATATAAAAAACCACATTATTTTTTCATATTTATCTTATATATATATATATATGATATACGATTTACAAGTTATTAGAAAATAAAAAATGTAAGCCCTTAGATTTTATACTACGTTTTATGCTTAAACCCTAAACTAGAAGTCAACCAGAAACCCTAAAGTCAACAGATCTATAGCAAACCCTACTAAATTTAGATCCAACAATCCTACGCTCTTAACTCCTAAACAATAAAATTGAGATAATTGCGGATTATGGTCCGTAATAATATAAGAAAGCTTAAAAATATCAGATTCGTCAAAATTTAGTTCATCTTGTCTCCGAACGAGATCAGATTTCTAAAATCATGCCTTAATACACCAAACGATAAAAGTATTCTGATGACATCGTTAGACTCGTAAAAATATAAGGATTTCAAAAATATCACTTTTTATAATTTTTTCGTATCTAAAAATATCATATATAGCTTATTTACACGTATTTTTTTACTACCTGTATTAATTTGTTTTATCTACTATTTATGGCACTATTCTATACTATTCATCACTATTCACCTATTTCCACTTTTCTACTACCTATTATTATACTCTACTATACCTATCTCGTATAATTTACCTTTCTCATACAACTTTATTCACATCATACATTACACATTATTACTTTTCATTAATAAAAATACAAAACAAATCTCTCTCTCCCTCCCTCTCTCTCTCTCTCTCTCTCTCTCTCTCTCTCTCCTCCCACTAGAATTGGCGCCCCATCTCCCATACCTCTATCTTCTTTTTCTTTTTTATTTTATTTAATTCACACCAATTTCCCTCCACAAAACTCCATAAATACCTCCCCCCTCCTCTCTCTCCATTTCTTTCACACACTCATTTACTATAACAAAACTCTTCCAAATCATTACTCAAATCCTCTCTCTGATATTTCTTTTCATCTCCCCATATTCCCACTAATCTCACACTACCACAACGTCTCTTTTTCTACCAATCAAATTTCTATCTTAAGTAAAATTCTTACCAACATCTTTTTACCATGTCATATAACTTAACATGACCATGGTGTATATTTCCTAAATCTATAAGTGTTATAAAAGCAATACTATGTTCATATTTTGTTCTTATTCATGTACAAATCTTATTTTGTTATTATGTTATTTTATTATTGTTATGTTATTATCATGTTATTATTGTTCTAATCTAGCTTCTATATGATATTAAATATAGAGCATATAAGCTGACTAACATAACCGTTATTTATTTATTTATGCTTTGTAATTTATTTATTTATTCCATGCTTTTATATTAAAACTAGTTTTTCTAGTTTTAGACTTGTCCTCATCAATTCAAAACAAAATTTCTTATTTCTTTTATTTTTTTTTTTCTTTTTGGACTTACCTATGTCTAAGTTTAGAAGTCTTGAATCAAGCTAAGACTTCCAATACTTGATATTTATTATGTGCTTATTTCTATATTCCTTATTAATTATTTTTGTCATGCTACTTAGTTACAAACTTGTTGATTTCTCTCAAGAGATGATTTTGATGATAACAAAAAGAGCTAAATGATTCTCATATAAATTGTTTAAGTATGCAGTACTGAATATTAACAATATAGAACTATCTCAGAAAGTTTATTAGAAGGTTTTTATGAGATCTGCAGCATTATTTTTTGGTCATCAGAGGAAAGGGCAGAAGGTTCATAACTTTATGAAAATCGAGTGTTTTTCAAATCAAATTTAGATTCTGAAGACCTAGCTCCAAATGTTGAGTATAAATTGGGTGTTATGCTCAATGTGTTCCACAAAGTCAGATTAAAATCCACATGGATTAATATTAGAATTTAAACTCGATTGAAGGAACACGAATATACAGTTGAAGGAAGTTAAGCTTAAATTGAATGAAGCTCAGATTTTTTTTATGTTATAAAAAGTGAATTATATTTGAGAAGAAAGTTAGTGTGCATAATATGAAGTATTTACAAAATTAGAATTTTATGGATTGTGTCCAAATTGTTTTTACACGAAGAATATGGAAGACAGAGGATGAACAGTAATAAACGTGCAGTGATTCAATGTAGGATAAATTCAAGTCCGAATTTTCAGTTTAAAGATAAGCACATCAATTGTTGGGTATTTGAATTGCCATCTGAAGCTGGATTACGAAGATAATCTCAAGAATTCAAAATTCAAAGTGAGTCAATAGAAGGATAAATGCAAACTGATATTTCGGGGATCCACGAGCTGATCTCACGCACGACAAATTTGGAAAAGCTAATCTGGTTGTTCTTCTAGCCGCTGCAGTATTGAGAATAAAAAACGAGATAGCAGATCACGAAAAATCAATAAACAATTACGTGAACATCAGATCTCAAAAAGTTCAAGCTCCCATTCGAAAACTGTCATATTTTTATTGTTACTGTTTATTGAGCAAATAGTTGAGGAAATTCAATTTTTATATTCTTCGTGATTTGATTTTATTGTTTATGAGTTGAGAGTTATAAGTAGGCTTAGTTGATTGATTGTTTGAGAGAATTAAGCTAAGTGAATTGTAGCCAAAGGATTGGCAAGAACTTCTTGTAACTTTTTTCTTGATTGGATAGTAGAACACAACCGATGAGGAGTACCGGGACCCTGGCTTGGAGCTGGAAGAGAGGATTGTCGCACAAGGCAGAACCTCTATACATCGATTTGCAATTTCTTCTCCATATCTCTCTTTAATTTCGTGTTTGATTATTTATGTTTTATATGTGTGATATATGCTCAGAAGGTTAATCAGAAAGTTTATTGCATATAGTTTCTTACTCAGAAGGTTAAACAAAGAGTAAATTTTTCACATTTTTCTTACGCAGAGAGTTAAGCAGAAGGTTTCCAAGTTTGAAAGTATTGTTTCAATTTTGATCCAAATTTTTTATTAAAGCTTTTATTTGATAAGTTTATTATTCCAAGAAAATTTTAAAGCCATTTTAATAGAATAACCAAGTGGTGTGAAATTTGTTTAAATTTTGAAAAATAAGTTTTATAACCAATTCACCCCCCCTCTTGGTTATCTTTTCGGGATCAACAAAACTCATGTTCATGCATGATCATGTTGATGGTTATCTTAATAAAAATAAAAAGTCCTTTCTTAAATAAAAGAAAACAAGCTAAGCTCACTTTAAAAATATAATTTTATCACTTGGGAAAGGTTTCATTAAAATTTAGAATTTTCTTTCAAAAAAATACTTTTCAAAGAATTTTAGACAAAGATCACCATAGGTTTTAGCGTTGTTAATATGCAAAGACTTTTCAAAAATTAACTAAGAAATTCTTTACACGCCTTTCAAACTACCATTAAAACCTTAATGTTGATAATACTTTGCTATGAGAAATTTTCTTAAAATCTTGTTTATAATGTCCTTACTAACATTTCCACAAGTGCAAAGACTAAAACAATTTTTTCAAAACAAGTTAAAATTAACTCACCAAGTAAAGTCTGCTTAGCGAATAAAACTAGTAGATAACTTGGAAAGACTAAAAATCTTTGAATATAAAGCATGTTTTAAGAGTTAAGAAAAAATAATTATAGCACACCCTTAATGACTCAAAAACGTTTTATTTCCAACAACTTAAAATAAAATTATTAAACTTCACTTTTTCAACTATTAAGACAAGTTGTTTTATGAAAAATCATTTATGAAGACCACATCATTAGAATCATGTGCATGATATGAGTTGCATATGTATTAAAAGGATTTTTCAACTATATATATCTATATGTTTGCTATGGGATTTTTGGTTGATAAAAAGTTTGGAAAAATCATGTTTTGACGGCTAGGATTTTCGTGTTGGTTCTATATCGCATCTTTTTGGAACCTAAATGACCTTCTATGATAAAAATAACCTTAAAAATAGATAAATCTTTTCGAGTAGGTAGAAAACGGAATATAATATGCGAAATTCCAAGTTAAAATGAACAAGTTATGACCATTTTAAATTGAAATTTCACTCCATATGAATTTTGATGAACTTAGTAAAATATAATTTGCAAAAATTTAAGTAGAACTTTTAAGAAATACTTATTTTGGATAATTCTCTTGTTTAGGCAATACGAAGTCCGAGCTTCCTTACCCCAAGGACTACTTTGACTAGAAGCTTTTTGCTACAATGGCCAAGTGAGTTTAATTTCTTACATTCTTGTACTTATGTTTTTACTTGTAGATTAGCGATTGTAGAATTAGGAAAAGATAAAAACATGAAAACACATGTGCCTTACATATATGGTTGAAATTATGTTAAGCCTATCGAGGTAGGAATTGTCAAATAATCAATGTTTAATCTAGTATAGATATTATATGTCTACAAATTCTATGATCACTTTTAAAACATCTAATATTAAGCCATGATTACTTAAATAAAATGATTAATTCATAACATGTAGTGAGCTACATTGCATTCATTACTATACTCTTGGTGGAACAAGGGCATAGTAATGAGGTTCGTAGAACCTGAAACTCTACTTTATGGTGAATGGTCGCCTAAATAAAATGGAGGGTAGACACTTGAATTAACTATATTTTAGTGGCTAGTAATGGCTTACATAAAAACTACAAAAACTTTATTTGCGTATAATAGTCTATATGGCCCGAAACACCTAACCTCGAACGGAAGGGTAAATCCATTCAACATATGATTCTCGGAATATCATACGTATTGTTTGCTCATGTGTTTGTTGCATCTAATATACTTGTTCAAATAACTTGTTTGATTATGGATCGCTCGAATACTTTATTTGTGTAAATAATTCTCACTAAGCAAGTAAGCTTACCCCCTTTTAAATATTTGCTGCAGTGCCCCTATCTTTGGTTGACGCCCAGGGGACTTTTCTTAGGTACTACCCTTTTGGATTCATGAGTTTTTAGATGAAGTCAAAGACTAGATGTAGAATTAGACTTCTAAGTAAATCTCCGATATAACTATTTTGAATAGACCATGATAGACCATATCTTTTGATAGAGGAATGCCCATTTGATATATGTAAGACTCTTATATTTTATATTTATGGTGCTTATGTTATGATTTCCATTCTTAATTGTTATTATGAATATTTTCTTAAACAACTTGTTTCAAAGTTGGTTCTCTATGATCGTGAAGGTATGCTATCATACCCCGAAGGGTACCCTAAATGTGGCAGTCTGCCGCATATAATATTAAAGCTAATGAATGACAACCTTAGTCATGCAGGAGCTTCGATATCACATGCAAGGCATATTTCTAAGATAGTAAGAGACTCACAAGGGTATTACATTTAAGTAGATAATAAAAGCATGCAAGAACTTATATAAATAAACATGTAATATTCATTTGGATAATAATCTCTTACAACTTCTTGGGGGCATTCCCTCGTTCTAAAAAGTCTTGCTTAACTAAGCCATCATCAAAATACACAAATATAGCATGAGTCTACTATAGAGATTTTCTTAGGAGTCTATGTTCAAAACTAAATACATATAACTTCTTCCAAAAACTCATTGTAGCTTTGACTCATACCTGGCAAACGGGGCTCCTTGGGGCCAACCATAGGTAATCATACTGTAACAAAAAGCTATAGGGGTATAAGTAAAACTAGCTTAGAGAGATAACTCCCATCTACAAAAAAATTTCCATATATCAACAAGTATTTAAACAATCATATGAGAATGCACCAATCACATGAGCAAACAAAATACACAAGATTAACTGGAAACCATGTGTAGCATGGATTTTACACCCTCCATGTCGGGGGTTGGGATGTTACTGGCCCATATGACCATCAATATTTCCATATTTATTGGCTCCTACTCGCCTTGTAGACTTTCCGGCTCCTACTCGCCTTGTAGACTTTCCGGCTCCTACTTGCCCATGTAGAATTTTTGGCTCCTACTAGCCACCACTACAACTCCTCGTTTCCCCACATGAAGAATGATAGTGCAAATAAATGTGACTCACAATTATGATATGCATGAATCATTTTCAATATAGGTTTAATCAACTAATATTGAATTTCAGTTAAAGGCGATCAAAACAATATTCATCATATCATTACAAGAGATCATAAATTATTCATCAATTCCATCTTTCGATATTTTTAACTTTTATTCAATTAGTCATAAATCCAAATCACACAAAATATTTGTTCATTTATCTTTTCATTATCTTCTAGTGTTATTACTTACAAGCACAAGCAAGGAAATATAATTAGTAGGGGATTAACTCACTCCATGACGATTGCTCCTAATCGAAGTAGTCTTCTAGAAAAGTGATCTTGGTTCCTTCTTCACCTAAACAAGATGAAATACCTAAAATAAGTCTTTCATAGAATTTCTATTTTTGAAAATTCTAAATCTATCTTAAAATCGGATTAGAGGAAATTCCAACTTAAAATGGCCATAACTTGCTCATTTTAACTTGGAATTTCGCATATTATATATCGTTTTCTACCTACTCGAAAAGATCTAACTATTTCTAAAACTATTTTCATGAAACTAAGTCATTTGAGTCCCGAAATAGTGGTGATCAGATTCACTATGAATTTTCACAAAACTTGTATTCCTCCTTTTTACGAAACTCATATCAAAGAGATAGATATTATAATAGTTTGTAAGACATTTGAAAAGTATATATATATTTATTTATTTATTTATTTATTTATTGACTCATATCAAGTGTATGAAACTAATGAAGTTGTCTCAAATCATAAAATTTTTGTAATGGTAAAGTTTTCTAAAGGTTTGAAAAGTGAAACTTTTGAAATTTCCTCTTATTTTTGCTAAAGAATATCTTGAGTTATTTTAAATGAGTATTTTTCTTTTTCTTAATTTCTTTTCCTTAGTCTTTTTAAATTCCCAAAGAATGATTTTATTTTTTAAGCTTAGTTTCTAATACTTTTTGAAAATAATAACAACTCTATATTTGTAGAAATAATTTCCTTGTTTCTCAAGGAAACTCTTGGTGTTTGTTAACTAGTATTAGATGAAAAAGTGAAGTTTAATAAAACTTTTGTTTACTCAACAATTTTTTTCCATGTATGTATTGTAAAAAATTTCTATGAACTCCTCTAGATTTCTTGAAAAAAGTTTGTTAAGACAACTTCCTAAGTTTTTATGAATAATTACTTTCTACTTTTATTTTTTTAGAGAAGAATTTCTATTTTAAGAAAACTTTTCCTCATTTATCTTGTTGAGACAAAATCAATATGTTCATGCATGATTATGATTATAAAATTATGAAAACATAATAAAAACATAATATTAAAGAAATAAGCTAGTAAAGAAATAAATCAAGTATTGGAACCTTAGTTTCATCAAGGTATCCCGAGATTAAGAAAAGACTAGTCCCAAAAAGAAAAAGAAAACGTTTTGACTTAATGAGGACAAGTTTAAGACTAGAAAGACTAGTCTTAAAAACAACATGAAAGTAAATAAATTGCAAAACAAATGAGCTTATATGCTCTAAAAGATATATATAGCTACATAGATATACTTAGTTAAATATATATATATATATATATATATAAGCAACATAAAAGAAATTAGATTCATGAACAAAAACAAAGTATAACTTATTGTTGGTTTCTTAACCTTCATGGTTTAGAAAACAACACACTAATCACTACTAAGTAAATGAACATAAAGGAAACTTAAAGAAATATTACCTATAAAAAAACTTAAGAGAACTTTGAGAGAGAATTTTTTTAGAATTTTGAGAGAGTAATTTTTGTGTATGGAAGGTGTGAAAGAAGTGGAAGGAAGAGGGGTATTTATAGGAAAATATGGAAATAAAATTGTATTAATTAAATAAATGGAAATTAAAACAAATTGAGGAGGGAGGGGAAGTGGCCGGCACAAATTTGGAGAGTGTGAGAGAGAGAAATTTATTTTTTTGTATTTTTTTTAATGAAAAGTAATATATGAAAGATGTGAAGTTGTATTGGAAATGAAAATTATAAGAAAATAGAGATATGGTATGTAAGAATAGGTTGTAAGAAAAAGTAGAGATAGATAAATAGTGTAGAATAGTGATAAATAGTGTAATGTAAAGTAGACATGACAATTGAAGTACCGATAGTAAGAAAATACGCGTATAATTGTGATACCTGATATTTTTAGTTACCGAAAAATTACGAAATTGATATTTTTGAAAACCTTATATTTTAACGAGTTTAACGGTATGTTCGGAATATTTTTACTAATCTGAGTCTCGGGATACGTTTTTCAAAAACTATGTCCGATCGTGCTCAAAGTGAATCGCGGTTTAACTAATCTGATATTTTTAAGCTTTCACAGGTTATTACGAAACTATTCTACATACTAATCTCTTACTTACTTTCTTAGGGTTGCTTAAACGGGAAAGCCGGACTTGAATGGTTATGTCTGACTAGGGTTTTATTGACTTTTAGGATTCCGGTTGACTTTTTAATTAGGGTTTAATCTTAATTGGTCACAAAACTTTAGAGGTTTACATATGCCTTACATCCGGTATCGAAGCTTTTGGGATTATTAAGGTTTTTATATGAAATAAGCTAATTTATTTAATAATTAAATTTTCATGTGAATATAATGTTAGCTCTAAATATTATGTTTGAAGTAATTTATATATATATATATATATATGAAAATGAATGTGTAGAAATAGGTTTGATATATTATGTTTATTAATGTAAATTATTAATGTATGTGAGTATGTGTAATGAGATTAATGTTATTATTTTATGTCTATTAATGTGTGTATAATATAATTAATGTTTATGTCTTTTACGAATTAATATGTGTGTGTTATATTTAAAATTATCAAAATAATTTTCGCTATGCCTAAGAATTTGTTGACAAAATTTTGCAAAAGTTAACCCTATTTTTCAAGCCAAATTAAACTCAAATTAGCTCAAAATTAAACCTAAGTCATATATGCCCCAAAAGTCAAACTTAGGATGAATTTAAGTTCCAAAATTGATCAAATATAGCCTCTTTTGGCAACCCCCATTTTCTATACAAATTTCCTACTTTTCATTTCCTTTCTCTTTTCCTTCTATCTACAAACCATAAGCCCTAAACCAAAACCAATATTAAGTTCTGGATTCAACAATCCCTCCAAGCCAAAGCCTCTTTATGTAAGTTAAAGCTAGTATAAACGCCTTGTTTTATTTCCTTTCTTGTAATATAGGTATAGAATCAATATTAGGATGAGTTTAATGTCATATGAGTTAAATGGTTTTATGTATTGATATATGTTAGGTTGTGTTTTATTGTTATGTGAACTTGTTTATGTGTTATGAAAGTAGTGAGAAAAGTTGGTGAGAGTTGAAGTTGATTTGAGTAGTTGAAGTTGAAGTGAAGAGTAGGAGAGGATTTGATGTGTTGTTATGATGTCTAAAGTTGTTAGGATTGGTTAATGTGGATAGAAGACAGTGTATGAAGTTAAATATGTGTTTGAAGAAGGATTGAAAGTGTTATATGTTATCATTTTCAAAGTGTAAAACATGGAAAATAAAATACTTTTCGAATAAGTCTATTTTTTAGTGTACGTCGGTATCTGGTACTTTAACGTCATCGGTGTAGAGGCGGTGTTGAATGTGATTAGAACCGATTTTTCTAAAGCCGCTTAAAATACCACCGGCTTTTGTAAAGAAATTGGCTAGTGTTTATTTTTCAAATTTTACGCCGGCTACTAGGGCTTCAATGCCACCGACCTTCAATCGGTGTTGAATGCAAACATAATCAAAATTTTTAACACCAGGCTTAACGCCACCGACGTATAATTTCAACACTACCGGCGTTCAGTTCAATTTTGCCTATGTAGATAGGCCGCGTATCCCCTAAGTTTTATAAATTCAATCTTCTTCAATTGTCATTCTTTACTTCATATATAGTCTTCTAATGAATCTATAAGCTATATAAACAAGTTTTATGTATGAATTAGATGTTAAAACTATATGTTAAGTTCAATGAATTTCCTTATATAGTTAAATTAAGATTGTGTTATAGATATATATATATATATATATTCTACATTTGATTATTGATTAGTTTTGATATTTCTTATTTCAGTTAAAGGTTCTTCAGTTAATTCCTCTCCGAGTGAATATAGTAAAACACTATCGGATACAGGTACGCAATAGCTTGCTTGTTATATGCCAGGAATAGGCATTACTAAAATTGACTTAATTAGATTCGGCTTAATACTTTGATGAACTGGATGTCTATCACGCTCCAAAGGGTACCCTAAACGTGCAGTCCGCCGCACACAATACTAAAGCCTAGGAATGACTACCTTAGTCACGCAGAGGCTTCCATATCATGTACAAGGCATACATTACAACCAAGAGAATGCATCGGAGTAGCGCAATTTATATTGATAATAAATAAGTAACAAGGCAAAGAGGTTATCATAAAATATACATATTACATTTCAATTCTTAGGGGCATATCCTTCTATTATCTTCAAATAAATACATATCACTAATCATATAGGTCATTACATATAAAGAATCTTACAAAATTACTTCATCTTATGATTTCATTCCCTTCATAGAAGCTTAATCATCCTTCCATGACTTCCTTAATGTCATGATCTTCGATTTAAGCCACGAGTATACCTGTTTTGACAAAATCTATAGGAGTATAAGCTACAACTAGCTTAGTGAGATATTCCTTTTCATTTGCACCATATAATCAAACAAGTTCATTTAGATTTTCACTCATATGCTATGCAAACAATGCAACAATCACATGGTTACGCAAATATATATAGTTATCCGGGAACCATATATAGAACGGATTTACCCATCCGTATCAAAGGTTAGGGAATCGGGGTTGAAGGTCCTCGACCTTCTACTATTAGTCCCCAGGTCCTCACCCACAGCGTTTGGTTGGCTCGGCTCCGAACCTAGAGTCGCTTTTCCCGAGCAATTTGGATTCTCCAGGAAGGAACATGGCCCGTGGCACCGCACGATCACAGCCAATCCAACTCTACGCGTAGGAGTAGCAGCCTTCCGAAATAGATGTGACTCGATAGATGCCATGCGTGAGCGTTTTAGTCTTCTTAAGCCAAACCTTATTAAGGTTTATTAGGGGCGATCAATCAATTTAGCAAACAATAAACAATCATACAAGTAAGTAAACAAAAATTATTTAAACAAGCAGTTCGAAGTTGCGATATTCTTAATTCTCATTTCACGCATAAACATAGAATCACATATATACACATAATCACGAATTCCCCAAATATATATCTATTTTTATCTTTTCTTAGTATGCTAATGCTACTACTTTACAAGCACAAGCAAGGTAACGAATTTAGGAGAAATAACTCACTCGTCCAATTTGCGATCTTCTTAGTCGTAGTAATCATCGGGCAGGGTAATCTCGTATCTTTCGTCACCTAGACAAAAGAAATACCCGGGATAAATTTTTCATGGAATTTCTATCCTTGGAGATTCTAAACTTTACTTAAAATCGCGGTAAAATCGTATAAGAGGAAATTCCAATAAAATAGCCATAACTTGCTCATTTTAACTCGGAATTTCGCATATAATATACCGTTTTCTACTTATTCAAAAAGATCTATCCATTTCTAAACTTATCTTGGTCATAAAAGGTCATTTGGGTTTCAGAAACGTCGGGTACAAATTTAAAACGAATTTTTCTAAACTTTTGCAAATCCGTTTTCTAACTCAACTTTATTTTAAAGAAATACCTTTTGAAACAATATATGTATATAATTATATATTTGATATACACTTTGAATATATAGGTAAGCTCACTTTATATGCAAAAATCCTAATGGTAGTATCTCAACAATTTATTTCATAAAATAATTCATTTAAACTTTAACTTTGAAAATTTCATTTCAAGTATTTAAAGAAACTTTATATTTTTCCTAAGTTGTTATAAATGAGTATATTCTTATTTTATTTTCTTCATTCCTTTTTCCAAAACAAGTTAAATTTTTCCTTAATCCTTTAGTCTTGCATAAATTTTTCTTCTAGTGATTAAAGTTCAAATTTATCAAAAGCATATTAAGTTGATGAAAACCTTTTCATAATTTTGTATTTAGGATGGTTTTTTAGAAAATGAATCTTGTCTTCTTATATTTATTTCTAAAATATAAGCTTTTGCTTTCTAAAACTTGTTCTTTCATTTCTTTTGAAAAGAATCATCTTTATTGATAAAATCCATTATTGTTAATCTTACTTTATTTATATTCTTTTGAAAATGAGTTCCTTCTTTTTAGAAATTTGAAAATCATTATTTTTCCTAAGTGGGTTCATCATCTTATGAGTTGATCTTTATCTTAACTTTGAAAACTAGTTTGTTTTCTTAGTTTTATTTCAAAGTTTAAAAGAGTTTAAATCTTAAGCTTTTTGTAAAAACTTTTAATATTAATAAATTATATTACTAAAAGCTTAGGTTAACATAATATACAAAGAAAATATTTATTTCTTATGTTTCCTTAGAAATCTATCGTTGTTATTTATGAAAACGTTGAGAAAACTCTATTTCTATGTTGTTGATAATAACTTCATGATTTTGTGATAAATCATATAATCGAAAACTTAGCTTTGAGTTCATTAAGTAAAATAAAATTCTATTTTTAGATTAGTTGAGACATTAATATTATGTAAATGCAAGTATCATGAGCATATAAAGTAATAAGAACATAAGAAAATACTAGAAATAAATAATAAGCAAAAAAATAAAATATCAAGTATTGGGAACCTTAGCTTCATCAAGGTATCCCGGTCAAGGATTGAAGTTAGCTTTATCAAGGCATCCCAGGACTAAGAATGGACTAGTCCCGAAAGATTAAAGAAAATCAATAAAAGATTGTTTTGACTTAATATGGACAAGTCTAAGACTAGAAAGACTAGTCTTAATAACAACATAAAATAAATAAATTACATAACTTGGAAGTAAATAAACAACAAATGAGCTTATATGCTCTAAATAAATATATATATACATAATATAATACCATATATAAGTTAGATTAGAGGCAATTACTAACAATAATAATAACAACATAATAAAATAGGACGCTTATGTACAAGAACAAAACATAAACATGTTGTTGCTTTTACTACTCATATGAGTTTCAAAACAACACCATAGTCATGTTAAGTTACATGACATGAGTGAATAATAGTTGGAAGAAATATTTACCTAAAGTGTGTAAGTGGTTTGAAGATGGTAGTGAATGTATGGTTATGTGGTTATTGAGAAATGGTAGTTGAAGAGAGAAATTTTGCGAGTATTTGGTGAAAAAGAATTTTGGTAGAGGGAAATGTTGTAGAGAGAGTTTGTGTAGTGAATTTGAGAGAGTTTTGGTAATGAAATGAATTGTGTGAAAGAGTGGAAGAGGAATGGGGTATTTATAGAATTTTTGGAGTGAATTTTAAATGTAATAAAATAAATTAAAAAAGAAATGAAATTGGAAGAAATGGGGGACAAGAGGCACCGGTTTTGGTCCTTCTGAGGGGGGGAAAATTGATTTTATTTTATTTGTTTGTGTAATAAAAAAGTAATGTGTAAAGTTGATGTGAATAAAGTTGTATTGGAAATGAAAAAAAATAAGAAAATAGGTATGTAGATGTAAGAAATAGGTATAAGAAAAAGTAGAGATAGTGAAATAGTAATGAATAGTAGAAAAGTACTATGAATAGTAGACTAGACAATTAAAGTACCGGTAGTAATAAAAATACGTGTAATAATGCGATATCTGTAATTTTTAGCTACCAAAAAATTCTAAAACTGATATTTTTGGAATCCTTGTATTGTTACGAGTCTATTGGTATAAACGGAATATTTTTAATATTCCGAGCTCCAGGACACGCTTTTCGAGCACTGATCCCATTTGAGTCCGAAGGACACTTGAAATTCGCGAATATGATATTTCTATGTTACCTTATATTATTACGAACTATTTTAAGCTATTGGCTTAATTTCGTTTTCTAGGGTTTGAGAACGCGAGATTGCCGGATCTTAAACACTAGGGTTCGTTATAGACTTTGTTGACTTTAGGGTTTCGGTTTGACTTCTGGTTTCGTTGAGATATTCGTAAGATCGTATAATTTTCGGGTTTTGGTCGTTTTATATTTTTAGCTTGATATCTGTGGTTTCTCTTATTTTATTTGAGATTATTTAATAGTTTTTAGTTTTGGGGATCGTTTAACCGAGTCTAGGGTTATGAGTTGACTCAGTTTGACTTTTGGTGAAAATTTGAAATTTGTGATTTCTGAAATTTACCGAGGGATTTAAGGTCTTATCATTTGTTGATATGTCGTTTTGTTTTGCATTTTAAGAATTGGGTAGATGATTTGACTGTCGTATGGACGTTGATTAAACCGGTAGTTGGATTTTATATTTTGTTTCAAGGGTTCTCGTTTTCTCAAGATCCAGAAAGCTCGTTCTTTATCTTATTTGGAATTAAGTTTTAACTTGATTCGATTTTTTTAGAGTTTCGTTTCCAGTGTTTTGACTCAGTCTAGAATTTGGTTTTTATCTTGTGTCAATTTTTTCGGGATTTGAATTTTGATTTTAGACTTCTAGGATTATTTTTAAGAATTATGAAATTTTCGGGGGTTTAGAATGTTTATTACACTGTTTGATCTGGTCCGAGGAGCAGCAAACCTGTCATGATGCAATGACATGTTAGTTATGTGCTTAACCTAAGTCATGATGCAATGACTTTACCATGATGCAATGGTACGCTATGATGCAATAGCGATTTATTTTTGGTTAAGTGGATAGCTGATGGGAAGAATAGTATCCGAATAACGTTTGCTTAAACTTAGGAGGAAATGCCATGGTTTAGTTCAAAGTTTATGAGAACTTGTAAACTAGGCTCATATTATGGACTGGGTTTAAGTAGAGTCAGGCAACGGCTTTTGAACCCTAAATGAAGTTATTTCTTTATGGAATAGATATAGGAGATATAAGTGTTCGAACTACTTGTATCAACTCCCTAAGCAGCTGCTGTTACTCAGAATCCCTAAATTCCCAGAGTGTGATTCCAGGGTTTGAATACCCTATTGTTGTTTTGTTAAAAGAAACTTAATAAGATAATGACTTGATCGTTGATGCATTTCTTTTGATTTAAGTTTGCTTGATAAATTTTTCTTGTATTTGTTATTGCGTACTGGGCCTTTGGCTCACTTTTGCTGCTTTGCAGATAATGAAGATGAGTTATATGATGATCTAGGATACGTGTCAAATTTTGAGAGATTCATGGACGAGTAAGACTCGAATGCCCTTGGATTTTAGAGAAGCTTTTGTTTAAAACATAATTCTCATATAATAATGCTTGTTAACAAGTCTAAGTTGTAAAAGACCTTAAGATCTCTTTAGGTTATTTTTGGTACCAAGAAAAACTTGTAATTTTTGTAGTGTCTTATATTGACACTGAACTTTGTACATATAATGTATATATGTATGAATTGCTTTTATTAGCAATCTTATTTTGTTAAAATTTGTTTATAAAGTTTTAGTAGATTTGGTCAAACATTTCTCATAAATTGTTAGTTTTAGGACAACCTTACATATAATGTGAAAATGTTATATGTGATTGAGGACTCGGTATACTAAATCTCGGGATTTAGTGGGTTGGGTCTTTTCATTATACTTAAGCTTTAATATTAAGTATGGAGAACTATCACGTTTAGGGTACCTTTTGAGGCATGACAAAAATATTTGTATATATTCTAATGTGTATTTAATTTGTATGTTATAGCAACATATAAAATTTGTAAATGCTCTTATACCTTATATAGGATATATATAGTATGTATATATGTTTTACAAGTTTGAGTATTATATAAAATTCATATATATTCCTATATGTTATATAGGTGAGAGGCGAGATATGGACAAACTAAATTTATCCAATAATCTTCAAAAGCATAGAGTGTCATACGATTGTCTGACGTTCTTTCAAAGAAGGCAACGTTGCCCTTTAAGCAGTAAAGCACATAAGGACAAAAATCTAAAGTTCACCTCAAAATGGGAGGGTCCATTTATAGTAGAAGAAGCTCATGATAATAGATTTGCAAGTTACAAAATCGGAGGACGAACTCAATTACTGCTCCCATTAACTTTTAGTAAATTAAAAGATTTCATCTTGATGTAATGAGTAACTTAATGAAATCATGAATATTATTATCTTTCAATTGTCTCTTTTTCTCTTATTATCATTAATTCCTTTATTATTTATTTATGTCAATAGTACTTTGCTTATTAGGATTGAAATGAACTTAGTTGTGAATTGATCGAAGTGATCCCACAGTAGGTAAGGAAGTCGTAACACCTTAATGCAAAATCTAAGGTCGAACAACCTCAGTGAAAGATCGAAGCAATCTTATCACTACAGTTGTTATAGCTTGTGAAAGCTTTGCTCTTAAGCACATGATGGGTATAGTACCCTTCAACACCAATTAAGAATGAGATTGATGTAATCTCAGCTGCAGAGGTTTAAGTAACCCATAGCAAGCTTGACAGCTATTATGTTATTCTATAGATTTCAAGGTTGAAGCAACCTTATCCATAAATGATAGAACCAATCATCCATGGTAACCTCTTAAGAACTCGGTGGGTGAGAAACCCTTCTTATAGTATTCACTCATGAGATTAAAGAAATCTCAGCTATGACAAGTCAAAGTGACTCTACAATAGGCTTGGCAGTTACAATGCCATCTTATACAAAGAATGAAAATGATTTCATTATTATTTGGTAGAAACATTGCTTGTATATATTTAAATAGTAAATAAAGTAGCACAATAATACGCACATATCATTTTACTAAAAAAGAAACCAAGCCAACTTCCAAATATGATGGGTGTAAACACCCAATTTTTAGCTATTTAAGGGTTAATTTATGATAAAAATTAACGTTATATTAAGGCCACAAAAAAAATTCATATAAGCTAGTACAAAAAAAAATTTTGAGCACAATATAATATTAATTTTCATTATAAATTAACCATAGGTTTAATTAAATAATTTAATTAACTAATTTATTTAATTAAACCTATTTTTAAAAAGCCTTAAGTATAATTTAAATGCATAGAAAAACTGAAGCATAGGCCAATGGCTTGTTGGTAAAGGAGACACATAAGCATAGAGGGCAATGGGGTTCGAATCCATGCGGACGTCGATTTTCATTTTTCAACCGGGCGCGTGCATTACACACATTGCACATGTTGCACGAATGAGGCCCACGTGCCTGGCACTAGATTTTTCCACGTGATGAGCCAATTTTGGATCCATTTTTTGCCCAATTTCAACAATTTTTACATCAAATTGGTGGAGGGATTTGGAAGAATACATAGGATTCTACAATTTCAAATTAAGAACTAGCTTCAAAAATCACGATTTAATCCTCAATCTTTTGTTCAAAGTTTGCAAAAAAGCTTAGGTTTTACGCGAAACAAATTTTTGAAATTTTGAATCTGTTCCATATGAGCTTCTAGAATGCTTATCTGATAACCTTATCCTTGATCTAGAAGCTCACTTAGGTTGTTAATCACCTAAATTGTTCTAAAAAGCAAGATTCGCGTGCACTCCACCAACCCATCATCGAATGGCCATTACCAACCATGGCCTTTGAATCCTATAAATATGGCCTCCAAATGCACTGTTCAAGCATCCACAATCATCCAGGGCATACAAAAAACAGAAGAAACACCAAAAGTCCTTCAATTTGAAGCTCGAATTCTTTTGAACAAATTTAGGTTTGAAGTTAAAAATCCAATCTCGAAGCTTTCTATTCGTTGTTGGAGTTTTCAGCTACCATAGAAGCATTTTGGAACCTTGGTTACTCAATTCAACGCCTCTAATGCCATCAATGACCATTGAAACACCGCCAGTTTCCGTCATCTTCTCCACTCGACGACCCGACCACTCCAAACCAACCAGAACTTGGTTCAAACCTGATTCGAACCCGACTCCAAACCCTACTCCATTACCCGACCTAGGTGAGTCATTATTATTGTTTGTTTTTATGATACGTAAAAAAATGAAATAATAAAAAAAATTCTTCTTTTGATATATACTTATAAAAAAATAATTTTATTATTATTTTTATCTTCCGTATAGTCTAAAAAATGGGAAAATACAAATATAGATATAGGGTATGTATATAAATATATATGTATAAGATATATGTATTGATACTTATAAATACATAGAAATGCAAAACAAAAACAAATAAATATAAAATATAAAAATAAAATAAAAAATATGTATAACTAAAATAAATAAATAAAAATCTCTTTGAGATTCAGAAAAATCTATTTTCTAAAATATGAAAAATGAATCTGATAGTTCATAAGGTCTCATATAAAAATCTATTTTTAAAGAAAAATCTAAAAAAATTAATAAATTTAAAGATAAAAGAGATCTAAATCCTAAATGTCACCAAAAAATTAAAGCTTTCAAAAAAGAACCATGTGTTGTCTGATCCCGATTAGCGGGTATGTAGGCACCTCCTGGATAACATAAAAAATAAAAAAAAAAACCTTTTTCTTGTTTATTTCAATTTTTAATTAATTCATTGTTCATATTATAAGCTTGGATAATAAATTGTAAATATCAATATTATTTGTACTTATTTTGTAAATATTAATGTAAATATTGATTTTTTTTATTCCTTAAAATTGCAATAATAACATGTAGATATTACAATTGGTAAATGTGTGTGGTGTGTGTGTGTGTGTGTGTGTGTGTGTGTGTGTGTTTTACATTAGTAAATTTTTTAGCATTAAAAGGATAAACTTTAAATTTTAAATTTTAAGTGGTAACCATATGGTTTTAATTGGTTAGTCTCCGAATCCAAAATTCCTGCTTTATAAACTTTGGTTTGTAAATCAAGTTTTATGCAGACTAGTAGCTAAGTTAAGATGGACCAACCCATTAATCCTAACTTATAAATTTTTTCCTATTTTGATCGGGTGGTGACTCCTACAAATTTCTTTTAATTCCTAGTCGAGGGTTCATATTAAATGGGTTGGGTTTGATACGGATTGGATTAAAAGAAAATAAACTAAGAAATGAAAAACCCAGGCTCAATAATGGGTCAAATTAATATGAAAATTATTATAAATGATTATGATTATTGAAAATAAAGAAGTGAAATGGCACTAATGAGTCGAAATGATTCCCATGCAAAAGATGTTACAATGTAAAAGGCTTACTAAATACTCGAAAGTAAAGTACACAAGAAGGAAGAGAAGAAAATATGTTTAACTATTCCATTGATTATCAGAATGTTGGTTACATTAATGAGGTGAATATTGCTCTCTGCTCATAGTAATATCAATGTCTCCGAGCACTTTACTCAAATTATCTCTCGAGGCTTCTTCCTTAGAATGTAAAGTGTTCAATTCTTCTTGTTTCTTCTCTATTTCATCATACACTGTTTCTAACTCATTACCTATTTGGTGACATGAAATTAGCTTTGTGCAACTGTAGCAACTTTCTCTAAACTTGAGATATAAAAGTCCAATTCGCAGTGCACCATCATAACCATGATTAATGTACTTGATGTCCTTCTTCTTTAGTGAACTCCATGGGTGAGTAATTAATAACATTGTCTCACCTAACATAAACATTGCAGACCTACCCAATAGGGTACGAGCAAAGGAAGAGTTTGTCCAAAATTCACCATCTAATCTGTAAAGACATCGAAGTGGTGCTAAGAGATGAGAAGGTATAACAAAGCTATGGAAGTCTATCTCTTCTTCCACACCCGTGTCAATGGTAAGAGTTGTTAACCTGTCTTAAGGAAACATGATCGCAACTAGGGGAATAATATGTCCGTTTGAGTTGTCGATGGCATCCTGAGGTATATAAGATGTATTCTCATCATCAACAGTGTTCCCATGAGCTTTAGGGGTACTTCTATACCCAAGTGGCTTGTCACCATAATTACTCTCATTTAATGGAGCAAGACTATCAGATGTTGATTGTCTTTCCTCCAAATTAGAGCTTAATTGAACAGAGTCCTACAAAAAAGAGAGATACTTGACATCCATCATTGAAGTTGTAAATGCAGTCTCATAACTAGAATATTGAACAATGATAATTTGAACAATTATTTCTTCTATTTTCAATTTGTATGATCTGTCATCATCATTGTTCATAAGGCAGACAAGCATATCATGATAATCCTTAGATTCCCTTCTCTCTTTTATGATTTTGCTTAACATTACAATTATATTTTTCCTAGCTTGCAACGCTAAACACACAATTAAAACATGAGAAAAGAAAAAAAAATTGAAATCACCTTACAAACATAAAATCCAATCTAACTTAATTTTAGGAATTTGTCACATAAGGAAAATTACAAATACACCACATCCTATCTTGTTATATGTATTTTATGTGCACTTAACCTTTGCTTTAGTTCAAAGCTTTTAGAAACACATGTTATTGGCATCCAGAAACATGTGTTTAAAGTTCTAGGGTCTAAACACACAGAATATGTAAAGTGGTTTTGTGACATTAGATGGGAAAAAAAAGGTGTTAGGTATGTACTTGAAGGAAGGTCTATAGGCAGAAAAAGCATCCTTAAAATCTTAGAAATCTCTGGCATAAATCTATCTAAGATCAACCCTGATTCAATTCCAACAATTTGCACTAATGGAGAAAGTATTGGCATCTGTAAAAACAAATTGTACACAAAATTCGCAGGAACCCCATTTTAAAAAATTTAAAGATAAATATACATAACTATATAAACATGCAAATATATAAATATATGTTGAACCAATGTCTTCGGTTTTGACTTGAATAACAATGACAAAGTTAACTCAATTGCTCAAATGGGATCTCATGAAATTGTTGATATTAGGTAAGAGTTGGTCCCTAGTCATGGAAGGGCTAACAAGAGCAAGCAATGCTCCACTCATTTTCTTGTTGGACGTGCCATTGATAACTACAATGTTGCATTTACCCATTATATCAACTATGGATTGTGGGTATCCATGAACTAGTCCTTTTGCTTTATTCATGGGTATGCATCTATTGATATCCAAGTCCATTGATACTATAGTTGGACATCTTGGTATGTGTGACTTTGAAAAAACACCCAACAAGAAACTTAGCTCAATTTTCTCATTAAAATTATGCAAAAACGTTAGAACTCACAAAAAAATAAAACAAGCGTCAAGAAAGTGACCTTGCTCTCTGATTTTTCATGAAGTTAAGACCCTGCTTAAGAAACGCAGTAGTTTCTCTAAAAACTTATCAATCTCTTGTTCCAAGAGGCAACGCTTTCTTCCTACATCTAACCCCATTCTATTTCGACCAAAAAAAAAAAAAAATCAAAACCACACCAAAAGCCACAATGCAAAAAGCCATTGGAAATATTTTTTTTCTCTTTTTTTTAATCATAGAAATATTAACTGCTTTATTTATATCATTACTGCTATGGTAATAATGAAATAATAATTTTTTTTTTCATTTAAAGAGGTTTTTATTTTAAAAGTCCAAATTGAGAAAATATTTGTTTAAACCATGATAATATATATCTAGGAGATATACTTGTCATGTGTGTAAAAATATATACTTTAAAATTAAGATATTTAGAGAATAAAAAGCCATTAGATGATTTTGACATAATTGAAATAATAAGGCATATAGAATGAGTCTTGAACTAGAAGGATATATTAAGTGAATATTAATTGTTCAATAAAACGTGAAATAATGGAATAAAATATAATTTTCCACAAATTGGAAAGTGCTTGAGTGTAATCTGATTGCTATTAATAATTTAATAATATGTATCTACAAAATAGGTAAAAAAATGAAAAAAGAAAAACCATGTATAACCATGATAAAATGTACATTAATGCAATAGAAAGGTTAAATATTTTAAGAGGTGTGAAGTCCAAAAGAGATATACTCACTATATATATATATATATATATAATATCTAGGTGATGCATCATATATATGTGTGTAAAAATATATAATTCTTTATAATATAATTTTTTTTAGAGAATAAAATTCTATTAAGAATTGGTAAGGTGATATTATTATCTCTACAAAGTGCAGTATAGTAGAATAAATAGTAGCTATCAATAAAATGGGAAGTATTAAATTGTAAACCCATTACTACTAATAATTTGACAATGTTTACCTATAAAATACAACAAAAAAAAAACTACTTATGACAATGATAAGATGTAATTTAATACAATACTAAGTTTAAACGAGAAAATTGTATAATTACCGATCCCTTGAAGAAAAATTACACCAATATTAGTTACATGAAATTAATTATCAAATAATTGACACAAAATCACATCTTCAATATGCGATTAATGTATTTCTACATGAATCGTATCTTTCATATAATATGAATCACTTATTAAAAATGCGATTCATTTACAAAAATATATGAATCACCTCTTACACATACAATTCATGTTAAAAATATACGAAATGCCCTTTGAAGATACGACCCAGTGATGTATGACTTTCAGCTGAGTCGCATCTTACAAGAAATTGTTATGTGAATTAATGAAACATCTACTATAGATGTGATTTGGCATTGGTATTTGTGTAGTTATTTTTATATGATTTGTACTTATGTAATTTTTTTCTACAAAGTTGGTAGACACGTGTTTCATCCAAGATTAAACATTTTTATTTTATGGATAAAATATATTATAAGGGGTATGAAATCCATAAGAGGTATATTCAATATATATGTATATATATATATAAATCTAGTAGAGCCATCCGCGATATATGTGTAAAAATATATCCTTTAAAATTAAGATATTTGTATTTAGAGAATAAAAAGGGGGTGTTAATGTCAAGTTCAATACTTAAACTTTTTCCATATATAGGGCTTCATGATTCTTGTCAGCTTTTTTGACGAGACCATTCTTGTTATAATCTATGTCATTCATATATCCTTTCACAAATAATAATAACAACCTTTGATTTAAAAAATAAATCAACCTTGTCACGCCCCGATAGGTACCTTAAACATAGCAGTCCACCATACACAATACTAAAGCCTAAGAATGACTACCTTAGTCATGCAAAGGCTTCCATATCATGTACAAGACGTACATCGCAACCAAGGGAACACATCGAAGTAGTGCAATTTACATTAATAATGATTAAGTAGCAAGGCAAGGAGAATATTTATCATAAACATAGACATAGTTGATTACAAATCTTAGGGGCATACCCCCGCTATTCTCTTCAAGTTTGTATAAATACATTACTTTAAAAATCTCCAAAATACTAACATAGCATACATTACATATAAGGAAATTTCAAAATAACTACATCCTAAATTCCCATTGCTTCCATAAGAGTTTAAAAATCCATCCATGACTTCCTTGATATCATGATATTCGAGTAAAGCTATGGGTATACTTGTTTCAACAGAACCTATGGGGGTATAATTTTTCAACTAGCTTAGTGGGATATTTCCTTTATTCGCACCATGAATTCAGACAAATCCAATTAATTTTTCACGCATATGCTATGCATGTTATGACATAATCACATGAATACACAAATATATATAGTTATCCGTAAACCATATATATAACGGATTTACCCATTTGTATCAAATGTTAGGGAATTGTTGATGAAGATCCTCGACCTTCTACTGCTAGTCCCCAGGCCCTGCCTAAACTGTTCGATTGGCTCGACTCTGGACCTAAAATCGCATTCCCCAAGCAATGTGGATTCTCTACGAAGGAGCAGGGCTCGTGTTCCAGCACGATAACAATCCATCCAGCTCTACGCGAGGAGTAGCAGCTCTCCAAAAGAAATGTGACTCGATGGATGTTATGCGTGAGCATTTTATTTCTCTTAAGTCAAACTTTATTAAGGTTTCTTAGGGCGTTCAAACAATTTAGCAAACAATAAGCAAGCATACATGTAGGTAAACAAAATACTTGAACAAACAATTTGAAGTTGCGATATTCTTAATTCTCATTTCATCACATAATCATGGAATCACATATATACATATCCCTGAATTCCCCATACATAACCATTTTTTCTTTTCTTAGTATACTAATGCCACTATTCTACAAACATAAGCAAGTAACGAATTTAAGAGGAATAACTCACTTGTCCATTTCGCAATCTTCTTAGTCATAGTAATCCTCAGGAAGGGAAATCTCGTATTCCTCATCACCTAGACAAAATAATTACCCGGGAAGAGTATTTCGTAGAAGTTTTATTTAAACCTTCTAATTCTATTTTACTATATTTGTCAAAAATCGCGTAGAATGAAATTCCAACTTAAAATGGCCATAACTTGCTCATTTTAACTTGAAATTTCACATATTATGTACCGTTTTCTACCTACTCGAAAAGATATATTTATTTTTAGGTTTATTTTTGTTATAAAAAGTCATTTGGGTTCTGAAACCATAGGGTACAAATTCATCAAAAAAATTCCAGTTTTCGAAACATAAATTTGCAAACTTTTCCTTATCCAAAAGTATTTATATAAAAAATGTAGATATTAGTATAATTGGAAAAATCCTTTGAATATTTATATAGACTCATATTGTATACAAGATTCTAATGGTGTTGTCTCAACGATTATATTTCGTAAAACAATATCTTGTAGTATTAAAGATTTGTATCTTAACAATTTCTTTTCTAAGTGTTTTGAAAGAGTTTCATAATTTCTTGGGTTATCATAAATAAATATATTCTTATTTTGTTTTCTAATTTCTTTTCTAAAATAAATAAATTTTCTCTTACTTTTGGTCTTTTACAAATTTTACTTTAGTGATTAAAATAAAGTTTTTAAGAGTTTTATTAAGTTGTTGATGACTTATAATAATTTAAGTTGTGTATATTTTCCTTTAAAGAAATGACTTTGATAAACAAGTCTTTTTCTCCTTATATTTTCATTTGCCAACTTCTTTAAAAAAAAAAAAAACTTCATTTTTAAAACTTGGCCTTTTAACTCTTTGACCAATTTTACTTGGAAGGAAATCGTGTTTCAATATTTTCTTAAGTTTTTGATAATCTCTATTGTTTTTGAAACCTCTAATGTTTATATTCTTTTATTTATTTGAAAATGAGTTTATCATTTAAAAACTTTGGCAAACTTTTATTTTCCTAAGAGGGTCCATCGTACTAGTGGTTTGATTCTTACCTTAACTTTGAAAATTAGTTTAGTTCTTAGTTTTTATTATGGAGTTAGAAAAGAAATCCTATAATTAATTTTTATGAAAAATTTGGATATCAAAGAGTTACTAACACTAAGTTTTAATAAACTTTATATTACTCATCATAAAAAGATAGTGTTTATTTCCTTAGTTAATTTATTTGGTAAAAATCATCTTTATTGCCATTTAAAAAATTTATGATGATTTGTCTAAATTTTTTAAAAGAATTTATAGAAATACTTTTTCTATGTTTTTTATGACAATGTCTTTATTTAGGTTCAAAGTTATATAATAAAAAAGTTTGAATCCATTTTTCCTTTATTAAAGAAAATTCTCCTTTAATTTTGTTGAGACAATATCAGTATAATGATGCATACACATCATTATGCAGTATAAAAATGATTTAAAATATAACATAGTAATGTATGAAAGATATAAGAAGCAAAAGTAAGCAAAATAATAAGATCAAGTATTGGGAATCTTAACTTCATCAAGGTATCCCGGTCAAGCATTGGGAGCCTTAGCTTCATCAAGACAACTCGATCAAGTATTGGGAGCCTTAGCTTAGTTAAGGCAACCCGAGACTAAGAATAGACTAGTCGCAAAAAGAAAAAGAAAAGAAAGAAAAGGAAAGCGATAATAAAAGCAAGTTAGTAAGAGTTAGTGAGCATTTAGACTCTAATAAATTTATATATATGTATACTTAATAATATATATAGAGCTAAACTAGAATAATAATAATAATAATAACAACAACAACAACAACAACAACAACATCAAAAAAATAAAATTGGAATTCATGTGCAAGAACAAAACATGAACATGTTGTTGCTTCTACTATTCATGTGATTCTTAAGAAACAACATCATAGTCATGCTAAGTTACATAACATGTGTAAATAGATGGTTGAAAGCTTTTACCTAAGAGTGTTTTTGTTAAAGGATGAAGATGATAGATGAAGATTATGTGGGTAGTAGTTAAAGAGAGATTTTGGTAGTATGTGAGTGGATGAAATGTGGAAAATTTGGAAAAGTGAAGAGAGATTTTTGGAGAGAGGATTTGATGAGTGATTTTCGGAGAGTTTTGTTATGTAAAATGAAGGTATGAAAGAAGTTGAGGGAAATGGGGTATTTATAGTTGAAGATGGAGCGAAATTGTGTGTAATAAAATAAATTGAAAAAGAAAAATTAAGAAGACGGGGTGGGGGGGAGGGGAGGTGTGTGTTTGTCGGCCATGAAAGAAAAAGGGAGGAGAGAGATTAATTTTATAATTTTGTAAGAGAAATAATAAATATGTACGATATGATTTGACATAAGATATATTGAAAATGTAAAAGTAAGAAAATAGGTATATAGTTGGTAAAAATAGGTTGTAAGACAAAGTAGAAATAGATGAATAGTAGAAATAGTATTATGAATAGTAGATTAGACAAATAAAATACTAGTAGTAATAAAAATACGTATAAATGGGCTACATCAAATATTTTTAGACACCGAAAAATTATGAAACTGATATTTTTGGATTTCTTATATTATTATGAGTCTAACGGTATTAACGAAATATTTTTACCATCCGGTGTACTGGGACACAGTTTTCGAAAGCTGATCCGTTTGAATCCGAAAGACACTAAAAATTTACGAATCTGATATTTCTAAGCTTCCCTATATTATTACAAACTGTTATCAACAATGGTTTCAGTTCCATTGTTTAGGGTTTAAGAACGTGAAATTGGTAGATTTTTAACACTAAGATTTGTTGTAGACTTTGTTGACTTTTAGGGTTCCAATTTAACTTCCAGCTTGTTGATTTTATTCGTAAGATCATAAAATTTTAGGGTTTTGACCGTGTTTTATTGTTTGTTCAACATCTATGGTTTATTTTATTTTTATTTGTGATTATTTAATATTTTTCAATTCTTGAGATCGTTTAACCGAGTCTAGGGCTATGGATTGACTCAGTTTAATTTTTTGGTGGCAAATCTAAACTTTTAAATTCTAAAATTCACCGAAATATTTAAGGTTTTAGTATTTTGTCGTCTAGTGTTATTTAGATATCTCATCTTGATTTGCATGTTAGGGATCAATTAGATTATTTGATTGGTGTACGAATGTTGAATCAAACGATCGTTGGATTCTCCATTTTATTTTGATGGTTCTCATTTTCTTAAAGTTAAGAACTTTTATATTTGACCTTATTTAGAATTTGGTTTTAACTTTGGGTTGGTTTTCTGGGTCTCAGCTTTAGTATTTGACTTCTAGAATTATTTTCTAAGAATTATGAAAAATTTAGGGTTTTACAAACCTACATAATCTCATTCTTTTCCTTCTTTTTAATCAATTTTTTTCATTCCTCCCAATTTTAACGTCTTTCCCTCTCATCTACAAAACATCTCACTTGCATCTTCAAACTCCAACTTTAAACCTAAAACATATCCCATTAGTACGAATATCATAATCTATAAAATAATAATCTTTAATGTAACTTGAATATTTAAAGATTTAAATTATATAGTACACCATAATTAACTTTTGTATCGGATATGTCCTTAAAATGTTATATCTTTTACAGAAATATTTAATATGCATGTTATAGTGATATATAAAATTTCTAGTTGTTTTTTATATGTTATATATGATATATATCTTTTATACGTTTAGTAATATAAAAATTCTTATACATAAAATTTGTATAGAGTAGATATAGTTTATATATTTTGCAGGATATATATATACACTTTATATGATATAGAAATATATCAAATTGAGTTATATTTTATATGTTATTGTAACGCCCTAAAAATATTTAATCAAGCATTAAATCAATTAAGGCTACTGTATATAATACTCTAAAGTATTACACGCTCAGGCTTCCTATAAAAGATTTTGTTTATGTTGAACATTGCTAGCCGATTTTGGTCAATGAAATCGTTTGCGTAGATTTCCAAATAGCTAGATTTAGCAACAATATACTAAACTTTATAAAATCATTTTATAATCTACCCTTTAAGGTAAATCTACATTTTCAAAACATTTAGGCTTTACCGGCCCCTTAAAGAATATTACAGATTTCGAAATGTAAATCTAACTCTTAAAATATAAATAAAAACAAATACAAGTAATATCCACGGCCCTAACTTGCATCACCCATCAAACATCGCCTAAAACCTAAGCCAAGTATCATCAACAACAACATGATCTTCTTCATGGTCATCAAATCATCAACATGTTCATCATCTCATCATCATCACCAACATTATCATCATCAACAACAATAACAATAATCATCACCATCGTCAAATCAAGACCTGGAAAATAACAACAACAACGATGGGTCGAAGCTCAATATACAGTAATACAGACCCACATGAAATGGCACACAAGCCTAGCTAAATACAATACACAAATAACAAGTTAATTACCTTTAATTAAAAGTAAACAAATAACATTGAAGCACTCACACTCCGAGACAAGTCAATGGGAATCTAGGGATCCTGAGTAACGCCCTCGACACTTAGGGTGTTGATATAGGTAATTCGAATCCTTATATCTCCTAGATGATATAACTGATAAAGAATAGAAGCCTTGTCTAGGGTTCACAGTCGTTATACGCGCTCCACCCATCTCAGTCCATAATATAAAAGGGTTCAACCGATCCTATAAACATGAACCCCAATATATTACTTCTCACCGATCAAGATAGATGTTACACCAATACCGTCTACCCCATCGGCTACCTATTGTACCACTTATAAATGTTATATCTCAATGACAGAGATAACACCTAAACTACCATGCCCATCTCAGGACAAGGCACCACTCCTTAGACTAGATACTGATCTTCTACTCCAGGGCAAGAATCGGATTTCAACGGTAGAATACATAATCAACACTCGTCAATTAACTAAGTCGTGTTTAAGTCTTAATTCATTTTAGATGTCTATCCTAGCATCTAACACACAAGTTACTGCGTACCTTATATATATTTGAAGTTCAATAAAAAATAGAAGGCAGTCGAAGGTTATCTCAAAAGATAACTCAGGCATCCATATCTATTCATGAATTAAACTTGTATAGGAAATCTAATTAAATATTTATTTATCTCAAACTTGTTTTATTACCCTATTTGATAAGATACTAGTTTGGAACCCCCTATAGTTGCGAATATCATCTCGTCAAAATACAGGCAGTTCTCCTTTGTCTATCAAAGTACTTCTTTTCAATTTGATTATATTGTTTTATTACAAAAGCATCAACAAAACATTCATATTCTAAGTAAACAAATATTTGAAACAATAAATTCCCTATATTAGACTAAGATTATCCTAACGTACTAATCTAATCCAATTATTAGTTGTTAACCCATTTAAGCTTGATCTTAACTCATTAGCCGAAGCCAATTATTAACTATTATCCCATTCTAACTTAACCTTAACCAAATTGATTAAAGTTAATCATTTAATTCATTTACTAAGTCAATTTGATTAAACTTAAACAATCTAATTCATTTTAGCTTAGTAAAGTTCATCTAGTCAAGTTGGACTTAGATTAATTAACTAAGTTCATTTTATATCTAAGATCCACGTTACTTAAGCCCATGTTAACTTAAACTTAGCCAAGTTCATTAAAGTTAATCAATCTAATTCATTTTAATCAATTGTAACTTATTTAGTCAAGTTGAACTTAAGTTTATTAACTAAATTCATTTTATGTCCAACTTCTACATTTAATCCAATTATTTATTAAATCTATAAATTAACTAAACTCGTGTTTAATTATATCATTTAATTAACACATCACATTAGTTATCATTTATCTATTTTATTTTATTTTTATTTATTTCTTTTTTTTTTCTTCTTTGTGAACAGCTCCAGGGGCAGATAATACCCATGATGGAGGCCGTGATCGTCATCACTGTCTTCATCATGCCCGTAATAGGGTTTATGATCTCCATCGATTACCTCATCACAGACATAATGGGAGACGTGATGACCAATACGGTCCGTGTCACGCCCGGGACAAAGAGGAAAAATGTGATTAGAGTAGATCACATTCTTTGTCATGGCCATGATCAGGCCTTTGTCTTCAAAAATATTTGACTCTGAGGAGATCACAGGTTATGTTACGATCGTAATGAACAGGGGAATCATGTTACAAATTCCTTTTGTGTTTTACATAAATTCTAATTACTTGATTTCATCATACATTACAAAACCAACTTGTTCTAGATATAAACATGCATAATCATAACTTGTAAACACTTCTATATACATATTCGTATCATACTCTTTCAATACGTTTTATCAAACACTCGGTCTACACAATATACATATATATAGATTTTTTAACAAGCATGCCCATAGATTCTTGATTTATCACTATCATCATAAAAATTACATATATCTAGTCCTAATAGTTCATTTGCAAGCAAAACCAACAACCAAAACAAAGAAAATAAGAAAACTTATCTTTTTGGACAAAACCCACTTCTTGATTCTTCCTCTTCTACTACTCCTTATTTGTTGTTGAAGCTACTTCTAGCTTAATTCCTACTCCAACCTTATTTTTCATCTTTAATTTCCTCTATACTCTTGTTAAATTGAGATTTATGGTTTGGATTTGAAAAAAAAGAAGAGAAAGAGAAGGAGAGATGGAAAAGAAATGATAGAAAATAAAGAAGGAAGAGAGAGAGAAAAGGGCAACTAAGAGGGAAAAAGCAAAGGTATATATATATAAGGAAAAATTAAGAGATATTTTAAAGTAAAAGTATTAGGTTTAGAACTTTCAGATCAATATCTTTTGTTCTAGAAGTATTTGTGAAATAAAAAGATCAAGGGGTTAGAAATAAATAACTTAGGATAGGGAATTGTTTTAAAAGATTGGGTTATATCGAATTGATATTTAATTTGAGCTTAAGCTCAAATATGATATTTTTAAGAAAGCATGTGATTCCAAAATTTATAGGGATTAAGAATTTGGGATGTTGGGCTAAAGTTTAGGGATTTAAGAATCCACTAAACATTTCAACAACATGTTTAGGGTTTTAAGAATCAAAATCTCAAATTCCAACATATCTTTAATTACAAAATTATTTTTCATTAAATTATCTAATCATAATTCATATATTTATTTCACTTGCATTATTTTAATATATCTAAATATAATTTTCTAACTTAGGTGAAGCTTTGTGATATCTCAGTTATATAAATATATCAAATTTGTGAATATATATATATGTTCTTACATGTTATTTGAGATATATATAATCTATATGGTGTAGTAATATGTAAAATTTTTACACATGAAATTTCAATAGTATATATTATATGTTATATGTGATATATTTATTTTTGTGTATTGTATATTATTTTCAAAACATAAGATAGCATACCATATGTGTAAACCCCTAAATTTTCGGAATCGGTTTAGCATAAAACCCTAAACCGGAAGTCAAACGGAACCCTAAAAGTCAACAAAACCCTAGTTTACCGTATCCAACTAAATCCGGCATTGCCGTTTTCTTTGGCCCTGAGAAACGAAGTTGGGATAATTAGCTAGAATAGTTCGTAATAACCATAGGTTTTATAAAAGTTTCAGTTTCGCGAAATTCGGGTGTCCTTCGAACCCGATCGGACACAGTTCTCGAAAAACGTGTCCGGAAGCCCGGAATAGTAAAAATATTCCGAATACACCGTTAGACTCGTAAAAATATAAGTTTTCCAAAAATATCAGTTTCGTAATTTTTCGGTAAGTAAAAATAACAGATATAGCTATTATACGCGTATTTTCTTACTACCGGTACTTTAATTGTCATATCTACTTTACATTACACTATTCATTACTATTCTACACTATTCTTTTATCTCTACTTTTTCTTACACCTATTCTTACACTCTACATAACCTATAACTTAACTTTTTACCTTTCCCATAACTTTATATCACATCTATCTTACATATTACATCTTTTATTTCAAAAAGTCAAAAAATAAAACACACTCCCTCTACACTCATGGCCGGCGCCCCCCCCCATGCCCATCAATTTGTTTTAATTTTACTTTATTTTAATCACACAAAAATCACTCCTCAATTTCCTATAAATACCCCCTCCTCTTTCACTTCTTTCACACCACTTCTCTCTAAAGTTATTATAGAAAATCTCTCTCAAATTCTCTCAAGAGTTCCTTCCAAGAGTTCTTTTAGTCTAGCTTCTTTTAGTAAGAGTTTCTTCAAGAAGTTTCCATGTTCATCTACTTAGTATGAACTTAATGTGTGTTTTCTAAAACCATGAAGGTTAAGAAAGCAACAATAGGTTCATACTTTGTTTTTGTCCATAATCATAATTCCTTTATGTTCATGTTTCTTTATATTCATTTATGTTTCTCTTATGTTCATTTATGTTTCTTTTATGTTCATAACTATCTACTATATCTATATAGCTATATATACTATTTAGAGCATATAAGCTCGATCTTGCAATTTATTTACCTTTCATGCAATTTATTTACTTCAATGCATTTATTTATTCCAAGTTGTTTTTAAGACTAGTCTCTAGTCTTAGACTTGTCCTCATCAAGTCAAAACAAGCTTTTCTTTCTTTCATTTCATTTTATTATGGGACTAGTTTACTTCTTAGTCCCGGGAGCCTTGAAAAAGCTAAGACTCCAATACTTGACTTTATTATTATGCTTTATGTTATTTTGGTTATTATTATTCTCATAATCATGTTCATTTAGATTGTTGTCCATAATTTTATTTAAACAAAAAAAGAATTTTGTCACTTAGAAATAAGTTTATGTAAAGTATAAAATCTATAAAGCAACACAAAATAAACTCATTCCTTTTCATGTTACAAAAAGAACTCACTATAATTTTATAAACTACTTTTACTTTAAAAAGCCACTTAGATCCTTATTATCCACCTTGTTTTTCAAAAGAAAATATTTTGTTGACAAAAATGGTTCTTTTCATAAGAAAGAAAATAAGATGGATGACTAAGGAAATTTTTAAGTAAAGACCTTTGCAAACAAATAGGCAAAGAAAATTTATGGTTTGAAAATAATAAAGTTATTTCTTTTCAAGTTACAAGAAGAAGTTAATAAGATTATAGAAATTAGTTTTTCTAAAAAGTCCTTAATTGTTCCACATTGTTTTTATGAAGAAAACAAATTTTCATGCATGGATGATTATTTTTGAAAAATATGAGACATGAGAAAAAGAATGAGAAATATCAAGTAAGATTTTTGCAAAACAAGTAAACAAAGGAATTTACACAAGAAAAATGAAGAATAGCATATTTCCTAGAAAACTTCAAATATAGTATTAATGTAACTTAGAAAGTAGAAAATTTTATTTTCAAAGGTCACTTAGAAAAGATAAATAAAACCAACATAAAACGTTTTTAGAAAATAAAGAAAACAAGGTATTCATTTCAAAGAAATTTACAAAAACAATTTCCGAAAAGCTTCAACCGACATTTTTTACCTAAGAAAAATAAATTGGACAACAAGACACTTGAGCATGCTTAAATATGAGTTATATAGTTATAAAAAGAGAATTTTTCAACTATATAGATAACTAAGTATTTATCAAACAAATTTTGATTTCTTGAACCAAAGTTGTTTTTACTTGGAAATCCGTGGTGAATTTTGTCGCATTTTCAGAGCCTATATGGCCTTGTTTGTTGAAATAATTTTGGAAATGGGTAGATCTTTTCGAGAGTAGGTAGAAATCGGTATATTATATGCGCAATTCCGAGTTAAAATGACCAAGTTATGGCCATTTTAAGTTGGAACATTCTTCATACGAACTTTAACGTTCTTTGACATTGTTTTGTCAAAATTCAAGAAAATCATCAAGAAAAACTCATTGTGGGTATTTTCTTTGGTTAGGTGACCCCGAGGAAGGATTCCTTTACCCGAGAACTATTACGATTAAGTGGAGTGTGTGAACGACTCATCCGCTTAGAGGAATAGACGACAATGGCATCGTGAGTTTATTTCCATTAAATGCTACACTTGTTGTGCTTGTAAATTAGTTGCACTAGAGTTAGGAAAAGATAAACCGATATGCATGTAAAATAATTCCTTGAAAGAATTCTAAGAATATCGAAGCCGAATTGTTCTAAGTGATTGTTTTAGTTTAATATTGATTTGTGTGAAATTCCTTGATCGCCATAAAGTTGAAAATAATTATGTTATGACTTTATAAATTAATGAACTCATGCATACCACGAAGTGAGTCACATTGCATGGTTGGGTTATTATCCTTGGGTGAGAAGGATAGTAAGCTCATGTCGAAAGCAACACTTGGCGGAGATCCGAAAGCGATTGCTTGGCGGCTTAATGGAATATGCTTGGCGGTAGATCCGAAAGCAAGGTCAATCAAGTAGATTCGGAATGCTCGACGATGTGTGCTCGTGAGCAAGAAAACTTTTTATTTAAAACTACTTGAATTGAGGTTATGTATCACCAAACCCGAATGGAGGGCGTAAATCCATTCAACATATAGTTCCCGGAAAACTATATGCTTGTTTGCCCACGTGCTTGTGCATTACATTTGTTTGACTAAATCAACTTGTTTGAATCTTGTTACAAGAAGTTATTTATGGAAATAGTTCTCACTAAGCCTATTAGCTTATACCCCGATAGATATCTTTTGCAGTTTCCTTACTTATGGTTAAGGCCACGTGGACCATGCGGGCAGGTAATCCCTTTTGAACATTAGAAATCTGGATAAAGTGTAGCTTAGTATTAGCATGTTAATATGTATATAATAGATTAGTAATTTAGGGAGTTGTCCTAAGTTTGTAAAGTCTTTGCCATGAACAAATAATTATTGTGAATCCTCTTTTCTTAATGTTTTTATATCTCCTTAAGCTTCATAATTCCATATATGGTCCTCTAAAGTTGTGAAAGTACGCCTTACACTTAATATAAAAGCTTTTGGGAATGGCTAAGGTTGTCATACTTAAGCTTTAATATTGAGTGTGGCGGACTGTCACGTTTAGGGTACCCATTGGGGCGTGACAATATCCTTATATGTCATCTATGTTATATATGTTATGCATTTTATATGTTATATAGCATAAAGAAAAAAAAAAAACAATATCATATGTTTATATATCTTATATGTTATATCAAACATATATTTCATTTGTTACTGTAACAAATCAAATTAGGATATATATTATACGTTATAGTAATATACAAAATTGGTATAATGTTCTTATATGTTATTTAGGATATAATATAATTTTTATGTTGTAATAATATGTAGAATCATTATACACGAAATTTGTATATATATAAATTTTATGTTATATATTATATATTTATTTAAAAACGTACAGTATATGTATATCATATATAGCATCATATAGCATAAATAAATAGATCATATGTTATATTGAATATATAAGTTCTGCATATTATAATGATTTGTTAAATTAGGGAATATATTATATGTTATATTGATATAAAATACTTGTATATGTTTTTATATGTTATTGACTATATATATGTAATTTGTTTTATGTTATATAAGTTACAAGCTATATATATAAGCTATACTTCATAAGTATGAGCAACAGTTTATATATATGCAATATATAAGTTATAAATATATATAAAAAGTACAAATATGTAATATAGAGATTTTAAATATAGATGCTATGTATTATATATGTAATATATATAAAAAGTAAATAGGATATTGACAAAATATGTAATTGCATATATAAATTATAAGTTATATTTTATGTATATAAGTTATATATGTAGTATGTTTTATAAATTATAAGTTATACATATAAGCTGTAATTCATATATATAAGTTATAAGTCATATAATATATCATCTTTATTATTATTTATATATACATAAACGTTAAAAATATATAAGTTAATTATCTAGATATTATAAATATTGTATAAATGGAAAATAAATAGCGCATTCATAAATATATAAGTTGTATGTATAAGTTATATATACATATATTAAATTTTATAAGTTATATGTTATATATATGTGCATGTCTAACATATAGACTAACACATTATCTATATATACTTATATATGTGTATGTCTTATATATATCATATATAAATTATATGTTTATATATTCATATATAATGTATTTGTTTTGAATAGCATATGTGTGTGAGCATGGGTATGGGTATTGATATATGGGTATATTTATATAGCTTTTTATTTTTTTTTTTATCCAAATAAAGATATAATGGCAATTTTAATTTTATTCATAGTTTAACACTACAATCAATAAATTAAAATAATTACTGGAATATGTCTTTTCAGCATAACTTTTCTATTTTCTCTCCATTTCATTCCTCTAAGTAAATGGGCTGTTAGTTTGTAGATTTGTTTTAGAAAGTCAAAACCTTATCAATTTAAGTTTATCAAATTTTAGTAATTTAAAAAAAAAACAATCTTTTTAAGAACCCTAAATCTATTGAGTTAGGTTTTACAGTTTTAGGAAAAATTTAGATCTTCTAGGTGACAAAAGAAAAGGTTTTTGATCAATAAACTAGAATCGTATATTACAACGGACATATCAATCAAATTACATAAGAGATATTAACTAACATGGCTAAGTGACAAGATTTTTAATTCATGCCCAGGTCAAATTAAATATTATGAGGTTTAGAAAATTTTCCTTTTAACAATAATCATTGTTGAGATAATGCATGTCAACTACAAAAACCCCAATCAAAGCAACGTATTAATGTAAAAGTAAAATTTTTATTTACGAAGCTCTAATAGAACATGGTTAAAATAGAATTTTTATAAACAAAATGCCACGATGAATAAAATAGCATGTTAACTCCTAAATATCATGACCTAAAAATACTTGTATAATATAAATGTAGGACTTGAGAGAAAATTTATAAGACTAATTTTTATATTTGCAAGGCAAATCCAATATCCTTTAAGGAAAAAGCTATATTAATTATACACACTTTTTAGCCTTTCGAGACAAATAACACGTGCTATTATACTTATTGATATAAATAATTTTATTCTTTTTTTCTTTTTATTGTTACAATATCATTATATTATTACCATACAATTTATTATTATTAAATAATAATAAGTAAACCAATAGAAAACCAAGAAAAAAAAGGAGAGATGGACACTTACCTTGCGTGCAGGACAGAGGCAGTCGACAGTGAGTCCTTAGGCAGGTTGGATAGGCAAGCGGTAGCGGGTTCTAGTCAGGGGATGGCGTTGGAGGTGGCGAACACTCGGGCAATGCCTGTTTGTCTCGATGGTTTCAAAATGGTGTCTTAAAGAGAAGGAGGCGGCGTTGGTCGGAGCTTCTCCGATGAGGGCGTCTTGGTGGCCATAGACAGCAATTAACCATTGGGTCTTGAAGATTGCGATCTCTTGAGGACTCCTGTAATGTTTAATTTCCTTAATTAAACCTGCGTGAGCACGAATTTGGATCCAAAATTTCGAAATCCTAAATCAAGAACAATAGAATCAAATTAGTAACCTGTGTAAAATCAATGCAATTCGTCAAGGAGTTATGATGCTGGTATCGTATAGATAGTGCTAGGATTGCAAACTTGCACACAAAGCTTACCCATTCTATCAATTTCGTAATATAAGGTTTTATAGCTATTTTGAGCACAAGTTATAGGGTTTTCATAAATTAAAGTGTAATTTCCAATTAAATTAGATAGTTGATGATCATATACTGTGAGAAGGTTCCTATATCTTCTATCTTGCCTAAAATATATAATTTTGATGTGGGTTGTGATTTTTTAGGAAAGTAGAATATCAAGTTTTCTCAATTTTCAAGCTCCAATTTGACCTAGTAGGCATTTGACTGTCCTCTCACTGTGGAGAGAAAATCCTCTCAATGCGAAGAGAAGATCTCACGTCTTGTCGTGAGCCATCGTTTTGAATTTGTCCCTCTTTTTTTTCTCCTTTTTTGCTCTTAGGCCTTTATCTGTTTCTACTTGTTTTTCTTGTGTGCTTTTGGTGTTGTGTCCCCTTCTTATCCTCCTTGTTGTGTTTCAAGCTTGAATTTTTTTTTTTTTTAGTTTCTTCTATCTATGATGGCCCTGAATGTCCGGTATGAGGAGTAGATTGTTGTTTTAACTTTCTGTCCTTTGTTGTGATGGTCTTGTGTGTGTTTTATATCTTTGCTTCTGTTTTATCTGGTTTGACGTCTGCTGACTTTCTTCTGTGTCTTCCTTAGCTGAGTTCGTTCCTTTCCTTACCATCCTGCTTCCTGTGTCTATCTTTCCAGGGATTTGTTCTCAGCTACGTGCTCCAGTATGGAATCGACATCCTCAGATAGGGTTGATGAAGATACCATGGAAGGGCTAGACCTGGAAGAGAACACATAAATGTTAAGCCAAAACGAGTATCTAATGATTGGCAAAGTAATATAAACCAAATCTTTAAATAAAGGTGGAGTGATCAATGTGTTGAAGAAGGCATGGCTGTCATATGATAAAATGAATTTTTTTGCTGTGGGAACCAACTTATTCTTAATAGCTTTTGGAAGTACCGATATGGCTCTGAAAGTCTTCAATGATGGTCCCTAGGCTGTAATGGGAAATTTGCTAGTGTTAGAAAAATGGGACAAAGATAAAAGGATCGAGGATATAGACTTAGGTTCTCTGCTAATCTGTGTTCAAATCCATGGACTACAATTAGATCACATGTCCGGAGGGAATGCAAATAGGTTGGGCTCCCTCGTCAGCATGGTGGTGGAGGTAGAACCTGTGGAAACCGATACTGGTGTGTACCATGGATTCCTAAGGGTGAAGGTCAAGCTTGATACTCAAAAGCCCTTGAAGCCAGGTGCTTGGGTGAATAGGAAGGATGGAACAAAATACTGGGCTTATTTCGAGTATGAAAGACTCCCAGACTTTTGCTTTGTGTGTGGAAGACTTGGCCACCTTGCCAAGGAATGCTCTTATCCTAGAGATGGGAAAGCTCTGTTTAGTAATGCATTAAAAGCCGGCCTTATTTGGAACAAGAAAGCTGCTCCATACGGTCTCGAGGGTGCCAGTAATCTATAACAGGATGTGGATAAAGAAAATTGGGCTCAAACACCTAATAACATATCTTCTCATAAGGCTCTAAATACCCTTTCTCATAACCTCCTGCCTCATTATCTCCCTAAATCCATTTCCATCATGTTTCCCTTGAATAACCTGAGAAACCCTCTACCTGATATAACCATAAACCCCTCGTTAGGCCAAGACCCCAAACCCAATTTCCTCTTCAATCAAACAACCCTGGCTGATTCAACCCTCCATCCCTCTCCTTCCAAGTGCAACTCATCCTCTCAACATCTGCCCTCTTTGACAATTTCTCCTTTGCAACATCCATCTTCCAGTAAGGCAGTAATCTTCCCTGTTCCTCAACTACCAACCTATCACTGACATGCAGCTCACATAAAGCTGAATCGCGGGTTTCTTTCTCCCCACCTTTAGAGTTGCACAAAAATGCTTTAAAAATTATATCTCCCCTCTCGACTTATGGCCTCGTGTATGACAGTAGTTCTTTCCCTAGGTTGGATAATAAGCAGAAAAGGAGGACTACTTCTGTTTTGAATGAAAGGAAAGTTGATCAGTTGGTGGTTGAACATGAAGTGCATCTTCCGCAAAATGAAGGTATGAGTGATTTCCAATCTACTAGGAATCTGAAATCCACTAAGGTAAAGGAACCATACCTTGTTAGTCTCCCTTCAGAGGATGAGCTAGAACCGGAAGAGCTGAAGCTTATAAAGAATCCCTCATAAGTTCCAAAGGAAGCATCGCTGCCTTTGATTTTGGCCTTTAAAGGTATGAACCTAAAAAGAAAACAAGAGACTGAAGATGCTAGTAAGGATAAGAAAGCCAAGTTTTCTCTTGAGGAGGAGGAGACACTGGAGACTCAGACGGCATGTAAGGTAACAAGACACAAATGTTATCATAAGAAAACCTTCTGAAAAAAGAAAAAGAGGGTGCTTAAAAAGACTGTGGTGAACTCAGGGCTGTTCGATGTGCCTATTTGTGAAGTTAATAATTGTGGCAGTGGTGGCTGGCCCTTAACAGCCACACGGGAGCCATGATATTCTTTTTTTGGAATTGTCAAGGTTTCGAATCTCCTTTGACAATTCGACATCTGAAAGATCTTGTAAATAAGCATAATCCTTGTGCAATTTTCCTTATGGAAACAAAAAACAAATGTAGCAAGTTAGATAAGGTTCAGAATCGCCTCAAGTACCCTAGCTCATTCTATGTTCCTCCGGTTGGAACAAGTGGGGGATTATATCTATGGTGGAATGGAGATGTAAATATCAATATTATTGATAGTTATTGCTGGTATATTCATAGTGAAGTACGATGGAAAGACAATTCAAGTGTTGGGTTCCTTACTTGGATCTATGCTCCTACATATTTTAAGAAATGCCTTGATCTATGGAGCCAGATAGTCATCCTTTCGAAGACTGTGGTGAGGCCTTGGGTGTGCATTGGTGACTTTAATGAGATCTCTAACAAGGAGGTGAAATCACGAGGCCAACCAAAGGAGAAAAGACAGATGAATGCATTTAATCATATGATCTCAGAGGCTATGTTGCTTGATTTAGGGTGTATTGGTTCTTCTTTCACTTGTCTAATAATAGACATGAGGGGATTCGAGTTAAAGAGAGATTGGACAGAGCCCTTGTTTCATCAGCTTGGTTAGAATGCTACCCAAAATGAGCGAGCCTTCAATAGGTTTCTATCATGCGGCAATCATTGCTAATACCCTGTATGCTGAAGGAAAAGGAAACCAGAGATTTCGTTTTGAGAACCTATGGAGATCTTCTGTTAAATGTGGTCAAATAGTGGCAAATGTGTGGAAGGAAATAGGTACAATGAGAAAACTAGAAGACATGGAAAAAGGATTAATTGAATGCAGCAAAAGATTATCGAAGTGAAGTAGAGAGTTTTTTCCCAACAACCACAGATTGATAGAAGAATTGAAGGAGAAGCTAGGAAAACTACAAAATGACCCAAATAAGTTTGACTTAGAAGAGGAAGAGATTATACAAGCTCAGATAGATGAGCTATGGGGACGGGAAGAAATGTTCTGGCACCAAAGATCTCGGATAAATTGGATGTTATATGGGGATAGGAATACCACCTTTTTCCATCAGTCCACACTAAGTAGAAGGCAGAGGAATAATATTTTAAGATTGAATAGGGGTGATGAAGTGTTTCTTGACAATGAAAAGGAGATTGGCCAGTCCTTTGTTGATTACTTTCGTAGCCTTTTTCAATATGAGGGTAACCGAGATTGGGGTGAAAGCTTGGATTGGATTGATCCGATCATAACAAATGATATGAACTTGTGTTTTTGTGCACCAGTGTCTAAAGAGGAAATCAAAGAGGTTGTGTCCAATTAGGCACCCTAAAAGCTCTAGGTCTTGATGGCTTTCTGGGTATCTTCTATCAATCCTATTGGAGCTCTATCGGTCCATCAGTGACAGTAGCGGTCCAAGATTTCTTTGTGTCAGGTATTCTCCTTTCATCTCTAAATCAAACTGACCTGATTTTGATCCCTAAAGTCCAATTTTCTTCTTTTGTGTCTAACTTTCGCCCTATTAGCCTTTGTAATAATCTTTACAAAATTATCTCAAAAATTTTGGCTAATAGATTGAAGCTTTTTCTTGATAAAATCATTTCGAAAAGTTAAAGTGCTTTTGTCCTGGGTCGTATGATACAAGATAATATCATCATAGCACATGAGAGTTTTCACTTTCTTAAAAATAAAACCAAAGGGAAAAAGAAATTTAGTGCTATCAAGATGGATATGAGCAAGGCTTATGACCGCATTGAGTGGGAATTTTTGGAAGCTGTTATGCTCAAAATGGGTTTTGGATAACCTCTTATTAGATGGATTATGGCTTGTGTAACTAGTGTATCTTTCAATATTATAGTGAATGGAAAAATTATAGGTTTGGTAAACCCTTCTAGAGGCATTAGATAGGGGGATCCCCTTTCCCCATATCTGTTTATCCTCATTGCTGATGTCCTCTCGAAAGGTTTAACTAAAGCTTCCAATAAAGGACTTCTTAGAGGCATTAAAGTCAAACAGTCAAGCCCTGAACTAACCCATCTGTTGTTTGTAGACGACTCTTTGATTTTTTTTTTTTTTTGGAAGCAGGACATAGGGGGTTGCAAACTATGAAGAGGATTCTGCTGGACCATTGCAAGCCTTCTGGCCAAGCAATCAACCATTCGAAATCATCAGTTTTCTTCAACAAGAACTCTACTAATGAGTGGAAGACCGAGATGAGAAGAAATCTAAGTATTGCTTGCACTGAAGATCATGGTATTTACTTGGGATTACCCACCATTATGGGTAGATCTAAGTGTGAAGCTTTACATTTTGTTAAGGAGAAAATGTAAGCCCCTAGATTTTTCGATAATATTAGCAAACCCTAAGAACCGGAAGTTGAAATGAAACCCTAAAATTAACCTAAATATATGATTAGTCTAGTGAAGCTAGATCCGGCAACCCTGTGTTCTTAAACCCTAAAAAACGAAATTGAAATAATTGTGGAAAACGGTTCGTAATAACATAAGGAAGCCTAAAAATATCAGATTCAAATTTTTCTAGTGTCTTTCGGATCCGATCGGGATCAGTTTTCGAAAACCGTGCCCCGGAGCACCGAATAGCAAAAATATTCCAACAATACCAATAGACTCGTAAAAATATAAGGTTTTCAAAAATATCAGTTTTAGAATTTTTCGGTATCTAAAAATAACAGATATAGGCCTTTTACGCGTATTTTCTTTACTACCGGTATTTTAATTGTCTAATCTACTATTCATAGTACTTTTCTACTATTCATTACTATTCACCTATCTCTACTTTTTCTTACACTTTATTCTTACACACTACCATACCTATATCTTACAATTTACCTTCCCCATACAACTTTAATCACATCACACTTTACACTTTACACATTACTTCTTTTATTACAAAACAAATCAATTCTCCTCCCTAATCTATGCAAAACCGGCGCCTCCCCCTTCTCCAATGCATCCATTTTGTTTTCTTTTCCAATTTATTTTAATACATCTAATTTCCACTCCAAAAATCTATAAATACCCCATTTCTCTTCCATTCTTTCACACAACAAAAATTCATACTAAAACTCTCCCAAAATCACTCCACAAAATTCCTCTCCCAACATCTCTCTCAAGTTCTCTCTTTTCCTTAGAAAATCCATTCCCACATAATACTACAACCCATTCTTTTCTTCTTCAACCAACACATAAACTTTAGGTAAAACTTCTCTTATATACTCATCATGTTCATATAACTTAACATGAGTTTAGTGTATGTTTCTTAGGCTCATTGAGTTAAAGAAGCAACAATTTATTCATGTTTTGTTTTTGTTCATGTTCTTATTTTCTTTATGTTACTATTATGTTGATATTGTTATTATTTGTATTATCCATATATATATATATATGTTTATTTAGAGCATATAAGCTCACTTGTTATTTATTTATGTTCAAGTCTTGCAATTTATTTAATTTCAAGTTGTTCTTAAGACTAGTCTCTTTAGTCTTAGACTTATCCATATCAAGTCAAAACAATTTTATTTCTTTGCTTTTGAGGACTAGTCTATTCTTAGTCCCGGGATACCTTGATGAATCTAAGGTTCCCAATACTTGACTTTACTTTTATGCTCTTATTATTTTTATGTTGTTTTTATATTTTTCATGGTTACATATTCTCATTCATGCATGAATATGTTGTTATTGTCTCAATCATAATAGAAATGAGCTTTCTTAAAATAAGAATAAGAACTCTTTTTAAAAAATAAATTTTGTCACATAAGAAGTTATTTTCCTTAAAGGTTTGAAATTTATTTTAAGCAAATATTCTTCTAAAGTTAGATAAGCTAGCTCAAGTTTTAGTAATAATATGTGGTTTCCACCAAGAAATACATAAAGTAAAATTATTATGAAATCTCTTTTCAAAGAAATAAGAAAGTTTCTTTAGACCTAAACAAAGGATTTCTTAAATTCAATTGTCAAAGTTTTCCACCAACACTAAAGTCTAAGATAAGTTTTCCAAAATGTACTTATAAGATGATTTCTTTTAAAAGTGGATATAACTATGAAATAGTTAGAAAAACTATATGTTTCCAAACCATTAGAAATAAATTTATGAAAATCTTGAAAGATTAAAATTACTTTTGAAGATTAATAACTAGGAAATGGAGTTAAAAGGAAGAAATACTCCTTTATAAATAATTTAGGAAATTTTCAAAGTAAAACTAACTCCTTTTCAAGTCTTAAGCTTATCTCACTTTCAAGACATGTGTCTTACAAAACCATTGTTGAGACAACACCAAATTCATGCATATAGTTTGAGTTTATACATATATATACATAAATTCAAGGGATTTTTTCAACCATACAATATATCTATATTTTTGTACAAAAGCCCTTGAGTGAAGTAAAGTTTGCAAACTCTAGTTTTGAAATTTGAAAAATTCGTATCAAATCTGTATGCTTCTATTCCGAGACCTAAATGACCTCTTTTGATGAGAATAACCTTAGAAATCAATAGATCTTTTCGAATAGGTAGAAATCGGTATATAATATGCGGAATTCCGAGTTAAAATGAGCAAGTTATGGCCGTTTTAAGTTGGAATTTCCATTCCATACGATTTTTACGAATTCTCTAAGATAGAAGTATAGATCTTGGATGAAATACTCATGTTGGGTATTTCTTTTGTTTAGGTGTCGAGGATCACGATCTTGTCTTCCCCGAGGATTACTTCGACTCCTAGAGCGCTATAGACGAGTGAGTTTCCTTTACGCTTATGTATTCGTGCATGTGCTTGTAGAATAGAGCACTAGATGTAGAAAAAGATAAAATTGATATGCATGTGGGATATTATGGGAATTATGCATGTGATTCATTGTGTGCGATCAATGAACGATAAGTATATCGGAACCCGATTTGTGATTGATATGAATGTTTCCATGTATATATTGTTATGTATGCAAATATTGTTTGATCGCTTTAAATGATTTAATGCCATATTGAAATCCCCATATAATAAATTGCTCATGCATATCACTTAGAATATCATTTCGAAGTTTTGCTACTACTCCTCAGCGTGGGACTGGAAAGGTAAGCTGCCTAACTACATCTTGAGGGTTAGGACGTACGGGGAATACAGCCTCAAGGTGTAGCCGAGCCGGATCGATCGCTTTGGGCATGGAAGGCCCGGGGACTAGTAGTACGGTTCGTTGGAACCCCAAGACGCGCGCAAACTCGAGGAAGTTGTTCGGGACCCAGTTCAAAGCATTCCCTAACCACCGATGGAGGGGTAAATCCATCAAACATACGAAACCGGATAGTCGTATGTAGTGTTTGATCATATGGTTGTTGCATTCATATGCTTGATTAATAAACTTGTTTGATTGTTGTTATGAGTACTATTGCGTAAGGAATATCTCACTAAGCTAGTCATGCTTATACTCCTATAGACTTTTGACATTGCAGGGTTACCGTTTTGCACCCGAGACCATCTTGATTTCCTCGGGTAGAATCCTTATTTTGAGAAGCTTTTGGAGGCAATCTATTTTGAAGTTATAGAGTAGATTTCTTCTAAAATCTTTTAGCTTTAGTTATGTTACTTTTAGAACCATGTTATTATGAATTATCGGGGGAATGCCCCTTAGAAGCTGTAAGACTTTTATTTCAATGAAATATATATTAAGTATTAATTTGCATGTTCCGCTGCCAATGTCTTAAAATGCATTACTCCACCGGTCTCCCTTTGTTGTGAATGTACGCCTTGTACCGATATGAAAGCTTTCAAGTGACTGAGGTAGTCATTCTTAAGTTTTAATATTGCGTACGGCGGGCTGTCACCTTTAGGGTACCCGCTGGGGCATGACAGAAAATGCTAAAAAAGATACAAGGGTGGAAACAAAACTTTTTAAATGAGGCAGGTCGTGAAATTTTAATCAAATCAGTGGCCTATGCTATACCTACTTATTCTATGGGCATCTTCAAGTTCCCTCTCAAATGGTGTCATCAAGTAAATGCCCAGATGACTAGATTCTGGTGGGGTCAACATCAAGGAGAAGGAAGAATACATTGAGTCAACAAGGAGTGTCTACATAAAGCTAAGGATGAGGGTAGTATGGGGCTTAGAGACCTATATCTGTTCAACTTGAGTCTTCTAACCAAATTAGCTTGGAGGGCTCACCAAAATCCATAAGCTCTATGGGTTCGTTTTCTTAAAGGACTATACTACCCTAACTGTTCCTTTAAGGAGGCAGGTAAAGGGAGTAGAGCGTCATGGGGATGGAGTAGCCTAATGGAAGGGAAGGATATCCTATATAAGAATGCTAATTGGATAGTGGGCGAGGGGGAATAAGATTATGGTTGGGACAGATAGGTGGATTCCCCTATTACAGAACAAATGATTGGCTCAAGGAAGCAGGTTTTTAGCCAATCCTGAGAGTTTGCAATATCAGGGACAGATTTATTACAATGGAAAGTAAGGAGTTTTAAACAATTATTTTCTGACTTTGAGCTCAGGCCCATCAAAAGCATGCCTATCTCGAGATCTAAAGCAGAGGATCGATTAGTGTGGCCGTTCGACAGGCAAAGTGAATGTATGGTAAAGTCAGTGTATCACCTTCTGCATGAGACAAGATCTATTATCAATCTAAACAAGCCATCTTCATCAAATCTAACCCCAAAACACGTTTGGAAACAAAACTGGAACAGTAAGAGCTTACCAAAGATTAGTCATTTCCTATGGCGTGTGATGTCAAATGCAATTCCAGTAATGAGAAACCTCCATCGATGTCGGGATACCTCCTCTTCTGCGTGCCATTTCTACAAGGAAGAGTAAACATCAGAACACGTAATCTTAGGCTGCGACTGGGTCTCTTATGTTTGGTTTAGGGTTTTAGGAATATGCTATGAAAAGCAACAGATCTCGTCTTTTGCTGCATGGTGGGACAACCTAGTAGGAAGTAATAGCCTATCGAAGAGGGAGCGGCATCGGAAAATGTTTGCAATTAGTGAAGTGGCTTGGGGAATCTGGAAGGAGAGGGCCAAGGCCATTTTCAATCATAGAGATCCAAACCCTAATACTACTGTAATCCGAATTATAGCTCATTTAAAGGACAAAGATTACCTTGGGACTCCTTTAGAGGCCGAAGAATCCACATCGGAGGATCCAGGAGTTGTTGCAGATGATGGCGCATGTGAACCTTCGAGAGTTGTGAACATGGAGGTGAGAGGTGGGATTGAGTTGGAATGGAATGCTTCGTTCAACAATTTGGTTTTCCAAACCCAAGGCTCTAGCTCGATACATGAAATTCCTATTCTGGCAGAGTCGAATGGACAGTAGCTTACACGCGGTATCCATGGGGGCCCGTACATTAGAATTAATTATGATGGACAAATGAATTGGGAGGAGTTGCTGTAGTGGTTAGGGATGTTAAAGGAAGCTTAAATTGGGAGGGGGGGGGGGGGGGGGGGGGTGTGGGGTGTTGGGGTTTCAGTATTGGGCTTATATCCATCGGCGGAGGCAAGTGAAATTGCTGGCTTGAACCTCGGAATCGGATTAGCTAAAAAGAATAATTGGTCAACCATTCTTTTTGAATCTGATTGCAAACAAGTGATCCAAGCTTTCAATGGACATTGAGATGAGCTCCATTGGGCCTCCTTGCTTTATTTTAAAGAAGCCCTCTCCCTCTTATCTTGTTTGTAAAAAGAAATGCAAATAGTGTTGCAAATTGGGTAGCTATTGTTTTTAGAAGGAGGATGTGTCCTTTTGATTGGTAGATATCCACCCCATCCTCACTTCAAAAGCTACTAGCCAGGGATTTGTCTATTCGAACTAATCTCTCTTGTATTGTTCCCGACAATAGGTAATTCTTGATGAAGTTGATCTTTTTTCGGTCAAAAAAATAAAAAATCTGACTTAGCAAATGTTCATGAAATCTTACAAATTTGGTACCCATAGAAACTATTCCAATTCTAGTTTACAATTTCACCATCAATTGGGCGAAATTGCAAACAGAATCAGGAACAAAAAAGGCACGAAGTAAAGGGTGCATGCTGTTTTTATGTGTCCCAAGGTTGAAGATGATGCTGATGTTAGCGTTCAAAATTAATTTTTTTTTTTAAATTAATTAACCTATGTTTATCTAATTGAATTTTTTCCTAATTTAATTAATTCCTACCGAATTTATAATTTAGGACTAATCAAATAATTCCTAAGTTGTATTATATAACTAAAATTGAATTTTCCTAAGTTATATTACAGGTCAGGAGTTGAATATTTTCTAAAGCTTATATAAAAAAAAATTATGATATGTTTGATTTTAATATATACTAAAGTTTAAATCATTACACTTATTTGTATTTGTAGTTAAATTTAGCAAAACTGAGGTATCTATAGATTATATTTGAATAGTGAAAGATCAATCTTATTTAAAAGCACTACTAAGGTTACATGTTAAAATGAAAAATGATATCATAATAGTATATTAAATATTGTGTGTAAGATCTGAACAAAAAACTAAAAATATAGCTAAGCACTCCATTCGATTCTATATAGATAAGATTTGAATGAAGTGTGATCCACTATTTATTGTATCTTGTGAGTGACTAAAGATCATTTACGATTTCCCATAAGCTAAAGAATTCATTATAATCTCATTAATAAAGACCTGAATAAAGTTAAACCTAGATTAAGATAATTTTTATAGGAGACATTTCATTATAATGAACTTAAGTAACATTTTGTAACCCCTTAGAATTTTTCATGATTTAATAATTGATAGTATATATTTAGTCCAATTCAAAATCGGTAATTCATAATGACAAACATTAGAAGTCTAGATAATCTAAAATGATTCAATTAGTAACATTGTATTCAGTTTTAAAAATCATATAATTGAAAGCCCTAAAAATGAAATTTGCTTAATAGCATAACGAGAAACCTAAATCACTTAGTCCAAAAACTAACTAAAACTGTAAACTCCGGTTTTCTTAGTAGTCAAGAAAACTTCGGAAACCGGAAAGCAAAACCCTGAACCGGATTAGTTCAAGCTTAGTGAGAGAAACTTAGAAACCCTAGATCCGGCTTTCCTTCGGTTTCATATCAAAAGAATTTTTATAAAATAATTTAATGTGAAATATTGTTTTAAAGTATATTTCAAACCATGGAAAGTTTTGATTTCGAAAAATTTTCTATTCCGGGGCTTCCCGAGCTTCATTACGGAAAAGCGAGCCCCAAAATTAGAAACTTAGAAAAATATTCCGAAATACTCTTTAGAACCGAAATTTTATAAGGATTTCAAAAATATAATTTTTATAATTTTTCGGGTTATAAAAATTATAGCTATAGCCTTTTTCCCGTATTTTCTTTACTACCGGTAAAGTAGATGTCTTGTCTACTATTTCTCACTATTTACAAGTACAACCTACAACACACAAAACCCATACCCTAGTCTTACATCCTTACAACTACTCATTATATTTTTTTTCCAAGAAATTTTTGTCTCTTAAATAAATTAATACATTTTATTACATAAATTACAATTTAAACAAATTCAAATCTCTCTCTCCCCCTCACATGGCCGACGCAATTTCCCCCCTTTTTTCCCTCTATTTGTTTTATTTTTTTCTTCTTTTATTATTCAAACAAACCCTAATTACACTTAATATATATATTCCTTTAATTTTCTCTCTCTTCCATTTCATTTCATTTGCTCAAAAAAATTACAAAACCCTTTCTTCTTTCTCTCTAGTTGCCATGACCACCACCACCCTCACACAGACACACACACACACACATCAAGCTCATTTCTTCTTCATTTCTTCACCAAATCCATCTTTAAGTGATGATTCTTAAGCTTTCTTACTACTTAATCTTGTAATGACAAGATTATTTATGTGTGTTTTTGTCTTAAATCCCCATAAGCAAGTGCTGGGGATAAGAAAATGCTAATACATGAATATCAAGCTATCACAAGAGTAGATCTTGTGTTTGATGAGCTTTTGTTGAGATATTATCATATCCATGCATATAAAAGTAGAGATCTTGCATGGAAATATATGTTCACACTCTTAAACTCCTTTTCATGCATTATAAGTAGTAAATCTAGCACTTGGACACTCATATTTTGCTTGATATTTATGTTCACTTAAATATTTTGTATCTTCATGCGTTAATGCTCATAAAGACTTCATCTTGTATATATAAATGTTGTAGTTAGTAGATCTTTATGTATATAAGACAAAGAGTTTAAAAAGGAAAGGTTTTTTGTTAGGAATATTCAAAAGAAAATTCGTATGACTTCAAAGCCCTATTTTAAAAACCCTTGTATCAATTTTGAAACTCATGTTTTATGGAAAAAATGAAGGGTATAAGTAACAGGTATCATTAAGTAGTGATTTTTATAAGTTGAAATGAGTTTGGATGAGATTAATGTGTAGAACAAGAAGAAGAAGCAAGATGAAAAATTTTGAGTTAGTAGTCAACTTGTAAAATTCGTAACTTTGAATGATGCCCATGGAAACACCTATTATTCAAGCTCAAATTGGAAGTTTTATGTGTTAAATGAAGTCCTTAGGTAGTAGGTTTAGTAAAGTCTTAGATTTTAATGCATTACACAAGTTTTTCTCAAATGAACAATTAAAAAAGTGGATTTATATAAATTCGGATTTTTGAGTAAATCCTATTTGAAAACATACTTGCAAAGTGTAAAATGTAAATTTTTATGTAGAAATGAAGGTCTTAGGTAGTATATGTTATGAAGACCCAATTTTAATTAAGATAGCTAGAAATTCCTAAGAATGAAATCCAAAACACTAGTGTGATGTCAAAGTTAGAAAATTAGATTTTCAAGAAGTAGTTATTGTTGAAGTCTTGCAAAATTTAGGAGTTCAAAAATTTTCTTTTAGCAAAAATCATCAAGACCATGCATACATTGAACTCATCACATGTCATTCATGTTAGGAAAACATTCATACTTCATATATACTTGAATTATTAAATAGATACATTTCAAACAAGTATAAAACTCTTTTTTAGAAATGGGAATAGTTACTGACCTGAACTGATCCCTCTGTTCTGTGACCTAAATATTTTCAAAACTTGGAAATAATATTAGAATTAGATAAATCTTTCGAAGTAGATAGAAATCGATATAAAATTTGCGAAACTCCGAGTTAAAATGATCAAAGTTATGGCCGTTTTAAGTCGAGACTTCCGCAAATAGCGAGAATTACGATTTTGATTAGTTTTGTTTTATAACTTGGATTAGTTAAGTGATGAAGTACTTATTAGGGTATTCTTCCTTGATAGGTGATCCCGAAACAGGCGAATCCTTACCACCCGATTACTACTATTAAAAGACCGGCATACCACGGCCGAGTGAGTATCACTTCCAATTTCAGTTATTGCTTGTGATTGTAATGATAGTTGCACTAGTTACTTAGCAAAGATAAAATGAATATGCATGATGGGGTTGAATGGGAATTATATATGTCTGTTGTTGTTTTGTGAAGTGAATTTAAAGAATATCGAAGCCGGGTAATTAATTATTGCTTGTATAGATAAGCTAGGATTGACTGCCTATGAATATTGTTTGGTCACCTAAAAGAATTAGTGTAATTGATTATTTGGAATTGGAGGTGAAATTGAACTCATTCATAACACGATGGGGATGGACCATTAGCATTTGTTGGTTTTTCGTGATCCATAAAACCAATATAAAAGTTAGTTAATCGTGATCCATAAAACGAATTATTGAGTTGGTTAATCGTGATCCATAAAACAAATATATGAGTTGGTTGACCGTAAGCCTAAACGGCGTCGTATCGCAGGATTCGTTAATCTGCTAACCCAGGATGGAGGGCACAAGTCCATCCACATATGATTTCCAATTGGTCATATGTTTTATGAATTTACGTGTTTGATGCATATCATATGTCTGCTTAATTACTTGTTTGATTGATTTATTATAATTGTGATCATGGAAGTTTTCACTAAATAAGCTAGCTTAGCTTATGCCCCTATAGTTTCTATTTGTTGCAGCACGAGTTTATTTGGCTTAGACCGAGACAGGCTACAGCTCAGGTACAGGAGCTAGGCGTTCCCTATAGAAGTTGTATTCAAATTGTTTAGACTTCCACAAGAAACCAAAAGACTTCGGATGACTATAATGAACCTTTAAATATTCTTTTGTGAGGGATGCCCCTTAGACTTTGTAATCTATTGCATATGCGTTTTAATTTATTATCTAATGCTATCGAATGCCAGGTTAAACTACTTAACTCCATTTAATAGAGTATTCTATTGTCGTAAAGGGACGCCTTACATCCATAGGAGACTCCCGAAAGACTTGGATAGTGATTCGAGAGTCTTATATGGCATGTGGAGGACTGTTACGTTTAGGATACCCCTATGGGGCATGATAAAAACCCTAGAGATAGCTTAATTTTAGTGAGAAACAATTAAACCCTTAATTACCTAAAACAATGATGCTAAAACTTTAAAACTCCATAAACTAAACCTTAAGCCAAACCAACACTTTATTTAACAAAAATAAAACAAAATAAAATACAAAGCTTCCATGGAAGCCCATTGTGTTGTTCGATGTTAGAGGAAGAAGGAGATCACATTACTAAACTACTTGAGTATCACACCATAATGGCCTCAGCTCCATGACATCATCATTTCCTAATTATTCAAAGTAATTAATTTCATTTTAACTAAACCTTCATTAGCAAGCTAACTTCTATAAGAAGTAATTAAACTTTACCCATAACTTAACCTAAGTCTGCATAAACAACACCGCACCCCCTCCATTTTCTTTTGAAATGGCAACCTATTTCCCTTTGTTAACTCACTTTCATGCCAACTCTTCCTCTCTTTACTCTCTCTATCTTTCAACCACTACCACAACCATCACCAATACCGCTTTTCACCACCAAAATATCCCCATTTCCTCTTCAAAATAAATCTCACTGTTAGCTCAATAAGGAGGTAAACTAACATCACATAACTTTAAGTCTACATTTAGGAAGCAATCATGCTAAAATCATAAGAATAACAAGGTAAATTCTACTATAACTAACAAATTACAATTTAATGGATGTGTTAAGTGTATAATTTGAAAGAAAAGTCAATTAGTTTTTCCTTAGAGTTTTGGTTGAGGAAAGAAAAAGGGGGGAATTCTTGCATTCTTTCATAGCTACAAAATTTTTCCTACTCTAATCTACTTCTCTATTACGTTTAAGTAAGTCATTGTGAAGGAATTGGTGAATTTAGATGTTAAAATTTTGATCAATTTAGTACCTGAATTTTAAAATCGATAAATTTAGTACTTAGAAAACTTTTGTTGCATGCTAACAGATACTTCATGAAGTTCTTTCAGGTATTAAATTAATTAATTTGAAAGTTTTTTAGGTACTAAACTGATCAATTTCAAAGTTCAAGTGCTAAATTAATCAATTTTAAAATGTAGGTACTTAGTTACATATTTAGTTAAAATTGAGGTACTATTTATGATATTATCCCTTTTTAAAATCAAGTTAAAGTTTGAAGCAAATGAGTTGACAGGTGTGACGACTATAGTGAAGCTTTGACTAGGCATTGGGAAGGAGGAAGGGGATGTTTAATTCAATTGATTAAAGGAATTGTTTGCTTAAGAGGTGGTGTTAATAAGAAGATGAATGATGATGGTGATAGGTGGTGATAAGGGTGGGCAAAAAAACCAACCAAAGTGAATCAATTCATAACTGAACCAAACAAAATAAAAAATATGGTTTTTTTTCTAATAATTTGATTTAAAAAATTTTTGATTCGAATAAATCCGTAAATTTATGGTTTAGTTTGAAAGGTAAACCAAGTCAATCCGTAAAACCAAACCAAACTATTTTAGAAAAATATGATAATATTTTACTTGTAATTTATTACTATAGATTTTTTTTATGATAATTGATTAAAGATCATATATGTTCATATGTTTTCATTTGATATTTATTTTTTGTTGAATATTAATTAAAATCAACTTATTAATTTTCAAATTTTTTTTTTAGGCACATGACATATATTTTTTTTGTTGATGATGATGAACTATTTTTTTAATAGTTTTTTACTTTTTAAAGTATGAAATTTATTTATTTAATTATAAACTCTTATTATGTATTAGTTGTTTAATATATTTGGTCAATGAATCATTTTATTGGTTGATGAATTTCGTTGATAGATGATTTTTTATTTTAGCTAAATTTATTGGTAAATGATTGACTTGATGGTTTATGAAAAATTATAAATCATGACGTATTATGCATTGATTAGCGAATATATTTTATTGATGGATAACTAATGTATTAAAAATATGATAAATCCATAAAGTATTTTGTCATGATTTATAATATAAACTTTGTAAAGTGATATAAATAATTAAGTATCTATATAAATGTAAAAAAAAAAAAAGAAGACTAGTACAAAGAAAATTTTTATTTTAAATTTTGATTTAATTCAAACCGAAATGGTTTAGAAAGAAATTCAAACTAAATCGTTACAAAAGAGTTTGGTTTGGAATGGGGAAAAAAAAAAAAGAAATCGTAAATTATGATTTGGTTTGGTTTTAGGAAAAATCTAACTAAACCGATCTGTGCCCACCCATAGATGATGATGTGTTTGGGATAAGAAAGCAAAGGAGAAAGAAAAAGTTAGTCTTAATACTTAACTTGAAATATAGTTTAATGTGATATGTAGATGGAGACCCTAATCTAAATTGCAACTGAAAGCAGAAAAATTAATGATGATGGGTTGACTATGGTTAAAAAAAAAAAAAAGAATAAGGGTAAAGAAATGTTGAAATGATACATTGATTCAATATTGATAATTAAGTAATTAACAATTGTATAAATAAATAAATCAAATGTTAAAAGAATATAATATTAGATAGAATTGAACTTACTAGACTTGACCATTAACCTTAATAATGAAGATGGATAGATGATAATCTCAGCAAAACCTTCAACTTTGAATGAGTTTGATGAGTAGGGATGACGATGAAACATGGGATGATGCAAACCCTAAATTTAATGATAGGTTTTATGCATAAACCCTAGAATCGAAACCCTAAAAAGTCAATTAGGTCATCTTCAAGCCCAAGTGAATCTAGATCTTGCAATCCCGCACTTGAAACCCTAAAATAATAGAAACGAGATAATCTTGGATTATAGTCCGAAATAATGTGATATAACTTAAAAAGATCAAATTTTGTCAAAAATTCGTTCATTTCGGATTCTAACAGGATCAGTTTTTGAAAAAAGGTCCTAATACGCTTAATAGTGAAAATATTCCGAAAGAGTTCTGGGTAACTTGCTTTAGTTGCTGGTCAATTTGTATTAAGCGCTCGATGCTTGGCAAGTTGGCATTCAAGGTTGGTCACATCATTAGCTTAAGCAATGCATAGCAGAGGATGCTCAGGACTGCTGCTATTCTTTGGTAGGCTGCAACTCATAATTTGATTTATCTTGGTTAATGCTTGCCATATGTAACTTGGCTTTATGTTGCAATTTTCTATAATTTCAAGCTTTACAGTCGCTAAAAGCTCTTGGTTGTTGTAGATGGCTATTTCAAGTGCTTGCAAAATCTCACATGAGCTATACAGTTTAGTGTGGACATGAACAACTACTCTGAACTTTGATTGCTAAAGTCATGTTAGAAGGCAATGCTTAGATCTCCTATGTCTATGTACTAGTGGGCTTATGTTAAAACATAACTTGGTTGGATTGTAAAAGCATCTCTATAGATAATTAACTTATCCATTGAGTCGCAATACTTGATAGTTGAAAACTAAGTTAAGCTTGACACATATTACTTTTGCAGTTCATTTGCTACAAGTTCCTTAAATATAACTTAATATCTGCTATAACAACTTAGATCAACTGATATCAAAATAAGGACTATCATAGCATAACACTTTGATTTACTAACCAAATTTATATACACATGCTTGTCGCTCAGTTTGAAATGTAAAAGTCTTAGGAATGTTATTGATTGGCCACCATTGATCTTTTTTGGACTAATTCTTGATCCTTTTCTTAATGCATATGCAATTTATCTACCAAAGCATGTTTCTTCAATTTTTAAGCGGAGTTCATAATAAAAGTCCATGAAATAAGCAAAATTGTGTTGTTTAAGAGGGGATAAATGTATCATTTTACACATTTATTAGGAGGTCTATGAGGTCGAGGCCCCTGATCTCCTCAAACAATAACGATCCAAAACAGGATGTGTTTGTTACTAATTAGCAATGTGATGGGTCCAACTATTGGTAGGGCACATTGGTCGACTAAGATGTTTGGTGGATTTAGTACTAGGTAAACTAGCATTTTTATTACTTAGTAGATCTTAACTTATTGAAGAAGCGCATGGTGGGCTTTGTTAATCACCTTGATCTTGATATAGTACTGGCAGACTAATAGGGATTGTTTGAGGTAATTGATTTACAAACATAGTTTTATCCTACCTATTATGGCATAAGTTGCCACCTTTGACTCTTTTTATTTTTTCAATCTTTAGACATTAATTAAGTGCTTTTCTCTTGTAGTTTTCTATGCAAGTGATTGGGATGGTTGGGTGGTGGTGATAGCTCACCAAAAACGGTGATGAGATAGTGTATGACTTATCCAAATTCAATTTTTCTAGTCATGGCAAGGGCACAATAATAGAGTTAGTGCACAGAGGAGGGTATCCTTAGAGGAGAGGTTCAATAGATGGCGGGCATAGTATTTTAAGCACCAACAAAAGTTGGAAACTAATCTGAAGGTGGTTAAGGAAAGGTAGTAAGATGCTAAGGTATGTGCTTGTAGACTCAAGAATGTGCATAATGGTCTAACCAAGCAGGTTTATCATGGTGAGACCGAGCTAAATCAAGTGGTAAAGGCTTTGGTCGATGCTCTAGGAGAGTTGGAGTGGGTCGGATCTTATAAGACTAAGCTTAAATAAGAGTTGAAGGATGCTTATTGCAAGGTTATGGAAGTTGTGGCCCAGATATGAGCATGATGAGCTTATCCCTGTAGCTGCTAACTCAATGTCCATTCAAGATTACTTAAAGATTGACATGTTTGAAGATGATTATGCTAACATATGGAAACTTATAACATCTGCGCTATTGGTCAAGATTTGGAGCACCTATCCTGACATTGATCTATCTTAGTGGTGCCATTTGGAACTTTCTTCGAATGTTGACGAGGTAGAAAAGATGAGGGAAGTTGTTCTAATGGAGGTCCCTTAACTTATAGAGAAGTTAGCTATTATCCGTTTGGTTCTTCTCAAGCCTTTAGGTGATACCTAGTAGCCTAGCCATGCCATGTAAGAGTCTACTTTAGTTGTCATTTTACAATCTAGTGAAGAGAAGCACTTGCTTGGGAGGATGCTCCGTTCTTATCTTAGGCCTAATGCTTGATTTTTGTTATAGCTTTGATAGACTTGAGGAGCTGAGTCTCCTTTATTGTTTTGTCCTTTAGTATGTTAGCATGTTAATTTGTAATATTCTTGTAGACTCATGTTGTGGTGTTGGCTATATTTTTTACATTAATTGTTGATTATGATCTAAATGCTTCTGTGTCCTCCATGCCTTATTAGTTTTATTCTCATCGTGATCTATGAATTTCTATCTTTGTGGCGGTTTTAGTTATCTTTTGGTCACTTAGGAGTTAACCTTCGAGTTGAAAAGTTCACTTTTTATGGGAGTTTCCTTTTAATTGTTTAGGAGTTGTCTTTCAAGCTGAAGAGCTCAGTTTTTATGGGAGATAGCCTTTAAGTGTGTGGGAGTTACTTTTTGGGTTGAAGAGCTCAGTTTTTATGGGAGTTACCTTTGAGTGTGTTAGAGTTACTCTCTAAGCTAAAGTGCTTGATTTTTATGGGAGTCACACTTTGAGCATGTAGGAGTTACTTTTCGGGTAAAGAGCTCAGTTTTTATAGGTATTACCTTTGGAATGTATAGTAGTTATCCTTAGGATAGAACAACCTAGTTTTTATGGGAGTTATCCTTGATGCTAAAGAGCTTAATTTTTATGGGAGTTACCTTTTTAGTGTATGGGAGCTATCCTCTAAGTTGAAGAGCTTGGTTCTTATGGGAGTTACACTTTAAGCACATGAGAGATTGTCACACCCCAAAAGGTATCTTAAACGTAGTAGTTTACCACATACAATATAAAAGCTTAAGAATGACTCTCTTAGTCATGCAAAAGCCTCGATATCATATGGAAGGCATACTTCACAGTAATAGGAGACACCGGAGTGATGTGTAGTTTGATAATATTCCCGGTTATCATACTTTTAACAAGAAAATCAAACAAGTTATTATTTAGAGAAGCATATGAGATGTGATAACCACAAGAGCAAGCCATACATATGATCAACCGAAAATCATATATTTAAATGGATTTGCATCCTCCATTCGAAGTTAGGTGTTTCAAGCCTCACATGACCTAGTTTCACAGATGAGTTTTGTAGATTTTTTGGGCTCCTACTTGCCTTAAAATTGATAGTTCTTTCAAGCTCTTATTCGCTCATGCAGACTTATGGGCCCTTGCAAACCCCACCACTATACTGTTGTCCCATTGAGAGCATAGTAGCGAATGCAATGCAACCTATTTTTTGACATGCATGATTAGTTTATGCATTTGTTTTCTCATATAATTAATGTAATTTAAAGGTGATCATAGAATTTTCGTAAATACTTCAACGTGATATAAAGATAATAATTAATTTACAAACAATTCAAGTTCTGGTACGTGTAACATAATTTCAACAAACACCATTGTAGACACCCAATTTTTGCCCAATTAATTAAGGCTTAAATTTATAAAGTTAATTAAACAAAACATTCATTTTTGTTTAATTAAACTCATTTTTCCAAAAGCCTTAATTAAGTATTGATGAAGTTGGCTAAATGATCAAGGCACAGGCCAAATGGCCTGTTGGTTAAATACATTGACTCAAACACACACCCAAGCTCAAGGACCCAGGTTCAAACCCTAGCAAAGGCAAATTTTTGCCTTTTTATCATCTATTTTTTTTGCCTTCTCAAAGTGACTTTTTGCCTTACTTTGCATCAATTTTTAACTGACAAAACATCATTAATTGTTGAAATTGATGATGCCATTGCAAAGTAGACATGGAATATGAAAGATCAATACACAATTCATGTGTAAAAACAATCCAAAAGTCACAAAATTTGTGCTAAAAAATTTTGGGAAAAAATGCAATTTATAAAGCATTCAATTGCACATAAATGAGGAGTTACAAGAATTGGTAAAATTGGATGATTCATCTACCCACATTGAATGATTTGATGAAGAATATGAAAGATTAATCATCAATTCATCAGTTTGAAACAAATTAAACACGAATTTTCGAATTAAATTCGTGAAAATAAAGAGGCAAAAATCGATTCATTTTCCAAACTGTACGAAACGTAAAATTGAGCTTGCAACCTATAAATAGGGGGTACTAGGATCAAAAGGCACAAGTCAATTTCGAAGAAACACACACATAACAATATCAATTCAAAATTCTCTAATTTAGGATGTAGGATTCGAATTTTTCAAATTCGAAGTGATTGGATCAGATTTGATCCAAATTGAATGGTTCAGGAGTATTAGAAATAAGTTTTGATTGTTTTTGTGTGCTTGAATTCGATCAAATTGATCAAAATCATCTCTGCAAATTTTTTTTTTTTTCGAATTTGAACCGCCGGCAACAACCGCTTCGAACCGTCGTCCACGGTGGTTTTGGGCGCGAACCACCACCACCAGCGGACGCGCAACCACCAAAGGAGTCGGGCCGACAAGCTTATGGAGGCCAACAACCACCAGGGACAGCCGAGGAAGGCTCGAAAGGTCGCGTAATCGTCTTCTTCGCCCTATCGGGTCGGATCCGACCCGAAATTTGACCCGAAAATCCGAAGTCCAACCCGCCCCTGGTCAACGGTCAACGGTCATCCCAGATCGGACGGCCCAGATTCAATCATCCAGATCAGACGGTCCAGATTTGGTCAAGTAAATCAGCGGCCCAGATTCAATCATCCAGATCAGACGGCCCAGATTCAATCATCCAGATCAGACGGTCCAGATTTGATCAAGTAGATCAGACGGCTCGGATTTTATCAAGCAGATCAACGGTCCAGATTTTATTATCCAAATCAGACGGCCCAGATTTCATCAAGCAGATTAACGCCCCAGATCAAGTCAACAAAATCATACGGCCAGGATTGGTCTTCAGATCAGACAATCCAGATCGCGTCCGCTCCATCCAACGGTCCAGGTCAATCCACACTATTTTATTATATAATTAATTTCGGAAAATAGGAAAAAATAGTAAAAAATTCATAAAAATTCATAAAAAATTTAAAAAAATCCAGAAAAATCAAAATAATTATATTTCATATAAATTTATTTTTTTATATATTTTTGAATATTTTTAATACGTATTTATACATAAATTGCTTTAGAAATGTGTATTTAATGCATGAAAAATAATTTTAATATATTGTAAAATATTTTGAATATGTTGTGTAAAAAAAAATAAATAATAATAATGATAAAATTAAATAAAAATGATAAAATTGGATTTTCCAAAACCAAAATTTTTTAATAAAAAAAATGATTTTTTGACTTAGAAAAATATATTTTCATAAAATAAAAAATCAATTGATTAGATCATAGGATCATCAAAAACGGTTTTCATAAAAATTCAAAATTTAATGAACTTAAAGTGAGAAAAGTTCAAAAATATAAAATTGATCAACAAATTAAGTTCTTTTTTCAAAAGAACTACGTTTTGTCTGATCTCGATTAGCGAGTACGTAGGCACCTACGGGGCGACAATAAAAAATGATAGAATATTTTTTGTTTATCACTTTGATTATTTCTATGAAATTTTTGAGCAATAAAAAAATATAAAAAAAAATGTGACTTGTAAATGTTGTTATGTAATATATTTGAGTTTTTTGAGCATGAAAAGGATAAATTATAAATTTGAAATTCCAAAAGTGGTAACCATTTGGTTTTAATAGGTTAGCCCCCGAATCCATGATATCTGGTTTTAAAAGTTGATTTTTAAATCAAATTTTCGCAGACTAGTAGCTAAGTTAGGATCAACCGACCCATTGATCCTAGCTTTTATTTTTTCCCGATTTATATCGGGTGGCGACTCTAAAAAGTTTTCAAAAATTAAAATTTCTTTTAACCCCTAGTCGAGGATTCATGTTAAATGGGTTCGGGTTTAATGTGAATCGGGTTAGAGAAATGAACCAGATAGTGGAAAAATCCAGGCTCGACAGCTTGGCGACTCCACTGGGGACCTAAATTTTTTTTTAAAAAAAGAGGGCTAGCCACTTAGGAATTTTAAATTTTAAATTTATCCTTGCTCAATTTTTGTTTTGTGAATATATATTCTTTGTATATTATATTGAATAATTGTTTGTAAATATATACTAACCTTGCAGTATGAAAAAAGAAAAAGCAAAAGCTTGATTTGTTTATTTATTTGCATTTGCATTAGCATGATTGTGTGCTAGATACGGTCGTACCAGGGCCGTCTTAAGAGCCTAAGCGAGGAGGACGAAGTAAGGTCCGGGGGCTGTGGCTTTCCACCCTCTAGATCAAGAAATGTCCTCCCACTCCGGTTTAGTACCACTAAATCGGGGAACCTATAGAAACCTACCAAATCATGCATTCATTAACATGGGATTTTGACCAAACTTTTCAAAAAAATGGAGTTGTATTTTCTTCCAAAAAATTTTTTTTCAAAAATAAAAAAAATTTCAAAAAAGTCCACCAAATTTTTTTAAATGTGGAGTTGTTTCTTTCCTAAAAAAGGAAGTTTTCAAAAATCAAACATTTTTTTAGTAAATAAAATTTTAGATTGAATGGTTTTTAAACCTTTATTTTTTTAAAAAAAATAATACCACTTCAAGTAAAGTTTTTTTTGTCATTATCCCCATTGGCATGGATAGTGACTAATTTTTTTCTCAAATGGAGTCTTAATTAATTTTGTTATTTTTCAAAAAAAAGAAGATTTTAAAAAAATGATTTTTCATCAATTCCAACAAAACTTTTTCACCAAAACTTTCAGGGTCCTTATCTCCATTTATATGGATAGTGACCAAAATTTTTTTTAAAAAATGGAGTTATTTTTTTTTTTGCTTTAAAAAAAAAAGGTTTTCAAAAAAAAAATAATTTTTCATCAACTCCAGCAAAATTTTTTCATCAAATTTTCAAGGTCATTATCCCCAATTGCATCTGTATGCTTGCATCTTTGCATCTTTGCATCTTTTTTAAGAAAAAAATAAAATAAAATAAAAAATGTGTACAGTAGACTTGTAAATACTCATAGAGTAAATTTTGTCCACCTATAGTTATAGGTCCTCTCCAATCAAAATTACCTTTGTCATATGTATTCCTCTCCCTTGTCTTCAGGATAATCATCCCTGTAAAAATCAACCCCCATTTGAATTTCCTTCTAAAAGAAAAAGGGGGGTCTTTTTTGTTCCACTATTCTTGTAAAATAATTTTTGCCTTAAAGAAAAAAGAAAAAAATGAATTATTTTTGTAAATATCCTTTTTCCACTTTAGGATAAATAATCATTTTCAAACATTCTTTTTTGTAAATATCCATCAACAACTTTCTTTTTTTTTGAAGATTTTTTAAAATAAAAAGTGAGAACAAAAAGTTGTTGTCTAAAAAAAAAGAGAATAAAAGTTTTTCAAACTTGTTCTCCAACAATTTTTTTAAGAAAAAAAAATGAAAATTGTTTTCCAACAAATGAGAAAGAGAATAAAGGTTATTTTCAAAAAATAAAAAATAAAAAATTAGAAAAGAAGGAAAATTGCCAACAGAAAAAGAATGTTTCAAAATTGTTACCCAATGATCATTCATTTTAAGCTAAAGGCAAATGAAATCAAAACTAGGGGGCAACCAAAAGGACTTTACCAATTAGGGCATTTGATAAATCCAAATGGGGCATTTAGTTATATATCCTGAGGCAATAAAAAAATGGATGATTGAAAACCCAAAAATTCTCATTAAATATTGCCAAGATGAAAAGAGGCAAACTTAATCCCAAACACTAACCCTACACACTAAGAGTGGAGTGAATTGTGAGAGATAAAATGGACTCATTCCTTAAAGGAGGTCTAGTTTGAATTTGATACATAGGTCAAAGTGACATTAGGCATTCATTTCAAAGTCCTAAACACATTATCCTTTGTTAACCCATTTGAGCCTATTAAGGAAGAATTTTTTAAAATTAAGCCCTGTCAAGAAGAACCACCCTACATTAGGGTACCCCACAAAGGGGCAATTTGGAGGTCAGGGTCATTATCAAGGAGAAAAAGGATTAACTTGTATGCACTTGCCCTAGTTGCATCAATTCAAGAGTAGTCAATTGACATAAATAAATCATTTCCTTTGAAAGGAAGAAGAGTTTCTATCCCAAACCATACACAATCCATATACTTTGAGCTATAAGCCATCCAATGGAAAAAATACAAATCACCTTGCAAAAGAAGAAGAAAAAAGGGATGCATGAATAAAGTGCCAAAAAAAAAAAAAAAAATGAAGAATAGCCAAGCAAGGTGATTAAACCAAGAAGTTAGAAGCATATGCTTAAACTCAAGGCCCATCAAAACACAAGGTCCAAAATTTATATCATGGACCCACCCACAATTCCACCCTGATGGAAGACAATCACACAAGGTGATCATACCCAAACACTGGGGCACATGATCAAAGTTCAAGCCCATCAAAACACAAGGTCCAAAATTTATATCATGGACCCACCCACAATTCCACCCTGATGGAAGACAATCACACAAGGTGATCATACCCAAACACTGGGGGCACATGCTCAAAGTTCAAAGCCCATCAAAACACAAGGTCCAAAATCTATATTATGGGCCCATCCACAATTCCACCCTTTAGAGACTCTTTGGATCAAAGGAGTTGATTTATTAATGCTCTTGAAACTAGGAATAAGTGCATATTCAAGTTTTCCTTAAGGGTTCTTGACTTGTAAACCCGGGATGTATTGAAAAAAAAAAAAGCCTTTATGAAATATCTCTTTTTGATTAAAGCCAACAACCAAAAGCCCACATTACAGTCCAAAAAAGACCTAATAGATTGACCAAAGTGTGTCACTTGCAAGCCGGACCATAATTTTTGGAATCCGAGTCAAATGTGTGAAAATAAGCCTAAGAGAGTGTAAGGAAGTCCTCTTTGATTAGGTAACTTAAAATAAGATAACCAACCTTGGTGTAAGAATCATCCCAGGGGCATGAAATCATTTGCCCCAATTTGAAAGAAGTCTGCCTCAGGGTTAGGAATTAATTGCCCCAAAGTTGGAAACAATGCCCCAATTTTCAAATTAATGTCCTAAAAGAAAAACTTTGCTCCCAATGATTAAAATTTTTCAATAAAAGACCTTAGGTGGTTAATAGTAAAGCCTTAGGCTGAAAAAAAAATGAGTGATCAATGGGGCAAACCCTATTTATGATTATTTTTACCTGTTGGTAACTTTCAAAAAAAGTTGGAATTCAAACAAAAAAAAAGGAAACTTTTTACCTTTAAAAGGTCTAAGAAAAGAAGGAATTTCTTCCAAAAAAAAAAAAAGTTTTTTCCAAATATCTGAAAAGTAATAAAAAAAAGTAAAAAAAAAGAGAAAATAAGTTTTCTTCATTAAAAGTAAAAAAATTGCCTTTGGTTTAAATTTTTAAAATAAAAGAATAAAAAAAAACTTTGCAAAAATGCAAAAAAAAAAAAAGGGGCATAAGGTTTTGGTTTTTAAAAAAAAAAATTCTCAAAGGTTTTCTTAAAAATTTTCAATGAAAAAAGGGGAAGAATTTCCCACATTAAAAAATTAGCCAAAAAAAAAAATTCAGGCTACGGTTTTCAAAACTTGATTTTCAAGTTTGTGTTTAAGTTTTAGGATCACCTGCTCAAAGGAGCATCATCCTATTTGTTTAAGTTTTAGGATCGATTGCTCAAAAAAGCGTCATCCTGTCTGTTTAAGTATTAGGGTCACCCGCTCAAAGGAGCGTCATCCTACCTTTCAATCTTTAGGATTATATGCCCAAAGGAGCATCATCCTATTTCTTCAGCATCAGGATAGTCTGCTCAAGGGAGCGTTGTCTTTTTTTTTCAATCTTAGGATCGTATGCTCAAAGGAGCTTCATCCTATTCTTCAAATTGAGAATCGCCAACTCAAGGAAGTGTTGTGCTGCCTTGTCAAGTTGTAAGTTTTAGGCCAGCTCAAGGAGCGCCTTAACAAGTCGAGTGTCAGCTCGAGAAGCGCACTAATGTTAAAACCAAACGCCAGTTCATAGGGTACGTTTGAACCAAGTTTCCAAAGTTTTCAAGAAAAGCTTGAAGTCCATCCGAGTCTTCCAAGAAGAAAAGAAAAAAACTTGAAGCCCATCCAAGTTTTCAAACCAAGTCTTCCAAAAAAAAAAGGAAAGAAAAAACTTGAAGCCATCCCAACAAGTTTTCAAACCAAGTTTTCCAAAAAAAGAAAAAACTTGAAGCCCATCCAAGTTTTCAAAGCAAGTTTTCAAAAAAAAAAAAAAAATGCTTGAAGCCCATCCAAGTCTCCCAAAAAAGAAAAAAGTCTGAAGCCTATTCGAGTTTTCCAAAAAAGAAAAACCAAGTCCCTAAGTGGATCAGAAAAAACCAGTTCCCCAAGTGGATCAGAAAAACCAAGTCCCTAAGTGGATAAAAAAAAAAACCAGTTCCCCAAGTGGATCAGAAAAAAAAAAAAACCAAGTCCCCAAGTGGATCAGAAAAAAAATCAAGTCCCCAAGTGGACTGAAAATTCACAAATCCCCTCAGTCTAGACTCGACAGATAGTTTAGCACTGACCAAATTCAAAATCCATCCTTTAGAGATGGTGACCCAAATACAAAATCCATCCTTTAGAGATGGTGACCAAATACAAAATCCATTCTTTAGAGATGGTGACCAAATACAAAATCCATCATTTAGAGATGGTGACCAAATACAAAATCCATCCTTTAGAGATGGTGACCAAATACAAAATCCATCCTTTAGAGATGGTGACCAAATACAAAATCCATCCTTTAGAGATGGTGATCAAACACAAAATCCATCCTTTAGAGATGGTGACCAAATACAAAATCCATCCTTTAGAGATGGTGATCAAATACAAAATCCATCCTTTAGAGATGGTGACTAAATACAAAATCAATCCTTTAGAGATGGTGATCAAATACAAAATCCATCCTTTAGAGATGGTGACCAAATACAAAATCCATCATTTAGAGATGGTGATCAAATACAAAATCCATCCTTTAGAGATGGTGATCAAATACAAAATCCATCCTTTTGAGATGGTGACCAAATACAAAATCCATCCTTTTGAGATGGTGACTAAATACAAAATCCATCATTTAGAGATGGTGACCAAATTCAGAAATTCATCCACTAAAGATGGTGATCAAGATAGAATTGAGAAATTCATCAACTCAAGATGGTGATCAAGACAGAATTCAGAAATCTATCCAAGAGGGTGATCAAGACAAAATTCAGAAACCCATCTACTAAAGATGGTGATCAAGACAGAATTTAGAAATCCATCCATTCCAGATGGTGACCAAGACCAAATGACCAAACCAAAGCCCATAGGTCCGGCAAATGACCAAATTAAAGCCCATAGGTCCGACAGATGACCTAGCAATTTTTCTAAACCTAGACCCGACAGATAGTCTATCAGTCTAGGCCCGACAGATGGCCTATCATTTTTCAAAATCTAGACCCGACAGATGGTCTATCAGTTTTCTAAGTCTAGGTCCGACAGTTGTCCTAGCAAATCTAGACCCGACAGATGGTCTATCAGTTTTCTAAGTCTAGGTTCGACAGTTGTCCTAGCAAATCTAGACCCAACAGATGGTCTATCAGTTTTCTAAGTCTAGGTCCAACAGTTGTCCTAGCAAATCTAGACCCGACAGATGGTCTATCAGTTTTCTAAGTCTAGGTCCGACAGTTGACCTAGCGAATCTAGGCCCGACAGATGGCCTATCATTTTTCAAAATCTAGACCCGACAGATGGTCTATCAGTTTTCTAAGTCTAGGTCCGACAGTTGACCTAGCAAATCTCAAAGTCTAAACTCGACAGATAGTTTAGCACAAGATAAAAATCTATTTGTTGAAAATGAAATTTGGGAGGAGAAGCTAAGCAAAAATTGGTTATAATTTTGTCTTTGTAGCAAAAGTTTTGTTCAAACTTTACCACAAAGAGGGGCAGCTGTAGACACCCAATTTTTGCCCAATTAATTAAGGCTTAAATTTATAAAGTTAATTAAACAAAACCTTCATTTTTGTTTAATTAAACTCATTTTTCCAAAAGCCTTAATTAAGTATTGATGAAGTTGGCTAAATGATCAAGGCACAAGCCAAATGGCCTGTTGGTTAAATGCATTGACCCAAACACACACCCAAGCTCAAGGACCCAGGTTCAAACCCTAGCAAAGGCAAATTTTTGCCTTTTTATCATCTATTTTTTTTGCCTTCTCAAAGTGACTTTTTGCCTTACTTTGCATCAATTTTTAACTGACAAAATATCATTAATTGTTGAAATTGATGATGCCATTGCAAAGTAGACATGGAATATGAAAGATCAATACACAATTCATGTGTAAAAACAATCCAAAAGTCACAAAATTTGTGCTAAAAAATTTTGGGAAAAAATGCAATTTATAAAGCATTCAATTGCACATAAATGAGGAGTTACAAGAATTGGTAAAATTGGATGATTCATCTACCTACATTGAATGATTTGATGAAGAATATGAAAGATTAATCATCAATTCATCAGTTTGAAACAAATTAAACACGAATTTTCGAATTAAATTCGTGAAAATAAAGAGGCAAAAATCTATTCATTTTCCAAACTGTACGAAACGTAAAATTGAGCTTGCAACCTATAAATAGGGGGTACTAGGATCAAAAGGCACAAGTCAATTTCGAAGAAACACACACATAACAATATCAATTCGAAATTCTCGAATTTAAGATGTAGGATTCGAATTTTTCAAATTCGAAGTGATTGGATCAGATTTGATCCAAATTGAATGGTTCAGGAGTGTTAGAAATAAGTTTTTATTGTTTTTGTGTGCTTGAATTCGATCAAATTGATCAAAATCATCTCTGCAAATTTTTTTTTTTATTTTTCGAATTTGAACCGCCGGCAACCACCGCTTCGAACCGTCGTCCACGGTGGTTCTGGGCGCGAACCACCACCACCAGCGGACGCGCAACCACCAAAGGAGTCGGGCCGACAAGCTTGTGGAGGCCAACAACCACCAGGGACGGGCGAGGAAGGCTCGAAAGGTCGCGTAATCGTCTTCTTCGCCCGATCGGGTCGGATCCGACCCGAAATTTGACCCGAAAATCCAAAGTCCAACCCGCCCCTGGTCAACGGTCAACGGTCATCCCAGATCGGACGACCCAGATTCAATCATTCAGATCAGACGGTCCAGATTTGGTCAAGCAGATCAGCGGCCCAGATTCAATCATCCAGATCAGAAGGCCCAGATTCGATCATCCAGATCAGACGGCCCAGATTCGATCATCCAGATCAGACGGTCCAGATTTGATCAAGCAGATCAGAAGGTCCAGATTTGATCAAGCAGATCAGACGGCTCGGATTTCATCAAGCAGATCAACGATCCATATTTTATCATCCAAATCAGACGGCCCAGATTTCATCAAGCAAATTAACGCCCCAGATCAAGTCAACAAAATCAGACGGCCAGGATTGGTCTTCAGATCAAACGATCCAGATCGCGTCCACTCCATTCAACGGTCCAGGTCAATCCGCACTATTTTATTATATTTTTATTATATAATTAATTTCGAAAAATAAGAAAAAATAGTAAAAAATTCATAAAAATTCATAAAAATTCAGAAAAATCCAAAAAAATCAAAATAATTATCTTTCATATAAATTTTTTTTCTTATATTTTTTAATATTTTTAATACGTATTTATACATAAATTGCTTTAGAAATGTGTATTTAATGCATGAAAAATAATTTTAATATATTGTAAAATATTTTGAATATGTTGTGTAAAAAAAATAAATAATAATAATGATAAAATTAAATAAAAATGATAAAATTGGATTTTCCAAAACCAAAATTTTTAAATAAAAAAAATGATTTTTGACTTAGAAAAATATTTTTAAAATAAAAAATCAATTGATTAGATCATAGGATCATCAAAAATGGTTTTCATAAAAATTCAAAATTTAATGAACTTAAAGTGAGAAAAGTTCAAAAATATAAAATTGATCAACAAATTAAGTTCTTTTTTTAAAAGAACTACGTTTTGTCTGATCTCGATTAGCGAGTACGTAGGCACCTACGGGGCAACAATAAAAAATGATAAAAGATTTTTTGTTTATCACTTTGATTATTTCTATGAAATTTTTGAGCAATAAAAAAATATAAAAAAAAATGTGACTTGTAAATGTTGTTATGTAATATATTATTTGAGTTTTTTGAGCATGAAAAGGATAAATTATAAATTTGAAATTCCAAAAGTGGTAACCATTTGGTTTTAATAGGTTAGCTCCCGAATCCATGATATCTGGTTTTAAAAGTTGATTTTTCAAATCAAATTTTCGCAGACTAGTAGCTAAGTTAGGATCAACCGACCCATTGATCCTAGCTTTTATTTTTTCCTGATTTATATCGGGTGGCGACTCTAAAAAGTTTTCAAAAATTAAAATTTCTTTTAACCCCTAGTCGAGGATTCATGTTAAATGGGTTCGGATTTAATGTGAATCGGGTTAGGAGAAATGAACCAGATTAGTGGAAAAATCCAGGCTCGACAACCATGATCACAATCGATCCCCATCATAAACCTACATGCATATTCCATTATATCTTTTCCTATTTCTAGTGCCTCTAATTTACAAATACAAACATAAGTACGAAAAAGTAGGAGATAAATTCACTCAACCATTTTTTGCAAAATATCCCTCACTCGTAGAAGTCTTCTAGATATGGATCCTCCAACTATTTATCACCTAAATAAAAGAAATACTTGAAATGAGTGTTTCATAAGGATTCTATCTAAAATTTCTAGTTCTACTTCACTATTCATGTTATTTGTTCAAGTAGAGGTATTTTTAACTTAAAACGGTCATAGCTTACTCATTTTAACTCAGAATTTTGCATATTAGTAGTTGTTTTCCATCTACTCAAAAAGATTTATCTATTTCCATGGTTACTTTTAATTTTTGAAGCCATTTAGGGGTTGGATTAAATCGGGACAGATTCAATTAAACGTGCTCCAACCCTTGATTTTCTTATTTTTCAAAGTTTCACTCCATTTGAACACTTTATATCATTCATAAAAATATTTCCACCTTTGAAAAAGATTTCACATTGACATTAACTCATTTTATATGCATGATCCTAGTGATGTTGTTAAGAGAATGATTTTTCATAAAATAATCCTTCATAGAAGCTTGAAGAGTTAAGATTATGGAAAACTCATGCCCCTTTGTTTGTTGTAAGTATCACATTTGGAAAATTCCCATCCTTATATTTTATGGAAATTTTATGTTCATACTAATATTCTTTTTATCAATTCAAGGTTCAAAACATGAAGTCTCGTGTTTTTATTTGAATTTATTTTACGTAAGATTTTCTCAAAATTGGTTCTAGTTTTACTCTTAAAAGAAACTCTATAGAAGATTTTATTAATCTTATCTTTGATGCAAAGGCTTGACATATTCTTTATGGGTAAATGAATTGGAAATCTTTGACAACAAAAAATTATCAACATTTTTTAAATAGAGAAACTTTTCATTTAGCACTTTGAAAACTCATATGGTGCCTACGCTTTTGATTAACAAAATTTTCTTGAGTGTTGATGACAAGGTTAATTTTTGTAAAATAATTACTTATCTACATTTTCATTCTTAAAATTTATCAAGACAACATCTCTTTAATCATGTATGCATTATGAGTAAGACCAAATGATTATGCCAATAATAATATTTACTAACACCACTTCATAGAAAAATTAGAAGATAGAAAAATCAAAATATGACAAATATCAAAATAAATTATGGGAGTCTTAATTTGAAATCAAGGCTCCTCAGGAGTTGAATTAACTCCAGTCACCATGAAAATAAGAAAATCATAAAGAAATAAATCATAGAAGTCTTAGATTAATTTCAAGACTTCTCGAGACTCGAAATAATACCAATCTCATGAATTAAGCATAAAAGCAATAAGAAGAAAGAAAAAAGAAATATGAAGTCTTGGATTATTTTCAAGACTCTCGGGACTTAGAATGGACAAGTCCTATGTATGTTTTGACTTGATGGAAGACAAGTCTAAGACTAGAATTTAACTAGTCTTATTTATTTACATGAAATAAATAAATAAGTAAGGAAATAAAAGTATAAATAAGATATTATATTAGTGAGCCTCGTGCTCTAAAATATATATACATAATAATATATAGAGAGTTAGTTAGAAATATGAATATAACATGATCATAATTTTAAACATAGAGTTAAACAAGACATGAGCAATATGTTATTTCTATTATTTCATTCCCTAGCATAAGTTCATGGAGATTTTTGAAATCATAACATACATGTTGTTTATGTTATGTTAACATAAACTAAAGAGATGGTTTAGTGTTTACCTAAAGCCTGGAGATAGATGATGGAATGAAGCAAAATTTGTGAAACACACGAAGAGAGGGAGGTAGATTCGCAATTTTGAGAGAGGAAGAGAGAGTGTGTGAGGAAAAATTTTGCAAGATTTTGGTTGTGTATGAAAAGTATGTGTAAAGAATAAAAGAGGGAAGGGGTATTTATAGAATTTGAGGAAGTAATTTAGAAGCGATTAAAATAAATAAAAAAGAAATTATTTGGAGGGAAATAGGGGGGGTGAGGGCTGGTGCCAGCCATAGGCAGAAAAGGAGGAGGGGAGAGATTAAAAATTAATTTTTATTAAGAAAAGTAAGTAAAGTGTAAGAGAGATTATGTAAAAAGTTGTATTAGAAAAGAAAATGTAAGAAATAGGTGTGTAAGAGTAGGTAGTAAGAAAAAATAGAGATAGATAAATAGTAATAAATCGTAATTGAATAATAAACAAGACAAGTAAAATACCAATAGTAAGAAAAACACCTATAAACGAGCTATATCTGATATTTTTAGAAGCCAAAAAATTTTGTAACTGATATCTTAGGATTCCTTACCATATTACGATTCAAAATATATTGTTAGAATATCTTCACCATTTTATGTGCTGAGACCTTGATTTTAGAAACTGATCCTATTCAAATTCGAAACGAGCGAGTTTTTGACGAATATGATCTTTTTAATTTATAAGGCATAATTTCAAGCTATAATTTAAGGTTATCTCATTTTTACTATTTTAAGGTTTCGAGTGTAGGCTTGTCGAACCTAGATCCATTAAGGCTTGTTGTTAGCCTAGGTTGACTTTAGGGTTCTGATTTGACTTCCAACTTTAAGGTTTACTGTTACCCTTCAAAGGGTATCATAAATATGGTAGTCCGCCAATACAATATTAAAACTTCAGAATGACTACCTTAGTTACGCGAAAGTCTTGATATCATATGTAAGGCATATAACACGATAATAGGATACACCGATGGGAAGTGTAATTTGAGCAAGTGATATAAAGTATGCAAGAATTTAGGTAAATTTTGACCCATAAAATATAACTTTACAAGTTCATTACACAAATCTTAGGGGCTTTCCCTTGCTAAAAGTCTCTAAGGATCGAGCAATAAAACTAAGTCTTACAATAAAACTTAAATAACATCACCAAAGATTTTAAAGGAAGTCTCATCTAAGTTCATGATTGGATTTCCCCCAAAAGCTCTCCAAAAGAAATCTTACACGGATATATGGAGATCGTTGATACAAAACAAGTGTTCTTGCGCATACAAAAATTTGTAGTGATGTAAGCTTTACTAGTTTAGTGAGGATATTCCCAGTTTACCTTACTAGGAACAAAGATATCAAACAAGTTAAATTAATCAAACAAGTGGAATGCAATAATCATGTGAGCATACTAGACATATAGTTTTTCGGAAACCATATGTTGAATGAATTTATGCTCTTTCATTCGGAGTTAGGTATACTGGCTAATTACGACCAACATTTTGATAAATAAATTTTATAGTTCTTACTGGCTATTACTCATTATAAAAAACATGTAGGTCTTATAGGCTACTACTTGCCACTTTTGTAGATCATACTAGCTACTACTCCCCACATGCAGATACTATCGGTTTTGTCGACCACCACTATTATGCACTTGTCCCATCAAATGTATAATAGTGAATCTAATGAGACTCACTACGTGAAGTGCACGAATCAATTTAATTAAGAATTTAGCATATAATTACAATATCTTAAAGGCGATCATACAATTTCAGACAATTCAACGTGGTAATAAGGAATACAATTTATTATAGGCAATTCAAAACTCGGTATGCTTAGCATGAATTCACCAAACATTATAATCACATGCTTTTCTCAATTTTATCATTTCCTATTTCTAGTGCCACTAAACTACAAGTACAAACATGAGTATGAAAAATAGGGAAAGTAAACTCACTTGGCCATAACTTGATAATAGCTCTCCTAGTTAAAGTAGTCTTCAAGATAGGAAGTGCCGTCCTCTTCATTTCCTAAATAAAAGAAATACCCAAAATGAGTATTTCATAGAATTTCTACTTAAATTTTCAAACTCTATCTTCCATTTGCGGTAAAAATCATCTTTATAGAAGTGTCATCTTAAAATGGCCATAACTTGCTCATTTAACTCGGAATTTTGGGTACAAACAGTCATTTTCTACCTATTCAAAAAGATCTATCTATTTCTAAAGTTATTTTTGACATTTAAAGACACTTGGATTCGGAAATGGGATGAAACAATTTGGTCATGATAATTCTAGCCTTCAAAGGCAATTTTTCTTAAATTTTATTTCATCCAAAAATCCATAGTAAGCATATAGATATTTATATGGTTGAAAAATCATTTAGATATATATATATATATATATAGACTCATATTATATGCATGATTTTAGTGGTATTGTTTCAACAATGATTTTTTTTCATAAAGCAATTTATTTCTAGTGGTTGGAAAAATGAAATTTTCAAAATTTCTCTTAAGTTGTTGGAGATAACTAATATTTTGTGTTGAGATAAATGTATGTTTTCTCATCATATTTATATTTTTTTACTTTTTAGAAAATAAATTTACCATTTTAAAACTTAATTTCTTAGGTCATTGGCAAATTTTATTTCTCTATATTGGTCTCTAAACTAGTGAGTTGATTTTTACCTTGGCTTGAAAACTTGTCTAGTTATTAGTTTTTACCGAAGTGTTGGTGATGATCTTAATGACAAGTTTTTTAAAAAAAATTACATAATAAAGAATTATCAATATTAAGGTTGAACTAATAAATTCTATTTTAGTAGTTTAATAAGAGAGTATGTGATGAAACTACTAAGTTAAATTTTTGGAAGAATCCAGCATGATAACACTACTAAAATTCATGATGAACTTATTTAAGTTTTTAAAGAGAAATTCTATGGAAACATAACTTTAGTTTTTTATGACAATTTTTCCTAAGCGATAAAAAATTATTTTAAAGAGAGTTTAGTCTTATTTTCCTTATTAAAGAAAGAACTCCTTTTTATTCCTTAAAGAAATTTCATTGAGACAACATCATTATGATCATATATGAATATGGTTATGTAACTATGTTAATGATAAGAATAACTCATATAAGGAGAGAAAGAGATATAATAATCAAGTAAGCATATATATGTAAGATCAAGTATTGGGAGCCTTAGCTTGCATCAAGGCCTCCCGAAACTTAAAATGGATAAGTTTCAAAATAAAAGAAAAGAAAAGAAGAAGCATCATAATAATAAGAGCATAATAACAAGATGTTAGGTTGTGAGCTTTTAGGCTCTAAGAATATATATATATATATATATATATATATAACTATATTTAATAATATATATAGGAGTTAGATTAGGAGCAAAAATAAGAGCATAATAATATAACAACATAACAATAGAAATTATGCATGAACAAGAACAAGACATTAATATATTGTTGCTTTCTTAACAACCATGGGTGTAGAAAACATACACTATGATCATGTTATATTACATAAACATAAATTATATTTTGAGAACTTTTACCTTAAATTATGTGAAGATGGAGGAAGAAGGATTGTATTGATAGTTGTATGGAGATAGTGATGTGTGGGAAGAAGAGAGAGTTGGAAAGGAAATTTTTGGAGAAGAAATTTTGTAGAGAGAATTTGGAAGAGCTTTGTTATGTAAATGAAGTATGTGAAAGTTATAAGGGAGAAGAGGTATTTATAGAGATTTGTGAAGGGAAATTAAATGTAATAAAATAAAATAAAAAAGAAAAAAATAGATAGAGAGAGATGGAGGAGGCACCGATTTTGGCTTAAGGAGAGAGAGGGAGTTGATTTATTTGTATTTTTGTTAATGAAAAATAAGTAATGTGTAAGATATGAAAGATATAAAGTAGTATTGGAAATAAAAATTGTAAGAAATAGGTGTATAAGTTGTAAGAGTAGGTAGTAAAAAAAAAGTAGAGATAGATTAATAGTGGTAAACAGTGTAAAATAGTAGATAAGGCAAATTATTATTGGTAGTAAAGAAAATACGCAAAAAAATGTGATGTATGATATTTTTAGGTACAAAAAAATTATAAAATTGATATTTTATGAATCCTAATATTATTACGAGTCTATTTTCTTGGAATATTTTCACTGTTTTGCGTATCCATACCCTAATTTCGAAAATTGATCCCATTCAGGTCAAAATGAGCGATTTTTGAATGAATATGATATTTTTAAGTTATATGACATTATTTAAAACTATAATCTACAGTTATCTAAACACTAGGTTTGTTATAGAGTTTGTTAACTTTTAGGATTTTTGGTTAAATACTAATTCTAGGGTTTAAACATAGAACTTAGCATAAAAATCTAGGGGTTTACATTTACTCATAAGATTATCATAAAACCTAGGGGTTTATAGAGATACCCTCCAAGCAGAAGAACACGATTTTTATGGGAGTTACCCTTTTAGCATGTAGGAGTTAGCCTTCGAATTGAAGAAATCAATTTTTATAGAAGTTACCTTTTGGGCTAAAGAGCTCAATTTTTATGGGAGTCACCCATTTTAGCTGGAGATATATTCATTGCATGGGATTTATTTTGAAGGGATAGTTTAGCATGCAGAAGCAAGTGTTGTAAATAGATTTTTGTTAAAACTAGTGATTCATGGTTAACAAGAATATGTTTTTAGATTTTTGTCATTCTAGGTGCATGGTATAGGTTCAGCATCTTGTCATTTTAGCTTATAGGCTCTATTGCCTTAGTCTTCACTGACTTATATAGGGTTCTCCCAATTTAAGGCAAGTTTGCCCCATCTTTCCTTAGATCCCATGGTCTCTAGTTTGCTACACAATAGGTGGCTAAGCTTGAAAGTTTTATGTTCAATAGCCTTGTCATAGTACCATGTGACCTTCAATTAGGAACTTAGAGTTAGGGTCATGTTGTTTCTTGTAGCTTATCCAAGGTAAGTTAGCTTGAAGGCTAATTTGATTTACATTGAAATCTATAGCTTGAGTTAGATGTTTGGTAATTTAAGCTTAATTAGGTGTACTGCCTCGGTTCTAAAGGTGAGGTGGTAAGGTATCTCACTTGTTGTAGTCTAGTATGTTGTTCAGTATCCCCACATGATGTTTTGGAGTTCATTCTCGTAATTTTCCTTAACTTGATCAATCCTTTTATTTAAGGCTATTTAACATAATCTTGTTTATGACCTCAACTTACCCATTTGTTTGAGCTTGCCTATAGATGTATATCGAATTCCAATTTAGTATTTTTGTGTAAAAATCCTAGATTTTGTTGTTATCAAACTATGTTTCATTGTCTAGAAGGCATGCTAAAGTGTGTGATGATGTGGTTGGGTACAAAGTTTTAGATGGAATTTTTCTGTTATTTTTTCCACTGCAATAGCTTCATTCCACTTTGTAAAAAAGTTTACAACTACTATGGCATATTATCTTTATCCTATGGCCTTTGGGAAAGTATATTGATCCCTTATTGAGTGAAAAGGCATGCTCTTGTGAAGAACTGCATCAGACTATGGTGGCTATGCACTAATAGGGCATGCTTTTGGAATTGATGGCATTTTCTAATAATCGTGTTGATGACGTTCTTCATGGTCGACCAATAATACCTTATCTTAAGTAGGGATGCAATCGGGGCGGGTTTGGGATAGGTTTATTGAAACCTGAAACCGATCCGAGTCCTCAATGGGTATCCCAGAACTCGAGAAAAACCCTATCGGGTTTTTTTTTGTCATTCCCAAAACCCGACCCGCTAAGATTTAAGGAACCCATAACCCAACCCGATTCCAAGATTTTTAATTTTTTTTCTTTAAAAAGAAGCAAAAGAAAAAAATTTTGTTTTAAGTTATTAATGATACAAACATTTTTATTGAAAGAATGAATTTTAGACAATAATATCATATAAAATGATGCAAACACTTCATTTCCACTTACTTTCACATACATATAATATAAATGGGATCCTTGCTTTAATTAATATTTTTAATTTTTTAATATTTTGAATTTATGTCAGATCGGGTTTTCCCAACGGGTTACATAATAAACCCAAAACCCGGCCCAATAACTTATCGGGTTTTTTTTAATCCCAAAACCCGTCCCAAAATCCTATAGGGTCAAACCCTATAGGGTTTTTAGCGGGTTGGACATTGGGTACCCTATAACGACCCGCCCCGCTTGCATCCCTAATCTTAAGTGCCTGTAACCAAAGTGTTTATCCAATGACATGATTACTACATATTAAGGCATGTAGTTCATTGAGGACTCTTTGTCCTCGTTCTTCCTTGAGGCGTTAGAGGACGGGAAGAATGAATCTCCACTTGTATAGCATATTAGTGAGGAGATTGTAGTTAGTAGTTTTGTACAGTAGCCATCATGCCTCTTTTCTATCTATGGTAAGGAGTCATGTTTTAGGTAGGTGATTATGGGTGTCATACAAGCATTACCTTACCAATTTGTCTCGACAGTTTCTAGTGGTGTGTCGCTTTTTCTATTGATGATTATGGTGGGTAGGTATTCATTCAGGATTTTGCTATCTTTACCTTTTTGGTAGGTTATGTTCAATGAGGCATATTTTGACATATTTCCGGTCTCATCATCTTCATTCAAGGGAATTTTTCGTATTGTCTGTGAGGTGAACTCATTTAGAAATTCTTTGGCAATGATGGGGTATTTTACCATGTTGTCACCTTTTGTCTCATACTTGCCATTGACTTGTAAGCCTTCATTTTCTTAGCAACCTGAATTTGATTTCGGAAATTGGAACCAAAAACCGAAACCTTAGAATACCCCTGGAGCAGTTGGACTTGGAAACCCCATCTCCGGCAATCCCAAAAATGAAACCTCGGAACAATAGAAATGAGTTAACTCCAGAATATAGCCCTAAATAATTTATCAAAACATAAAAAGATTAGATTTTAGAATAATTTATTCGTTTTGAACCTAATCGGGATCTATTCTCGAGAACCAGTTCCCAGGACTTAAAAATAGAAAAATAATATATAAGACTCGTTAAAACCGAAATTTAATAAGGAATTCAAAAATTTAATTATAATAATTTTTCGGGTTATAAAAATTACAGTTATAGCTTTTTATCGTATTTTCATTACTATCAGTAATTTAATTATTTAATCAACTTTTTGATTTCTTTCACACTATTCACCAAGTACAACCACTCATACCCTATTCTTACATCCTTACAACCCATTCTTACAATTTTACATCATTTCCTTATAAATTTACCTTTCCAATACATTTTATTACTTAAAGTTATTTATTAAAATTGAATTTTATTACACAAAACAAATTCAAATCTCTCTCTCCCTCTTACATGAACCGACGCCCCCTCCATTGCTCCCTCTCATTGTTTGATTTTTCTTTCAATTAACCATTCATACAAAACCCTAAATTCTTTTCCTATATAATATCTCTTTCACCTTTCACTTTTTCACTTTCTCTCATTTCGCACAAAAAACAACTTTTGGAAAGTCTTTTTCTCTCCCTCTTCTCCCTCCTTTGCCGTGAGCTTTCTCTCTCTCTCACACACAATTTTTTTTCTTCAAGTTTTCTTACTCCTTTATGCTAGGAATGTGGAAATACTAAAACATGATTTCTTGCCATCACAATCTGTAGATATTGTTATTTAAGTTGATTTACTAGTATTTTGCTATATTATTGTTATATATTGCTCTTCTAGAAATTTTGTGCATATATTTATATTTTTACTCTCATCTACATATTGCTTTCGTTGCATTTGCATCCATGACATGAGTAGTATAGTAGATCTACTTGTTAGAGTATATAAATGCAATAGTTACTTGTCTTACATACATGAAAGCTTTGCAATATGATAGTTTTAATGAAGGTGTTGCCAAAACTCAAGATCTATTTTTGTTTCTATCAAAAAGGGCTTAAGTGATGGGTATCATAAAAGAGTGATTTTTATAAGTTGATCTTAGTTTTTCTAAGAGAAATTCTCAAAACAAGAAAAAGGCTATAAAAGATAAGTTGGAACTTGTTTCAACCCTAACAAAAGCTTGAAATTTGTAACTAAGGTGAAAGGCTAAGAAAACACCTATTTTCCAACCCTAAAATAAGAGTTTTATTAAAGAAATGAAAGCTTTATGGAGTAGGTTTGCTTATGACTTAATTTTAGAAAGATTAAATGAGTTCTACACAAGGAATAATCTCAAAAACAAGTTTCAAAATTTGGATATAAAAATGACCCCCATTTAAACACTTATTTCCAAATGCCAAAATGAGGATTTTAATTGAAAAATAGAAGCCTTAGGAAATAGATGTAATAAAGATTTGATTATGATAAAAGTAAATGTGTTTTATGAAAGTATAAACCTAAAACAAAGGAAAGGTTTCCAAACTAGGATCAAACAATATTTTCATTTCCCAAAATTATGTAAAATTCGTCACTAGGCAAAACCCATATTTAAACATCTATTTCCCAATTTTACATGAAGAATTTTATTAAGATAATGAAGGTATTAGGTATATAGGTCATAAAGACTTTATCCTAGTAAAGTTATGGATGATTTTCAAGGAAATAAAGCTAGTTTTCTCAAACAAGTGTTCTTGACATTGTTGTTAGGCAAAAGTTTTCGAAAAATTCTTTTTGACCAAAAATCATTAAGGAAATACATATAGAAAGCTCATATCATGTCATTCATGATAATAACTTGTAGATAATGCATGCACATATAATATACTTGGTAGGAATAATGCAATTTTCGCAAAACAATTTCGGAAATACAATTTTTAGCTACGGATCAGATCTGATCCGAGCATTTCGAGATCTAAAAATTTTTAAAACTTAAGAATAACATCATAAATAGATAGATCTTTCGAAGTAGATAGAAATCGATAACTTATTTGTGAAATTCCAAGTTAAAATGACCAAGTTATGGCCGTTTTAAGTTGTAATTTCCACCAACCACAAAAATTACGAACTCAAGAGTTTTTATTTAATACGTTGTAATTAGTTATGGTATGAAATACTCATTTTAGGTATTTCTTTCGTTTAGATGATTTTGAATCGAGGGAAAATTCTTGTTTCTGGATCACTATCATTAGAGACCAGTGTCCATGGCCGAGTGAGTTCACTATTTTTAAATTACATGCTCTTGATTGTGCTTGTAACAATAGTGGCATTAGAACTAGGACAAGATAAAATTGAAATGTGCATGTGAATTCTGTTTGCTTGAATTTATGATAAGAATATCGAAATGAAAATTGTTATAAATATTTGTATGATTTAGTATGGAATTGAAGTGTCTGAAGTATATATGATCGCCTATAATTCGCTTAAATAATATGCCATGATTTTATAATTAAATTGGCCATGCATACCATATGTTGAGTCACATTACATTTGTTATTATACCTTTTTGGGAAGAAAGAATAATAGCTAGGCAACGGGTGGGCCTGAAAACTCAAATGTGGGCATGGAATAGCCCGAATTAAAATGGAAGTGGTGTATGCACTTGAATCAACTACAAAATTAATGAATGGGTGGGTACCTGAATCAACCACTATATAAATGAGAAAAATTGAAATCTATGGTCGTATGGCTCTGAAAAACCTAACCCCGAATGGAGGGCGCAAATCCATTCAACATAAGACTTCTGGAAAGTCCTATGTATTGTATGCTCGCGTGCTTATGCATTTCATATGATTGTTAATATAACTTGTTTGCCTTATTGCTTGTTGAAGTATTTAATTTGGAAGTGAAACTTACTAAGCTAGCGTAACTTATACCCTCATGGCTTATTTTTGATGCAGTTCCTGTACATATGGTTGCGTCCCCGAACTTGGCCAAATAAGGTAATGCGAAGTTAGGAGTTTCCCTTAGAAGTTTATGATTAGCTTTGTATAGTCTTTCTTAGTAAACCTTAAACATTCGGGATGTTATTAAAATCTAAAACCTAGACTTTTGTTTAGAACAGAAATGCCCCTTAGTATTTTGTAACTGATCCTGAGATATCTGTGGTTTATATTTTTATGCTTATTCTATCAAGTTGAATTATCTATCTCTAACTGCATATGTATTCTATTGTCGCGAGGGAACGCCTTGCATATAATACAAGACTTTTGAATGACTATGATAGTGATTCTTAAGTCCCGTTTAGCATGTGGTGGACTGTTACGTTTAGGGTATCCTTTGGGGCATGACAGACTTATTGTATGACGAGCATGGATTTGGATAATATTGTTAATTTAGTATCATAGACATTCTTTGCAAGCGTAAATTCTTGGATTAAGGCCTAGTAACCTACTCATTATTGTTGGAATCGAAACCAAACTTTAGGGTGTATGATACTTTTTATTCAAATGGCTCTTCAAAGATGAGGCTGACTATGCTACCTGTTCTTTGGGAAGATCCGTCCATATGCACGGTTCAAGTTGACGAAGTTGGCAAGTCCTCATTGTTTGGGTATCTTGTGAATTTGGCGATGAAGTCTACCAATGTTGGGCTTTGATTGCCTCTCTTAGCTTATACCATAGGATCTCAATCATTGTGTTGTGACGACCACTAAGAGAGCTAATTTTTCATTTTTTGTGTACTAAAGATCTAGACCTTATATGACATGCCTAACATAATAGATAGGTTTGTGTTCTTCTTCGTTGACATGGACTAATATGAATGATAGAATTTGGTCACTTATAGCAAGGTGTAAATATAGTTCTTCGCTTGGGATGGGCTTTGAGAGTATAGGTGGGCTGGTTAATCTCGCTTTTCAGCTTAGTGAATGCCTATTCATATTCATTAGTCCATTAAAAGTTGGTTGAGTTTTTGAGAAGCTTAAAGGATTCCTATCACGCCCCAAAGGGTACCCTAAACGTGGCAGTCCGCCGCATATAACATTAAAGCTAATGAATAACAAACCGTAGTCATGCAGGAGCTTCGATATCATATGCAAGGCGTGCTTCCAAGATAGTAGGAGACTCACAGGGGTATTACGTTTAAATAGATAGCAAAAGTAAGCATAACTTGAATATATAAACATAAGTTCTTCATTCCATAATAAGTTCGTACATCATCTTGGGGGCATTCCCCCACCTTAATGTCTTTAATCAAGTATACTAATAACAAAATAAACATAACTATCACATATGTCTACTATAGAGATTTTTCCTAGAAGTCTACGTCCAAAACTAAAAATACATAAACTTCCTCCAAAAACTCCTAGTAACATAAGCTCATACCTGACACACTAGGCTCCTCGGGGCCAACCATAGATAATCATACTGTAAGAGAAAACTATAAGGGTATAAGCAAATCTTGCTTAGTGAGATAATTCCTAACTATATAACATTTCCATATGACAACCAAATTTATTTAATTCAAGCATATGTAATGCATCAATCACATGATCAACCAAATACACAAGATTAACCGGAAATCGAGTGTAGCATGGATTTAACGCCTTCCATGAGAAGGGTTGGGTGGTTACAGGCCCATACGACCATCAATATTTGCAGATTTACCGTCTCCTGCTTACCCTGTAAACTTCCTAGCTCCTACTGGCCCACGTAGACTTACCGGCTCCTACTAGCCACCACTACCACTTCCTCGTTTCCTCATACGAAGAATAGTAGTGAAATAAATGCGACTTACGAGTATGGTATGCATGAATGAATGTCAATTTATCATTTAACCATATAAAATTGAATTCACGTTTAAGATGATCAACCATAATTTCATCAAATCAATGCAAAAGTCACATTTTTATTTTATATATCACCTTTCGATATTCTTAATTTTCATTCAACAATTATTTCATAACACTTGTTCATTTATCTTTTCCTAAATTTTTAGTTCCACTAATTACAAGCACAAACAAGGAAATGTACTTAGAAAGAGAATTAACTCACTCCATAACTCGGTAGATCTAATCGAAATAGTCCTCCGGGTAGACGATCTCGGGTCCCTCGTCACCTAAACAAAATGAAATACCCAAAATGAGTCTTTCATAAAACTTCTATTCTTGAAGATTCTAAAATTCTCTTAAAATCGTGGTAAAAATCGTATAAAAGGAAATTCCAACTTAAAATGGCCATAACTTGCTAATTTTAACTCGGAATTTCGCGTATAATATACCGTTTTCTACCTACTCGAAAAGATCTACGCATTTCTAAGCTTATTTTCATAAAACTAAGTCGTTTGGGTTCCGAAAAAGCAGCGATTACCATGAATTTGCAAAAACTTGTTTTCCTTTTTGTAAACAAAGCTCATTTGAAAAGATAAATATTTCAAGTATTTTATAAACTTTTTCAAAGTTATATACATATATGTAATGACTCATAACAAATGTTTGAAGTAAATGAAGTTGTCTCAACTTATGAAAAGTAAGGTTTTAAAAGACTTTAAACTTGAGATTTTATTTGAAATATTCATTTTATTTTTGAAAGATCTTGAGTTATTGGAGACGAATATTCTTTTTCTAAATTTAATCTCTTGTAATTACTTTAATTTCCTAAATTGTGGTTTTATTTTCTAAACTTCGATTTAAAAAGTAGTAAAATGATATTTTTATTTCTTATAATGATTCCAAAAGAGTTTCTGCTTCTTGATGAAAGATATGTTTTCATAAAACCCTTTGTTTATGTAAGAAAAATTATTCCCATGCATGTTCATGGGTTTTTAAGAAATCCATTTTTTATATTTATTTAAGAAAGAACCTTTAGTTTAAGAAAATACTTCCTCATTTATTTATTTATTTATTTTTTGTTGAGACAAAAACATTATGTTCATGCATGAATATGAATCATAAGCTATAAAAATATAAAGGAACATAATAACTTGAAAGCTTAAGTAAAGTAAATCAAGTATTGGGACCTTAGCTTCATCAAGGTACCCCGGGACTAAGAAAAGACTAGTCCCGAAAAAGGAAAAGAAAAAGAATTGTTTTGACTTGACGAGGACAAGTCTAAGACTAAAATGACTAGTCTTGAAATCAACTTTGAAATAAATAAATTGCATAAGGTAAATAAAGTGCATGAAAGATAAATAAATTGCAAGACAATGAGCTTATATGCTCTAAATAGTATATATAGCTATATAGATATATTAGATAGTTATGAACATAAAAGAAACATAAATGAACATAAAGGAATTGTGATTATGAACAAAAACAGAGTATGAACCTCTTGTTGCTTTCTTAACCTTCATGGTTTTAGAAAACACACACTAAGCTCATACTAAGTAGATGAACATGAAGAAATCTTGAAGGACTCTTACCTAAAAGAAGCTAAACTAGGAAGAACTTCTTGAAAGAACTCTTGAGAGAATTTGAGAGAAATTTTGAGAGAGTAACTTTAGTGAAGAAGTGGTGTGAAAGAAGTGAAGGTATGAGGGGGTATTTATAGGAAAATGTGGGAGATAATTTGTGTTAATTAAATAATTGAAAAATAAAACAAATAGAGGGAGAGTGAGAGGGGGCCGGTGCTACTTTTGGGGAAATGGGGGAGTGAAATTTATTTTTTTGTTATTTTGTTAATTAAAAGTAAGAAATGAAAGATGTGAAGTTGTATTGGAAATGAAAATGTGTAAGAAATATGTGTAAGGTTTGTAAGAGTAGGTTGTAAGGAAAGTAGAGATAGATGAATAGTGTAGAATAGTAGAAAATAGTGTAATATAAAAGTAGACATGATAATTTAATACCTGTAGTAAGAAAATACGCATATAAAAACGATATCTGATATTTTTAGCTACCGAAAAATTACGAAATTGATATTTTTGGAAATCTCATATTTTTACGAGTCTAACTGTATATTCGGAATATTTTTCATATTCCGGGCTTCCGAACACGTTTTTCAAGAACTATGTCCGATCGGGTTCGAAAGACACTCAAATTCCTTCAATTTGATATTTTTATACAACTTATAGCTATTATGAACTATAATAGCTAACTTTTTCAACTTCGTTTTCTAGGGCTTGAGAAAACAGCAATGCCGGAGTTAAGCGGTCACGATAAACTAGGGTTTTGGTTGACTTAAGAATCCGTTTGACTTTTGATTAGGGTTTAGGTCTCTAATTTGGATCCAAAAATTCGGGGACTTACAATTCCAAGTATTTGTCTCCCATTATGGAATATGAGTATGTTCAAGGTAGTGGCTCGACCATTTAGTCACTAGACGTCTTTGATTGTTCTTAGTGGCTACATACCTAGTATAGCACTGATCTTTTCCGGATTGGCTTTGATTCCTTGCTAGGTGATAAAGTATCTTAGGAATTTTCCTGATGTAGCTATAAAGACGCATGTTGGGGATTTAGCTTCGTGTTGTACTACCTAAGTTGGTCAAAGGTCTCCTTTAGATCTTTTAGATGCTCGATTGGCTCCATACTCTTGCTATTAAGTTTTTTCGTCGTTTAGGGACCATCTTTTACTAAGCATTATTAAAGATGATGTTGGCGTTGTTTCTAGTGTTAATCATAATCTTTTTTACATTGAAGGAAATGATTTTGGATAAGATAATGAGAGCATCTAATTAAGGCCACAAACGAGTTGAGTCGAGACAATATAGTGTTGAGCTTGACTCGAAATTTCAAAACTCTTGCTTAATTGAGCATAAAATTTTATGTTAGAGTTCGACTTAAAGTAACATTACATAAGCTCAAGCTTGACTCGGTTCGGCTCATTTATACTTGATTTACATTAAAATATTTTAATTCAAATTTAAATAACATTAAAAGCTAAAATGATTTGATTAAATGAATATTTATACTCGACTCAAACTTGATAGAGCTCGATCAGGCTTGCAAGCTAATCAAGCTAAACATATAAAGCCCGACCTTGGCTTAATAAACTACTTAAGTAGCTCAAGCTTGAGTTTGACTTGACTATTCTTGAATTGTATTATAATAAATATTGAGTCGAACTCGAGTAGTTTGTGAATCGAATTGGTTCATTTATACCCTTAATCTTGATGTAAGGTTTAGATGCCTTTGAGGTCTTTCTTAGAGAAGGGTATGGAATTGTTAATCCTTTGCTTCTTGATGTAGTGGTTTATTACGTCCTCTTTCCTTAATGCTGTTAGTGATTATGTTTATTGGTTCTACCTTATAGCACCTTCTGACGATTGTGTTGACCTCTCTATTAAGGGCCCTATTTTGGGTTTTGCATCGCTGTGCCTTTCATTTGTTTTGTAACAATCAATGTTTTCATGCTATAGCTAGGTAAGTATTAGCTCAGTGTCACCTCTGTTAAGTATGTATTCTTTTAGGTATCGTCACTTGACTATGTCTAGTAGAGCACTTCTGAGTTGGTGATATTTGTTGGTGTCATGCTTGTAGTCGTAATGATACTTGCAATATCTCATAGCATTCTTTTTTTCAAGGTTAAGGTGCATCTTGGGTGGGGGAGGTAGGATGTTCCTACAACATAGCTCAAGGAATATTTCTTGTTGCAACTTGCTTTAGGAGGTAAACTCAAAGTAAGTTGCAAACAACCCTTTCCTCCCATAATCTTTTTTATGGAAGGACCATGTGGGCTTCATATTCCCCTGATCTTTTGTGGGGGGATGGTCTCTTCCAGTCGAGATGCACATTTCATTAGTGTTTTCTTATTTAAGTCTTTTTAGTTCTTGGCAGGCTTTTACAATATCATCTTTGGTGATATACTTTTTATCTTTTTCCCTGAATTACTATAGGGTAGAAAGTCGATTTCTCACCAAAGACCTAAAGGAGTGGCTAGAAAGATCTACCCTTTAGGTAATGGATTATGGGATGATGGCTTCATTGATGTCAGGGATCTCGAAGACCACTTTTGTGAAGCAGACAATGTAATTCTGAAGGGGTTTGTTTTTTCCTTACTTGATCTCATAGAGGGATGAAGTGTCCTTTCTAGGTGTCTTACTTGTTGTAAAGTGAGTCTTGAACATCTTTGTGAACTCGTTGAAGCTATGAATGGTGTTTGGGTAAACTAATCGAAGCAAGTGCTCACCATCTTGTAGAAAGTTCTAGGGAACGCTTTAGACATGATTGCATCACTAAATTCCTATAAGACCATGTGGGTTTTGTTGTATGTGACATGTTCTGAAGGGTTAGTTGTGTTGTCATAACTATTTAGAGATAGGAGGTGTAGCATGGTAGGGAAAGGCTCCTACTATATGGCTTTAGGAATGTGCTAGTTGAATCCTCTATGATCTAGATGTCTTTCTTGGCTTCCTTTACGTTAAAGAGTTTATCATTGATGTTTACTTTTAGTTTTGTGTTGTTAATCTCTCAGAATGGTTTATTGGTGGAAGGTGGGTCTAACCATGCATTGATTGGTTGCTCCATTGACCCAACGACTAGATGCATATAATTTCTTAGAGGTTTTGTGGGAGGAGAAGAGCTCTTCTCCTTGTTGCCTCCTGTGACTAGTGAGGGGTTGTCTTTATTTTGGGGCCTTCTTGAGTTGTTTTCTTAAGTCTCGATTGCCCTGAGCATTTATGGATAATTACCCACTAATTGTTGGTACATGTCCTCTAGTTGGGAAAGACTTCTTTCTAGCATCGTTAGGATTGCTTCGAGGGCTTTATGTTGTAGTGTGTTGCTCTAGCCTATTATTCTAAGATTTTATGTTCAGTAGAAACAGCTTTTGAAGCAATGCTCTTACTTTTGGTTTACACCATGTCTGAATGTGATTAATTCTATAGGAAGGTTAATTTTTTCACCATAGATGATGTTGAATTTTCCAAGTGGAATTTGGCCAATATTCTTTTGAGTCCTTTGGAATCAAGGTCTAATTCCCTCTGAGCTGGATGGGCCTATAAAGCTGACAATGCTTGAGCCTATAAGATAGAAACTAGCTAGTAGGCATCGGTATGTTCTCAACATAGCCACTCCAATGCTTAAGTCACTATGTGGTCGAGGATACGTAATAGCGACACATAATAAGAGTGGAGAAAGTCAACCTAGATCTTAATCAGTTAGACCTTAGTTATATATTGTAGTATCATTAATTTATTAGGAAAGTAAATCTTCCCAGGAGAGGAAACTTCCCTTTGTTCATTAAAGAAAATGCTTCTACTTATTTAAATAAAGTGCTACCCAATTATCTAGGTGTTTTTGAGAGGTTGATTAGGTAGTTTCCTTTTTTAGGCAACATGAAGCGATAATCGAACCTCACAGGGGCTCAACTCCCTGGGCTTATTGGTTCTAAGCTAAGGAGGTCGGCTTATGTGGATATGAGGTTGGATAGGGCTTAAGAGGACCTCGATGAAAAACAACCATCAACAAATAGTGACATATTTTTCATAAAAATATTGATACAATTAACAAAGTACTAGCAAATATGTACATGTGATGGGTGTGAACAATCAAATATGATAATTGGATAAAATTTAATGTACAAAATAGTTATTAAATTAAATTGAACATATAACCAATTATTTAAGAAGAAAAATTATACATAAATGGTATTTATATAAATGTATAAAATAGTTATTATATTAAAATGTACATATGGCCAATGTGTAGGATACCTCTAAATTATTATGCTTTCTTTCCTATTAATTAGAAAAAAAGTTTCATTGGTGACTTTTAATGCAATTTTTCTTTTTTTAACTTGATGTTTTTAATAATGAAGAAGTTCTTAGAAAAAAGCAAGAGTTCTGCAAAATAAATGAGAAGTTATCAAATGAAAATTATTCTCTTCACACTTCTTTTGAAATCAAAGCTACAAGTGAACTTATCTTGCAAACTTTTGCCACTCTCTTTAAAGTAAAGTTTCACCTAATATAAATTTGCGAATAACATCTAGCAAAAAAAGAAAAGGTTGGACAGAAAAGAAAAAAAAAAAAGAATAGAGTCATAGCGGAAACCATATAAAAGGCCAGCAGTATAAGGTATTCGTTCAAGAAGTCACATGTGGTGGTATAGTTATATGGTACAGAACCAGTACAACTTGAACTTTTGAGCTAAGGATTTTCCCCGTCACTACTATATGTAAATAATCCTTCAAATTGCCAAACTAGATGTTTGTTTGTTTGTTTTCTCCATTTTTAGTTGTTTTAATATTTTATTTTTATTAATTTTAAATAGATATTTGTTAAAAACAAATACAAATAAAAAATAAACATTTTTATTCATAAACAAATCAAACACAAATTAGATATAGATATAGATGCAAATCGGATAGTAGATTAGATACGGATAAAATACATAAAAAATATAGATAAGATAATAGATATAAATCAAATATAAATAAAATACAAAAAAAAATTAAAAAATTCAAACCAAAATTCGGCAGTGGATGGCTTTTCTTTATCTAGATCATATGACTACTAAAATATGCACATAAAAGTTTTCAAGAAGAGCACGATACGACATATTTTAGGCCTTTTATCCAATAAAAAATCATGTATAAAATCAGAAATAGGCAAAATGGTTTGCCAACCAAGCGATTTGCTTTGAGATCAAATGTAATTAATTCTTCAGCGAATACTTCAAACTCTTTTTATATGGAATTATGGATTCGCCCTTTTATAATATCATCAATGAAAAAATAAAATTAAAAAAAAAAGAAAAGAAAAACAAACATGGAAATTAAAGACAACCTATGTATAAAAAAAGGGAAAGTTAATTAAGCATGTAATTCATATTAATCTCCGGATATTTATTTCATTCGAGATCACTTGTAAAACACATTCATTTAAAAAAAATTATGTTAAAAATTGAGTCTCGTCTAGAAGATTCAGTAAGAAAAGACAAGATTAAGAGATACGATTTTAAAGTAATCATATAAATATTTTTTTTATCACAATAGAAATAGCAGTGTCTGCACGGTTACAGTATGTGATTGACATGCTGTTGGAGAAACAACCTCTACATACAGACTTTAAAGGTGCTATGGTCTTATATTTCTATCGGCAAAAAAAAAAAAAAAATATATATATATATATATATATCTATATACATATATTCATGGTGAAGTGGTTTTCCTCTCAAATCTATGATTCCTGCAATATATGTGGGGGAAAGGGAGAAGACCTATTATTTGACGTAGTAGGGGGAATACAAGAGAAAAGGGGGAAAAAAAAATGGAAAACTATGCATGGTTGTTCAGATAAAAAATAATGAAATAATAATATTTATCCTCAATAATTTAGAACGTACAGATGGAGTTAAATATATAAATAGGGTAAAATACATATTTATCAACTTGAAAAATAAATCATGTAAATACAACATAGACTAAAATAAATTATCAAATTAATAAAGAAGAATTTTATTCTTATCAAGTACATGGATTCAATTACTATTATAGTTTTAATAGGGTTGATGAAAAGTTATAAAACACGTGTTATATATGCGATTCATGTGAATTGCACGTATGTCATACAATTCTAAGTGTATGCATAAGATGTGTTATGTGCGACTTATATATAAATATATAAAATTATATAATTTTATGAATAATTATTTTAATATAATTTGTATTTATATAATTCTTTTTTACAAATTGATAATAAGACAATTTCCTCTAAATAAATAGGTAAATAAACTTCACATAAAACTTTAAAAGTTGAATTGATCCTTCAGAGAGCATAGAGTTTTTCCCTTGGATTTTTCCCATTTGCCTATACATTATACAAATTCCATAAAAATTATTATATCTGATCCATTTCATTAAAATATCGGTGTTTATAGAAATGAAGTCTTTATGTTTAATATTATATAGATAAAGCAAAGTGTTCGAAAATAACCACCATTTACATCTTACACGCATCATAATAAAAAAGGATAAAGAAAAAGACGTGTGTTTAACAACAAAAAAAAGTTGGTTCTTTTTTTTTTTTTTAATATTGTTGATGGGTTTTGGCTGGTATGGATAGAATAGGGAGATAGATAATGGTCTCTACTACTACTAGTACTAGCAGACATTTTCTACCACTGTATTCTATTCTATTCTCTTTCGTATTTTCTTTGTCAAACTCAAGTTTTTATTATCGTGTCCAGGCAGGAGAAAAAAGATTTAAAAAAAAAAAAAGAAAATTCTTGTAAACTTAGTTTTTTGGCTTGTCTGTTTGATCCGCACAGTATAGCCACTTTTAACTGTGATGTTAAAGCGCCAAGTAAAGCAGGCCATGTCTGTTTCAGATTCTTTATTAATTTGCTGGGGGTTTTGTTTTGTTTATTAGTAGATAAAATTAAAATTTGGAGGAATCTTTTTATTTTTTATTTTTTATGCTTGGTCTCTTGTAATTTTCTTTTTTGGGTCTTGTTTGGCAGCTAAAGAGAAGATGATATCACATTCTGTTTGGAATATCAAAATATAGAATCTGATGAGGGTTCTTTGATTCCTACTTACTTACTTCACTTTTTTTTTTTTTATGTGGATAGTTTATTTCTTATCTCTTCTTAAAGTTTGTATCTTTGTTTGGCATTCTTAATTTCCTAGTCGTTCTGGTGACAAATCGAAGTTCAATTTTAGAGCTGAATTTTGAAGAGGGTATTGGGTATACACTTCATATGAAGTCTTGGGGTTGTCCAAGTTGAGAGCTTTCAGGGATTTGATATCACAAGTTTGGAACTTTTCTGGATTAAATTGAAGGGGTTTTGTGTTTGTTTCGGTAAGTTGGTTTTGGATGAGTCTGCTTCATGTTATAGGGTTTGGCTTAAAGCTAGGGCATCTCATATTCTGGGGGATAATCTATGCAGTTTCCATGAATTGGTTTGTTGATAGGGGTCCTGTTATGGGTATCAAAACTGGGTTGCTTGGTAATGGGGATAAGATATCCCTCAATTGGTGGGAGAAGATGGTTAGTTATTTTTTCAAGATCCAGCATCAGTATAATCAGTTGATTGGGTCTAAAAGGATAAGCAAGAGTCTCTGTAGAAAACTGTTTTACACATGGGTATTGTTTTTTGTTCTAGTTTCTTTGTCTATCCTTTGGTACATGAGCTCACAGGCTTCTGAGAGAAGGAGAGAGAATCTTATCAGTATGTGTGATGAAAGAGCTAGGATGCTACAAGACCAGTTTAATGTCAGTATGAACCATGTTCAAGCCATGTCCATTATGATCTCAACCTTTCATCACGGCAAAAACCCTTCTGCAATTGATCAGGTAATTTCAAGATTTGTCTCTTACACGTGATTATCTTTTGTATGGATAAGCATGATGTTAGTATATTTGATAATTTACGCTCCGGTGTTCGTAATTGGAGAATCCAGATCTCAGTTTCTGATGTTCCTTGATCATGATTCCTAAGAGTACTTAATAATATGCTATGCTGTGATTGAGGCCCTGTGATTCGATCTGCGAATTTGAAGCTCCACTTCATAAATAATTGAGCTTGTTTTCCTGTCTTTTATTAACAACTCTGTTATTTAAACAGGAGTAAATCTTGATTATCTTCTGCTTGCTCTTTTTCAAATTTTGATAAAATGATGTAACAACTCCACAAGAGATTGGCGTTCTAATCTCCAAAGCAAAAGGTTATCATTTGAACATGATATAGTTGCAAGAAAAAATTCTCTTTGACAAAAAGAAAGAATCGTTTTTTCTAACTTTACTCTGAGAGAAATTCTACGAGCATGTTTTGGCACCGTTGAAAAGTTAACTAAAAAAATAAAAAGAAGCAAGTAGCTCCAAATGTGAAGTTAATTTGTCTGCATATGATGCTGCTTGATTGGTTATTACTTTAGTATTGAATTGGATCTTCTTATACTTCCTTTGCTTGCTGGGCTACGAGGCCTAGCCTACATTACTCTATCTCATTCTTTTTGACGTTTTGAGTTGCAATATCATTTGGTAAAATCTTATTTTTTATTAACAAATTTGTCTAGATTTTCTTTTTATAATAATAAAAAATTACCCACAAAGAAAAACAAATTTATTATGAGTACTACCTTATAATTGGATTAACTTTTCAACTATATTTGCTCTTTTTTCCCCCAATTTCACACGTCTAGACTTTTTATTTGACCATTTATTAATAATGGTTTCTCTACTAGTAGTTGGACCAATAAATAATAGAATGTGTGCAATAAAATTTTGAAATGACAATTATTTGCAACATTAGTTAGGTACCCAAATTCGACATGAATTCTGAAGAGTTTTGCACGAACACGATCAAGCTTGATGCAGGGATGAATTTTGGTGTCATGTCAAAAATAGTCACCCCCTGTCAAAAAGCTCAACCGTTAAGTTGAAATACAATAAACACTGTAATAGGATAAAACAATGGGAATTACCGATTTACCATTCTTTTAACATTATTCATCCAGGTTGTGAGATATTAACAATACCTTCAACACTTTCCCCCACCCTCTTCTCCTCCTCCTCTCCTTTCCCACACAACAAACCCCAAACCCAAATTTTTTTTTTAAAAAAAAAGGGGGGTTGGGGGGGAATTTTTTTAACTTCCATTTCATGGGGCTCCTAGGGGCTTCCAGTCCTGTCACTTCAACACAGTCTAACTTTCAGATAAACAGAGGACTTTTGCTAGGTATACTGAAAGAACTGCTTTTGAGAGGCCCCTCACAAGTGGTGTGGCATATGCCGTCCGAGTGCTCCACTCAGAAAGAGAACAATTTGAGAAGCAGCAAGGTTGGACCATTAAGAGAATGGATACACTAGAACAAAATCCCGTTCATAATGATGACTTTGATCTTGAAGCAATGGAGCCATCCCCAGTTCAGGAAGAATATGCACCTGTCATCTTTGCACAGGATACTGTTGCTCATATCATTTCATTTGATATGCTCTCGGGAAAGGTAATTTGCTTTATACATACATACATACATATACATACATACATACATACATACATATATATATATATATTGAACTGACTTTTAGTTTGTTGTTGATGATAACTTTGCTTTTGTTAATCAACTAACTTGATGAGGTTTAGGCCTCAGTTCCATTTTCTAAATATTTACTGTCATCATGTCTTCTAGTCATTGTATTCCTAGCTATTTTGGGTAATCTTGTGTCGCTGATTTTTAACAGGAAGACCGTAAAAATGTCTTGCGAGCTAGAGAATCTGGCAAGGGTGTTCTTACAGCACCATTTAGCTTGCTCAAAACAAATCGTCTTGGGGTCATATTGACATTTGCGGTTTATAAAGTGGAGCTTCCATTAAATGCAACTCCAAATGAGAGAATCCAAGCTACTGTTGGGTATGATATATCAATTGATATCTAAGTTAATTTACTATTGGATTCTGACTGTATCCATAATTATAGAAATTTGGGAAGTAGGACATGCTGTCTTCTGCAATTTATTCTTTTTTGATGGGTTATCATGGGTATGGTTGGACTTTGATATCCCACATGCATGATTGTGGTGAATAGAGTTCCTGAACAAAGAAATAGACTTAACTGTTTTGGTTAATGAATAACTATTATTAGCAGCCAAAGAACAACCTGAGCTTTCCAACTGCAAAGAAAGGCTGAGGTCACCTCAAACTGAATATTGCAGGTGTATCTTTCTAAATCTATGGAGTTGTTTTACTTGTCTCATAGCTGATTAATTTAGTGGGTAAATAGTTACTTTGTAATTGATTTGAATCACACTGCTAATGGGATCAACATTTATTCTAATGGAAATAAAGGTTTTTTCCTCCCTTCTTTCTTCTGCATTTATTTTATCTCCTAAATACTGCTATGGAGCAGGTACATCGGTGGTGTGTTTCATATTCAGTCATTGGTGGAGAAGTTGCTTCAACAGCTTGCTAGCAAACAAAACATTGTTGTGAATGTATTGGACATTACCAACAACTCGTATCCTATCAGCATGTATGGTCCACATGGTTCAGAAGATGAATTAGAGCATGTTAGTCACCTTAATTTTGGGGATCCTTTTAGGAGACACGAGATGCGTTGCAGGTAAATTTTAGTCTCTCTTTCTGAGTGCTAACAAAAAAACTATTGATTCTTTTAGAGAGGCGGAAGCAACTAACTTTTTTCACAGGTTCAAAGAGAGACAACCGTGGCCCTGTCAAGCAATACTGACATCTGCTGGTGTTCTTGTGATTGCATTGCTCATCGGACATATATTTCATGCAACAGTGAATCGAATTGCAAAGGTTGAAGATGACTATCTCAAGATGATGGAGCTTAAAAAGCGGGCAGAGGCGGCTGATGTGGCAAAGTCACAGGTAGTTGCCAATTCACACTACAAGTAAAGTTTTCCTATATGTACAATGGCTGTGGTTGTAATTTGTTTGTCTACTGCAGTTCCTTGCTACAGTTTCCCATGAGATCAGAACCCCAATGAACGGTGTTCTAGGTCAGCATTCTGCAACCTTTCAGTTGTTTCAATGTATCTGTTGCTCAAAGCCAATAATGTTATAATTGCTTGAAGACTTAGTTGAACCGTGGGCATGAACTGCTGCTAATTTCTCAGGAATGTTGCACATGCTGATGGATACAAATCTAGATGTTACTCAACAAGACTATGTGAGAACTGCTCAAGAAAGTGGAAAAGCTCTTGTGTCACTTATCAACGAAGTTTTGGACCAAGCAAAGATTGAATCTGGCAAGCTTGAGCTTGAGGCAGTACAGTTTGATGTGAGGGCCATCTTTGATGATGTCTTATCCCTCTTTTCTGGGAAGTCTCAAGGGAAAGAAGTAGAGGTATATTCTAGGTCACCGCATTAACATGTTTACTGTTCTTAGTCAATTCTTAACATTGCCAAAATATTGCAGCTGGCTGTCTACATCTCTGATAGTGTTCCGGAGAAGCTAATTGGTGATCCAAGAAGATTTCGGCAGATAATAACCAATCTGATGGGGAATTCAATTAAAGTAAGTTCATGGACTACTGTTGCATTACTCTTTATAGAATGTGGTTTTCTGAACCGAAAGAATTGGTAGTATTTTTGGAGTGCTATAAGTTGTCTGCATAAAGGACTAAGCTGCAAAGTTTTTAATCACTCATATAAGAGGGTCAAGCTACACATGAAGAAGCACTGGATTTTTCACCAGCTGCATTTTCAAGTGCCGTTCCTATTGATCTAATTCATAGGTCTAGGTATGAACTTTAGTCCTGTGTGTCATGAAAGAGAGGAAAAAGTAGTAATGCTCTATATGTGTTTGCCTGGTCTTGTCTTAAAAAGCTGAGAGAATACTAAAAGTATTTTGTATTCACTGGTGGGTGAATTCTATAAAATTTGCTTATGCATGGTGTTTGATATGAATGTTTTGTTTATAGCAGTAGACTGATGATGAATTTATGTTTTAGTTCACAAAGAAGGGGCATATCTTTGTAACGGTCCATCTCATAAAGGAGGTGATGGAGACTGAAGCATTTTTCAGGGATACTTTGAGCGGTTATCCAGTGGCGGACAGATGTGATAGCTGGGCTAATTTTAAGAATTTTAGCCAAGAAGGGTCAAAGCATGTTCTTCCATCGAACTTTGCCCATCCTGTTAATCTAATTGTGTCAGTGGAGGACACAGGAGATGGCATTCCTCTTGAAGCACAGTCTAGAGTTTTCACACCCTTCATGCAAGTTGGTCCATCAATATCCCGGACACATGGGGGCACAGGTATTGGCCTAAGCATAAGCAAATGCTTGGTTAGCCTAATGCATGGGGAGATTGGTTTTGTGAGTATACCACAGGTAGGATCTACTTTTACATTTACTGCTGTCTTTGAGAATGGCTCTTCTGATGCAACTGATCACAAGAGCCAACAAACGGGTGATCAACCAAATTTCATTATTCCTGAGTTGCAAGGGATGACTGCGGTGGTTGTGGATCCAAGAACTGTCAGAGCTCAAGTGGCAAAATATCATGTCCAACGGCTGGGTATTCATGTTGAATTAAGGTCTGATTTAAGCCAGTGCATGAACTACATAACTAGTGGGAGTGGAAAAATTGATATGGTATTTATAGAGGAAGATGTATGGGACAAGGATTGTTTATCAACTCGTTTCAGAAATCAATTGGAGAATACACAGAATGGCAATCCTCCAAAACTGTTTCTTTTAGCCAATTCAGTTAGCTCTTCGGCTACAGGCAATGTGTCACCCTCAACACGTAGTCCCGATGTTATAATGAAGCCTCTGCGCGCAAGTATGCTGGCTGCTTCATTACAGAGAGTGATGGGTGTTGGAAACAGGATGAGTGCACATAATGGGGAGCTTTCAACCGTGCCACTTTGCAATCTTCTGCAGGGAAGAAAAATATTGATTGTAGATGATAATAAAGTAAATCTGAAAGTGGCTGAAGGTGCATTAAAGAAGTATGGAGCTGAAGTGGTCTGTGTGAAAGAGGGCAGGGAGGCAGTCTCTTTGCTGGGACCACCTCATGACTTTGATGCCTGTTTCATGGATATACAGATGCCAACAATGGATGGGTATGTGCTGTTTTATTTTTTTAAGATAACTATCTAGCCTTTTCTCATCATACACACACAAACAAAATATGGTCATCCTAACTGGGCACTGAGCTAAGATGCTAATGCTAAATAATTTAAGTTTTCTATGCGCATAATTCACTGGTTTTATATCATGTCTGAAGATTTGAAGCTACAAAGGAAATCCGTGAAGTGGAACGGAAATACAACAGAAAAGTTCAACAAGGGAAATCTTCCAAGCACTGGCACATCCCAATTTTGGCCATGACCGCAGATGTGATCCAAGCTACGCATGAGAAATGCATTAGGTGTGGAATGGATGGATATGTTTCAAAGCCCTTTGAAGCAAAACAACTTTACCGGGAGGTGTCATGCTTTTTTCAACCAGTTGCCAGTTCGAACCAATGAGAGGATTCTTTTACCTAGCTGATCGCTTTCTCACATCACATATTCTTCTGTGCTCTTGGTGGATTCAGAATTTGCAATGAGTGAGTCTACCACTGACTTTGATCTCTTGATTAAAAATGGAAATGATTTAGGAGCTTTTATGCTGATTAATATCATAACTTGAATTTCCTGTTAATGCCTCTCCGTCTCTCCCCTTTTTCAGGTTTACCTGTTTTAGGAATGTGTATATATGCATAGCGTAGCCGGAGATAGGTTTTTCATGGATTGTTTTGCCAGGGACCTCATTCGTTTCTGAGACTTGCTCGATGATTTTTTCCGGAAATGTTGGAATCCAGAGCATCCTGGAAATGAATAGGGAGGATTCAATGACTTTGTATCATAGCAGCAATAGAATCGTGTCATCATCATTGTTTCTTCATGATGAAAAGAGTCATCAGAGGAGTGTCGTCTCTTTGTTTTGTTTTACACATGTATACCAGCATTTGTATAATAGAGGTTGATTTAGATCAGAGTATGAAAGCCTCCATTTTAGCATGACAGGGTACATGCCATCCATGTAACTAGAGTAATAAAGAATCAATTCTAGTCATATTGATGTCTCCTTGCCTCCTGAGTTTGTTATCATGTGAACATGTGAAAGCCGTGTTACATGGATTGGTCCGGCTATACAAATGGTTTCCCTCACGAGAAGGTGCAAAATATGCAACCTGGTGAGATGACGTCTAGTAAGTTGATGCAGAATTTCTCGCAATATCTGTATTTAGTAATGTGCTGAATTGCGACTTGTTAGTTGTGGTGTCAGGAGCACGTCAATGTTATTTTGATTACTATCTCACTTGCGGTAGTTTTGCAGTGCTGCAATCCCAGAGCGCTGATGTCTGTTGGCTGCTTAAGATTGTGGTTTATGTTTGTACGTACACCATCTTAAGATTTGCTGCTTAGTGTGTTCCTGGTTGGTCGTGAGGGTCTTACGCCACGCGTCGAAGGAGAACATGTAATCCTATGTCACGTATCACAGCGGCCAACTGCCCCAAGTGGCCTTATTTTAGGCCTTTCTAAGGTTTTAAACTGAGCTTTTGTTTGATGGATAAACTTTTGACATGTTAACTGCAAATTGTTGGGCCATTACTACCATTACCGCGGCCACCATAGTAACTGCCACTACCCCCATCAACTATTTCTTACTATCACTGCTACTACACCATGGTGCCTCTATCATTACTAGGTTACTATATTACTAGGTTACTATTATCCCAATAATACTACTGCTCGATCGTGATGGCGGTGATGAGTTGATGTGAAGGGTTGGCTATGGTTGTCTTTGCAGTGGTAATATGAGCATTTTCGTCACTATATTTCTATTATTTGTCGCCCCTTTTTTATCCAACCAAAGAGTGATAAGCTATATCATGCCCGTTTGATTCCCTAGCCCCCCTTTTTTTTTAATTTGGAAAACCAAACATAGCATACATTTTGCTTTCATTCATTCGTAATGATACATCTTAGTTTATTCCTTGTTTAATGCTTGAATGAGGAATAGAACACGGTACATATTAAATAGCTAGTTGGAATAGAAGAAAAAGAGTAATTAACACTGTATCTAGTTTCCGCTTGGTTTAATTATGTGTAATACAATAATAAAAAGAGGGGGAATAAAGCTAAAATGTCTAAAATGCTTTCTTTAAACCCTACAGCTTTGTTCCACTATCACTTTCTTCTGTCCAGCATCATCGCTGGACCATCCACCTTGTCCAACTCTACTAGTTGCTCACACCTTTCTTGACAACTTTCTCCCTTCCTGTTTGTTGGACCACCCATCCTACCTCATGCTCCACTTTCCTTAACATCCATTCGTAAACTGTGAGCTTTGATTCATGATAGCTCTACAGCCAATAGTATCTCCTTGATCAAGCATAGTAAAGTTTAAAATGTAAATGTGGGGATTAAATAGGTGGTGGCATGTATGTGCAATGTGGGATTATGATTCACATAATCTTAAAGGAGTAATGTGGATAAAATACATGGAGAGGTAAGAAGAAGAGAGTTTCATGGAGTGGGAATAGATAGTCTTATGAGTTCAAATGCATTTGACGTAAGTTTCGACTTTATAGTTCTTGAACAAGAACATTTGAGATTTGGATTATGCTTAGATAATTGAGAAGAGTAACTTGGTAACTAAATTCTATTCCTTACTTCTCTCAATTGTGTGTAGTGAAGAGAATTAGATAAATGTTTATAAAGTTTGGAGCTCGATGTCATTTATTAGATCATCGTAATGATCAATGGGCAATTCAGTGAATGAGATGAGACTTTTCTTATGGATAAGCTTCTCTTGAGTTTAAAGTTTATGGAGAACCTCGCTTCATAAATTTCCCTAGGAAAAGTTGATAGTGACCAAACTGGTTCTAATAGTCACTATCCCAAACTCACTATACTAAAAGTTATGGAATCATTTATGAACATGGACTTGATTCTTTAAACTCTAACACAAGCTTAGGGAGTCAAACTCAAATTGCTATCAAGCTTCCAAGCCCTTGTTAAATCAATTTAACCCTCTACACAAGATACAATGAATGAAGATTAATTAGCCTAATCACAATGGAACATTTTGCAAGATTTTTGCAAACAAAACTAGAAAGACAATATGATATACAAATAAGTGTAGAGGAATGATTGTAAGGGAACATTTCTTAAAGGAGTGATGATGATAGTACCATCTTATCCATAATATGTTGTGCATTTTCTTTTTCTTGGAGATTAGGTTATATCCTCTTTAACTTAGCAATCTTAACACATGACAGAGAGATTTCCCCTTTGCCACTTCAACTTGATTCTACTTTTTTTTTTTTTTTTTCCATTCTTCATGATTGAGATGAAAACAATGCCAAAACCACTCTTTAAGTTAAATTTTGTTGATGCAATAGACTTAAGGAGTCTCAAATTCAATTGAAGGTTATGCATAGAGGCCACTAGATTGGGTGGTAGTATTTTTGTGCTATCAAAGGAATTTAGGTTTGATATGTTCAAGATGCATTCATCAAATCAAGAGATACACATGATGTCAAAGGCAAATAACTTTAACACTTATTCTATTTATGCTAGCCTCAACGATGGGAAACATAAATAATTGTGGGAGAACTTAAAGAAAATATAGCTTGTCATTGTAAGTACCTCATTTTTACCCTCTGCACCCTCCCCCATTGAAAATTTATTTATTTTTAAAATAATCAAGAGAAAAATCTTAAATAAGGAAGTTAAAGAAATATAAGAAAGAAGAGTTGAAAAAATAAAATATAATATAAAATAGAAGAGCTAGAAAATATTCGAAAAAAAAAAATGAAAAACTCAAAGATCTCAAATTGAGGATGTTGTGGAGCCATCAACACTTAGTAAGGTAGAAATGATTTTTCTAAGATAAAATATTTCTACTAAAATTGCATATGTAATTTGACATAATTACAAATTGTTCAACAAAAATGGACCAATTTTCACCAAAACAACATTTTTAGACCTAACAGGACTAATAAATTTCAAACTTATAGAAAATGCATAAATTTATTTGATCGTGGCTTCAAACAAAGCTTCAATCAGACTTAAATTGACCATTCTATGGATGCTTACATTTTCATGTTAAGTCAAGAATTGAAAAATTGATTTTACTAGATCATATCTAAGCTTGTTTGATCTTTTATTCGTACATTATAGTTAGTTTAATTTGATCGTGGATTTAAACAAGAAATTAATTGGATATAAAATGACCACTCTTTGGACCCATGAAGTTTAGGGCTAAACCATACATTATATAAGAGCAAGTTAGTAGTTTTTTCAAATTAAACTCTCTTTTGAAAATTATTTGTTTAAACCATTTTAACATGTCATTTCATTTATGCCAATCATTGGCCCAAGTATTCATGGACTCCATTGGCCCAAGCTGATCATTTGTGTTCAAAGTGATTTGAAATCCCTCAATGTGTCGCAAACTATAGCTAGATTAGCTATTAGTATGATAGTGATAAAAAGAAGGTTGTAAGTTGAACTCTCTAGCGAACGCAAAATGTGCTTACTTTCTATTTTAGCTAGAGAGTGTTGTTTTGCACAGGTCCACATGCATGGCAGTACCATGCACATCACCTTAAACCTATGTTCCTATTCTAATATTTTAAAAAGAAAAAAAGTGCAGTAATTGCACTATTTTTTTTCCAACCAATTTGCTTCACACAATTTTTAAAACGACTTTTTCCTTTTTCGTTTTTTTTTAATTGTTCCAACTCTATAGCTATATTTCATTAAACAACAAACATTAAAATTCTAGTAGCCTCAAGCTAGAGTCAAAAAGAGGAAAAAAAAAAAAGACACAAATCAATTATAGGAGTGGGAAAAAAGGTTCCCTAAAATTTATGCTTATCTCATTCTTGCTTTGGATTGTAACACAGTCTACACATGCATTAGTAATTTTGTTTATCAAAGAAAAGTACAAAGGAAAAGACAGACTTTAAACTATGTATACCATAAAAATGGAGTAAGATTTTCCAACAAGTTTTTGTGTGGTATAGAATATTGTTATGAATAAGCTAGTTATCCATCTCAATCTCAAGGCTAAGCCTTTGTTTTGTGAACGCAGCCTGCTTCAGTGTCTAAATAAATCAATTTTGACCTTGAAGCACCTAGCAAAGATCCATATGTGTCTAATGCAATGAGACCAATACTTGTTATCTTCAATTGTACATTAGATGCAACACCAGAATTGATTTTATGTCACGTTTCGTATGCAAGAATGATTTGGAATGAAATGAGTTTTGAGATGATAAATACATTCTTATGTTTGGAATGGAATTGAATGACTATAAAATATATTTGTTAGAATTGTGCCTAATAATAAATGTGAATCATGAATATACGATAGGATAAAAGGGTAACTAAATTGTATGTTATTAATAAAGTTGGAATGGAACCGCTATTTTGTGTTTGCGAAGGTCGAATTGAATTCTCCTTCGAAGTTAGAAACATTGATTTTAAGGAATCGCAATTTGGTTTTCTGATGACATGTTTGGTACATAGGAATGAGCTAGAATGGAATCGCGGTTTCGGTTTCCATTTCGTTTCCCATGTTTGGAAACATTTTTAAAAGTTGGAATCGCGATTTCTTAAAATCAACGATTCCAGCTTCTATGAGGAATTCGATTCCAACTTCTAGGAGGAATTCGATTCCAGCTTCTCAAAGGTAAAATCACGATTCTATTCCATCTATATATATGGTTTTTTTTAATTATATTTTTATCTTACACATATTTAGTATCTATATTTATTTTGAAGGGTATTATTGACAAATTTTATTAAATAATTATTCCATTCCGTGAATGTATTCAAATATAGGAATGGATTTGTCATTTCCTTGTTCAATCCATTCCATTCCATTCCTACAATTTTAATCCATTCTATTCTAAATAATTCTAGTGTACTAAACGTAGCATAAAAGTTTATCCAAACATAGAGAATGGAGTGGAATCCAGAATCGTAATTCCATTTCGAATCCATTCTTACGTGCCAAACATGAAATTAATTTCACCAACTAAGGCTCCAACCAAAACATTGTCTATTGCGTTGGTTACACTTGTAAGACCATGCTATCCAACTTCATTAGCCTTTTCACATTTAGTAATATCTAGATTTCTAGGCCATTGTAGTTGATGGCTATGTCCCAAAATTTGCCCCGTCTTCAAACAGTAACCGAAGGATGAACAAATGACGTCTTGTTGCTGCAAGCTTGATTCAGACGATCAAATTCATCTTTGATATCCTGTCAAAGATGGACACAGGATTCAGAAGGAGAGGACCATCATTAATATCATCATAACTAAGTGCTTAGTTGTAATCTTTTTATAATACAATGCACAACAACAAGTATTATACTATTGATAATATAATGCATAAGTCAAGCTATGTGAAAAGAATAATAGTAACACATATTGTCAATTATAAGAATGTAACTGGATCGAGTTTCAAATGGATCATATGAACCAAAAATCCGACTTATTATCGTATAGGGTCTACCAAACCTAACCCTACAACCATATAGGGTTTTCATACTATATACAAACCTACCCTATAGGGTTTGATTTATATCCAAGACCTAATCCTATAACCCTATTTGTTTTTTCCAATATATTTTTAAATTTTAATAATAAATTTAAGAGAAATAGGTGCTTCTAACAAATGTTTTCTATACATTAAAAAATGAAAAGATGTATGTGAAATAGATAGAATATGTGGTAGACCATATTCTTGATTCAATATTTAAACACATAAATATATTACTTATTAGATATAGACAATAACATAATTTTATTAGATATAGACAATAACATAATTTTTTAGGAATAAATTTAAATTACATCTCCCATTGGGGCTAAAATATAATATATATCAAACAATATTAAAGCAAACATGACTTAAACTAATTTTAAGGAAAAGTTTTGAATTCCTTAACTAGTTTAGTAAACATAAAAGAAAAGACATCTCTAAAAGATAGAATAGATAGTAGTTTTTGCATGTCTACTTTTTTCTCCTTGTCTTTTTAGTAATGTTTTTGTCTATTTATTTATTGTTTTAAATTATAATATCAGGTTGTCAGATATCTATTGGGTTTATTATATAATTCAAACCTAACCATATAGAGATTTTACTATATATCCAAACCCAACTCTTAAACCCTATAGGGTTTTTAACAAATTGGGCAGGCTAGGAACCCTATAACAATTCGCTTGGTTACATCCCTAGTCAATTATAAATTTATATGATAAAGGTGTCATATGTGAAATAGCATAAGAAAACAATTTTAATAGTCAAATTAAAGAATCTTTCATCAAAGATTTCTAATCTTGTTGCATATCAGAGTAATAACAATAACTTATGTGCTTGAGTGATGACTGATGACTGATGACTGATGATAATGGAGGAGTATTGTATTTCAATACTAAAAGAATTATGATATTTGATTGCGCCTTTTACTCTTAAAAAAGGTTTTTACTCAATAAAACAGGCTTAGTGTAAAAGTTTAAGTTATTTTAGATTATCATTGAAATCTTCAAGAATGGTAAACGTAAAAAAGAACTTTTTTTTCTAATCAATTACCTTATATACATATAATTTAAAAAAAAAAACTTATACATTTAATATAGTAAGTAAGTCAATAGAAATGGAACTTTCTACTTGATGAAACTAAAAAAAGTATTAGATGAAGAAAATTATTCTTCATGGTAGAAAATTATTTGGTAATATATCAGATCTTATATTTTAGATTTTATCATGTTACACTTTGTTCCCATTTACTATATATATATATTATATCTTCCTCTTACTCATTTCACTCAAATGATATAGATTCAAGTTTTTAATATTTACATATTATTTTATATTTTATTTGTTTGTTTAAAAATATTATTTTACTAGTTGAATATAATATATGATATTGTATGTTTTATAACTCCATAGATTAACAAATCTCAATAGATCTGAGTGATCTGATGTTAGCTAGATTCCCTTTTTTTTTTTTTTTTTTTTGTTTAGCCAAGACATTAAATTTTTTTAATAAATCTTAATAGATTATAATTTGATGGCCAATAGTCTTAGAAAAATATGAATGAAACATAATGTGTGGGACTAACACCATGGGCATTGAATCCCTTGAAAATTGCAAACTGATCAATACATTAGAAGTTTAAATTTCAGGCTTACAAGATGACATTACAATGGATTTGAGCTAGGTATCGACTGCTTCTTTGATATCCATCTACCAGTTAATTTTACGAAGGTAAAGAGCATATAAGGGAAATTTTTTTGGACTAGGGCCCCTAAGCCCATCCCTGCATTTGGTTCTTATTTATAACCATTAACAAAACTTTCACATTTCTTGTTCGTATCAACAACAAATCACTCTTTTAATAACAAAGAAGTGATTCGATTTTTCAGTAAAAGAAATTCATTTCGATGTTTCCATATAGACTAAGTCGTAGAAAAGGAAACTTATAACTTTCTTTTCCAATAAGAAGGAAATTCCTAATACCCTCAATAAGGAGTGATAACCATTTGTCAATACCCCTAAAAGGAATCACTTCATATTTAATCGCTAATACCTTAACCTGCATAACCTTTGTCCAATTTGTTGATCAAAATTATTGTACAAAAGCTTGAAGTATGCTAAACACTGTCCCTAAGGATAATTTGCCGAGCATAGTAATTTATCAATTATAAAAGAAAGGTGTAGCCCCCAAGATTCAACATGCTCTTTCAACAATATGATAGGAAGTAGGAACAATAGAGTGCTTTTCTATGAAAAACCTAACAAAGAAGAGGAGTAAAAGATGAGAAACTAATTTTAGTTCAAAATACCATCTAAATTGATACTTCAAACAATTAATATATTGATTTAGGATATAGAAAGTTTTCTCATGTCCCTCATATTATTTTATCATATTGGGTGGGGTGGGGTGGGGTGGGGGTCTTTCCATTTCCTCTTGCTCTTTACAAGCCCATAAGATAGAATTAGTTCATAAGATAAGTTAAAAAAAGGCTCTAGGTAACGTAGGACAAAAGTGAAATCATATCCTTTTGAAATACACTACTTTTTATTTATGAAAATCCCTCATATATTTCAAAAGGATAAAGGTAAAGAGAGTAAAATGTTGGATTGCCTCATGTGAGTATAATGCCTTGCATTTGATGTCTTTTAAGACTATGAACCAGAACTAGACAAATGAGACATAACTTGCAAGAAATAGTAAAGCTTAATACTTTTTTGAACCTTTAATTTTTGTTATAAGTTAAAATGCTCCTGAATCACATTTTACTTCACCAAAAAAAAAAAAAAAAATGCTATTCATCATAGTTTTGCACTAATAGGTTATATTTGTGCTTGGTTGTTCGTGAGTGCTCTAGGGATGTTCACTGAAATCTCAAAGGAGCAGCCCCACTCCACACTCATATAGGTCATTCCATTAACTATAGACTACAAAATACACCACCTTATAAAAATGATATGGGATTTGATTGAAAACTCTACTCAACCTCACATTATTTAAATTTAGCACTAATACACGCCATGAGAGGGACATTATTAAATAGTGTTGCACAAGTAAACAAATACCTTATTATTACCTATATGTACCTATTTCATGGGATTTCCACTTATAGAGTTTCTGTTACCATCACTGTTGATACCTCAACTTGGCTATGGCCCCATACTCCTCGATGTTTTACTTATTAATTTTGTTCCCAATGATTTAGTTAGAGGATCGATCAAATTCATTTCCAACTTCACATAATTTATGCAATAATTCTATCTTTTAGCAATTGTTTCACAATAGCATGTCTCAATTGAATATGCTTAATCTATCCATTAAAGGTCTTATTCTTGGTAATGGATATTGTTACTTTGACAATCACAATGCATAGATATTAATGGTACAAGTTTTAAACCTAATGGAATATTTGTCAAGACGTTTCTTAATTAGTTGGCCCCATTACTAGCTAATTCCGAAGTAATAAAATCTGACTTCATACCATATTTAGCTATGATAGTTTGTTTAGCTAATTTCCATGAGATTGTATCACAACTAAGGGTGAATACATAACCATTGGTGGATTTTGTCTCATCTGAAGCAAAGATCCAATTGACATCACTATATCCTTCTAATACAATGAGAAATGCACTATATAAATTACCATAATTCATGGTGCCCCACGAATATTTTATTTATCTAACTAATGCAACCTAATGATCATGATTAGGATTGTATGTATACATGCTCAATCCACACATAGCATATGCTACGTTGGATCTTGAAAAAGTCATTAAAGGCATTAGACTTCCTGTTACTAATCAACACTCAGATTGAGCAATTGAATCACCTCCAGTTTTCTTTAATTGAGTGTTAGCATCATAAGAGTACTCACTGGAGTGGCATTAAAGTATTCAAATTTCTTAAGAAGTTTCTCAACAATGTTCTTATGATAGCATAATACTATGATCTTTCCTTATGACTTTAACATCCAAAATAACATTAGGTAAATGTTACAATGGTACATGAACTTTGGAAAAAAAATGCAATTAGATACCAAAACTTTGAAATTAATCAATTTAGTACCTAAAATTTAAAATTTATCAATTTAGTACCCACAATTACTTTTCATATACGCTAGCCAATATCACAGAGGTATTATTAGTATATATGAAAAGTTCTATTCTCGGCATGTTCGTGGGAGACAAAGCAAATACATCTTGGTTATTAATGAGAAATGTGACAAGCTTTGATTTTAATTCGAGAGGTAGCAAGGTACCTTTTCCAAGTGGTTTGTTTAGCAGTGTCGTCGAGTTGGATCTCTTAAGTCAATTTCATTGGTTCCCCTTTCTCTTTAGCCGGTCGCTCAGATGAGGAGACAATTTGGTATATTTCATCTCTTGTTAAGGCTCAAATATAGAGCTTTATGGATAACTCTTCGTCCTTTTTACAAATAGTTATACCCATAAGGCGTAAGGAATTGATCCTTTAAATGGGTAAAGGAAAGGACTGTGCAAAAAATAAATAAATTAGGTTGATGTAATATTATGTTATACAATGAGAAATGATCCATCATCAAAAATCGGATGTCATACTAGGCTTGATGTTTACCATCACCAAGTCCCATGGGAGAAGTAATAATTCCTCTAACTTTGACATGATGTTTATTACACTTGAACATTTCATGTTTATAAGGTTTCAATCTCTTTTGAATATAATCACCACACAATTGATCAAAAGGATGACTGAAAATGATATTAATACAACTTCGCATGTCAACCAAGACTTTCATCATACCAAACCTTGCCATTTTAGTTTGAATCACGAGCATATTTTAACATACTCAATGTCTTAATCAGTAAATGCGATGGAAAGGTCTAACTCTTCTCTCTTAGCAACAGGCATTATCTCTTTACCTTTGTCATTCCTAGAATAGTTCAAAAAAGTGGTTGGATGAGATTCTCCCATAATAGTGTTGATTATCCCAAGTGCATAATCATCCATTGGCTAGTACACTTTATGACCACTATTTTAATGGTGATAAGCTATCCTTTGCTAAATTGGTCTTTTGATATTGTTGGATAGATCAGCCACATGTTGTTTAAAAAAATGCCCTCTTTTTATGGCTTCGTGTAGCACAACTTTTGTATACAATCATTGATAATGTGTCTCACATCTTTGTGGTAGTCATGGTACTTGCTTCCATCACGATGGCTAGGATTCCCTTTCACTCTATTGGGTTTGAGTAAAATGCCTAAGTCCATATCTTAAGGAAATCTCTTCCTATGACTAGCTTAGTGTAATAAAATTGGATTCATAGAACCTTTTTTTGCCCTTGATCTTTTCCATTATGAGAGGCAAATTCTTCTCAGTCCCCTTATGGGGCTAATCAATCCTTCACCAATCTCTTATCTTTCTCTTCTTTCTATTGATCATGATTTGACTTCTCAATTTTATTCCCCGTAAACATAAAATCCTCCTACCATATATACTTTATAGCTCATTCTTGCAACTCCTCTAAAATCTTGGGTGTGTTTTTAGCAAAGGAATGAAAGAGGCTTTCATTTCAGCAAACCCTCCTAGGCTTTAATAAGCTGCTTGAACAACATCGCTCAAATCCAAGCCATCAACTTCGGTCATTGGCCACTGCCTGATTAAATTTAGATATAGTTTCACAAGGATTCATCTTGCCTTTGCTTAACTAGATAAAGAGATGAAGATATTTTCTAGGTAGACGGCTGACTGTAAAGTGATTATTGAAAGTGGTTGCTGAATCCTCAAAGTTAGTAATGAAGCCAATAGGTAACTAATGGTACCAATTGCAAGTTGTCTTCTCTAGTCTTTCATAAAATATTTTGCGAAAAATTGCATCATTAAAGCCGAAGACCAACATTTGATGTTTGTAAGAACATAGATATTTGTCCAGGTTGATAGTCCCATCATATGTCTTAAAGTTGGGCGATTTCATTCCTATTGGATATGGCTCTTCAATGGTAAACTACGTTAAAGAGAGAAGGGAGGGGAGGGTGCTTAATTGTTAACGAGGATGTTTTCAAAGTGTATGCACTACTTCTTCTCGATCTCTTTAGGCATCAAATCCTCAAAATGGTTCTCCTAGTACATGGGAAGATGAAGATCTAAAAAATTTGAATTATCAATACATGCTCAAGAGGGTTTATGCCATCGAAGTGTTCTTAGCCTTTAATTCACCCTAAGGATAGGAAACTACAAGGTCAGCTTGCACTCGAGACTTATCTTAGGCTTGAGATGCCTATTATGGGTTGGCATCTCGGCAAGTAACTAGAATGTTATTGCCTAAGAATGAGATGATTTGTTTTCTCTGTTACTTTAGCAGCATTAGAGGGCATTAGCCATCAATTTCAAATCCCTCAAGTGTTGCTCCATTACGAAATTATAATTTACTAGTTCTATATTCTACTCCACAATTTAGTGCAAAGTACTCTCCAAATTGTTTATGCTAGTGATGTGCCCTAGGCCATATGGATTCTTTATCATTTGTATGTTTGTTATCAAGTCATTTTAATTATCAAAGTTATTTTTAGCCTATTTACTTTGGTAATGTTATTCCTTGAATATTTAGTTATACCTTATGTCGTTAAAGTATGTGACTTTAATAGTAGAACCATAAGCTGAATTATAACTTTATTCTAACTTATCCCTAGTCACTCATTATGTGGAATGATAATGAATTAAGACTAGTATGATTGCTATATGATGATCAAGTTTTACTGATCATGGATATGGGATATCAATTCAACACATAGATACAAACAGGAGTGTATTGTATTGGATTGACCAACTATAAGAATACTGTATGGATCAATGCAATAAGTATTCTTTTTACAATGTTGTTTTAGTCCTTTGACCTAATGGCACCATGGATTCCTATATAGCAGTTTTCATGTTTTGATTCATCTCTTCATCATCTTTAATCGGATGATTGCAAGAATAAACTTGGGCATGCAATATGTTATATAGAGGAATGTGAGTGTTAGTGAAGGGATTTGTTCATCTCATTAATTTGAGAGAGATATCTATCAGGCCCCTTGATGAGTAAGACTGAGAAATGCATGGCCATGCTCGAATGAATTGATAAAGAGTTATCAATATCATTTGTTTAAGTCAGTCAAACTCTAGATTCAAGAAATAAGTAATTAGACAATATAAGAGTGTTTTGATCCACACCTTATGTTTGATTATAAGATATCGTGTAACAAAAGGACTGAATGACTAACTGTTAGTAGGTAAAGTCGGATCATCGATCTTCACTAAAATTGGGTAGACATAATGTCTTGCTAGAGACCAATTATGTCTTGTAGTCCTAAAAATGTTTAAGAGCTACTACCAATTTTATGTGAACCTACAGGGTCACACATAAAGAATGAATAAGATGGATCTTCGATAATCGTATTGGGAATTAATTAATTATTTATTTGTCGATTTTAATTAGATTAAAATTAACAAATAAATAAATTAACATAATAAGGATATATATGTCTTTCTACATAAACCCTAATTTGTTCAGGGTAATTTGAAAAGACATAACCCTTACATATATCAGGGTAATTTGAAAAGACATAACCCTTATATATATCAGGGTAATATGAAGGGACATAACCCTTCTATATATATTCTCTTTCTAGGTTAATTTTGATCATCTGACGCTGGCCGTCATTGAGAAAGAAAATTCGTAACCTAGAAAGAGAGTGTGAAGGATTCCCAAAGGTCGAAATTTCTCGACGTGCTAGCACACACGAAGATCCAATTCATTCGCGTGGATACCGGTAGAGGGAGTTAGTGTAATCTGCATCTCCTTGATCCCATCATCAAAAGAAAAAGGTACACGATTCCCTTTTCTTTCTGATTTAATTGGAACGCTTGGATCCGATTGGGAATTTAAAAAAAAAAAAACGATTTTCCGCTGCACGATTCAGATTTGGATCGTAAATTCCCAACAGTGGTATCAGAGCCACTTGCGATTTCAATTAAATCGGTTCTCTAGACTGTATGTATGCGTGATACATGTACAAGTTTTGAAATCGTGTTAAATATATGCATGTGATAATTTTACGCTTATTGAAATTGTTTCATTGGGATTTGATTTCGGATCTGTTCATGCTTGTAATGACATATAATTCGAAATTTTGAATTTCAATTTTATGCATGCTTATTACGAAACCCTTTTTCGCTATTATTTTGTGTAATCGGATTACATCAAATCTGACAAATATATGTTGATAATATTTGAATGTTGGATCGTCTTATTCTGTTCAATTGTTGAAAAGGTTTGGATGTAATATGATCGCATTAATTTTGATATAATGTGATTACATCAGAATCTAGGGTTTTTGACATGAGTAGCGAATCTGTTCGTTTTTGTTCGTTATAGAACAGATCCAATGTAATGTGATTACATTAAATTTAGGGTTCTCAGCGTTGGACGAAATTGAATTTTTGTTTTGTTTTGTAATCGGATTACAAAAGTAAATAGATAATGTTCTTACCGTGCAGATCATATTTAATAGTTTTAAATCGGTTTTCAAATGTTTGGACTCCTGCAATTAGACGAACAATGATCTGCAATTTTAAAGGACGTTATGATTTGATTATTTATCAAATTTGTTTACCACTCTCAATGAGAATATGATAGCAGGATGGTTTCTTATATTTTATTTCTGCTATACATGAACAAACGCCTTAACAGTTTTGAACATAAATTTATGGATTCTCATTGATGAAAAATTTTTCTTGCAACTCGGTTTTGTAAAGAAAATTGTTACTCTCTTTTTCAATTTCGTCTAGGTTTCAGGGGCGTTGCCCCTGAAACCCCACAAGGGACGCTGTCCCCTTGACCCTCCACGCAAGGGGACGTTGTCCCCTTCACCCCTGCAAGGGGCGTTGCCCCTTGACCCCTGCAATTTTTCGACTATTATGATAGTCAACATATGTGAGTGGTTTTGAATTGTTTTAAGCCATATGTATAATTTTCATATATGTTGTGTTGAATGCATGGTGCATAGTATGGCCCTAAGACCTATGTGATTGGCAGGTTGCTTTCTTTTACATCTTGGGTTGTAATTTTATAAATACGGCCTGCGTGTCGTTTTGTTTTTGTTGTAATTTATATTCTACTAGTAGTAGTAGGTTTTGTTGTATCTTCTTTATCTTGTAATGAAGACATGAAGATGTAATGAAGACTTTTCGAACCCATGATGATGGAGAAGTCAAAGCACCATGATGAAGATATGAGTTCTATCATTTTAAATCCATGCTTATGGATTCTCACCTTAGGTTTGGACCGTTGATCTTCATATTGGCTTATGAAGATTAACATAGATTAAGGGCCATACTATGACACTTTCTCTTTTTCTTTATAAGCATGTTATACCATATATGATATATGTGAATGTATGTGATACCACGTTTGCACATTTACATGCTTAGTATCCATCTAATATGATAAGGTTTTAACATATAGATAAAATAAACCTTTACAAAATACTAAGTCATAAAATGCCTTCCATGTTTCGACACCTGTCAAGACTTAGATTGTCCAATTGTAGGTTCTGCCAAAGCAGGGTACAAAAGACCATCCTAGTTGACAAGTGAATAATAGTGTTATTTGCATGTCGTAATGGTTAGACTTAAATAGGCCATCAAAACGGTTTTGGGCCTATGGCATTGAATGGGATTAATAGGCCAGTACTTATAATGTCAATCCCGTAAACAAGAATTACATATGATGTAATTGGAATGAGTTTCCTACCTAATTAACTGAATATTGAGTGTCATGCCATAGCTGACTCAATATTTAGTCAAATATGGATCTTCACCCACTATATGTTTTTAAAAGTAACTTCAAATTAATTTTGGAGGGTTTTAATTTGATATATAGTGGAACTATGTAAGATGACTTGAATAAAGATTATTAAACTCTGCATTCTTCTATATGTAGATCATGGCAACAAACAATGCATCTTTGCGTTCAATCATTGAAAAGGATAAACTAAATAATACAAACTTCCTTGATTGGCATCGAAACTTAAGAATTGTTCTTAACTACGAAAGGAAGTTGTATGTGATTGATGAGCCAATCCCAAATGAACCTACTGCTGATGCTCCAAGAGCCGAGAAAAATGCTTATAACAAGCATAAAGAGGATTTAATGGATGTGACTTGCATCATGCTTGCTAGCATGGAACCTGAGCTTCAGAAGCTGATGGAACACAAGTCGGCGTACGATATGATCGTACACCTTAAGGAAATGTTCCAAGAACAGGCAAGGCATGAAAGATTTACAGTCACACAGGAATTGAATTCTTGTAAGATGGCTCCAGGTAGCTCAGTGAGTGCACATGTACTCAAAATGAAGAGCTACATTGATAGACTTGAGAGACTTGGTTCTCCTATTAGTAGGAGTTAGCCACGGATATGATCCTAGGCTCTTTACCTCCTAGCTATAACCAGTTTGTGATGAATTATAACATGCACAAAATGGATACGTCTATAATGGAGCTGCATGGGATGCTTAAGAATGCAGAACAGAACATTAAGACAAACAATAATGTTCTGATGGTTCAAGCGGGACAGGGAAGAAAAAAAGGGAATGGCAATGGCAAACGTAAGGGAAAGGGAAAAGCAAAAGGTCAGACCAATGCTAAAAAGCCCAAATCTCAGAAAAAGGCCAAGCCACCCAAAGAAGGGATTTGCTTTTTCTGCAATGAACCGGTCATTGGAAAAGAAATTGCAAGCTATATTTGGAGGATCTGAAAAAGAAGAAGGGTAGTGAGACTACCACTTCAGGTATTTATGTCATACAAATCAATTTATCTACTTCTGCATCATGGGTATTAGATACTGGCTGTGGATCTCACATTTGTGCAAATGTGCAGGGTCTCAAGCAAAGTAGAAAGTTGACTAAAGGCGAAGTGGACTTACCGTGGCAAATGGAGCAAAGGTTGCTGCACTAGCCATAGGAACTTTTGAATTGACTTTGCCTTCTGGACTTATTTTAATTTTAAATAATTGTTATTATGTGCCAGCTATGAGCTGCAACATTATTTCAGTTTCTTGTTTAGACAAGGATGGTTTTAAATTTATTATTGAGAATAATACAATTTCTATCCATCATAGAGACATCTTTTATGGTCTTGCTCATTTAGTGAATGGTCTCTATGTTCTGAACTTTGATGATTCTGATAATAAGTCCATCCATAACATTAATACCAAAAGATTCAAATCTAATAATTTGAATCCAACCTACTTCTGGCATTGTCGCTTGGGACACATTAATGAGAAACGCATATCTAAGCTTCATCAAGATGGACTTCTGAATTCATTTGACTTTGAATCATATGAATCATGTGAATCTTGTTTAATGGGTAAGATGACAAAAGCTCCTTTCACTGGACAAAGGTGAGAGAGCCATTGACTTATTGGCCCTAATACATACAGATGTATGCGGACCATTAAGTTCACCTGCTAGAGGAGGTTATTTGTACTTCATTACTTTCACTGATGACTTCAGTAGGTATGGATATCTGTATCTCATGAAGCATAAATCTGAATCTTTTGAAAAGTTCAAGATGTTCAAAAATGAAGTGCAAAATCAACTTGGTAAAAATATTAAGGCCATTCGATCAGATCGAGGTGGTGAATATTTAAACCAAGAATTTTCTGACTATCTTAAGGATTGTGGGATAGTCTCACAATTGACTCCTCCAGGAACACCACAATGGAATGGCGTTTCTGAAAGGAGGAATCGTACCTTATTAGATATGGTTAGATCGATGATGAGTCAGACAGATCTTCCAATATCCTTTTGGGGATATGCCCTTGAAACTGCTGCGTTCATATTAAATAGAGTTCCATCAAAATCAGTTGAAAAGACACCATATGAATTATGGACTGGAAAACGTCCTAGCTTGTCTTTTCTAAAGATATGGGGCTGTGATGCTTATGTCAAACGTCAATTGTCTGACAAATTGGCACCCAAATCTGATAAATGTTTGTTTGTGGGATACCCAAAAGAAACAAAAGGATACTACTTCTACAACCGATCTGAGAACAAAGTGTTTGTTGCTCGTAACGGTCACTTCCTAGAAAGAGAATTTGTCTCTAAAGGAACTAGTGGGAGTAAAGTACAACTCGAAGAAGTTCGAGAACCACAAACAGACATAACACCTTTGATGGATATTCAATCAGACTCACAAAATTGTTGAGCCTGCACCACTAGCTGAAGGCCCGCGCAGATCTGGTAGGATTCGTCATGAGCCTTTGAGATATGGATTTCTAGTCACTGACGATCGTGATGTGATACTCATAGATCAAAGTGAGCCCATGTCATACCAGGAAGCGATAAAGGGCCCTGACTCTGAGAAATGGTTAGCAGCCATGAAAACGGAAATGCAATCCATGTATGATAATCAAGTTTGGACTTTGATTGATCCACCTGATGGTGTCAAAACCATTGGGTGTAAATGGGTTTTCAAAAAGAAAACTGACATGGATGGTAAAGTACATACATATAAAGCTCGACTAGTCGCAAAAGGTTTTAAACAAACTCATGGTATAGACTATGATGAAACCTTTTCACCTGTAGTCATGCTTAAATCTATTAGAATTCTCCTTGCTATAGCTGCGTATTATGACTACGAAATATGGCAAATGGATGTCAAAACAGCTTTTTGAATGGAAGCCTTCTCGAGGATGTGTACATGACACAACCTGAAGGTTTTGACATTCCAGGAAATTCACATAAAGTTTGCAAGCTTCAAAGGTCCATTTATGGATTGAAGCAAGCATCTCGGAGTTGGAATCTTCGTTTTGATGAAGCAATCAAACAGTTTGATTTCATCAAGAATGAAGATGAACCTTGTGTTTACAAGAAAGTTAGTGGGAGCGCAATAGTTTTCTTGGTGCTTTATGTAGACGACATATTACTCATTGGAAACGATATTCCTACATTACAGACCGTAAAAACATGGTTAGGAAATTGTTTCTCAATGAAGGACTTAGGTGAAGCTGCCTATATTCTAGGCATCAAGATCTATAGAGATAGATCTAGAAAGATCATTAACCTGAGTCAAAGTGCATACATTGACAAAGTACTTAAAAGGTTTAGTATGGAAAACTCCAAAAGAGGATTCCTACCAATGTCACATGGAATCAAATTGAGTAAGACTCAATGTCCTGCTTCTAAGGAAGAGCGGGAACGCATGAGTAGGATTCCATATGCCTCGGCTATTGGTTCCATCATGTATGCCATGTTATGCACTCGACCAGATGTCGCTTATGCATTAAGCATCACTAGTAGATATCAATCAGATCCAGGTGAGAGTCACTGGATAGCAGTCAAAAACATTCTAAAGTACTTACGAAGGACTAAGGATGTAGTTTTGACATATGGAGGACAAGAAGGCGATCTGGTTGTTAATGGTTACACGGATGCCAGTTTTCAGTCCGATTTAGATGATTACAGATCGCAATCTGGTTATGTGTTTTGTTTGAATGGAGGTGCTGTAAGCTGGAAAAGTTCCAAACAGGATACAGTCGCAGATTCTACAACAGAAGCTGAGTATATAGCAGCATCAGATGCAGCTAAGGAAGCAGTTTGGATCAAGAAGTTCATTACTTCTTTGGGAGTTGTTCCTAGTATTGCAGATCCTGTAGCCCTCTATTGTGACAACAATGGAGCCATTGCACAGGCTAAGGAACCAAGATCACATCAGCGATCCAAACACATACTCAGACGATACCATCTCATTCGAGAGATCGTCGATAGAGGAGATGTCAAGATATGCAGAGTACACACAGATGACAATGTTGCTGATCCATTGACTAAGCCTCTTTCCCAGTCTAAGCATGATGGTCATACTTGTGCGTTAGGCATCAAATCTGTTGTTAGCCAGGCCTAGTGCAAGTGGGAGATTGCTAGTGATGTGCCCTAGGCCATATGGATTCTTTATCATTTGTATGTTTGTTATCAAGTCATTTTAATTATCAAAGTTATTTTTGGCCTATTTACTTTGGTAATGTTATTCCTTGAATATTTAGTTATACCTTATGTCGTTAAAGTATGTGACTTTAATAGTAGAACCATAAGCTGAATTATAACTTTATTCTAAATTATCCCTAGTCACTCATTATGTGGAATGATAATGAATTAAGACTAGTATGATTGCTATATGATCAAGTTTTACTGATCATGGATATGGGATATCAATTCAGCACATAGATACAAACAGGAGTGTATTGTATTGGATTGACCAACTATAAGAATACTGTATGGATCAATGCAATAAGTATTCTTTTTACAATGTTGTTTTAGTCCTTTGACCTAATGGCACCATGGATTCCTATATAGCAGTTTTCATGTTTTGATTCATCTCTTCATCATCTTTAATCGGATGATTGCAAGAATAAACTTGGGCATGCAATATGTTATATAGAGGAATGTGAGTGTTAGTGAAGGGATTTGTTCATCTCATTAATTTGAGAGAGATATCTATCAGGCCCTTGATGAGTAAGACTGAGAAATGCATGGCCATGCTCGAATGAATTGATAAAGAGTTATCAATATCATTTGTTTAAGTCAGTCAAACTCTAGATTCAAGAAATAAGTAATTAGACAATATAAGAGTGTTTTGATCCACACCTTATGTTTGATTATAAGATATCGTGTAACAAAAGGACTGAATGACTAACTGTTAGTAGGTAAAGTCGGATCATCGATCTTCACTAAAATTGGGTAGACATAATGTCTTGCTAGAGACCAATTATGTCTTGTAGTCCTAAAAATGTTTAAGAGCTACTACCAATTTTATGTGAACCTACAGGGTCACACATAAAGAATGAATAAGATGGATCTTCGATAATCGTATTGGGAATTAATTAATTATTTATTTGTCGATTTTAATTAGATTAAAATTAACAAATAAATAAATTAACATAATAAGGATATATATGTATTTCTACATAAACCCTAATTTGTTCAGGGTAATTTGAAAAGACATAACCCTTACATATATCAGGGTAATTTGAAAAGACATAACCCTTATATATATCAGGGTAATATGAAGGGACATAACCCTTCTATATATATTCTCTTTCTAGGTTAATTTTGATCATCTGACGATGGCCGTCATTGAGAAAGAAAATTCGTAACCTAGAAAGAGAGTATGAAGGATTCCCAAAGGTTGAAATTTCTCGACGTGCTAGCACACACGAAGATCCAATTCATTCGCGTGGATACCGGTAGAGGGAGTTAGTGTAATCTGCATCTCCTTGATCCCATCATCAAAAGAAAAAGGTACACGATTCCCTTTTCTTTCTGATTTAATTGGAACGCTTGGATCCGATTGGGAATTTAAAAAAAAAAAAAACGATTTTCTGCTGCACGATTTAGATTTGGATCGTAAATTCCCAACAGTTTAAGCGTTATTGCTCTTGTAGAGAGTCAAAAGTGGGAAAGCTCAGGGCTTACATTAGAGCCTACAAGCATTTAGGGTTTGTTGGGACTTGAGGTTGAGTTGGTTAGATTATGGGGGGTTGGACTCTGGGGTGACTTTCTTGCTCTTAGACTTAGGCGATATTGAGAATGATGATCATCGAAAGTGTAAAAGCAATGTGTTTAAAAAGAAAGATGAAAGAAGGAAAAAGCTTTAAGAGTCGTTTTTCACAAATGATGCTAAACATTGTTAGTTCAAAACTAGTGGGAGGCTTTGGAATGATTGGGCTGTAGAATAAGACCTACAGAACAAAACATCATTAGTGGTCCATCGAATGATTGTCTAGTGTAGCCAATTTGAAACTCAATTTAGTGTTCATCCAAGATACACAATGTATAATAATAGAAAGAAGAATTACTGATATGACATACTTGTCCTCTAGAAGATGTATAGAAGGTAATAATAGGAGCTAGACTCCTTATGGTTATTGACATTGTAGATGATGTTGAGTAGTGAGGAGTTAAGAGCATTTGTTAGAGTTGTAAATGTCTAACCATTTCCCTTAATAGAGATAGTGATAGTTATGGATTGTGCTAAGTGACTTAACTTGGTACCATCGAGAGCGCTCTCAATGACTCAAGATGGGCGGAATGAATTACACTTAAGTCTAATAAATTGGTTTAAGTTTTGAATTAGTTGGATTGGATTACAAACCATATCCTATGATTGGCCATCAATGCTAACCCTGATTAGTCTATATGCCACAGTGGATCGAGATAGTTATTTTGTGTTTCTAAATTCATGCTAAAAGTCAAATGTAAACAGTCACATAATTTAATTAGTGAATTAAATACGGGCCAATGTAAAATTAAGTCACATTTCCCAGATTTTATATAAAATGAGGAAGCAGCGTTGTCTAAACGCAACGCAGTCGTGCTGTTCGTATATCCCCAAAATTCTTTCTCCTAAAACGACACCACCCTAGAAAACCAAAGAATACAAAACGACTCTTCTAACGATTCTTTTTTCTCTTTCTCTCTCTTCCCCAGCCACCCGCTCCCCCACCGCTTCTTCTTCTTCTTCTCTCTCTCTCTTTCCCTCATTCACTGTTAGCGGGGGAAGCGTGGTTGTTGTTGTGGTGTGGTTATCAATCAGTCAAACAAAAAAAGAAAAAAGAGGAAAAAAAATTCAATGGATCCAGATGCAGTAGCAAAGGCGTTCGTAGAGCACTACTACACGACCTTCGATGCGAACCGAAACGGCTTAGCCAACCTCTATCAAGAAGCTTCTATGCTCACTTTCGAAGGTCAAAAGATCCAAGGCGCTCAAAACATCGTTGCCAAATTGACCTCTTTGCCCTTCCAGCAGTGCCAGCACGCTATCACCACCGTCGATTGCCAGCCTTCCGGTCCTGCTGGTGGCATGCTCGTCTTCGTCAGCGGCAATCTTCAGCTATCCGGCGAGCAACACGCTCTTAAATTCAGTCAGGTATTTCCGAATGTTTCTCTTTATTCGATATTTAGGGTTTCTGGCTGATTGAGATTCGGTGATTTCGTTTTCATTGATCGACAGATCTATGACTAACTGCTCGTTCACTTCGCTGTAATTGCAATTCCATTACAGCCTTATTCCTTACGAATAGCTATTACGCCGTTTAGTTCACTGAATAGCGATTCCACAATGAATCTCTATTACACAAAACATTGAATAGCCATTCTTTATTCAAACCTATGAATACCAATTCAATGCTGGAACTGTCTTTTTTTCAAAATACCACCATTTAAATAAAAAATTAATAAAGAAAAATCCTATTACAACTCTATTCCATTCCTCCGTAATAGGAATTCCATTACAGCCTTATTCATTCAGCGAAGTGAACGAGCCGTAAGTGTCTTATTGATCTGCATCGATTGGTTTGAACTGGATATGGAATTAGAATCGTTATGCATTTTTGTTATATACAACATTTTATCATGCAATATCAATAAGAACTCATATTGCATAGGTTTAGCGTAGTAAAAAATAAACAAGAAAAACTCAAAAAATTTACCCTTCTGATACACATGTTCATTGAATTTGGATCTGATCTCTCTTTTTAATTATTTCAAGGTATGTTTGAGTTTTGACGGTTCTGTTCATGATGCATCATCTCGAATCATTTATAATGAAAGCTAATCGAGTCCCTCAACTGATGATAGGTCATGATCTGGGCCGTCCTTTTTTTTCTTCCAACCTACATTCTGAATTTAGTCCATTTGTTTTACAACTAGGAGGGTATCCGGATTCTTTGTTTAATACGGTAGGCATGTTGAGATTCTGTCTACGTGGATGAGCTAAGATGCTCTTAATGAGCTGGTTGCTTGCCCAGCTTTTAAGTAAAAGGTTGTGCTCCGGAATCGCATCATTTGTGACCTATTGCATACGGACGATTCAGGTTCTCCGAAGAATTTCTGAATGTGTTGATTGAAATAAAAAAATAAAAAAAAGTTTACTTTTTGCTGGATTTTGTAAGTCAAAAATTCTGTTGTATGAAGAGAGCAGTTGTATACTTTTTCTTGATTACATACATCCATGCTTAATTGATATGTTGAGGCATTGCGCGAGGAGGTACTTCTTTTCAGTTTCTGGGAATGTATTAATATTATGAAGGTTCAGTTCTTTTTTAGTTGATTCTCTAAACAGTTAGTTCAAATTCACTTACATCTGGTATGATATTATGTCCCACATTCTCCAATTTTAATTGGAGGGGACTTAATACAGAGATTATACAGTTATCCTTTTCTCTGTAAAATCATGCATTCTTAATTAATTTTTGTTGAAAAATAGGTTGATCTCATGATACAATTTATCAATTGCCTTTACTTTCTGTTGCATCTTAACCTTAAGCAGTGCTAAGCACCAAAGGGTTGAAAGACTTGTTTGTGAGGGTACCTCTGAGAGCTTTAATGGTCTTGCATTTGCAACTCAAAATTTTATGCACTTATCACCATGGATTATGGGTGCTGTGATTTTTGGATTTTTGCCCCATCCTGTTAATTACTACTCCATTGTCTTTTGATGCAGTACTTTTTTCTTTTTGTTCTTCCATTTGTGGTCTAATCTTTTTGCATTCTAAACTTGGGGAAAGGAAAACCAACAATTCTATTGTTACAAAGTTTTTTCCTTTTTTTTTTTTTTTCCTTTTGCTTTTCGCATATTTTGTTTTCACTGATGCAATCTTTAATCTAACTGTTTGCAGATGTTTCATTTGATGCCAACGCCACAGGGAAGCTTTTATGTATTGAATGATATCTTCCGACTAAACTATGCATGAAGATGGGATTAAATACTTTTCATCCCAGAAAAGCTGGATCAGTCTCTCAAAAGTTATCTATTCGGTTTTATTCTAAGGATCAACAGTGAAAACTGAGATTTATTTTTGATACTTGTGTCTAGTATTATTGCTGCCATATCTTTCTGAAATGCAGAGAATTCTGTGCTGAACTCATTGAATTGGCAACTGATGTTCATGGGTTTCTGCTTGATGGATTGAAGGTTTTTCCTTTTTTTTTTTTTTTTGGCCTTTTGATGGATTGAAGCTTGAGAGTTGAATTTGTGTGAATTAGCAAGGGACAAATTTGCTTGATATCGGTACTTTGGTACCTATTCTCTTACTAGTTTAAGTTCGTCTTAGTGCTGATTGTCTGAGTGCGTTGTTACTAGCCAAGTGGCCATTTTTGCTGCCTGTCAATATGTTCTTTTTCATGCAATAAGAACCGAGTGCTACAAATTCTATCCACAAGAAGATATTAACTGGGTTAAGGTCTATCAATAAGTTGTATGCGTGGGTGTTAGTGGTCGCATTTCTCTATCTCTATTGTTTGCAAGGTGGTCCACTCTACAATATGCGCTTGCTGCTGTCTGTAATGTTTGTTTTGACATGTTCAAAACGGAGTTTAGCAAAACATTTTTAATCTAAAGGGTTTGAGGAAAAAATTTGTGTTTTTTGGGGACTATGGTAAGTGTTGTAGAGAGAAAAATTAACGTGTTGGCCGAATGTCTATTTTGAATGTTTCTATAATTGTTTTACCTCATGTATTATCACATTTAGTACGTTGAAATCATTTGGAATGGAATAAATTGGAAATATAGGAATAGAATGGAATAGATCAAGGGCATAACAAATTCATTCATATATTTAGATACATTCATGGAATAGAATAGAATGATTAGTTAATAAAATTTGTTAAAGATATTCGTCAAGTTAAATATAGATAATAAATTTGTCTAGGATAGACGTGATAGTTCATCGTACATAATACTAAAGTCTAAGAATGATTATCTTAGTCAAGTAAATGTTTTGATATTATGTATAATGTGTACATCACAATCAATGGCACATATCGGAGTAGAACAATTTATTTACATTGATAATGATGAAGTAACAAGATAAAAGAAATATTTGTCATAAAACATAAACATGATTGATTATAAATCTTAGAGGCATATCCTGCTATTGTTTCCAAATCTATATAAATACATTTCTTTAAGAATCTCCAAAATATTAACATAGCATACATGTAAGGATTTTACAAAATAACTTTATCCTATGTTCTCACTTCCTCCTCAAGAGTTTAAAATCCATCCATGATTTCTTTAACGTCATGATCCTTGAATAAGGTCACGGATATACCTGTTTCAATAAAAATTTATGGGGATATAAGTTACATTTAGCTTAGTGAGGTATTCTTTTTCATTCGCACTACAATTTTAAACAAGTTTAATTAAATTTTCACATATATGCTATGCATGCTATGCAACAATAACGTGATTACACAAATATATATAGTTATCTGGAAAACATATATAAAATAAATTTACCCATTCGTGTTGAAAGTTAGGGAATTGTTGATGAAGATCCTCGACCTTCTACTACTAGTCCCCAGGCCCCTGCCCAAAGCGTTCAGTTGGCTCGGCTCTGAACCTAGAGTCACATTCCTCGACCGATTTGGATTCTCTAGGAAAGAACATGGCTCGTGTTCCAACATAATAATAGCCAATCCAACTCTACGCGTAGGAGTAGCAGTCTTCCGAAAAAAAGTGACTTGATGAATGCTATGCGTGAACGTTTTATTCTTTTTAAGTCAAACCTTATTACGGTTTTATAGGGGCGATCAAACAATCTAGCAATAATACGAAAGCATAAATGCAGGTAAACAAAATACTTAACCAAACAATTCGAAGTTGCGATATTCTTAATTCTCATTTCATCACATGAGCATAGAAACACATATAGACATATCCTTGAATTCTCCATACATGTTCATTTTTATCTTTTCTTAGTATACTAATGTCACTATTCTATGAGCACAAGCAAGTAATGAAATAAAGAGAAATAACTCAATCGTCCATTTCGCAATCTTCTTAGTCGTAGTAATCCTCAAGAAAGCAAATATCGTATTTCACGTCACCTAATCAAAAGAAAAACTCGAGATGAGTATTTCGTAGAAATTCTACTTAAACTTCTATTTTATTATGTTCGTAAAAAATCACATGGAATGAAATTCCAATTTAAAATGGCATTACTTGCTCATTTTAATTTGGAATTTCGCATATAATATACCGTTTTCTACTTATTCGAAAAGATCTATCCATTTCTAATATTATTTTTGTCATATAAGGTCGTTTGGGTTCCGAAACCATAGGGTATAGATTCATCATGAAATTTGTAGTTTTCGAAACATAAATTTGCAAACTTTTCATTATCAAAAAATACATGTACAAAAAAATGTAGATATTAATATAGTTGGAAAAATCCTTTGAATATATATATATATATATATATATATATACTCATATTGTATGCAAGATTCTAATAGTGTTGTCTCAACGATTATATTTTGTAAAACAATGTCTTGTGGTATTGAAGACTTGTATATTAACAATTTCTTTCCTAAGTGTTTTGAAAAAATTTCATAATTTCTTGAGTTATTATAAGTATATTCTTATTTTATTTTCTAATTTCTTTTATAAAATAAATTTTCTCTTAGCTTTGGTCTTTTACAAATTTTACTTTTAGAGATAAAAATAAAATGTTCAAAAGTTTTATAAAGTTGTTGATAATTTATAATAATTTGAGTTATGTATATTTTCTTTTAAAGAAATGACTTTGATAGACAAGTGTTTTTCTCATTATATTTTCATTTTCCAACTTCTTCAAAAGTAAAATTTATTCCTAAAACTTGGTCTTTTAACTCTTTGACCAATTTTACTTGGAAGGAAATCATGTTTTAATATTTTCTTAAGTTTTTGATAATATCTATTGTTTTTAAAACCTCTACTGTTTATATTCTTTTATTTCTTCGAAATGAGTTTATCATTTAGAAACCTTAGCAAACTTTTATTTTTCTAAATGGGTTTATAATTTAGTAAGTTGGTTTTATCTTAACTTATAAAACTTAGTCTAGTTATTATTTTTTATTATGGAGTTGGTAAAATTCTTACAAGTAAGCTTTTTGAGAAAAGTTTATTTATCAATTAATTATTATTACTAAGTTTTAATAAACTTTAGGTGACTTATCATAATAAAAGAAAATGTTTATTTTGTCAGTTAACTTCTTTAAGAAAAATCATTTTCATTGTTATTTAAGAAAAGCCTTGGTGGGTTTGAAAAGAGGTTGTAGAAATAATTTTTCCTAGGTGGGTGGTAACAAAATCTTGATGTATACAAAAAGAGTTTGGTTTCATTTCTTCTTTATTTCCTAGGTAAAATTATCCTTGTTGACACTTAGGAAAACTTTAGGAAAAATTTGAGAAGAAGTTGTAAAAATACATTTTCTAAGTTGTTGTTGATAAATTTCTTTATTTAGTGACTAGTTATATAATAAAAGAGTTTTAGTTTCAAGTTCCTATATTAAAGAAAAATTCCACTTTAAATGTTGTTGAGACAATATCATTATGAGGATGCATGTATATGAGCATGTAATATGAAAATGATGAAAATATAAACAAAATGTAAGAAGCAAGATAATAATAATAATAATAATAAGCAACGAAATAATGTTAAGTATTGGGAACCTTAGCATCGTCAACGTATCCCGGTCAAGCATTGGGAGCCTTGTCTTTATTAAGGTAACCCGATCAAGTATTAGGAGTCTTAGCTTCATCAATGCATTTTGGGACTAAGAATAGACTAGTCCCAAAAAGAAAAAGAAAAAGAAAAAGAAAGAAAAAAAGCAATAATAGAAGCATTAAGAATAATAAAAGCAAGTTAGAGAAAGTTAGTGAGCATTTAGGTTCTAAAAAATATATGATAATATATATATACAGTTAGATTAGAAACATAATAACGATAATAATAACAACATATATAATCATAATAACAAATTAATAAAATCGGAATTTCTTGGCATATGCAAGTACAAAACATGAACATGTTATTGCTTTTACTACTCATATGAGTTTCAAAACAACACCATTGTCATGCTAAGTTACATGACATGGGTAAACTAAATGATTGGAAGAAGTTTACTTAAAGTTTTTTTTTTTTTTTTTTTTGTGGTGTGAAGATGGTAAATGAATGGAGTATTATGTGGTTGGTAGTATGTGGTGAATAGTTTATGTATAGAGGAGGATTTTGTGAAGAATTTGTGAAAGAGAGTTTTGGTAGAGAGAGGATTTGTGGAGTGATTTTAAGAAAGTTTTGTTATAAAAAATAAATGTGTGAAAGAAGTGGAGGGAGATAAGGTATTTATAGTTGAAGATGAAGGGAAATTGTGTTTAATGAAAAAAATTGAAATGAAAAAAAAATAGGGGATGGTATAGAGTGGGGAAGGGTGGCGGGGAGGGGGTGGTATGTGTGTTTGTGTGTTGCGCGGGGCGCCAGCCATGTGAGGAGAGGGGAGAGAGAGAGATTAAATTTGTATTTTCGTAAGAAAATAATTAATAAATAAAATATAATTTGATATAAGATGTATTGGAAATGTAAAAAGTAAGAAAATAAGTATATAGGTAGTAAGAAAAAAGTAGAAATAGATATAGACTGGACAATTAAAATACCGGTAGTAATAAAAATACTCGTATAAATACGATATCTGTAATTTTTAGTTATCGAAAAATTTTAAAACTGATATTTTTGGAAATCTTATATTTTTACGAGTCTATTGGTATTAACGGAATATTTTTTCCGTTCGGTGTAGAATGGCATGGTTTTCAAAAACTGATCTCGTTTGAATCTGGAAGACATTAGAAATTTGCGAATCTGATATTTTTAAGCTTCCCTACATTATTACGAACTACTATCAACAATTATTTCCGTTCCGTTGTTTAGGGTTTAAGAGCGCGAGATTGCTGGATCTTAAACTCTAGGGTTTGTTGTAAACTTTGTCGACTTTTAGGGTTCCGGTTTGACTTTCGACTTTGTTGAGTTATTCGTAAGATCATAAAATTTTAGGGTTTTGTCCATATTATATTTTTGGTTCATCATCTATGGTTTATTTTATTTTATTTGTGACTATTTAATATCTTTTAGTTATCGGGACCGTTTAACTGAGTCTAAGGTTATGGGTTGACTCCGTTTGACTTTTGATAGAAATTGAAGTTTTTCATTCTAAAATCCACCGAAGGATTCTAGGTTTTTTGTTTTTGTATTTTGTTGTCAAGCGTTATTTGAATATATCATATTGATTTGCGTGTTAGAAATTGGATAGTTGATTTGGTTGGCGTATAGATGTTGAATCAATCGATTGTTGGATTTTCTTTTTTGTTTTGAGGATTCTCTTTTTCTTAAGGTTAAAATTTTCGTATTTGATCTTATTTAGAATTTGGTTTTAACTTGGGTTGATTTTCAGGATTTTGGTTTTGGTGTTAGACTTCTAGGATTATTTTCTAAGAATTGTGAAAAATTCTAGGGTTTACATAAAATGTAGTTAGAAAAATAATTATATATATATAGAGAGAGATGAAATGGAATCGCAATTTTACCTTTGAAAAAGTGGAATTGAATTCCTCATAAAAGTCGGAATCGTTGATTCAAAGGAATTACGTTCCGGCTTCTAAAAACACTTTTAAACATTGAAAAAGGGAATGAAAGCTGGAATTGTGATTCTATTTCGGCCAATTCCTATATATGTTCAATTGGTGCGTGAAAATTCTGCCTGACGGTGACCACCATGAATGGCCACGGAGTTGAGACAGACAGACATACACTCCTTTTTCACAGGATCATGCTTCTGATGCTGCATATCCTTCTCTTTGACATTTTTTTTTTTCTGGAGCACTGCCAGTTTTCACAGTTTTGATTGCATGAGTTAATGAGACGAGAAGTTTATTGTATGCGCCAGTACATAAGGTCCTTTCATAGCCTTTTTGCTTTGCAATTCATAAGAAGAGAATTGAATTGTAACGTAATAACAATATAATAAAATTGTAAATTATTACATACAGTATAAATAAGAATTATTTATTAAGTCCTTAGGGATATTTATAAAAAGATTGTGAATAACTATTTCATTACCATTAATGAGGGTAGGATACGAATTTTTATTCATTATTTTGTATAATGATAATTATTAATTGGTGTTAGTAATTCAAACTATGTAATGTAAAACAACTGGGGGAGATTATATGTATTCATAAGATTATCAAGTATCATGGCTCAAAGATGGCACCCTATGGAGATCCCTCCCTAGCATGTGGGCAGGTTCAATTACGTTTTGCTGAGTTCTTTGCTCCATCACATGAATTTGTTTCCGATTCTTCCACTTTTTTCCTTTCCTTAGTCTTAGGAAATGTGACAATATCTTAGGGCTAAAGAAACCTTCAAGTTTAAGGGTAGACCGATTTTGTTCTTTTCAAAAGGGAAAATTTTGACCTGAGCATATCCACCTCAACCCCTACTGGTAGTAAATTTACTTAAAACATGAATGCGAAACGACGACTCTTTAATTCCTTACCTTTTTGTTTTTAGCCTCCCTGGTCTTGTTATTCACTGTTATGTAATCATCGATTCAAAACATTAAAAAGATTATATTCAAATTTGGAAACATCTTATGTGGAGAATAGGAGATTGTCGAATTTAAAATGAGCAGGTTTTTTTGCAGGTTGATTGTGAGTCTCCTTTCAACTCCAATCTGCCATACCTTATGGTATGAATGAATAATGATCTATATATCACTTCAACTTATGGAGATTTAAGTATATAACCTAGCAAAATTAGGTTTGTTTTTGTAACCAAACCTCAATAATTAATTAGTCTTGTGAGTGTTTTTCCTTTTGTGTATATTCTCACCTATATACTTAAAGGTCACGTACATAGTTCGATATATTCTTGTGTGCGATAGATTAGTTTACTCGTTGGGGTTATTTGATCAATTCTTTGTGGACATGTTTTTTAATAAACATAGATATTATGGATGAGATGGCTGGCCTACGAGCCTTACAAGTCCTCTTAAAGTGACAAGAATACACCATAAACTAATTATGCCCTTTGGGTTCAAGGCTTGACAAACTTTTTTCTCCATTATGGGACAAATCTTTGATGAATAGTAGCATGTCTTAATTTGGGGCAACGTATAGGAAAAGAGAACATTAAGTTCAAATAAGATATTAATACTTCAAGTAGCTAAAAGAGATTGATGTTTTAAATGATTGGTGAAAATAAGAGATTCCTTTTTTGTATTCATTTGTTATCCATTTAAAATGTTGATCTCCTTTTTCAACCATATAAAGTGTTGATTACTTATTTGCATCACCTCGAGTAATGTTGATCCCATTTTTCTATCCACTTAAAATATCGATACGTTGTTTGAAGTTATCTTTATTGAATCAGATGGTTCAAGCCAAATTTTGATAATAAAATATATTGCAGAATTTACTCAAAATGATATAGTAAAGTTACAACTAATAAGTAAATTACGTTTGCGAAGTGTTGAGTCTTTATGTGCAACATATTTGTGTTTTTGTTTGTGCTTGTATGTTACAGTTTGATACAATCCCTTGTAAAGCCATCATATTATATGTTGTTGAGTGTTTTTAGTGGAATCTTGAGTTGTGTCTAATATGTTAGGATTCTTTTTGTAAAGACACAACTCAAGTATGCATTGTGTTGTTGTGTAGCTCCATTGAAGCAAATTATGTTGAGTGCAATATGGTGTGTGAAGTCATCCTTGAGTGACGCATTTTTTGTAGACCATAGAGACTACGAGGTATACCAAACTCTACGTTATATCATGGTGTTATCTCTTTTATCCCTCACTTTTTACTTATTGCAATTTATAATTTTTTTGTTGTGCATGAATTGGACATTAGCTCTTGAAAAGATCAAAATTAGTGCGTAATATCCCTCTATGTGTCACCATAAGAAGGGAACATGCTAACGTTCAAAAACTTGCTATTATCCCCAAATAACATTTACTATCTCTAAACTCACATTAAAAAGGTAATCTCATCAATGGTCATAAATGCAACTATAAATACTTCATATTGAAGTTAGCATAACTGAAAGTCAACTCATATTTGTCCTAACTGCGAAAATTTAAACTAAGTTTGTTACATAAACTAGAACATGAAACATTGTTCTTTAAATATCAACCTTAAAACATCTCTTAAGTCTAATGATCAGTAATCTGCTAGATAGTTTGGTCCACTATCGTCAACCCTGTAGTCCATATAGATATAATATCTTGATAAGTTGAACACTATAGGCTCATCACTTGTTCCTGAAAAGGATAAAAAGATTGATACAAAGCCTAGTATGCCAAAGCCATAAGCATATATGCATGATCAACCATTACATACAATCATATTCAACATTGCATCTAATGTAGTAACCACATTTTCATTATTTGTAATTTTAAGCTAACAACCAACACATCATATGGTTATTCGCCTACCCCTAAACCTAAAGTAACTCATGACTCCACAACAAGAGATACTTATATATTTATAAATACATATTTGGTATTGGGTACTCCCTAACACCTTGGGAACCATAACCGTTTTCACTATTTATCGAAATCCTCTCTAGGTGTGACTCCATTCAAGAGAACGTCACATGGGGATCATTTGAGTACCACCTTAGCATCACTGGTACTCCTGGTCCACTAGGCTCAGTCAAACACAAGCAACGAAACACTTATTAAAACTAAATAATTAATTAGTTCTTATTCACAATCAACGAATATAGATGTACTTGATATGGTGTCAAGAATAGATAACTCAACTCTATGAGAAATACCTGATCATAACATAATAACACCAACTCATTACTTTTGTTATGGAAGAAGACATAGTCCTAAGGTTATCGAGATTCCTAGGTTCCTTAGGAGTCTAGTACCATTCCATGTCTATAAAAATATATTATTTAGGTTTAGCCTTTGGATGTTTTAGAAAGACCATTAAAGAGGTTCAAACAAGATTAGAGATCATTCTTAAAGCTCACGCCCATAGGGGAGGGCGTAATTGCCTTGGTGCAATAAGGTATAACATGGCACACCCCTAAAATAAGGCGTACGTGGAGGCACTCCCAAAGGCACAACTATGATCTAGGCCGTGCAGAGTACTTAAAAATTTAAAGGAGAGTTGTGAGAGATGGATATTGGACTATGTTGCCTTTACTTTATTTAATCTTTTTTATTTTGCTTTAAAACCTTTAGTGTGATTTGATAGATATAGTGATGGACATTGCACTCATTTTTCTAAATATTTCACGTAATGTCAAAAGTAGTTAAAAAATGTATTATGATATTTCTTCTTTATTTGAATTTGCTTTACTTTTGCTGTAAGATGTGATTGGAAATGAGAGTTGATTAGATGAGAAGGAAGAAATTTTAGATATATTGTAAGATCACATTTTATTGCCTTTTTGTGAACATTTATTCAATAAATTGTAATATTTGTTCAGGTTTCCAGGTTTGAGTTGGGTGCTGATAAGTACAAAATACCCTAATTATTCATATGGCTTTAGTATGATATTATAGTAATTTTTATGTGAATAATTGTAGAAAAGGATACTGATTTGAGTAATATGTTAATTTTAGGATTAAGAGGAGATGATAAGTACTATGGAGATGTTTTGATGAATTACAACAAGTTTTGATGAGAAAAGTGCAAAGTGAAGAATTTCATTATACATGAGATTTCAACACAAGCTGTGTTGAGTGCTGGTGTTGGCGTTGGAAAATGTACAGCAAGCTATTGTGAAGAACATGAGGACGCAACACGAGCCATGTTGGATGCTTATGTTGGAGATAAGAAATGGACAGAATGCTTCGTGGAACGTACACGACTTCGCAACACAGGCTGTGATCGGGCTTGTGTAGGACTCCAAATCGCAGAAATCCGAGGAAATCGTTGAAATGGGAAGCAACACGGCCCCGAACACGGCCCGTATAGGATGCCCGTGTAGAAGAAAAATCCATTTTCTTATAAATATATCCACCCGCGCTTTGTTTGATAGACACACAATTGATAAGAAGAAACCCTAGGAGAAAAGACGTGCGAGAAGAAGAGGAACTCCTAACAATTTTCCATCACAAGACTTGTTGGTTAAAGGGTGTAATCATCATGTTTTATGTTTATTCTTCCATGGTTTATATTTGTAATTATTTTACAATGGAAGCTTAGATCTATATGGCCTAGATTTTGAGAAACCCTAACCCTAATGTGGATTGAATTGATTTGTTGAATGAAGTTCTTGTTCTTGAATCTATTCATGTTGCTTGATTGTCTTAATCTAGTATATGCGCAATATTAGGTTATTGTATGATTCTTGTTAATTGAATCGACGGATTGATTAATAGCATGAGTAGAAGGGTTTGAATGTAAATCTACAGATAGATTACATGAATCTTTTGCATCAAGAATTTATCTTTATGAGGAATTGTGATCATTAATGCAACCTTTATATGCATCTAGTGAGGAAGAGATTTCCATTAGACATATAGGGTTAGGATTTAATTATCTCTGAGAGGGTTAATGAAATTAGGGTTCCTGCAATTCAAGAACACGTGCTGCATTGACGAATGTTATTAATAAGATTGATAGGGTTAGTGGTGTATCAAGGTCTAGGGTATTGTTTTGTGATTGTTGAATTATTAAGGTTGTGAATACACGTTGATTGCGAATTAATTAGTTAATTAGTGAATATAGTTGTTAGTAATAGTGGTATTTAATTAGGATTGCTAAATAGTGGAAAACCGGTTAATTCTAGTAATTGTCTCAAAGATCCCTGTGGACGATATCCGTTTGACCCTATACAACTATAGATAGGTACACTGCCTAACTAGGTCGTAGGAGTTAATTGGAATTATAAATTTAAGGTTGATACGATCTACATCAAGTTTTTGGCGCCGTTGCCGGGGATCTGGCACGGCAATATTAGAAGAACCTTATTATCTACTAATTTAGCTATTTATTTTATTTTGCAATTTGATTCTTTCTCTTTTTGGACAACTAACGTTGACTTTGTTCTGTTTGATCTCACTTGCAGTTAATGTTAAGAAGTTCTTCGTCTGAAGACTTTGCTTTTGATCCCGAGATCGACAGAACATATCAAGAGAATCAGAGAAAGAAGGATTGATCTTAATAGTTCTGGGGCAATGGACGGAAGTGGAGTTGCAGACGGTCAGAATTTAGCTGTTGAGAGGAATGGAAATAACCCGAATCAGGGTGTCGCTAATGAGAATAATCCCGTCAGGGGTGCTCCAAATGCAATACATCGCCCTATGTGCGAGTTATTCATGCCTGATGTAGACGGGGTGGCACCATCCATTGCATGGCCCACTATTCAGGCCAACAATTTTGAGCTAAAACCTTCTTTGGTACATATGGTGCAGGTAAACCAATTTGGTGGAGAAGTTTCTGAAGATCCACACGACCATCTTACAAATTTTCTACATATCTGCACCACAATTAAAAGCAATGGAGTATCTGAAGATGCAATCCGCCTTAGACTATTTCCCTTCTCTCTAAGGGATAAGGCAAGGAGCTGGCTAAACTCTCTACCTCCTCATTCCTTGACCAACTGGGATCAAGTGGCACGGAGATTTTTGGAAGAATTCTTTCCACCAAATAAAACGATCCGGTTAAGGAATGACATTTTTGCTTTCCGCCAATACGAAGGCGAGTCACTATATGAGGTGTGGCAAAGATTCAAAGAACTCCTAAGGCGCTGCCGTCATCATGGAATATCCTTGCATGACTTGATCAGGATTTTCTACACCGCCCTGGGTGACCACTTGAAAACAAAGATAGATGCGGTAGCAGGTGGTTGCTTAATGAAAAAGAGTGCCCCAGAGGCATATGATCTGATTGAAGAAGTAGCCCGAGATACTTTCCATTGGCACAGTGAAAGGAATCGGCCACAACAAGCAGCAACAGCAATGGAATCCGAAACAGTTTCTCAACTCCAAGCCCAAGTGGCATCATTAACAGCTCAGATGAGCAGAATGAGATCTGGTATGGACGGGTATCCAAGTGGTGAGCCGTACGGTCCTAATGACAATCTAAGCATGGAGGATGTGAATATGATGAATAAATTTGAAAGAGGAGCCGGGAACTACAACCCTTACAGCAATACATATAACCCAGGGTGGAAGAATCACCCGAACTTCTCGTGGAGCAATCATAATACACAGAGGTCAAATCTTCCACCAGGTTTCCATAGGCTACCACAGCAACAACTCCCAGCTCTTCCAGCATCACAGCACGTTCCTGCTTTGCCACCTCCTGAGAAAAAGCCAAATGTAGAAGATCTCTTGGCACAATTCATCCAAACTTCCGATGCTCGTCATAGGAATCAAGAGGCATCGATTCACAACCTGGAAAACCAAATTGGCCAATTGGCTAAAATGCTCTCTGAGCGACAACCAGGCTCACTCCCTAGTAACACTGAACCGAATCCGAAGGAACAGGTAAAAGCTATTAATCTAAGGAGTGGGAAAGAACTTCCAGGTATAGTAGAAGGGCATGAACAAGTTGTTGAGAAGGAGGTCGAAGAAGAAAAAAATTCTGAGAAGCACACCCATGAGATCGAAAAGAAACAATCGCCAATGGTTAAGGCTTATGTGCCTAAAATACCATACCCGGCTCGTCTCCACCAGAGTAAAGACAAAGAGCAGTTTGGCAAATTCCTGGAGTTGTTTAAACAGCTCCACATCAATATACCTTTTGTGGAAGCTCTCTCGCAGATGCCTAAATACGCCAAGTTTCTGAAGGACCTTCTATCTAACAAGAGGAAATTGGAGGACGTGTCGACAATTGAGGTAGGAGCTAACTGCTCTTCCATTATTCAAAACAAGTTACCACCTAAGCTAAAAGATCCGGGAAGCTTCACCATTCCATGTGTGGTGGGGGAATTATCTGTAGAAAAAGCACTAGCTGACCTTGGGGCGAGTATTAATCTCATGCCCTATTCATTTTTTAAGAAGCTAGGCTTGGAAGGTCTGACTGAACCCCGACCACCCGCATGAGCCTTCAATTAGCTGATCGTTCAGTGAAAATCCCAAGAGGTATTATCGAAGACGTGTTGGTGAAGGTGGGTAACTTTATATATCCTGTGGATTTCGTCATACTAGATATGGACGAAGATAGAGAAGTACCGTTAATTCTGGGAAGGCCTTTTCTTGCCACTGCAAGGGCGGTAATAGATGTTCAAGAAGGGAAACTCACCCTCAGAGTGGGGGATGAAGAATTGGTGGTAACGGTAGCTACAGCACTAAAGCACCCAATGGGGTCTGACGATTCCTGTTACTCTATCGACACTATAGACTCCTCTGTATCCGATCATATTGATGAAATTTTATCTAAAGATGCATTAGAGTTGAGTTTGAATCTTAGTGCAGGTAAAGAAGTAACGGGATCGGATGTTAAGGCCATCACAGCTGCACTCGAGGCGAATGAACAATTCATCTCTCAGAAAGGTTTTGAAGAGTTAAAGAACGATACTAAGGAAAAGTTGAAAACCTCCATTGAAGAGCCGCCAGTGCTTGAATTAAAACAGCTTCCAAATTCTCTTGAATATGCATTCCTGGAAAAGAACTCCAAGTTGCCAGTGATAATTGCTTCGGAACTGTCCAGTGAACAGAAGGAACAACTACTTTCGGTTCTCAAGGCACACAAGCGGGCTATTGCTTGGAAGATCTCGACATCAAAGGTATTAATCCATCCTTCTGTACTCACAAAATTCTGTTAGAAGAAGGATACAAGCCTGTGGTCCAACCTCAAAGACGGCTAAACCCAAATATGAAAGAAGTTGTCAAGAAAGAAGTCATCAAACTTCTTGATGCGGGGATGATATACCCCATATCTGACAGCCCTTGGGTTAGTCCAACACAAGTGGTGCCGAAGAAAGGAGGAATAACTGTGGTCCCGAACGAGAAAAATGAATTCATTCCCACAAGAACCGTAACTGGTTGGCGAGTATGCATCGACTATAGACGGTTGAACGAAGCAACAAGGAAGGACCATTTTCCCCTACCATTTGTGGATCAGATGCTAGAAAGGCTTGCCGGACATATGTACTACTGTTATCTTGACGGTATGTCCGGATATTTTCAGATACCTATTGCACCAGAGGACCAAGAGAAGACCACCTTTACATGCCCCTATGGCACATACCTATAGGAGGATGCCCTTCGGGCTGTGTAATGCACCCGCTACATTTCAGCGGTGCATGTTAGCGATATTTGATGACTTGGTGGAGGAGATCATGGAAGTATTTATGGATGACTTCTCGGTCTTCGGCAATTCATTTCAAGCATGCTTGGCTAACTTGGAGAAGGTCTTGACCCGCTGTGAAGAGACTAACCTAGTACTTAACTGGGAAAAGTGCCACTTCATGTGTAAGGAAGGCATTGTACTGGGTCACAAAGTCTCTCAAAAGGGGATTGAAGTAGATAGAGCCAAGTCGAAGTAATTGAGAGATTACCGCCTCCAACATCAGTCAAGGCTATTAGAAGCTTCCTTGGACATGCGGGATTCTACCGGCGATTCATAAAGGACTTCTCCAAAATAGCCGTCCTTGACACGACTTCTGGAGAAGGATGTGCCTTTCATTTTCGATCAAGAATGCACTCATTCTTTCAACCTCCTGAAGGAAAAGCTTATCAATGCTCCGATTATGATAGCACCGATTGGAACCTTCCATTTGAGATTATGTGCGATGCAAGTGATTTTGCAGTCGGGGCTGTCCTGGGACAAAGACATGAGAAGCGGTTCCAACCAATATACTACCAGCAAAACTCTTAACAATGCTCAAGAGAACTACACCACAACCGAAAAGGAACTGTTGGCGGTAGTATTTGCATTTGATAAATTTAGACCTTATCTTGTTTTATCTAAGGTTATTGTGTATACAGATCACTCCGCATTGAAGTTTCTCCTATCCAAGACCGATGCAAAACCACGACTCATTCGGTGGATACTGCTCCTTCAAGAATTTGATCTCGAGATCCGTGACAAGAAGGGAGCGGAGAACTTGGCAGCGGATCACTTATCAAGGTTGAAAGGGCCACACAAAGATGAGCTTATTGAAGCGGACATTGACGACACCTTCCCGGAAGAAAGGCTCTTTGCAGTATGCGAACTTCTAAGTTCTGAGGCACCATGGTTTGCCGACATAGCGAATCATCTTGCTGCAGGTGTTCCTCCTAGTGATCTGGATTATAATGCCAAGAAAAAGTTCTTTGCCGAACTCAAACATTACTACTGGGAGGACCCCTTTCTTTTCCGAATATGTGCTGATCAAATGATCAGGCGGTGCGTCTCCCATGACGAAGGTTGGAAGATTTTGTATGAATGTCACTCCGGTCCCACTGGGGGTCACTACAGCGCCAACCGAACCGCCCAGAGAGTCTTAGAGGTTGGTTTTTATTGGCCATCTATATTTAGAGATGCTCAACGTTTTGTTATGTCCTGTGACAGATGTCAAAGAGCGGGAACCACCTCGAGACGTGATGAAATGCCCCAGAACTACATTCTGGCATGTGAGGTATTCGACCTATGGGGCATTGACTTTGTTGGGCCACTTCCTACTTCCTTCGGGAACAAATACATACTAGTCGCGGTAGACTATGTTTCCAAATGGGTAGAGGCTCAAGCACTACCCACAAATGATGCCAGGGTGGTATGTAAGTTCCTGAAAAAGCTTTTCTCACGGTTTGGAGCCCCCGAGCCATCATTAGTGATAGGGGGACTCACTTCTGCAACTCTCAACTGGAGAAAGTTCTGAGGAAATATGGAGTCACGCTCCGAATTACAACACCCTACTACCCTCAGACAAGCGGGCAAGTGGAAGTTTCAAATAGGGAATTGAAGAGAATCCTTGAGAAGACGGTCAGTTCTCATAGAAAAGAATGGGCAGACAAGCTTGATGATGCCTTGTGGGCGTATAGAACCGCCTACAAGACATCTCTAGGAACTACTCCCTACAGACTAGTGTATGGGAAGGCATGCTACCTTCCGGTGGAAATTGAGCATAAGGCGTATTGGGCCATTAAGCAAATGAACTTTGAGTTAAACTCCTCCGGACTCAAACGGAAGCTCCAGCTGAATGAACTTGATGAGTGGAGGATGACCGCATATGAGAACATGAAGCTTTACAAGGAGAAAACAAAGAAATATCATGATGCTCACATCCGCCATCCTAAGAAGTTCAGGGTCGGAGATCAAGTGCTACTCTTCAATTCTCGATTAAAACTTTTCCCGGGCAAGTTGAAATCAAGATGGTCAGGTCCATTTTCTGTCAAGCAAATCTTTCCCCATGGAGCCGTAGAACTAGAGCACCCCGAACAAGGCACGTTCAAGGTAAATGGTCACCGGGTCAAATTATACCTGGGGAATGGAACAGAAATTGAAGATCGGGACGAAATAAACCTCCGACCACCAGTTATCTAGCCATGGCAAACCACATTTCGTCGAGTAAACGATGTTAAACAACAGCGCTTCATGGGAGGCAGCCCATGTACATCTTAGGTAGATTTCGTTCCCTTTTCTTAGTAATTTTTGTGTTGTCCTTAACCTATTTGTCATCATAATGTAGGTAACTCATGACTCCCACGTTCGGACCGGTGGGCACACTCAAAGTGTGGGGAAGATGTAACCAAGATCGTGGTAAGGAACTTTGTGAACGGTAATGAGGTAAGTTTCTCTTTTCACATGAATATCACTCAAAATACATTAGGAAAAAAGTTTGAGAGATACACAACGTTGCACAAACATCACGTCAGAATGCACATACTGCACAATTTTTGACTCCTATACGAGCGTCAAACATAGCCCGTGTACGATGCTTGTGTAGCACACACAAACATTCTGACCGATTTCTGAAGCATAAACGAGATATCCACACAGTCTGTGTACGATCAGAAATCTTTAGAGGCAATACTCTGGGCATTTTTGGAACGCTACACGAGCTTCGAACACATCCCGTGTATGATGTTCGTGTAGCAATCATGAGCATTTTGATCATTTTTCGACCCATACATGAGCGTCGAACATAGCCCGTGTATGATGCTCGTGTATCAAACCCGAACGTTCTGATCATTTTTTGAGTGATAAACGGGCTTCGAACACAGCCCGTGTACGAAGCCTATGTACCACGCATAATATAAATACCCCACGCACAGAACACATGCACCACTCACTTTCACTTTCACTTTAACATCACGAAAGTTTTACTCCACTCACTCACACAAGCTACCGCACCACACCACGGTTTCACACTCCACGGGACCACTTCCAACTGACAGGTACGTAATGTTTCTTGTCCATATCTTTTTCGTTCCATTGGATTCCTTTTTCGCCATGAATAACATGCTCTGCCCCACGTGATCTTCGGATTATTACTCTTGCAATAGTGGAATCTTGTTCTTTCTTGAGCTGCATGTTATGAATCTTGTTTAATTATCATGTTGAACGAGATTCTGAGTCATGATGAACCACATTTGAGCAACATAAACGCTTAATCTGCTAGATCCTAGGGTTCATCAAGAAATTTCAACTGTGATATAAATTGGGGCTTTCCTAATCTTTGTGCAATTCGCCTCCCATAGGATCTTGGTGTACATGTTTCATCACGATTCCATACGTGATTTACCTTAATCGTACTACTTAGGGTTTCACAAGAAATCTTGTTTAGGACGAATCTTGATGAGTAATGATGATCCACGCGTGTTAGTTGTTTATAACGGCCATGGTATCCATAGTCAGTCAAAGATTTGTACACGAGCTTTTACACGACCATTTTTCCGCACTCGTGTTGGATCCCTAAATTGACTTTAAGTGTTATAAACAACCATCCTACACAGCTTGTGTAGGATACCAATTTTCATCAGAATACTTTGATCCTATTATGCATTGTGTTTCAACAACCCCAATTGCTTACCAATATCACTTGAATGCATTGCATTGTTGCATAGTAATGATATTGCATTGTTATCATGTGGATTAAAGATACTCACGTGTCCCAAATTTCTCGCAGTTATGGGACATAAGAAGGTCTGCGTTAAGAATCCCACTCCTTCCACAACTCCCTCCAGTTCAAAGCAGCCGACGACTAGCCGCTCTAAGAAAACCACCTCAAAGAGCTCGAAGAAGCCAGCAACCCCCTCCAAGGCCAGGACTCAACCATCCAAAAAGAAACAAAAGCTCCTACAGGAGAAAGCCGACTCAGAGATCTATTACAAGAACGTCTCCGACAAATCTTGGAGCAAGAAAAGAAAAGCTCGGCTATCTTCCAAACCATTCGGAGCACACCGATATGTTGATTGGGCATTGATAAGGAACTACGGAATTGAAGCCGAAATCAAGGAACTGCTCTCCATCGGCCCGTGGGAAAAACTCTTTGACATCCGCACTCCCGCTTATCATGACATCACAGTGGAAGTCCTGTCCACTCTCGATTTGGATGACAAAGATTTCAGCAAAGGAGTCCATGGTACACTCACTTTTCTTGCTTATGGAACGTATTACAAGGTGCCTCTATACAAATTTTGTGTGTACATGGGACTCTATACTGAGGAGGAGACCCAATCTAAGGCTTTTCAACAACTCACAAACAGTTGGCCCAAGGGAGCTACATAAATTGACTACTGGAAAGTCCTTTGTGAGTTGGATATGGATTATTTTCCTTCAAAATCCAAGGCCTCCTCCATGTGCAATGTCCACTATAGAGTCATCCATTGGATGTTCGCCAACACAATTGGAGCTCGGAAGAGTAGTACTGGGGTGGTAAACAATTTTGAGCTCTTCCTTCTCTATAGCATTGCCACTCGGTACAAGATCAATGTGGGAGTGGAGTTGGCTCATTATATCTACCGCCAAGCCTCCGATCCATGGTCTAAATGCATCTACTGTGGCGGCTACATCACCAGGCTATTGCAGGGGATGAATATCTTCTAGGAACCTGCAGGAGCCACTCCTGTTCCAGTCACTAGAGTGACTGATGGGCCATTTGCTGGGTGGGGGCTAGAAAAACTGATCAGCACTCCAAGGAGGATGTACTCCACACCCCCTTCCCACAGACCATACACCACCCCAGGAGCCTCGACGTCTCAAGTTCCAACCGATGCCAACCAATGCTTGGCTAGGATGGAAGTAGATATGCAAAAGGAGAGAAAGAAGGCCAAGAAATTCAGAGCTTATGTGATAAATTTTTTGTAGGGTATGGCGAGATGTATGAAACCGACGCCTACTGATCTTCCCACTTACAACAGCTCCTCCGAGGATGAAGGGCACACCCTCAGATCAGCGCCTACAGCAGCTCCCCCTCAACGGCGTAGGAAAGAACTAGCAAAGGACACCCCAACAGAGCTGTCATTGGAGAGTGAAGAAGTGGCCGAGTCCGCTAATTATGATGATCAGGAAGCGGACGATGAATCTGAACCGGCGGTGGATGATGAGTCGGAGCAAGAGGAAGGAGATGATGATGGCGATGATGATGGAGATGATGATGAGGATCTGGACAACTGATTTTCTTTTACTGTTCTGTGCTGAATGAACCTGTAGTGGGACCTATAATATCACTACTCTTATTATGAAGAACTACCGAAAAGCTTTTGATTTTGATGATTCTTTTCTCTCGCAAGACTATAGGATAGTTTAGCTTAGTTTAGTTAGTTCTTCTGTTTTCTAGTTTTCCTTTTCTTTTTCTTTTACCTTCTTCTTTTTCCCTGCAGCAAGAATGACTATAGGTTCTCCATCCTCTTATGCAGCTGATCAGTGCGGATACTCCTTGCATTCTTTTCCTTCCCTTCGCTTATACTTGCTGCTCCACTATATTCTTCTAAAATCGGGGAAGTTTCAGTTCTTTTCTTTGCTTTTTATTTTTCCTTTCTTTTCAAGTTTCCCTTGGGCTGTGATATCATCAACGACATTGAGGTCAATATCTTCCTTAAAGTGTGGGGAAGTTTAAGGAAGGAAATAAATTTTTGGGTATTATGAGCTTATCTAACTTTAAACAATCGCTAATCAAGTTTCCCCCACTTATGAGTACTTATGAGATTGAAAGTTCACATTTTTCAAGAATCCTGAAATTGTACTTAATCAAAGGAGATTTAGCATTCAATTATAAATTGGAAGTAATTTGATGTGCCTTACTCACCTATTTTGTAATTGGTTTACTTAGTTAAAGTTTTAGGATGAAATCTAAGTGGAGCAAATTTACTTACTATTTAATGATCAAATCTTAAGTTGTGAAGGATGTTGAAGTCCCTTGTTAAAGTTAAATGGTTGTGTTCCTAAGCTTGTTAGTTAGTATATTTAGTTTTTCAAAAATTTTGAAAACTTTTCTAACCTTTTGTGAAAGGGGTATATGAAACCAATCACTTAGTGATTCTTTTTGAACGATTTCTTTGAATTGGAATGAAATGAAATTGAATAAGTTGTTGTGTTAAATGGAATGTTAAAGCTTAGTTAATATGGGCAGGCTTTGGTCCCTCAGAAGAGCGAAGTCTGACCCCGCTATTAACTATACAACTCTTTAAAACAATTGATGAATTAAAAGAATCTTTACTCCGCTGACTTGGGAAACTGAGTTAAGAGTATCCAAGCTTGAATGTTAAAGTGAGGAAGAGTTCGTTGGGGTCTCTTCAAAACCTGGTCACTTGGATGATGAATCCGGAATGTGCCGACGCAATGATCTCACTATAACGAGAAGTGTGGAAATGAAATAGAAAAGCTGAAAAGAAGCCGTCCAGAGGAAAAATGAAAAGATACGGGTTAAACTCCGTCCCTCTGAAGGCTATTAAGGGAATTTATGGGGAAATTGCAATAAAAGAAAAAAATAAATCTAGGGGATTGATAGATACCATATACTTTTGCTCTAGGTTGCTAAGTTTGAAGAGGTTGTTGAATGTTCATATACTCTCTAATTAGTGGTGGAATACAATTAAGCCGCTTTTGCTTTGATTGACTTTTATTTCTTTTATGACTCGGAAGTGGTTCTTAAATGGAAGGGGTAATAATTTGGTTTACTTTGGATTAATCTTAAAAATTTTATTATAGTATGCCAAGTACAAGTACAAGTATGGTAGGTTTGAGTGGTGGGCACTGCTAAATCACTATTGAAGAATTGGAAGAGTGCTATGTCGAATTGAATTGAATTGAAATTTTATTGATGAAATTTTGAGTATAATTGATGATGGATTTCTTTATCCTTAGTTGTTTGCTTGAGGACAAGAAAATGGTTAAGTGTGGGGAAGTTTGATAAGTACAAAATACCCTAATTATTCACATGGCTTTAGTATGATATTATAGTGATTTTTATGTGAATAATTGTAGAAAAGGATACTGATTTGAGTAATATGTTAATTTCAGGATTAAGAGGAGATAATAAGTACTATGGAGATGTTTTGATGAATGACAACAAGTTTTGATGAGAAAAGTGCAAAGTGAAGAATTTCATTATACATGAGATTTCAACACAAGCTGTGTTGAGTGCTGGTGTTGGCGTTGGAAAATGTACAGCAAGCTATTGTGAAGAACATGAGGATGCAACACGAGCCATGTTGGATGCTTATGTTGGAGATAAGAAATGGACAGAATGCTTCGTGGAACGTACACGACTTCGCAACACAGGCTGTGATCGAGCTTGTGTAGGACTCCAAATCGTAGAAATCCGAGGAAATCGTTGAAATGGGAAGCAACACAGCCCCGAACGCGGCTCGTGTAGGATGCCCGTGTAGAAGAAAAATCCATTTTCTTATAAATATATCCACCCACGCTTTGTTTGATAGACACACAATTGATAAGAAGAAACCCTAGATTTTGAGAAACCCTAACCCTAATGTGGATTGAATTGATTTGTTGAATGAAGTTCTTGTTCTTGAATCTATTCATGTTGCTTGATTGTCTTAATCTAGTATATTTGCAATATTAGGTTATTGTATGATTCTTGTTAATTGAATCGACGGATTGATTAATAGGAAAGATCTAGCATGAGTAGAAGGGTTTGAATGTAAATCTACAGATAGATTACATGAATCTTTTGCATCAAGAATTTATCTTTGTGAGGAATTGTGATCATTAATGCAACCTTTATATGCATCTAGTGAGGAAGAGATTTCCATTAGACATATAGGGTTAGGATTTAATTATCTCGAGAGAGGTTAATGAAATTAGGTTCCTGCAATTCAAGAACACGTGCTGCATTGACGAATGTTATTAATAAGATTGATAGGTTAGTGGTGTATCAAGGTCTAGGTATTGTTTGTGATTGTTGAATTTAAGGTTGTGAATACAGTTGATTGCGAATTAATTAGTTAATTAGTGAATCATAGTTGTTAGTATAGTGGTATTTAATTAGGATTGCTAAATAGTGGAAAACCGGTTAATTCTAGTATTGTCTCAAAGATCCTTGTGGACGATATCCGTTTGCCTATACAACTATAGATAGGTACACTGCTAACTGAGTCGTAGGATTAATTGGAATTATAAATTTAAGGGTTGATACGATCTACATCAGGTGCCCTATAGGGTCCAGCAGGTAGGTTTTTGGTTCATTCATAAAAACCTTATAGGTTTTGCGATGGGTTGCAAGAAACCTATAAGGTATTGGGTTTAGGTTTTGCAAAACCCATCCCACACTTGCCGCAGTTACATCCCTATTAACCTATTTTTAGAACTTATTCTCTTGCTTCTTCACATGATTATATTTGCTAATTGGAATATAATTCACATGACATCTCCATACCTCCTAACTTTTACTACTCAACTTAGGTTTACTTCCTCCACTACTACATAATAAACTTCAAGAATGTTAGTTATACTTTTTAGCAATGCTTGTCATTAAATCTTGGCTCCATTTATCTTCTCTTCTGTTGAATAGCTTTATTGCACATAATCTCCAAATAAATTCCTTATTCAACCTTTGAAAGATTGAAAATCTTACAACTATAATTTCAACCCTAAACTCTAAAGAACAAACCTCACATTGATTTGAAGCTTCAAATGGTACCTTGAAATTTTCATTTCAATTAATTCAACTTAGTTTTTACCACTATTATTCAATGTCAAAGTTAATTTATGACATTCTTGTATCACTTACCTAATCCCAAAACATTCTTTAACATATTGTACCACTTTTAACACTCTTTCTCAACTCCTAATATATTTCCTTTATATCTACCACCAATATATAGCTGAGGACTAATGATTGACACTTATGGCCTTAGATAAACCTTTAAAAAAATTTATAGATGACTTCTAATGCTTCCTTTAACAATATTACTTTAAGTGTTCCAATATTTTGATAATCAACTTCCCAAATGCACATTGTCTCCATAATCATTGCTTTATAAATCCATTCATATTCTCAATAATATCTTATTATTCTTCGCTTAGCTTGCTAATTTCCTACCCTTCTTCAATTTGTTTCACAAAAAAGATCTTCTTTTGTTCATATGCTTGCATCTCTTTAACCAATAAACCAATAGACACACTCTTAAAACAACTATATGATGCACTTTAGGATTATCGATCCAACTCATTAGGAGTACCAATCATTGTGCTTTACCTCTAATTGTTGCCTTTTTCTATTGAGACTTCTTTAGAACGTAGTCTCCTTATAATTCATCCACTAATTGTTGAAAAGCTAAAAATCTTAGGATTTCTAATCTTTAACCTTAGATTCTAAATATCAAATCTTTCATTGGTATGAATTTTCATATGATACTATGGTATTAATTTCCTATTAATTCTATCTAGTTTCGCCACCATTGTCAATTACCAAAGTTAATTTATAATGTACATGTACCATCAATGCTATCCAATTGTCTCCCAAAGCTTATAATGCTACGTCCTATAATAATTACTATTTATGGTTTCATATAGGTTCTTCTAGGAATCTCCTTAATAGCTTATAATCATAAACAAGTATGATTGTCATTACTAATTGTCATTCTTGGATTTGTTATACCTTGCAATTGACCAAGATCATATTTCATTCTTGGGATTACTGCTCTTAATGTGTCTCCATATCTATTATAATATTTAATTATTCTCTAATTTATACCCATTATCTCCTAATTCTTCCCATCTACTCTTTAACCTGATTTCGCTCACTTACCCTCATGTCTACAATTTTATGTCTATTAGGCTAACAATCTCATTTTATAATGCGAACCACCTATTAGGATTTTCATGTCTTTTAGTTATACTACTAGTTCTTTCTAGTCAACTCTAGTTATCCATCTTTTACCATTAAACTTATACTTGCTTAGTATCTTTTATATTGTCATCTTATCTCAATAGCATTCTTTACTTTTCTCCCATTTCACCAGTCATATTCTTATATTTTTAATCATTTATCCTCATACCGGTACATGTTATCTCAATTCGGCAATTCAGCCAAAAAAAAAAAAAGAAGTTTGGTAGTTCAAGTTCTTTTTCATTATTAATATAATTTTTAAGTTTCATTTTTAGCATCTAAGTTTTCATTACTACCAATTGTAAGATGTGAGGTCATTATTGTTTTCTTTCCAAAATTTGAAAAAAAAAAAAAATATATAATATATATATATTCCTATTTAGCTAGTTTGATATGAGCTTCGTTGATAATTTCCATTTAATACTCGTAAAGTAGCATATTGACTAATGCCAATGGTGTGTTTTTAGCACTATACTATTTCTTAAATTTTGGGAAGTATTGTACTATCGTTTTGATTACTAACTTTATATATACCTTCATGGAAATTTGTAACATTCAATTATTTACCTATTTACCTTTAAATTCGCTTTGATTACTTTCATTTTGTTTATGTAAGTTCATTTAATTCTTCATTTGATACCATTGAGTTGTACACACACATACATATTAACATCTAATGCAACATCTTTATATTTGAATCTATTAGAGTGGTAACTTTTGGCATATAATTACTTTCAGATTTTAAATGAGTTTAATTTATTTGAATGATTACTTCTTTGCATACTTTTAGGAAGTGGTAACTAAAGTGAATGAAACTAATAGAAAAGTAATGAAAATATACAAATTTAAATGTATAAATGTAATGGCACAAGCAATATATAATAGACTAAGATGATAGTAAAATAACAGTACTAAATCATAAGTTTTCATGCCCTAAAAGTTACCATAAACACGACATTCCACCACACTCAATATTAAAGCTTAAGTATGACAACCTTAATCATTCCATAAGCTTTGATATTGGGCGTAAGGCGTACACTCACGATCATAGAGGACCAACTTTGAAACAAGTTGTTTAAGAAGACATTCATATAGTAGTTTAAGAATAGAAATCATAATATAATATCTGAAATAGGGAAATATATAAAGGTCTTACAATGTCAAAGAGGTATTCCCCTGTCAAAATATAGTCCACAAGGTCTATCGAAGCCTAATCAAAATAATTACATAGAGATTTACTTAGAAGTCTAAGTCTACATCTAGTCTTTGACCTCTTCCAAAAACTCCTTAAGCAAAAAGTCATACCTGTGAGAAATAACCTCGGGGTTTCAACCATAAATAGGGAAACTGTAAAAGGTATCTATAAAGGGGTAAGCTTCTTGCTTAGTGAGAATTAAATCCACAAGTAAAGTACTTACAAATCAATAATCAATCAAGTGGTTTAGCAACCATATGAAATGCAATCAAGCACATGAGCAAACAATGCATACGATTTTTCGAAAATCATATGTTTGATGGATTTGCCCCTCCATTTGGTGGTTAGGTGTTTCGAGCAACGAGGCCATAGTTCGTAAATGATACTTTTGTAGTTTATATAGATTCCTATTAATCGCTAAAATGTAGTTAATTTAGGTGCCCACTCACCATTTAATTACAGGCAATCAAAGATATAGAATATAATTTCCGGTCCTCGACCACATTGCTATGCCTTTGTCTCACCAAGGATATAGTAATGAATGCAATGTGACTCACTACGTATCATGCATGAATCATTTTATTTAAGTAATCATGGCATAATATTAGTTATTTTATAAGCGATCATAGAAGTTGCAGACAAATCATTCTTATACTAAATCATACAATGATTAGTTAACAATTCCTGCATCGATATACTTAACATAATTTTAACCATATAAGTAAGGCACATGTGTGATCATGTTTTATTTTTTCCTAAAGTCTAGTGCCACTAAACAACAAATAAATACATAAGTACAATTGCAGGAATTTAAACTCACTCAGCCATAGCAGCAGAAGCTTCTTAGTCGAAGTAATCTTCCAGGTAGGATAGTTCGGACTCCACGTCACTTATAGAAAATAAATACCCAAAATGAGTATTTATTGGAAGTTCTACTTAAACTTGCAACTCTATTCTACTAAGTTCGTCAAAATTCGCATAGAGTGAAATTCCAACTTAAAATAGCAAGAGCAATCCTCATTTTAACTCGGAATTTCGCATATTATATACTATTTTCTACCTACTCGAAAAGATCTATTCATTTATAAGGTTATTTTCTACATAAAAGGTCATTTGGGTCTTTAAAGGACATGGTACATAATCAAAATGAAAATCCCAGCCTTTGTAAAACAATTTTCTGAACTCATTTTTGTTCAAAAATCCTTTAGCAAAAATATAGATATGTATACGATTGAAAAATCTTTTGAGTATATATACATATAGACTCATATTGTATGCAAAGATTCAATGGTGTTGTCTCAACGATTATTTTTTGTAAAACAATTTATGTTAAGGTGTCGAAACTTGAAACTTAACAAATTCTTTTCTAAGTGTTTTGGAGAAAATTTATAATTTCTTAGGTTATTGTAAATAAGTATATTCTTATTTTTTTTTTCTAATTTCTTTTCCAAAAAAAATAAATTTCCCTTTAACTTTAATCTTCTACAATTTTGCTTTTTGTGGCAAAATGTAGTTTCCATAGTTTTTTTTTTTTAAGTTGTTGATAGCCTATTATGATTTTGAGTTATATATATATTTTCCTTAAAATGGTTTTGTTAAATAAGTTTCTATCCTCTTATATTTTTATTTATTAACTCCTTTAAGAATAAATTTTATTTCTAAAACTTGGTCTTTTAATTTCCTTTACTGATTTTATTTGAAAAGAAATCATTTTTTTGAGTTGTTGATAAAATCCATTGTTTTTGAACTCATCATATTTACATTCTTTTTATCTTTTTGAAAATAGGCTTATCATTTAGAAACTTGAAAAATTCTCAAGTGGATATGTAGATTACTAAGTTGATTTTATCTTAACCTTGGAAACTAGTTTGCTCCATAGTTTTTATTATGAAGTTGGAAAGACTTTAATCTTAAGCTTTTTATGAAAAATTTATATTTCAACAAATTATTTTTACTAAGCCTTAGGTTATCTTATTATAAAAAGAAGGTGCTTGTTTCCTTTATTTCCTTGATAAAACTATCATTGTTGTTATTTAATAAAACTTTGAGAAAGTTTGAAAAGAGGCTCCAAAAATCAATTTACTAAGTTGTTGATGACAAACTCTTTTATTTAGTGACTAGTTACATAATAAAAGAGTTTTAGCTTCAAGTTCCTTTATTAAAGAAAAATTTCACTTTAAATATTATTGAGACAATATCATTATGATGATGCATGTATATGAGCATGTAATATGAAAATGATGAAAATATAAGAAAAAGATAAGAAGCAAGATAATATGGCCAAGTATTGAGAACCTTAGCTTCATCAAGATAACCCGATCAAATATTGGGAGCCTTAACTTCATTAAGGCAACCTAATCAAGTATTAGGAGCCTTAGTTTCATCAAGGCACCTCGGGACTAAAAATAGGCTAGTCCCAAAAAGAAAAAGAAAAAGAAAAAGAAAGAAAAGAAAAGCAATAATAAGAGCAATAATAGTAATAAGCTTGTTAGTAAGTTATGGAGCATTTAAGCCCTAAAATATACATAGATATACATATAGATAGTAACATATATATAGGGTTAAGTTAGAAGCATAATAACAACAATAATAATATAGCATCATAATAATAACAAGACGATAATAATTGGATTTCTTGGCATGTGCAAGAACAAAACATAAACATATTGTTGCTTCTACAACTCATATGAGAGTGAGAAATAACACCATAGTCATGCTAAGTTACATAATATGGAAAAATAAATAGTAGAAACGTAAGAATATTTACTTAAAGAGAAAATATGGAAGTGATAGTATAGAAAAAGTTTGGATAGTGTATGTGTGTAGGAAAAATGGGTAGTAGAGGAAAAGAAAAGAGAGTTTTTTGAGAGAGAATTTAGGGAATGAATTTGAGAGAGTTTTGTTATGGTAATTGAATGTGTGAAAGAAATAGAGGGAGAGAGAGTATTTATAGAAATTTTTGTAGTGAAAATTATGTGAATTAAATACATTGAAAAAGAAAATAAATGTATGTGTGTGTGTGAAGAGGGGGTGGCCAACGTTATGGGTGAGAGGGAGAGAGTGTGATTTTTGATTTGTTTTGTATTTTTGTTAATTAAAAGTAATAAGTTGTAAGGTTTGATGTGAATGAAAATATATGAGAAAAGTAAAAGTTAGGTATGTAGAGTGCAAGAATAGGTGTAGAAAAGTAGAGATAGGTGAATAGTAGTAAATAGTATAGAATAGTAGTATGAATAGTAGATAAAACAATTTAATCCGTAGTAAAAAAATATGCGTAATTAGGCTATATTTGATATTTTTAGATACCAAAAAATTATAAAACTGATATTTTTGAAATCTTTGTATTTCTACGAGTTTATTGGCATTATCGGAATATTTTTGCCCTCGAGGATACCAGAGCACGGTTTTCGAAAACTGATTTAGTATGGATCCGAAAGACATTAAAAATTAACAAATATGATATTTTTAGGATTTCTTATATTATTATGAACTATTATCTACTAATATTTCAATTTCAATGTTTTGGGGTTAAGAGCACGGAATTGCCGGATCTAATCTACTAGGGTTTAATATATATTTGTTGACCTTAGGGTTTCCGATTGACTTCGGGCTTAGGGTTTAAGCATAAATTGTAGCATAAAATCTAGAGGATTACATAAGTAGCGAAATAATGTTAGAAATCATTAAAGAGAACAACAACAACTTTCCTTTAATGACTATTGATTTCATGATCTACCCACTCTCATCATCTCATCATCCTAAGCGGTTCATAGCCTAGATATAGTAAGATTCATAACTTAACGTAATTCCCCTAATTTTACATAACATGATTATAATAATTATTAAAAATAACATAAAATCATAAAGAACTATAATAAAAAGTAGCATAAATCACTTCCAATTTGCCATGAAATAAAATTATTAAAATATAGGGAAACAATGATCGATGATAAACCAATTGATACTGTAAAATTTAAAATCAGTTTTCTTAAGTTCAATAGTTAGAAAAATAAATCTTATATTTGTTTAAATAATAAAAAGATGATTTTGAATTAATATTTTACAACCTTAAAGTATCTTTAGAAAATTTATAAACACTCATTATTTAAATAAATAAATTCTTAGAACAAGATTCTGCGACACAAATCAATAACTCAATAAATAATTGTAGTTGACCTTAAATTTTAATTACAATAAAAGACAATTAAATTTTTAAAACCTATTGGTTATAAAAAGACAGTTTAAAGATAAATCAATAAAATTACAAAATATGCAAAGATATAAAAAAAAAAAAAAAAACTAATCAATACTCAAGGATCTAAACCTTAGTTAAATACTTAAATTACATCAATACTCTAGTTAGATAATTTTAAGTTCATAGAAACTAAAATCCTAATTTAATCATTGTAACTTGAGAATCTTTATAACTAGTAAAATGAACAGAGTAACAAATGTGAAATAGATATTAAACTTAGGATCAAATAAAAACTCTAGAATAAACCTACGAGTAATAATAAACTCATTTATAATTAAAAAAAAACCGAATAGAAATTTTTTTGACCCTAATAAATACCAAAGACAAGATTTCATATCTTGAGCAAATAACTCAAGATATAATTAAAAGTAGCTATACATTTCAAAACCAATAAAAACAACTCCTTTGTAGAATCCATTAGCTATAAAATAATAATTAAAAGATGAACTAGTAGTATTATACATATACGATAAAAATAAAAATAGCTCCATAACTAATAATCTAGACTTCAGAAAAATATTTAAATTTCACCAATGTTCTAGTTAGGAAATTTTGAGCCTACAGGAGTTAAAATCCTAATTTAGTAGTATTATACATATACGATAAAAATAAAAATAGCTCCATAACTAATAATCTAGACTTCATAAAAATATTTAAATTTCACCAATGTTCCAGTTAGGAAATTTTGATCCTACAGGAGTTAAAATCCTAATCTGACGTATTTGTATCTATTTAACTTAATAAACTATCCAAAAACTAAGATAATTAATTAATTAATTAATATAAATACATTTCTAGTGCAAACTGTGTAGCAATGTGGCTGAGATCTCCTTGTAAACACAGCAACCAAAAACTTCATGCAAATTGCTCAAATTTGCTCCAACAAAGTCAAGATTGACTAAGACCTAAGCTAATTACAATTGCCCAAGAATATCATCCATTTGATGCAGCAAATGCATGTACAAACAAGGAGAATTTTGGTGGGAAAAAAATTGCTCCTTCTTGGCTCAAGTTGCTGCCTCAGTTTCCTTCATATATATAACTTCTTAAGGAACAAAATAGCAAGGCAATTAAACACACTTGGATAACTAACAAACCACACAAACAATACACCAAAGCAGCAACAAAAATACACAAAACATGTACAAACACAACCATTAAAATAGCTCAGACATATTCACAATTCAAGCTTGGAAAATCAACAAAGAAAGGTAAGTGAAAATTCGTTCTAAGTAAGTTTATGTGTTAAACACTAGTTTAAACCATGTTCTTATTAACTTAGGTTTGTTTCAAGCTTTGGGAAAGGATTAAACACCTCCATAATAGCTTATACAAGGTAAACTCTAACCTAAAACTCCATTTATTTAGTATAATATACATAGAAGTTAAGAAATCATAAAAGATGATGATTATAAGATGCTATATGTATTGATATGTCACATATAATACATGTGAAGTATAGAAAAACACATAGAAGTAGCATAGACACGAGTATAATACATAAATGAAATAAGAAAAATAAATTACGAATAGAGAAAAAACGAGGAAGACAATAAATAGTGCCTACACCAGCACTATGTCGGCAGCATAAACCGCTAAGGCTGTTGGCATACAAGGATAGGTCGGCGACCTTTGAGCCGGCCATCACTGGAACGAAGCTACATAATTTTTGTAAACACGTAAAAATGAACGTACACTGGCGGCATAGAATGCTATACCATCGGCGTACAGGCATACGCAGGCAACCTTCAAGGCCGGCTTATCCCAAAACAATAATGTGTAAAATTTACACGTACACCAACAAACTGAAGTTCAATGTCGGCAGTATAGATGCCGGCACACATGCAAATTTCTCACGAAATTTGTTTTCATCCAGATTTCATATATATATATATATAATAACAATAAAAAACGGATATCAATTTAATAAATAAATGTAAATATTGGCATGTTTAGATAATCAATTGAATAATAAACTTTAGTAAATATTACAAATAGGAAATCCTTTCTCATATTAAACAAAAAAGATTAAATTTATGATAAATGTATTACATAGGTAAATATAAAAAAATGGAAATGTAAATAAATGATAAATAGGAATAAAGTAATTCTCATAAATAACAGATAATAAAATAAAATAAAATAAGATCAAGAGGAACACGATGAAACTAAATGTTAGAAAATAAATATTAGTTGCCATAAGGTAATTAAATTAACGAACAATATAAAAACAATAATGATGATTATAATAAAATATTAAACTATTAAACGCAAACTCTATAATTACTCGAGGAAATAAAATTTAAGTTTGGTAAATATTCTATATATATTCAAATTTTAGGAAAACCATGGATATGTTAGAAAAATAATTAAAGAACTAAATACTAAACGTAACTATATAAAAGGAAATTTCAATTAAAAGATAAGGTCAACAAACAAAGAAAATAATAAAATTTACTATCAACACAAACACTAACAAAAGAGGAACTTAAGTAATTTTAGAATAAAGAAGACACCCTAAATAACATATAGATGTCAATTAAAATCAAGAAAAGCAAAATGAAAATAAATGATAGATAGCAAATATCAATTATCTTAAGGTAGATATACTAAAAAGACCACATAAATAGTAAAAGTTTAATAATAAAATTATTAAGTAAAACAAGATTTAAAATATTCTATGAAAATTATCAGTACTCATAAAATAAATAAAATTTACATATTAATAAAATTAAATCAACTGCCATACAACACTCAAAATAAGATATCTAAATGCCTGATCATACGCTAAAATGGAGTTAAAATGAAAATAATAGATCTAGTCTAAAATTATACAATTAGAGTTAGTACCTATGAGTTTTAAGAAGACTTATCTTATATAAAATGTGTTTACATGAATTTTCTAACATTTTCAAACAAGACTAACCCTTATAAAAATTTGAAACTTTTATCTAGGAAAGTTTGACTAAAAACTATTAGTACCATAAATGAAAATGGATATGCATTGCATCATACGCATATTCTGCATTTTTAAAGAAGTGGTGACCTTGCTACGTGTTAGCATTTCAGTTCTCTGGTGACACACTTGGTTTTTCTAGATGACATTCTCCTAGTTCTTCCAAGAGCACCTTTTTGTTGTTCGGTTCCACGGGAACTGACTGGTACCAAAGGAGCACCACTCATGGTATCGACATGAAAAAGCTAATACTTAATGGTGTTTCTTTGTTCCAAGGATAAGAGTGAAATATTTTAAATTAATTTATGAGAGTTTATGGTATCCATTCTTTCTTAGTTCTCTAATTCTCCTGGGTACGGTATATCGCTTGTAATGACTTCCTTCCAACCCGGACAAGAGCGCATAAATCTACATCATGTTTAGATTTTGGTTACCCAAGCTTGTACATGTTCACTTGGTTGATTATTGCATGACATACACTTGCTAATAAAACTTTTTTTGTTATTGTTTGATATGTGGTTTAATCAAGTTATCTCACTGAGCCCATGGTTTGCTTACCTCCCCACCTAACCAACAATTTTTGTGCAGGAATAATACTAGCTGGGATCGAGTTAAGAATGTGTGAAGAGTGCTTCTCCAACAGACTTTATTGAAGAAAGAAATATAGGTTATGATAAACTTTGAATACAAATTAGATAGATTATATAAATAATTGAGATTCGTATGTTGTAGGTTCGAAATCTTGTTTTTACTATTTGATAGGAGATATCAATTCTCTGTGATCTTGGTAGAATGTAACGCCCTAACTTGTTGGCAATTGCAACTCGCTAGTGTCATCTGATAAATAGGACACGCAAAGGCTATAACATTCTAAAACCACAATTTAAAACCTATAAAATATAATCTCCATAACTCTCTTAGACGATACAACAGAAAGTTCAAATCTTGTAAAACCTGTAAATAACAATCTTTTCAAACATCCTGTTGATCCAAACAATGTTGGCGAAACCAAAGCCAACAAATCCAAAATACATAAGATTTCAAAAATCCTTTTTAACATATAAATTCTTAACATAGTTCCAAATATTATAAATGATCTCAAAATTCTTTTTATATAAATCTATATCTGAATCTATTCCTCAGCAAGGTAATCTGGACCGCTATCGTCATCCCTATGATCTATGTACATATCATAATAAGATAAATCAAATACTACATCCTCATCATCTGTACGTGAAAAATGAAAGGAATGAGCGAAATCGCCCAGTACGCCAATCCAAAAAACAAATGCATATGCACACGTAACATATTTATCAAATGCAACTTAATCTAATGCAGACAACCATATTATTATCTTTATTAAGCCAGTGAATCAACACAGTTCAAAACTACTGTACATTAGTCCCGAACTTGGAGTGACTCAAACCCCATAAGAAAATCAACCAACTCTTTGAAAATAAGTAATTATATACAAATATTGGTGAATGGGTGCTCCCCAAACACCCACGGCCATACTGCCAAATCACTTAAATCTACCGGAATCATCTCTAAGTGCAACTCCACTAGGAACAACGACACACAAGGATCATCAGGATGCCTCACCAGTATCACTGTCTACCAGATCTTTGCTGGTCAAAGCCAATATATATCTATTCCTACAAACAACAATCAGAAAACTAAACCTGCAAGCAAATATAGCATACAAGGAAAGGTCGTACCTTTTCAATTTCAGGAAAATTCTTCAAATCCAAAATCCCTTATGAAAAACAATGGAAAATCTCCAAATCTTCTTTTATGGAAACTACAGCAACAACTTCTTCTTCTTCTATCAAACTCCTTAAAATCCCAAAAGAATAGATCTTTCTCCAAAATCCTAATATGGAAATCAATAAGAACAAACAAATTTCTCCATAAAATCGAACTTTTATAGAATCTTTGGTTTATAGGATAAGAACTTACCTTTAATTCTTTCTGAAACCCAAACCTTAGGTTTTCTTCAATTATCATTAGAAAAAAACTCCAAAAAGAACAGCTTCCTCAAAAACTCTAGATTTGAGAAATTAATAAGAGCAGACATGATTCGTCGAAAATAATCTTTTCATTTCAAATCTATGATAAAGAAGATGTAACTTACCTGATTCAAATGTTACTCCTTGATTGAATCCCCGAAGAACAAATCCTAATTGAAAACTAGGGTTTCTCTAAAGAAGTCCTTCAAAAACATAAAAATCTATGAGAAAGATGTTGTTTCCATATAAATCTGCACGAATCTTGATTAAATGGACTTACCCAGATCAAAGATCTTGTTTTCCTTTAGATTTCCTCTTAAGTGCTCCCAAAATCCTAATAGACACTCTCTGGTCGAAAAAAAAAAAATGGAAGAACTTATGAGAAATACGAACCCTAAAATTCTATTTATAATAAACATTGAGGCAGGAAAGCGAGCACCTACGCCGACGGCCTTTCCTTCAACGTCGATGGCCTTTGTACTTACGCCAGTGGCCTTTGTGCTTATGCAGGCTTTCACTAATCTTCACAAAAAGTCCGAGATCTTTATGCCGACAGCTTTCACATATAGGTCGGCGGCCTAGAAACCAATTTTCCTTTGTCAAAAGCTATTCTTCAAATATCTTTAAATCATAGGCAAAACCATCAAGTTAATACTAAGGTGGACCATAAAACCCTCTTATTTTTCAATATATGACAACTTTTTCCCTTTATCATAATTTATTGAAGATTTACAATCTTTAAGGATTTGTTGACCATCATTAATGTGAGGGATGATTATTATATATCTCATTTATTAGGAATGACCAAAATTTCCCTCTCCTTAATTAACAAATAACATTCATTTGCCCTTCTTTATAAAATATTTTTATGGATATTACATCTCTCCCCTATTAAAAGAAACTTTCATCCTCGAAAGTTACCCGAATCACTATCTCCTTTTCATCCATGCATCTATCAGTTCTCTATCACTCCTTTTCTTTGTTTCTGATTCTTTGCACCATATTGACCCTTCTTCGTGCTTAGATCTCTTAGCTAGAATATAATTCCATCAACGTTTCTTTAATTCTTAACTTTCACCACTCAATTTGGATTCACTTCCTCCGTTACTTCACAACACACCTCTTGACTATAACTTAAACTTATTAACCATATTCATCAAGAAATCTTTCCTCGACTTCATTATATTAAATCTTCAATCCAATTCCTCGAGCGATGTTGAGAAAGCTTAAAATCTTAACTATAGTTTTAAATTCCAAAGGTCAAATCTTACATTAACCTGGAGCTCCAAATGTCACAGTGTTACTTGTACTTCTATTGATTCAACTTAGTTTTTATCCTTATTGGTCCATGTCAAAAATAATTCACTTCACTTGCATATCATTTACCTAGTCTCAAAATACTTATTAACTAACCATATCACTTCCAATATATTTTCTCAATCTCCAATATATATTTTCTTATATTTTCCATCAATACATACTTAAAACTTAAAATTTGACACTCACGTTGTAAACCCCGAGAATTTTTCACATTAGTACAAGACCTTATAATAGATTGTATAAACTAGATAATAGATTTAGATTCTAATCGAAGTCTAATAATAGATTAATATTTAGATTTTTGATAGATGAAGAATTTAGGAATCGAATAAAGAAATTCTTTAACCCTAGTTAATACCAAAAACGAGATTTTGTATCTTGAATAACTAATTCAAGATATGATCTAAAATTTGGACCCGAAACCTGATATAAAACTAGGTTTAAATAGAAAATATGAATATAGGGATTAAATGATTGTTTTTTATTCCGATAATGATTCAACATTAGAATAACGAGTAGCGATGAGTATATATTTAGACTTAAACTCTAAATTCAAGATTTCTAGTTAAAATTAAAAAGCTACTAATAAGAATTCATGTTTGGTATCAAAACTAAAGATATATATAATATATATATATATATATGGTTTGATTTCTGTATTAAGTCCAATACTGCATAAATGATTATTTACGCTTATAAACAGGAAACGATGACTCAAAGATAAACCGTTAAGATTTTAAATACACAACGAAAATATAAACTGTCAAATAACTCAAAATCTGAACCCTAAACAAATAATCGGATCACGCTATTGTTCTAAACCGAGTTTTCTTAAGCTATCGGAGCCTGAAATAAAAATTGACCTAACGAGCTTAAGAAATCCAAATTGCGGGAGATAAAATTATACAAATAAATAACTATGTAGATAGATAACCTAAATTTGTATTATTTGAAGATCAAAATGTTTTATATAACCCTATACACGCATATTTTTGTACAAAAACTTCCAAATATTAGCTGATTTATACCCGTATTATAAATCTCTGAAATTTTTTTATTCGAATTATAGTTTAAAACCTAAACGGAAGTCAACCGGATTTCCAGAGTCAACCAAACCCTAGTTTACTGTAATCGCTTAAGTCCGACATTGCCGTTTTCTCAAGCCCTAGAAAACGAAGTTGGAAAAATTAGCTATAATAGTTCATAATAGCTATAGGTTTTATAAAAATATCAGTTTTTCAAAATTCGAGTGTCCTTTGAACCCGATTTGACATAGTTCTTAAAAAACGTGTCCGGAAGCCCGGAATAGAAAAAAATATTCCGAATATACCGTTAGACTCGTAAAAATATGAGATTTCCAAAAATATCAATTTCGTAATTTTTCGGTGGCTAAAAATATCAGATATTGCTTTTATACGTGTATTTTCTTACTACCGGCATTAAATTGTCATGTCTACTTTTACATTACACTATTTTCTACTATTCTACACTATTCACCTATCTCTACTTTTCCTTATAATCTACTCTTACAAACTATGCACCTATTTCTTACACATCTTTCATTTCTTACTTTTAATTAACAAAATAACAAAAAAAAAAAATTTTTTTGTCTTCCCCAACACACCAAAAATGGCGCCGGCCACACACCCACCCCCCCCCCCCCCCCCCCCCCCCCCACAAATGCATCAATTTGTTTTATTTTTTTATTTATTTAATTAACACAAATTATCTCCCACATTTTCCTATAAATACCCCCTCATACCTTCACTTCTTTCACACCACTTCTTCTCTAAAGTAACTATACCAAAATCTCTCTCAAATTCTCTCAAAAATCCTATCCAAGAAGCTTTCTTTAGTTTCTTCTTTAGGTAAACTTTCTTCAAGAAAATCGTCCAAGTTTTCTTTATGCTTATCTACTTAGTATGAACTTAGTGTGTGTTTTCTAAAACCATGAAGGTTAAGAAATCAACAATAGGTTCATACTTTGTTTTTGTTCATAATCACAATTCCTTTATGTTCATTTGTGTTTCTTTTATGTTCATAACTATCTAATATATCTATATAGCTATATATACTATTTAGAGCATGTAAGCTCATTGTCTTGCAATTTATTTATCTTTCATGCAATTTATTTACTTCATTGCAATTTATTTATTTCAAAGTTGTTTTTAAGACTAGTCATTCTAGTCTTAGACTTGTCCTCATCAAGTCAAAACAATTTCTTTTCTTTTCTTTTCGGGACTAGTCTTTTCTTAGTCCCGGGGTACCTTGATGAAGCTAAGGTCCCAATGCATGAACATAATGTTTTTGTCTCAATAAAAATAAATGGGGAAGTGTTATCATAAACTAAAGGTTCTTATTAAATAAAAATAGGAAATAGATTTTCTAAAAACTCATAAACATGCTTGGAAATGGTTTTTCTTACATAGACAAAAGGTTTTATGAAAACTTATCTTTCATCAAGAAATAGAAATTCTTTTGGAATCATTACAAGAAACAAAAATGTCATTCTATTACTTTTGAATCCAAGTTTAGAAAATAAAACCACACTTTAGGATATTAAAGCAATTACAAGAGATTAAATTTAGAAAAAGAATATTCATCTCCAATAACTCAATATCTTTCAAAAATAAAATGAATATTTCAATAGAATCTCAAGTTCCAAGTCTTTTAAAACCTTACTTTTTATAAGTTGAGACAACTTCATTTACTTCATCCATTTGTTATGATTCATTACATATATGTATACATCTTTCAAAAAGTTTACAAAGTACTTGAAATATTTATCTTTTCAAATGAGCTTTATTTACAAGAAGGAAAACAAGTTTTTACAAATTCGTGGCAAATCTGGTCGCTGCTTTTTCGGAACCTAAACGACTTAGTTTTACAAAAATAATCTTAGACATACGTAGATCTTTTCGAGTAGATAGAAAACGATATATTATACGCAAAATTCCGAGTTAAAATGAGCAAGTTATGGCCATTTTAAGTTGGAATTTCCTCTTATACGATTTATCGCGATTTTAAGAAAAGTTTAGAATCTCCAAGAATAGAAGTTCATGAAATACTCATTTTGGGTATTCTTCTTGATTAGATAATCTCGAGGAGGATTGTCCGTATCCCGAAGATTACTACGATTAAGTGGAAATCCCGAACGACTCATCCATCTCAAGAAAGGTGTCATCATGGCTGAGTGAGTTTATTCCCCGTTATTTTTCTCATACTCTTGATTGTGCTTGTAAAATTAGTTGCACTAGAATTTAGGCAAAATCAAAAGGAAGTGTATGATAATAGTTGAAAGAATACTAAGTATTGAAACTCGATTTGTTTGCAATAAAGTTGTATGTGCATTAATATCTTGGAGTGTTTGAAATTGGTTGATCACTTGAAAGAAGTTAAATGTAACTACTAGACCTTAATTAATAAATTATTCATGCACTTCATATGTTGAGTCACATTTCATTCACTACTATACAATTGGTGGGACAAGTATATAATGGTGTGGTAGGCAGAACCGGTATATCATGTAAGTGGCGAGTAGGAGCCGGTAAAAACTACAAAATTGGTGGCTAGTAAGAGCCTGTAATAACTACAAGTTTTTGATGGCGTATAGGAGCCGGTAAGATCTATAAAAGTGTTTTTAAAAGTTGTGGCTGTAATTGGCCTGAATACCCAACCCCGAATGAAGGGCGTAATTCATTCAGCATATGATTCCTAGAAAGTCATATGTCTTGTATGCTCACGTGGTTGTTGCATTCCATATGTTTGAATAATAAACCTGGTTGATAATTTACTTTGAGTATGAATTTTGGGATTTACTCACTAAGCCCATAAGTTTACACCCCTATAGGTATTTGTATTATCAAGAACACCTATATTTGTGCTCGAGGCCTCCCCGTACCCGTGTAAGTTTTATATATCGAAGCTTTTGGAGGAAATCTACTCGAACACTTAGATTAGAATTCCTTTGAAATCTTTAATGTAGTATTTTGGATGTTGTAAAGATCATCACGATCCTTGGAATTAACAGGGGAATGCCCCTAAGAAACCATGTAATAGACCTTTGGATATTAATGATATAATATGTTTTATTTCTGGATTCTTGTATGTTCATTTTTACTTGCTTAAACTATGCTTCCCAAAAGCATTTCCTATTACCGTGCTAGACGCCTTACATGTAATACTAAGGCTTTCGCATGACTAAGGTAGTCATTCTTGAGCCTTGATATTATATGTGGCGGGCTGCCACGTTTAGGGTACCCATCGGGGCATGACACGTATAACTTGTTTAATTAACTCAAAACTTAACTAAAATAATAAACTAATATATTTATATATATTTTGGATGCTGATTTCGGTGGAGATTCGGTGAAGAAGAGGAGCTGAAATATGGTTCAATAATGCAATTCTAAATCAACAAATTCAATCCCAACAACCTATCAAATGAGGACAACTCAACCCAGCATTTAATGAAGTGAAAACAACAGCCAAAAGACATCAAACTTGGAGGAAGAATCGAAGGAGAAGCAGCCGCAAGTCTTCTTCTTTCTTCTCCTATATATATATATGTGTGTAATAAATGCTTATAAAGGAAAACAAACAAAACTCATTCATTCCCAAGTCCCACAGCACAAAATAGACTCCCAAACATCAACCAAAACGAACTGGAAACGAAGAACAAACAGATCGAAATATTTGAATTCGAATTGAAAGAAAAACAAAACTAAAAACCCTTAAATACGAGCTCAAAGGTAAGTTGAGGTAACTCGAGTTGTTTTCTTTCAAATCTAAGCTTTGTAACTGACTTCTAATAATCTTAGGAACATAATAAACATAAACACGAGCTTCGGATTACATCAAACAAGCTTCAACGAGGTAATACTCCAAAACCCTAGCTTTATGTTCTAAGAATCGAGATCTATGTATTTCTATTTTTAAACGTGTTCAAACTTGTTTTATGTCTTTATATATGATGTATGAACACTTAAAAATATTTTGAGTATGTTTTTAACGTGTAAAAATCATAGAAAATGAATTAAACCGAGGAGGAAGATGATGAACAGTACAACGCTGCCTCAAAACCGGCAGTGTAAACGCTCAAAGCCGGCGGCTTACATGGATAGGCCGGCGGCTTATAGGCGGCTTACACACCACAGAGGCTACATAAAATAATTTTTCATGTAAAAGTTGAACGTAAGCCGGCTACCTAGAGATCTACGCCGACGGCGTTGGGTCGGCGTACGTTGAAAGCCGACAGCTTTCAACACCGGTGCACTTGATGTGAAAATTTCTTCAGAAACAATCTTACACCGGCACCTGGGAATGAAGGCCGGCGGCTTTGAGCCGGCGTATGCCCAAATTTTCTTAACGAAAGCATGTTTCGAAAATAACCAGAACTTATATATATATATATATATATATATGACCTAAGTCTACTTAGTATATATATGTATAACAATATAGCATCTATTACATAAACAAGTAAAAATAAATATTTAGAATATTTTGATTAATACCGGATAATTCTTAAAACCCTATAACTTAAGACGAATAATTAATGTTAATCAAGGTTAGTATTAGTTAAATATTAGCTCTAAACAGATAAAATAGGTAAGAATGGTAATTGAAATAAACCAATTTCTTAAGTAATGTGATTCCTATAAATAACAAAACAATTATGCGAGATAAAATAAGAGAAACACGACGACATTAAGTAATAATCATTACCAAAATATCGAGTCTAGGACACTAATCACATATAGGAATTTAGTTAATTTGTATTAATGAATACTTTGTCTTAAATAGGTGACTTTGACTCATTAGAGGATCTACCAGCGGATTACTACGAATGAGTCAGTATGAGCAGGTGAGTAATTCAGTCATATTATACTGGTTGTGCTTGTAAGTAGTTGAATATGTAAAATAAAGATAACCAAATAAGTTCTTGTTGAAAGTATGATATGATCTGAGTGTATGATTGTTAAAATATCCTTATAAAAGCGATAATGTCATGATTGATGTTGTGCGGTTGTATAATGATGATTGTGTGTAAGGTATGGTCACTTTGAAATTGATTAAGACTTATTGACTTAACAAAATAATATGAACATGCATTGCACAAATTGCATTATTGCATATATGGTTGTGACAGCCTGCTACGTATTAATATTTTGGATCTCTGTTTTCACTTGGTTGATCTAATGTGTAAGTTCTTCCAAGGTTCTCTTTGGTCTGGCGGTCCTATGAGGAGCTAAAAGGCACCGAAGAACTTCGCTCGTAGAATCGCTTTGAAATGATTAATACTTAGGGAGTTTCTAAGGGTATTGCAGGAGATGGTTTGTTCAATCAACTATATTCAGAGTGATAACCTTAAAACGAGAAATCGTTGATTCTCCTGTGTACTTAGTCTCTCCTGGGCAGGTAGGTCATTGTTACGCCCCGAAGGGTACCCTAAACGTGACAGTCCGCCACACTCAATATTAAAGCTTAAGTATGACGACCTTAGTCATTTCCAAAAGCTTTTATATTAAGTGTAAGGCTTACTTTCACAATTTTAGAGGACCATATGTGGAATAATGAAGTTCAAGGAGATATAAAAACATATTAAGAAAAGAGGATTCACAATGAATATTTTGTTCATAGCAAGGACTGTGCATACTTAGGAACAATTTCCTAAATTACTAAGCTATGTATATAAATAATTGCATGCTAATACTATGATGTACTTTATCCAGAGTTCTAATATTCAAAAGGGATTACCTGCCCACATGGTCCACGTGGCCTTAGCCATAAGTACGGAAACTGCAAAAGGTAGCTATCGGGGTATAAGCTAATAGGCTTAGTGAGAACTATTTCCATAAATAACTTCTTGTAACAAAATTCAAACAAGTTGGTTAATCACACATATGTAATGCATCAAACACGTGGGCAAACAATCATATAGCTTTCCGGGAACTATATGTTGAATGGATTTACGCCCTCCATTCGGGGTTTGGTGATACTCAAAACAAGTAGTTTTAACAATAGAAAATTTAAGCTTGCGAGCACACATCGCCAAGCATTCAATAAAAACTTTTATACTTGCGAGCACACATCGCCAAGTATTCCGAACCTACTTGAATTGACCTTGCTTTCGGATCAACCGCCAAGCATATTCCATTAAGCCGCCAAGCAATCGCTTTCAGATCTTCCGCCAAGTGTTGCTTTCGACATGAGCCTACTATCCTTCTCACCCAAGGATAATATCCCAACCATGTAATGTGACTCACTTCGTGGTATGCATGAGTTCATTAATTTATAAAGTCATAACATAATTATTTTCAACTTTATGGTGATCAAGGAATTTCACACAAATCAATATTATACTAAAAAATCACTTAGAACAATTCGGGCTTCGATATTCTTAGAATTCTTTCAAGGAATTATCTTACATGCATATCGGTTTATCTTTTCCTAACTCTAGTGCAACTAATTTACAAGCACAACAAGTGTAGCATTTAATGGAAATAAACTCACGATGCCATCGTCGTCTATTCCTCTAAGCGGATGAGTCGTTCACACACTCCACTAGATCGTAATAGTTCTCGGGTGAAGAAATCCTTCCTCAGGGTCACCTAACCAAAGAAAATACCCATAATGAGTTTTTTCTTGAAGATTTTCTTGAATTTTGACAAAACAATGTCAAAGAACGTCAAAGTTCGTATAGAAGAATGTTCCAACTTAAAATGGCCATAACTTGGTCATTTTAACTCGGAATCGCGCATATAATATACTGATTTCTATCTACTCGAAAAGATCTACCCATTTCTAAAATTATTTCCCACAAACAAAGCCACATAGGCTCCGAAAAACTGGTGACAAAATTCACCACGGATTTTCAAGTAAAAACAACTTTGGTTAAGAAATCAAAATTTTTGAAAAATACTTAGTTATCTATATAGTTGAAAATTCTCTTTTTATACTATTAACTCATATTTAAGCATGCTCAAGTGTCTTGTTGTCCAAATTATTTTTCTTAAGTAAAACAATGTCGGTTTGAAGCTTTTCGGAAATTGTTTTTGTGAATTTCTTTGAAATGAATACCTTGTTTATTTTGTTTTCTAAAAATGTTTTATGTTGGTTTTATTTATCTTTTTCTAAGTGACTTTTGAAAATAAAATTTTCTACTTTCTAAGTTACATAATAATATTTTTGAAGTTTTTCTAGAAAATATGCTTTTCCTTATTTTCTTGTGTAAATTCCTTTGTTTACTTGTTTTGGCAAAAATCTTTACTTGATATTTCTCATTCTTTTTCTCATGTCTACTTTAAAAATACATTCATGCATGAAAATTTGTTTTTTATAAAAACAAGTGGAACAATTAAGGACTTTTTGTAGAAAAACTAATTTCTATAATCTTATTAACTTTTCTTGTAACTTGAAAAGAAATAACTTTATTATTTTCAAACCATAAATTTTCTTTGCCTATTTAGTTTGCAAAGGTCTTTACTTAGAAATTTCCTAAGTCATCCATCTTATTTTCTTTCTTATGAAAAGAACCATTTTAACAAAAACATCTCCTTTTGAAAAACAAGGTGGAAATAATAAGTATCTTTGTAAAGCAAAAGTAGTTTATAAAATTATTGTGAGTTCTCTTTTTGGTAACATGAAAAGAAATGAGTTTGTTTTGTGTTGATTTTATACTTTACATAAACTTATTCCTAAGTGACAAAAAGCCTTCTTTTATTTAATTTTCTTTAGAAAATAAAACTTTTGGACAACAATCTAAATGAACATGATTATGAGAATAATAATAAACAAAATAACATAAATCATAAATAATAAAGTCAAGTATTGGAGTCTTAGCTTTTTCAAGGCTCCCGGGACTAAGAAATAAACTAGTCCCATAAAGAAATAAAATGAAAGAAGAAAACTTGTTTTGACTTGATTAGGACAAGTCTAAGACTAGAGACTAGTCTTAAGAACAACTTGAAATAAATAAATAAATAAATTGCATGAAAGGTAAATAAATTGCAAGATTATGAGCTTACATGCTCTAATTAGTATATAGCTATTAGATAATAGATAGTTATGAACATAAAAGAAGAATAAATGAACATAAGAGGAGCATGAAGAATATATAAAGGAGACATGAACATAAAGGAATTATGATTATGAACAAAAACAAAGTATGAACCTATTGTTGCTTTCTTAACCTTTATGGTTTAGAAAATATACACTAAGCTCATACTAAGTAGATGAACATGGAGAATTCTTGAGAAATTTCTTACCTAAAGAAGCTAAACTAAGAGGACTTCTTGTAAGAACTCTTGAGAGAATTTCTTGAGAGATTTTGAGAGAGTAACTTTAGTATAGAAGTGGTGTGAAGGAAGTGAAAGAGGAGGGGGGTATTTATAGGAAAATGGGGAGTGATTTTTGTGTGATTAAAATAATTGTAAAATTAAAACAAATGGGGAGGGAAGAGAGAGAGAGATGTGCCGGCCACTTTTGAGAGGAGAGAGGGAGTGATTTTATTTTTTGTATTTTGTTAAATAAAAGATGTAATAAGTAAAATAGATGTGATATAAAGTTATGGGAAAGGTAAAAAGTTAAGATTATAGGTTATGTAGAGTGTAAGAGTAGGTGTAAGAAAAAGTGGAGATAAAAGAATAGTGTAGAATAGTAATGAATAGTGTAATGTAAAGTAGATATGACAATTAAAGTACCGGTAGTAAGAAAATACGCGTATAATAGCTATATCTGTTATTTTTACTTACCGAAAAATTATGAAATTGATATTTTTGGAAAACTTATATTTTTACGAGTCTAACGGTATATTCGGAATATTTTTACTAGTCCGGGCTTCCGGACACGTTTTTCGAGAACTGCGTCCGATCGGGTTCGAAGGACACCCGAATTTCGCGAAACTGAAACTTTTATAAAACCTATGGTCATTACGGACTATTCGAGCTAATTATTCCAACTTCGTTTTTCAGGGCCAAAGAAAACGGCAATGCCGGATTTAGATTGATACAGTAAACTAGGGTTTTGTTGACCTTTAGGATTTCGTTTGACTTCCGGTTAGGGTTTTGTGCTAAACTGATTCCGAAAATTTAGGGGTTTACAGTCATTGAGTACTGGTTCTTCAACCCATTAAAAAGAGGGCGTAAATCTTTTTCCTGTTTGGATTCTATATCATCCAAACTTGTATCTATGCATATGGTTTAGTGATTGCATTGCATATGATTTGTTAATGACTTGTGTGATGTATGGTATGTCTAGTTATTCACTGAGCTGTGGTTTCTCTCATACTCCTACAGTCTTTTCAGGTTCACTTTACGACCCTGGTTAGTTACATCCAGGAATATGGCTCCGGTAAGAGCTTTGAAGCTAGAAGTCTACAGATATATTTTAGATTGATGGTTATGTACTATTAGATTAGATTATTTAGTTGTGTACTCCAAAGGAACTATATGATTTGTAATAGTTTTGTAATGTTTATTCACTAAGTTATTTCTTTCATGTATTTGTTATTTCTTATCAAGCAGCTAAAAAGGTCCTGTTGTTTTGAAAACCTGTCGTTCTCTCAAGGTAATCTAGTGATAGTAATCAAGTGTAACTTGTTTACTACTACTAGGGTACCCTCGGAGCGTGACACACGTCCTTATGCAAACCTTCAAAATCACCAGATAACTTCTAACTCGTCCTTTGACTTCAATACTCCTAACGTTTCAATATTTCTTGATATCTAGATTACTAATGCACTTTGTCTCCAAAATTTTTACCATACATATCCAGTCTTTACCCCAAGATTAAATGATCGTTCCTTACTTGGATTCAGTATCCTTCTATAACTATCAAATCTACTACTCAACAAAATTTCTTCTTAGATTATATACTTTCAGTTCATAAATCAATCATTACATCCTCTAATACAATTGTACATTGCACTATAGAAAATTCAATCCAACTCATTAACATTATTTGACCATTATACTTTACCTCTAATTACCACCATTTCCAATGAAACTTCTTTAGGACATTGTCATCTTATAATCCTTCAAATAATAATCAGAATACCCAAATCACGAAATTTAAGATTTTTCAAGTCTAACCCTAATGATCAAACTTACATTTACTTTGTTATTTCAGGTGATCATAACATCTATGTCTCTATTGGTTAATCAATTTTTTTTCCACTATTGTCAGACACCATATTTAATCTACAATTTTGTTTACCATTTGTGCCATTCCAATTGTCTGCCAAACTTGTATAACTACTTTACATAATGATTTATATATGTAGTCTCCTATATACTTTTCTAAGGTCCATCCTAAAACCCATCATCATATATTAGTTCATATGTCATTATCGTTCGCCATTCATAGATTTCTCATACCTTACAACTCACTAATATCACATTTCCTTCTTGGAACTACTGTTCCACATATACATTCATATCTATATAAGATTCAACGATCCTCTTATTTGCTAATTATTCCAATCCTTCTCATCTAGTCTTAAATATAATCTTTCTCGCTTACTTGCATTCTTCAACATGACCTTTGTCAATTACTTTTATGTGTCTACTAGGCTACAATATAATTGTCAACCATTTATAAAGATTTTCTTTATACCTCCAGTTTCTTCTAATCAACTTTAGTCATCTTTCTTTCACCTCTAACTTCTGTCTACATATCATTTTTAATACTATCATCTTATCTCAGTAATAGTCTTTAGATATCTCCCATTTCACTAATCATTTTCTTATAGTTTTGACCCTTCATTGTCATACTAATACTTGTTATCTCAAACTTTACCATAAATTACTTTGAATACTCCTCCAACAACTATATTAACATTTTCTTCATCCTTACACTTGCCAATAACTTTAAGCATAATTTATTTCCATACTTCCTTCAAACACTATATTTATTCCACTTCATTATATAAAAGAAATGAAAGAAAAACCATAAATATATATAATTGTACTAATTTGGTTGTTATGCTCCCAATAAATTTTAATAGATGAGTTATTTATTGATATATTTCACTTGCTCGTATTATCATTATTTAGAATTTTGTCATTTTGATTCTCGATTTTTTTTTCATAATCATTTTACATTCTTTCTTTTTATTTAAGTTGATTTTATGAGTTTACCATTTCATTAACAATTTTGACATTTGCCATAATTGACAACTTTTATTACATTTGTTATTAATGTTAATGTTATAGATATAAGGTCAACCAATTATCATAGTTATTTCTTAATTTTCTATCATAACTAAAATTTTATTTTGTCTTTTCTTCACTCATTTAGTTATATTATACATTTATATATGTATATATATATAGTCTCATATTTTGTTGTTTTGCTTTTAATAAAAAATAATTTAATTTTTTTTATTCTATCATAAATGTGATAGTGAGAGAGGCTGAAAAATATCAAGAGTAACTAAACTGACCGGTAGTAAACTAACATATGACTTGAATTTTAAGAGAGACTCAAAATAACATGACTCAAAACAAAAAGGCTGGACATGATAAGAATGGAGATGATGAGATTTGACAAAGCATGATAAAACAATAGACAATACTTACTAAACGTAACATTTATCGAATGAAACAAACCATGAACTCGTCAGTCCCACTTCACATTTCTTGTATTAGATTCATTGTTATTACATATTTGTATACTAATTGAAGATTCAAATTACTATAATTATTCTTAATCCTTTAATTTTATAAGTTATCATTATTTAATTGTCACTACCACTATGTAAATTTGGTGTGGTAGTTCTCATTTTCATTCGCTTTTATTTATGGCTCTAATATTTTACCTTCGTTATTTGTTATTTAAAATCTTTGGAGATGCTTCTAAAATTCTTTTTTTAATCCTTGTGCATTTTGAATTTGCATCATTTAATTCAAATAATGCTTCTTCTTTTTTTTAACTTTTCTTTGAATTTCATAATTAACAATCATTAAAAATTTGTTGGCGTTATGTCATTAAGGATTTGTTGACTGTCATTAAAGATTTGTTAACTATTGTAGGTGTTTTCGTTAACTTAAGAGGAGGTTTTAATCATTTATTTTATTCAATTAATTTTGGAATTTATAGTCATTAATATTGTAACGGTTGAGTTCTAAATTTCTTTATGTAAGTTATGATTATTAATTTATGTATTTATATATTCTCTTTAACTTACTCTAGTCATTATTGTTTTGTCTGTTACATTTCATTAGATGTCATTAACTTCTTGTATAAACATGTATATGTATTATAGTAAAATCCTAAAAGGTCATAAGTTTAGTAAGAGGATTTTTTGGTTTTATAAATTAGCATTTCTAGATTTTTGTTGAGCTTTATTTGTTTTACTAATCACTTTTCTATGTATTTAAGGGAGCAACAACAAAAACAAAAATAAAATAACAAATATTCCAATAAAATATATGAAAATAATTATGAAAAGATAATGACATAAATGAAATAAATATAATACTTATAAGCAATAAGCTATAATGAAAGAAACAATAAGAAATCATAATGAAGAGGTCAACCTAGAAAATTTTCATTAAAAGAAATAACTCTATGCTTTCCATAGCTACTAACTTTCCCGTGATCTACCCCCTCTCTTTATCTCACCATCCTAAGGAGTTCATAACCAAATTTCCCTAAAGATCATAAACCTATGCTTTGATACTAATTCAGCTGCAACGCCCTAACTTGTTGGCAATTACAACCCACCATGTGTCCTCTCTTAAATAGGACACCTAAAGACTATAACATTCTAAAACCATAATTTAAAACATATAAAATATAATCTCAATAACTCTCTCAGAGGATACAACAGAAAGTTCAAATCCTGTAAAACCTATAAATAACAATCTTTTCAAACATCCTGTTGATCCAAACAATGTTGGCGAAACCAAAGCCAACAAATCCAAAATACATAAAATTTCAAAAATCATTTTTAACATATAAATTCTTAACATAGTTCCAAATATTGTAAATGATCTCAAAATTCTTCTCATATAAATCTATATCTGAATCTATTCCTCAGCAGGGTAATCTGGATAGCTATCGTCATCCCCATGATCTATTTACAAATCATAACCAGATAAATCAAATACTACGTCCTCATCACCTATACCTGAAAAATGAAAGGAATGAGCAAAATCACCTAGTACGCCAATCCATAAAACAAATGCATATGCACACGCAACATATATATCAAATGCAAACAACCATATTATTATCTTTATTAAGCCAGCGAATCAACACAGTTCAAAACTACTCTACATTAGTCTCGAACTTGGAGTAACTCAAACTCCATGAGAAAATCAACCAACTTTTTGAAAATAGGTAATTATATACATATATTGGTAAATGGGTACTCCCGAAACACCCATGACCATACTGTCAAATCACCTAAATCTACCGGAATCATCTCCAAGTGCAACCCTACTAGGGACAACGACACACAAGAATCATCAGGGTGCCTCACCAGTATTACTGTTTGCTAGGTCTTTATTGGTCAAAGCCAAAGACATCCAGAAAAACCAATTAAGCCAAATAGAATTAAGTTCATTTATATATCTGTTCCTATAGACAACAATCAGAAAACTAAACCTGCAAGCAAATACAGCAAACAAGGAAATGTCGTACTTTTTCAATTTCAAGAAAATTCTCCAAATTCAAAATCCCTTATGGAAAACAATAGAAAATCTCAAAATCTCCTTTTATGGAAACTACAACAACAATTTCTTCTTCTTCTATCAAACTCCTCAAAATCCTAAAAGAACATATCTTTCTCCAAAATCCTAATATGGAAATCAACAAGAACAAACAAATTTCTCCATAAAATCGAACTTTTATAGAATCTTTGATTTATAGGATAAGAACTTACCTTTAATTCTTTCTGAAACCCAAACCTTAGGTTTTCTTCAACTATCATTAGACAAAAACTCCAAGAAGAACAACTTCCTCCAAAACTCTAGATTTGAGAAATTAATAAGAACAGGCATGATTCGTCGAAAATAATCTTTTCATTTCAAATCTACCATAAAGAAGATGTAACTTACTTGATTCAAATGTTACTCCTTGATTGAATCCCCGAAGAACAGATCCTAATTGAAAACTAGGGTTTCTGTAAAGAACTCCTTTAAAAACACAAAAATCTATGAGAAAGATGTTGTTTCCATAGAAATCTGTACGAATCTTGATTAGATGGACTTACTTGGATCAAAGATCTTGTTTTCCTTCAGATTTCCCTCTCAAGCGCTCCCAAAACCCTAATAGACACTCTCTGGTTGAAAAAAAAGGAAGAACTTATGAGAAATACGAACCCTAAAATTCTATTTATAATAAACATTCACGCGGGAAAGCGGACACCTACGCCGGCGACCTTTCCTTCAACGCTGATGGCCTTTGTACTTACGTTGACGGCCTTTATGCTTTTGCCGGTGGCCTTTATGCCGACTTTCACCAATCTTCACAAAAACTCCGAGATCTTTATGTCGGCAACTATCACATATAGGTCGGTAATCTATAGACCAATTTTCCTTTGTCAAAAGCTATTCTTCAAACATCTTTATATCATAGACAAAACCATGAAGTTAGTACTAAGGTAGACCATCAAACCCTCTTATTTTTCAACATATGACAACTTTTTCCCATTATCATAATTTATTAAAGATTTACTATCTTTAAGGATTTTTTGACCAATTGTTGGTCCCGAAAATAATCAAGAAGGGGGGTTGAATTGATTATTTCAGAAAATTAAAATTTTTGCCTTTTAAAAACAATCCCCTTTGATTTTAAGTTAAGACAACAACAAGTTGCTTCAATTATCTAAAAGACTAATGTAAAGATTACAATAAAATTTTGCTACAATTATGCGCGTGGAAAGAGAACAGAGAATATTTGCTTTTTCAACTCTAAAGAATTTTTCAGTCAACGATTGAATCAAGTTGCTCTCGGTTTTTTTCTTTTTCTTTTTTTTTTTTTCAAGTTCTGCATCTTGTTCTTCTTTTTAACTCTGTTCAAGTCTCATATCCTTCTAACATTCTGAAATTTGTTGCGCTCGAGATAAGATAAATATCCCAAAAATCTCAGATGAAAATCTGTATCTTCTTATCCTTAATTTGATTTATCAAACGCTGCTGATATTCTTCAAGAGATAATCTCGTTCTTCTTGTTTTCTTCGGTTCCAGATTTGAATTTGAATTCTTGATATGCTGAAGTAAGATAAGATCAGCTTGAATTTCGTGATTTGAGATTATCCACTTGTTTTCTGTTTGAAAGCTTCTAATAAAGTTGATCTTGAAGATAAATCTGGAGAACTGTTGCTGATTGCTAATATCACGGTCTTCAACGTGATCTTCATGTGTTATCTTTTTAAAGATAACATTGTTCTTATTTTGATTTTCTTAAAAATATCCAACTCGAATTTGTTTTTATCTTGAGAAAAATCAGAAAACCTAACTGTTCTAACTTCAAATCGTTCCATCATTAATCAACTGTAGCTTCTGTTCTTTATTTCCAGAAAACTTCTTTGAAATAAATAATCAATCCGACAATTTATTTAATCCCCTAGGATAATCCAACTTTAGTGGAATTAATAAGTATACTGTCCGAATATACTTATTATCTCGGAGCTAGGTCTTTAAAACTATTGATCTTTTTCATAAATAAACGTAGATCTTGTTTGAGAAGATGAACAGTAATCATCTTTAACTCAGAATTACTGCTGAAGTTTCTTGAAAAAGTTCCGTAAAAACTTCTGTGTTTCTGGAATTGTTTTATACTTTAAGTATCCTTCTGAAAAACATTCTGTGTACCTTTTTCTTTTTTAAACATCATCCGAAATCTTCATATCGTATAACAACTCTTGTCTAACTTATCTAAAAACTTGTTTATATCCAAGACTTAATATCATTCAACCTTATATATTTGTTCAACAACTTTACCAATATTCTGTATAAAATTCTGAATATAATTCTGCACACTAATAGAGTAGTTAGTTCATTGAGTATTTTGTTATCATCAAAACTTTAGATATTCAGAGAATCAACACCATCATCAATGTGAGGGATGATTATTACATATCCAATTTATTAGAAATGACAAAAATTTTCCTCTCTTAATTAACAAATGACATTCCTTTGCCCTTCTTTATAAAATATTTTTATGTATATTACATAAAATGTAGAAAATCAGATTTCATAGTTGAATTTCAATAATATTATCATAGGTATATATACCATTTAAGTAATAGATATTAACAAATAAGTAGAGTCTTGTAAACTGTGACTTGCAATATAGTTCTTATATTACGAGTGCATATGTAAACCCCTAAATTTTTCATAATTTTTAGAAAATAATCCTAGAAGTTAAACACCAAAACTGAGACCCTAAAAATTGACTAAAGTTAAAACCGAATTCTAAATAAGATCAAATATAAAAATTCCTAACTTTAAGAAAATGAGAACCATCAAAATAAAATGGAGAATCCAATGATAATTTGATTCAACATTCGTACGCCAACCAAATCATCTATTTGATCCTTAACACATAAATCAAGATGATATATCCAATTAATGCTAGACGAAAAAAATACTAAAACCTTAAATCCTTCAGTAAATTTTAGAATTTAAATGTTTAAATTGCAACCAAAAGTCAAACTGAGTCAACCCATAACCCTAGACTCAATTAAACGATCCCGGAAACTGGAAAATATTAAATAATTACAAATAAAATAAAATAAAACATAAATGTTAAACAAAAAATATAACATGGTCAAAAACTCCAAAATTTTATGATCTTACGAATAAATCAACAAGCTGAAAGTCAAACCGAAACCCAAAAAGTCAACAAAGTCTACAACAAACCCTAGTGTTTAGATCCGATAATCCTAGGCTCTTAAACCCTAAACTACGAAATTGAAGTAATTGTTGATAATAGTTTGTAATAAAATAAGGAAGCTTAAAAATATAAGATTCGCAAATTTCTAGTGTTTTTCGGATCTAAACGGGATCAGTTTTCGAAAACTTTGCCTCGGTATACTGGACAGTAAAAATATTCCGATAAAACCGTTAGACTCATAAAAATATAAGGATTCCAAAAATATCAATTTTTGAATTTTTCGAAATCTAAAAATATCTAATATAGCCCATTTATGTGTATTTTTATTACTACCGGTATTTTATTTGTCTAGTCTACTCTTCATGGTACTATTTATACTATTCATACTATTCATTACTATTCATCTATCTCTACTTTTTCTACTACCTATTCTTACTACCTATATACCTATTTTATTACTTTTTACTTTTCCCATACAACTTTATTTCACATCATACTTTACATATTATTACTTTTCATTACAAAAATTAATTTTTTAACTAATTCTTCCTCATTTTCCCCCCATGTTGCCGTTCACTTCCTCCCCCTCTTTTCCTCCATTTATTTTCTTTTTCATTTATTTAATTAACTCATAATTCTCTTCACAGTTATCTATAAATACCTCATTCCCTCCACTTTTTTCACACACTCATCTACCATAACAAAACTCTCCCAAAATCACTCATCACATCCTCTCTCCTAGAAATCTCTCTTCACTTTTCCAATTTTCCCACAATTCATCCACTTACGTACTACCAAAACCTCTCTTTAACTACTACCCACATATTACTACAACAACCTCTGTTCTCCTTCAACAAAATACATTACCTTAGATAAAACCTCTCATGTTTATTTTTCATGTCATGTAACTTAACATAACCATAGTGTACATTTCCTAAAACCTATAAGATTACGAAGCAACAATATGTTCATGTTTTGTTCTTATTTATATCTACACTTCCTTTATGTTATTATTGTTATTAGATTGTTATTATGTTACTATTATTATCATTGCTCTTAATCTAACATTATGTATTATTATGTATATGTATATCTATATTTCTTAAAGACTAAATGTTCACTAACTTTCACTAGCTTGCTTTTACTATTATTATTGCTCTTATTATTGCTTTCTTTTTTCTTTTCTTTTTCTTTTGGGACTAGTCTATTCTTAGTCTCAGGAAGCCTTAATGAAGCTAAGGCTCCCAATATATGATCGGATTGCCTTGATAAAGCTAAGGCTCCCAATGCTTGACGGGATACCTTGATGAAGGTAAGGTTCCTAATACTTGAATTTTTTTTTTTTTTTTGCTTACTTTTGCTTCTTATATCTTCCATACATTACTATGTTATATTTTAATCATTTTTATACTTAATAATCATGTGCATACATCATTATAATGATATTATCTCAGCAAAATTAAAGTAGAATTTTCTTTAATAAAGGAAAAATGGAACCAAATTTTTTATTATATAACTTTGAACTTAAACAAAGATTTTTTCATAAAAAACATGGAAAAAGTATTTTTATAAATTCTTTTCAAAAATTTAGACAAACCCATCATAAATTTCCTTCAATGACAATAAAAGATGATTTTTACTAAAGAAATTAACTAAGGAAATAAATACTATTTTTTTATGATGAGTAACATAAAGTTTATTAAAACTTAGTATTAGTAACTCTTTGATATCCAAATGTTTTCCATAAAAACTCAATTACAGGATTTCTTTTCTAACTTCATAATAATAAAAAAAAAAAAAACCAAAAACTATACTAGTTTTCAAAGTTAAGGTAAGAATCAAACCACTTGTATGACAAATCCCCTTAGAGAAATAAAAGTTTAACAATTTTCTAAATGATAAACACATTTTCAAAGAAATAGAAGACTATAAACATGATAGGTTTAAAAAACAATAGATAATATCAACAACTTAAGAAAGCGTTGAAAGTGATTCTTCCAAGTAAAAATTTCGTAAAGAACTTAAAAGACCAAGTTTTTGGAAAATAAAATCTATCTTTAAAGAAGTTAGGAAATATAAATATAAGAGAAAAAGACTTATTTATAATTTTCAATCAAAGCCCTTTTAAAAGGAAGAATATATGTAATACAACTCAAATTATTTGAGGTTATCAACAACTTAGGAAAAATCTTAGGAACTTCCTTCTTTAACACTAGAGATAAAATTTGTAGATATCGTAAAGTATTAAAGTTTAGAAAAGATTAATTTGTCTTAGAAAAGAAATTAGAAAACAAAATTTATAATAATATACTCATTTATAATAACCCAAGAAATTATAATGTTATTTCAAAACACATAGAAGGAAAATTATTCAAGTTCAAGTTTTTACTACCGTAAGACAAATTGTTTTACAAAATATAATTGTTGAGACAACACCATTAAAGTTTTGCATACTGTAAACTCCCAATTTTTTGGAATCAGTTTAAGCCTAAAACCATAACCAAAAGTCAACTGGAGCTCTAAAGGTCAACAAAACCCTAGACAGTCGTGATAGCTCAAAGTCCAGCGCTCCCGAATAAGAAACTCGATGAGAATAACTAGAAGTTTAGAATATAGAATAGTTCGGAAATAACTAAAGCAACATAAAAAGATTAGATTAGTGAAACCGTAACTCGTTTCGAACCCGATCAGACATGATTCTTGAAAAATGTGTTTGGAACCCCGAAATAGTAAAAATATTCCGAATACACCGTTAGACTCGTAAAAATATAAGGTTTTCAAAAATATCAATTTCGTAATTTTTCGGTAAGTAAAAATAACAGATATCGTATTTACACGCGTATTTTCTTACTATCGGTATTTTATTATTCATATCTACTTTAGATTACACTATTCATTACTATTCTACACTATTTTTTTCTCTCTATTTTTTCTTACACCTACACTTATACACTCCATAACCTATAACCCTTACATTTTACCTTTCCCATAACTTTATTTCACATCTACATTACATATTACTTCTTTCATTTAACAAAAGTAAAAAAAAAAAAAAAAACAAATCATCTCCCTCTCCCAATGCATGTGGCTGGCGCCTATACTCCCCCCTCCCCTTCCGCCCCACTAACCCCCACCCCCCCACCCCCCTTCCCTAAATTTGTTTCAATTTTTCATTTATTTTAATCATACAAAAATCCATCCACATTTTCCTATAAATACCCCCCCTCCTCTTTCACTTCTTTCACACCACTACTACCCACAAGTTTCTTAATAAAACTCTCTCAAATTCTCCTCTCAAAACTCTCTCCAACTACCATCTCAAAACTCCCTCCAAATAATTCCAAAACAACTTCCACCAACAACTAAAACTCATAACCACATACTATCACCAAAATTTTCTTTAGGTAACTATTTTATATTATTTTCTTCTTCTTCATGTCATGTAACTTTACATGACCATAGTGTGAGTTTCCAAAGACTACAAGTCATGGAAACTATATTATGTTCATGTATTGTTCTTGTTCATGAAAAATCTATTTATGTTCATGTTATTATTTTTGTTCATATTATTGTTACTATATCTAAATATTATTATCTATATATATATACATATTCTTTAGAGCATATAAGCTCACTTGCAATTTATTTACTTTTATTAAATGCAATTTATTTTCTTTGCAATTTATTTATTAATTCCTTGCAAATTATTTATATATTCCTTGTTATTTTAAGACTAGTCTCTAGTCTTAGACTTGTCCTCATCAAGTCAAAACAAATTTTCTTTCTTTCATTTTATTTTTGAGACTGGTCTACTTCCTAGTCCCTGGAGCTTTGAAAAAGCTAAGACTCCAATACTTGACTTTATTATTATGTTATTTTTGTTTACTATTATTTCTCATAAATCATGTTCATTTAGATTGTTATCCAAAATTTTCAATTTCTAAAAATAATAAACAAAAGAAGATTTTGTCACTTAGAAATAAGTTTATGTAAAGAATAAAATCTATATTCTAAAATAAAATAATTTCTTATCAAGTTACAAAAAGAACCCACTACAAATTTTAGAAACTACTTTTACTATAAAAAGTTTCTTAAGTCTCATATTGTTCCACTTTGTTTTTATAAAGCAAATAAATTTTTATGCATGGATGATTTCTATGAAAAACATAAAACACGAGGAAAGGATGAGAATTTTTCAAATAAAGATTTTTGCAAGCAAATAGACAAAGAAATATGTACAAGAAAAATGAATAGGAAGAATAGTGTATTTTCTAAAAACTCCAAAATAGTATAGAAAACTTAGAAGGAAGAAAATTTACTTTCAAAAAGTTACTTGGATATATATATAAGCCAACATAAAACATTTTTTTTTTTGTAAAATAAAAGAAACAAAATATACATTTTAAGAGACCAACAAAAATAAATTCTTGTAAACTATATTTTTCTAAAAACTCCAAAACCAACATGATTTTATTTAAGCAACATGAATGGACAACAAACACTTGAGCATGAATAAATATGAGCTAAGTAACTATAAAAAGGAGAATTTTTCAACTATATAGATAACTAAGAATTTATCAAACAAATTTTGATTTCTTGAACCAAAGTTGTTTTGTGTTGGAAAATCCGTGGTGAATTTTGTCACCGCTATTTTGGAGCCTATATGACCTTGTTTGTTAAAAATAATTTTGGAAATGGGTATATCCTTTCGAGTAGGTAGAAATCGGTATATTATATGCGCGATTCCGAGTTAAAATGATCGAGTTATGGCCATTTTAAGTTGGAACATTCCTTTATACGAACTTTAACGTTCTTTTGACATTGTTTTGTCAAATTCAAGAAAATCATCAAGAAATACTCATTATGGGTATTTTCTTTGGCTAGGTGACTCCAAGGAAGGATACCTATATCCCGAAGATTATTTCGATTAAGAGGAGTGTGTGAATGACTCATCCGCATAGAGGAATAGTCGACATGGCATCATGAGTTTATTTCCGTTAAATGCTATACTTGTTGTGCTTGTAATTTAGTTGCATTGGAGTTAGGAAAAGGAAAATGCATATGTAATTAATTCTTTGAAAGAATCCTAAGATTATCGAGACCGGAATTGATTTAAATGCTTGTTTTAGTATAACACTTGCTTTGTATGAAATGCCTTGATCACTTTAAACTTGGTAATAATAATGATATGATATTATAAATAAATGGATTCATGCATACCACGAAGTGAGTCACATTACATTTTGGGTTATTATCCTTGGGTGAGAAGGATAGTAAGCTCATGTCGAAAGCAACACTTGGCGGAAGATCCAAAAGAAAGGTTCAATTTAAGTAAACTTCATGTGCTTGGTGATATTGATCGAAAGCATAAAACTTTTTTATTAAAAACTACTTGTTTGAGGTTATGTATCACCAAACCCCGAATGGAGGGCGCAAATCCATTCAACATATAGTTCCCAAAAAACTATATGCCTTGTTTGCCCACGTGTATGTTGCATCCCATTTGTTTGCTTAATTAACTTGTTTGAAACTTTGTTACAAGAAGTTATTTATGGAAATAATTCTCACTACTTATACCCCCATAGATATCTTTTGCAGTTTCCCTATTTATGGTTAAGGCCACAAGGACCCTACGGGCAGGTAATTTCTTTTTGGATAAAGGAAATTCTAGATGAAGTTTAGTAGTAGAAATAATGTACAAATATCTTGTAATAGAATAGTGATCATGGGAAATGTCCCTAAGTTTGTAAAACCATTGATATGAATAAATGTTTATTATGAATCCTCTTTTCTTAATATGTTATTATATCTTCTTAAGCTTCATAATTCCATGTACGGTCCTCTAAAAAATTGTGAGAGCACGCCTTACACTTAATATCAAAGCTTTTGGGAGTGGCTAAGGTTGTCATACTTAAGCTTTAATATTAAGTGTGGCGGATTGTTACGTTTAGGGTACCTCTTGGGGCGTGACACATACAATATGAGTATATATATATATATATATATATATATATGTATTCAAAGGATTTTTCAGCCATATAAATATCTATATTTTTGCTTAAGGATTTTTTGATGAAGGAAAGTTTGAAAAAATTGTGTTTTAAGGAATTGTAATTTCGTAATGATTCTATACCCTATTGTTTCCAAACACAAATGAATTTTTATGATAAAAATAACCTTAAAATTAGATAGATCTTTTTGAGTAGGTAGAAAATGACATATAATATGTGAAATTCCAAGTTACAATGAGCAAGTTATGTCAATTTTAAGTTGGAATTTTATTCTATGTAATTTTTGATGATGATAGAAAAGTAAAATTAGAAAGTTTGAGTAGAACTTCCATGAAATCTTATCTCGGGTATTTCTTTTGTCTGGGCGACGAAGAATATGAAATTTCCCTTCCAGAGAATTACTACGACTAAGAAGATTGTAAAATGGACAAGTGAGTTATTCTTCTTAAATTCATTACTTGCTTGTGTTTGTAAAATAATGGTATTAGTATACTAAGAAAAGATAAAAATTGTTATGTATGGAGAATTCATGGATATGTATATATGTGATTATATGCTTATGTGATGAAATGAGAATTAAGAATATCGCAACTTCGAATTGTTTGTTTAAGTATTTTGTTTACCTACATGTATGCTTACTTATTGTTTGCTAAATTGTTTGATCACCCCTAAGAAATCTTAATAAGGTTTGACTTAAGAAAAATAAAATGTTCATGCATAATATCCATCGAGTCACATTTCTTTCGGAAGGCTACTACTCTTACACGTAGAGTTGGATGAGCTGTTATCGTGCTGTGACACTGGCCCTGTTCCTTCATAGAGAATCCACATCACTCGGGGAATGCAACTCTAGGTTTAGAGCCGAGCCAACCAAATGCTTTGGGCGGGGGCTTAGGGACTAGTAGTAGAAAGTCGAGGATCTTCATCAACAATTCCCTAACTTTCGATATGGAGAGGTAAATCTGTTCTATATATAGTTTCTAGATAACCATATATATATATATATATATTTGTGTAATCATGTGATTGTTGCATAACATGCATAGCATATGCATGAAAAATTAAATGAACTTATCTGAAATCATGGTGCGTATGAAAGGGAATATCTTGCTAAGCTAGTTGAAAGCTTATACCCCTATAGATTCTGTTGAAACAGGTATACCCGTGGCCTTACTAGAAGATCATGACATTAAGGAAGTCATGGATGGATTTTAAACTCTTATGGAGGCAATGGCAATATAGGATGAAGTTATTTTGAAATTTCCTTATATGTAAGGTATACTATGCTAGTATTTTGGAGATTTCTAAAGTAATGTATTTATACAAACTTGAAGAGAATAGTGGGGGTGTGCCTCTAAGATTTGTAATCAATCATGTTTATGTTTATGATAAGTATTCTCCTTACCTTGCTACTTAATCGTTATCAATGTAAATTGCGCTACTCTGATGTGTTCACCTGGTTGTCATGTACGCCTCGTACATGACATGAAAGCCTTTGCGTGACTAAGGTAGTCATTCTTAGGTTTTTGTATTGTGTATAGCAAACTGTTACGTTTAGGATATCCTTCGGGGCGTGATAGCATATGTCGTATGATAGCTTTTGATTAATCCTACTAGGCTCCTTTTCGAGGCATGACACTTAAGCTCTGATACCACATGAGCTGTAATTTTCAAATCTAGTATGTTATTAGGGACACACCAAGGCTAAAAAACCTACTAATATCCTCAAATAACATTTAATAACTCTAAACTCACTTTAAAAAGGTAATCTCATTAATGGTCATAAACCCAATAAAAAACACTTCATATTGAAGTTGACATTACTAAAAGTCAACTCATATCTATCCTAACTAAGAAAATTTAAACTTAGTTTGTTATAAAAACATAACATGAAACGTCATTACTTAAATACCAACCATAAAACATCTCTTAAAGTCGAATGGTCAATAATATGTTGGATGGTCTGGTCCATTATCATCATCCCTGTAGTCCACATAAATATCATATCTTGATAGTCAAACACTGTAGATTCCTCATCTATTGATAAGTATGAAATCTACACATTTATCCTCATCTAAATTACTCATGTTAATGTAGCTTTAATGAGCCTTTAGTGCAAATATCACTTAAAAATGAAGAATTGCATGTTTTGATATCAATTTTGCACAAAGAGTTGAAAAGAGATCAAAATGAAGCTTGAACTAACTATCATGAATTACATGATTTGCCTTAGATAATGTACACTAATTTATAAATTCAAATAACAAGAACAGGCACATTTATATTTTAATTTGTCATCTAGCTATCTCAAAAGAAAAGTATATTGGAAGTTTATTCTTTTGGTCTGTTGTGTCAGAAGAGCAATGATGTTTCTAGTTCTAGTTGCATTGTATCTTTTTAGTAAATTCATTTAACATTTATGTTTCATATGTAACAACAGCCATAAGTAGAGAACAACATGCCTAATGTAGCATCTATACAACACCTTATGAGCACCTATGATCAGAAACTAGAATGCTCGTGACCACATACCCTTCAATTGATGTAAGGCCACCTAGTGCTCCTGTGTTCTGATTTGAATTAAACATCAACAAGCACCAAGTAGCAACCAGTTTATTAAAGCACTGAGTAGCATCATTGTGTCAAGTATAGCCTTAAGAGCATTTATCTAAGAACGTGGCAGCAAAAACAACAATTAGAGAGTCCATGACGGTAACTTGAGCTCTGTCCAAAACAATAATATGAGCCTATCAGAGTGCCTAGCATAGCACACTAGTGAGCGTATAGAAGCTCCTTAACCATCCCTCACCAACAACAACTGAATAACACAATAGCTTAAGTACCCGTTCTAGCTCAAGACATAGCACCTACAATAACTTCAAATAAAGCACTCCATGCTAACCCAACAACGACCACAAGATAGTATCAACAAACCACTAGAGCACTGATACAATTGTTAGACCAACACGGCAGGACAGAAAGCCTAGTTGGCTTAAAGACTTTGTATAACGGAAATACATGATTCACTTGTATTGCAACAAAATTAGAAATTGACAGTTGTAATAGCAGCCGACAGTTGTAATAGTAGTTTAGACAAACAGATCTCAAACAGAATCTAAACGGATTGTAAATACAGCTGTTAACAGCTTATTCAAGAGAATAAATAAACGAAACAGGAAAAAGGATGGACTTATCCCCCTGCAAGTAGTGAGATCTGAGTCTTAGGAGAGTGGCTTCTCGAACAAGCCTTGCACCATCGTTATACCTTGCATGTTCATCAAACAGGAACTAGTCAGCAAAGAAAGAAACCCTAGTTATCGAAAAACAGAGAGAGTTGAGAGAGGAAGAACTTACCGATAGTGACTGCGTAGGAGGAATAGGGTTTCGTATCCACTCTGGTTATTCTGATTGAGTGGTGGACCGGGCTTATTTGGAGTAGTCAGCCCAACATTGGTGCTCTCATTCCCGAATCATCCTCCATTGTTGCATTGCTCTTGCTGTTGTTGTGCATCAATGGCACCTGACACAAGAAACAATTTATCATAAGAAAGATTAGACAAATTTCAACAACAATCAAACCAAGAATTGGATCAGAAAATTTCATTTTTGATGGATTCTATTCAACAGAAATTGTCTACATTGATCAATGAAAGGAATCAGACTCATTCTCCTCCTTTTGTTAATGAATCATCATCTTCCATCAACGAAGGCAATGATCTGTTAAAAGGCATCAAACTGGAAATTTCCAAATTTCAGGGGGAAGATGTTCGTGGTTGGATATTCAAAACAGAGAGGTTTTTCAATTTTTATCATATTCAGGATGAACAGTGTATCACAATTGCTTCTTTTGCTCTAGAAGGTGATGCTTTAGACTGGTATCAATGGATGTATGACAATCAACAATTAAATTCCTGGACCAATTTCAAGAAATCACTTCAGGATCGCTTTGGTCCTTCATTATATGAAGACATTCAGGGTCAACTTTCCAAATTAACTCAAACCACCACTGTTTCTGAATATCAATCTCAATTCCATCATCTTTCGAATCAAATAACTGGTTTACCCAATTCTTTTCTCACTAGTTGTTTCATTTCAGGTCTTAAACCTGAAATTAGGAGAGAAGTTCAAGTTGCAAGACCTTCTGATTTACTAAATGCGATGACTTTGGCACGCATTTACGAATCTAAGTTTACAGATACATATAAATCATCCCATTCTCACCATTTTTCCAAACCAAATTTTTTTTCTAATTCTACTAACCTTCAGTTTTCTGAACCTATACCTAAATACACATCATCATTACCTACTTCTACTGTTTCCTCTTCTAATACACAAAAATCCACCATTCCGATAAAAAAGTTGACTCCTGAAGAAATGGTTCAGAGAGGGGAAAAAGGTTTATGCTATAATTGTGATGAGAAATATCATCGCAATCATAAGTGTAAATCTAAATTTAAACTATTGATGACAAATGATGAGGAGGATGATATTCACACAGTTCAGGAGGATATGATTGATTCACATATCGCTTCTGAGGATGCAGGTACCTCTGAGAATTCAGGGATGGTTAGTTTGCATGCTTTGGCTGGGATGTCTATTCCAAAAACATTGAGATTTCAAGGTCAAATTCACAACCACAACTTTTCTATTCTAGTTGACACTGGTAGTACTCATAACTTCCTACAATCTAGAATAGTGAAACATTTGAATTTGACTGTTTTACACACTGTTTCACTCAATGTTATGATTGGAGATGGGTCCAAATTGGTATGTGAGGGTCAGTGTTTGGATGTTCCTTTAGTTATTCATGGAATTCAATTTCGTGTTCCATTTTATATTCTTCCTATTGAAGGAGCTGAGATTGTTTTGGGAGTACAATGGCTAAAGCAATTGGGTCCTGTGACCATTGATTATAATGCGCTGACATTATCTTTTGTTCACATGGGTGAAAGGGTGTCTCTGTCAGGGGAAACTTCTTTTCCTTCAGTAATCACTGCAAATCAATTGAAAAGGATGTTCAATATGAATGCAGTAGCTTACTATTTTTCTTTGGAGGCTCAAAAAGGAGATTCTGCAACTCAATTCATCAACAATACTACTATTCATGAAGTGTTGGGCAAATTTGCTAAGATTTTTGAGACACCTTCATCATTGCCTCCTTTACGACAAGTTCAACATCGAATTTTTTAAATGAGGGCACTCAGCCTATAAACGTTAAACCATATAGGTACCCCCATTTTCAAAAAAATGAAATTGAGAAGCAAGTGAGAGAAATGTTGGATCAAGGTCTCATTCGGGACAGTATTAGTCCTTTCTCTTCAGCAGTGTTATTGGTTAAGAAAAAGGATGGCACTTGGCGTTTTTGTATAGACTATCGTGCTTTAAATGAGGCTACTATTAAGGATGAATATCCTATACCCACTGTAGATGAACTGTTGGATGAGTTACATGGTGCCTCAATATTTTCTAAATTAGACTTGCGATCTGGACATCATCAGATTCGCATGCACGAAGGAGACATTGGAAAAACTGCTTTCAGAAATCATGAGGGTCATTATGAATTTCTTGTAATGCCCTTTGGTCTGAGTAATGCTCCTACTACTTTTCAAGCCACTATGAATAATATTTTTAAACCCCATCTTAGAAAATTTGTTATTGTTTTCTTTGATGATATTTTGGTTTATAGTTCATCAGTGGAATTACATGTTCAACACTTAGCAGTGGTGTTTCAGATTCTATTAGATCATCAGTTTTACTTAAAACAAAGCAAATGCTCTTTTGGTCAATCTAAGATTAATTATTTGGGACATATTGTGAGTAGTAGTAGAGTAGAACCAGATCCAGCGAAAGTTGAAGCAGTAAAAAATTGGCCTCAACCATCCACAGTAAAGGAATTGAGGGCTTTCTTGGGGTTATCAAGATATTATAGAAAGTTTATCAGGAATTATGCCTCTATTGTAGGACCATTGACTGATATGTTGCAAAAAGATCGGTTTTCATGGAGCACTGATGCTACTTAGGCTTTTGAGCAACTCAAACACACATTGTGTGAGGCTCCAATATTAAAGCTACAAGATTTTTCACAACCATTTACAGTGGAAACAGATGCATCAGGAGTAGGGATAGGTGCTGTTCTCCTTCAGCAGAATCAACCAATTGCATATTTTAGTAAGAAGCTTCCATCACATTTACGAAAAGCTTCTGCTTATGTTAGAGAACTATATGCAATAGTTGAAGCTGTAAGAAAGTGGAGACAATATTTGTTAGGAGTTCATTTTTCTATTAAAACTGACCATCGCAGTTTGAAAGAACTATTGACTCAGACTATTCAAACTCCAGAACAGCACAAATATCTTTCTAAGTTGTTGGGTTATTCTTATTCTATTGCCTATAAATCGGGTCATGACAATATTGTGGCTGATTCACTTTCCGGACAAGTTGATGAACAGGGCCATTATTATGCTTTTTTAATGCCTCAATTTCGACTTTTTGAGGATATTAAGCAAGAATATACAACTTTGCCAGCTTTTCAATCTTTAATGTTTGACCTACAGAATGGCAAACAAATGAAATGGATCTTGCAGTGGAAGAATGGCTTATTATATTTAGGGACTTGATTGTTTCTAGTGCCTCAATCCAAAGTCATTCCTCTTCTACTCCAAGAATTTCATAGTTCACCTGCTTCAGGTCATGTTGGTGTACTTAAGACCTATAAACACCTCGCTACGGATTTTTTTTGGGAAGGCATGTAAAAGGATGTGGAGAATTACATCAGAAATTGTACTATTTCTCAATAGGTCAAATATTTGACTCAATCACCAGCAGGACTATTACATCCTTTACCTATCCCTGAGCGAGTGTGGGAAGATGTTAGTATGGATTTCATAACATCTCTTCCTAGGTCTCAAGGGTTCACAGTAATATGTGTGGTAGTTGATCGACTATCTAAATATTGCCATCTTGGATCTTTAGGATCTCATTTTACTGCTGCTCAGGTAGCTACACTTTTCATTTAAATGGTTATTAAGCTACATGGTTTTCCACGCTCTATTGTTTCAGATAGAGATCCGGTTTTTACCAGCAGATTTTGGAAAGAATTGTTCCATCTTAGTGAAACTAAGTTGCACAAGAGTAGTGCATATCATCCTCAATCGGATGGTCAGACAGAGGTGTTGAACAGAACAATTGAACACTACCTCAGGAGCTATGTTATGGATTATCCAAAGGAATGGGTTCGTTTTTTGCCTTGGGCAGAGTATGCTTATAATGTCTCTTTCCATGAAGGAGCACACTGTACCCCATTTGAATTGGTGTATGGAAGATCACCTCCCTCCATACCAGCGTATATTAGGGGCAATTCACTATTGGAAGCCGTAGATGAAGATTTAATGCAAAGGGATAGAGCTCTACAGTTATTGAGGGACAATTTAGCTAAAGCACAAAAGAATGAAGCAGCTAGCTGATAAACATTGTACTGATGTTTCTTTTGTTCTAGGAGATTTAGTTTATCTTAAGCTTCATCCCTACAAATAAAAATCTCTCAATTTTGGGATTCATAAATTTTCTAAAAGGTATTATGGTCCCTATCGAGTTATTAAAAAAGTTGGAACAGTAGCATATCAACTCGAGCTTCCTTCTCATGCTTGTATACATGATGTTTTTCATGTTTCATTACTCAAGAAAGCTACAGGTGTCTCTCAACCATCTCCCCAATTACCACAAGGTTCAGATCGTGGTCATACTATGTTACAACCACTCACAATTTTGGATTCCCGAGTCATTTTAATCAACAATCAACAGGTGAAACAAATATTGGTCCAGTGGGTCGGTTTACTTCCCGAAGAAACTTCTTGGGAAGATTTTGACCACTTTAGACAGATCTATCCAGATTTCAACCTTGTGGACAAGGTTGTTTTTCCAGATGGGGGGGAAATATGATACAACTATTAGACCAACACGGCAGCACAAAAAGCCTAGTTGGCTTAAAGACTTTGTATAACAGAAATACATGATTCACTTGTATTGCAACAGAATTAGAAATTGACAATTGTAATAGCAGCCGACAGTTGTAATAGTAGTTTAGACAAACAGATCTCAAACAGAATCTAAACAGATTGTAAATACAGCTGTTAACAGCTTATTCAAGAGAATAAATAAACGAAACAAGAAAAAGGATGGACTTATCCTCCTGCAAGTAGTGAGATCTGAGTCTTAGGAGAGTGGCTTCTCGAACAAGCCTTGCAACATCGTTATACCTTGCATGTTCATCAAACAGGAACTAGTCAGCAAAGAAAGAAACCTTAGTTATCGAAAAACAGAGAGAGTTGAGAGAGGAAGAACTTACCGATAGTGACTGCGTAGGAGGAATAGGGTTTCGTATCCACTCTAGTTATTCTGATTGAGTGGTGGACCGGGCTTGTTTGGAGTAGTCAGCCCAACAAGCACTCATGAATATCAATGGAGCAACCATATGACAACAACGTCAATAGTAACTTGAGCATCATCGATATGATTTAGGAGTACAAAAAAAAAACAGTAGATCCGAGATGTTCTCAATGCCTACACACACACTCAGTAGCAACTTAGCTACTAATCACCAATTAGCATAAGGATTTCTTGGTCCAAAACAAAGCACTCATAGGAACCATGTTATGGAAGAAGACATACTCCTAAGGTTATCTAGATTCCTACTTTCCTTAGGATTCTAGTACCATTCTATGTTTATAAAACTATCTTATTTAGGTTTAGTGTACTTTGGAGTTAGGTTTAGCATTTGGATATTTTAGAAAGACAATTGAAGAGGTTTAAACAAGATTAAAGTTCATTTTTGGAGCTCACACCCATGGGGGGGGGGGGCGGGGCGCTAAAATAGGGCATGCACAACAACACTCCTTAAGGCACGGCCGTAATCTAGGCCATGCAAGGAGGCATTCCCTTTGTCACGCCTATGATGGAGGTGATCACGACCTCTAACATAGCTGCAACTTGACCTGAACGTTTAATACAACATGGAATAGAAAAAATCACAGTCCCAAACATGGTTGTGACTCCTTGTTTGTGTCTTCTACCCTTCAAAAAGTTATTTTTATCTAAACTCATCCATTCCTTTGATCACTAAACATATAAACACCCCAAACTCAATATTAATACATACAACTCCTTTTGAAACACTTTAACATCAATTTACCGTAAATCAATTTATTGTACTTCTCCTCTTTTGCAATCAACAACCTATCAAATAAGGGACATATGTTTATGATTACAACTAAACCACATGTTATGATGTTTAATTCAATAAAACACATTAAAAAATCCTTACCTTGCAAATCTAATTGAAAAGCTATGATAATTCTTGTTCACCTAAAGCACAAATGCTTTCAACACCTTAACACATGTAGATTTAAAGGTTTAGAGAATTATCCTCTCAAAAATTTCAAAAAAAAAAAAAAAAACAAGAGAATGGCTTACCTTTATCTTTTATTTGATCCTTCAAAGGAGATGCTAGTAGAGGGAGATTTAGGGTTTGAGGGGTTCTGAGAACCTATTGAGAAGAGAAAGATACGTGGTTAGAGGTGAGGTGATATTTCCTTTCTTTTATTTTCATTTAATGTGCATCCTGGTCTTTTAAAAATGACTACTTTGCCCTTTATTATTTAACAAACGACACTCTCTAACCCCTCTATATAAAATGATTTATTTTATGTTACAATTTTTATAATAGCATAAAATTTGTTGTTATGAAGAATAATTGAAAATGGTCTTATAGTTATAGAGGATAACGAATGAAATAGCTATGTAAAGGCAAAAGAGAGAAAGTGCAATTAAATGAAATAGTAATGAATATATTGTATTATGGTTTAAATGAGAGTGATATTAGTAGAATTTGCACTTATGGATCCTAAAAAAAAAATTAGGATAATCTTGAAAATACTATTGAAGGATCTACAAGAGTAAAACATACTAAAATTAGTCTTATTCGTGGTGAATTTGAAATTTTCAAAATGAAGACTAATGACACAATAGATTAAATACCGGATAAATTCATTCATATTTTGAATCAAATGTCTATACTTGGCAAGAATTATACCAATGTTGAAGTAAATTCCAAAATTCTCAAGTCTTTACCAAGGGTATGGGAGGCAAAGAGAGCCGCCATAAAGGAGGCTCATGACTTGAGTTAACTCTCTAGAGAGCAACTTCTTAGCACCCTTAATGTCACGCCCCGAAGGGTACCCTAAACGTGGCAGTCCGCCGTACACAATATTAAAGCCTAAGAATGACCACCTCAGTCACGCGAAGGCTTCCATACTATGTACAAGGCGTCTAACACATAAAGGAGACAAATCGGAATGATACATTTTATGTTGATACAATTGAGTAACAATGTAAAGGAAATACAATCCACTATACTCCAAATACAAAACACTATACTTCAAAATACAGTTCATCAAACTTCAATTACATTCATCCCAAGACTTCACTACATAAAACTATTACAAGCAATCGTAAAGCTTAGCCAAAAACTTCAAGCATTCTTATATCTTGCCGGAATCCCGAAGTCATTCTCGACTTCAACCATCTTGGTCCCCACTTAGCATTCTTGGAATAACCTGCTCATTTAAACAACTATTGGGGTATAAGCTACACTAGCTTAGTGAGAATTCCCTTAATTCCGTACCATAACAAACAAGTTATTAATCAATCATATGCTATGCATGAACAAACACGTGAGCAAGCAATTATGTATGGGTAACCGGAACCCACACACAGAACGGATTTACGCCCTCCGTATCTTGGGTTAGGAATGGTATTGAGTCTACACGACCGCTGCTAGTCCCCAAGCCCTCGGCTCTTAGCACTCGACTCGGCTAGGCTCATCCAAGGATGCATCCACATGCGCCTTAGTACCCGAGAATGAGCTCTGGCACCGGGCTCGTTATTCAAACGAGGCAATCAACGGACCATACCGATCGACCTGCGTAGGAGTAGCACGCTACCAAATGCAATATGTCCGATGCGATGCATGATCAATTTACTTTTTGCTTAGGTCAAAATATTTATACATTCTTTAGAGTGACCAGGCAATATCATACACATAAATAATATGAATCATGCAGTTATCCAATCAAATCGTGGTTTCGATATGCTTTAGTATTCCTTGGCATACATTCATCACAGTCTCATCATATATCCCATCCCCATTCATATCGATTTTTATCTTGTTCCTAAAATTCTAATGCGACTAATTACAAGCACAATCAAGGTAACAAAACAAGGAGAAAACTCACTCAGCCATTGGATCACCGGTCTTCTAGTAATAATAATCCGGTGGTAGGGAATCGTCGAACTCGGGATAACCTAAAAAGGAAGAAATACTCTAATCAGTATTTCAACTCAAACTAATCCAACGACTTCATACGAACTTATCAAATTCGTAATTCGCGTCCTAAGCGGGAATTCCAACTTAAAACGGCCATAACTTGGTCATTTTAACTCGGAATCTCGCAAATTTTATATCGATTTCTATCTACTTCGGAAGAGCTTTCTAAATACGAAGTTTAAATCAAGTTTTGAAAATATCTAAGCCTCGGAATTGAGGGATCAGATCTGTACAGCGGTTATATTCCGAAAATGCGGTTTTCATGAATGCACTTAGATTCCTAAGTGTAAAATGAAACTAAATGCAATGGTAATGATTTTCCCTATCATGAATGTCATGATATGAACTCTAATGAGCTATTCTTATAACTTTTAGGTTTAAGAATTTACATAGACTTTTCTTAGAAAACCATTTCATATTAATGTTTAACAAGTGAGTTTACTACACTTAGTCACACTACATATTACAAGGATTTTCTTTAGAAAACTCTATTTGCTTAAAGAATTTTGACCCTCATATTAGTTATATCCTAAGGCCTTTATTTCTTTAATAAAATACATTTATAAACTTTTAAGTGGGTCTTCTACTAGGGGTTTCCAAAAATCCGAATTTACAAAACCATTTTCAAGTTGATTCCTTTAGAAAAATATATTTTATACTCAAAACTTTAAGTATTTATTATACCTATATCCTAAGGACTTCATTTTTTAAGAAAATACATTTTTGAAGTTGGAAAAATAGTGTTTTCTAACCCTACATCCATTATTACGAATTTCATCTATATGACTTTTAGTTCAAAACTTCTATTGGACTTCATTTCTTGTTTCCAACATTTTCTTTAGAAAAATCTCATTTAGACTCATGAAAAATACTACCAAACATTATCTATTACCCATAGGCTTCATTTCTCTTAAAATCATGTTTAGAAGTTGATAAAAGTGTTTTTGACTAGGTTTTCAAAGTGATCCGAATTTACACAAGTTCATATTTTGAAAAGTGTTTTCCTTTTTGACTTTATTAACTTATCTAACCATAGATCTACATACTAGGAAGGTGATTTACTAAAGACAAAAGCATTAAAGACTATTAATGCACATAAACACAAAATAGAAATGAAACTTAAATGCCTACATGATCATGAGGTAATATGATGGATCTACTATTCAAATGCTTAAATGAGTTTTGAAAACATAAAAACCATATTTTTTAAAAGATCCTTTGTTTAAAAGACTTTTTGATGGATAAAAAAAGCTTTTGGTATGAAACTCTTTAAAAGATAGATCTACTTTGAATGGTTCGGGATTTTTGTGTTATTATCTCATTGTTCCTACTACAAGATCATGGGAACATGGAGTTGAGATAACCAAAAATCACTTAGCCATAACAAAGTTTCATGAGTTGGAAGTAGTGGAACTTACTTACTTGAAGTGGATGGAAGATAGAAGAGAAAATAGAAGTTGTGTGTGTGTGAGGGGCTTGTAATGTTTCGGCCAAGAGAGGGAATGAGAGGGTTTTTGAGAGCTTTTCACACTTTGTAAATTTTGGGAAGTGAAAGAATGAGGAGAAGAGAGGAAAGATAGCTTATATATGAAATGGATTTAGGTTAAAAGAAGAAGGAAAATTTTAAATGGAGCATGGATGGGGGGACTATTCACGTCGGTCACTATTCATGAGGGGGGAGAAAAAGTTTGATTGATTTAACTTGATGTGAAATAGTTAAGAGTGTAAGAGAAGTTAAGGGACAAAAGTTATGGAAGAAAGGAAGGATTTGATGATGGTAAGGGTTAGGCTTGTAGAGTAGCTAATAGGTAGTCATAGGTTGTACTTTTTGAATAGTGAGGAATAGTTGACAAGACAATTTATTTTCCGGTAGTAATGAAATACGAATAAAAAGGCTATAACTGTATTTTTCATAAGCCGGAAAATTATGAAAAATATATTTTTGAAATCCTTATTTTATTTCGATTCAAATGAGTATTCATAAAGAAATTTTGAAATTCTAGTTCCGGGGCACGCTTTTCTATAATGGGTCTCGGGATGACCCGGAATTGAAATTTTCTCAAATCTGATCTTTTCTTGGTTTGAAATATAATCAAGAACTATATTCAAAATTAATTTTGCTTATAAAAGTTTCTTATTTGGAAACCGAGGAAAAGCCGGAATTAGGGTTCTAGGTCTTTCTCACAAAGCTTTGAACTAAACTGATTTAGGGTTTCATTTTCTGGTTTTCGAAGTTTACTTGATTACTAGGAAACCCAGGGTATAAATAATAATAATAATAATAATAATAATAATAATAATAATAATAATAATAATAATAATAATAATAATAATAAAATTGTGTAATGAATAAAATGAATAGTGCAAAAGAATAATCAATTACCGGTCTAAATGAAAATACGATAAAAAGGTTATAACTGTAACTTTTATAACCCGAAAAATTATATAACTGATATATTTAGAAATCTCGCGAAATTACGAGTCTAACGGTACTAATGGTATATTTTTGATATCTCGAGTCCCGGGACACGCTTTTCGAAGTCTGTATCCGAGCGGGTTCGAGATAGGTCAAAAATTTACCAATCTTATGTTTTCAAATAAACTTATTTTACTACGAGCTATTCTACATATTTAAACTACCTTTTGGCCTCTAGAGTTAAGGGCGTTAGATTGCCGGACTTAAGCTATTGTATTCCGGTTAGGGTTTCCGGATGACTTTCCGGTTTAGGTATTGCCAAGTTGGAAACTGAGATTTTCTGTTTATACAACGTATGTAGTTTGAGAAATTTATTTTGAATTTTATTTTTATAAGCATTTAATATCTCTTATTGCTTTCGGAAATCTTGAGTTGAATTATTATATTCGGAATTATATCGGTAATGGTTACCAGATATGATTTTCTTGAGTTTGAGTCAATTATCGATTTTTGGAATGATTTTGGGGAAATCTTGATTCTTATAATTTGTTTTGAAAAAGGATCTTCATAGTGTTTTGTTTTCGAATTTATTTTTGCTTCGGTTTAAGGTTTTATGAACAATTGGTTAACTTTAAGGATTATCTAATTTGTTATTTTGTTTCTTGAATTCTTCCTTCTTAAGATTTCGAGATTTTAATTTCTAACTCGTTTTATGATTCTTGGGGGTTTGATTTGATCGTTAGGGCTTTATTGTGATTTCCGTCTCTTAGGATTATTAGTCTGGTCATTTGGGGAATTTCCAAAGTCTACATTTTATTATTGGCAGATAAAGTTTTCTTAATCGTGCCAAAGACTAATTATGGAATTGGCCTTTGGTGATTTCCTGATCCTTCAAATTGTCATGTTATGGATTAATTTGCTTTTTAGCAAATTATCACTGTGTTTTATTTTTATCCCGATTTTTATGAATTGTAGATTAGGTAAGAAGTTTATCTTACGTAATGGTTTTTGGACTTAAGGACTTTTGTAGTCCTTATTTTATTTTAGATTTTCTCAAGATTGAGAAATTTTTTTGGATTCGTTCGTAATTTAGGATTTATCGAAATTCGGTTTTAATTTGGAGTGATTTTTAAGGTTTATTTTCGAAGTTCATTTTGAAATTATTTACTGAAATTTTCCGGGGCTTACACTTAAGACCCATGAAATGATTAAAAGTCTCTTACTCAAGCCTAAGTGAAAGTGAAGATGATGATGATGAGAAGTTGGACAAGCTCATAAGAAAGTTTACCAAATTTTTAAAGGTAAATAAGAAAATGAAAAGTAGGGATGGTGTTGACTCCTTAAACAAAAAAGATGAAGACTATTACATGCTTCAAATGCAACGAAATAGGGCATGCACAACAATATTGCTTAGATGCCAAGAAAGGAATCAAAAGAGAAAGGAGGAAAGCACCGATGGCCACTTAGAGCAATGAAAACTCATCCGACTTAGATAAAAATTTCTACTTGATGGCCCTACATTGAGAGATATGTGCTTGTTTATGAGAAATTGTGGAAGGGTAATTAATGTTGGAGAGCTCTCTAAGTTTAAGTACTCTTCCACAATTTCTTGTGGAACTGATGTGGGATCATAACAATTCCACTTCCTCTCAAGTTCCTTATGATGAGATATGTAAAATGTATGATAAAGCATGTAATGAATTAATGAAGATGAAGAAAAAGAATACCATGCTTAAAACATAAATGAGGAAAGTAGGAGATTAATTAGATGATTTTAGGAATGAGCTTGAAGAAATTAAAGTTGAAAATGACAAATTGAAAAAAGAAATTGAGTACTTGAAATTGGAAATAATAGAAATGATGAATTAAGAAAAATGAATGATAAGTTAAAAATTGAAAATTATGTGCTTAACCTTGAAAACAAAACTCTAAATGGTGATGATAAGAGTGATGTTAGTAATAGTGAATGCATGAAGAGCTAGTTGAGCCTAAAATGGAAAATGAAAAGTTCAAAACTAGCTTATGTGAAGTAAATGAAATCATATTCAAATTCACCAAGGGTGAGAAGATTTTAAGCACTCTCATTAGAAAGTAAAAATGTGATTCCAACAACTATGGAATTAGTTATAATAGAAACAACAATCATAAACCTCATAATACTCGGTTTGTGAGAGCAACTTATAGAACTTGCAAATTGTGCAGAGCCAGGCCATATTGCACACAATTGTAAAATAAGGAAAACTGTGCATTTAGACCATAAAGGCAAATTTGTGTAGGTGCATAAAAGAAAAATTCTTACTTTATCTAACCCTAAGGGACCTAACAAAAAATGGGTACCAAAGAACTAAATTTAATTTTTATAGGTATCCGAAGGGGTTTCAATTGTGTTAATGAGGCATAGAATGCCTAGATGATGCAACACACTTCAATAAGTTTGAACTTGCTGACAAAAGGTCTACTCAATTAGTCAATGAACATTTAATACTTGACCTTGTTTATGCCTTTAGGGTTAATAGCTAGAAGTTTTGGAGGGCATATAAATACAAATGTTTAGGTAGTTAAAGGGCGTTGGCTAAGTTCATTAATTGCTATCTTATCCTTGTAAACACTCTGTAAAAGCTTTAATTGTATTTTATGTAATTCAGTGAAGTAATAGAAAAGTATAATGCCTTTAGTTATAGAATTTGCAATCTCTTATATAAGGCACTATATTATAGGTTGTTAAGTGTTTTTAGTGAAATCTTGAGTTGTACGTAATGTACTAGAAAGCTTGTTGTAAAGGTAGAACTCAAGTATGCATTGTGTTGTGGTGTAGCTCTATTAGAGCAAATTGTGTTGAGTGTAATATAGTGTGTGAAGTCCTCATTGAGTAACGTATTGTTTGTGGACTGTGGAGATTAAGAGGTGAACTAAACTTCACATTATATTGCGGTGTTATCTCTATATTCCTCACTTTTAACTTATTGCACTTTGTGTTATTGTCATTCATTTGTTGTTATACATGAATTAAGCATTGGAACTTGAAAAGATCAAAATTAGTGCATAATTCACATTCGTAAGGTGTTGCTAGGTTTAAACAATCATTGGGTGTTGATCTCCTTAAAGAAAGAAAAAAAATAGATATCCTGAAAGGAAAAGAAAAGTAGAAAATAAAAGCTGAACATTTTCAAAATAAAAGAACAAAGTAGATAGTTGGTATTGATGATTAATTTTAGACTAACCCCTAGGCCCAAGCCTAACCTACTTTTGGACATAAGATGTGACTCCCAAAGGAATATTAGCTAAAAAGAAGAGTCTTTTCAAAGGATAAGTTCACTGCTCATGTCGGACAAATGGCAGCTATGTCCAGGCTTAGGAAGAGAGTAGAAGAGTACACCCATCCCAAGACAAGCAAGCCTACCAGAATATGTAGACCTAATGCTATAAAAGCCTTAATCTAAGGCTCTCTTGACTTAAAGACATTTCTTAGAGAGATTTGCCTCTACACACTTTTCTCTTTCTCCTAAGGTTTCCAATTAAGACTCGGTTTTGGTTTGGGCATTAGGATGATTCGATTCTCCTTACTTATTATATAGCTAATGTTATGCTCCTTACATCCAATACTCTCCATTGACTTAAGTGTCGAAGTATCTTTGTAGGGATCACTTAGCACATATTCACCTATAACCGACATTGTACCACTAGTATCTATGGAACCATCATCTTTAGTACATAAAAACACTATTTTTACTAGCATTGCATGGTTAAAATAAGCCATTGGCAAACTCACCAAAATACACATACCCTTTCAAACACACTGTACATGTAATGTTGCATGCACTTACTACTTTAAACATACAAAAGACCTCATAAGATAGTATAATGATCCCAAGATGGTCAATATACAAAAAATAATCACATACACCCTACAAATACTATAACAACACTTGCATGTTTGATTTTTGAATACTTAAGGAATTTGTTTGCCTCGTTCCTCTAAAAAGCTAACAAAATGAGTTTTTTCAATGTTCTTTACATGCACATTCTATTACGTGTTCAAAAAGTCACCTAAAGGTGCATAAAATCTAATGACAGCAGAATGTCCATAGCATACAAAAAGTAGAGAGAAAAGAAAGCAACCTATACTCTTCATTTAGCATCCCAACTAGTCCCATTAGCTAAGTAGAATAGCATAGTGATCTTAACATGAAAAAACAATACGATACCTCAACAATGCATAGCAAATGAAGCTCCAACAGTGAGCTTCTATAACATAACATCCTTAGCTATAGGGATTTCATCTTTAACAACAAAAGACAGTAAGGAAAGTTAAACAATCCTTCTTCTTAAAATCTCTCCATTGAAGGAGTAAGGCTCCTCTACCTTCTGAGCACCACAAAGGGACTGCAAAAAGGAGTATCTCTTCATGCCAGAGAACACCACCCCAGCATCATATGGACTTAATCTTCCCCATCTATGACAGGAGAAAAAAATTCACCAAAACCAGCGATGCATAGACTCCTCACCTCACAAAATCCTCAAGCCAGCCAATAGCTTATAACAAGAAGTAGAAATCAAGCAAAAGCCTCTCCAACAATTCACACTTCTTTACATGCCTTCAATATGTTAGTGATTGTACCTTAGGCCAATTACTAAGTATTGTTATTTCATGTGTATTTTAATTTAGAGCCATTTTTATTATAAAGTTTGGATATTTACTTTATAATAAAATTTATTAATAATCTATTTATTCTTGGATTCTCATTATTGTGAAATAATGGTGAATTAAATCCAGTATAAGTTTTATTTGATGATCATGAGATGTTTATGTCTATGGAGATATAGATAAAACTCATAAGTATATATCTACTGGAGATCTATATATATTAGATTGACCCGCTATGAGATCACTACATGGACCAGAGTCATAAGTGACTCTCATAATAGCAATGTTGATAGATCCTTAGACCTGAAATCACAATAAATTTCAACATGAGTAACATTATGTTGACTGAATCAAAGGTTGTTTTTAACCGAATAATTATAAAGGTTTTGATTGGGCATAATGTGAATCATGTAGAGGAGATTGAGTGATTAAGATGGGATTTGTCCCTCTCTTTATGAAAGAAATATCTTTGGGCCCCTCGATAAGTGAGACTGACAAATGCATGGCCGTGCTCAAATGAATTGATAGTGTCATCAAATTCATTTGACTTATCAGTTCACTTAGAGATCACGAAACAACAAGATTGAATAATACAAGGGTGACATTGTCCATGTCTTATATTTAATCTAGATATCGCGAGACAAAAAGGATGATGACATAAGTTATAGAATAGGTAAAATCGGATCACCGATCTTTATTTGATTTGGGTAAACATAATGTCTTGCTAGAGGCCACTTATGTTTTTTACTGAAAATAGTTTTCAAGTTAACTGCCAATATCAAATGAACCTACAGGGTCACATTCAAAGGAATAAGCAAAAAAAAAAAAAAAAAGGAACATGGATTTAATTTTAAAGTCTAGTGGGAAGAATAAATAAATAAATTATTATTATGAATAATAATTTAATTATTTTAAAAGAGTTATTATCATATTCAACCCTAATAAGATTGGGGGCATTAATGTCAGTAGAAAAATACTAACATATTATAAATAGGAGTGATGGGGTCTCTTTAGGGTTATGACTTTTCACTGTCACATTAGATGGCAGAGAAAATCCGTAACCTTAATAGAGAGAAAAACACAAGAGGAAAAACTCAATTCTTCCTGATCAATCTGGAAGCTTTTTAGATTGCGCAAGCATACAAAAGTGATTCCTTTTGGGGTGTGCTTAATCGTGTGGACTACATAGAGGGCGCAACAAAATTGTGATGCCTTGTAAATCCAGATTACAAGCAATTGAATTTAAATCTCTGGATACGAAATTGCAAGGTATTTTTGGATTCATTCCTATTGGTATCTAATTTAATCAAAACACATGGATTCCGTTTTAAGGTTTTGATTTCTCCACTGCAAAATTTTATTTTAAATTCACATGAAACCCTACACAATATTCATTAAAACCTCACAAAATGGGGGAAGTAAGTAAACTAATTGATGGATATCAAGCATTAAGCTTAGGTGGAAGGAAGAGCCATTCAGGATCCACCTAAAAGATGACCCACGGAGTTTAGCTAGCGCAACTTACTACCCCTAGCTAATCCTTTAGGTTACTATACCTAACTAGCTATCTTAAGGTAATCGATCCCTAAAGCCTAAGTGCAAGTTTAAGGAATTGACACATGGGATTTCACCTCTTGCTATGTTTCGATACATATTAATTTGGTATTATTTTATATGTTATTGTTTAGTTATTTTAGTGAGTTGAGTCAACTTTAGAGTCTAGTTTATTTTCAAATAATTTCTTATATATGTTAGATCATTAATTGGTGAGCCTATAAATAAAGTAGCCATTCTTTGTTGGACAGTTCAATTAAGCTATTCCTTATTTTCAATATTGACATCATGTTGTTATCATTGAAGTATTTAGTGAATTTTGGTTTCCTAATTTTTTGTTATTGAGTTCTCATCAACTTTTGTTATAGATTGTGGAAATGTATTAACTAAATCCTTTGATTCTTTTACCATTCATGGTAGTTTTATAATTTATGACTTTTATCAAATTATAATTAGAATCCTAACCTAATTAGTTTCTAATATCCATGATAACTGTTGAATATTAATTACATCCATATTACTTATTGTTTCCCCCCTCCCCCCTTCCCCCACAACCACTACCACCACCACCACACATACACACAAAAAAATATACAAAAAAATACCTATTTAGTATCCAAGAACACTGAAAATCAAAGGCAAAATATTATACCATATAGCGTTGTCTTAGATTCCATATTAGTTGGTACTATAACTAAATGAATCTCTATTTCTAGTGTATAAAAACTATTGTTATCTCTAATTATGTGTGGTATACTATACATTCTTGAGTTCTAAGACTTGGAATAGTTCATGACTCTTTAACATGTAAGTATATGTACATATTTTGGTTTTAGATACTCTCCCAAAGCCATTAACATAGCCATCTCATCCTGAAGTCATCATTAGGCCATTTATTTTTATAATTTACCATTATAATCATTCATATCAGCAGCCTATAATACCTTTACATTCTCCTTACAAGTTCTTCTTAATAAAATAACCCATGTCATAGTGATTAACCAATCAATAACCTACTAACCTAGCATACATGCATGCAGTGACATTAATGCTTAATCTACCACATCGTTCTAGATCACTACCCCTCGAGACAATATAGCTTTCATGATCACCATATCCTCTTATAAGTAGCCATGAATCCTTGAACTAAGGTGCAAAAAAAAAAAAAAAAAATCCACATTAAGGTTTCAATATTCTTGAATTCATTCATTGAATAACTTAACACGCATAAACATCAAAGAATGCATACCTTAGTGACACTTAATAAACTCAAATTGATTTAACAAACAATAAACTCGAAATATAAAGACATACCACAATTATTGAATGCCTAGTTATATTGTAAATTGATAAACCTACATCTAGGTTTCTGACTTAGTTAGGCTATTGGGATTCAAAAGACAATTTAAGACCAACTCCGTAGACTTAGGGGATAAAGGTTGACTAAACACACACTTAAGAAGAGCAATTGACCACACAAAGAGGGAAGCATGTTGTGTTAGTTGAATGGCTCATAAAAAATGCAGTGATTAACCATAGACATGTTGGCTAACTGCTCAATAAGAAAAAACCCTGGTCAACAAGGGTTAAAGCACAGTTCACTACATGCATTCCTAAATCAACCCAAACTTTGAATTTTAAGCCTAGATGGACCTTATATTGCTATTAACCATCAAAACGTTTCTCATTAAATCCTAACACTAAATGTTAACTTCATAGCATCATTTCACCTTGAAAGTATGAATTTGCATTATTCTACACAATAATCTATGATTTGTTAATTTTCATTTTCTACATTGAGAAGAAAAATTGCACTTACCACTTGAAGAAACTGTCTTTTCCATGATTGCACTATTTTTGTCTAAATTACCTAAAATTGGACTTGATAGAGATTATAGAAGATGAAACTAAGGTAAAGGTAAAAGAGGATTATCTTGAATTTTGTTGTTGAATAGAAAAGAATAATAAAATCTATGGAAAGGGAGAGGGTTGTGCCTATGAGGTTAGAAAGAAAGAAAAGGTATTCCTTCAATGTCTAGTGTGTTGAAAATGACTATCTGAAGAGGAACAAAAGGAGTTCATTAGTTCGCAGTATTGGATTCAATTTTTTTCTCCCATTTTAATAAATTAAAATGAAGAATTAATTTTAATTTTAAAAAATAAACTCATAAGTTAAATGTCTGAAATTCCGTCCTTCTGATTTTTTTTTCCAATGGCATTACATCTTCCCTTGAACCTAGTGCCCCACCCCGCTTAAAAATTGTATGGGGTTTTCAATAATCATAAATAGGGTACTCATGTTATGCATAGAAAATCTTTATAACAAAGATGCTTTCCATAATTTAGAGACTATAATGATAAGAATAGGTATTACCACAACCAATGATGATTGATTGGTGATAATAAAGAATAATTCAAGAGAAACAATTTTATAATTAAAGAAAGAATTCTAACAGTTAATAAAAAATATATAAAAGGAAATATGATTAATAAACTAATATCTAGGAAAATATATCAAAGGAAAAGAAAAACTCACTGATCTCCTATTACCAGCGCAATCAAATTAAGTCCTAACTTCCTAAATTCACAAAAATAAATCTTGATTTACGAGAATATGAATCATAGAAATAGTTGAGCTGGTGAGAATATCAAACGTAGAAGCATAATCACTAATTTGAACCAAAGTATAATAAGAAGCTCATAATCAAAAGCATGAATTAAGAGAATTTTAACATTAGATGTTTTACCAAAAGGTTTAGAATTTCAAGTAAAGTGCAAGCAAAACCAAAAGCAACCATAGGTAAAAATTAGAAGCACAATTAGAATCTGAGTCAAAATTAGTTTCTTCTTATTTGAATTAAGCTCATATTTGCTTCTAATTTAAGCTTCTAGCAATTCTAAGACGTCGATAATATTCCTAAAACTAGACCTCCAAAACCAATGTTAGGTTAAGAAGCTTTTCTACGTATAAATAATATGTAATATACGGAAATATAGAGATGAAAATATAATTGATTGTGAATCATAAGATGATATAGAATGAGATTAAGGTCAAAGCAAGTAAGTTGTAAAAGTTTAAGTTTGATTAGGGAATGAATGATGAAGTTTGAATTTCTGCAATTTTTGACAGATGCTACGCTGCCATCTAGAGAATCTATGCCGCCAACATAGAGACAGCGTAGGAAGGAAATAGTAGTGTTTTTCTTAATGCTAGGTGGAACGCCGCCGGTGTACGCGAGCGTTTCTTTTAATGCCGGATAGGAACGCCGCCAGCGTTGATCATGAAATTGCCGGCATATCTTGTTGGATAAAAATTCTGGGAATTCAACGCCTCGATAAATGCCGCTAGTGTTCGTGTTATTTTTGCCGACATATGAACAATTTCTGTATATACGAGACGCGGAAACGGTTTTCAACAGAAACATTTATTCATTTTTTTTCCTTCGTCAAAGAGAGTTTTGGAGTGTTATTGGAGTTTTAGGGTTAGAGAATCATCAAGAGGGTATGTTTTATCCAAAGTAAGTTATCGTAACCTTCTCCTATGGATTATATACGAATTTATATAAGTTTCTTAGGGTTTTGTTGGATTTTGCATGAAGGTTCTTGTGAGGAAACCCTAGCACGTGTTGAGATCCGTGATTGGTGAATGCAAGTCAGGTTTTAGCAATTCAAATCAGTAAGTTTATCTCCTCTATGATGAATTCAAACAAAATATGAGTTAAACAATCCTTATACGTTTTATATGTTATGTAAATTAGGGTTTTGGTGAAATATTTGGTGTTTGTGGAGTTTTATGCGGTTTATTGTTGTTCTTAAAGATATTTGTGGAGTTTGATCGGAGTAGACGGTGAAGTTAGCGGAGATTTCTTCTTAGGTTAGGGTTTTTGGAGAATTCATATATGTTAGGATATATTGATAATGTGTTCATATCTGTTGATGTATATATTTATGTTGTAACAGGATATTTGGAGTTTGTGGAATTGTTATGTGTTGATATAGGAGTTTATAGAGTTTGGGTTGTCTTTGTTGTTGTTGATATCGGATTTGAGGATTTGATTTGTATTCTTGAAATTGAGAAAGGTACGACCAATCCTCGCTTGTTGCTTTTGCTTGTAAGTTTAGTATTGATTGAATGGTTGTAGGAACAGAATTTCATAATAAACCTAATTATATTCGGCTTAATAATTGTCTATTTGGTTGTGCTTGGCTTTGACCAGTAAAGACTTTGTCACGCCCCAAGGGGTACCCTAAACGTAACAGTCCGCGACATGTCATATAAGACTCATGAATTACCACCTTAGTCCTTCGGAATTCTTGTATAGATGTAAGGCATCCCTTTACGACAATGGAATACTTGAACTGATGGAGTTAAGGAGTTTAATTTGGCATTCACTAGCAATAGAATATAAATCAAAACACATATATGATTAGTTACAAAATCTAAGGGGTATTTCTTCGCAAAAGAATATTAATCAGAGATCTATTACAGTCATCCAGAGTCTCTTAGTTTCCTACGGAAGTCTAAATAAATTTGAATACAACTTCTAGAGGAAACGCTTAGCTCCTGTACCTGAGCTGTAGCTTGTCTCGGTCTAAGCCATATGAATTCGTGCTGCAATAAATAAAAACTGTAGGGACGTAAGCTACACTAGCTTAGTGAGTGAGAACTTCCAAATCACAATTATAGCACATCAGACAAACAAGTGATTAGCCAGACAAGTGATATGCAATAAACATATGGAATCAACAAACACATGACCAGCCGGAAATCATATGTGGATGGACTTATGCCCTCCATCTCGGGTTAGCAGATTAACGAATACTATGGTACTATTCAATATGCCGTTTAGGTTCACGGTCAACCAACTGATAAATTCGTTTGTGGATCACGATTAACCAACTCATTAATTCGTTTATGGATCATGATTAACCAACTTTTACACCCTTTAGGTTCACGGACAACCAACCAATGCTAATGCTCCATCCCCATTATGATATGAATGAGTCCATATTTATTTTCAATGTCGAATATTCAATTATACCAATTCTTCAAGTGATCAATCAATAATCGCAGACAGTCAATCCTAATTCATCTATACAAGTAATGGTTAATCACCCAGCTTCGATATTCTTAAATTAAATTTCCCATATCAACAACAACCATATATAATTCCCATTCATCCCCATCATGCGTATCCATTTTAGCTTTGCCAAATATCTAGTGCAACTATTATTACAACCACATACAGTAATTGAAATTGGAAGTAGTACTCACTCGGCCATGGATCACCGGTCTTTTAGTAATAATAATCCGGTAGTAGAGAATCGTCGGTTTCGGGATTGCCTAAAAAGGAAGAAATACCTTAATAAGTATTTCATCACTTAACTAATCCAAACTATATATCAAAACTTATAAATTCGCACTTCTCGTTATTTGCAGAAGTCCGATTTAAAACGCCAAAACTGTCATTTAACTCGAATTTCGCAATTATATCGATTTCTATCTACTTAAAAATCTATCTAATTCTAATATTATTTTCAATTTTGAAATGTTTGGATCACGAAACAGTAGGATCAGTTCTAATCAGTAACAATTTCCAATTTCGAAAAATAGTTTTGTAAATATTTGAAATATTTCAACTTAATAATTCAATTATACATGCAATATTGATGATTTCCTAGCATAAGTGACATGTTATGTGTTTAATGTATACAAGCTCTTGACAATATTTACTAAAATGAAAAATTTAGAAACTTTTTATTTGCAAGACTCCATGATTATTTTCTTTTAAAAAAACTAATTTTCGAGATTTGATCATCTCTATTTGTTTTCGAATTATTTTTTAAGAATTTCTAGTTATTTTAGCTAGAATTGAATCTTCATTATATATATTACTTAAGATCTTCATTTTTACATAAAAATTCATGTTTTACACTTTGTAAACATGTTTTCAATTAGGGTTTATTCCAAAATCCGAATTTTTAGAAATTTAGTTTTTGAATGATTTCTTTGGGAAAACTTGTTTAATACATTAAAATTTAAGACTTTATTATACCTATCCATTAAGGACTTCATTTATTAAATAAAACTTTCATTTTGAGTTTGGAAATAGGTGTTTTATGGTAATAATAAAAAATTACAAATTTCCTAATTGAGTAGTAACTCAAATTTCTTATATGTTTTCTACTCTTTGTTTTGCATATTCCTCTTATCAAATCTCATTCCAACTTATAAAATCATCACTTAATGGTATCTGTTACCTATACCCTTCATTTTCATATAAAAACACAAGTTTTAGAGTTGATAAAAGGTTTTTAAAGCTTGGTTTTGAATTCATACGAATTTTTCATGTGAACATTTCAACAAAGTTTTCTTTTTCAAGTTTCTTGTCTTATCTACTTAAAGATTTTACTAACTACAATATTTTATAGACAAACAAAGCCTTTATGATCATTAATGCATTAAAACACAAAATATTCATGAGATCATGAATGTCAATATAATAGAGTATCTAAATGCTAGATCTACTATTTATGCATGAAATGAAGTTTGAACATGAACATGGACTTTTATGCAGATCTCTACTTTACTCTACTATTTATAATGCATGAACATGAAATATTCCAACAAAAACTCATTGAAACACAAGATCTACTCGTGATGGCTTGATATTCATGTAGTGGTATTTTCTTGTCCCTAAGCAAGTGCTCATGGGACATAAATTGATAATACCCATGAATAATCTTACCATGATAAGATTTAATGATAGAAAGGTTTAGGATTTATCACCTAAAGCTTGAAATAAAAAGAAATGAAGAAGAAAAGAACTCAAGTGAGTGAGTGTGGTGTGTGGGAGGGTATCATGGCAAGAGAGGGAGTTAGAGAGAGTTATGTAATTTTTTTTGAAACAAAAGAAGTATTAAGGAGAGAGAATGTAAAAGAATATTTATAGTAAGTAAACTAAGTTTGTTTTAATTATAAAAAGGAAATAAAATAAAACAATTTAAGCCAAAATGAGGGGGGGGGGGGGGGGGGGGGGGGGGGGGGGGGGGGGGGGGGGGGGGGGGGGGGGGGGGGGGGGGGGGGGGGGGGGGGGGGGGCTTGAAGATTTGTGATCCATTAAAGCTTAAACCCTAATTAGAAGTCAATCGGATCTCTAAAGTCAACAAAACCCTAGTCTATCATAACTGTTCAGGTCCAACATCCCTGCTTAAGAAACCCTAATAAAGTAAGAAAGAGTTTACTGAGTAGAATAGTTCGTAATTATCTAAAGAAGCTTAAGAAGATCAGTTTAGTAAAACCGTGACTCGTTTTGAACCCGATCGGACACGGTTCTTGAAAAACGTGTCCTGGGGCTCGGAATAGTAAATATATTCCGAATATAACGTTATATTCGTAAAAATATAAGATTTTCAAAAATATCAATTTCATAATTTTTCGGTAGCTAAAAATATTAGATATCGCATTTATATGTATATTTTCTTACTATTGGTACTTAAATTGTCATGTCTACTTTACATTACACTATTTACTACTATTCTACACTATTTATCTATCTCTACTTTTTCTTACAACCTACTCTTACAACCCATACATCTATTTCTTACAATTTTCATTTTCAATACAACTTCACATCTTTCATATCTTATTTTTCATTTACAAAAATACAAAAATAATAAATTTTTCTCCTTCTCCCTTCTACAATTTGCGCCGGCCTCCTCTCTCTCACCCTCCAATTTTTTTTATTTTTATTTATTTAATTAACACAATTAACCTCCCATATTTTCCTATAAATACCCCCTCTTCCTTCCACTTCTTTCACACCTTTCATGTACTAAAGTTACTCTCCCAAAATTCTACAAGAATTCTCTCCCAAAGAGTTCTCTCAAGTTTAGTTCTTTTAGGTAATATTTATTCAAGTTTTCTTTATGTTCATCTACTTAGTATGAGCTTAGTGTGTGTTTTCTAAACCATAAAGGTTAAAGAAAGCAACAATAGGTTCATACTTTGTTTTTGTTCATGATCTAATTTCTTTATGTTGCTTTTATACATATAATTATCTAAATATATATATGTAGCTATATATATCTTTTAGAGCATATAAGCTCATTTGTTTTGCAATTTATTTACTTTCTTTGTAATTTATTTACTTCCTTGCAATTTATTTACTTTCATATTGTTTTTAAGACTAGTCTTTCTAGTCTTAGACTTGTCCTCATCAAGTCAAACCATTTTCTTTTTCTTTTTGGGACTAGTCTTTTCTTAGTCCCGGAATACCTTGATGAAGCTAAGGTTCCAATACTTGATTTATTTCTCTACTAGCTTATTCTTTTTAAGTTATTATGTTTCTTTATATTTTCATAACTTTATGATTCATATTCATACATGAACATAATGACTTTTGTCTCAACAAAATAAATAAGAAAAGGTTTGCTTAAAAAAATTCTTCTCTAGAAATAAAGTAGGAAGTGATTTTCTTAAACAAATTTTTCTAAGAAATCTAGAGGAGCTCATAAACATACATAGAGAGAACTTTTTGAAATAAACAAAGATTTTACAACAACTTACTTTTTCATCAAGGGCTAGAAATTCTTTTCATCAAAATAGAATGATCTCAAGAAACCAAGAACTTATTTATCTAAATATAGAATTGTTATTACTTTCAAAAGTATTGGAAACTAAAATCATTCCTTAGGAATTTAAAGAGATTATGAAAATTAAATTTAGAAAAGGAAAATACTCATTTGAAATAACTTAAGATATTTTTAAAAGAGGAATATTTCAAAAGTACTCACTTTCCAAAAATCTTTAAAAGACTTTACTTTTCTTGAGACAATTTCATTAACTTCATACATTCGATATGAGTCAATAAATATATGTATATGCATTTCAAAGGTTTTACAAGCTATTAAAATACCTATCTCTCCAAAACGAGTTTTGGATAAAAGAAGGAAATCAAGTTTATAAAAAATTCGTAGTGAATATGTCCACCACTTTTTCGAAATCCAAACGACTTAGTTTGATGAAAATAAGTTTAGAAAAAGATAGATCTTTTCGAATAGGTAGAAAACGATATATTATATGTGAAATTCCAAGTTAAAATGAGCAAGTTATGGCCATTTTAAGTTGGAATTTCCTCCTATACGATTTTACCACGATTTTAAGAAAAGTTTAGAATCTTCAAGAATAGAAATTCTATGAAAAACACATTTTGGGTCTTTCATTTTGTTTAGATGAAGGAGGAACCGAGATCACTTTCTCAAAAGACTACTTCGATTAGGATCTACCGACATGGAGTGAGTTAATCCTTTACTAAGTTACATTTCCTTGTTTGTGCTTGTAATTAGTAGCATTAGAAATTAAGAAAAAGATAAAAGTATTGTGTGATTTGAATTTATGATTGGTTGAATATAAGTTAAGAATATCGAAAGAGGAATTGATAATTAAATTGTGAATCTTGCATTGATATGATGAATATCGTTTTTAATCGCCTTTAACTTGAACTCACATTATCTGGTTAAACTTATATTGAAAACAATTCATGCATATCAGATTCCTGAGTCACATTTGTTTCACTACTTTTCTTGTGTGGGGAAACGAGGAAGTTGTAGTGGTGGCTAGTAGAAGCCGAAAAGTCTGCATGGGTCAGTAGGAGCCGGAAAGTCTACAGAGCAAGCAGAAGCCAGCAAATCTGCAATTATTGATGGCCGTATGGGCTGGTAACCTCCCAACCCCAACATGGAGGGCGAAAAATTCATGCTACACATGATTTCCAGTTAATCTTGTGTATTTTGTTGTTCATATGTTTGGTGCATTCTCATATGATTGTTTAAATACTTGTTTGATTTATGGAAATGTATTGTAGATGGAATTATCTCACTAAGCTAGATTTGCTTATATCCCTATAGCTTTTTGTTACATTATGATTACCTTTGGTTGGCACCAAGGAGCCCCGTATGCTAGGTACGAGCATAAGCTACTAGGAGTTTTTGGGAGAAGTTATATGTATTTAGTTTTGAACATAGACTTCTAAGAAAATCTCTGTGGTAGGCTTATGTAATAGTTATGATTACTTTGTTAATAGTTTAGTTGTAACAAGACTTTTAAGACGGGAGAATGCCCCTAAGATGATGTAAGGAATTATTATTTAAATGAAGGTTTCATGTTTAATTATATAAGTTCTTGCTTGCTTTTATTATCTACTTAAATGTAATACCCCTGTGAGTCTCCTACTATCTTGGAAGCACGCCTTGCATGTGATATCGAAGCTCCTGCATGACTAAGGTTGTCATTCATTAGCTTTAATATTATATGCGGCGGACTGCCACGTTTAGAGTATCCTCCGGGACATGACAGTGTGCGCCGGTTTGGGAAGTGGAAATGAGAGAGAGAGAGTTTGAATTATTTGTTTTGTAATTTATGTAATAAAAGTCTTAATTTGTAATAATTTTTAAGAGAGAAATTTTCATTGGAAAAGAAAATGTAATTGAGTGTTTGTAAGGATGTAAGAGTAGGGAATGGCTTGTGAGTATAATAGGTTGTACTTGTGAATAGTAATGAATAGTAAACAAGATAATTATTTTACCGGTAGTAAAGAAAATAAGAGAAATAGGCTATATCTGTAATTTTTATAAACCCGAAAAATTATAAAATTTATATTTTTGAAATCCTTATTAAATTCCAGTTCTAAAGAGTATTCCATAATATTTTTTCGAATTTCTAGTTCCGAGGCTCGCTTTTTTGTAATGGATCTCGGGAAGGCCCGAAATAGAAAATTTTTTGAAATTGGAACTTTTTATGGTTTGAAATATACTTTAAAACAATATTCCACATTAATTTATTTTATAAAAGTTCTTTTAATTTGAAACCGAAGAAAAGCCAAATCCAAGGTTCCTAAGTTTCTCTCTCAAGCTTAAGCTAATTCGGTTTAGGGTTTTGGTTTCTGGTTTCTGAAGTTTACTTGATTACTAGGAACACCAGGGTTTACAGACCTGGCAAACAGTGATACTGGTGAGGTACCTTGGTGATCTTGGTGTGAGGTTGTCCCGAGTGGACTCGTGCCTTGATATGATTTTGGTAGAATTAGGTGTTCTAGATTCGGGGTGTTTGGGGAGTACCCACTCATCCATATATGTATATGATTACTTATTTTCAAAAAGTTGTTTGATTTTCAATGGGGTTTGAGTAAATTCGAGTTCGAGATTAGAGTATACCTAATACTGGACTATGTTGTTTTATTGGCTTAAGAAAGATAATAATATGACTGTTTGCATTAGTTTAAGTTGCATGAATTATCTATCTGTTGTATGTACATATGTATTTGTTTTTGGATTGGAGTTATCGTACTGGGCATCGTCGTCCATTCTTTTAAATTTCAGGTACAGGTGATGAGGATATAGTATATGATCTTTTTGGATATGAGTTATTCTTTGATAATGGAGATAACGATAGTGGACCCGACTACCCAACCGAGAGCTAGTATTCAGATATTAGGATTTCTAAAGAAAAGATACATTTAGATCTTTTCAAGTTGTAGTTGGATGTTTAGGTTGGTTTCAATGAAAATATTTTGATATAAATAGTTTTTAGTTTCTGCTGAATTTGTTGGCTATGTGATGTCAACTTGGATTTTATGCTTGAACCAGGAGTTTATGTTTTATGAGGTATATGTTTTTTTAGTTTAAACAGGTTTTGTATCCTATGAGATACCCTATGTATGTTTATAGGTGATAAATGTATTATTGTGAATATTAGAGCCTTTGCATGTCCTATATAAGAGAGGATACGTGGCGGGTTGTAATACCTTTAGGTTAGGGCGTTACATAATATAGGTCATCATGTTAAGGGGCACTGTAGGAGAGACTTCTAACATTTATCCCTGATGAATTTTCTTCCACAATTCTACAAAGCATAGAGTATAAGAGGGAAAAGGCCTACTTGGCAATGGTGCATGTCCCTCTTATAAATACCTCCGCATAATACATGACAAATGTATGTTGAGTAATCCTCTAGTTCAAGTAGTTGAAAATCCATAACATCATACCCCTCATGTTTGTTATTGTCATACTTTTAAATCCTTTATTCATTTTAAGTGTCACAGTGTCAATGCTTGAACCACACTAATACCTCTTTGCTTATGTTTACTTGTTTTGCAGATTCACTCTACTCGAATAGCACTAGAAATTCTTAGGGTAGACCCAAGCAACCTTGATGAGAATATAACACTAATATTTTTGTGGTCATCATTCACAACACTTATGCTATCATGACTGTTGTCACCATGACAAACACTAGATATACTAGTAAAAGCCATTACCAAGCTCACAATATTGGCCAAATTAACAATACTAGCCAATAACAAGTCAACAAATTAACAAATCTCATAAAGTAGTGTCACCTCTTAGAATAGCATTTAAACATACTCTCAAAAGGCAACAACTACCTTCGCATGGAATTACATGATAAATATGTAACATTACGCATTTATCCCCTTTTAAATTGATACAATTCATATATTTCATTAAGTTTTAGTATAAGATTTCATTCAAAATTAATGAAATATGTAATTATATTTTTGGATTAATTGCATGAAAAGTATAGAAAATGAAAAAAAAATTAGACCTAAAGTTTTTGAAAAGGTTTATTCCAATGACTTATTACATATTGTGAAATTTTATTTTTAATAATTAAAATCAATATTTCAATTTTAATTTGCAAAATTAACTTGATAATTGTGTTTTCGAGTCACTAAGATTGCTTATATTGTGTCAGTGAACATGAAGATCAAATAGAAGATTCCAACAACTTTGTGATCGACCTATGTGAGAAGGTGAAACCAAGTGACACATCTAGCTATAAAATAGATGGAGTCCAAGGCTGTCGTAAATCAAATGATCTATGAAGAGCAAAGGAAGTGAGCTTGATCTAAGCTAGTTCAAGCAGTTGAACATGACCCACATGGAACTTTAGATTCAAGCCCACTTAAGGATGGTTAGACCTAATGAGTTGAGAACTTGAATTGTAGTTGCTAGACACTTAGATGATGATTTTCAGCTCCCATGAACCAGCAATAAACAACAAGAGAAAGTTGGACTTCCTTAGCAAAACATTGACATGTGAAGCAATTTTAAATCATGGGTCACAAGCTAATTGAGTTTCAGCTGTAAGACAAACTAGTCGAGTACAAGTTGAATAGAGTTATGTGTTGATGGTTATTTTTCCATTAAGCCCCAACACCCACGTATGGCCTCCCTTTGGACCTAGAACATGGTTTATGGTAGAGAAGAAACCTTAAGGATGCACTTATGTGAAAAACAAGAGCCACTACCCATGTTGGACAAGTAACATGTATGATTGGGCTTGGAAGGAGAGCAAGATTGAGCACATCTACCAAAGCAAGTAACCCTACTATACATGAAAAGCAAATAAGTATAAAGTCTTCAATCCTCTCTCTCTCTCTCTCTATCTATCTATCTATCTATCTATCTAGAGAGAGAGATACTTCTTAGAGAGGTATCCTTCTATATATCCTTCTCTCTCAATCTCTATAAGTCTCCCACCAAAGCTACTCATTGGTCTAAACACTAGGACGATTCAATTTATTCTTTCCCTTGAATGGCTAGTGCTATGTTACCCATTAGTTTGTTTCCTTCTATTAATTTAGGCATAAGAGTAATTGTGTCGTAACCACCCTTGACATTAGTTAATTTACGCTTGTTACTTGTGTATGCTATTGAAAAACACCCATATGAAGGAGAGCCTAATGTGTTGACCCAAGTCAAATAGATAAGAATTATGCACTAACATTTTGGTGTCCACTATTTACGACTTGATTTCATGCAATTGCAATCTCTGTCCAAATGAATAGTGTTAGCATCTCTTACCATCTTCAACCCTACTCCTCAAGAGAAGAACCTTACAGATAAGCAAAACATGGACTTGTTTCAACATCAAAAAGTTACGGTTGTTCAACCGCAACTTAAGCTCAGTTATTGGAGCTCGCCATCAGTTAGATGTGTTATACACAACTCCCTTCTCTCATTCTTAAAGCATGATGGTGAATCCCCTTCATGGTATCCTTAGAATCATCATGCAACTTCTCACAATCAATTTGGGTGGGGAAAGGGAAGGTATTGCACTAATATCATGACACTGGACCTTCAATAGAGAAGCTAAACACTTGGCCTTGTCCTTCAAGGTATCCATGGAAATAGTGTCATCCACATACTAGTCATAGGTGTAATACCCTAAATTTTTTACTTAACTAGATTAAAAATTGCTATGCTTGAACAGTGTAATATGTAAATAATTCTTTCTATTTGAACTTGAATTTAATTTAGAAATTAAACTTAGATAGTTTAATTAACTCAAGTAAATTAAACTATAATGTATAGTTAGATAGATGAACATAATCAAATTTATAAATGGATTTAACTGAAATTGAGAATTCAAATATTCTTTTCAATTACCTATTTCATGAATCAAAATTTCTAAAATTCAAATATCTAAACTTTTCAAGAAACTTTATTTAATCATATTAAACTAAATCATTTTCTAACGAACTAAAGCATTAAAATTCTTCTCAATTATTCATTCAAACCCCTTTTTCTTCAATTTTATTTTCCCAAACTTTCAAATATGTAATCTAAGGCTTTTGTAAATTTCTAAACCCTTGAACTTTAGTTTAACTTTTATTTCCTAAACCCCCATGAGTTTTCAATTCATTTGCTTTTTTGAAAATGTCAGATTTTATGTCTAGACTCAAACTAAACATCAATTTATTACAAATTGAATTCCAAAACTAGATTTTTAATTCAAGCTATTGATTTCTATGTTATAAATTTTGAAATTATTTTCCAATTATTTTCAACACTCAAGATAACTATTTGAAAGATTTAAACTAAATCCCTTACTCATAAATATCCTTTAAATATCTTTATAATCCTTATCTTTTTCCCTTACTTTTCCTTTATCCCTACCTACTTTTTTCTTTTTCTTTTCCCTATTCTCTTTTCTTCTTCTTCTATGTTTTCTCTCTTTCTCTTCTTTTTCTCTCTAAAAGCAAATCATAATCTCAAATTCAAGAAGATCATAAAGAGAAATAGAAAATAAAAGTAAGATGGAAGTAGGGAAATAAGCTTAGAAGATGCTACATCGACAATAAAAGTAGTAGTAATGAAGTTTTGAATGTTTAAGTTTTCCTAAAACAAGTAAGTTGTTTCTTTTTTTTTATTATTATTATTGGTGTATATGTATGTATATGATGAACTAAAGTTAGATATAAGTAGAGTTTGTAATAATAGGAAAACAAGGGATATATGAACATGAATATCAAAACTTAGGTTAGTATATATGTATGTATGTATGTATGTATGTATAGAGGTTTGCTGTTTGATAATATGATTAGATTATATGTGAAGTAGAAATATGTTTATGAATGTTGTTTAAACTTGAAATGAATTGGTATGATGTTTGTATAATGTTTTGAATGAAGTATGATATATGATAATCTATTTTACTCTATTCTATTCATAGGAATTTGGCCTCAATATGATATATTTTTGGATAAATTCATATGAATTTGGTGCTTTTTATCATTTAAATGTTGTTTTTCAACTCCTAGAATCAAAAGAAGTATAAGCAAAGTGTTGTGAATAAGGTTCAGAGCAAAACAACAACAATTGTGCAAAGCAGAACTTGACCGAACGCTACTAGAGACACATCAAGGGCAAAATACCAAGGCAAAATAAGACAAAATGGTCTGTCGCGCCTTATTTTGAGCCCTTAACATGACCCTCGACTTCTATTTTGAGGTTATTAAGCCCTGGGTTTTATAAAAGATCTTCTATCGAGCCATAATGTTGAGCTTTAGATTCACTCCACAACTAAAGCAAGACAAAATCACACTTTTAAGAAGAAAAACACAGCTTGGATTGAGTACAACCTTTGAGCCTTCGACGAACTCGATTTACTCCCTCAGTTGAATCTAGACAAAAACTTGAGCCTTCTTAGCAAAAAGCCACAGCTTAGGTTGAACCCTACATTCAAGCAACATTCGAGTGTTCACTTCGTGAAAGGTGACCCTATGAGCTAGCATTTATGACGTATGAATGAGAATAAAGAACAAATTCTATTATAAAGAATCTATCACGTCGGCAAGTAAAATCATCATGATTTTTGTACCTCTAACCTATAAATAGACGTGCATAGGCATGCAATAGATATCTGTATCATATGTAACAAATTTCTAATGTAGTATAGAAAGAGAATTATTGGGCAAAAGAATTGTTTCTTTTTGCTTTGGAAGTCTCGAAGTTTTTTGGGTAAATTCATTATAAACCTGACACTTGTTTTTGCATGGACCTATGCTTTATTTGTAATTTCATATTAAATTCCATTTTATTTCTTCAACAATACGTGCTTAATGTTTGTATCCATAGATAAATAAATATTTAACTTAGGGTTTGTGAATCCAAGACTTGATTCATATGATTTCAAAATGTTTTAATGATTATCTCAAGGTATTTGTAATTAATAGCTAAAACTTAATTGCATGGGTCTAAATGCATGGTGCACCTTTTAGATTCATGTTTGATTTTAAGTGAATAGATTGGGAGATTATTCTTTTGAATAGATCTGGGCTACTAATAGAATTGCTCAAAATCACCTTAAGAGAGGGATAGTGAAACTTTCTATCACATGTTTTTAAAATTCATTAGGTTGTTTTTAAAACAAAGGATTCTTAAACTTTATGAGTATGTAGATTGTTGATAACTTGTGAAGAGATTGCAATAGTCTGGTCTAGATTTAGAATTACTAATGTAAGCCCTTAGTTTTTATGGTAATTATAAGTAAACGCTAAGAACCGAAAGTCAAACCGGACCCTTAAGTCAACTTTGTTATGTGTGAAGTCTAGTGAATATAGATCTGACAATCCCACACGTGAAACCAAAAAATAATAAAAATGAGATAAATTCAAATTATATCTAGTAAAATTAGTATAATTCCTAAAAAAGGTCATATTGGTCAAAAATTCAATCATTTCAGACCTTTACAGGATTAGTTTATGTATCCGAGTATCAATAAGCAAAATAATTAAAAAAATTTTTACTATCACATTTTACTAGAAAAATATTAAGAAGTTTATAAAATATCATATATAGTTTTCTCGGATTATAAAAACGTCAGATTTAGCTCATATACGCGTATTTTATCGTTATTGGTAACTTATCTGATATTTACTGTTATATTCATCATTATTTTCATTATTTTTCTGCCATTACTTGTTGTCCTTATTTTTCTTATAATTTATGCATAATTCTTACACACCATACCTTATTTACTACTTTTACAAGTTACCTCCTCACATGTCAAACTTATCAATTTTCGTTTGATTTTTCTTCTTTCTTTTTTCCTTCTTTCCCACTCTTCATGTGAAGCATGGCTCTTTTGCTACAGCTACACTTTTTTTTTCAATTATTTTCCTAACTTTAATTCATCAAAACTTCTCTATAAATACCAATGCACATTCATACCTTTTACACTTTACAATTTCCATCAAATTTTCTCTTTTCTCTCATTCTTTTTTCTCTCTTTCTTGCTGCAATCTTGCTGTCCATTTTTCTTTTGAAAACAAATACACTTCTTTGATTAATCTTTTTAAAGTAAACACACTTCCCATACATCTACAATTAGTATTGGTGTTGGTTCATGCATTATCCGTGGAGAAAAATCTCCCCATGAGGCATTAAGCTAAGGGATGATAATGCAAAAATGAAACCAACAACATGTTATGTTTATGATCATATTGAAGTTATATTCTTATTGATATATTTTTATCATCTAATCTAAGTATTGATATGTATAAATATGATTATATACATACCTATATTTATTTGAGCATATAAGCTCACTAACCTAACATTTATGTTCATGCAATTATTTTATCTCTTGCAATTTATTTACTTCTTGTATATAATTAAGACTAGTCATTCTAGTCTTAGACTTGCTTTTATCAAGTCAAAACAAATTCTTTTTCTTTTCTTTTCTTTTCTTTTCTTTTAATGGACTTGTCCATAATCTAAGTCGGGGAGCCTTGATACCAATTGAAGACTCTCATGATTTTCTTATTTCATTTTATTGCTTTTCTTTTTGTGACTAGTCTATCTCTAGTCCGGAAGTCTTGATAAAAGGTAAGACTTCCTATACTTGACTTTATTTACATGTTCTTTTGTTTATTTAATTTTTTACATCTCTTATTTCCCATATAAGTTATTATTCTTTTATTTAATATAGTCATATATTTATGATCATGCACAATCACTATGTTGTTGTCTAAATGAAGGAGCTCTTTTCTTTTATTAAAAATTAAAGACTAAAATCTTTACAAAAATAATATTTGGCACTTAAAGTTTTCATTTAAAACTTAAGAGTATAATTCAACAATATCTTTTTCAAAAATTTAAATAAGTTCATTATAGACTTTTAGAGCTAATGTGATTAAAAGCTTTTCCAAACATAGTTACAAAGATCTTTACTCATTTTTCAAATAAACTCAATATTAAATCTTAATGTTGATAATACTTTACTATATAAGTTTTTCTTAAAAACTTATTTAAAAGAACTCATACCTACTCTCTAACAAATGCTAAGAACTAAACAAATTTCTAAGTCAAATTAAAAATTAACTCACTAGTTAAACACTTAGAAAAGTAATATCTAAGATAACAAGTTTTCAAAAATATAAAAGCTTATTTTTATAAAGTCTATGATGTAGGAATGATAGTTAAGATAAAGAAAGTACTCATATATAATAAACTAAAAATCTTAGTTTTCATTTCAACAAATTTATAAAAAGGAACTTGTAAATTCCAATCTTTCTAAAGGAAATTATTTTATGAAAAATCATAGTTTTGACAACAACACTTGAATCATGCATGTAATGTGAGTTATATATTTATAAAAAGGATTTTTCAACTATATAAATATCTATGTTTTTGCTATGGGATTTTTTTGGTTAAAGAAAAACTTGGAAAAACATATTTTTAAGGATGGAATTTTCGTATCAAATATGTGTCGTACCAGTTTGAAACCCAAATGACTTTTTATGACAAAAATAATAGAAATAGATAGATCATTTTGAGTAGGTAGAAAATAGTACTTAATATGCGAAATTTTGAGTTAAAATGAGCAAGTTATAGCCTTTTTAAGTTGACATTTCCAGCAATACGAATTTTACTGCAACTAAAAGGTAGAATTAGAAAATTTGATTAGTGATTCAATGGAATACTCATTTTAGGTATTTCCTTTATTTAAGTGGGTGACGATGACCAAGATCTTCTCTTTCCCAAGGATTACTTCGACTGATAGAAACATTCCCTAAAATATAATAGAGGGGTAAATCCATTCCACATATGAAACTAGATAATCATATGTATTGCTTGCTCATATGGTTGTTTGCTCATATGGTTGTTTGCACTTCATATGCTTGCTTAATTGACTTGTATGATTGCCTTGTAATGAGAACTTTTGCGTAAGAATTATCTCACTAAACTAGTTATGCTTACTTCCCAATAGATTTTTGATGTTGTAAGATCTTTGTTTCTACACCCGAGACTACCCTGACCGTCCAGGTAGAACCTATGTTTTGAGAAGCTTTTGGAAGAATTCTATTTAAAGTATTAGATTAGATTTTTTCTAAAATCTTTTAATCTTAGTTATTTGTCTTAGTCAAACCATGTTATTATGGAGACTTATCAGAGGAATGCCTCATAAAAGTTGTAGAACTTTATATTTTGATGAATTATATTAAGTATTATTTTGTATGTTCCGTTGCCATTATCTTAAAATGCATAACTCCACCAGTCCCCCTTTGTTATGAATGTATGCCTTGTACCAATATGAAAGCTTCTGAGTAATAAAAGTAGTCATTCTCAAGTTTTAATATTGTGTACAACGGGTTGTCATGTTTAGCATACCCGTTGGGACGTGACAATTAACCTTGAAAGAGGCTATAGAGGGTCACTTTGATAATTAGGCTTTTGGCCCAATTTAATGCCACGGGTTGGTCTTTTGGGCTAGTAACAGGGCTTAGAAGACCGAGTCTAATAAAGGATGTTGTAGAGAGATTTAGCTTGGTAGGCTCAGAACAGAGACAATCAGACCCGTTTATTCCGCTCTCTGCCTTAGTCGAATTTCTCGTGCGCAAAAAGTAGACTCCAAAAATATCTTCATGGGTTAATTTGGGCTTTGTTTGGCTAATATAGGGCTTATTGGAATAAAATGAGCCTATTTATATTTTATATTAAAGATGAGCTATTTTAATAAGAAAATAGGCTCCAATTTTAGTATAAAATCCCTCATTATATTCCAAGCCCATATCCAAAGCTTATGCCCACATACATAAAAGAAGGCATGGATTCTGGCTGTCAGATTCATTAAAGAGATCCAATGGTTGCAAGCAATGCTTCATCTCAACCATCCATCTAGATTCATCCAACGGCTACTACTAGCCTCCAACAACTATAAATAGGATGCTCCTCCTCTCATTTAGGGGCATTTTGTAGATTGCTAAGATTGTGAGCAATGCAGATACTCCGCTGAAACATCTCCAAGAAAGATTAAAGCATCTATTCTATAAAAAACGAGTCAAGAAAGATCGAGTCTACTTGATTTGATCTTTTGTCACACTCGCACACTAAAGAAACCGGGTTTGCCTGTTTCTCCTCCCACGCCTCTCTCTACAACATCCTATAAATGTCATCAATTCAAGACTTCTCTCGGGTAGACCGCAATAACTATCGCACGTGATCGGTCAGCTGCAGTAACCTCACCATATAGAGGCTTTAATTTATATTCGTGAGTCCGATGGTACAAATATAACAGTGTACAACTCTATAAGTTTATTGAGAAATCACATGATAATGACCTAGTAAACCAATCCCTAAGGCTTATTATCTTACATTAACAAGCTTATCTTACAATTTGCCTTGAAAACCTATGCACATTTATTAACTTTAGTATAACTTCTGTTTTCACTATAATCTTCTAAATTTTCTTTGGCTTAGATAATAGATAAAATGTGAGTAAGGTAAATGCCAACAATCCCTTGGAATACAACCTAATATTTTCTATGCTACTTCGGTAAGTGCACTTGCCTGATATTGGTGGTTGCTTCCAAAATTGAACATAACTTATTAGTTTTTTAAATTTTCAAAATATTTAACTTTATGTTTTCTTTAAAAAGTTTTACACTAAAGAATTACACAACTAATATAGTTAAGAAGTTAGATTTTGAAGAAAAGAACAAGAAAAAAACGTGAAAATCAGACACATGGCATTCATCACAGGTGTGATGGACCCCATGATGGTCTCGACTTCTTAAAAAACCTGGCAGAAAAGTCATCATGGGCCTGATCAAGAGTGTGATGGCCTCTGATCATAGGCATTATAGCCATCACACCCTCGATCATGAGCATGATCGGCCCCCTAACAGCATGACAATGTCTTGTATTTTAATCATAACATTTTCATCTAGAGTCAGATTGAGATGATTCAAGATGCTTCATAAAGCTTAAAAAGATCTCTATAACTTTTATGTTTTAAGTTTTTGGAAATTTTAAAAGCGTAAAGGTCCAAAATTTGTTTGTTTTAAGCTGCAACATATAGGCATAAACAAAAACAACACAAAACAAGTCCAAACATATTTAAATCTATTGAGCACTTGTTGTGCTAGTTAAATGTATGTATTTGAATACAACATTTTATAATTTGTTAAAGACCAATAAAGTAAGAAATTTATAAAACAAGTTTAAAACACTTAGATATAAAATAAACTTAGTTAAACAACCTAAATTAAACATAGCTTAATGAATCTAAATGAATTAAAACGAACTAGACAATCAAGAACCTAATAGATATAGGAAAATGACTTAGTAAGATAAGTGAATATGATTTAGTAATTAGATTAAATGATTAATTCTATACAACTTGACTAAGTTAAGTTATTTTTATACTAAATAAAACTTGAAATATAATCTTAACACTTAACTAGATTTGATATGGATGATAAGTATAAAATGAACTTATGTGATAGAATTATACTAAATGTTCCTCATGTTAGAATCCATGGTGATGTCAGGTCTAAGGATAGAATGACATCATTATTATAAAAATCACTTATAACATTAATCCATGTAGTGAACTCATAGTGGGTTGGTGCAGTACTCAATTCTCCAAGATGTATCTATGAGTTTGATTTGTTTCTCTATACTGATAGACATCCCATGATTATCAATCAAACCGCATACTAGATTTAATTCATTATTGTTTATATAATAATAAGTATCTAAGGACATTTATAATAATTACATGATTATTCATGGATATTATTATAAAGCAAACATGTAAACAATATTATAATAGATGCCTCTTAATTAAAAAAGTAAGAATGACAATATCTAATAATTAGCCTGGGGTACAATCACTAACACAAATATATATATATATATATATATATGTGTATATATGTAGGTTGGAATCAATGGTTCAAATTTGATATCTTAAAAGATCACTTGGCCAATGAGTTTAAATGGTTGGATGGATTTATTAGGGGGAAAGAAAAAGATTTGGTAGCGATGATGGGTTGAAAAAAAAAAAAGATCACTTTGATGGCAATTTATATATTATATATATATATAATATTATAATCTTTGCAAGTGAATATGAGTTGATGGAGATGTGGCAAGATTTCATTTAAGCAAGGAATGTGATAATTTGATGGCGACAAGAAGTTAATGTGTACCATGGTGGAGTCTAAAAGGAGCTAAATGCATAAGAGATATGAATGGATAAAAATTTGGAAATATGATGGTTTGGATTGTGATGATCACAAATATATTAGATGCTACTATGATAAATGATTTAGCTATTCAACCATGTATTCCATAGTTTCTTTCTTATAATATTTATTCTAGATGTATATAAAGAAGATCTGGAGTTAAAGGAGAAGATTTGAATCCTCTTATTAATATAAATTAATGTATCAAGGAGATTACAAGAAAGGTTATGGGATGTGACTGTAAGCCCCTAATTTTTTAAGGAAATATCAAGTTCAAACCCTAAACCGGAAAGTCAACCGAAAAACCTAAGTCAACAAATTTCTAGGAAACCTTAGTAGTTTATATCCAGCAATCCCATATTCCTAAACCAAGAAGTCGAAATACAAGTGAAGAATATAGTTTGGTTTGTAATAATACTAGGATGCTTAAAAAGATAGGATTAGCGAATTTTTGACCCATTTCGAACCCGATCAGATACAGACTTTGAAAAGCGTGTCCCGAGGCTCGAAATATTAAATATATGATATTAGTACCGTTAGACTTGTAATTTCATAAGATTTTCAAATATATCAGTTATATAATTTTTTGGGTTATAAAAGTTACAGATATAACCTTTTTATCGTATTTTCATTACTACCGGTACTTTAAATGTCAAATCTATTTTTTGATTTATTTCACACTATTCACAAGTACAACTACCTATAATATATTTCTTACATCGTTACACCCTACTCTTACAATTTCATCATTTTCCTTACAATTTACTTTTCTAATATAGCTTTTACTACTTAAATTACTTAATTAATGTTGAAACTTACACCTCTCTCTCTTTCTCCATGAAACCAGCACCCCCTTCCCATCTTTCCCTCTCTCCAATTTCTTTTATTTTTCTTTTGTTTAATCAAAGTAAACCCTAATCCACAAGTCTATATATATTCCTTTATGCCAACTTCATTTCATTTTCTTTCTTTCTTCCTTCTTACTTTAGAAAATTTTTGCAAAAACTCTCTCCTCTTCCTCTCAAAACCGTGAAACACACACTCACATATTTTCTTCAATTTTCTTGTTCCAATCATCCAATAGGTAATAGATCTATACTTTATTACCTCAAAAACATGTAATGGCAAGTTTATTCATGTGTGATTCCACACAAAAATCCCCACGAGCTTCAAGCTAGGGATGTGGAAATACTTGAACATGAGATCCTTGCCATCACAATGTTATAGATCTTGTTATTTGAGTTATTTTGCCCATTATCTTGTTTTATTATCAGGTTATATTGTTGTTATTAATGCTTTGTGCATATATTCATCATCTATTCATATTCACATAACCATCATAGTGTTCATGCATTTATAACTAGTATAATAAACTAGATCTAGTTGTTTTGAGCTAATAAATGCATCAGACTTTTTTTTTATGCATATAAATAACTTGTAATAGCTTGATAATAGTAGGAAAGTATTAGAAAGCCCAAGATCTACTTTAGTTTCAACAAAAATAACTTTTGAAAATTCTGATAAAAAAGGAACCATATTTAGAAAACCAATTTTTCAACTTCAAAATGTGTATTTTACATTAAAAAGAAAGGGCTTAGGGAATAGATATCACAAATGAGTGATCTTGATGAGTAAAGCTTAGATCTACTAAGGAATATTTTCAAAACAAGGAAAAGTTTACAAAAGTTATGTTTCAATCTCAAAAACAAGTTTTAAATTCGTAATAAAGAAAGCTTGAAATGTAAACACCCATTTTTCAACTCCAAAACAAGATTTTTATTAAAGAAATGGAAGCCTTAAGGGGTAGGTTTGATTAGGAAATGGTTTTTGAAAGACTAAATGAGTTTTACAAAGAAAACAATCTCAAATGAAATTTTCAAAATTCGGATTTGAAAATGGCCACTATTTAAACACCTATTTCCAAAAGCCAAAATGATGATTTTTATAAAAAGAATGGAAGTTCTAAGGGATACATATAAAAAAGACCTAATTTTGACAAAGATAAGAGAGGTTTATCAAAGTAAAATCCTAGAACAATGAATGGTTTCCAAGAATAGATTAAACCATGTTTTCATTTTCAAAAATTTTGTAAAATTCGTAATTAGGTAAACTACCTATATAAACATCTATTTTCTAACCCCAAAATGAAGGTTTCTATTTAAATAATGAAGGTGATGGCTATGTAGGTCATCAAGGTTGAGTTTTGATAAAAGCAAGTATGATTTTACAAGAAAAAAAACTATTTTTCTTAAGTCTAATAAATTTCAAAAGTTTTGCAAAGTAAAAGTTTTTCAAAAAGAATTCTCGATACTATATATATATCATCTCATAACCTTCATGACAATAGCTTGTAGGTGTTGCATATATACATGATGCACTTGTAAAAACAAAATTAGGAAAGTAACGTCATATACTTCTTATTTGACATTATCTAAGTACATGAGAAATTAGAAATTTCCAACATTCATGAATCATGCATGTTATTGAGTTATATATGTATATAATAGAGTCTTATAAGATATAATAATAGCTAAGTATCTATCAAAGCTTTAGTATGATGTTTGTTTTGAGGTTAGAAGTTGAATTGTGGAATGGGAAATTCGTGTAGTATTCTGTATCCTACTGTTCATGGACTAACCGACCTCGTTTATTGGAAATTACTCTAGAAATAGATAGCTTCCGCCGATTAGGTAGAAATTGGTGTATAATATACAGAATTCCGAGTTAATATGACCAAGTTATGACCGTTTTAAGTTGGAATTTCCTCTTAAACGAATTTTGACCAACTTGTTAGAATAGAAGTTGTAAGTTCATTCAAACCTCATAGAAATACTCATTAGAGTTATTTCTTTTGATTAAGAGACTTGGGAGACGGACTAGACCTTCCCAAGGATTATTACGATTAAGTAGATTTTTGCGCCATGGCAAAGTGAGTTCACTATCTTTAAAGTTTATGCTTGTGCTTATGCTTGTAAAATTAGTGGCATTAGAATTAGGACAAGATAAAATTGATTGTATGAATATGATTTCTACATGAGTGAATTGACGATAAGAATATTGCAATGAGCTTGTTGTAATTATTTGTATGACTTAGTATAGAATTGATATGTCTGAAATCTCTATGATCACCCATAAATTGTTAAATTAATATGCCATGATCTTGTAATCAAATTAACCATGTATACCATATGTGAGTCACATTGCATAGGTTATTATACCTTTGTGAGAAGAAGGCATAATAGCTAGGCAACGAGGGGCCTGTAAAATCGAATGTTGGCATAATGGCCGGAAATTAAATGTTGGCTTATGGGCCGGAATTGAAAATATGTGTGGGTAGGCACCTGTATCAACCACAGTATAAATTAAAAATGTATATGGGTGGGCACTGTATCAACCACAATAAAAAGTGAGAAAAATTGAAATCGTTGGTCGTATGGGCCTGAAACACCTAATCCCGAATGAAGGGCGTAAATCCATTCAACATAAGACTTCCGGTTGGTCTTATGTATTGTATGCTCACGTGTTCGTGCATTCATATGATTATTAATATAACTTGTCTATTATATGTTACTTGTTGAGCATTTAATTTTGGAAGTAGAACTCACTAAGCTCGTAAGCTTATACTCCAATAGTTTCCTATTGCAGTATAAATATTTATGGCTATCTCCGAGAAGCTACTTTCCTCAGGTACAGCTTTTGGAATCTAATGAGCTTTTTGAAGAAGTCGGGACCTAGATGTAGGCGTAGACTTCTAGTTGAATCTCCTAAATATATATATATATATATATATATGGTTGTTGTAAAAGTCTTATGAGTACTTAAGAACTTTTAATATTTTGATGGGGGTATACCCTTGTAGTTCATGTAATATACTAATCTAGCTATAATGGTTGTGATTTACTTTTTTATTGTTATGTATGTCTCCTTAAGCTATTTTGAATCAAAGCATGGTTCCCTATATGTTGAACGTGAGCCTTACACCTGGTGTTTAAACTCATGGAGTGACTAAGGTTGTCATACTTGAGTTTAAATATCCAGTGTGGCAGACTGTCTCGTTTAGGGCACCCTTTGGTGTGTGACAGTGACATATCTTCAATGTTTTGAATAAGAAGAGAGAGAGAGAGAGAGAGATGCAAAACCAAAAAAAAAGAAAAAATAAAAGAAGGAGTCTAAATGGACTTGATATTTCGAGGTTGTTAGTGGGTTAACTTTAAAAGAACTTAACTTTTCGAACGCGTGGAGTTACAGGACCCATAATACATTAAAAAAAAATTGATGTGAGTCGATTGTAGCTTGAACTAAACTACTACATTGTTTGTTGAATTTTATCAGGACAAAAATGATAATTTTCACGAAGTATTGGGTCTCTGACATTTATTCACCGCTATGAAAAAATTGTTTTACAACTTCCTTGCCTGGTCTTCATTATTTAATTATTAGCTCTAAAGTTAAAAACGGTACTTAAACTTTGGCAAAAAGTTCAATTAGGTACCCGGGATTTGGTTTTGAAAAATTTGGTACTTGAATATTCGCAAAAAATTCAATCATGTATCTGAAGTTTAGTTTTGACATTTTTTGTACTTGAATGAAGTTTTTGTGCACATTTTTCCTAGCTGCTTGAACTTGTTTTAGGTAGGAAAAATATATGTGAAAACTTATTTCAAGTATCAAAATTGTCAAAGCCAAACATCAGGTAGGAAAATGTACGTAAAAACTTGTTTCAGGTATTAATTTATTTAAAACACAACTTCAAGTATTTGATTGAACTTTTTACGAAAGTTCAGGTACAATTTTTGACATTACCTTAATTATTATGATGAGATCCAATGAGCACATAAAAAATTACACATTCTTAATATAGATATCAAATGGTTTTATGGGAGTAAGATCATTTAAATAGACTTAAGGTAACATACGCAATAAGAGTAGTGCTACAATTTTACACACTATAATACAATTATGTACGATAGAATTAGTTGTAGCACTGACGCTTGGCCTTTATTCAACGATTTGTCTACAAAGAGTAAAGTCTCCAACTCTATGAGAGCACTTGGTAGCAGTAGTATCATTTTATGATATGAGTGCACCGAGTATCAACTGAATCATGCATGAATAAAACTAATGCCCAAAATACTTGAACTATATCCAAAAAATTTTATTTAGAGGGAAAAATGTAGAAGATCTTTAATATATATATATATATATATATATATTATTGTGTATTTATTTGGGCTTGACTCATGGGTTAGGTGACAAGGTTCAACGAGTTCAATTCATTTATTAGGATGACTTGGGAAAATTTAGCTTTGTGGACTTGAAACAAGGCTCATTGGTTTGGTTCGTCATATCTAACCTCTCTCAAGCAAGTTCATGCATATAGGAGAATAGCTATTAGTTTTGGCCCTTAGTAAGCTCATTCATTATAAGTATGACATGAGTCTTACTCTATCTCGTCCATCAATCACTGAGATCATTTGACAATTATCATCCATGCTAAGTACTTATAAATATTCAACCACTCCTCCTTTCAAACTTTTGGAGATAGAAGACAAGCAAGATTCTATAGGGAAAGCTTTGCTCTCAAGGATCGAATAGACTACTTAAAACAACTATTACTCCAATTGCTCAAGAACTACAAGATTAATGCATGAAGTCTACTTAACCTCCCTTGTCTATCACTTATGGATTCAACAAACCAAGACTATATGTTCCTCTTCCTTGCAGCCTCTTCAAGCCATCCCATCAAGTGTTGTATTCTCATCAATACTCTAAAATCACGTGCAAGGAATGAGATTTACGTGACACGTGCGTGGCAACCTTTAGAAGAACCCTACATGTATAGCAAGTGTTAGATAAGAATTATTGAATTATTATGTTCATAATTAAATTATTCTATTAAAGTTGGGTAAAACCTATAATTTTTACTGAAATGTTATAACTCACACCTAAACGTATTCTATGACTAACTTATGGAATGTTAGATAAAAGTGGGTATAAGAGAAATTACAAGATTTACAATAAAAGTGATATTCAATGCATGTGAATATGTAAACGATATAGTTGATTAATATTAACGTCGATGATGGCTGCATAATAATTACTTAAAACTCCTATTTCATTTTAGTATTGATGTTGATTTCATAATGATTATTATAACTCCTTACAACATACGTTAGTTGAATTAAAAATTTTGAAAACGACTTAAATACATTATAAATTATTCATTGACATTTAACTAACTCATAACTTACTTTTTAATTTGGGTAAATTACATCAGAAGATCCCAACGTTTCGGGATAAATTCATTTAAGGTCCCAATGTTCCGAGTGATTAAAAAGAGATCCCAATATTTGAAGAAGTGGGTCAATTTAGATCTCCATGATGTTAAGAGGAGAAAGAATATTCTGAGTTTTAATTAAGTATTCTATCCTATTGACACGTGTCCATGGAGACCAAAATTGACCAATTTCTTTAAACGTTGGGACCGCTTTTTAACCACTTGAAAATGTTGTGACCTTAAATCAACTTACTCCAAAACATTGGGAGCTTCTCATGTAATTTAGAATTTTTAATTCTAATAAGAGAGAAAACCCTATTAACCATTATAACATTCATTATAACATTAAGGTAGTAACAGAGTGACTATAAGTAATAAATTGCTAATACTTGTAACATTAATAGCTAACACTTAACAATTTAAATATAAGCAACAAAAGCAACAACAATAATGATATGGAACTAGATAAAACTAAATAAATCAATAGATAGACCAATAAGTTCATGTGATGTTTTTCTACTGTTCTAACCGAGATATTGGTTAATAGGTTGACTTGGTTATTTGCCTTATTATTTGGTTACTAAACAAATAGGCTTGGTTGAGGAAGGATTATCTTGACAAGCATATTATTGTCAAAAGAGTGGGTAAGAGGGGATAACTCGGCAAAAGGCATATGAGATGCAAATGTCGGATCATCTAAGTTTTGGTTTGAATTTCAAGTTTACAACTACAAGACTTTTTCAATCGGTAGTTCACATTGCATTTCAATGAGAGATATAATGGTTTATTCAAATCTTCAAGCGATTTTCAGTAAGGCAACCCTCTTTTTCCTCCTTTTTTTTTTCCTTATTATTATTAGGATTAATAACTTAAATACTACCTAAACTTTACTTAAAAGAGCAATAAAGTATTTGTATTTTTAAATGATCTATTTACTACCTAGCTGAACTTTTTGTTGTCGGTCTTACTACCTCCATCAACTCCGTTAATTTTTCCATTCTAGCTAGACATTTTGATGAATAATTAAATGACACATGTCAATCTCAATTTAAAAAATCACTATTTTCTTAAAATTTACAGAAATAATAGAAAAATTAAAAAGTAGAAATTAAAAAATGTAAAGAAAAAAAGATTTGGGAAAAAAATTATCTAGTTCTTAGTACATAAACGCAAACTCATTCTCAAATCCTATTTAGCTTTTCTCTACTTACTTCCCACTACTTTTGTTTTGTTTTTTTTTTTTTTTTTTTAAGTAATGGTAAGAAAACTAAAAAGAAACCAGCACACACCCAATTGATATAATCCACCTAAGAAGTGAAATCTAAAAAGAAACAGATCTCAAGTTTTGATCTGGAGATGGGGTTGGGTGATAAAGTTAAAAGCTTTAGCACAGAAACCAAGGAACTGCGATATGTTGTAGAGAAAGAAAGAGAGAGAGGACAATCAAGTAGGGAAATCTTCAACTGATGTGTGCCTCAATTCCCATAGATTTGATTTCCTTAGCTCCTTCATTTCATATATTGATGGGTTTCTCGTTTTAGAAACTTTAATTTGTATGTAAATCTTTAGTTGGTAACTGATTTGTCATGTTATCAGTTTTGAGTTACTGCTATAATTTATGTTATGGGTACTGGAGTGGGGTTTGTTTGGTTAAATTTGATTTTTATGTGGGGGGGGTGGGGGAATATCAAGGGAAGAGACTGCATCTTATTGCCAAAAAAAAAAAAAGAAAGAGACTGCATCTTAATTTTACCAGCATGTTAGAGATAGAATAAGGGTACTGGAGTGGGTTTGCTCATAATTCTTGTTAATTTCTTTCTCATATCTTCTTTTCTTTTTTTTTTTTAATTTCTACTTTTTATTTTTCTATTTTTCTATCCTTTCTATAAATTTTAAGAAAATAGACACGTGTCACTCAGTTATTCATCGAAATTTCCAATCGGTATGACATAAAAAACAATGTTAACAAAGATAGTAAAGCAATCGTGAAAATTTTGATATTAAATTGATCATTAAAATTTATAGATAGTAAATTGCTCTTTTGGGTAAAGTTCAAGTAGCATTTGATCATTAACCTTCATTATTATTATTATATCAGTCTAGAGGCTTCAGTCATTATGGAATATACTCCTCCAATTCAATCTCACACTGCCTGAAGAATTTTGATCTCACTTCGATTTTGCAAACGATCGCATTATTTTTGGGAATGGTATTGTCAAATCTCTCAACCAATCCAAGGAAATTTTTGGTCAGCTATGAAGATGATTCGGTTCATCATATCACCAACTTAATAAATATGTATGTAAGAAAGAGAGAGAGAGAGAAAGAGGGTCATTTTCCGTTTATAGGGAGCGTAAAGAGGCCGGTATACATAGTTGCAAGAACATTTGAATTATTCGAGGAGCTCTCCTTTACTTTAACTAGGCTACTCACTTTTTGTGGGAGGAACCAAAGCTATCTTTCATGATATTATTCAGTGTGAAGAATAGATTGAACAACTAGGTTAACCACAGGCTTCGAGGAGGAAGATTAAATTTACTAAATACTTCTATGGAAATTACTAGTTTCTGTACAATCATGCACCCAATTTATTTTCAATTAATTAAACCCAGGCTACCCCTTAACATCAAACTACACTAATATACAGAAACAGTCCATATGTTATTGTAACCGCTACTACCTATGGAAGATCTACATGTAGTCTTCAACACTCAGATCACCGAATTCAATTGAAGTAGCTGGTGCTTCCTCCATATACGTGCTTCCAAGCTCTGCCTGCACAATTGTGAAATGGGTAAAAAAACTTCTACTCCTTAGACTCCTTTTATACCTTGAAGAAAACAAATGGTTTTGTGTGGTGGAATCTTTGTTGGGGAGTTGTGTGTGTGTAGATGCTGTCCACTATATTCCTGAATTTCTTGAGAGGACCGTTAAGAGGACAAAGACAATATATTGATCAGTGGGGGAAAAACAGAAAGAAAGGGAAAAAGAGGGAGCGGTGGGGGGCTTCTCATCATATGCTGTCATGTGAATCACTGCGGAGCTTTGCTTCCTTTTCTTCATATGAATCAGGTAGACATGAGCATATGAATCCAGTAGATATGAGCAATTAAATAGCTAAAGAAATGGGAATACACGAATCCAATTTCTTCAGGTAAGAATGGCAAAACTCAAAATCTGATACTAACTTTTATAGTGTGCCATTACATGGCAATCAAGGAAAAGCAAGTCCTACCATCACTTTCCAACTACCCTACAGATATTTTGCATTATAACAAGATGCCCATCGTGGAAAGGAGAAAATAAAAAATTTCAGGGCTAATGCTTCCGAGTATTTTGAGAGAGATGTTGGCATAAATGGTGACTCACAATCTATTGGCGACAATTTTATATATCAATTTTGGTAACAAAATTGCTGGGGAAAAATTTTCACATAATTCAATGTCAGTGCACGCATGCTGTGGGCAGTGTGATGCTTACCTTGACTTGTCGGTATTTTTCAAGCACACGATGATATTGTTGGCGTGCATCAGGAGATTCAACCATTGATAACACACGTGAAACTGCCTCATCAATAGCGCCATCAACTTTTTGTTTGCGGAACACTTTGAGAATGTCTTCGTCTTCACTGTCATCAATGGAATCTGACTCTTGCCGAAATCTCCGTAAACCAACTCCTTTTCGTCGCCACCGAAGTATAGCCTTGTCAAGGATTCCCACCGCCCAGCAAATTACCTTATAATTCTTCCTAACCTGGTAACCTCTCACATGGGCCTGCAAAAGAAAGTTGATAAATATAAATTGCATTACTTGTCCACAAGGACGTTCAATTAAGGGAAAAAATCTTAGCATATCTGGCCAATAAATCACTCGGTGCTTCAATTCCTCCACTATAAAAAGTGCTCCTAACACAGATGAATTGATACCTGTATCTTCACAACTTTCCGACGAAGTGCTAAGAAATCTCTCCGACCTTTCCAGCCTCGGTATTTCTTCTGAATGGACAAAGCTGCTGAGTTATAATCACGGGAATTGCGTGATAGCTTTGATAAGGCTTGAAGCCCTTGGATGTCATCTTCACTGATTCCAAATTCGTCTACGTTAGCTGACGCTTCCTTTTGCTGTCGTTTTATAAAAGAATGTGCACGAAAAGCACATTGTATGCGTGCAGCAGCCTGAGCTGCATTACGTACTGCAGCCAAGGTATCCTTTAGTGAGAGATGATCTTCACTGGTTGCTAAGCTTTCCTTCGATATGCTACTTAAAGTTCTCTCCGCTTCAACCTCAGCTGATCCTATAGAAAACTCACTCTCTTCCAGTGTGAGTGATGAAAGATGGCTAGTCAATGACACTTCTGAAAGATACCCAGCAAGTCCCTTGAATCCATGGATAGCAGCAACAGAGCCTGGAGTTTTTCCAGTTGGATCTTTTGTGCGAGGATCGGTCACAGCTCCCGGTGATGCTCCAGAAGCTATCAGAGAAGCAACCATCTTTTCCCTGCAATAGCATGAAAGAGATGCTCAGCAACAGCAAAACCTACATGATTCAAGTACCGACCTCAAATTCTCGGCCACTAAGGTTCATCATTAATTATCTTCTGCAGGCTTCACTCTAAAATAATAAGCCATGACTCTCGTGTAATTGATTGACTATTCACAACTGAATCAGCCTTCATACCAGCCAGTTACAAACAGTAAAAGAAATGCCATCTGATCCTTTTTATGACCATTATTGCTGGCAGTGCAATGAAATACCAGTAATAATGCATAACAAAAACAAATAAATAAATGAAGACTTTCTTCTTCTGTTTTAAGTTTTTTTAGTTCAGACGAAAATAGTCACTCTTCCTGCTGAGAAAACACATCATGCTCCTATGTTGACCATTCTACAGTATCTAGCACAGATTTTTTTCTCTCTAACTCTGCTTCAAGTTTCCAAGAACATAATTACTCCTTGTAATCAATTCAATGCTATGTTATGTACTACCTAAAAGCTAATCACTCCCTTGCTTTTGAATTCATGCATATGCAAAAGTTCTAATTTATTAAATCCAACTGTGTAAAATAATAAAATAGGAAGTGAAATTACAAAGTAGATTCAAGTTCCTGAGATTCCTGCTCTAAGACCAGGTCATGCAACTCCAGTACACTGATACATATGAATTTCATTCATCGAAGCACATGGACATACAAACATATATAGTGATGCTATGATAAGCCAAAAAGAATGGGGATTTAAAGGTCCAATCTTTTATGCAAAGATGGGTGACTTTGTTCAAGAAAAAATTTGTGTGCTGTGGGGTACAATCCCATGACTGTTGGGAAAAATGCTATACTAGGAGAACAGAATTATAGAAGAAATTGCACAATTACCAACTGGTACAAATAAAAATTATCAAATAAAAACTAGACAAAAACAATCAATAAATTACCAATGCTACATCGCAATTAGTAGATGCAATTTACAAATATTACATGTAAATCACATCTTATAGACGTGATTCATGCACAAACATAAATTATACCTAATAGATGTGATTCATATATAAGTAGTAGTGAATCACACCTTATACATGTGATTTACTTTAAACAATAGTGAATCACCCTTCGGAGATGCAATTCAGTGCTGTATAACTTTTAGATGAATCACATCTCCAAAATACGATAATTGTATAAAACTATGAATCGTATTCTCAACATGCAATTTAGCGTTAGTAATTTTTTAATTAAAATTATCTAATTTGTATTAAGGTAATTTTTTTTCAATAAGTTAGTACACGTGTTTCATCCAAAATTATATGTATGTATGTATGTTGGCGGTGGTAAGGGGCGAGTTTTTAAGGAGTGAAGAGAGAGAGGTGTGCCCTTGCACATTGTTATATCATATGATAAGAAAATTGAATTACCAAACTATCCCATGACTTATTCAAACAAAAATAAAGCAGGTATGATGAATGACTTGAGAAGGTACAAGAGATGATACATTTCATAAATAATGTTCACAAAAGTCAAGGAGAGAAATATGTATAGCTTTTGAAATGAAATTTGATATAATATAAAATAACATAAAACCTACTTATATATCATTGTCCATAGGAATTCATGCCATAATTTCCTAACATATACAGCACCTGATATGGTCCTCCCAACCAAACAAACACGAAGGGCAGCCAACAAACTAAATCCAAGCAGCAGATAAGACAAGCAGCATCAATTAAAGAAAAATCTTTAAGAAAATATGAAATGATAAGTACAATGGCTTGATAATGCAAGTATAGACCCATGAATACAGTTTCTGGTGCGGGAGTGTATAGGTACATGTATTATGTAGGTATTTGGTTGTATGAGAGTGTATGGGAATATGTATGTATGTATGAGTTTGGGTGTGAATAAGGATAGAAAATGAGTAAGTAACTGGGAAGTATATGAGTTTGTACTGTCTTGCCTACGTGTTTATGAATATATGAGTGGATTAAGGTGGGATATGTATAAGGGAAAGTAATTATGGTTTAAAGATTCTAAGTGTAAGTGATAGGAATCAAGCTATGGGATATGATGGGAATCAAGTTAGAGGAGACGGTAAGATCCAAATCGTGGAATCTATCATTAGGATGTTTATGAAGTGTTCTCAAATGAAGATAAAGATTTTTTCAAATATTGAAAAATGAAATTCAAAGGTTTTGGAGCTTTATCAAGAGTACTCAAGTGGCAGCAGAAGTTGTGTTGGAAAGTGAGGAATTTAATCATAAGAATTCTGGAAATTCAATTCATAAATGGAGTATTTATATCCTAATATATATAGCCTATGATGGCTGGCATACCAGTCCACAAAAAAGGAAACAGAATTCCTCTTAATTAGGAATCCACAAAAGAAGGAAAGAGATAAATTACAATATTAACAAAATTTATTTTAAATTGATTAATTGCTATTTTAATTTGACTAATTTCCTAATTACATGCTCAAGGATTGACTTACTTTCTATATATTTTAATTTGACTAATTTCCTAATCATACGCTCAAGGAATGACTTCCTTTCTATACTCCCCCTCAAGCTGGGTTGTATATATTATACAAACCAAGCTTGGAGTTCAATTCATCAAAGCTGACCCTTGGTAGTGCTTTGGTGAGAATATCAGCACTCTGAAGTTTTGTTGGAACATAACTCAGCTGAAGAATTCCGTTGCTGACCTTCTCTGAGATGAAGTGTCGATCTATCTCAATGTGTTTTGTTCTATCATGGTGCACAGGATTTTTGACTATGCTAATGGCTGTTTGACTATCACTAAACATCTTGACTGAGTCCTTTGTCTCAACTTTAAGTTCCTTAAATAGCCTTTGAAGCCACATTCCCTCACATATTCCTAGTGCAAGAGTACGATACTCTGATTCCGCATTACTCCGTGAGACAACAGCTCGCTTTTTGCTCCTCCAAGTGACAAGATTGTCCCAAACATATGAACAGTAACCAGTAGTTGACCTCCTATTAGTTAACTCACCTGCTTAACTAGCATCAGTTTAGATCTCCACTTCACATTTTCTAGACTTCTTGAATAGCAAACCATGCCCTGGAGTCATCTTCATGTAGCTTAAAATTCTGTTGACTGCTTCTAAATGACCCTCATTTAGATTATTCTTACACTTACTGAGTATGCAATGTTTGGTCTTATGTGTGATAGGTAGATAAGTTTGCCAACAAGTCTGTGATATCTTTCCTTGTAAACTGGAATGCTTTCTTCACTTCTATTCGGCCTTTTATTGGGATCCATGGGAGTGTCAACAGGTTTACACCAAGCAAGCCAATTTCACTTAAAAGGTCTAAGATGTATTTTCTTTGGGATATGACAATTCCTTCCTTAGACCAAGCCACCTCCAATCCTAAAAAATACCTAAGAGTCCCGAGATCCTTACTCTCAAATTATGTTGCTAGCATCTTTTTGAGATTGATAATTTCCTCTGAATCATCACCTGTCAAGATGATATCATCTACATAAACTATGAGAATAGCAATCTTGCCTCCTGGATTGGACTTAACGAACAATATATGATCAGCTTGACACTGTTGGTATCCATTTGATATCACAGTTTTAGCAAACCTATCAAACCACACACGAGGAGATTGCTTCAAGCCATATAAGGACTTTTTCAACTTGCAAACTAACCTTTTGTTTGGACCGTTTTCCAATCCTGGAGGTATAGTTATGTAGACTTCTTCTTCAAGGTCCCCATTTAGGAAGGCATTTTTTATATCAAGTTGGTATAGAGACCAATCTTGATTCACTGCAAGAGAGAGTAGGACTCGAACAGTATTGAGTTTGGCAACTGGTGCAAAAGTCTCCTGAAAGTCAATCCCATATGACTGTGTGAAACACTTTGCTACAAGTCTCGCTTTGAATCTCTCGATACTTCCATTTGCTTTGTATTTGACAGTGAATATCCACTTGCAGCCTACCGGATTTTTTCCATGAGGTAGTTCTGTAAGTGTCCATGTATCATTCCTTTTTAAAGCCCAAATTTCTTCCACAACCACTTGTTTCCATGTTGGGATCTTTAGTGCCTCTTGGATGGAGTTAGGAACCTGCACACTATCAAGGTTTTACACAAAAGTCCTATATGAAGGTAGCAACTTCCCATATGCTACATATCTTTCAATCGGATGACCAGTGCACCCTCGGACACCTTTCCTATGTGCAATTGGCTTATTAGTGTCATCAATCATCGGTACAAGAGATTCATGAGAAGAGAAATCCATACCATTGTGATTGTCTAATGCAGGAGGACTTGGTTCTGGTTCTTGATAGTCCTAGGTTTGTACAGTGTCCTCTATATGCTCAGTTGGTCTTCTCCTTCTATAGACACAAAGTTCATGATTATTAATATCAAGTTGAGGTTGATTTGAGACAATTAGGACAGTTTCAGTGTCAGGAACAAGGGCTGTTTCAATAGGAATTGGGGCTGCTGTTTCAGTGACAAATTTGGGTTCAAATGGAGAAGTTGGCTGAGTAAAAGTGGCCTGAGTATCCTGAAGGAGATCCCAAATCTGAAATTCCCTCAAATTATCCCCCTGAATTTCAGATTTAGGAAAGTAAGATTGGTTCTCAAAGAAGGTAATATCCACGGAGTTACATATCTTCCGAGTGATTGGAGAGTAACACTTGTATCCTTTTTTATTAGAGGAGAAACCGATGAAGATGCATTTGAGGGACTTGGGATCAAGTTTGGTGCGGTGCTATTGGCAGATATGAACAAAGGAAGAACAACCAAAAACCTTCAATGGTAGGTCGGAAGAAAAAGAACTGATATGTGGATAGGTTTTCATGAGAACTTGACGAGGAGTTTGAAATTTTAGGACACGACTAGGCATCCTATTGATGAGATATATAGTTGTGAGTATGGCTTCCCCCAAAAGTGTTTAGGCACATGATTAGAGAACATAGTGGCACGGGCTACCTCAAGTAAATGTTTGTCTTTTCCTCTCGGTGACCCCATTTTGTTGAGGAATATCAACACATGAACTTATATGAATGATACCATGATTTGAAAGATAAGGACCAAGTATGGAATTAAAATACTCCTTGGCATTATCTGTTTTAAGAACTTGAATTTTGCTTTGAAATTGAGTGGAGATCATGGAATGGAAGGATTGAAATATGGTGGTTGTTTTGGATTTTTCTTTCATAAGAAAGGTCCAAGTTGTTCTCGTATGATCATCTACGAATGTCACAAACCACCGAGCACCATTTATATTTGTTACTCGTGAAGGTCCCCAAATATCACTGTGAATCACAGAAAAAAGATGTGAAGGTTTGTATTGCAGACCAGAATATACATGTCTAGTATGTTTTGCAAGTTGGCAAATTTCACATTGATAAAAAATTGATTTTTTATTGATAAATAATTGGGGAAACAGCTTTTCAATATATAAAAAGTTTGGATGACCAAGGCAATAATGCCATAACATGACTTGACTCTCGACTGAACCAGACTTTGCAACAGGCACTGAATTGGAAACAAACTCAACTAAATTTGATCTAGACTCTAAAATACAACTTGATGGGTGAACTTGTCTACTGAGGAGATCATCTTCTTTGAGCAAATATAGGCCATCACACATTTCAGCATTGCCAATCACCTTCCCCGAATCCACTGCCTAAAAATCACAAAGACTAGAATAGAATTTAGTCACACATTTCAAGTCAGAAGCAATTTGACTAACTGAGAGTAGATTGCAGTTCAATTTTGGAACATAAAGCACAGAGTGGAGATGAAGATCCTTTGTCAATTGTACTGATCCAATTCCTGCCATTGGTGAGAATGAGTCATCACCCATTCGGACTCCAGAGTGACTAGTGCATGGACAGTAATTTTTTAGAACACTGATGTCTCTTGTCATGTGATTTGATGCTCCTGAGTCAATTATCCAAGGTTTTGAGGTGCTATTTTGGACAATATGAGCAAAAGATAAGGTACCTTGGTCTGTTAAAAGGCTGGTATGTTGCTCAGCAAATGATTGAGATGTTTGTCCAGAACTGGAGATGCAATCAAGCATTTTTTTAAGTGCCTCAATTTGCTCCTTAGTGAATGGATTGGCTTCTGCATTTTTATCTGATGTGAAAGTAACATTTGCACGGTTTTCCTTGTCATAGCGACCACTAGATGGTTTCCAATCTGCGGATTTTCCATATAATTTCCAGCATGTCTCTTTCAGATGACCAAGTTTCTTACAATGGTCGCACCATGGTCGTCCTTTCTTGGGCTTATTATTTTGAGAGGAATTATGGGTATACAAGGCTGACCCCTCAACAACAGGTGTGGCATGATTGTCTGCCATCATCAGTTCTTTCTACTTTCTTCTCTACGAACTTTTGCAAAGGCTTCCCGAAATGTAGGAAGGGGTTTAATTCCCATGATTCTCCCCCTGACCTCATCTAGGTCTTTATTAAGCCCAAGAAGAAATCTGATTGTCCTTTTCTGCTCAACAACCTTCTTATACAAAGCAGAATTACCAGATCACTTCCAAGAACAAATCTCATACATGTCCAATTGTAACCAACATCGTGTGAGAGTGTTGAAATATTAACACTCATGTCTCCTTGTCGTAGGTCATGCAATTTGGTCTCAATCTCAAATAATTCTGACGAATTCTTCATGCTGGAATAAGTTTCACGTGCAGCCTCCCATATTTCTCTAGCTATCCTATAAAGTAGGAAGTTTTCTCCAACCTCCATGGTCATGGAATTGATTAGCCATGACATAACCAGGTGGTCATCAGTTTTCCAAGCTAGGTATTTAGGATTTGTCACTTCTAGAGAAGAGATTTCGCCAGTGAGATGCCCATCTTTTCCTCTACCACAAATATACATGAAGACAGATTGCGACCATTGAAGAAAATTATGGCCATGGAGTTTATGTTTTGTGACAAGATTAGAAGAGGCATTAGGAGCAATGGTGACTTCCGAGGAAGAAGATTGTGAGAACATGTCGTATTTGGCCATGATGAGAGAACTATGAGAGAGAGGAAAAAAATTGAGAAGGATTAGGGTTCAGAGACTTGCTCTAATTCCATGAAGAATTTAATGAGAAGAATTCTGGAAATTCAATTCGTAAATGGAGTATTTACATCCTAATATAAATAGCCTATGATGTCTGGCATACCAGTCCACAAAAAAGGAAACAGAATTCCTTTTAATTAGGAATCCCACAAAAGAAGGAAAGAGATCAATTACAATATTAACAAAATTTATTTTAAATTGAGTGATTTCTATTTTAATTTGACTAATTTCCTAATTACACGCTCAAGGATTGACTTACTTTCTATATATTTTAATTTGACTAATTTCCTAATTACACGCTCAAGGATTGACTTCCTTTCTATAGAAACTATATTGAAAACAAAAACAAAAACGAGAAGGAGTGTTTTTTGTCCAACATGACTGAAGAACATAACTCGCGTTCGAAAGTCGTGCTAACAGCCAACTTTGCAAGTTTTTTTCATAAGTTGCCGAGTGTACAACCCACCTTGTTTAACACTTGTGCACAACTCAGAATCGCTATTTTTACTTTATTTTGTCAGTGTTCTTATTAAAATCTCTGTTGAGGGTATTTTAGTTATTTTATTGGTATTTTATTTTTTTCTTAGAACTACTATAAATAGTCCTTCACTTGTAAAAAACAACTAATGAATTTTATCTCTTGAATTCTATTGAAACTACCTTGGTGGTGTTTTCTCTCTTTCGCTCTGATCGATCAATTATCTTGATTGTAGCGAGTTACTACTCTTATCAATCATAAGATTGTGGTGGGTGTAAATAGAAACGAATCTTTGTCCGTCATATCAGTTATTCATGAGTGCATCTGAGATCTTCTTTCTTGGTGTACAACTTAACCCTAATTTCAACTTTAAGATTTAAGGCTTAGTTATTTAGTAAGATTAAGATACCATAGTGATTGTCCTCTTAGTCATATCATCTTTATTAGTATCAAAAACGTTTTTGGCATATCATATTTTGGTATCAGAGCACAGAATACAATTAGTGTGTCTACCACTATTGTGTGGCTCTGTGTTGCTAGGGTTTGTGCCTGCGAATTGCGTAGTTCCAAAAAATCAAATCCTGTCGTGCAATTGTGCACGCTTGTGTATTGGCGATTGAAATTCTAGGGTTTGTAAGGGTTTCTATTGTCCTTGGTGTACTGTGTGATTAAGGTTTACGTGATGTGATTGAAACCTAAGGTTTGCATGGTGTGATTGAAAACTAAGGCTTACCATTATTGGTATAGAATTAGTGATTTGCTTGGGGTCAATCATTGTGAGACCAATCGGGTATTCGTGTGAAGTGTGGTTGAATTTAAATAGAAGTCATGACTAGTAAGTACCGTTGTGGGATTGATCCTGTCACCATAACTAAGGTATTGAGTGAAATTGACCTAAAGTTGCCTGAATTTGATGGTTATAGATATCCAAGAGAGTACTTAAATTGGGAGTCCCGAGTAAACCACATTGTTGGGGACTTTCCATACTGTAATTGTTGAATGGGTCGGATTGTTGCTCAATTGACTAGAACTGCTGAAGCATGATGACAAATCATCATGATTCAAAGGATGTTAGATAGGTATGGAGAGAATTTTTCATGGGATCAGATGAAAAAACTATTGAGAAATAAACTTATTTTGCCTTATTATCAAGATGAGCAACATAAACTATTGATGGCCCTAAAACAAGGCTGTATGCGTGTTGAGGATTCTGCTCACAAATATAAGGCTCTCAAGGCACAATGAAATTTGAGCCTTTTGCGTGCACTATATCCAAATTTGTGAATAGTTTAAATTTTGACATCGCTAAGGATGTTGGTTATTGAAGTTCTAAGACATTGGAGAAAGCCATCTGGGTTGCCTCATTGAAAGAACTATCAATTTCAACTTCTAAGTTAGTGGAGAAGACAAAAGCGCTACAAGTCTCAATGACAAGTGTCATACTAAAGAAATGTACCAAGCAAAGATTGTTTAGTTGAAGAAGACGGTGGTGAAGTTCTTGAAAAAAGTCCAAAAAATGATCATGCAGCACAGGTTGAAATTATTAGTGGTGTAGATTATAACATTGATGATGAAAGTACAAAGGATGTTGATGTAGCAGAAATAAATGTTACAGGTGTTATGCAATGTGACATTAAATTAGAGTTGCATCTTGATCTTTGTGTACCTAAGTTAAAGCCACTTCCACGTACACCAGGGACTAATGAGAATTACAGGAATCTCCGTATTCATCTTCCTACAGTTCATCCATTATATTTTGACATATTGATGGGGTTACCAAGAATTGAAGAATATTGTAATTTTATTGTCCCTATGAAATCACAAAAATTGCTTGAACCAAGCTTTTGTGTTAGAGAGTTACATGCTTGGCTAATGTTTGTTTGTTGTCCCTCATAGATGCTTTGTAGCATGCAAGCTATAGCTGCATGTTAGCAAGCTACAAAAGGACACACAACTAGGATTGTCGACAAGGAGTATGTCCTCAAGCAAAATGAGTTATATTGGAATGAAACAAGGCTAACAGGCAAAAGTTACAATGGGTGGAGGAAGAGCATAAATCCACATGGGCAATTTGCAAGGCAATGTTGCCAAGGTAGAGCAGTTTTGCCATGATTAAGTGTTGCTGCTTAGAAGGTCAAAGCTTTGTCAAGTAACCTAGTGCGACAAAATAGGTCACTTTGATAACACACCACCTCCTTTTTGAGTTGGGGACTACGTTAGAGCTCATGCTCGGACCTTAATGAAACATGATGCCTTTATCACTAGAAAGTCACGGCTGGTTTGTGAAGGTTAGAACATAGGTGGTTGCAACATGCAAAGAGGTCCAAAATACAATTTAAACTTCACTCGAGCATGGTTTTTTCATTATTGGCAATGCAAGTGTATGGCTCTTATAAAGAAAAACTCCAACGTGGGTGGTCAATTACCAGAGCTATTTTGCTAATGTCTTTCTTGAGCATCTATTTTCCCATGCTTTGAAGGAAGGCCTCTACAATTACTTGGGAAGTAGTGGTTGCATGTCCAACATTCTATTGGTGAGCTTCTACCTAGAGCCCTTGATGGAGGATTCCTATGTGATCAATCAGCAAATGTTTATGTAGAGGCTAGGGTGTTATGTCCTTGATACGCTTGAACTCAAAAAGTACTACAAGCCATCTAGTACTCAAGGAGCACTTATAAATGGTGAATGTCCGCTTTGCTTGTACTCAAAAAGTACTAAAAGACCTATTCGTAACTTGTATAGCTTCTAGTTAGAGAGTGCTACTTGTGTGTAAGCTTCTCTTGCAATGCTGTAAAGTACGGTTGGGATGTCGTCCATGGTCTTATAAGTGGCATTTGGCTTTAAAGCAAATGAAGCTACAACTTCTTTTAAGCATATTTCCTCCTTCACTTCTACTTGGACTTAATCAATGTGAATTTGTTGAGTAGGGAACTTACACCAAATATGATCTAATTGGAAGTGTTTTGGACCTTCAAACTTAGGATTGGTTGATAAAGCATCTTAATTTGTTAAAAGCATGGTTTGAGCCCGAAAAGTGAACTATTAGGTAGTGAGTCTCTAATTCTGTTCACACGTGAGCGAGAGAAATTGGTGACTAAGAATTTCCATTATTCTTGTTTAAAGCAAACAAAATGAATAAACGTAAGCCCAATCAAGAGAGTACCCTAATTGAGTATGGGATTCATGCCTAGTGGGAATGCCTTGTTTGCCCATGGGTGAGGCTACCATGTACACTTGTCAAAGGGTGAGGGCGAATAGCGACCAAAAGAATCTATTATCTTTATTTAGAGTAAAGGTTTGAGCCCATTCAATGTAACATCCTGATTAGACAAAAATTATTTCCTAAGCCTGTTCACCAATGGGTTGGGCAAAAGCAGATGCCTCATTTGCTCATTAATCGGTAGAGGTCTTAAGGACTTGTTTGGTCGTGTTGATGGAACCAATTCAATTGAGACTGTGCCTTGTTCATATGGGGTTGGAGTAAAGGAGATGAAAATTGAAAATTTGACTCCAGTGGGTTTCATTCTATTTGGAACAGAATTTTAAAAGAAAATTGAAAATTTTCAATCTAGGGCCATTACCCTTTTATTAAATTAAAATTGTCCATTTGATGGGTCTCAATTAAAAAAAGAAAAGTTTAGCCCACAAGCACCATATCTACAAACTCTACAAACGTAAGCTTTCAAATCAGATGTTTATGGTGCTAACCTTAATAAGTAATAGTTTTTTTTTTTAAAAAAAAAAACTTTCTTTCTTCCCCTTTATTTCCCTATCTTCTCAAATTTCCAACAAACACTGCAAGTGTAATTGTGAGATGGCTCTAAAATTTAGTAAAGTTGAAAGCCAGATGTTCCACTAATGGGTTGGGCTAGGTTAGGTTACTGATGGTTTACTGAGTGGTTGAATTAGGAAAAGAATTAGATAAGGATGTGTTTCGTTGAGAAATAAATTGGTCTAACATGGGGACAGATGGTTATGGTGACATGCTATATTGAAAACTGAAACAAATCTATGTAAAGGAGCAGGATCTGGGAAATGATAATGAAGGGTTTTGAGCACTGCCTATGCCTTTGTTTTTACAATGAAAACTTTGCACATGTGCACAATATACCGAAGGCTCAAGAATTCTAAATTGAAACAATGAAGAGTCTCATGATTGTTGTAGATTGTTCAATCAATTCCCAGACATTAGATTAAAAGAAAATGTAGAGAAAGTATATAGTGTATCCATGAAAAAACATCTTTTTAATTGAAGAAAGGTTAAACACTGCATTGGATTCCCAAAATTACTTTAAACAAACAAAGAAAATTTACCAAATTGTAGGGCATTTTGAAGAAACATTCCCAAAAATATGCTAAGTATCTGAACAAATCTACTGACAAAAAGAAAATATTCCAACAAATTTGTTTCTAACTCCATTGCCTTTTAGAAACTTGCTTTTTTTTTTGGGGGGAGGGGGGCCAAAAACTTAGCCATTTTTTATACTAAACAATAATAACGAAGGATTTCATTATTTTCTGGAGATGGTATGTGCTTAAATTTGAGGAATAGTTGCTGTCCAAGATTAGGAGGGCACTCCATGATTTTTCTTCTTTTTTTTTTTTTTTTCAATTTGGGTTAAATAAGAGAACTTCCTGGTTTGTTTCTGTTATCATCTTTATTGTTGACACTGCAGTCTATTACCTTGTGATAAGCTTGCCATTCCACTTAATCATCAAAATAGATAGGCAGATAGTTTCCTTCATACCTTCCAAAGCGCGCAGCCCAGTGGAGTGCAGTCCATCCATTAATATCTCGAAAATCAATGCCGACACCAATGCTTAGAATCGGGTTCAATGCCCATTCATAGCCCAAACCAGCAATCATGTGAATTACTCCTTGCTCTTTCTTGGACAGGGGACAGCTGGCAACCTCGTGGTTTTGCCTAGATCTTTGTGAAAGCCACTGGTCTAACTTGTCCTTGAGAAGTTCTTCCAGAAGGCAATTCATGGTGTCTGATGGAGTTCCGCTGCCGACTAAAAGAGCCTCTATTATCTGACTCCATGTATCATCATCGGCTTTAACTTTTGGCACTAGATGAATTTCTGTATTAAAACCATCAGCTTGCTGCATTGATGAATCAGAGAGTAGCAGTTGCACAAATCTGACAAGTAGTAACAGCTCATCTGTGCTCCTTGATGTGTCTGATGGAGATAAATTGCAGCGCATACAAACATTTGATTTCATCTGATACTCAAATTCTCTCACCTCAGAGCAAGATTCGCGATTTCCAGATGTGATGCAGATTGTGACCTTGCCAGGTGAATGAGGAGGAGCCTCACAGCGGATAACACCTCCTTGGATGATTTCTACAGGAACTTCAGTCTCACCAAACATACAAGCCCATGTGGATTCTGATGGGTTGCAAAGAAAAGATCCAACAATAATGACCTACATAGAGAAGTTATATTTCTTAACTTGGAATTTGTATTTAGTTAAATAAATTCATATCTGTACTGTACATATGCATATTGTAGAAGCTAAAATGGCAGCAGATGAGTTGATGAAAAGTGCATATTGGAACATTCAAAAGATTGGAGTGAATCTTGCAGTTGCAAAGTAAACAAGTGACCCTCAGGGAATCACCCTAATAGAGTCAAAAACTGTGTATGTGAAATGAATCACCTTCAACACTTGAGATAACAAGGCAACTGCATTCTAGGGATGAGGGCATAAGATAACTTTTTTCTGTAAGTGCTTAAATTATTGTAAAGTGCAGTCTTAGGAGGGAAAAGAAAAAGGTTCAAAGTTAATGTAGTACATTCAAATTACTAAGCTCGCAACTTTCTAAACAACAAAAGTTGACTTACTCTCAAGTGCTAGATGGCAAGAACATCCATACTTCACAAATCATCATACTAATAGTTACAGAATTGTGACCAAAACAAAGGGTCTATTTAGATTGTCTGATTTTCATCTATATCTAATATGCATCTATATCATATCTATATCTTATCTGTATTTAGTTTGTTTGATCTGTTTATAAGTAAATATGTTTGTTTTTTACCTGTATCTGTTTTTTAACAAACAATCTAATTCAAACAAACACATAAACGAACGCCAAACCGACAGAAAACCAACAAACCAAACAGATACATGTTTGAACAAATAAGTTATATCATCAGTTTATGGCCCCTTGAGCACACTAATCCTCATGTGGCATACGTTGACAACACCAATATCATAAAAACTGAACAAGAGAACAATAATGGATTTATTGTAAAAGCAGCAAGATCAAAAATAAATGTGGACTTCCATGGTCCACCTTTGTGTACTCAGTAGTGTAGCCCCAGGCCGGAGATATATCCTTGATGGTGTATTTCTGTTGTGCGGCAACTGTTAAACTTGGACCCATGAAAAAGCCCTGCTGATCATCAAGAGGTGGTGAGCAGTACATGGAGTCTGGATCTTTGTTTTGTTCTATAGAAGGATATCGAGGATTTTCAAACTTGTCTTCGTGAAGTAAATATGAAGCTGGCCACGCAAGGAGTTCATTAAATATCAGAAGAATAAATATGATTGAATGTTCAAGAGTTGAGATTGTAGAGAAGTCAGAATAGCATACAATCACCAGCACCTGCCATCCTAGTCCAATCACAGGTCTGTCCTCCTTCCAGCCCCTTATCACCTGAAGAGAGAGATTTTTCCTGCAGATTCCAATAGCATAGATTTTAGATTCTGAAAATTCAAAGAACTTGAGCTGACATGATCCTCATTTCAAATGAAAACAGGGCAGGTATAACAACAAATACTCTCCAGCGCATCAAATATGCATGCTTCCAGCAATTCTTAACTAATCCATCAGCACAAGGTAATTAGAAAAAGAGAGTCTTGCTGAGAATTTTCACAGAGAAGAACATCAATGACTACAAATTGATCTTATAGATTTGAGTATCTAATGACAACATTCAGGATCTATTCTTTTCTTACATTATCATTTAATCTGCATGTAAGGGTCTCTTGAGAACATGATTCCCACATCTCTTTCCAAGATGATGATTCTTCGTCCTGAAGTGCATACCCACAACCAGATGTCTGCAGAAACTGAATGTTGTCATCTGCAGAAAACAGAAATCATTCTTGCTTCAACCTTAGTTTTGATCTGACACATAGATAATGCTAGGAGCTGGACAGACAAGGAACTTAGCACGCAGGAAGCTCATTCATGTCAAAAGCAGTAATTTAGTTTGAAGCTTTGATACACTGCATAAATTTTTGGCAATGAGTCTCAAATTCTGGTCATGATTCTTTAATTATGTACATAGAAGAAATCTCCAAGTTCGTACACCTTCAGACAGGGTTGTTAACTGTAAAGGTACAAAAGTATATATGAGGGGCAACCAGTCAAGGGCCCTCCACTTTGTCCTTATGTATTTTCAACGATATGCAATAATTCCAAACACTGCCAACAAGTGATCACAATTTCCGTCTAAAGGACAATATAAGATAAAATTTTCCAAGTTCTCAAGATTAAACTGATACAAATCCAAGTGCACACCAAGATATAGATTAGTGAGTGCTCCCAAGTCTATATATATGTGTATATATATTCCGTTTTCTATTAGGGCAATATTGATGCACAGGAGACACATGGAGATGAGGCAGAGGTACAAAAATACACTTTTAGCATTCATATGTGAGAAGACAGGGAACTTTTTAAGACCTTTGACAGAAAAGAATTTTCTAAAAGAAGAGAAAGAAGCTTTTATCTGTGTTTGTGTCGTCTGCTTTTTATCCCCTATCCTACTGCAGTTTTTCTTTTCTTTTTGTTCTACTCCCAGGTTTCTATCAGAAATGAACATGATATTTGCTGCCACTACATACAATTTCATAAATCCAGAGTTAAATGCCTTTTGGCATGCCACAGCCATAGATGATGGTGGGTCAAAACAAAAGAAGAGAGGTGAGAGCAGAATCGTTCGTTTTGAAGTAAGAAACAGCTTGTTTACTACTTAAATAACAAGACCACAAGCCTGTGATTGAGCTGCTTTACAAAGTGGAATGCCTCACATGCATATATATTCAATCCCAAATCCAATGAAAGTGGGGGTCCACATCAACTGGTAAGGAATGGACAAAATTCTAATACCTCAACGCAAAATATAGTAACACAATATAAAAATAGTGAAATTACCTAAATTGGATATTGGGAAAACAAAAAAAAAAAAAAAAAAATCCGCACACAAATATAGGGAAATAATAACCAGAAGATGTGGTACCTGAATGCTGTAGTAAGATATGGTGGTTTAATTCATCTTGCCCAAAGTTGTGTTGCTCACCAGCAAAATCATAGTTGATAGAGAACCCTGGATCCTTCACCATGGCTTCTTGTTGAATTTGTGTGTATCCATTCTCTCCATCATCCAAAAATCCAGAGGAATTGGAATGCTCATTTTCAATGTAAAAAGAATCCAATTGCTCTAATATGTCATCATTTAAACTGAGCTGCTGTTTGATCTTATTCAAAGCTTCAGCACACTTGAGATTGGAAAGATTGGTTGAGTCCAGTCTGCTAGCTCCATCTAAGTGTTCTATACAGTCAACCTTGATAACTGTCTCAGAGCTAACTTCATTGGATTGTGGACTTGACAAACTTTGAGAGAACTCATTTACATCACTTCCAATAGAAGTAGAAGCCACGTGTTGAGAGCTGGGAGTAGGGCTGTGACTCACAGCAGAAGTTGGCTTCCCCTACAAGAGTGCATACATTTACAGTAAGCAATCCAAGGAAGGTACAGGGAGTTGCCACTAAAACTCCTTCATGTCTTTATGCTTCTTTGCTTTTGGGCATAACCAGGATTCAAAGATTACTAAGACCAACAATGACATGAAAATTATAAAGAAAGAAAACATAAAAGAAGCATCTTTGACAGAAATTCCTCTAGCAAAACACATTGATGCTTTTTAAGGTGCTGCTAAACATGCACATTTTAAAGGGAACATCTAAGGCAAGTAATTTTCAGGGAGACAAATTTACAGAACTGAAAATTCAAAAGAAGATCAGAGTGAAAAATTAAAACAGGGTTGGATGGAGTCCAGAACTCACCTTAGTTACATCTCTATAGTGGACAAGAACAATGTGATCATATGCACTGAAATGAAAAAGAGCAGCATATGTCACTGGGTCAGTAAATTAGTAAATTAAGTATGCATGATCCAATACATTGTTTAATAAAAGTTTTTTTTTCACATTGAATTTTTAGAAAACTTCATTTTGAAGTGACTACTAATACAAGCATCTTGTCTATTGACATAAGCTCCTTGTGCATAATATAGGAATAAAATTTTTTTGGATAAATAATAAGAGTTAAAGTTCATCCTTAAAAGAGAGACACCATATGAATAACAAATAAAAGGAAAATAAGATGTGTGGAAAAAAAGTCTCAGGAAAGAAATATATACTCACGGGTCCAGCATCCAGTAGCTGCGTCTCTGAAAATGCGGGTTCTGCTCTCCGTGTGCATAATAACAATTCAAGGTTTCAACATTTCCAACCTAAAAAATAAATGAGATGATTCTTAGTGCTAGTTATTTTTCTAGAGATTTTACCTGAAAACAGAGGAAATTCACATTTAGACTATTAAACAGGACAGGAGCTGTGAGAAATATCTGTTATATAAAATATATGAACAGTATGAAATAAATCAAAACATCAAGCATTTAAACAGTTAAATCTAAAAAATTAACTCTAATGTAAGTTCCAGATCATATAGAGGAGACCTTAAGCCTTTCATGTGCTTCACCAACAGTTCTTTGATCTCTCTTTTTGCGCCAATTATGGCCATCACGGCGAAAGAACTTAAGAACCCTTTTGTTGAAAAGATACAAAGATCCACCTGTTGTAAATAAAATCATTATAGCATAAACATTATTGTTGCCATTTTCACAATAAAGACAAAAGTTGAAACATACTGGTTGGTAGATGAGGAGGTTGATCAGAAAGCTGGTACTCCTCATGATTTTGCAAAATGTAAAGCACTTCAGCAGGTTTTAGCCAACGGTATTGAGCCTCCCGTCTCAGATCATTAATATTGTAACCTAAGATTAATATACAAAATAATGATGATAAATAATAATAATAATAATAATAAAAGTGCATGCTCTAATTCGCCACGCAAAACCTACCAGAAGCCACACTTGCGGGGATCCCAAATAAAAAAGGGGATGGATTAAATTGGAACAGGTTTCTTCTCTTATTTGTCAGGATGATCAAAATTCATTATGCACTTCTTCTTTATCTAGACCCGACCTTTTAAAGAATGGATATAGAGTTAGGCTTTTTTTCCTGTAATGTGTAAATGCACTCAAAAAACCACATTTGTGGAAAACTTGACACCCTTCACCATAGTGAAATTCCACACACACAAAGTCCAAAATTAGAGCATGTGCTCATGACTAGATGCGCTTTCAAATAATTATGATCATAAATAGGGCTTAGAGATTTTGTTTGGCATTTATCCAACAAAACTAAAACTGTAACAACGCTGTGAATCTGGTCAAGTACAACGTTAATTTCAAGTTTCGAAAAACAGCTCAAACTAGTCAACCAACAGAACCTGAGAGGGGCTATTCAGTCCTAACTGAATAACTAACACTTTATGAGCACAATAACACAATCATCTTCGAAAATTCCTAATTACCACCAAATCATTCTTGATGAACAAAAATATCAACGCTCCCAGTCGCGAAACTGCGAGGAAAATCTATGTGATTTCAGGAATTAAAGACACGAACATAGCAAGAAAATTTTTACATATATACATGACCAGTCATACATAGCAAGTAAAAGCCAACAGCGAAATTCAAGGAAAATTCGATAGGTCCGCGTCCGCCCATACCTGATTGCATGATTCAAGTTGATTCGAGAGGGAATGATGGAGAGAGAGAGAGATTACAGCACCGGTCCAGTAGTGATCACGAGGGTCATTGACTAAAAAAAGAGCTGAAGTCGAGTCGTTCCTAATGTTTGAAACCTGGATTTACTATTAATCAAAAGTCCACAGGAGATGAGAGAGAGAGAAGGGGTGTGTAGATTTTGACTTAGACTTTGACGCCATTGGCTGCAACGTACGGTTCGGACTACCGTAAGTTGATGAAATTCCAGTTCGCACCTTCGTCGAGTCTAAAATCGTACTAGTACCACCACTTCCTCGTCTTATAATTGATTTGTGCTGATCTGCTCTGCTCAGCGTAAATGACGGTGGAACATTTAAAGCTGAGTTAATATCGTCCTTGGATATCATGATATACCATTCAGAAGCTCCAAATTGCATGCAAGGCGCATCAAGTGCTTGTTTTTTAAAATTTTAATAATTTAGTATTTTAAATTTTTAAAAATTAGTATTTATGATTTTAAAAAACATGTGATTTAGTATTTTTGTTATATAATATTTTATGGAATTTTATTTTTGATAACAGAATAAATACAAATAATTGACCAAAATTTATCAAAATCTAAAGATATATACTAAACTAGTAAATAATTATTATAAATTGAAAGTATATTATGTAGTTTGTTATTATCCTATCATCAAAATAAACATCTGTCAAATGTTATTTAACAAAGATACTGAATCACATATACTTTAAAAGTACGAGCACTAATTTGCCAAATCTAAAGGTAAGGCGTTAAATTGCTAAAAATTAAAAGTACAGACATTTGATCTACCACTTTCCCCTTCAAATTTAATACAAAATAAGAAGGGTAATGCATAATTTAGTACCTGAACTTTAACGAAAAGGTTAATTAAATACTTGAACTTTAAATAGTTAATATTAAAAATAGTAGCTGAACTTTCATAAAAAGTTCCATTAGGTACCAAAAATTGGTTTTGAAGAATTTGGAACCTAAACTTTTACAAAAAGTTCAATCAGGTTCCTAAAGTTTGGTTTTGACACTTATTAATATCTAAAATAAGTTTTCGCATACATTTTTTCTACCTAATTGAACTTACTTCAAGTAGAAAAAATGTATATGAAAACTTATTTTCAAACCAATTTTCAAATAGGAAAAATTTCCATAAAAACTTACTTCATGTACCAAATTATTCAAAACCAAATTTTAGGTACCTAATTGAACTTTTTGCTAAAGTCCAGGTACCATTTTTCACATTATCCCAACTTTAAAAGGTCTAATTTTATACTCAGTTGAACTTTTTATGCCCCTAAATAATATCCCACTTAATACTATTAAATTATTGCCTAACACATATTCATTACGTTAAGAGATAATAAAATAGTAGGGCACTTTTTAGGAGTATAAAAAGTTCAACTGAGTATGAAATTAGATTTTTTAAAGTTTAGGTACCTAATTGACCTTTTCATCAAAGTTGAGGTATCAAATTTGGCATTTTTCCCTATATAATAATGCAATTGAAGCCAAATTGTAATAAAAAATAACTTGGATCCAAATATATTAGACTAACTCAACCTTAACCCCAACCCCCGATTCTCATAAATTAAGCCATTATTTTAACCCTAAATCATTAATTAAAAATAAGTAAGGCTTAATTAGAAGATGTAGTAAAAATTCAATACTTTAAAAACCATAGATCACAAAAGTCCTAATGGAACCTTATGAAACCCCACAAATCCTAGTGAAAATGAATCACTGCATTGACTCTAATTGATCTAACATTCAAGATGAACTGGCTTCGCGGTGAGTTTTCCCTTCTTTTTGCGGTTTTTAATTTGATTTTACTTTTAAAGTTGTATATATCGGGATTAATGAATGTCCATAGTGATTATACTTGTTAATGCATTTAAACATGTTGTAATTCGAGTTGTTTGTGTGAAGTTTTTACATGTTGTGCTCCTATTAACACACTTTTAGCAAGATGCTTTTAAAGTCACTTATATTTTTGTGTTCTAGTCACACAAGTACAATGATTAAGAAAGAAAATCAAAATTATTATCTAGGTTTCAATTTTTGTGTGTAGCATTATAAATTTGCTTGAAGTTAATTTAAGGAGGACCTTTTCTATGTCATTATGTATTATCGAGGTTTTATTTTACTTAAAAGGGTAGATATCAAGCAATTAGAAGTTTAGGGTATTATTAGACCAAGTTAGAATAAAAGAGAGATTCATCGATAAAGAACTAACATCATGGAGTACAGATAAGGGATGAGTTAAGAGATAGAATTGACACTATCTTGTAATCCAATTGAAAGAATGAAATAACCAAATGCCACTTTTTAAGTAAAATAAATTGTTTATCTCCATTGCTAAAAAGTAATTCTTTTAATATATGATTATTGTATTGATGTTTTATATAGAAAATTGAGGAATTGAATGGTAGAAGAAGGTTAGGCAAGAGTCTCACACTGCCTGATGCCGTGCAAGCATTCATCTATAGAAAACTTCATGAATAACACGGGGTTATTGATGGGAAAATGTAGATAAAGGGTTTCTCAAACCTAACCCAATTCAACCAAGATGCCTACAGTCCTAACACTCCTCTATCGATAAGTGAAGGTTTCATAAATCTATTAGCCTAAACTATAATTTCATCTTGAGATAGGAATTCTATTCATTAAGTGTTAGCTAATTATTTAGAACCCTAGTTATACTTGTTCTAGGCATAATATATTCACTAGTATCGTATGTATCCCATGTTATTCGTTGATGTCCTAGTGATTATCCTTCTAAGCACATCATAATTTGGTAACAACGTAATCTAGTAATATCATAATTTGTCACTAGAGCATGGTTAAGACTAAGGTTCCCACCTTTGTACCCGTGTTTGTGTGATTAAGGTTTATGTGGCATTATGGATTGTCAATCTTGACTAGTGTTAAAGTGAGATTGTTAAATATTTTCATGGTGTGATTCAAAGTTTATGGCTTACAATGCTATGGTTTGCAAAGCTATGATTTACAAAACTAAGCTTTATTATAATTGGTAGGAGATATGGCGATTTTCTTAGGATCAATTGTAGTGATATTAATTGAGTGATTAGGTGAAAGTGTGGTTGACTTTAAATAGAAGCCATGACCAATAAATGCCATTATGTGATTGACCTTAGAACTAAGGCATTAAGTGAAATCGAACTGAAGTTGCCCGAGTTTAACGATCGTGGGTCTGCAGAAGATTATTTAGATTGAGAGTTAAAAGTAGACCAAATTGTTGGGGACTTTCCACACTCTAGTTATCCATTGGGGTGGATTATTGCCAAAAAATTAATTGGACATACTAAACTATGGTGGGGAATTAGCATGAGGTAAAGAATCTTATATGAGTGTAGAGAGAATTTCTCATGTAATCATATGAAAAGGATTAGTAAAGGATAAGTTGTGCTACCCTATTATCCAGATGAGTAATATAAAGAGTTGTTGGTGTTAAAACAAGGGCACTTGGGGATTAGAGAATATGCTCAAGTATTTAAGACTCTTGTTAAGTGTTGTAAAATATATGAGCCTCTTGTGCACATGATCTCTAGATATGTTAAACGCTTGAATTATGACATCACCAAGAGTGCTGCTCAAGGTTTTCTAACCTTGGATGAAGCCTTTGAGCTAGCTTGTTGAAAGAATTATCAATTTTGATTTCCAAACTAGCAGAGAAAACAAAATTGCTAGAGGCCTTAGTGGCAACTGAATCACTAAAGACCCGCATCAAGCAGGATTGTTTGGTTCAAGAAGACAACAGTGATGGCCTTGAAAAGAGTTTAGAAGGTGATCATGTGGCACTATGGATATTGTTAGTGGTGTAGATTGTAGCATTGATGATGAGGCTACAAAGGATGCTAGTATAAAGGAGATAAGTATTCAAGGAAATGTGCATTGTTGCATTGAGATGGAGTCATTTGATTGTGTACCTAACCTAGAATCAATTCCATTTGCACCAAAACTACTAATCATTCTAGTTATGTTAAGAAAACCTTAAGCAAATTTGTAAGCAGAAATGAAATCTTACACTATCGTATGTGCAAATCTTTCTTTACTACTGGTAGAAAGACAAAGTTATGGTGTCTATTGCTTCTTTAAAGAAAACCTACTTTCATAACCCACTTCGACATTGTTGTTGTTTTGCCTAAGGGAATATCGTTGTTAGTGCTGGTAGGGATGGCGGTCTTGGACAATCATGGAAATGGACACTTATGGCCCTATCCATAGTGGAAGGAGACTTCTTTTCCCTTTAATCTCATATTTATGTGTTGGTCTTGAGAAGCAATAGAACCATGATACTTTTTCTTTATCATCTTTGTTTATATATTTAGGGTATTGAACGTACTTTCAAGTTTGATAATCTTACTATCCCTTTAATCCCACCTATACTTTTGTATTTATGTTACATGTTCCATAAGTTTCATAGTGTCACAATTAGTTCACCGTGTACTTGAAGCACCAAAGTATATAATTCATGAGTTTATGCTTAAAGATACAATATAATGGACATGATTATCTTTTTGTGTAGTAACTACATATGGGGTGTAGATCACTCAAGTTTTCAAGAACCCTAGCAACCTCATCCGATTTACGAGTCTTCATAGAAGTTAAACTTTTTCTATTATATTTCTAGTCTTATTGGTGCTTATTTCTTGGATTACTAATTGACACATTCCCTCTTTATCTCTTGGATTATTAGTTGTCTAGATTCCTATTAGCTATCAACATTTGTCCATTTGTACCATTTTATTAGTCCCTAAGCAACAATTTTCTACTCTACTTTTTCAGGGTAAACTTAATGGTTCATGTTAGTGGTAAGTTTGAGGGGAATGATGAGTCGAGGAAGTATGTTGGTAGTGATCAAATTGCATGGAGAGTTAAGCCATAAGCAATAAGTGAAGTGGTACTTCTATGTTTCTTAGGTGACTTCGGATTCGTCGACATCCAAAACATGTGGTTTCTAATCTTTGTTGTTCATGCTTTGCATCATTTGACTTAAAGTCCTAAACTATCGATTAATGAAGCTTCGATGATTGAAATTAGTAGACAAAGGATTTTATGTTAATCCCATTACTTTAATCGCATCTTGCTCCATCCTTATGATGTATTATATATTACATATTTTCTCCTTTTCTAATAAACTTAATGGTTCATATTAGTGGTAGGTTTGAGGGGGATGGTGAGTCGAGGAAGTATGTTGGTAGTAATCAAATTGCATGGACGATTAAGCCATAAGCAATAAGTGAAGTGGTACTTCTATGTTTCTTGGGTGACTTCGGATTTGTCAACATCCAAAACATGTGGTTTCTAATCTTTGTTGTTCATGCTTTGCATCGTTTGACTTAGAGTCCTAAACTATCGATTATGAAGCTTCGATGATTGAAATTAGTAGACAAAGGATTTTATGCTAATCCCATTACTTTAATCGCATCTTGCTTCATCCTTATGATGTATTATATATTATGTATTTTCTCCTTTTCTAATAAACTATGATATTTCCTTTTCAAACTTGATACAAGCATCTTTTAAAATTCAATTTCCATTACATTGCCATTGATGAGCTTTGTCATGCCCCAGAGGGTACTATAAACGTGGCAGTCCACCGCACATAATATTAAAGCTAATGAATGAAAACCTTAGTCACGTAAGAGCTTCCATCATGCTTCTAACATAGTAGGAGACTCCAAAGGGGTATTACGTTTAAGTAGATAATAAAAGCATGGAAGAGTTTATAAAGATAATATGTAATATTCATCAAGTTTAAATTCTTACAACTCTTAGGGGTATTCCCCCGTTCTTAGAGTCTTACTATTCTAAGCCAACACAATAACATATGTATTGGGAACAAAAGTCTACTATAGAGATTTTCCTTAGAAGTTTACACAAAAACTAAAATATGTAAACTTCTTCCAAAAGCTCTTAGTAGCTTTGGCTCATACCTAACAAATAGGGCTCATTGGTGCCAACCATAAGTAATCAAACTAAAACAAAAAGCTATAAGGGTATAAGCAAAACTAACTTAGTGAGATAACTCCCTTTTTAAAATTTTTTTCATAAAAATATATAAGTAATTTAGACAAACATATGTGTATGCACCAATCATATGAGCAAACAAAATGCATACGATTAACCAGAAACCATGTATAGCATAGATTTATGCCCTCTATATTGGGGGTTGGGTGGTTATCGGCCCATTCGACCATCATACTTTGCATATTTATCGGTTCCTACTTGCCTATGTAGACTTTCCGACTACTACTAGCCACCACTAAAACTCCGCATTTCCCTATATGAAGAATAGTAGTGAAAAATAAATGTGACTCACTATGTGTAATGCATGAATCATTTTTAATATTGGTTTACCTGAATTATTGTTAATTTCAAGTTAAGGGTGACCAAACAATATTCATCATACCATTACAAGAGAACATAAATTATTCATCAATTCTTCTTTCGATATGCTTATATTTTTATTCAATAACCACTTCCTACAACATACATCTAATTCACACAATATTTCATTTTTATATTTCCCTAATTTCTAGTGCTACTACTTACAAGCACATTCGAGGAAATGTAATTAGTAAGGAATTAAATCATTCCATAGCAATCGATTCTAATCGAAGTAGTCCTTCGGGAAGCGATATCAGTTCCTCCTTCACCTAATAAGATGAAATACCTAAAATGAGTCTTTCATAGAATTTCTACTTAAAGTTTCTAAATCTATCTTCTATTTGTGATAGAAATCGGATTTGTGGGAATTCCAACTTAAAATGGCCATAACTTGCTCATTTTAACTCGAAATTTCACATATTATATGTCGTTGTCTATCTACTCGAAAGATTTATTTATTTCTAAGGTTATTTTTATTGTAAGAAGTCATTTGGGTCTCAGATAATAAGGTTAAATGTTTACCATGAAAATTCCAGCCTTTAAAAACAAAAATTTCCAATCATTTCTTCACTTAAAAACCTTTTAAGCAAAACTTAGATATGTATATAGTTGGAAAATTGCTCTGGTACATAAATAGACTCATAATTTATGCATGATGCTATAGGTGTTGTCTAATTACTTATTTTCCATAAAACAACTTTTTCTATAGTTTGGAAAATTGGATTTGTTGTTAAACTTTTCTTCAAGTGGTTAAAATAAATTTTATAAATCATTGGGTTATCATAATTAAGTGTTTTATATTTTTATTCTTTAGTGTCAAAGGTGAGTTGATTTAAAAATAAAGTTTGGTCTTTTTAAGTTATCTACCAATTTATTTTTAGGAATTGAAAGATAGAATTTTCAAAATTTTTCTCAAGTTGTTATAGTACCTACTGTTTTTAAGTTGTATTGATTGTATATTTCCTTATTATATCTATATTCTTTTATTATTTAGAAAAATAAGTTTACTCTTTAAAAAAATTTAATTTCTTAGTTTGTTGACAAATTTTTATTTTCTAAGTGGGTTTCTTAAAACTTGTAAGTTGATTTTTATCTTAGCATGGAAACTTATTTAGTTATTAGTTTTTATCATGAAGTTGGTAAAAATTGGCATAGCAATAAGTTATCATTTTTATATCAAGATTTTCATGTTACCATTTGTTGAAAAGAAAGTATATATCTACTTAATTTGACTTTGAAGAAATTTTCATTATCAATATTTTGAAATTTCATGATGAGCTTATATAAATTTTTGAAAAGAATTTATTAAAAACAATCTTCTAAGTCTTGGTGAAAAATATTTGATAAGTGACAAAGTTTCCTTTAACAAGAGTTTAGTCTTATTTAAAGAAAGAATCTCTTTTTATTTTTATTAGGACAACAACACATTAGACATGCACAAATATGATTATGTAGTTATGAACAAGATAAGAATATCACAAAATAAAAGATATAAGAAGCAAATAAGCATAATAATAAGGTCAAGTATTGGGAGCCTTAGCTTCATTAGGGCTTTCCGAAACTAAGAATGGATTAGTTCCAAAAAGAAAACGAAAAGAAAGAAAAGAAAAAGCATAATAATAATATGAGCATAATAGTACAAAACATAATGTATGAATAAGAACAAAATGAACATAATATTGTTTTCTTAACCCCCATGGGTTTTTTAGAAAACACATACTATGTTCATGCTAAGTTACATGAATATAAGGATTAATCTATTAATAATATCATATCATAGAATTTAGGTATAGATAAGAATAAAGTATGAACATATTAGTGCTTTCCTAACCTCCATGGGTTTAGAAAACACACACTATGTTTATACCAAGCTACATGAACATAAAGAAAGCTTGAAATATTTTTACCTATAGAATAAGAAAGTAGAGAGAACTTTGGAGAGATTTTGAGATAGTTTTGGCAATAAAAGAAAGATGTGAAAGAAGTGGAAGGAATGGGTGGTATTTATAGGAAAAAGTGGAGGGTAATTTGTGTTAAATAAATAAGTTAAAAATAAAATAAATATGAGTGAAAGAGGGAGGGGACCGGTGCCATTTATGAAGGAGAGAGGGAGAAATTTTATATATATATTTCATATTTTTGTTAATGAAAAGTAAGATATGAGAGATATGAAGTTGTATTAGAAATGGGAATTGTAAGAAAATAAGTGTATAAGTTGTAAGGAAAAGTACAGATAGATGAATAGTAGTGAACAATAATGAATAGTAAACAAGACAATTAAAATACCGGTAGTAAAAAAAATACGCATAAAAGGTTATATATGATATTTTAGTTATCAAAAAATTCTAAACTATTATATAATGAATTCTTATATTATTACGATTCCAATGATGTTATTGGAATATTTTTACCATTCTGTGCATCCATACTCTAATTTTATAAATTGATCCCGTTCGAGTCTGAAATGAACTTAATTTTTGTGAATTTGATCTTTTTATGTTCTACTATATTAATACGGACCATAATATATGATTATCTCAATTTTATTATTTTAGGGTTAAGAGCGCAGGATTGCCGGATCTAAACATATTGTTTTAACTGGGATGGTTGTTAGGGTTTTTATTCAATTTCTGGCTCCTAGAGATTAGTAAGACTATCGAAAAATCTAAGGGCTTACAAGCTTACTAATATCTAAGGGGTCTTTTAATGTGTTGATGTTCATTAGGGGCAATAGTAACTTTTTGATTTACAAGTCTTAACACAGACAACATACTTGTATATGTGATCCTATAAGCCAATTTTCGTTACAATGAAGAAATAATCTAACGTTCATGACAATAAGGAAATAAGATAACTTTCATTCATTACTAGACATTGCAAAGAAAAAAATAGTGAATGCATGTACTATAAATTGTGCATCAAGCATCTACGTGCTCCACTCCTATCCATCAGCATTTTCCTAAAGATTCTAATTCAAAAAGAAACAACTCCAACTCTTTATGGTGAAATCCTATAAAGCCTACAAGACACATCAACATCTAGCTAAAATTAAGGAAAATTATACTCTTTCTCTCCAACTTCATCCAATTTAAAGCCTGCAAGAGACCCACCATAGCATAATCTCAACCCATAAAGCAATGGGCAAGTATTTGTACACTTGTATTAACTAACAAATCCCATCAACCTCCTCTATTGCATCAAGTTTAGTGCCGAGCAAAGGCCTTTGTGGCAATGAGGTCTCATCCACTCACTTAGTCCTTTTGGTCTAAGCCTCTTCTAATAACATAGCGAGCAATCGCTCCCCTCTTTCTCACCTCTTCCATAGCACTTGATAGTTCTTCTTCGATATTGTCACTATCATGACTCCACCAGAAAAAATTGCATTCATCACCATGTCAATCACAGTAAGCCATCATTGACACTGCCATTAAAATAACCCAAACACCAATCATAAGAAATTAAAATCATTTGAAGCCAATCGAAGTTAAGTAGAAGCTCAAATGACCAATATTTTTAAATTTCTAATTTTTCTTTACACCGAGATGCCAAATTTTCAAAAATTAAAAAAATAAATTAGAATTTTTAAATTTTTTTAGATGAAAATTTTATAAGAAAAATAAAAGTAGTACGCTAGAGCCCCCTTTTTTCTTCTTGCAAGATTGCAATTTTATCCTTACCTAGGAACCGTATTGAATTAAAATTTCAAAATTATTTAAAATAGATAAAATAAATTCATTTAAGTAATTAAACTTATAATTTACACCTAAGTTGGATTACAATCCATAAACTAACTAAATTGTCAAATTCTAGCACATGTAAAAGTGGATGACATAGATGTTGCCATGTGATACCATGGGATTAAAAAAAGAAAACCCTAGACTTCTCCCATACTTAAAAATTCGTATGGTTGCCCCCATCCCCCTATTTCTCCCTCTCATCTTCTCATTTTCTTCATTTCTTCTTCATTAAAACCTCCATAAAACCCATATAAGGTAAAATGCCTCTAAAATCCATATTTTAGGTACTTCTAGTCAATGTTTAAGCTATTATAATGTAAGATTAGGTTAGAATTAGTTTTCTCCTTCTTTTTCTTAAGAAGGAAGAAGACATAAACATTCAAGAAGTATAAGAGCTACAAAATTTGTAATACCTAAAACCAAGGTAAGAAAAGTGTACTAAGTTGAGTCTTAGCTCATTTTAGCACTTAATAAGCTCCTTTAGTGACTATATTATTCTTGGGTGGTAGTTTGAGGTTAGAAAATAGGAGGAAATGAAGAGGGAAAAGACATTCAAGGTGCAACAAAATTCATGCTAAGGTAAAATCCTAAATTAAAATGGTGTTTTTTGGAGTTTTATACGCATTTAAGTGCAAAAATTAACTTGTGTACTTGTTTGGAGTAGCTCAAAATCATGTTTTATAAGATTTTTGAGATGTTCATTTGGGACTATTGCTAGAGAAATTGGTATAGGTGTAAGACAAAGTAAGGTAAGCACCTAAAGTAGCTAATAGAGTTGAAATTCGATATGGGTATGGTTATTGATTGCAAGAGAGGCATGTCAAACTTGGAGATTTGAGTTTAAGCTACTGGAAATTTCTTATTTGTTGATGAAATTAGTGATTAATTTGATACATGTATAAATTATTAAAGGAAATAAGAATGTGGGATGAACTATGATGTTTGTTAACGATTTAAAGTTGAAATTGATGAAAAGTATGTTGGGTATGTACATATGTCGTGTGGTGTGATTTAAATGGGGGAAGAACAAAGTGTATTAAATATGAAATTTTAATTAATTATGAGAAATTACACTTTTTGGTGATGAATTATGAGGTCGTAGATTAGTAGAAATGATATTTAGGTGAATGGACATGTGAAAATAGTGTTGATAAATAAATTGTATGAAATTATGGTATTTAATCGAAAAACTTGATTCAATTAAAGTAATTTAAGGACTAAATTGAGATCGGAATTGGTGGACAATAATGTAAGGAATCAGGGAAAAATAACCTTTCTTGAAGGGAATACAGAAAATGTCTATTTGAGTTATAATTGGCTTAATTAGTTAATCGATAAGTCTTGAATGAAATAATTTGATTGTGGGCTATTTTGCACCATATTGAATGGAAATTAATGTTTAGATGGAAATTCAATTGAATTAGAAAATTAAATTAAGCGCACAACCTATTATGTGGAAACATGGACTAAAGTGAGAAATTGTCAAATTTATGGAATTAGAGACTAAATTGCTAATGAATTGTTGCATAGAGAAACTTGATTATCTAAATATTAAATGTCAATTTGTTGAAATAGAAAGTGTGATGGTTAGTTGCATGATACTTGATAATAAAAGGATGATAAATCACTGGATGATAAGATATTTGGTAAGATAACAATTGTAAATGAGGATATGCACATTATGGTGATAATTAATTAAATGAATGTGATAAGATAATTGGAAGTAGAGGTAAGTGAGTAACCTTGTCATACAGGATACCCACTTGGATTTTGCTTAATCGAGCAAGTTCCTAGTAGGTATTAAGCATCAGTAGGTAGGTTTTGAGTATAAAGTTTTTGGAACTTGCCCCCCTAAAGTACGATATGGGTATGAGCTTGGGCTTTTCATACCATGTACCCACCCTAAAACTTGTACTCTACCAAATATAAGATATAAGTTCCTAGGTACATGATACCCACACTATAAAAATTGAATAAAATAATATTAAGTTATTAGTAATAAAATGGTATTATTTATTTTACTAATTTTTTTGTTAACATAAATATTATTTAAAGTAGTGATACTTTTTCATTGTCTTGAATATTTGGTTTTTAATAATGTTGCATTTCTTTAATTGCCCTTAATGGCTTAACCTAAAAATTATTTTATTTATTATTCGAGGATAATTAAACTAAAATACAAATCTTTTAATGATTTTTTTTTTGTAAATATATTTGTTCTTTACCATTTTTGTTATTTCCCCTTTCGTTTTTCCTTCAATTAAAGAAAGCTATAGGTTTTAACTTTTACATGTAAATCAACTCCCCATATTATAGAACTTATGATATTAATGTGATTTTACATACTACATAAAATTATATATTGCTATAAACTTGAAACTTAAGAAAGGAAAAAAAAAATAAATGTTTCATAAAAAAATTACAGATTCCACATGGTATCTTGTACCTTGCAAGTTTTACATAGTATAAGGTATAGGGTGGGTTCAAGATGCTACCAAGTAGGAGATTTAATACCTTGTACTTGCTCACTCTTAATTAGAAGTGCACACAAGAATTTAAAAGAAGATTTTATGGTTTATATTAGAACATCAATCAGATGGATGTTTGGAATCTTAAAACTCAAGTAATATTTGCATATAAGTTATTTGATGGCAAGTGTAAGGATAGAAGCATGAAAACTTTTTAGAGGGTTCTTCATTGAATATGAGATTAATAGATATCGAGTGTTGTGTTGAAGAAATCAATTATCCAATATTGATTATGAATTTGGAGATATGGAAAAGTGAAATGAGTGATTATATGGATAATTGATGGTAATATGATGATAAAAATGCTATATAAAGGTATCATTGGTGAAATAACACTTGTATATGAAATTTGCATATTTATAGTGAAAAATGACTAGCCATATATGTCATAATAATTTTGGAGATTATACAGGAAATTTAAAGACTTTTTGTGTTGTTGATCATAGTCCATGTGTGAGGTACATGCTTGAGCTTAACTTGTCAAGTTTCCTTGTATATGAGTTTTCATTGATAGGTATGTTTAGGAAATAATGAAACTTAGTTTAAGAATTTTTTTTTTTTTGAGTATGTGATTAATTGATCACTTGTCTATATGGGTAAAAATCAAATTTGAATGATGAATTATTCTTATCCATATTTTATTTATCTTACCCTTGTAATAGCTAAAGATGAATAGGCTTGAGGTTAAGGGTTATGTGGAAAAATTTTGGAGAAGAGTATATTGAGAAATAATTGTGATGACTATAATATGGAAACTAGGAATCTAAAATAAATTACAATCTCTTTAGCAAGATAAGGATAGTGGATTGATCAGTTTAGGACATCAAGGCATACGTGTATGATTAGTGATCTAATTATTAGTTAGTTGACTGCAAAATAGATCACTAATGGGTTAGTGCACCAAAACCCCTAAGCCAACTCAAACCTAATGATAAATTAGGCAACTTGGCTAAAAAAAATCAATTGCATAGAAAACCTAAGAAATATCATTTATCCATAACTCAGACTTGATGTACACAAATGAGTTGAGTCCTAAACTAAGACGCATGACCATGTGGTTCCTAACCCAGATTCAACTAATGAGAATCAAAGATAATTGAGTAAACTACTTGGAACTTTATCCTAATGCATGTATTTGGACTTATGAACAACAAGAGGCATTGGTACTTTGAAAAGGGAAGAAAGAGGTTTTGGAATGGTACTCAATAAATGCATGTTGTGCGCTACGATAGAATCTAATAACTGGACTAATACTTAAACTCAACCTAATTTTTTGTTGGTTATTGCTTGGCCACTTACATTAAGGGGTGGCACCATTGAATTAGGTTACGTGCCTGATTGCAACTTTGAGAGGATGCAGTAGTTTAAGCACTTAGGACCCCATGGATTGCGTGGTTAGACTCGGCAGGTAGTCGATAGGGGAGTTTTCGAGAACAGGTGATCAACTAGGAGCAAGTACAAAGTTGCAATAAATTATACAAGGGAATGAGACTGTATAAAGCATTGCAATGGACTATGCTCATTGGTTGTAGTCTATGAGGAGATGAACTGGACAAGACTATTACTTTCTTTTTCTTTTCTGATAATTTCTGGAAGCTTATCGATTCCCCTTCCTCAATGCATGATTCCAGGAGGGACCCATTCTATTCCTCGTAGTTTGGCGGGAGTTATGAGTACTCTTATGCATGTTTGGTGTTTTTAGGATGCTAGAAATACTTACTTATGGACTTTTAATTAAATAACTTAATTTGTGGATATTACATTAGAGTAGATATGCGTGGCATGTGTGAGTGTACTTGTTTACTGTGTACAAGGCTTTGTCACTCATTCTTTAACATTTTTGGTGTTGATAGTGACCTATATATGGTCTTATGATTTGCTATGTTTTGGGAATGATGACCAAGAGGGTAGAATCGACTAGATGACACTACTTTTAACGTCATTACAAGATTTTTGAAAAAAAAAAGCTTTATTTAATACTTTATGTTTTGTTGGACTACTATAATTAATAACACATACCTCCTCTTACTTGTTGTGGGCCACGGGCCAAACTCTTTTAGTTTCGGTTGAGCTTTGCTCCAATGGTATGTCTGAGTGGGCTTGACAATAAAAAATGTTTATCTTAAATTTTATTACTTGAAAGGTCAAATTTTACATAGTTTGAAATAACTTGCATCATGGAAAAATAGAGGGCACTCTAATGAAATTTTTATAAAATTAATAATGATTTCTTAATTAAAATTTGATTAGTAACTCACTTAACTTAATGGATGCCTTACATGTATCATTCAAGTGATACATGCGGCTAAACCTCTAATGTCTTGTGCACTCAAGGCATTACAACCATTATGTCAAATGTGTAAAAACTAGGAACACTAACGTATTTAGCCTTATTTAGTTGAACTTTGGACATTTGTAGAATAGCTAACCTTAATCATCTCTGTCCTAGCTATTGAAAGTTTTTCCTTATATCCACATTTGCATAACACCAATACATTGGCATTGTCACCCAATTGATTAGATGATTGAATGTTAGAAGTCCATTTTGCCATACAGAACCTTAAACATGCTTAAAAAAACTATAAGTCCCTCTTACATTAATATATGATACAATGAATGGAAGAAGGAATAGGCACTAGTTTTGAAAGTCATTCGATATACCTATTTCTTCTCCTTTTTAAGTTTTGATCTTCCCAATTACACATTTCATTCCTCGCTAGATTTTTTTTTTTTTTTATATTGATTAGGGTTCATAAATTTAGGGGAGTGTTAACCTGGTTTGGCGGTTTGACCTTTTTTTTTTTTTTGAAAATATTATGGTTTTAGCGAGATTAAGAGGAAAATATGGTCTGACTTTTTCTTCACATAGGAAATGCCACATATCGGTCACAGATTGGACGGTTTATGACATGTAAGATGATAGACTTAATAGAGTTAAGCTAGGTAGCGATTGCATCCTGGAAAAGTTATTTCAGGTAGTAAATTAATCTTTTAAAAATTCAGGTAGTAAATTACTCTTTTGAGTAAAGTTCAAGTAGTATTTGAGTTATTAACTTTGAAGTTATTTCTTAAAATTCCTATAAACAATCCCATCCAAATTTTAGAGAAATCTTCTATAGGCTTAAAACTCGAAGGAAAAAGGGTTTAAAACAAGCTTAAGAGTTCCTAAGGCACTAAAACAACAAGATTTGAACCTATTTTGACAAGTCTATTTGTGTGCACCTCATGAGTAATGTCTTTGCACAACAAAAGTAAAAAAAAATGAATGCAAAATATATCTAAGTGAAATTTTATCACTAAACATGCCTTATTCATAGACACATAATCTATCAATACATTCTCTATATCTCCCAGCACAAATTAATCATAGGTAATCAAAGTGCTTAATACAACACTCCATATTCAATGAACATTCCTCTAACCAATTTTCATGTATACAATAATATACTTATCATTAATAACTCATATGCAAATAATCACTTGATAGATAGAACCAACTATGTCCCAACTAGAGAAAATATCTCTTTAACCCCCTGCTCCACCCTACTTAACCTTTCTTCCTCCTCCAGGAAGAAAAAGCAAGCCACACACGACAATGATCTATCATCTAACGACACTCTTAATGAAGGCAAGGTTCCCTTTAGCTCTTCCTCAGCTTGCTAAAACGAGAAACTACCACCCTTCTCCCAAAAGAAAACTTATAAAGTTACTGTGGCCATGAATATAAGGGAGAATGTTGATTTAGCAGGCATTAAAGTTGATGACCCCTAAGACCATGTTATGGACTAACCATTCAATCCACCCTACCAAGGTCCAAGTACAAAAGTAATTAATTTTCTACACAAGAAAAACAACTGCCAAGAATTATGAACCCTTGAATTTTTCATAACTCTTAGAAAATAATCCTAGAGTTAAATACAAAAACCAAAATCCTAAAAACCGATTCAAATTAAAACCGAATTCTAAATAAGATCAAATACAAGATTCCTTAACCTTAAAAGAGTGAGAACCTTTAAAAACAAGATGGAAAAATCAACAATCTTTCTACTCAAAATCCGTACACTAAACAATCCATCTATTTGACATCTAACACAAAAATTAAGACAGTATATGTAAACCCCCAAGTTTTATGTTATCTTTAACCCGAAACTAGAAGTCAACTGGAAACCCTACGGTCAACAAAACCCTTGTAGAACCTAACAGTTTAAGTCCGGCAATCCCGTGCTCCTAACTTGTGTAGAGTATATGTAAGCTAAGTATGTAGAATGGTTCATAATTATATAAGGATGTTTAAAAATATCAGATTGGTTAAAATTTGATCCGTGTCGAACCCGAACAAATACTGGTTTTGAAAAACGTGTCTCGGGGTCCGGAATATTAAAATTATTCTATTGACACCGTTAGACTTGTAAAATATAAGGTTTTCAAAAATATCAGTTTTATAATTTTTCGGTAACTAAAAATGTCAGATATCACACTTTTACGTGTATTTTCCTATCTGCCGGTACATTTATGTCTTGTACACTATTCATTGTACAACTCTACACTATTCATACTATTCACTCTTACACACTACTGTACTTATACCACTACTGTTTTCATTTCCAATATACTTTTATCACATCTATATTACACATTATTACTTTTAATACACAAAATTATAATATATATATATATATATATAGATCTCTCTTTTTCCCTTATGGCCGGTGCCCCCCTACCCCCGCTCTTTCTCTATTTTCTCTCAATTTTTAATTTAATTAAATCACTCAAAATCCTCTCCTAATTTTTTTATATTATTTTCAAGTTTCGAAGACATTAAGGTCACGGAACAGAGGGATCAGATCTGTTCTGTAACGTTTCCATTTCCGAAAAATTGTTTCGCATTTGGTAAAAATGTTTCTAGTCTATGATTCATGTATAGATGGAATATGAATGAATTCTAATGTGAATGTCATGTAATGAGTCCAATATATGCATGATCTTGATGATTTTGATGATGAACTCGTATGAACTCTAATTATTATTAAACTCCACAATAGGCACTTCTAAAAATCTATCTTTCCAACTTGCATTCCCTAGGGTTTTAAGATTTTTTCTTAGAATTCATTTACTATCTAAATAAAAATGAGTCTCCATCATTTATACTATCCAAGACCTTCATTTCTTCATAGAAATTCACATTTTTCACTTGGCAAATATGTTTTTAAACAAGCTTTTCACAAAAATCCAAATTTTGAAAATTTTCATTTCTTGCATCTTTCCTATGAGAAAACTTGTTTAATGCATCAAAATTTGAAGCTTTACTATATCTATTGCCTAAGGACTTCATTTAACACATAAAACTTGTAATTTGAGCTCAAATACTAGGTGATTACATATGCACCATCTCAAATTACGAATTTGATAATTTGATCACTAACTCAAAATTTTCCATTCCAACTCCACTACTTGTTTTACATATTATTCATGCCTAAACTCATTCAAACTTATAAAAATCATTCCTTAGAGATACCTATTACATATACCTTTCATTTTTCATGAAAAATATGATTTTCAAAGTGGTTTCAAGAGTTTTTAAAATAAGTTCCAAAGTCCATCCGAATTTTCCTTTAGACATTTCTAACAAAATCTTTTCTTTTTCAAGTTTCTTGTCCTATATCCATAAAGATCTATCATCTAACACATCTATATACATGCAAGGCTAAGCTTTTATGACCATAAATGCATGCAAGCTCAAAATAACCACGTAACCATAAATGTAAATGAAAGTATGAGTGTCTAAACACTAGATCTACCATATATAGTGCATGAATCATGACTTTCATTGCATGAACATAACTTTCCATGCAAGATCTCTACTTTACATGCATGAACAAGATGATATTTCAACAAAAACTCTTTTAAACACAAGATCTACTTCTTGTGATGGCTTGATATTCTTGTATTAGTGTTTTCATGTCCCTAGCATATGCTCATTGGGATTAAAAGTTGAAAACACTCAAGAATGGTCTTGTCATTATAAGATTTGGTAATAACAAAGCTTAAAATCATCACATATATGGAAATTTGGAGTAGAAAAGAAGATGAAATGAAGTTGTGAGTGAGTGTGTGTGCAAGTGTGGGTCACGGCAAGAACAAGAGGGAGAAGAGAGAGTTTTTAACCTTTGTAAAATTTTAAAAGGGTGAAAATGAAGAGAGAGAGTAGAAAATGAGTTTATATATCATGTGCATTAGGGTTTATTTGTAATAAAATGAGTAAAAATAAAACAAATTAGAGGGAATTGGGGAGGGGGTGCACAGGCCTTGAGTGTGGGAGGGAGAGAGAGAATTGAAATTTTGATAAAATTTATAATTTATGTAATAAAGTGTAATAATTGTATTAATTAATTAGGAAACAAAATTTCTTGGAAAAGAAAATTGTAATAAGTAGTTGTAAGGATGTAAGAATAGGGTATGGGTAGTGTGTAGTGCAGGTTGTACTTGTGAATAGTAGACAAGATATCTACTTTACCGATTGTAGAGAAAATACGGGAAAAAAGCTAAAACTGTAATTTTTATAGCCCGGAAAATTATAAAATTTGTATTTTTGAAATCCTTATAAAATTTCGGTTTTAATGAATATTCTGGAATATTTTTCTAAGTTTCTGGTCCCAGGGCACGTTTTTCCGTAACTGAGCTCGGGAAGGCCCGGAATCGAAAAATTCCCGAATTTAAAACTTTCTAAGGTTTAAAATATACTTTAAAACAATAATTCATATTCATTTACTTTATAAAACTTCTTTTATTATGAAACCGAAGGAAAGCCGGATTTAGGGTTTCTAAGCTTCTCTCATTAAGCTTAAATTAGACTGGATTAGGGTTTTGCTTTTTGAGCCTTGGAGTTTAATTAACTACTAAGAATGCCAGGGTTTATAGAAACTAGAGGAGTTTGATATAGAGACTTTCCAAAAGTTAATAGAAAGAGCCCGGATAGTTAAAGGGGTTAAGAAGAGGAAAGCGAGGACTGTAGAAAAAACAACATCAGTTTTTTGGAGGAAGTTTCAAGGAGGAGCAAGTTCATCATACCCACAAAAGAAGTTCAAATGCTTTAATAGCTATAGAAATAATACCAATAGTGGGAAGTTTGCATCTAAGGCTACTAGCTGTTGGAAGTGTAATGGGGCGCACTACCATAAGAAGTGTCCTCAATTGATTGAAAAATGTTTCTTTTACAAAGATGGAAACCACAAGATGCCAGAGTGTCTTAAAAAGACAACCATTGTTTACTATGTCGGTAAATAGATGAGTCACTTTACTAATGAGTGTCCACAAAGGAAAAATGCTATGGCAAGATCTTCGGGAGGAGATGTACCTACGGGGAATGGTAATGGGAATGGAAATGGACACAAATCTGGATCTTCAGCACCAAACTTTCAAATTTATAATCTGGAAGGCCAGTGGATGTGTGAAGAAGAGGATGAAGGAGAACTTGCTGCTTTGGAGTATGGAGATGGATATAACTGCAACTTGGTGACAGGTAAGCCTTGAACCTTTTTAGTCGTTTGTCCTTTCGTTTCCTGCAGTATAAAAGTTTTCAACTCTTAAGATAAGTGAAAAGTCGGATTAGAAATAATGAACCTTGTATTAAAACACAGGAAACGTACTAATAGAATGTCAAAATGCATATGCTCTTTTCGACTCTAGGGCTACGCATTCTTTTGTTACGCCTAGTCTGGCTAGGAAAATTAGACTACCAATAACCACAACAACTTCCAGCTTTAAGATCAAACCCCTAACAGGAAGTGTTGTTATAACTAGAGATATGTTAAAGGACTGTCCAGTAAGAGTACAAGGACATCTATCTACCTGTGACTTTATAATAATGGAGATGAACAAATACGAAGTAAAATTTGGTATGAATTGGTTGTCCCTCACTAAAGCCATGATAGATTGTTGTAACAAGAGTATGGAATTTATGGATCAAGTAGGAAGGAAAGTGACGTTTGTTAGGGAATCTACAGTCTCGATAGAAGAAGAGTTATACTCGTTGAAGATAATGGAGGAGGATCAAGAAAGGATAAACAGCTACATTGATGACACCGAAGAGGAGAAAGAAAAGCCTATTTTGGAGAATATTCCAATTGTCAACAAGTTTCCGGATGTCTTCCCAGATGAGTTACCAGGACTGCCTCCAAAGGGAGAAATCAACTTCTAAATTGAGCTAGTGGCTAATATCGAACCAATCTCAAAAGCTCCTTATCAGATGGCCTCGACGGAATTAAAGGAATTGAAGAAATAGCTACAAGAGCTTTTGGATCAAGGATTTGTAAGACCCAGTATGTCACCCTGAGGTGCAACAATCTTATTTGTTAAGAAAAAGGATGGATCTATGAGATTGCGTATCGACTATTGGAAGCTGAACAAGGTTACTATTAAGAATAAGTACCTACTCGCAAGGATCGATGACCTCTTTGACCAGCTGCAAGGAGCAAGTGTGTTTTCTCGTATCAATCTAAGATCAAACTATCATCAATTGAGGATTAAGTCAGAAGATGTATCAAAGACAGCTTTTAGGACTCAATATGGACGCTATGAGTTCGTAGTGATGCCATTTTGATCAATTAATGCACCCGCTACATTCATGGACTTAATGAACCGAGTATATAAGCCGCTTTTAGATAAGTGTGTGATAGTCTTTATTGATGATATTTTGGTCTATTCCAAGACAAGGGAACAGCATGAAGAGCACCTAAGGATGGCACTACAAACTTTGAGAGAACACAAGTTATACGCTAAGTTATCCAAATGTGATTTCTGGCTAGATCAGATATCATTCTTAGGACATATAGTGTCAAGAAGTGGAATATAAGTGGATCCCGAGAAGATTAAAGCTGTGATGGAATGGAAGCAACCTAAGATGATAATTGAAGTTAGGAGCTTTTTTAAATTAGCCGGTTATTATAGAAAGTTTGTACAAGATTTCTCCAAGATTGCTAAGCCACTGACTCAGTTAACCCAAGAGAATGAGAAGTTCATCTAGAACGAGAAACGGGAGCAAAGTTTCCAGGAGTTGAAGCAGCGTTTGGTGTCTGCCCTAATCCTAACCTTACCAGATCTCGAAAAGCCATACATAGTTCACAGCGATGCATCAAGGAATGGGTTAAGCTGCGTCCTGATTCAAGAAGGGAAGGTAATTGCATATGCCTCATGACAGTTAAGACCACACGAGTAGAATTATCCAACACATAACCTAGAGTTGGCTGCTGTCGTGTTTGCCCTAATGCTTTGGAGACAGTACCTCTATGGGCAAAGGTGTGAGATTTATATGGACCATAAGAGCCTCAAATATTTGTTTACTCAAAAGGACTTAAATATGAGATAAATAAGATGGTTAGAGTTGATCAAGGACTATGATCTTGGAATCAACTATTGCCTAGGGAAAGTAAATACTGTTGCTGATGCTTTAAACCTTAAGAATCATGGAGAAGTCGCTGCCCTGTTCACTGATAAAAAGGAATTAATCAAATAATTTGAAAGGTTAAGAATCGAACTTGTAGGACAAAGTGTAGAAGTGGAAGTTTCCAACTCAGTCCTGGAACCAACCTTGATTGATGGAATCAAAGAGGCACAGAGGTATGATGAGGTAATTCAACAAGTGAAGCAAGAAGTGCAAAAAGGAAAAGATGCCGATTTTGAGATAGACGAGGAGGATGTGGTAAGGATCAAAGTGAGATTATGTGTACCTAATGATGAGGAGTTGAGAAAGGAAATCATGAGCGAAGCGCAATTCAGGATACACCCTGCATCCTGGTGGAACAAAGATGTATTAGGATCTTAAAAGCCACTATTGGTGGAACGGAATGAAAAGAGATGTGGTTGATTCGTGATAAAGTGCCCAACATGCCAGCAAGTGAAAATAGAATACCAAAGACCAGGAAAGCTGTTGAAACCTCTTCCTATACCCGAGTGGAAGTGGGACCAGATTTCGATGGACTTTATGTATGGATTGCCAAGAACACCGTCTGGGTATGATGCTATATGACCCTCGAGTGGAAGTGGATTGACTCACTAAGTCAGCACACTTCATCCCAATTAATATGGCATTCTCTATGGATAAGTTAGCAAAACTCTATATAAAGGAGATAGTTCGGTTGCATGGGGTACCAGCAGGAATCATATCTGATCGAGACCTCAGGTTTGTGTCGAAGTTTTGGATAAGTTTATAAAAATTTATGTGGACTAAGCTGCATTTTTGTACTGCTTAACACCCATAGACTGATAGACAATCAGAGAGAACTATCCAAACCTTGGAAGATATGCTCTGGGCATGCGTAATGTAATTTAAATGAAGTTGGGAAGCACATCTACCTTTGATGGAGTCTACTTACAACAACAGCTATCATTCAACGATCAAGATGCCACCCTGTGAAGCGTTGTATGGACAAAAGTGTAGATCCCCTTTGTTTTGGGACAAAGTGGAGAAGGTAGTTAAGGGACTAGATCTTGTTCAAGATGCAACAAATAAGGTTAGGATCATTCAACAGAGGATAAAGGAAGCCCAGGACCGACAAAAGAGTTGGGGGGATTTGAGGAGGAGAGTTCTCGAGTTTTAAGTAGGAGACCATGCATATCTAAAGATCAACCCTATCAAGAGTATACACCGAGTTCACTCACAAAGAAAGTTGAGCCCATGGTATATCGAACCTTTTGAAGTACTAGAACTAGTCGGGGACCTAGCTTATCGCTTAGCCTTACCACTAAACCTATCTATAATACATAATGTATTCCATGTCTCGATTCTACGCAAACATATGTCCGACCCAGAAAGAGTTATGGAGCTAGAACTAGTACTACTTGAGGAAAACCTCACGTACGATGAACAGTCGGTACAAATCTTAGATTGAAAGATTCAGAAGTTGAGGAAGAAGTAAATAAAGCATGTTAAAGTTCATTGGAGCAACCATTCTCACAAGAAGGCGGCTTAAGGGGCCGAAGAGGAGAGAAGGCGGAAGTATCCAAGTTTGTTTGAAACTTCAGGTACATATTTCAAAGTTTTGAGGACAAAACTTTCTTTAAAGTGGGTAGGTTGCAAACCCCTAAGTTTTATGTTATCTTTAACGTGAAACCAGAAGTCAATCGGAAACCTTACGGTCAACAAAACCCTTGTAAAACCTAGTAGTTTAAGTCTGACAATCCCGCGCTCCTAACTTGTGTAGAGTAGATGTAAGCTAAGTATGTTGAATAGTTCTTAATTATATAAGGATGTTTAAAAATATCAGATTGGTTAAAATTTGATCCGTCTCGAACCCGAATGGATACTGGTTTTTAAAAATGTGTTCCGTGGTCCGGAATATTAAAATTATTTCGTTGACACTATTAGACTCGTAAAAATATAAGGTTTTCAAAAATATCAGTTTTATAATTTTTTGATAACTTAAAATATTAGATATCACACTTTTACACGTACTTTTCTTATTACCGGTATATTTATGTCTCGTACACTATTCATTGTACAACTCTACACTATTCATATTATCTCTACTTTTTCACTATTCACCCTTACACACTACCATACTTATACCACTACTTTTTTCATTTCCAATATACTTTTATTACATCTATCTTACACATTATTACTTTTAATACACAAAATTGCAAAAAAAAAAAAAAAAAAATCTCTCTCTTTTTTGCTCATGGCCGGCGCCCCTTACCCCCACACTTTCTCTATTTTATCTCAATTTTTAATTTAATTAAATCACTTAAAAACCTCTCCTCAATTTCCTATAAATACCCCTCCTCTTTCACTTTATTCACACATTCACTATCCACAAATTTACTACCAAAAACTCTCTCAAATTCTCCTCCCAAATACTTTTCCCATTACTTTCCCAAAACACTCCCAAGCTCTCGTCTTCTTCATACAAAAAATCCATCTATATATACTACTCTTATCTTATCTTTAGGTAAAGTTCTTTTCATATTTTTACTACCATGTCATGTAACTTAACATGACCATAAAGTGTGTTTCCTAAACTATATGTTATGGAAGCAACTCTATGTTTATGTTTTATTCTTGTTCATAAATCCATATTCTTTTATGTTGTTGTTTTGTTCATATTATTGTTGTTATTATGCTTCCATATTTATATCTACCTAAATATATCTATGTAGCTATACATATCTTTTAGAGCATACAAGCTCACTTGTTATTGCAATTTATTTACTTTCATGTTGTAAGACTAATTTTTCTAGTCTTAGACTTGTCTTCATCAAGTCAAGACAACTTTTTCTTTCTTTTTTTTTCTTTTATATCGGGATAGAATTTATTATTTGTCCTGGGAGCCTTGATGAAGTTAAGACTCCCAATACTTGGATTTATATTATGTTGCTTACTATTTTGTATAGTTTCTATTTTTTTTTCTTGTAAATATCATCATACTCATGCTCATAATCATGATTGTTGTTCAAAACACAAAGATAGAAACTAAACTTTTCAAAAATAAACTCATGTTATAAGAATTTCCAAATGAAGCTTAGGATTTTGTTTCAACAAACTTTACTTTTCCAAAAATCAAAGAGAGCTTACCATGATTTATCAAAACTATTCTATTTTCAAAAAGTCTTTTCAAAAACCATAAGAAGGCTTGTTTTTGCTAAATTTATTTTAAATGTTGATAATTATTTTTTATACAAATTTTTCTAAAAAACTAAATTTAAAGGAAACTCTCTAACAAAGAAATAAACAAGCTTTAAGTCAAGTTAGAATATCAAAATAATTATCAAAACAATACTTGAGAAATTATAGTGCAAACAACACTAGTGCGAGATTTTTCTAAAGAAAAATTTAAAAGTTTATTTTTATGAAAACCACCCAAGAAACTACTAAATAGAACATAAAGATATTCATTTAAATTAAACTAAAAAGTTATGGTTTTATCTCAAGGATTTACAAAAGGAAAATTTTTAACTTTTGATTTTTTACGCTTTCAAAAGACATTGTTTTTCATAAAATCATAGTTTGGACAACAAAACTTGAATCATGCATGAGATATGAGTTTGTATATGTATAAAACGGTTTTTCAATCCAAATTGATAACTAAGTAATTATCAAAGGATTTTTTTTTTTTGAATGAGTTGAGGTCTGAAATGATTGTTTTTGGGCTGGCATTTTCGTGGTGAATCTGGTCACCATGTTTTTCGACCTAAAAGACCTTTTTTGATAGAAATAACCTTAGAAATGGATATATCTTTTCGAATAGGTACAAAACAGTATATGATATGTGCAATTTCGAGTTAAAATGAGCAAGTTATGGCCATTTTATGTTGGAATTGTCTTCCATACGAATTTTGACGAACTTAATGACATAGTTTTCTCAAATTTCAATAGAACTATCGAGAAATACTCCTTGTAGGTATTTTCTTGTTTAGGTGATTGTGAGGAGGATATCGCTATCCGAAAGACTACTTTGACTGAAGACGGGTGAACCCATGGCCAAGTGACTTTTATTTCCATAACTTATCTTACTTGATTGTGCTTGTAGTCTAGATGCACTAGATTTAAGGAAAAGCTTGAATGGTATGCATGTAATATCGTTTAATTAAATGATAAAAATATCGAGACAAGAATTGATTACAATCACTGCTTGACTTAGTTTAGAACTTGATTTATCTGAAATTCTATGGTCACCTTTAATTGTTAATAATCATGCTATGAGCCTTTAATTAAACTAAAATCATGCACATCACTTGTGAGTCACATTGCATGGGATCACTACCCTTGTGGTGGAAAGGGGTAGTGGTATGATCGTTGGATCTTAACTAAAGCTTCGGGACGTTTGGTTATAAGCATGTTAATGAAAGCTTCAGGACGTTTAGTTAAAAGCATATTTACTAAAGCATCGAGACGTTTGGTTAGAAGCATATAAATTGCCGCCCCTAACCCCGAATGGAGGGCGTAAATCCATTCAACATATGATTACCAGAAAATCATATGTCTTGTATGCTCATATAGTTGTTGTATTTCACTTGGTCGATTGAATAACTTGTTTGATTATTGCTATTCAAGTATACTTATCTATGGAAATAATTCTCATTAAACTAGTAGGTTTTACCATTGTAGCTATTTGCTACAGTTTCTCTACCTTTAGTTGAAGCCACGTGGGCCACATCCCTAGGTATCCCCCCTTTTTGGTTAAGAATACTAGTGTAGGTGTAGACTTATAGAGAAAACTTCTTGTATACAATATAGCTTTGTTACTGTACTTTTGGTGGGGGAATGACCCCAAGATCCTTGTAAGACCTTATATTTGTGAATTAATATTATGATTTCTATTTCTTAATCGTTACTGTATCTCTTAAGCTTCATATGTCAAAGTATGGTCTACTAAAATTGTAAAAGCACGCCTTACATTTAATATATAAGCTTTTGGGAATGACTAAAATTGTCATACTTAAGCTTTAATATTAAATGTGGTGGATTGTTGCGTTTAGGGTACCCTTTGGGGCGTGACAGTATATCCGAGCAAATGCTTGGTTACAAAATACTAAAACCTTAAATCCTTCGATGAATTTTAGAATCAAAATTTTCAATTACCACCAAAAGTCAAACAAAGTTAACCCATAAACCCTAAATTCGACTAAAAAATCCCAAGAATTTTCAAATACTAAATAAATCATCAAAATAAAGTAACAGCGTAAAATTTGAACCAAAATATATAACAGACATAAATCCCAAAATTTTATAATCTTGTGAGTAAATCTTAAAGCGAGAATTAAAACTGGATCCCTAAATGTCAACAAGGCTAACCATAAGCCCTATTAAGATTAGATCGGGCAATCCTGCGCTCTTAACCCTAGAATAATAAAATTGAGATAATCATAAATGGTAGTTTGTAATAATATAGGAAAACCTAAAAAGATCACTTTCGTAAAAAATTTGATCGTTTTGAGCCTAAACGGGATCAGTTCTTAAAAAACATGTCTTGGGGCTCGAGATGGTAAAAATATTTCGACAACACCACTAGACTTATAATAGTATGAGGATTCCAAAAATATCAGTTTTAAAATTTTTTGATATCTAAAAATATCAGATGTAACATTTTTACGCGTATTTTCTTTACTACCGGTAATTTATTTGTCTTGTTTACTATTTATTGTACTATTCCTACCATTCAATATTATTTACTTATCTCTACTTTTTCTTACTGCCTATTCTTACAACCTATATACCTATATCTTACAATTTTCTTTTCCCATAAAAATTCTACACCACATATTACTAAACTTCTCTTACACTTTTCTTTTAAAATTAATTTTTAATTACTCTTTCCCTTCATGCCATCAATTTTCTTTTCTTTTTCGTTTATTTAATTAACTATAATTTTCCTCCAACTTTTCATATAAATACTTGTTCTCTCTTTCACTTCTTACATACTTTTCTTTTATCATAACAAGACTCTACCAAAATCATTTCTTAACTTCTCTCTCTAATTTTTCTTTCCAAATTCTCTGGCCAACTCTCTTTTCTTTCTATAAAACCACCATCCACATATTACTACTCAAAACTTCATTTCTTCTTTAACCAACATTATTTTAGGTAAAGATTCCTACATTCATCTTCATGTAATGCAACTTAACATGACCATAATGTATGTTTCTTAAACCCATGAGTGTTATGGAAGCAATAATACATTTATATTTTGTTATTGTTCATGCAAGATTTTATTATTGTATTGTTATTTTATGTTATATTATTCTTGATTCTAATCTAACTCCTATATGTTATCAAATATATTTACGTGTGTGTGTGTGTCTTAGAGTATATAAGCTTATTAATATAACTTTTATTTATGCTCATGCAATTTATTTATTTCTTGCAAATTTCATTAAGACTAGTCTTTCTAATCTTAGACTTGTCCTCATCAAGTCAAAACAATTTTTCTTTTTTCTTTTTGGACTTTTGTATAATCTAAGTTCGGAGAGCCTTGAAATAAATCTAAGACTCATGTGATTTTCTTATTTTTTTTAAAGGACTTGTCCATATCTAAGTCTAAAAAGTTTTGATACAAGTTAAGACTTCCTAATACTTGACCTTTAGTATTAGCTTATTTCATTCCTATATCTTCCATCTCTCATATTAATTATTTTTTTTTCATGTTACTTAATTATAAAATCATGTTCATTTATAATCATGTTGTTGTTGTCTCAATTAAAATAAGAGAAGTTATTTCTTTGATAAAGAAAATCGGTTAAGCTCGTTATAAAAATGTAATTTTATCACTTAGGAAAGGTTCTATTAAAATTTAGAATTTTGTTCCAACAAAATGCTTTTTCAAAAATTTTAGACAAGTTCATCATAGATTTTAGTATTTTATTATGCAAGACTTTTTCCAAGTTTAACTGTAATATAAAGATATATAAATTATAAAGAAGGGTAAGTGTGTCGTTTGATGTAAAATAAAAGGGTTTTATTGTCAAGCCTAAAGTATATAAAAGAGTTATTAAGAATGGTCAAAGTATTAAAGGATATTAAATAAGAAAGCTTTATGGTCAAATTTTAAATATAATTGTATTATGTTAATATGGCAAAGACTTAATTAAGAATGGATTTTGGTAGAGTGGGCTGCTTAAATTGGACATGAATGTAGCACTTTTTTAAAGCAATATACCTCTATAAATAGACCCATAACGTACGAAATTGTCACACCATTTCTCAGTCAAAACCCTAGATGAATTTGTACTCGGAGTAAACGTACACGAAGGATCGGATGAAAACAGCATAAGCTGGCATAAAAGCCGCTAACCTTGAATAAAGGCTGCTAGCTTTTATTAGAAAGCCACCGGCCTTTAGACGGCCTTGAGCTCTTGGGAAAAAATTGGAGAATTTTGGCCAAATGGGAAAAGCCGGCCCAAAGCCACCGGCTTACATTTTTAGGCTGTCGGTGTATGTGGAAAGGTCGCCGGCGTATCCACCGGCCTTCATTATAAAACGTGGAGTTTCATTTAAAGCCGTCCCAAAGTCGCCAGCTTATCCCTATTACGAGTTTTTCTTATTCCCAAATCTATTCAAATTCTCGTAGAAGCCTATATATACCTTCCCATTCTTTTGGAAACCGTAAGAGCTTTCAAGGAGCAAAAACCCAAGGTATGTAACTTTCCTCTTGTCCTTTCAATCAAATTCTTTAGATTAATCTTTTCTTATACTAATTATTCTGTGGAATTGAAGGAGATTCAAGAGTGTGGCAAAATCCTAGTGTGATTGGAGATTTGGAGGACTCCGATTCAAAGAAAAAAAGGTAATAGGGTTTTAAAATTCTTATGATTTTTAAGAAATATCCTTTAGATTTTAATCTAGGTTTATGTAAACCCCCAAATTTTTGGAATCGATTTAGCATAAAACCCTAAACCGGAAGTCAAACAGAACACTAAAGGTCAACAAAACCCTAGTTTACCGTAACCCATTAAGTCTGGTATTGCCGTTTTCTTTGGCCCTGGAAAACGAAGTTGGAATAATTAGCTAGAATAGTTCGTAATAACTATAGGTTATATAAAAATATCAGTTTTGCGAATTTCGGATGTCCTTTGAACCCGATCAGACACAGTTCTGGAAAAACGTGTCCAGGAGCCCGAAATAGTAAAAATATTCCGAATACACCGTTAACTCGTAAAAATATAAGGTTTTCAAAAATATCAATTTCATAATTTTTCGGTATCTAAAAATAACAGATATAGCTATTATACGTGTATTTTCTTACTACCGGTACTTTATTAGTCATATCTACTTTACATTACACTATTCATTACTATTCTACACTATTCTTTTCTCTCTACTTTTTCTTACAGCTACTTTTACACACTATATAACCTATAATTCTTACTTTTTACCTTTCTCATAACTTTATTTCACATCTACCTTATATATTGCATCTTTTATTTAACAAAAATCAAAAAAATAAAATCTCTCTCCCCTCTCATCTCACATGGCCGGCGCCCCCTCCCCTCCTCTCTCCCTCAATTTGTTTTATTTTTTTTAGTTTAATCATACAAAAATCCCTCCTCAATTTCCTATAAATACCCTCTTCCTCTTTCACTTCTTTCACACATTCACTACCCATAAATTCTTACCAAAACTCTCTCAAATTCTCCTCTCAAAACTCTCTCAAAATAAATCCACAACAACTTCTACCTACAACAAAAACCCATAACTACATACTACTACCAAAGTCTTCTTTAGGTAACCACTTCATACTATTTTCTTCTTCTTCTTCATGTCATGTAACTTTACATGACCATAGTGTGAGTTTCCAAAGACTATAAGTTATGGAAGCTACATTATGTTCATGTATTGTTCTTGTTCATGAAAATCTATTTATGTTTACGTTATTATTTTTATTCATATTATTGTTAATATATCTAAGTATTATTATCTATATATATGTATATATTCTTTAGAGCATATAAGCTCACTTGCAATTTATTTATTTCATGCAAAGCAATTCATTTATTTATTCCATTACAATTTATTTATTTATTTATTTCTTGTTAAATTAAGACTAGTCTCTAGTCTTAGACTTGTCCTCATCAAGTCAAAACAAGTTTTCTTTTTTTCATTTTATTTTATTTTGGGACTAGTCTACTCTTTAGCCCCGAGAGCCTTGAAAAAGCTAAGACTCTAATACTTGACTTAATTACTTATGTTATTTTACTTGCTATTATTTTCTCATTGTTCATGTTCATTTAAATTGTTGTCCAAAGTTTCAAGTTCTAAAAATAAATTGACAAAAAGGAGATTTTTGACACTTAGAAATAAGTTTATCTGTGGTTTGAAAACAAAAATAAAATTATTTCTTTTCAAGTTACAAGAAGAAATCACTAAAATTTTAGAAACTACTTGACTATAAAAAGTTCTTAAGTCACATATTGTTCCGCTTTGTTTTTATCAAAAAATAATTTTTTATGCATGGATGATTCTATGAAAAACATAAAACATGAGGAAAGAATGATGAATTTTCAAATAATGATTTTTGCAAAAAAAAAAAATAATAAACAAAGGAATTTGTACAAGAAAAATAAATATGAAGAATAGCATATTTTCTAAAAACTCCAAAATAGTATTAGTGTAGAAAACTTAGAAAATAGAAAATTTTATTTTCAAAAAGTTACTTAGGAAAAATAATAAAACCAACGTAAAGCATTTTTAGAAAATAAAAGGGAACAAGGTATTTCATTTCAAGGAAATTACAAAAACAATTTTTGAAAACTATATTTTTCTAAAAACTTCAAACCAATATTGTTTTACTCAAGAAAAATAATTGGATAACAAAACACTTGAGCATGCTTAAATATGAGTTATATAGTTATAAAAAGAGAATTTTTCAACTATATAGATAACTAAGTATTTATCAAACAAATTTTGATTTCTTGAACCAAAGTTGTTTTGTGTTGGAAAATCCGTGGTGAATTTTGTAGCCACTATTCCGGAGCCTATATGACCTTGTTTGTTAAAAATAATTTTGGAAATGGGTAGATCTTTTCGAGTAGGTAGAAATCGGTATATTATATGTGCAATTCCGAGTTAAAATGACCAAATTATGGCCATTTTAAGTTAGAACATTCCTTTATACGAACTTTAACGTTCTTTTGACATTGTTTTGTCAAAATTCAAGAAAATCATCAAGAAATACTCATTGTGGGTATTTTCTTTGGCTAGGTGACCCCGAGGAAGGATTCCTTTACCCCAAAGATTACTACGATTAAGTGGAGTGTGTGAACGACTCATCCGCTTAGAGAAATAGTCGACATGGCATCGTGAGTTTATTTCCTTGAAATGCTATACTTGTTGTGCTTGTAAATTAGTTGCACTAGAAGCTAAGGAAAGACAAATGGTTATGTGTGGAAAATAATTCTTTGAAAGAATCCTAAGAATATCGAAGCTGGAACTGATTTAAATTGCTTGTTTGTAGTATAACACTTGTTTGTATGAAACGCCTTGATCACCTTAAACTTGATGATAATAATGTTATGGTATTACAAATAAATGGATTCATGCATACCACGAAGTGAGTCATATTGCATTTTGGGTTATTATCCTTGGGTGAGAAGGATAGTAAGCTCATGTCAAAAGCAACACTTGGCGGAAGATTTCAAAGCAATTGCTTGGCGGCTTAAGGGAAAATGCTTGGCGGAAGATCTGAAAGCAAGGTCATTTCAAGTAGATTTGGAATGCTTGGTAATGAGTGCTCGCAAGCTTAAAACTTTTTTTTAACTAAAACTACTTGATTTGAGGTTATGTATCAGCAAACCCCGAATGGAGGGCGCAAATCCATTCAACATATAGTTCCCGAAAAACTATATGTCTTGTTTGCCCACGTGTATGTTGCATCCCATTTGTTTGCTTAATTAACTTGTTTGAAACTTTGATTGCAATAAGTTATTTATGGAAATAATTCTCACTAAGCCTATTAGCTTATATCCCAATAGATATCTTTTGTAGTTTCCTTACTTATGGTTAAAGCCACGAGGACCCTGCGGGCAGGTAATTTCTTTTAGATAAAAGAATTCTAAGATGAAGTTTAGAATTAGAGATAATGTACAAATGTCTTCTAATAGAATAGTGATCTTGGGAAATGTCCCTAAGTTTGTAAAACCATTGCTATGAATAAATGTTTATTATGAATCCTCTTTTCTTAATATGTTTTTATATCTCCTTAAGCTTCATAATTCCATATATGGTTCTCTAAAGTTGTGAAAGTACGCCTTACACTTAATATAAAAGCTTTTGGGATTGGCTAAAGTTGTCATACTTAAGCTTTAATATTGAGTGTGGCGGACTGTCGTGTTTAGGGTACCCATTGGGGCGTGACAGTTTATGTATTATTTCAAAGGAAATCCAAGATTTGTTGTTGTGGATCAAGGGTGGACCTAGATCTGAAGTTGTGATTTCAAATCAAGGAGAAATGTAAGGATTTTATTAGATTTATGGTTTATGAGATCTGTAAATTATGGAATTGTAATCATAATTTATTATTCAGGAGAATTGAGAATTAGGGTTCCGATTTCCTATTTGAGATCTACAAGTTTTAGTTACATAAGAAATCATCTACTCTTGTTGTTCGATGAGATTTATTTGTTATTGTAGTTAAAGTGTTAATTGAGGATTATATGTATATTGAAGGGATTGTGGTGATAATTACGGATTTTTGAAGAATGGTGTTGAAAGTTATATTTAATTGTGAGGAAAAGGAAGCACGTGTGTTATCCTTGTTGTTATAGAATTGTGAATATTAGGGTTTATGTTTAAGTATTTAATTCTGATTTAAGATAATTGTTGGATTAGGGTTTTGATCTTTTAAGAAGATCTGTTGGTAGATTTGAGTTGGAGTAATCCCAGGTACAACTTTACCTTGCTTGCTGTTTGTGCGTGTAGGATTAGAAATTAAATTGACTAAATTCTATCTGAAATATAATTGAAAAATGTGCGGCTGGTGTTTGGCTTTGGTTAGTAAAGACCATGCGGAGTGTGATACTAACAAGGTGCCCTGATGATCCTTGTGTGTTGTTGTCCTTAGTGGAGTTGCACTTGGAAATTATTCCAGTAGATTAGGAGTCATTTCGGTCCATATGGCAGAACACAACGATGTGTGGGGAGTACCCAACATCAATATATATGTATATAACTATTTTATATAAAGATTGTGAATCGGGGTCATGAGTTACTCTGGGTTTAGGACTAGTTGCAAATGGTTCTAAACTATTTTGGTTGCTTGGTTAAATTAAAGATAACAAATTGTGGTTGTTGCATTAGTTTTAGGGTTGTATGTGAATTATGTTGGCATGTTTATGCGTATTTGTTTGTGGTATGGCATACTAGGCATTTTCGTTCATTCCTTTATTTTTCGAGTACATATGAAGATGATATTATTTATGATTTATCTAGGTATGATCTATATGTTGATCATGGAAATAGCGATAGTAGACTTGACTATCCAGCTGAGGACCAATAGATGTTGAGCATGGGAATTAGGAGAGGGATGTTGAAGATCTTTATGAAGTTTTATTTGAGAATCTTATCAATTAGTGAAGACTTTGTGAGACTACATTCTTAGGTTTTTTTTTTTTTTTTTTTTGTAAATTGTAGTTTTGGATTTTAATAGTTTATGTTTGTCGAAGAGATTATTTTATGTGATGTTGTAAAATATCCATGTGAGAAAATTGGTGATTATCTCCAGTATAATTTGTTGTTTAGAGTTTTAATAGCCTTAGCGTGTTCTTAATAAGAGAATGACACGTGGCGAGTTGTAATGCCTTTAATTTAGGGCGTTACATTAACTATGTAATTCTTTACTCTCTTTTTAAACTATCAAAATGAAATTATCATTTAAAACCTTAAGTTCATAATTCTTTGTTATATAATTTTCTTAAAAACTTATCTATAAGATTATCACCAACACTTTAGGAAACACTAAGAACCAAATAACTTTTTAAAGTCAAGTTTAAAATCAACTCACTAGTTAAAAATCCACTTAGAAATAAATCGGTATAAAACTTAAGGAATTAAGTCTTAAGAAGTAAAAATCCATTTTCTTTTATAAAAATAAGGAAATATAAATAATAGTTATAATAATTAAATACTCACTTGTAACAAAGTAAGAATTTTTCCAATAAAGGTTCATGTATTGAAAAATCATGGATTTAGAAAAAGAGTTATTACGAGAATAAGAATTTAAAACAAGCTATTTATTTAATTTTCCTCATATGCTAAGACTTAAAACATTTATATATATAACTTATAATGATTTTCCTCACAACCACATAAAGTTTTATGTTTTGGAAAATAATTATCTAAAAGAAGTCTAATACAAAGATGAAATATTCAAAAGCTCAAAATAAATACAAAATCTAAGAATTTAGAGTTTCAATTATGAATCAACTTAAGAAAATTTCTATAAGGAAATATATTTAGAGTTTCATACCACCAATAAGTAAAATCGTGTCTTGTAAAATAAACTATTAAATAGAATTCTTTTCAAATACGAGACCTTTGGGATTTCGAAATATAGTGAATCATGATTTCCTTGCTGACTGAGTTGCATATTTATAAACTAGCAAATTTAATCACAAGTTAAGGAATGACTTTTCACTAAACTTTATCTTTCACAAATATTATTTACAAATTTTATTTTTAAGACCATATCACTAGAATCGTGCATATAATATGAGCCTATGTATACATTAATAAGGATTTTCCAAACTATATGTATATATATTTATATATTTGCTATGGAATTTTTGAATGAAATAGAATTAAGAAAAATTACAAATAGAGGCTAGAATTTTCGCGCCAGAGATGTGCCGACTCATTATCAAACCCATATGACTTAAAATGTTAGAAATAACCTTAGAAATAGATAGATTTTTTTTAGTAGGTAGAAAACAACATCTCATATGCGAAATTTCGAGTTAAAATGAGTAAGTTATGACCATTTTAAGTTGGGAATTCACATAATCCGAATTTTGACAAAAATAATAAAATAGAATTAAAAAGTTTAAGCAAAACTGTTATGAAATACTCATCTTGGATATTTCTTTTGTCTAACTGACAAAAAATATAGTATCTCCCTTCCTGAGGATTATTACTACTAATAAAATTACGAAATGGATAAGTGAGTTTTCCCTCTTAATTTCGTTATCTTGGCTGTGCTTGTAGATAGTTGCATTAGATCTATAGGTACAAGATAAAATGAATATGTATGGGGTATAGGTTTATATGTATATGCTCTTATGTATGTATGACAATGAATGCTAAGCATATTGGAACCCACAAATGATTATTTAAGTATATTGTTAATATTACATGTTGTTTATGTGTGTATGGTGTTTGCTTGATCGCCTTTAAGTATACCTTGATCATACTCGGCTTCGATATAAATTAAATGGACATGCATTACATCCGTTGAGTCACATGTCAAAAGCTGCTACTCTTACGCGGAGAATCGGAAGGTCCGAAGCTAAGATAGCCTGCAACTATGCTCATTCTTAGGAAACTAAGGCATACCGATGATACATTCCATGGATGAGCTACGTCGATTGATCGCTAAGGGTAGGGTGTACTCGGGGACTAGCAGCAGGAGATTGTGAAGACCTTCAACTTCCATTCCCTAACCCTTGATACGGAGGGGTAGATCCGTTCTATATATGGTTCTTGGATAGCTATATATATTTGCATAATCATGTGATTATTGCACAACATGCATAACATATGCGTGAAAGTAAATAAACTTATTTAAAATCACGGTGCAAATAAAATGGAATATCTTATTAAGCTCATTGTAAGCTTACTGTCATGCTCCAACAGATACTTTAAATGTGATAGTCTGCCATACATAATATTAAAACTTAAGAATGACTACCTTAGTTACTCGAAAACTTTTATATTGGTATAAGGTGTACATTCATAACAAAGGGAGACCAATGGAGTTATGTATTTTAAGATAGTAGCAGTAGAACATTCAAAGCAATGCTATTATAATTCATCAAAATATAAGGTCTTACAACTTCTACGGGGCATTTCCCTGATAAATCTTTATAATAACATAATCTCACTAAAACGAATAACTAAAACTGAAAAATTTTGAAGGAAATCTAATTTAAAGTCTTCAAAATAGAATTCCTCTAAAAGCTCCCCAAAAACGTAGGTTTTACCCGGACGGTTAGGGTGGTCTCGGATACAAAGACAATGATCCTACAACATTATAAATCTATTGGAGGATAAGCATAATTAGCTTAGTCATATATTCTTTACGCAAAAGTACTCATAACAAAGTAATCAAACAAGTCCATTAAAAAAGCATATGAAATGTAACAACTAAATGATCAAACAATACACATGACTATCTGATTTCATATGTATAATGGATTTACCCCTCCATTATGGGTTAGGGAATGCTTTGAATGGTTCACCATCAACCTCCTTGAAATTTGCGGGCATCTTGAGGTTCTGATCAACGGTGCTACTAGTCTTTAGGCTTTCCTTACCCAAAGCGATTGGTCTGGCCTAGCTACATCATGAGGCCGTATTCCTCGAATGTCCTAATTTCTCAAGACATAGCTAGGTAGCTAGGGATGCAAGCGGGGCGGGTCGTTATAGGATACCCGATCGCCCAACCCGCTAAAAACCCTATAGGGTCAAATCCTATAAGGTTTTGGGATAAAAAAACCCAATAAGTTATAGGGTCGGGTTTTGGGTTATTATGTAACCCATTAGGAAAACCCAACTCGGTATAAATTCAAAATATTAAAAAATTAAAAATATTAAGTTATTAAAGTAAGAATCCCATTTATATTATATGTATGTGAAAGTAAGTGGAAATGAAGTGTTTGCATCATTTTATATGATATTATTGTCTAAAATTCATTCTTTCAATATAAGTATTTATATCATTAATAACTTAAAACAAAATGCTTTCTTTTGTTTTTTTTTAAAGAAAAAAAATTAAAAATCTTAGAGTCAGATCGGGTCGGGTCGGGTCGGGTTATGGGTTCCTTAAATCCTAACAGGTCTGGTTTTGGGATTGACAAAAAGAACTCGATAGGGTTTTTCTTGGGTTTTGAGACACCTGTTAAGGACTCGGGTCGGGTTCGTGTTTTAAAAAACCCATCCCAAACCCGCCCCGGTTGCATCCCTATAAGCAGCTTGCCTTTTCGATCCCACGCTGAAGTGGAGTAGTAGCCAAATGCGAAAATGATATTTTAAGTGATATGCATGAGCAATTTAGTTATAAGAAATTTCCAATTCGATATTAATCCATTTAAGGCGATCAATCAATATTTGCACACATAACAACATACATAGGGCAATTGATATTAATCAACCAGTCGAGCTTCGATATGCTTATCATTTATTGATCACACATAACGAATCACATACATAGTACCTATAATAACCCACATGCATATCAATTTTTATCTTTCTTTAATATCTAATGCTCTATTCTACAAGCATATGTGCGAATTCATAAAACGTAAAGGAAACTCATTCATCAATATCGCAACTGCTTAGCCGTAGTAGTCCTCAAGAAGGGAAATCTCGTATTCTTCGTCGCCTAGACAAAAGAAATACCCGGGATAAGATTTCAAGGAAGTTTTACTCAAACTTCCTAATCCTATTTTATGATTTTTGTCAAAATTCGGATTATGTGAAATCTCAACTTAAGATGACCATAACTTACTCATTTTAATTTGGAATTTCACATATTATATGTCGCGTTCTACCTAGAAAAGATCTATTTATTTCTAAGGTTATTTTGAACATTTGAAGTCATTTGAGTTGAAAACGGATTGATAAAGCTTTAACAAGAAAATTCTAGCCTCAATTGGTAACTTTTCTCAAATTTATTTTATCCAAAATTATATTTCAAACACATTGATAATTATATATTTGAAAAATCCTTTTAAGATATACATAGACTCATATTATCTGCATGATTCTAGTGATGTTGTCTTAACGATAAAATTTGTGAACAATCTTTGTGGAAGTTAGAGCTTAGTGAAAGGTTATTCTTTGAGTTTTGATTAAATTGCTATTTTGTAAATTTGTGACTTAGCAATCAAGAAAATCATAATTCAATATATATATTTATATTTTTAAAATCCTTAAAGGTCTTATATTTGTTCATAAATTTTTATTTAACAATTTATTTTATAAAATAAAGCTTTATTTATTTGTAACATAAAACTCAAGTGTAGTTCTCTTTTAAAGAATTTCCTAGGTTTGATTCTTTAAACGGAATTTTAAATTCTTAGACTTTTTGAATGTGACACTTAATTAAGGAAAATCATCATTTGGAGTTCATGAATATTTTACTTTCATACTGGCTTCTTTTAACTAATTATTTTCCAAATATGAAATTTTATATTGTTGATAAGTTATTTTTACTCCATATTTTTCATAGGGTTTTGAGCTCATTTTGCTAAGAATTTCAGATATAATATTGTAAAACTTATGTTTTTGATAAATAATGTTGTTTTGAAGCTCTTAGAATCCAATGAGGAATAATCAAAGTGTTTTAAATAAGATTTGGAGCAAAAACAGCAAGTAAAGTCAACATTGCAGAAGTCGAGCCTTGTAAAGTCATAGTCGATGCCAAACAAAGGAAGAAAACGGCAAAAATTGGTCTATTGAGCCTTCACTGTGAGCTCTCGATGTGACCTTCGTCTTCATTCGAAGTGATCAAGCATCATTCTGGAGAAAATACATTATCCAGCCTCAAAGTTGAGCCTCAAATCTCGACCCTCGATGAGTGCTTTTACAGACCACTGCTTCATTAGAATTGCCTCGAGCCTCAGCGAAACGAGCATCAACTTTCTCAATTGTGCCCTCGATAGAGCAATGGATAAAAACGCACAGTTTACTTTAGCAATTCTTGAAGTCGAGCTTGATTTTGCTTTATACAAGCCTAGACCAATAGATCACACGCAACCTTCAACAAGTGTTTTTCACATATCAAATGTGCACGTGGAAAGTTATCACAAATTCTGTTAGAAAGAATCTGCTACGTGTCAATAAAGTAGATCATGCTTTCTATGCCTAGTAGCCTATAAATAAACGGGCAAGCATACGTTGTAAAGTATATACCAACAATGTAAATTAGCATATTAAAGTAGATTAGTTTTCTGTAGGATTCTTGGGTGAAAGAATTTCTCTTTGTTCTTACTTGAGAATTTCTTCTGTTTTCCAGGTAAAATCAATTTAACCCGATGTTTGTAATTTGTATGAATTTTTTAGCAATTAATTGATTAATCTTTCGAATTTGATTTATTTCTTTTGATTCGTGCTTATTTTGATAAATCCATGGACAAATAAACTCCTACAGCTTAGGGATTGCGAATCCAATTCCTGATTCAGTTGATTTCAAATGCGCTTTTCAATTAATTTGATTGGGTATTTGTAACTAGTGATCTGAACTTAAATTTGTGATTTTTAAAGGAGTGGTGCACTCTTTTAGATCCACGATTGATTTCAATTGGGTAAATCTAGAGATCATTCAATTGAATAGATCTGTGGTTGCTAATGGAGTCTATTTTAACTACCTCTTGTCGAGGAATGAGTAAAGACTTTTTGTCACTTGTTTTAAAAATTCATTGAGTTCTTTTTTTCGAAGCAATGGATTCCTATTCTTTATGCAGGTCTAATTGGAATTTCATATTACTAGTTTCGATTAGATCTAGAACTACTGACTTCGAGAGAAACTTTAGTTTAAATTAGAGAATCCGGCAATATAAACGCACAATTCAAACAACTTTTAAGAAGTTCGTATTTTAAGAAATCATTATGATAAGGAATTGGTGAAGTAACCCTGAGCTGCTGTTTCGTAGAAGTTACATACTTATTTCTTATTTTGTCTGTTAAATGTTTGTGAATACTCCTGAGTTAGGATAATTTTTTTTTATTATGATTTTCTAAACCTTTCTTTGGCTAGATAATGGGTGAGGTTGGGAGTATGCTAGCTACCAACTAATTCCTTGGGATTGACCTAAATTACTATCTATGCTACACCTGATGGGTACGCTTGCCCTGTAAGACCGTAGTTATTGAAAACGATTTAGAAAACATTTATAAATTTGAAAAACTCGATCAATGATTAGTATGAACTCAACTGAAACCAATCAAATAAACCAAGCAATGGTTGTGAGGAAAATCATTCTAAGTTGTAAAGAAAATATTTTAAGTTTTAGCTTATGAGGAAAATTTAAAGGGATAGCTTGTTTTAAATTTTTATTCTCATAATAACTTTTTTCTAAATCCATAATTTTTCAATACATGGACCATTGTTGGAAAAATCTTTAGTTTATTATAAGTGAGTATTTATCTATCATAACTATTAATTTAATAAAAGAAAATGGATTTTTATCTCTTAAAAGTTAGTTCCTTAGGTTGTATACTGATTCATTTCCTAAGTGGGTTTTTAGTGAGTTGATTTTAAACTTAACTTAGAAAAGTTGTTCGGTTTTTAGTGTTTGTAAAAGTGTTGGTGGTAATCATAAAAATAAGTTTTTTTTTTAGAAAAATTTATATAACAAAGAATTATCAACCTTAAGATTTTAAATAATAATCTTACTTTGGTAGTTTGAAAAGAGAGTAAAGAATTAAAAAGTCTTGCATACTAAGATCTATGACAAACTTGTCTAAAATTTTTGAAAAAGCATTTCGTTGGAACAAAAATTCTAAATTTTACTAAAACTTTTCCTAAGTGGTAAAATTACACTATTATAGTAAGCTTAACTTATTTTCTTTATCAAAGAAAGAACTTCTCTTATTTTTATTAAGACAAAAAACAACATGGTCATGCATGAACATGATTTTATAATTAAATAACATAACAAAAATAATTAATATGAAATATGAAAGATAATGGAATAAATACATAATAAAAGTTAAGTATTGGGAAGTCTTAGCTTGTATCAAGACTTATCGAACTTAGACATGGGCAAGTCCTTTAAGAAAATAAGAAAACCAATAAGAAAATCATGAGAGTCTTAGATTTAATTCAAGGCTCTCCGAACTTAGAATATGAACAAGTCCAAAAAAAAAACAAGAAGAAAAATTGTTTTGATTTGATGAGGACAAGTCTAAGACTAGAAAGACTAGTTTTAATACAATAACATGAAATAAATAAATTGCAAAGCATAAATAAATAAAAATTATATTAGTGAGCTTATATGCTCTAAGAAATATAGATATACATATACATAATAATATATAAAGTTAGATTAGGAGCAAAAATAGCAATATCAATATAGCAACATAATAATAATATAATAACAATAATAATATAATGAAAGTTTACGTATGAACAAAAACAAAACATAAACATATTGTTACTTCCATAACCTTATAGGTTTAAGAAACACCCACTATGGTCATGTTAAGTATCATGACATGAAAAATAAATATGAGATGTTTTACCTAAGGTCATGTATTTTGTTGAAGAGGAAGAGAGGTGGTTGTAGAAATATGTGGATAATGGTTTTGTGCAGAGAAGAGAGATTTTAGAAGAGAAATTTGAAGAGAGAATTTGATGAGAGAATTTGGTAGGAAATATAAGATGTGTTAAAGAAGAGGAAGGAAATAGGGTATTTATAAATAAATATGGAGGGAATTTTGATGTAATAAAATAAATTGAGAAAGAAATAAAATTGAGAGGGAGAGAGAGTGTGTACCACCGGTTGGAAGGAAGAGAGGAAGAGAGTTGATTGATTTGTAATTTTTGTAATGAAAAGTAATAATATGTAAGATATGCAAGATATAAAGTAATATTGGAAATGTAAATTGTACGAAAATAGATATATAGGTAGTAAGAGTAGGTAGTAAGGAAAAATAGAAATAGATTAGTAGTAGAAATAGTACGATGAATAGTAAACTAGACAATAAATTAGTAGTAGTAATAAAAATACGTGTAAACGGGCTATATAAGATATTTTTGGATACTGAAAAATTATAAAATTGATATTTTTGAAATCCTTATACTTTTATGAGTATAATGGTGTTATCAGAATAATTTTATTATTCGGTGTATTGGGGCACAGTTTTCGATATCTAATCCCATTCGGATCCAAACTGAACTAAATTTTGATGAATATGATATTTTTAAGCTTCCTTATATTATTATGAACTTTAATCCACAATTATCTCAACTTTTTTGTTTAGGAGTTAAGAGCGCGGGATTGTCGGATCTAATATTACTAAAGCTTATTGTTGGCCTAATTGACTTTTAAGGATCCAGTTTTAATTCCGACTTTAAGATTTATTCATAAGATTATAAATTTTTGGGATTTATGATTGTTTCATATTTTTTGTTTAAAATTTATGTTTTACTTTATATATATATTTTATGATTTATTTAATATTTTTTAGTTATCAGGATTGTTTAATTGAGTCTAAGGTTATGTGATGACTCAGTTTGACTTTCGATATTAATTTAGATTTTTTATTCCAAAATTAACCAAAAGACTTAAGGTTCTATATTTTTGTTGTCGAATATTATTTAGATATTCCATCTCGATTTATGTGTTAAGGATCAGATAGATGAATTGTTTCACATTCGGCTTTTGAGTGAATGATTATTAAGTTTCTATTTTGCTTTGAAGGTTCTCTTTTTCTTAAGGTTATGAAATTTCATATTTGATATTTTTTAGGGTTTGGTTTTAACTTGGGTCAGCTTTTAAGGTTTCGGTTTGATATTTTAATTCTAGGATTATTTTCTAAGATTTATGAAAAACTCGAGGGTTTACACTTACACCCCCATAGGCTTTTGTTCAAACAGGTATGTTTGCAATTACATTTTAGGATTAGAATATTAAAGAAATCATTGGCGAATCTTTAATCTATTGTGGAAGGAGTGGAAACATATGATGGATTTATTTTCATGAAATTTCTTTATGAATCATATATGATATGTTAATGTTCTGGAGATTACTAGGAAGTGTATTTGTGTAATCCTGAAGACATTAGCGAGGGTATGCCCCTAAGAGTTGTAATTGACCTTATTTTAATATTAAGTATCCCTCTTACCTTGTTATTCAATTGTTATCAAAGTAAATTATATTACTCCGATGCATTCTTTTGATGTGTTGTACACCTTATGCATGAAGTGAAAGCCTTTGCGTGACTAAGGAAGTCATCTTAGACTTTAAGATTGTATACGAAGGACTGTCATGTGTAGGGTACCTCTCAAGGTGTGACAAGAATACCATAGAAATATGCAATAATCAAGCTTTATAGTTATTCAATCAGTTTTAGACAACTGCATAGTAAACTCTCTATGCTATGGCATTTTGCTAAAGGATTCTCACTTATTGCTATTGACCATGGTTACTACACGGTTGCTTTAAATAACCGAGAGGATTACAATAGAGTTATTAGGGATGAACCATGGTTTATATATGGGTATTTTCTTACCATCAGGAAATTGTAATGGTAGTTTGGGTGAGGATTAATGAATTAGCCCTAAAATACTTTGCTCCAACGGCGATAAAGAAGATAGAAGAAAGTATTCGTTCAGCCCTTAAAATTGATGCATACAATGCAGAAAGAGGGAGATATGCAAGGTTTGGTGTGCACATCAGCTTTAATGACCCATTAATCCACGCAATTTTCATTGAAAACCATGGTTACCAGTGCCAATACAAAGGCATTAAAAGTTTATGCATTGCAAGTGGAGCTATTGGGCACAATACTATGCTTTGGCAAAAAAAAAAAAAAATTGATATGGCTATTGGGAATGTGGAAAATTCAATCAAAGTTAGTTTATGAAAAGTGCTTAGAGTACTGGATAATCTAGAAGAGCTACAGGAAAATCCACCTAACTTACTCACTTACATTCTGGGGATGAAACTAATCCTTATGGTGATTGGATAATAGTTAAAAAGAAAAAAAAAGAAACAATAAACAAAAAAACAAGAAGGAAGGTATTGCACAAAGTACGGGTAAGCCAACTACTCTAATCATGGCAAAACACCATCCTCTAACGAAAAGTAACACTCTTATGGAGAAGAATATAACCAATTATGAGGTCAACAAGGAAACCTATACCTTCTCTCAGTCTATACACCACAACACTCAATCTTCCCATGTAGAAACTTTTAATGATGATTCTAGCTTCCTCCCAAGTTTTACGCTTGATCTTTCTCTTAAACAAAATACCTCAACTTTAAAAAGCTTTCCTTTCTTGTTATAAACCACTCCTACCATTTCCCCTAAACCAAACAGACTCAAAGCTATTGCAAGAATTAAATCCAAGCATGAAACAATAATTCATTCTAACCTTTAACATTCAATTCCTTCGCTTGACCTCCGATTTACCTTAGATAGACCAAAGGTTCAGGATCTTCAAAATGGAATCGACAACAATAACCTATCAGGTTCTGATAAGCTTCGAAGAGATAAGTATGGTTGACGATGATTTGATGCTTGTGGATTAAGTTCCTTAAATCCACAGTACAATTATAGAGATGGAAAGGTCCTCCTACTTCACTAGATCAAACCTGAAAATCCAATCAATAAAGGAATTCATAGTTTTAGGCCCTACCCCGCTTAATTATGAAGAGATGATACCCTTCAAATTGATTGAGAAATGGGAGAAAACTATTAAAATGGTAGCCAATCAAATACTAAGGATAGTGAACTTGCTTCCACCTTACCCTCTCCCAGTAGTGTTCAACATGATCAAGAATGTAACCTTCCTTTACTTGCTCCAAAACAAGGAGGAACACTCATGATCTTGGATAGTCCGTTATCTTTAGCAAACTTTTACTTTGAGATTGAAGCTATGTCCATCATAGGAACATAATTGAACTACTACAAGTTTCTAACAAATTGAAAATACCATGATGCCAAACTTAGTAAGACTTATAAGAGTCATGGCCTAGAACACTAGGGGCCTTAATTCAAAGGAAAAAGGAGACTATGTTGTAGCCACCCCTACATAATACATGCAAGATATGGTCTTGCTTAAGAAGACCAAGTTGGATCATCTTGCTACTATATTTTTTTTTAAACATTCACAGCTTGACTCCTATCAATGTCTAGAATCTAATAGGCAAAGTGGAGGGATGATTTTACTCTGGAACATGAATGTGGTGAATGTCACTCTTATCAAACACACTTCAAATGAAATGCATGCTTTTATGTAGGTAACTAAATCTAACCAAAATCTCTTTTGGTTCTTTTGTAGAGTTTCTACTCCTTCAAATCATTAGCTTAAGGAGATTTTTGGCAATTTTTATATGGGTATTCCACACTTGTTAATGATAAACCCTAGCTTGTAATGGGTGACTATAATGATATAATCCATCCAAAAGAAAAATGGGGGGAGCCAATTTTAAAAACAATAGAGCTCAAAGATATGCTTCTTGTATGAATCTTTGTAATCTCAAGGACCTTAGGTTTATTGGGTCTAAATTTACTTGGATAAGTAAATATAGCCGTACAAACCTTATCCAACTTAGATTGGATAGAGCGTACGCCAACAATGCTTGGTCTTCACTCTACCTTGAAACCAAGGTCCCTTATATCCTGAACTAGGTTTTTTATCACCTACCCCTTCTTCTACACACAATGCCCTACTTAGACCTTAACCTTAAAAATAGAAATTCCATATTCCAACCAATGTGGTTTAATCACCCATCATATCTTCCTCTTATACATAAAATCTGACAAGACAATAACGTTTTATGCCCCAAAGCTATTGAGGATTTGTCAAGCAAAATAAGGAAATGGAACCAATAAAAGTAGAAAAAGAAAAGATAATATATTTTAAACAAAATAAAATTGGCTATCATGACAAATCCAATAGACAAAATCATATGGTAGAAAAAATTCTATGGAGAAAAGGTCAACAATCTCCTTGATAGGGAAGAATCTCTATGGAAAATGAAATCAAGAGCAAAATGGTTGAATGAGGGAGAAACGAACACTAAATACTACCATCATATCACCCTCATAAGGAGATCTAAAAATAGGATTTTGGCTCTTAGATTGGACTACAACACTTAGATCTATAGTCAAGAGGAGATACACAAGAACATCTTCGCTTATTTTATTCCTTGTATAGTACTTCAAAAGTCTTAGTTATAAACTAAAATCCCTTCCCTTTAAATTGGCAGTTTGGTCTTTATAAGGAAACTAATCTTTCTCAAAAAAAAAAAAAAAAAAATCTCTAAAGAGGAAATTTTAGAAGCCATTAAATCATTATGAGCTTGGAAACCCTCAGGTAAAGATGGCTTGCATGTTGGTTTCTACCTCAAATGTTGGAATATAATAAGGGATTCTGTTACAAATGAAATTTCAAACATTTTACAGTCCTAACCCCTCGCAAGTAATCTTAATCAAACCATCATCACATTCATACCAAAGTCCTAAGGGGCAAATTATATAAGCCAATTTAGACAAATTAGTCTTTGCAATTCTCTTTATAAGATAGTAGTCAAGACTCTTGTCAATAAACTAAGGCCCTATCAGGACTTAATAATTCACCCATCATAATGTAGCTTTATACCTAGAAGAAAAGCAACTGACAACATTATTCTGACTAATGAGCTGCTTCATAGCTTTGGGAAAAATAAAGATAAAACCAAGTGGATGTTGACAAAAATTGACCTTGAAAAAGCTTTTCGATAGAATTGAATGGAATTATATCTACAAACTCTTAGAGCCTTGAATTTCCCTGATTGGTGAATAAAGCTTATCTCTTGTTGTATTTCTACAACATCCTCTCAAATTAATATAAATCGAAAGTTGATTAATCCTATTTTTCCTAGTAGAGGACTTAGGTAAGGAGACCCCCTGTCTCCGTACCTTTTTATCATTGGCTTAGAATTCCTAAGTCACATGATTGTGAAATATGTCCAACAAAAATTATGGTCACCTTTTAAAATAAGAGGCAGTAATTTTGAACTTTCACACATTATGTTTGCAAATGACATTCTCTCCCTAGCCAAAGTAGATGAAAGCAAAGGTAACACCATCATAAGCACTCTAACAAGTTTCTCTGAACTCTTTGCTTTAGAAGTAAATTAAAGCAAAAATAAAAATGTTTCCTTCTCAGCAACACCTCAGCTTCAGAAAGGAATAAAATCACTAGGCTACAAAGAAACAGATGACATAGGTAAATGGCTTGGTTTTACTCCTTCACCTAGGAAAGAAAATTAAAACTGAACACCTGTCCTTCATCCTTGATAAAGCAAGAGAGAAACTTAGTAGTTGGAAAGCTAATAGCCTAAGCATGGCGAGAGGACTTGTGCTTGCCAAATTTGTTTTACAATCTCTTCTAACCTTTTACACACAATTATCTAATCTCCTCTCATCCTTTAATAACAACCTAGATTAGATCACAAGGAGTTTTATCTAGAACAAAAATCATGAAAGACATGGGATACACTGGTTCTCATGGAAAATAACTATTAAACCAAAAGAGCAAGGTGGATCGGGGTTGCTAAACCTATAAATAAGAAAAAGGCAGATGCTCTAAAAAGATGGCATGATTGGGAAGTTAGTAAAGCAAATGGGCTAAATTAATGAATGCCATTTACAGGAAGCTAAGAAAAGACCCCTTACCTAAAGTATTACCTCCAGTAGAAAGTAACCAATGGATCTCACTACTTGGTTTTAAAATTTTAAGGGATGGAATACGCACAAGCTTCTAGCACGATTGATGGTGTGGAACTAAACCTATAAGAAGTCTTATCCAAGGACCTCTAAGTCAATAGGCTAGAAACCTTAATATCTATGAATGTTGGATAAATGAACTTAAGTGGAACGAAGAGTTATTAGGAATCGACTTACCCTTATGGTAACAAACTTGATTGGTTACACCATATTGCACCCTTTAGTTTACCGGCGAGTTGGTTAAATCATGCCCTTAAAGGTTGGAATTGTAGGTGTGGTCTTTCCCATGTTAGCCACTGATCAGTTTGACACTATGTATTTTGGTCATATCCCTTTCATCTAGACTCTGATTAAGGTGATTTAAGATGCTACAGAAAGCTTAGAGAGAGCTCTACAATTTTATGTTTTGAGCTTTAAAAGATTATAAAGGAATCAAGGCCTAAAATGTGCAAGAAACAACCTACAACAATAGGCACAAATAAAAAACATAAACATATATATGCATACATTGCTCAAACACATTACAAATATGTTTTGCTTATTAAATATAACTTAATTAAGTTGTGGAGCATTTGTGCAATGCATTTTCTCATCAACATAAAATTATAATCTCCACATGATTCATGTATGTTATTATCATTAGTAGTACATATTAGTCTTGCAAATTAAGAAACTAAGAGGGAGTTGAATGATTACTTCGAAATCTTTTTGCAAATTCTGATTTTAAATTTATTTCCAAAACAGGTTCTGAAATAGAGTTGAGAAGTTCATTGAAAACCTTTTGTGAAAACCCTCTTGATATCTTGACTTATGATATGGTTGAGTTTGTTTACTCAACATCTCTTTCTCATAACGTTGTTAATCTAAAATTCTTTAAGCTGATTATTTTAGATTCAATGTCAGTGTTAACTACATAAACAACAAAGTAAATAAAAAGAGAAAGAGAAAAAATAATGCTCATCGTTGTATAGTTTTTTCCAACTCATACATCAATCTACTCTTCCAAATCTATACTAGGGTCTTAATTATCTTTACCAATTTGTTCCACTAGGTCCAATCAAATCAATGAAGAAGTGCAAAATAGTCTTACCTCACCGCAATTTCAACAACTCGCACCACTTGTTTTAACTTATATCGAAGCTAACTTATGGTCCTATGTTGTCCTTTGTTAGTTCCCTTATTAACTCAACATACAAATAAAAGTATCTCAATCTAGAGAAAAACAAATAATAAAGTTTCTCACTTTTTGGTACAATAAACAAAAAATAAAAGTTATGTAGCTTTTGAAAGTAATTCTGAGTGTATTGTATGCTTTCTCTTACTAGGTTCAATTGATTAGATAAGTGATTTGGAATTCTCTGATTTTTGTAGACTTTTATAAGAGCTTTTCTTAGTAAAAGTTCATGTCTTTGTCCGTAAACGAACCTTCAATATATAATCCTTCAAGTAACAGTCTTCTTTATATAATTTAAGTAGGAAACGTTCTTTTGTTTGTTACTCCATCATTTTCATGATTCTCTAGCATAATTTATTTGAATGTGTTCTTTATTTTGCCACAAAAAGATGTTGGGGATGTAATATATGATATTCTAGCTCGTGTTTTGAAGATATCAACTTGATACTTGATATATTGAGCAAAACTAACGATGATTCAGATTTAAAATCTTTCATTGTTGTGATGATATCTTTTGTTATTTGTGAGATTCCATGTGCTGGCACAATCTTCTTGATCATTCTTTAATCTCCATCCATGAATCAACTTTATAAAACTTGTGCATCACTTTTCTAACCCATAAACTAAATTTACAATCTGAAAACTTTCACACTTAGAATTTAAACTTCAAATAATTTTATTTTTCCGCCAAAAATACTTTATAATAACTCATAACAATTAACTCTAATCCTCATTAGATCCACATCCTACTTATTAGTGAAACATTTGAATATAATGCCCAATTATATTAAATTCGTTAAGCTAGGTCTTCAATAAAGTTTGTTGCTAGAAAAAAAATAAAGTTCAACTTCTATTTTCACTATATAAGATGTGATTATTCCTTGAGTCATTTGTAATCATAAAAACATTATAAAACATTGTACGTATCTAGAGAGTGTCTTTCACTAATAGTATATATCCATCATTTAACCGATTGCCTCCTTATTATTGAGATAAGTCTGTGTGCCTCAATTATGCTCTTAAAATGTTATAGTTATAATTTATATGCAAATAGAATGGAAATCAATTGAAGTGATTTTTTTAACTAAATCTATACATAATTACGTATGATGGACTTTTATTCTTTTCCGTTCATTTAGATGCAACTGAACTGCCTTTTGAAGAGCCATCCTCGATGTTAAAGATGCCGAATTACAAGACTTTTGTCATATGTAAGCTCTCTCTTTTACTCCTTCATTTGAAAAAAAGTAACTCAAATATTATGTAGAAACGTACCAAAAATTAGAAAGTTACATTCATAGTAGTTGTTCAATGCAATCATCGATTAGTATGAAAAAGTTCAAATTATAGTAACTGACTAGTAATTACTAGTATATCACACTATTTGCAAGTGTTATTGTTGGTGGCAAAATTGATAGCTTCAAAAATTGAAAAAAAAAAAAGGAAAAAAAAAAGAGAAAGAAATAAAAAGGCCCACTCATTGAGATAGACTCAAACATGAAGTTTTGTAGCCTGACTTTGTACATGCCTAAGATGCTTCATTTCATTAGTAGGTGCAATTAAAATCATAACCAAATTCATCCATCAAAAGGTCACCATCCACATATGTGTACTACCAATATTCATTCGTTAAATTGTGATAACAATTCAAACCACAAACTAAACCACATTAAACCTTTTTTTTTTTGTTTTAAAAAAAACCACAAATCAAACTAGGGCTGGGCAAAAAAACCGACCGAACCGTGAACCGAACCGGACCGGACCGAACCGAACCGAACCGAAATTTCGGTTCTTTTTTGAAACGGTTCGGTTCGCGGTTCGGTTCATTGAAGAGCAAACGGTTCACGGTTCGGTTCGGGACCATGAACCGAACCGTTTTATATATTAAAAAAATTAAATATATTATTTTTACTCTTAATTGTTTTATTAATGATACATATCTATATCACAAATTTTAAAAACAATTAATTTTTTAAATAAATTAATTGTTTTTAAAATTTTTTACTTAGATATGTGTTAGTCATTAGAATAAAATTAGATTTTTCATAATATGTTTCAATTGTTATGTTATCTATAAGTAAGATAGATTTTAGAATTTAAATTATAGTATTCTAACTTAAAAAAATTAATTGTTGTAAATTTTTTTTACTTAGATATGTTTTATTCATTAGAATAAAATTAGATTTTTTATAATATGTTTTAATTGTTATGTTATCTATAAGTAAAGTAAATTTTAGAATTTAACCTCTAGTATTCTAACCTCTGCATATTTCTTTTCCATTTGTCTTACTAATTAATCTAGTTCTATTATTTAGTTACTTATTGATTTATATAATTAGTAATATGTTAGTTAAAAGCATACAACAAATTACATTTTATTTCTTATATTGAGATAAAGTCTAGTATATCATTATAGTTCAAGATAATTCAAAAAATGAGACTAGTCATAGTTATAATTTTATAATGTATGAAATCTTTTCCTTCCTATAAGTTTTACATGTTTATTTGATAAATTATTAATTTTAAATATTATTGTTTATATTTGCATTAGTGATAAGAAATATGGAATTGAACTTTTTCAATAGAATATATTTTTTATTTTATGAAAAAACGGTTCGAACCGCAAACCGAACCGTACCGGACCGTTTATTTTCGGTTCGAAAAAATTACGAACCAAACCGTATAGTTAGGTTCGAATTTATAAGAAAAACCGAATCGTAAATTATGGTGTGGTTCGGTTCGAGATGCAAACCGAACCGAACCGTACCGTGCACACTCCTAAATCAAACCATATGGTTAGATTTGAATTTTCATAAAGAAATGAACAACAATTTACAATTTGGTTCGATTCAAAGAGTGAATTGAATTAGACTTGACTAAATTACGTTGTGCTTACCTCTACTAAAATCTTATGTGACTTACATTAATAAATGGAAATTAAGTCGTAATATAGGGAACATCGTCCATTCGATAAGCTTTGGCAAGTATTCGATGTTTAGGGTGGGCGCTATTTATAGAACTAGGATTAGGGGTTTCATTCGAGAAGTAAGAGAGTGAATAAGTGAATTTAAACATTACTAACGTTGCCATTGAGAGATTTAAAAAACTGTTGTGCTTATGTGCCTCTTAAGAGGTACCCTTTTTCTTATACCTTGAACCTTAGTGATAGGAATCAGGTTGCCAGATTATTATTCTAGGATTGTTTAAGGAGATCGCGTTAGAGCATATCGGATTCATATCACTTAGTTCGCCTGACCATTGGTGACACAACACAATTTCCAAAACTCAATATTTGAGGATATAAATCCTTACTTATATAGATTCCAAATGTTCAAGTACAATGTCGCATTTCTTATGGTTGATTAATTGTTAGCATTACGTATATTTATCTAGTATAACTTGTTTCCTTTAATTGAAATGTGGTTGTGAGCATTATACTCATTGAGTTGGATGTAGCTTATGTTTCTATAGATTCTAGTCTTTTTGGGAACTCCTTTGCTTGACCCCATAAGAACCTTTACTATAGTATTATGTAGCAATGGAAGCACATATAGAAGCAGTAGCAACATGCTATTTTGAATTGGTATTTAGAGAGTTGATGCATAATAATTATTATTTACTAGATTAATACGCTTTTTATGATGCATAATTAGTATTATTTACTAGATTAATAGGCTTTTTATATGAATATATATTATGTCATGGTTACGTAGACTATTGTATGGTTATATTGAGATTTATATGTAGTGCTTTGTTATTTCAAATCAATTTTTGATCTTATGATTACACTTGTCATTATGTTGCCTTGCATATCATAATGGAAGTTTCAATGAAATGATGAGCTTACCTCGTGATTTCTTTCTAGAGAATGGTGAGCTACCCTGATTAGGATACCCTTTGAGGCATAACATTTGTACCCTTATCTGTTATGAGGTTTTGCATATGTTTATATTTATGGCTTTGCCATGTTTCTGCTGTTGGTAATGATTTTAGTAAAATGTCTTTATAAAACAGTTTTAGGGTTTGATTCTAATGGATTTTGTTCTTAGTATTGGGTTTTATGGTACTTTGATTGTTTTGTTGATTAAAGTTAAATTATAAGTTGGATATGTGTTCGATGATTGATTCAGTTGTATATTGCATTAGATATGTAAGTCAAATGTGGAATGGGATACACATGGAATGTGGTTGTATGGCAGTTATAACTTGTTAAGGATTGCTCACTTTGAGTGGAGATTTTTTCTTTCATGTTTCCAATAAAAGGAATTAAGGAATTTAGAAAGCCTAGGTTTGCGCCTTACACGTCCTATGAAGATGCACGATAAACCTAAGTGCCTATGGGTTCGGGGAATGACGATTAGTTTCCTCTTTTTATGTTTTTTACTTTATTTTTTCTTCGAAATCCCTAAACTACAAAAGTAGTTAGGCACAACAAAGTGTTCTATCTTGCTAAATTGTAAATTTGCATAGGTGTACTTGTAAGATGAATTACACCATAAGGGAAAGAGCAAAATCATGACTCAGCAAGGTGGGAGTGCAATTTTCCCATTACTACTGAATAAGCAAATGAAAGTAAATTATTAATCATATGCAAGGCATGGACAACCATATACTATGCAAACATCGTAGATGATCTCATAATAACCAGTGCAAGATATAAGCTATAAGCCCCCCTTGGCCATGGCTTATGGAATTTGTAGTTCCATTAGCATCCATGTAGTCCAATATTTATTCTCTTGTATTGTAAGCCTTAGGTAACTTAATTGTAACCATGCATGCATTCTTAGGAATTACTTATCCAAATAGTTCTCTTACTTCATTGATACCTTAAATGAAATCAAGAGGTGCCACACGATACCTTAAACGTAGGGCTATAAATGAGTTAACCTAAGCATAGCTTTTAAGGTTTGGGTTCGACTTGTTCAACAAATTAACATGCTTGAGTTGATCCAAGTTTTTAACGATCCTAAAAAGCATTGGTTTGAGCTTGTTAAAGATTCGCAAGCTCAAGCTTGGCTCATATAGCTTAACGAGCTTGAGTTTGAGCCTTGAACTTGGGTTTGTTTATGTAAATAATTATATAAAATAAAATAATGTTGTAAAAAAATCGTTCATGAGCTTATACCATAACAAGGCTATTGATAGGCCAACTCGCACGCATGAAGAAAAGAGTTTAATTCGCAAAATCTCAAAAATTCTATCTCATATTGGCGAGATGACTATTGTGTAACCCTTAAGATTATTATTTAGAGTTTTTAATCGCCAACAAATCACTTTCATCGGATAATTTACGGGTTAGTATGTATCCTTAAAATATCCAATAATTGTACTTTCATTATAATAATATATACTTCGATATTTGGAATTGTGATTAATATAATATCATATTCCACTACTCAAACCATGAACATCATTATTATTTGTTTAACTAAACATATAATATTTAATTTAATTGATTTATTGTTTATGTAAAAATTGAAATTGAATCGAACAAAGATAGGTAAACGATTGATGCATGGTTCATTGAGCGCGAGAAAGGAAGAAACAGCAGACTGAGAAAGTAGCACATGCTGGACGGTGTAAGAAGCACCCATTGTTGGCACCCAACGGATGGTGTAGGGAGTACCTGCGGGTCGAATTTCAACTTCTTTCTGGTTAATTTGTACGTGAATTTCATTTTCTCCTTTCGTATAACGTGACAGACTTTGTAAATTACTAATTACAGGTTATCAACAAGATTCAATCACCAACATTAAGGGACCAAGGATATTAAACATGGCACAGGCAATACGAATAGTAAGTCATTGAAATTCTCATTCATGGGACCTCATATTATATGACTTGAAGTAGTCAGACAATTGGCTCGCAAGATCAAAGTTTTCACCCACAACAAATAAGAAAATGTTATTCTAAACTTAAGAAATTTAACTATACATGTTTAAACCAAAATTTTATGTAAAAATCTTAAGAACAAATTAGTTTTACATTATCCTTGAATTCTTGGACATTTGTATTTGTATGAAACTAAAAACTAGCGAAATCTTATCGAGTTTACTCTTATTTTTGTAGACACAAGCCCATTGTGGTCTCTTATAATGACACATCATAAAATATTCTTGAGTGAAAATCTATGTACTAGCTATATTAAATTTCTATTCTTAAAATCTTTAATTGAAAGATTTTATTTTCTGGTTTATTATCATTTTAGAGTTAAAAAGAATTAAATAATTAGGATTTTTAATATTTTAAGACTCAATTAACTCTCAAACTAAGCTTTACTTATCTAATTCTATATTCTAGTTGTTATAAAATTACATGGTTTCACATTGCCATGAAAGAGCATAAGAAATTCCAACTTGTGTACATGGGTCACCATTTCAATTTCTCCACTATTGTTTTTCCTTTTAATTGCTAGGTTTTTTGCTTTATCCTCATTGAATTACACTATTATAGTAACAATAAATTATACCAGAATGTCATAACGTTTTGAGTGATTAAAAAAATGTCACAATATTTAGGAAGTAAGTTTATTTTAGATCACAATATTTAAGTGATTGAAAAGATGTCACAACATTTAGACAAGAGGATTAATTGAAATCACAATTGACACGTGTCATAATATGTCAAATTTTTTAAGTTTTAATTTTAAATATTCTCATGTTGACATGTATCAATGGTAATCTTAATTAACCTACTTCCATAGACGTTGTGAGATCTTTTTAACCACTCGAAATATTATAACTTTCTAGTGTAGTCTACTTAAAAAAATTAACTTCTAAATTTATAGTTGCACAATATATTTGATCTAGATTAGCGATAACAAACATAATTTTGAATTTGTTTAAATAGAAAATGAGTGAGAAGTAAAAATATAATTTAAATTGAAATGATAACTTTTGATGTATTAAAAAAAATCATAAAAGAATGGTTGAAATAAAAAAAGAAAAGCAATCTGAACTACCGGTTGAACCATTTTAAGGTACTTTATTTATAACGGGGTTGGAGTGACAAAATTATTAATCGCAATTCAAGCTTAATGTAAACCAAACTTTGTTCATATATAATCTTTTGTGAAGTGTATTTAGATGCTTAATGATGGTATTATCATTGGTCTTGTAAGTAAGATGAATCAAATTCGAATCTTTTTTTATATTGTTTTGTAAAACAATTGTTATAAAAAAAAAAAATGGGCGTAGTAAACATTGTTTTCTTTCTCAAATTGGTCACATATTATCAGGAGAAAAGGGCGGGAAAAAAGTACAGTGATTTCATATATACATAAACAAGTAATCCGTTGCGTCCCATATAAGTAACATACCCAAAAATACACAGTAGAACACCGTGCACTTTTTCTGGTAAATCGTGTGGAAACTAATTGAATCGCTCTAAATCATGTGGAAACTAATTGAATCGCTCCAAAATAAATATTTGAATATTTCCTGCGTCTAGGAAACATCGAACACATATTTTTCATTGAGAATTTTTAAATATTTGGCACGTGAAAGTTGATAAATTCAATAGAATCACCGACACCCTGCAAACTTTGCCAGGTATTGATGCCTTCTCCTTCACTAACTCCTATACATTTCCTTTCCTTACACCTTTGTTTTATTCCTTTCTTCATTCTCTGCACCTCTTTTCACATGTGTCATTTATTTCTTTCATATCTTTTTTTTTTACTAAGTATAAATAGTATAACCAAACGAAGAAGTCATAGACATCGGAACTACAAATAAAACACAAGAGCTAGAGAGAGAAAAACAAAAGTAGTAGAAAAAATGGCTGATTGGGGACCAGTGTTGATATCAGTGGTGTTTTTTGTGCTGTTAAGTCCAGGACTTTTGTTCCAGCTTCCAGGGAAAGGGAAGATTGTGGAGTTTGGTAATATGCAGACAAGTGGACCTTCCATTTTGGTGCATACTATCATCTTTTTTTGTCTCATGACCATTTTCCTCATTGCTGTTGGAGTTCACATTTACACTGGCTAGATGTTAGAAAGCAAAACCCTTTTATTATTATTATTATTGTTATTGAGCCTGATGCTTCAAAGCTTGTTGGACTTTAGTTCTTCCTCTCTTTTTGTGTGTGTTCTTTAATCTTCTTTGTTTGGTATTGGAAAGGAAGGATGTTTGATTCTGAGAAGTTTGGTTTTGGAATTGGATGTACTTTTGGCTATAGCAACTCTCATTAACTTCTTGTTGTCTTTCATTGTATTGTAATAATTTATTTATTGCAGGGTTGATTTGATTAGTTGTTGTAATAGAAAAGAGCAAACTAGAAAAATTGTCCCCAAATTTCTATGAACATTTACTTAATTTCCTTTGCTCTTCCAAAATTAGAAAAGATATTCTGAACCACCGCAATTTGAAAAGTACAAGTTATTTTATTTCACCCCCATATGAATTAGTATTTAGAGTGTATACGATTTTTCAGACTTTTTATTTATAATTTAAGGTACAATATGAAATGCATTTCATATTCGATCTAGATATTTTGCTTTTTACAAATTTGGATGTTGTAGGAAAACTAGCCACATTTATTAACATCGTTTGAATGAAAAAAACAGTCTTAACTTGTCAAGATTAAACCGAACATAATACATTTAACTATATGTTTGGTTTGAAGGTAAGATGAATAGATATTATTGTAAAACAACAATGTAAAATTTACTCCTGGATATCTAATTGTTCGTGGATATTTTTTATTTGTTAACTCCGTAAAAATTTTTAATATCAATTCCTTGTTGGCTCGCAATGAATAAATTTATTATTAAATATGTTCAATTAAATTTAATACTATACAATAGTACAGTTTTCTTTTTTATAATAAAAAAAGACACTAAACTTTTAAAATAACTCTTATAGGTTTTTACCATTTTCCTTCACCATCTCTCACAATTAAGTAAACACCATTTTCCAAGGTTGTTGATGATTTGTCCCCAAATCTAATGATTTCTAGGAAAGATCTTCATCTTTTGGTATGAATGGTGATAGGTTAGTAATATTGAAGGTAGTTAAGACCTTGTAACCTCCTAGTAGTTTGAGTCGGTAGGCTTTGCTAGTCTTCTCTACAATCTTGAATGGTTCGTTTGCTCTCGATGATAGTTTCTATGACTTCTTGTTGGGAAATTGGTCCTTCACAAGGTATATTCATACTAAGTTGCCTAATTCAAAGGTCTTGGACCTTTTGGGTTTGTTCCCTTGTTGTTTCTAGTGCTTCTGGAATTATTTTGCAATCCTCTAGTGGATTTTTTTTTTTTTTGTCTTGAGGTCTATGAATTCCACTGATCCTTTCTTCTTTTGCTGCTAGTATGGTCACCAAATCCATAAGAATGGTGGGATTAAAGTCACACACAACTTCAAAGGGAGACTTATTGGTTAAACCATGTGTCGACTTATTATATGCAAATTCATCAATGGGGAGACACAACTCCTAGTCATTAAGATTCTTCCAACCATCGATCTTAGTAAAGAACCAAGAGTACGATTGACAACATCTGTCTGTTTGTCCGTTTAGGGATGGCATGAAGTGTTGTACATTAAATTGGAGTTAAGTCTTCTCCATGAGGTCTTCTAGAAAAAAACTAAGAAACATGGTATTCTTTTAGAAATAATGTTGTGCAGAACGCCGTGTAACCACACGACCTCCTGTAAGAAAAGGTTAGTGATAAACATTGCATCGTCTATTTTATGATAGGATATGAAGTGAGACATTTTGCTAAAGCGATCTACAATCACCATTATGGAGTCTCTTCTTCTCTAAGTCCTAGACAAGCCTAGGATAAAATCCATACTAATATCAATCCATGGTTTGGTTGGTATAGGTAAATGTATATGTTCACCCCATGACTCCTTCCATCCCTTTGCCTTCTTACATTTGGCACACATTTCTAAGATCTTATTCACGTCTTTCATCATGCCCCTCTAATAGAAATGCTCTTTTAAGTGTTCTAATGTCCTTTTCTCCCATATATGACCAGATAAACAACCAACATGAGCCTCTCGCTCCAACATTTCTCTCATGGATCCAATAGGAATGTACAGCTTCCCCTGCTTATACAGAACCCCTTCTAATACATAATACAATCAACAGCAACCCTAGTTCCACACTTCACCATAATAGCACCAAAATAATCATCATTGACGTATTGATTTTTCAGCAATTCAAATCCCAATAGCTTAAGGTCTGTTTAGATTATCAGATTTTTATTTGTATCATATCTGTACCTAATCTACACCTATAACTTATATGTATCATATATGCATTGTATCTGTTTGGTTAGTTTACAAATAAAATTGTCAGTTTTTCATCCGTATCCGTTTCTTAACAAATATTCATTTGAAAATAATAAAAATATGATGCTAAATTGATCATAATATGATGAAACAAACATACTTTAATTTGAAGAGTAGTGATGAGGGCATACCCACGAGAAGGTGTATCAGCAACTACATTAGCACCTCCCTTCTTACACCTAATGACACAAGCAAAGCCCTTTCAGAACTCTACCTACTTCTACTATTACCTGAATAGTTTTTGTTGGCCTTTGAATTGCTTTAGAGATTCATGATCGGTATAGATGGCAAACTCCTTAGGAAGGAGATAATGTTGCCAAATTGTCAAAACATAAATCAAAGAGTAGAACTCTCTGTCATATACTGAATAGTTAAGTGTGGAGTTACTCAGTTTCTTAGTAAAGAAGGCAATGGGGTGTCTCTCTTGCATTAGCGTTGCTCTAATCCCAACTGCTAATGCATTACATTCTAGCTCAAAGTTTTTCTCAAAGTTAGGAAGGGCTAGTATTGGAGCATTAGTTAATTTGGAATTTACCTCTTCAAAACTTTTTTGCGCTTATTGACTCTACAAAAAGGTCAAATTCTTTTTTTGTGAGCTTAGTAAGCAGGCCCATAGTTCTATTGAAGTTTTTGGTGAACCTCCTATAAAAGGAAGCAAATCGACGGAAACTACTCACATTTATAGCTGATTGAGGAATCAACCACTATACAATGGCTTTAATCTTCTTAGCATTTACCTTGGTTCGTTCTCTAAAATCCATAAACCCAAGAAATATTACCTCACTTTGGCAAAAGGAACACTTCTTAAAGTTCCCATACAACTTTTCCTCTTTCATTACAACAAACTCAATCTTCAAGTGTTGCAATGGCTGGACAGATACCGACTGTACACCAACATATCGTCAAATTATACAACGACAAACTTGCCTAAGAAATCCCTCATGATGTCATTCATGAGCGTCATAAATGTTCTAGGAGCATTGGTGATGCCAAAAGGCATCACTAGTTGCTTGTACAACCCATGTTTGGTTTTGAAGGCAGTTTTCCACTCGTCACCTACTTTCATGCAAATTTGGTGGTATTTACTCTTCATGTCAACCTAAAAGAATATTTAAGCTCCATGTAACCCATCTAACCTGTCATCAAGTCTAAGGATGGGATACCTATACTTGATAGTGATCTTATTAATAGCATGGCTGTCAACACACATCCGCCAAGTACCATCATTCTTCGAAATAAGGAGAGTTAGAGCTACGTAAGGACTAGTACTTTCCATAACATTATCCTTTTCTATTAGCTTGTCTACCTGTCTATTCAGTTCTTATGCCTCTTTTGGATTCATGAAGTAAGCAAGCCAGTTAGGTAGAAAAGCCCCAAATTGGAGGTCAATGGCATGCTCAATGCCCTTTTTTGGAGGTATACCCCTAGGCAACTCCTCGGAAAATGTCTATAAATTCTTCTAGTAATTGTTCTATTTCTAAGGGTAATGATGGTTAGCTCTCCATGTCCATCAATCATCTAATCTACAACATTAAAATAAGTTCTTTGGACTAGATGGCTTGAGTTACCTTTCCATGGGCCATGAAAAAGGACTTCTTCTTCTGAGCTATATTCGTCTACACCTATGTTTCTTTACTTCTTGGGGTGACATTAGATTCAAGAAAATTTTCTTCCCATCTCCCTGGAAAGTGTAGGTATTTCTTTACCAATCATATAGTACACGCCTATCAAATAACCATGGTCTCCCTAATAGGATATAAGAGGCACATATGGGTAAAATGCCACAAACCATCTCATCCTGATATCTGTCTCCCACATTAATAGGAACTAGAACATGTTGAGTGATATGTAGGCTTCCTTACCCATTCAACCAATGCAATTTGTAAGGTTTGGGGTGTGGAATAGTTGACAGTTTTAGCTTCTCAACTAAAGAGGCAACAACTACATTCATGCAACTCCTTCCATCTACTATGAGTGCACATAGGTTACCCTTAATCTTGTAGGAAATTTGGAACATATTCTCTCTTTGCTCTTCTTTAGTCGACTGGGATGCGCTCATTATGTTTTGAATGTAGCAAATAAGTCTTTAGGTTCCTCAGAATGCTCCTCTTTATCTTCAATAACAACCTCCGCTCCAATGCTGGTCATAACTCATCTATTAAGATATTATGAAGCTATATGCCCATGTCTTAAACACTTGAAGCACTTTATCTGGCCAGACTTTCGCCTAAAACTTCTAACCATATCCCTCTTAGGTTCAGCTAAAGTGGTTGCAACCTTACCCTTATCTATAGCAACCTTCTCTATTTGCCTTATCACACCTACATCCGTTCTTTCACTAGGCTGACTAGGTATGCCATTGTCTACCTTATTGTTGTGAAGTTGAAAACTTTTAGATGAAGATCCATACCTAATAAAAGAGGACATCTTTCTATGATGCTTTACTTTGATGGCTAGTTGGATAGTGTCCTCTAGTGTGTCATATCACTGTAGCTCAACTATATGAGCAATCTCATATCTCAACCTCGTCACAAATCTTGCTACTATACGCTTTGGAGGCTCACTGGCACCACACTGAATCATGTGGATCTTAAATTCTTGAACTTATTCTTCCACACTCATACTTCCTTGTCTCAGAGTCTGCAAGCACATATATAGCTCTTGCTTATGGTGCTCCAGCACAAACGCTTCCACATCACCCATTTCATCTCTTTCCATATTCGAATTTCTCCCTCATCATCTCGTTTGCGATAAGTTATTAGATTTTTCTGCTAAAAAAAATTGCATATGCGCCACTAGGCTATTACTTCAAAGGTGAGTTCCTAACCAATTTTAATTTTACTTATCCCAACCATTATCTCCCATGCAATTTCAATGACTTCAGCGAAACATAAATAAAGAGATAAGGGAAAGAGAAGCTTACACTTGGTTTAACGTGGAGTTCAACTTGCCTCCTAGTCTCCACGATCTATAATTGCTTCACTCAAGGAGGATTTCACACATCACATTCAATACAATTAAAATGCTCCCATGAAGCTACACACAATGTTTACCATAAGTAGGATTTCACCATTGCCTCAATACATGAGGAGTTTACCATTACCTTAACACATGGGGACTTAACTAAGGCCTTACAAAAAGACTTCACCACAACACACTTAAACACTCAATAAAAAAACAAAAACATGTGAGTAGTGCCTTATAAGATTTGCCAAATAAACTCACTAAATGGTGCTACTCATATGTTCATTCCAACTATCATAAATAAAAATTGAGAGAGAGATTCAAGATAATCCATTCAAAATAAGCTTAACTCTTTACCCTGCATCACCTCAACATTTCATATTTATAGCTTCTTCAAAGGAAGTAGCCATTCTTCCTAAAAACTTCTCTAAGGGTTGGATAAAAAATGCTCTAATGACTAATTTTAGCCATACTAGCTCATCGGTAAACAAAAATTGCCTATACATTGGGCACACCCATGAGCTGATAGAGGGACTGGTAGGACCCCTCGAAATCCACAGAAAGTTGTCGTGTAGAGAAAAATTGTACTGGCTACACAATTTTGCTAAAAACACATTACTAACACAAATTTTTTTATTAAGTGCAACTTAACTAAGCCATTCAACATTTGTGCAATGCATTTCCTCATCAAAATAAGATTGTAACCTCTCTTAGTTCAACAATCTCTCCCCTTTTGATGGGAACAATCATTGCACAACTTGCTCCCCTTAAAATTAGCATTCGCCCTCAGTTAAGCATCTAGATACAAGCACATTTTGTTAAAAAATATGATTGTCAACTAAAGGACTTAAGTTACACTTAATAAACAACTCATTTTAGGTATAAAACACACAAACTTAGTGTTTTTTATTCCAAAAAACTTTGCTCTAAAATGCGATTAAGCATTAAATCTAAGGGATTGGCTCTAATACCAATTAAAAAAATAACCCATCCACCACTAGGCTATTACATCAAAGACAAGTTTCTAACTAATTTTAAGCTTACTTATCTCAACCATTATCTCTTATGCAATTTTATGCTCAATTCATGTAACTTCAATAACTTAAATAACATAGCATAAATAAAGAGATAAGGAAAAGAGAAGATTGCACCAAATTTAATTTAGAGTTTGTACCGCTTTCTAGTCTACATGGTCCATAATTGCCTCACTGAATGAGGACTTCACACATCACATTTGATACAATTAAAATGCTCCCATGGAGCTACACATAATGCCTACCACAAGTAGGGCTTCATCATTACCTCAACACATGAGGACATCATTAATACCTTATAGAAAGACTTCACCACAACATACTCAAACACTAAATACAAAAACAAAAACATGTAAGTAGTGCCTTACAGGATTTGCCAACTAAACTCACTAAATGGAAATTGAGAGATGGATTCAACATAATTCCTTCAAAATAAGCTCAACTCTCTACCCTTCATCACCCTAGTGTTTCATATTTATAGCCTCTTCAAAGGAAGTAGTTTTTGTGTAAACCCTTAGATTTTACAGTAATTATAAGTAAACCCTAAGAACCGAAAATCAAATCGAAACCCTAAAGTCAACCTAGTTCTATATTAAGTCTAGTGAATCTAGATCCGACAATCCTGTGCGCGAAACCTAGAATAAATTAAAATGAGATAATTTCGAATTGTAATTTGGAATTATATAAGAAAGCTTAAAAAGATTAGATTCGCAAAAATTTAATTCGTTTCGAACTCGAACGGGATCAATTTCAAAAATTAGAATCCTGTCAAGTAAAATTATTCCGATAACACCGTTAGACTCGTAATAATATGAGGATTCAAAAATATCAGTTTTATAATTTTTCAGTATCTAAAAAATTAGATATAGCTTGTTTACGTATATTTTCTTTATTACTAGTATTTTAATTGTCTAGTCTACTAATCATAGTACTATTTATACCATTCACTACTATTCATTTATCCCTATTTTTTCTTACTACCTATTTCTTACTATCCATAAACCTATTCTTACAATTTTTTCCCCATAAGAATTCTATACAACATATTACTAAACTTGTCTTATACTTTTCTTTTTAAATTAATTTTTAATCACTTCTCTCTCTCTTCCTTATGTATTTCTGTCCAACCCTCTCTCTCTTTCCCTCCATTTCTTTTTCTTTTATTTAATTAACTCTAAAATTCTCTTTACTTTTTTCCTATAAATAGCCTCTTCCCCTCCACTATTTTCACACCTCTCATTCACTACTAAAGCTTTCTCAAAATCTCTCCAAAAATTCTTTCTACAAAGTTCTTTTTACCTTCTTTCCAACTTTCTTCTTCTAACCAATAGGTAAAAGTCCTAATACTTTCTTTATGTTCATGTCACTTAGAATTACTATAGTATGTGTTTTCTAACACTCATAAGAGTTAAGGAAGCAACAATATGTTCATGTTTTGTTCTTGTTCATACTTAAATTTTATGTTGTTATATTAATGTTAAACTGATTTATATGTTCATGTAACTTAGTATGACCATAGTGTGTGTTTTCTAAGATTCATGAGAGTTAAGAAATCAACAATATGTTCATATTTTGTTTTTGTTTATATATAATTTCTTTATGATATTGTTATATTATTATTGCTCTTATTATGCTCTTTCATTTCTTTTTATTTTTGGAACTAGTTTTTTCTTAGTTTCAGGATGCCTTAACGAAGTTAAGGCTCCTAATACTTGACCTTATATATATGCTTATTTGATTCTTATATCTCTTCCTTTCTGTATGTGAGTTATTTTTCTACATATAATATAATTATATGTTCATGTTCAAGCATAATCATAATGTTGTTATGTAAATAAAAAGAGTTCTTTTGTTAAAAATTAAAGACTAAACCCTTTATAAAAATAATTTTGACACTTAGGAAAAAGTTTCCATTTAAAGCTTAAGATTATAATTCAACAATATCCCTTTAAAAAATTTAAGTAAGTTCATCATAGATTTTTAAGTGTTAATATCATTGTCGAGCCTGGGTTTCGATTTTTCAGTTCAATTTCCTTTAATCTGATTCATACTAAACCCTAACCCATTCAATATGAATCCTCGACTAAGAATTAAAGGAAATTTTGAATTCTTAAAATATTTTGGAGTCGTCACTCGACTAAAGTCAAGAAAAAAATAAACCAAAACCAATGGGTAGGTTGATTTTGGTTTTGCTACTGATCTACAAAAAAAAAAAAAAATCGTTTTGGAAACGAGAATAAAAAATTAACTTGAGTTCGGGAGCTAACCTATTAAAACCTAAATAGTTACCACTTTAATTTTCCAAATTTAAATTGCTTTCTTTTAAACCCTAATTTCAAATATAAACTATTTACCAGGATATAATTAACTAAGCCTATGGTTAATATGCACAAAAATACTAATCTAATTAAATTCCATCAATGATCATATATAATCTAAGAACTCGAAATATTGAAATTAATCAAATCTTATCAAATTCTATCAATATTCATATATTCTAAACTAAACTAACAAATCAAACAAATTCACAAAAATAATTTTTTACATATTTTAAGTCGCTCATTTAGGTGCCTACATACCCATTAATTGGGATCAGACCACACGTAGTTCTTCTAGAAAAATTTAATTTGTTGGTTAATTTTAGAATTTTTCGAAATCTTTTCGCTTTAAGTTTATTAGATTTTATTAATTTTATCAAAATTAATTGTTTTCGATATGGATCCTAAATTTATCAATTTTAGAGTTTTTTTTGCTTTTTCATGAAAATGAATTTTTCTAAGTGATAAAAATTTTAGAACAAGAAATCATAATCACATATCATGCATATCAATTCACCTTACATGTTATGAAATTATTACAAGGAATATCAATATTTAACAAGCTAATCAAAACAATATCATGACACGGTCAAGATTTGGATATCATTAAAGTTACATTATGAAGGGCAAGATCTCAATATGGTATGGTGAAATCATAAAATTCAATGTTATTATAATCAAGGTCATTACTATAATATAATAAGGCAAAATCATGGCATAAAGGGATTCTTAATGACTATCATCATATATCATCACAAAATTTCATATATTATGAACACAAAACTCTAGAAATCTTATGTATCCCTTATATCATGACATGATTATGGTTATATTATCAATGACAAGATCTTAATGTAATTCTATGAACAAACACCTAACATGATACATATCACAAAATTTAATTTTATCACAAAACAAAATCATCACCATATTAATGCAAAATGATAGAACATTCAAAAACTATATCATGACAAATTGGATCCTAAATTTCAAATCAATATTTTTAGAAAAAGTTTATGAGACAATTATTCATTGACAAGAAGAAAAAAATTAATTATAATGACTATACTATCATGATTAAAACTATTACTAATTTTACATATTTTAAAAAAACACAACACATTCATAACATATTTTGATATTATAATTATATACTAATTTTTTATTTTTCCTATTTCTATCATCATTATTATTATCAATTTGAATAAGAACAAAAATCGTGGAATCACTAATCATATTACAAATTTTAATGCATTAAAGGAGATATCAATATGACAATCAGCATATCACAGTAGAATCTAGATTATTAAAACTTCATTAACAAAGTTTTATAGTAAAAATCGAATTTATTAACAAAACATTAAAAAGTTAATATTAACAAAACATTAATGAAACATGCCATATAGATATTATGAAATCTCGATGAGGATTAACAAATATTGTAAACAAAGATCCAATTTTCGTAAAATATCATGAACAATCCAAGTTTTATAAACAATGTATCATAATGAGAATCGAGTTAACAAGATATTATGAACAAGATGCTATATTAAAAAAAACTTAAGACTTTTTATGATGTATTTTCAAACAAGTCATCAATTTCCAAGGGCAAATATCAATCAATTACAACGTTCATATGTTTACTATTGCACCAGATTTGTTATCATTATTGAAAATCCCAAGCATCCAGGATTACATACATTCAATATAGGTATAAATCTTTTCTTTATATTTTATTATTACAAAATTATTATAGTTTATTATTAAAAAAAACAAAACAAAACAGGATGAGAAGCATACCTGGAATCCAAGCGTACAGGGAAGAAGATGAAGTTTCGGTGGATATTCCAGCCGCCTAGGTTAGATGAATGCGCGACTGGGAAGGGAAACGAAATTGGACATCGATGAGAATCGAAGATCTTGACTTCTAATTTCCGATTTAGCTTGATTTGTCGAGTAATTTGATTAATCTTGCCCAGAAAACTGAACGCAAAGATGAATTTCCAGAGTTGAAGAAAAAATCTATTCAATTTGTAGCCCTCGTTCATTCAGAGTATGACAATTCCCCTCACTATAACCAACAGATTCTGTACATGTCATACAATCAAAACATATGCGATCCTTTAAAACATAAACTTCTTGTTCTTTCATTCGAGTCTCGAAGAACACCATCAAATCAGGTTTGTAATCAGAGGCCAAAGCAAAAATCTTGAATCAAATATTTTGTGGAGTAATTTGATTAATCTTGTCCGAAAAACTTCAAAGTCGAAACTTTATCATTGAAAAGCTAATTTCAAGAATCTCGAATAAAATATTTTTGTGATTTGCATGGAGATTTTTTTTTTGCCTTTGTGTTTTTTCTTTGTTCTTTTTTTCTTTCTATTTATAGTGCTAGGGTTTCAAGACTTTTTTATTCAAATCCGAAAAAAATCGGGCTAAAACGGTTATAATCTTCAATTAAATGCTTATATCTGTCATTATCGTTCTAATATTAACGTTCAACACACGTTTTTTAGCAAAATTTACAGATGTTGAGTTTTTTTTCGGAAACTAAAAAATGAGTTTTTTTTTTTCAAATTTCATGTCCGGATTTGAAATTCTTATTGTTGATCAATATGCCTAAATTATATATCAAAATAAACTACTCCATGCCTAGTTTTAAAATGTGGATTTGATTTGTAAAAAACGGGCTTGAAAATGGCCCATCGGGCGGCTGGAGGATAAAGACGATGTATAGTATTTTTTTTTTGAAATATAATACTATATTATGTATATATATTACATCCATTATATTTATTTCCCTTAATTTGATTTATTTTTCTAATTTTCATTCCTAATTTTTAATACTTAGTTGCAAAAAGATTTGTTTAATTTAGTTATATGTATACTAAGATTAACAAATAATTTGACAAAAATAAATGTCAAAATGAGGTGTCTACAATCATGAAAAGCTTTTATTTTTCCAAAACATAGTTATACAGTTCTTTTACTCTCTTTTCCAAGATAAAATAAATTTATCTTAATATTGATAATTCTTTGCTACATAAGTTTTTCTCAAAAACTTATTTAAAAGGAACTCATACCAACACTCTAGCAAACACTAAGAACTAGACAAATTTTAAACAAAGTTAGAATCAACTCACTAGTTAAACACCTAGAAAAGTGATATTGTTAAACAAACAAGTTTCAAAAATATAAAAGCTTATTTTCATAAAATCTATGAAGTAGAAAAGGATAGTTACGATATAAAAAGTACTCATATAAAATAAAAAGCTTAGTTTTCATTTCAATAACTTATTAAAGAAACCTGTAGATTCCAATCTTTAAATTTCTAAAGGAGATTATTTTATGTAAAATCATAGTTTGGACAACAATACTTGAATCATGCATGCAATGTGAGTTTATAAGTATATAAAAGGATTTTTCAACTATATAAAAATATCTACATGCTTACTATAGGATTTTTGTTGATAAAAAGTTTAGGAAATTATGTTTTAAGGGTTGGAAAATTCGTGTCAGATTTTTACCACGGATTTTTTTAACCTAAATGACCTTTTTGGTAAAATAACCTTAGAAATAGATAGATCTTTTTGAGAGGGTAGAAAACAACACATAATATGCGAAATTCCAAGTTAAAATGAGCAAGTTACTAGAATTTTAAGTTGGAATTTCCTTAAAACCAAATTTCAATGAATTTAATAAAATAAAGTTAGATAATTTAAGTAGAACTTGGATGAAATACTCATTTTGGGTATTTCTTTTGTATAGGTGATGAGGACCAAGACCTTCTCTTTCCCAAGGATTACTTCGCCTAATAGAGATCGTCATAGCCAAGTCAGTTTCCTTTATGTTTTATGTATTCACGCATGTGCTTGTAGAATAGAGCACTAGATATTAGGAAAAGATAAAAATTGATATACATGTCAGTTATCATGGGAGCTAAGTATGTGATTCATTATGTATGATCAATAAATGATAAGTACATCGGAGCTTGATTGGTTGATTAATATAAATTGTCTCTATGTATATTGCTGAGTGTGCAAATATTGAATTGCTCGCCTTAAATGAATTAATATCAGATTGGAAATTCCTTATAACTAAATTGATCATGTATATCATTTGGAATATCATGTTAGCATTTTGCTACTACTTCTTAGCGTGAAACCAAAAAGGTAAGTTGCTTAACTACATCTTCAGGAATTAAGACGTTTGGAGAATATGGACTCATGGTGTAACCAAGCTGGATCGATCACTTTGGGTAAAGAAAGCTCATGGACTAGTATTACGGTTGATTAGAACCCCAAGATGCGCACAAATTTCAAGGAGATCTATTAGGACCCATTCAAAGCATTCTCTAACCCTGAATGGAGGGCATAATTCCATTCTACATACAAAACCAAATAGTCATATATATTGTTTGATTATACGATTGTTGCATTTCAAATGTTTGCTAAATGGACTTGTATGATTGTTTTGTTGTGAGTACTTTTGCGAAAGGAATTTCTCATTAAGCTAGTTATGCTTATTCCCTTATAGATTTTTGATGTTGTAGGACCATCGTTTTTGTATCCGAGGCTACCCTGTCTGTCCAGGTAGAATTAATGCTTTTGGGGGAATTCTATTTGAAGACTTAAGAGTAGATTTCCTTTAAAATCTTCCTGTTATAGTTATCTGTTCAAATAAGACTATTATATTTTAGATATTTATCGGGGGAATGCCCCTAGGATATTATAAGACTATTGACCTTTGAATTATGAATATGATGTTTAAGTATTTTCTTGATTGCCACATTTTTACTATCTTAAACAACATATCCCATCGGTGTCTCTTATTGTTGTGAAAGTACGCCTTGCATATAGTGTTGAAGCTTTTACATAATTAAGGAACATCATTCCTAAGCTTTAATATCATATATGGTGGACTGTCACATTTTTTATACCCTTTGGGGCGTGACATGCTGCCCCCTAAAAACTTCTCCAATAGTTGGATAAAAAAAGCTCCAATGGCTAGTTTAAGTCATATCAATTCGCCAGTAAACAAAAATTGTTTGTACTTTGGGCGCACTAGTGAGACCCTCCAGAATCCATAGAAAGTCATCACGGTGCAATCCTAACTTGCACAATTATGCTAAAAATAAGAGACAAAACAAACACAAATACATACATTGCATATTAACACATTATGAACACAATTTCTTTATTAAAGTGCAGCTTAACTAAGTCATTGAGCATTTGTGAAATGTATTGTCTCACCAAAATAAGATTATAACCTCCTTTGGTTTAACATTTTCCATCATAAGACAATAGACCTAGTGAATCCAACAATCGCAAGTCGGACCTATATGTGTTCATCAATTTCATAACATGTAAATAAGTCATCCACCCTATCTTCCCAATCTAGGAAGTCATCAACTGAGCTGTGTCCAGCAAATGAGGGCATTTGCAGCTTCACATGTTCCAATCCCTTGGGGAAGCGAAACTCTCTATGTAGAAAGTCCTCTCTGTAGAAGTTATCTCCTTTACCTTTAACATATTCTTCTTTATCCGTGGGTACCCATCTTCCTTTGTTCCTTCTTCCTTATCTAGCACCAATAGGTAGTTGGGGTGGTACTTGGACTAACTATTTCACTGTTACTGCTAAATTGTTAACAATAGTAGTTAAGTCTTGCATTTGTTGTTCCATGGACCTCCCATCCATGGCATGGGTGCCTCTACCACCTTGGACCCTACCGTTGTTATCATTCCCCAGATTTTCATATACACTCTCATTCAACATTATGACTCCAACTTCAATAGATGTTCAAATATACTTCTATTAGGAAAAAATCTCGTTTAGACAATTCGTTGAACATTATGTGGCTTAGATGCCAACTTACTATTATCTGTCTTTAACACCACAATAGCTTCTCTACCCCCCATTATATAACTCCTTCCAACACAATTCCAACAACAATCACCACCGTACAACTTCCACACACCACTTGTACAACAAAGTAAGACGATACACTATATCAATACCACCTTCGTCGGAACTATGCTCTAATACTAATAAGTATGATATGCCTAAGATGACTAATCATTAGGGTATAAATTTCTTAATTCAATAAAAGATTTAATGAAGCCTTGCAATTAGTGATAAATTAAGGTTTAGAAAACAATAAGTAAACTTATGCTTGTTTCCTAGATATGACTCACCAATAAACAAGGCCAAGCGTCAAATAGAGAGATCGATATGACCCATGATTCCTAAGCTCACAATATACTCGCCATAATTAGGGATTGATAAGAGTATGGTAGATTTTGAGAGTTAAGACTCCAAAATGACAATTACATGTTAATAAAAAAAAAAAGATTCCTTACAAAACAACAAGTGTGTATTTTTATGAAACCAATAATGGAAAAACTATAAATAAAACAAAAAAAGTAAAAGATTTGCATAAGCGTAGGGGAAATCCATGGTCGTGCTAGGGGTCTTGCTATGTCCTTGCAAGCTAGGGCACGCCTACATCTTAGGGCTTGCTAGTGTTTGATAATGATCACAGAGGGTTCCACAGCCCAAGGCATGCTTGCATCTTAGGGTGTGTTAGTGCTTCAAAGGAAGTATAGAAAGTTACGTGCCTAACGACATGCCAGTGGTTCGAACCGTGTTCTCATCAAAAGATCCCCCTCCCCCCCCCATCTTACACGACCGTATTGTAGGTTGCATGTCCAATCTTGTTTCCTTTGCTTCTAATTTTCATCTATATCTCATGTACATCAATCAATTTGATAATCAATGTGTTACAACTAGTATAAGAATCCTCGTGAAATAGGAGTACCTCCTCATTTGACTCAAGGATATCCTTTAACATTTTGTAAGTAAGCATCTGGAGCCCCTACACTCGAGCCCTGGTGATCATTCCTACTAGTTGAATCCCATCATTATGGCTAATGGCCATCAGCATGATGCGATCAATATATTTTCAATATTTTTAATAGTTTTAAATTGGACAATTAATAACTTTTCATTAATATCTATTAACAGAATTTTTTTATTAGTCAATATTCAAAATAATATCTTTTGAACATCATTTAATGTCTTTTAATAGAATTTTTAAAAATCTTTTTTCCTTTTTGGCAGATTTTTTGTTTTCCAGTATAAATTGTATGACTTAGGGCGAATATGAGAAGACAATAGTTTTATTAGTAATATTGTTTTGAGTCACCTTCGCTCATTTTTTCCCAAAAAATCAATTCCTTTATAGCTTTCCAATTTTGGATGCCTTTTGTCTAGGTATTCCCTGAATCAACAAATAATTAAAGATCACATTCCAGCATTTATGCCTGAATCAACGAAACATGATAATTTTCATACTCTTTTGTTGCGTCAATTAGTAGCAGAGATGTGTTCATTCTTTGAGTAGATTACACTACAAAGGTAGAATAATCAATGATGTAAAATGGAGGAGCTTTATGAGCGTGATGATCTAGATCGCAGGATAGTGAAGATGATCAGTAAACGATGAGATGATGCTGTGGAGCGATTAGCAGCGAAGGTGAGCAGGTCAATTTTCAATCAGAATGGGAATCTTAATCCTACTTGTAGGCGTGGCCCTCATTTGATGTATGTTCATGATGAGGAAGATGATGAGTCTTCTTTTGATGTGGAAGTAGAATATCACAAAGAGACACCATACATACTTTACAGACCTTGACTTTACAAAGATGGTTTTAAGGTTGATGGAGAATCAATCTTTGATACTTATACTAATGAAGAGGATAATGTTTTTTAGATTGATGGTGAACCATTCTTTGATACTTATGTTGACAAAGAGGATGATGGTTATGATGTTGTTGGTGATGGTGAGCCAATTTTTGATGTACTAATATTTTATGTTAATTTTGTTGAATAGAATTATGCGATTGGAGATGGTAAAGAGAATTTGATTGTTCAGAGGTATTGTATGACTTCTAGAGCTATTGAAGATGATTAGCTAAGAAATAACATTTTTCAATCTATTTGCACCATTCTAAGAAAGGTGAAAAAAGGTTCAAGAAGTGCATAAAAAGGACTAGTGGTCAACTGGCATAGGACAACTGGCTAAGGTTGTAACAATTTGTCTGAAACTTGTGTAATTAATTCCAAGTGGATCTTGCGAGACACGATGAATATTCAAGGCGAATGTTGTCTAAGGTAATGATGTAGTTAATATTTTTTAATAGCTTTTAATTAGATAATTAATAGCTTTCCATTAATGTCTATTAATAGGATTTTTTATTAGTCGAGATGCAAAAGAATATCTTTTGAATATTATTTAATGTCTTTTAATAGGATTATTTTAGTCTTTTGCCTTTTTGGCAAATTTTTAGTTTTTTGATATAAGTTGTATGCCTTAGGGTGAATACAAGAAGATAATAGTTTTATCAGTAATATTGTTTTGAGTTATCTCCACTCATTTTTTCCCTAAAAATTCAAATTCCTTTACAATTTTCAATTTTAGATGTTTTGTGTCTAGGTATTTACGTAATCAACAAATAATAAAAGATGATATTCAATCATTTGTGTGTGAATTAACAAGATGTGATAATTTTAATACCCTTTCACTATGTCACAAGGTGACCTTAATATGAGAAGATTTTAAAGTTATAGATATGGCCTTGTCAAAGTCCCAGTAATTATCGTGAATTGAGCACCATCATTGGAATATCCCTAAATTTTCCTTATCGTTAAATTCAATAACAATAATTTCCATGGAGATAAAGGTAAATTTGAACCATTAATATTATATAAGTAGTTATATTAAATAACAAGATATTTAATTATAAATATCAAATTTTATTAATCAAACTAATTTAATTAATAAATACAAGCTTACATAATTATAAATGACTAAATATTTAAATTGTTATGTTAAAAAAAAATATTTAAATTGTTACATACAAAAAACTATGGTAGCATTTGGATGCATAAATTTTTATGGTATCAGACTGGTCAAAGTCATTGTACCATGTTTGGTTTACAAAATGTATTTGGGATTGTAAAAAACTTAAAATTCTTGTTCCTTATGTTTCATGGTACAAATATATTGGAATTGGACATAAATAATATCTCTTAATAAAAATTTTGCTTAGTGCTGCCCATGGGTTTAGTACTATGCATACCAAACATAGTACAAGAGAATTATATTATCCAGTACGACTTATATTGTGTTATCTAGTTCTCCTTGTTTTGTCTAGTTCTTATAGCCAAACACTACCAATATCTAATTACATAGAATTATAAGTTAAGTTAATTAAATAAGAAAGCTAAAGCGTATATAACAAGCTATGGGTATTTTAGTAATTAACTTAGCTCATTAACTAGCTTCACATTCATAAACCTTGATTTGTTTTCTCTCCTATTTCATTTCTTCTTCAACAAGTTCCCAAGCTCTCTCTACTCTCTTTATCTTCTTGTACAAGCCATTCTTTCAAAACTTCTCAGCAAGTCTCTCTCTCAATCTTATTCTACAAGTTACCTTTCTCTCTCTCTAAAAACACAAATATAATACCTCCTTCTCTCTCTAGAATTCTACATCTAATCCAACACCAAAACAAGAAAAAAGAAAAAACAACATTGAAGAACAAAAGGAGGTTGGGAAAGGATACGAGCTTCCACAACTTGCATGTAAGAGTAGAACAAGTAGCAGATTAGATTTTTGCTTGTTTTGCTATCCTTTAGGTAAGTAAATTCTAATTCCATGGGTTAGTATAGGTATAGGTCTAATGTTTTATGAAGATTCATGTGCTGGATGAATGTTTAGGTATTAGATTCATGTTTTAATTTGATTTTGTTGATTGGGTTGTACATGTATATTTGAAGTGTTGTATCAATGCATTCATATATGAAGATGGTTTTGATGTAAGTTTATGCATGAATCAATGTTGAAAATGTAGGAATATGTATAATATCTAGTTGTAAAATAATATGAATAAATGCATAATGTTTAATTTTATTTGTTAATTAGATGCAATGATTATGTTAATTTGGTTAATTAAATTATGGATTTGAATTTAAATATTCATTTGATGAAAATATATGAATAATAGGGTTAACATCACGAATGGTACTTGAACTTTAATAAAATGTATAATTAGGTGCTTGAACTTTAAAATTAATTAATTTAGTACTGAGCTTTGAAAATAATCAATTTAGTATCGGAAAAAACTTTTTATGCACATTAACAGTACCTACATCAAGTTCTTTAATATACTAAATTGATTAATTTCAAAATTTTTCGAGTAGTAAATTGATCAATTTCAAAGTTCAGATACCTAATTGCATATTTTTCCAAGTTCATGTACCATTTTTGACATTATCTCTAATTAATATGTATAATATTTGATTTAATATGACGTATTCACGATGGAGTTAATTTAGCATTGAAATTTATAATTATATATATAGGGTAAATTACTTTAGAAGGTATCAATATTTAGTGGCAAGTTTATTTAAGGTATCAATATTTCAAGTGGTTAAAAAGATAAATTAACATTTTGCAAAGTGAATCAAATGAGGTAGCAATATTTTGTAAAGTTCATTTAAGGAATCAACGTTTGAATTAATTTTCAATCAAGTTTCTTTAGTTTTTGTTAATGGTCAAACATTAATATCTTATTTGACTCACTGTACAAACGTTTATATTCTTTTCAACCACTTGAAATGTTAATACCTTAAATGAATTAATCTCTAAGCGTTGATTCCTCTTTTTAACTACTTGAAAAATTAATACCTTAAATCAACTTACCCTCAAACATTGATACTTTTTTATGTAATTTACTGTATATGTGTATAACATATATTTGTTGCATGATGTAAAAGAATATGTGTATTTGTGATATAGAATAGTGTTTGATTCATCATGATATGAGAGTTGAAATTGATTTGTATTTGAATTTAAGTCTCTAGAAAATTTTTCAGAAATATTTTGAATGCTCATGAAGATCCCTAACCTTGAACTTCATATTTAAAGTGTTCTTCGTGAAAATTCAAGTTAGATCTTTAATTCAACCCAAATTCAATCTAAAATGTGTTTTTCATCAATTTTTTGGAACTTATTTCTTTTTTAATGTTTATAAGTCATAAATTAACATGGAACCAACATGAAATTAAGGATTTGAATCAAAGTTGGTTTGAATGTGTAGAAACTTGTTTTGATCTTGTTGAGTGAACCTTGGTTGTGAAATTTGTTTGTAACCTTTAATTTTTGAATTATTTAAACATAATAATAACTTAATATAATAATATAAAAAATAAGTTTATTTGTAGAATATTAAGTGAACAAGAAAATAAAATAACATGATCCTTGCCAAAAATTAAATCAGTTCAATAAATAGTATATAAACCGGTTTTTAGCTAATCCCTTGCATCTATTTGAAAAATAAAACTTAATTGGACTTATAATGGACTTTAGATAAGAATATCTTTAGTGAATAATTAATTAAATGGATTTAATTGATAACTAAGTTAAGGATTAATAAAATAGTTGAAGAATAATTAACTAGTTAAACTAAAATAACTTCACTAAATGAATTGAAATAGATAACTAATAAGAGTTTTATCTTTCTTTCTCTAGTTCTATATTCCAATGACAATAATTCTTTAGCAGACAAGTATCTTCTATATCGAGTTCTAGGTATGCAATGTTGCTTGTTATGAGAGGTGTCATAAAATGAACTAATAAGTAAAGATGGCTTAATTAATTACTTAGGTGTACTTTTTATTGTTTAATTTGGTCCCTAGAGTGACAACCTTGCATAGCGATACTAGCATGATAGTTAGGGGCTTAGACCACCAATGGTGGCTTGGCAGGTAGCTAATAAGACGAACGATATTAAGGTAACATTTATTTATATTGAAGATAAGTTATAATAAGTGGTCTAATAATGGACTCTGATACATTGCTTATTCATAATGAATGGTATGGACAAAAATGAGTAATGAATATTACCCCTAGATAGAGCTACTTACTTACAATTTCTTCTAAGAGTTGTAAGTACTCGAGCTATCTATATCAATCCCTTAATTAGTTGCTGCTACTCAGGACTTCTAGATTCTCACAGCAAGTTACCAAAGTATGAGTGCTCTATTGTTATTTTACTACAGCTAAATTAAAGATCTAAAAAGAAAGTTAGTTGTTGCATTTGCATTAGAATAAGTGTGTGTGACGGCATCATAGGTATTTGTGTTGTTATGTACTAGGGTTTGGCTTATTCCTTTTTATTTCAGGTGATGTGGATAATTCCGATATGGAGGTTATGCTTACATGAGATATGGTTGGACATTGGTGAGAAACTGGATGAGATAAATGCTTAGATACTTTAGATAATGTATTGTCATCTTCCTGAGTATAACATAAGTATTGTGAAGTTCGCCTATATTGTTGAAAGATAATTTTGCCTTTGTATTCTACTGCAATTTCATTGATTAATGTATTTAAAATTTGCTAGAAACTCATTTAATTAAAGTTAGCTTTTTCATGCAATACCTATTTATTATACGTGGTAGAATTATCAACACTCTAGACCTCATTTAAGGTGTGACACTCATCATCCTAGACTTTCATTTAGGATTATATACCATTCCAAAAGTCATCGTGTGAAAGTTTCCGTAGATGAAATACTTAGACTGGATGAGTGAAAGTATTTAAAGAATTCACATCTTAAATTTCTCCTTCCAGAAATTTGCTAAATAATGAACAATGGACACATAATAACAACATTATCTTCTAGATGAATGAATGTTTTTTTTTTAAATTTTAATATTTAATTGAATTAAACATGTTTCATAATATTTATTCCGTGAAAAACAGGAGTTGCAATGTGTCAACTTTTTATCGAATATTTAAATAATAATTCTAAAAGAAAACAAAGATTGAAATAGAAATTATTCAAAACAGTATGAATTTAAATAGAAGAAGAAGAAGAAGATTATAGACATAACTAGGAAAATCGATCAAATACTAAGGATTAAATTGATACTTGTAGATACCTCATTTAAGTCTCAATTTTATTCTCCTAAGTTGGCGTAGGAAAACCATGAAAAAGGAAAAAGCTAGAAAAAAATAACAAAAGATAGAAAAATAATTTAATGTAATTTAAATTAGAGCCAATAACCTTATAGCCTAATGACATTTTCCTGATCTCTCATTTGAGAAGACTCAGGTTCGAATTTTCCCTCTCCTATTATAATTGGCAAAAAAAAAAAAAAATAATAATAATAAATCTGGAAACAATCTTATAGGAAAAAAAGAAGAAGCTAAAAGTAGTCATGATATGACAAAAAACGATACTATTAACTATTTTTATCGTTTGAATGTAAGTTTGATTGATATAATAAGTAAAATAAACTAGGATAAAATAAAAATTTAGCTCTCAATGCTTAACAATTATTATTATTATTCAACATTTTGAATTGTTTATATTTGAACCTTCCATGAGCTTTATTAAGAATTTCATTAAAAGCTAAAACATGTCAATTATACTTGTATGGGCATGCGTGGTAGATTCCTCCACTAGTTTAAAAACAATCTTATCCTCATGGTTGTAGTCATGATAAATTTGATGAAAAAACACCCAGTTTTCCGAACTAGTTTTCTCTTGTGGTATCCCTTGCTACTGCACCAAAACTTGATTCCACCAATTGATCTTGTTGTTGAATCACCTTTGTATAAAAAATAGGTAAGAGGGGGTTAAAAAGGGATGATTCTCAATAGCAAGCTTAGGCAAAGAGGGGATATTGGAACCACAAGCCTTCTTAAGAGCGTAGATATGAAAAACATTATGAAATTTATTTCTCTCTGAAGGCATTTGTAATTGTCGAGCCTAAAAATTTCCCCTTCGTTTAATTGGACTCATATTAATCTCGGTCCACTTAATATAAGTACTCGACACAATTAAAAAAAATTATGAACAACCATTTAAAAAAATTTATAAAAATATGACTTGAAGCCACCAAAGACGGAAAAAAAAAAAAAATTAGATCGAGCTAGGTAAGTCAACTCTAATTTGAACTATTAGTACATAAATTTTTCTAAAAATTGGTTTTCAGAAAAATATCAACCAGAGATTATAGAATCAAGCTATCCTATCATACCTAAAGAGGTTATCACTTATGGGCTTTTAATATTAAATGGCTCTTAATTAAAATACTCATTTTTATTTATAATTGTAATAATAATAGGAAAGAGGATGAAATTACCTGAAATTCGCCGATGTCCTAAGAACCTGGACTATTTATAATTAGTTAGAAAAATCATTAGAATCCCCTAAAGGACAAAAATAGACCAAGCTAGTTTACTGCCATAATTCTATAACGATATTAGTTAAGACAGAAAAAATATTTACAAGCATATGAGTAATGCACTAAAAATATGAAAAATACCATAATGAGGAAAAATAATTTTTACATTTTTTATGATTGCCTAATAGATGTCTATATATCCACTATAATGGAATCAAACCATCATAGTTCATTTTTTTCTTTTATAAAATTGTAGTGTGTTAGATAGATTTTAATCTTAAAAGGAAAAAAATAGCTAGGTTTACGTTTTTTAGTCAATTAACTTTTAATAATGAAAACCCTTGGATGCCTAAACTTGAAGGTCGCAACGTCGAAAATCTAAAGCAAAGATCCTAAATTTTAAAAAATTGCCGATTAAGTTTTCTTTTATTATTTATTTATGAAAAATATAGACCATGTGTTAAGAGGGCTTATATGCAAATGCAAATCCTAAGTGTGTCTAAAATGCATATATTATGAAAAACGCGTCCTCTATTGAAGAAAGCAACTTCTTGAAGATATGAATCATAAATATAATATATATATATATATGTATGTATGATGCCAATTCAACTACTAAATGCATCTATTTGGATAATCGGTCTGGTTTTGATTTCAAACTAAATCGATATTAGATTAATGTAAAATAATATATAATAAAAAATTAATAATTTTACTTATAAATTAATCAAAATCAAATAAATAGATGGTTATTCAAAGTGTGAGACCTGCCACAAAACTATCAGTTAATGATAAAGTAATTATAAGATAATATTATTTTCACAGCAGCCCACAACAGATGACAATAATTTAAACTATTCTATCCAATGATTCCATGACCGGCAATAAGAAGATATAGATTACTGAACTGGACAATTATTATTTATACCATCTTTTCATCTTATATTATGTGGATTTTTCCTTTGTATTTTACTCGGTATCTTAAACTAAAGTAAAATAAATTATATAAACGCAGGCATAAAAGGAGGAAAGACAAGAAATCCATCACGGGTTTGGACTAGGTGAAAAAACATAAGGGTCGGTTCAAAAGTGGTGTGGGTCAGAAGCTTCACGAGTCACCGCTCACAAGCGTGAACCTGAGTTGTCTTCTCGGTGATGGCTCATCCTGGTCGGCGTGGAGAAGATGGTGTCTCGATCCTCGGCGCTCGGGGGATGTTGATGTTCGACTCAGCGAGTTGCGTTGGGTGTGGGTTTTGGCTCGGTTTCGTCTTGGGTGCTTACGGTATGGTTTGGTGTGTTTGAGGAAGAAGATGACCTAACAAGAGGGAGTGAGGCTAGAGAGAGAATGAGAAGTTATTAGAGTGAGAAAGCGGATGAGTGTTTTTGAGGAACACAAGAACATATCGTCCTCTTCAACCCATAGGACAAAACTTCATTGTCTTCCTCAAAAACACTCATCCGCTTTCTCACTCTAACAACTTCTCATTCTCATTGATTCCAAAGTAATCCGAATTGCAATTTTCTATAGATCATCCTTGTACACACATTAAATAATACTTATAAAGAACTACGAAACAGACCAAATTACTAGTCTAATTATGCAAAATCCAATGTATACCAAACTTTAATGATAAATTTTACCAAAATAAACTATATCAATCAATTTTATATAAAACCTATCTATCTTGTTAATAAACTTAAATTTAGTCAAATTACATATATGTACATGCGATTCTACTGAAATCCTTGAAAAATCGTTTCTGATCCTTAGAAATGATTTCTCATTCAATCCGCTTTTATAAATTTTCTTATCTTTTCTTAATTTTTTTATGTTTTTTAGCTTCTCAATTTTCCTTTATTTTGGCATTTTTTCTATTTGTAATTAATTAATTAATTAATTTTTTTTTTTGGCAAACCTAACAAAAAGTGGAAAATATGATGTGGTGTTTACAGTAACTCATAAGTTGTAGCTTCCACCTTCCTTATTACAAGGAAAGACCACAAAAATGCTCAAAAAGCTTATTGTCTAACCATGAGACACTGAAATTTAGTGATAAGGCAGAAGCTTGACAAAACCCATGTCACCAAGAATTAAGTCAATGTCCCTTCTATGTTGATTAACATGAGCTTTCATGCGTTGTTAAGCTAATAAATTTTGAGTAGCTTAATTAAAGCATCTTAAGACATTAATTATTTTTCTATTACCTCTAGTTCAGTTGTTCATTGTGTATAAGAAGGAAACGTAGGAGGGGATTGCTTATACACTATTCAAATGAAGTAGCTTGAGCACCTTGGTAAAATGATGTATTATAGGCATACTCAACATAAGGTAAAAATTTAACCTTAGAAGAAGGATTATCCATTACAAAACAGCATAAATATTGTGGTACGCCTAGGAAATTAATCACTATGGTATCTATAAAATAATAGTAATTAACCCTAAAGAAATCCCTAATATTAAGACAAGAATTAGGGTTTTTTGTATAACCAGTAAAATCTTTACTTACCTTAGATAGGAAAGACCAAAAAAGTAAAGAAAGATATAACACTCGCTAGTAATTGATATTGTCATGCTCCAAATGATACCCTAAACGTGGCAGTCCGTCACATATGACATTAAAACTTAAGAACAACTTCCCAAAGTCATGCGAAATCTAGATAAATATCTAACTTCAACATTTAGAATTTGGTCTTTACATCATCTTAGCGGCATTCCCCTAATAAATCTCCAAAGATCATAATATCATTCTAGTCTTCACAAAAAAAAGAAACAGTATTAGAACCAAAAGATATTAAAGGAAATCTATTCTAAGATCTTTAAAATGATTTCCAAAAGCTTCCCCATAACATAATTTCACTTGGGTGTATGAAGTCCTTGGGCAAAAAAGATATTGATCTTATGTCAACAAAAGTCAATTGGAGTGTAAGCTCAACTAGCTTAGTGAGAATATTCCTGGATTAACGTACTTATATCAATAATTCAAACAAGTTATTAAACAAGCATATGAAGTGCATCAAGCAAATGAACAAGTAATATATATGATCTACCAAAAATCATATGTCTGAATGGATGTACCGCTCTATTCAGGGTTAGGTGTTTTGGGCTCTTTAAAACCCATCTTTGAAATCCAACTTTGTAGTTTATTTCGGGCTCCTATTCGTATATCCTTAAATTGTAATAGCCTTGTATTTTAAATAGGTCTTTATCATGCTATTAAATAAGCTTGGGATGATAAGTATACTATAAGAATAGTAATAATTATTTAAGTGAGGTTATTTCATAAATTTTTTTTTAAAAATAAAAGAAAATAATAATAAATTTTGAAAGCAAATTGAGAAAGTTATAGGCATTGAATAATAGTGGTAGTCTATTACTTATTGGAAATGCAAGTGAGATACCATGAGATATAAAAAGTAGACCAATGATGTATGTTATTATGTATTATAATAAATATAATATGCGAATATATATATATATAATATGTCTATAAGGTATTACTAGAGGGAGGATATATATATATATATGTATATATATAACATAGGCAAGGCATGGGGTATATTTTAAAAACATTGCATGATTATTAGAACAGCCCACCGAATGAGAAAGCTAAATGTAATAATATAATTAGATTAACAATCTACAACACTATCTAATTGACACCTCCCCATGATTTGTCACTTATAAGCATTGTTTGCGTGTCCCTCCAATGCCTATAAATAGTTTATCTCTCCAGAGGAAATCAAAGAGTCCAGACCTTATAAAATTCCCTCATCCAACCCACCACACACAAAATAGTTGTAACCACAATCTCTAATTATTCAGCGAAGAGAGATAATAAAAAGCAGGAATCAATGGGATCCGCTATCTATATTTCCATTAGCGAACAATGGAGCTCTATATTTAATTGTGCACAATACTACTTTGGTATGTCTTAGACCATTATTTTGTTTATTTGTATTTATCTATTAGATATATGTTTACATTTTAATTACATATGAGTTAAAAATTCGAATGATTCAAATCTTCTTAGTTATAGATAGTACTCATTTGATATATCATCACATGATAAACATAAATTTTTATTGAAAATAATAATGATGAATAAATTCAAATAAAATAAAGTAAAGAAGAAATTCTTTGTAAATAATCATGCAGCTAAGAGAAAGCCCATACCATGCTCTATAAATGCGGTTTATCAGTTTGCAAACTAAAATCGAAAAAAAAAGGATGTTAGCTTACTAAATCAAATAGGACCAGGAGTTTTGTGATTTATTCCCCAATATTCAATCATGATGGAAATGTTTATGGGATTTCAACTGTTTTCTGTTTAAGTAATCTAATTACTTCAGCTAAATTTAATATCGTGTGAATTAATATATATATATATATATACACACACAAAAAGAAATGGAAGTTTTCAATATATTATTATTTTCATCAAGCTTACAGTGAAACCAATGTTATTTTAGATAATAGAATCATTTAAATTCAACCATTAGTGTTGTGGGAATTAAATGTGAAGTTGTATTTACATATATATATATATATTAAATTTCTCTTTTATCAACCTTTATATATTAAATTTTACTCCATATATTGTACATTCCGATTAGTAATATTTAATATATAACAACGACAACATGCCATGAGGCTTGAGGAAGTATTTAAGAAAAATGTTAATGAGTTATATTGCTCTCAAACAAAGAAATTATACTTATTAAAAGTTGACACAATGAGATTATGAATATTGCTAAAATATATTGACTTATTGAAGTATTTATATAGGATCTATTGACTTATTGAAGTAGGACAAGATCTATTGTACACATGAGCTAAAGGATTTGATATACCGGGTGAGTACCCCTTGCTTATTGCTTGTTATGCGGAATGGTCAAAAACTGTAGGCCACCCGCTTGTTGGTTATGTATTAATGTGACTTTATTTAAGTAAGTCATATGACATAATGAATTTATTGATTTATGATTGCTCTGTTGATACTTGATATGTGAGCTGATTGCTAATGATGTGAGTGTATTTATGGTCTAAATTTAATCTATATGATTGTACAAATTGATTGTCATGCCATGATTCTATATGTTCAAATCTTGAGTATTTAATGGTGCTTGCACTATTGCATTCATGGCATGGCATGACACATCATGAAAGGGCCCAAGGGCCATATTTCAAAAGCTCGTTTTGAACAAATGGACCCAAAAGTCATGATTTGATAAAGCTTGGTTTTCTCGGAAATCTTGATTTATAAGCTTGATTTAATTCATATAGAATTGCATGCTTGGTTTAAGCAGCCTACGGCTGCTTGCTCGGATTTTAAGTTGCATATGGGCCGCTTGCTCGGTTATTGAATCTTTGGATTCTGCTCGCTTCTAGAAATCCAAATCCCTTTGGGTTGATTTCTGCTTGGTTTATTTTGGAGCCACATCTTGCCACTCTGCTCGGTTAAGCAGTGAAATACTGCTTTTGAGTCGCCTAAGGGCTACTCTGCTCGGTTAAGATACGGGCTAGTGCATGTCACGTGCATTAGCATGATATAAAGTTGCATATGAAATTTTAAATTTCAATAAATTGTACCTTTCTACTATTATTTTATGTGCTTTTGTACTCACTTAGTTTAAAGGAACTGAGGGGTTAGAGTTTCTAATCTCAGGTACTAAAGACTATGCTTGATGCTGTTAAGAGGGGTTTTGGGAATTGCATTGAGAGTTCCAACTACCTGCTTAGAGGATCTAATCTTTGAAAACATCTTGAGATTATAGGTTACTATGTTACTATACAAAAGTTATCTTTAAAACTTTTATGGTTTGTATAAAGTCTATATTAGTAAGACACAAAATTTGGTTAAGTAAACCCTATTTGCTTTGAATAATATGGTAGTGTAAACCATACGGTTTTGTAATGTCCATGGAAATATAAGTTATATGAAGTTTGAAAATTTTATAATAGCCTTATCCTTACCTAAAGGACGGCATCACAACTTGCCTTTAGGTACCATTTTTTTAGCAGACACCTTAAAAAGCGGATCATGATATAAATAGTTCTTTCGGGCTCCTATTCACCCATCTTTCAAACTTACGGATTTCTGCGAACCCCACTACTATGCTCTTATTTCATCGAGTATAGTAGCTAATGAAATGAGGCTAACTACGTGATATGCATGAATCTATTAATATAACTCTTAATATGTAGTTAAGATAATTTAAAGACGATCATACAATTTGCTGATACTCCATCATGATAGTAAAACACAATTTAATTAACAACAATTCATGCCTTGATATGCTTAGTATACTTTTAACTAATATTATCATGTATAATGTATTTTCATCTTTTTCTACTTTTAGTGCATCTAGCTATAAGCACAAACAAGTACGTAAAAGTAGAAGATAAACTCACTCGGTCATCTTTACTAAAATTCTTTACTCGTAATAGTCCCCGAATACAGATTGTCCCCAGCTTTGTTACCTAAATAAAAGAAATATTCGGAATGAGTATTTTGTGGAAATTCTACTTGAACTTTCTAATTCTATTCTAGTATTTGCGTCAAAATTCAGATAGGACGAAATTTCAACTTAAAATAGCCATAACTTACTCATTTTAACTCAGAATTTCACATATTATATATCGTTTTCTATCTATTTGAAAAGATCTATGCATTTATAAGGTGATTTTTATCATAAAAGCCATTTGAGTTGCAAAAAACTACGGTACGTAATAGTTACGAAATTCCTAACTCTTAAAATATGATTTTCCAAACTTTTCTTTACCTAAAAATCCTTAAACAAATATATAGGTATTTATATGGTTGGAAAAATCCTTTTGATATATAAATAGAGTCATATTTTATCCATGATTCTATTGGTGTTGTCTCAACAATTATTTTTCATAGAACGACTTGTCTTATGGTTTTGAAAAATTGAACTTTGAAAATTTTATCTTCAAGTGGTTTGAAAGAAATTACAAATTTCGGGTTATTATAAATAGGCATTTTCTTTTTATATTTTTATTTCCTAACTCTTTCAAAGATAAATTAATTTCTAAAAATTTGGTCCTTTAAGTTATCTGCCAATTTTATTTGTAGTGATTGAAAAATAAGGTTTTCAAAATTTTTCCTAAGTCATTGGTGTTGTCTAATATTTAGAGTTGTGTCAAATGTATATTTTTTTTCTCATTTTTATATTCTTCTACTTCTTTAGAAAATAAGTTTACCCTTTTAAAACTTCAATTTCTTAGCAAATTTTTATTTCCCTAAGTTGAATTTCTAAAATAGTGAGTTGATTTTTTCTTGACTTGAAAAACTTGTTTTATTCCTAATATTTATCAAGTAGTGGCATAATCCTCTTAGATAAGTTTATAAGAAAAGTTTTCATAATAAAGAATTATCAACCTTAGAACTTAGCAAAAATTTCATTTTAGCTTTGAAAAGAGAATAATAATATTAAAAATAAAGTCTTGTAGAAGCTTGCTTAGTAAGTGATTTTCAAAGTCTATGATGAACCTATTTAAGTTTTCTAAAAGATATGGCTGGCTTAAAATCTTAAGTTCTAATGCTAAAAATTATATTTTTATGAAGTATTTAGTTCCGATTTATAAAAGAAAAATGAGTTCCTTCTATTATTTAAAGAAATCCTCATTAGTAATGCTTTAAAATTTGTGATTAGCTTATACAAGCTTTTGAAAAGAATTTATTAAAAACAATACTTAGATCTCTTGTTGAAAAATCCTTCATTAAGAAATTTAGTTTACTTTTCTTTAATTAAGAAAAACCCATTTTTATTTTTATTAAGACAATAACATTCTAATCATATATGAATATGATTATGTAGCAATGAAAAAGTAAGAATAATACATAATAAGATTGAAAGAAATATGCATAAGCAAATAAACATAATAATATGGTAAAGTATTGGGAACCTTAGCTTTATCAAGGTATCCCGTCAAGTATTTGGAGCCTTAGCTTCATCAAGACTTCTCAGGAGTAAGAATAGACTAGTCCCAAAAGAAAAAGAAAAAAAAAGCAATAATAATAAGAGTAATAATAATAAGCATGTTAGTGATAGTTGGTGAGTATGTAGGCTTTAAGAAATATATAGATATACATATACTTAATAATATATATAAGGTTAGATTATGAGCATAATAACAACATAACAATAATATAACAAAATAATATAATCGGTATTCTTGGCATGTGCAAGAACAAAACGTGAACATGTTGTTACTTTTATAACTCACATGAGCTTTAAGAAACAACACCATGGTCATGCTAACTTACATGACATGGGAGAAGTAAATATGGAAGATTTTAACCTATGGGTGTGTATGTGTTGAAGGTGGATGTAAGAATATGTGGGTAGTGTGTTTGTTATCTTGTTTTCTTAAAGAGCGGTGAATGGTAGAGTGTGTTTGAGAGAGAATTGCTAGAAAGAGAATTGGAAAGAAAATTTTGGTAGAGTTTTGTTAAGGTTTAAGAATTATGTGTAAAGTGTGAAGGAGGGAAGGGATTGTAAACCCCTAAATTTTCGGAATCGGTTTAGCATAAAACCCTAAACCGGAAGTCAAACGAAACCCTAAAGGTCAACAAAACCCTAGTTTACCGTATCAATCTAAATCCGGCATTGCCGTTTTCTTTGGCCCTAAAAAACGAAGTTGGGATAATTAGCTAAAATAGTTCGTAATAACCATAAGTTTTATAAAAGTTTCAGTTTCGTGAAATTCGGGTGTCCTTCGAACCCGATCGAACACAGTTCTCGAAAAACGTGTCCGGAAGCCTGGAATAGTAAAAATATTCCGAATACACCGTTAGACTCATAAAAATATAATTTTTTCAAAAATATCAGTTTCGTAATTTTTCAGTAAATAAAAATAACAGATATAGGTATTATACGCATATTTTCTTACTACCGGTACTTTAATTGTCATATCTACTTTACATTATACTATTCATTACTATTCTACACTATTCTTTTATCTCTACTTTTTCTTACACCTATTCTTACACTCTACATAACCTATAATCTTAAATTTTTACCTTTCCTATAACTTTATTTCACATCTACCTTACACATTACATCTTTTATCTTCAAAAAGTCAAAAAAATAAATCACTCCCCCTCTACTACAAGCATGGCCGGCGCTACCCCCTCCCCACATGCCTCAATTTGTTTCAATTTTACTTTATTTTAATCACACAAAAATCACTCCTCAATTTCCTATAAATACCCCCCTCCTCTTTCACTTCTTTCACACCACTTCTTCTCTAAAGTTATTATAGCAAAATCTCTCTCAAATTCTCTCAAGAGTTCCTTCCAAGAGTTCTTCCTAGTCTAGCTTCTTTTAAGTAAGAGTTTCTTCAAGAAGTTTCCATGTTCATCTACTTAGTATGAACTTAATGTGTGTTTTCTAAAACCATGAAGGTTAAGAAAGCAACAATAGGTTCATACTTTGTTTTTGTTCATAATCATAATTCCTTTATGTTCATGTTTCCTTTATATTCATTTATGTTTCTCTTATGTTCATTTATGTTTCTTTTATGTTCATAACTATCTACTATATCTATATAGCTATATATACTATTTAGAGCATATAAGCTCATAATCTTGCAATTTATTTACCTTTCATGCAATTTATTTACTTCAATGCAATTTATTTATTTCAAGTTGTTTTTAAGACTAGTCTCTAGTCTTAGACTTGTCCTCATCAAGTCAAAACAAGCTTTTCTTTCATTCATTTTATTTCATTATGGGACTAGTTTATTTCTTAGTCCCGGGAGCCTTGAAAAAGCTAAGACTCCAATACTTGACTTTATTATTTATGCTTTATGTTATTTTGTTTATTATTATTCTCATAATCATGTTCATTTAGATTGTTGTCCAAAAGTTTTATTTTCTAAAGATAATCAAATAAAAGAAGGCTTTTTGTCACTTCGGAATAAGTTTATGTGAAACATAAAAATATAAGATAACAAAAATAAAGTAATTCATTTTCAAGTTACAAAAAGAAATTCACTATGAATTTAGAAACTATTCTTACTTAAAAAGCTACTTAAATCTTCGTTACTCTACCTTGTTTTCAAAAGAAAATATATTTGTTGACAAAAATGGTTCTTTTCATAAGAAAGAAAATAAGATGGATGACTAAGGAAATTTTAAACAAATAGGCAAAGAAAAATTTATGGTTTGAAAATAATAAAGTTATTTCTTTTCAAATTACAAAAAGAAGCTAATGAAATTATAGAAATTAGTTTTTCTACAAAAAGTCCTTAATTGTTCCACATTGTTTTTATGAAGAAAACAAATTTCATGCATGAATGATTATTTTTGAAAAATGATATAGAAAAGAATGAGAAATCAAGTAAGGATTTTGCAAAACAAAGGAATTTACACAAGAAAAATGAAGAATAGCATATTTCCTAAAAACTTCAAATATAGTAACTTAGAAAGTAGAAAATTTTATTTTTAAAAGTTACTTGGAAAGAGGAAAATAAAACCAACATAAAACGTTTTTAGAAAATAAAGAAAGCAAGGTATTCATTTCAAAGAAATTTACAAAAACAATTTCCGAAAAGCTTCAACCCGACATTGTTTTACCTAAGAAAAATAATTTGGACAACAAGACATTTGAGCATGCTTAAATATGAGTTATATAGTTATAAAAAGAGAATTTTTCAACTATATAGATAACTAAGTATTTATCAAACAAATTTTGATTTCTTGAACCAAAGTTGTTTTTACTTGAAAATCCGTGGTTAATTTTGTCGCCACTTTTTCGGAGCTTATATGGCCTTATTTGTGGGAAATAATTTTAGAAATGGGTAGATCTTTTCGAGTAGATAGAAATCGGTATATTATATGCGCGATTCCGAGTTAAAATGACCAAGTTATGGCCATTTTAAGTTGGAACATTCTTCTATACGAACTTTAGCGTTCTTTGACATTGTTTTGTCAAAATTCAAGAAAATCATCAAGAAAAACTCATTGTGGGTATTTTCTTTTGGCTAGGTGACCCCGAGGAAGGATTCCTTTACCCCGAGAACTATTACGATTAAGTGGAGTGTGTGAACAACTCATCCGCTTAGAGGAATAGACGACAATGGCATCGTGAGTTTATTTCCATTAAATGCTACACTTGTTGTGCTTGTAAATTAGTTGCACTAGAGTTAGGAAAAGATAAACCGATATGCATGTAAAATAATTCCTTGAAAGAATTCTAAGAATATCGAAGCCCGAATGGTTCTAAGTGATTGTTTTAGTTTAATATTGATTTGTGTGAAATTCCTTGATCGCCATAAAGTTGAAAATAATCATGCTATGACTTTATAAATTAATGAACTCATGCATACCACGAAGTGAGTCACATTGCATGGTTGGGTTATTATCCTTGGGTGAGAAGAATAGTAAGCTCATGTCGAAAGCAACACTTGGCGGGAGATCCAAAAGCGATTGCTTGGCGGCTTAATGGAATATGCTTGGCGGTTGATCCGAAAGCAAGGTCAAATCAAGTAGATTCGGAAAACTTGGCGATGAGTGCTCGCAAGTTTAAAACTTTTCAATGAATGCTTGGCGATGAGTGCTCGCAAGCTTAAATTTTCTGTTATTAAAACTACTTGTTTTGAGGATAAATATCACCGAACCCCGAATGGAGGGCGTAAATCCATTCAACATATAGTTCCCGGAAAACTATGTGCTTGTTTGCCCACGTGCTTGTGCATTACATTTGCTTGACTAAATCAACTTGTTTGAATCTTGTTACAAGAAGTTATTTATGGAAATAGTTCTCACTAAGCCTATTAGCTTATACCCCAATAGATATTTTTTGCAGTTCCCGTACCTATGGTTAAGGCCACGTGGACCATGCGGGCAGGTAATCTCTCTTGAACATTAAAAATTTGGGTAAAATTTAGCCTAGTATTAGCATGCATATATTTCTATGATAGATGAGTAATTTAAGGAGTTGTCCCTAAGCTTGAAAAGCCGTTGCTATGAACAAATAATTATTGTGATTCTTCTTTTCTTAATATGTTTTTATATCTCCTTAAGCTTCATAATTCCATATATGGTCTTCTAAAATTGTGAAAGTAAGCCTTACACTTAATATAAAAGCTTTTGGAAATGACTAAGGTTGTCATACTTAAGCTTTAATATTGAGTGTGGCGGACTGTCACGTTTATGGTACCCATTGGGGCGTGACAGGGATATTTATAGAGTTTTGGAGTGAGAATTAGATGTAATAAAATAAATTAAAAAAGAAATAATTTGGAGTAGAAGAGAGGGGGTAGTGCCGGCCTTGATGGGGGAAGAGGGGAAGATTTGTATATTTGTTTGGCTTTTTTCGACAGATACAGACACTTTTTTCAAACTTTTTTCTAACAAATTATTTATAAAAAAGTAGGTATAGATAAAAAAAAAAAAAAGTTGGTAGTTCTCATTAAAAGATCAAATATATGTAAAATATATATGCAAATCGAACATATTTATACATATCATTTTTAAAAAGATACACATACAGATGAAAAATAGACTATTTGAATAGACCCTTGATTTGTTTTATATTTTTGTAATGAAATGTAATAATTTGTAAGGTATGATGTGAATAAAGTTGTATTGGAAATGTCAAAGTATAAGATTAAGTGCGTAGATTGTAAGAAGTAGGTTGTAAAAAAAAATAGAAATAGTAAAATAGTAATGAATAGTAGAAATTGTACATTGAATAGCAGGCCAGATAAATAAAATATTGATAGTAATAAAAATACGTGTAAACTAGCTATATCTGATATTTTTAGTTACCGAAAAATTATGAAACTGATATTTTTGAAATCCTTATATAATTAAGAGTCTTTTGGTGTTATTGGAATATTTTTACTAATTCGGCCACCAGAGCACATCTTTCGGGAACTGATTCCATTCGGGTTCAAAGCGAATTAAATCTTGATAAATCTGATCTTTTTAAGCTGTCTTATATTATTCGAACTATAATTCATCATTGACATATTTCTATTGTTCTCAGATTTTGAGTGCAGGATTGCCAGAGTTGAAAGTGCTAGATTGTTTTGATCTTAATTGACTTTTGAAACTCCGGTTTGACTATGGTTAGGGTTAAATACAACTTTACCCTAGAAATTGAGGGGTTTACTGATATGACATGTAATGACTCATTCGTGTTTGTACTCAATACAATCAAGAATTTGAATGATAAGAGCTAAGAGTAAAAATTATCAAGAAAGAAGAATTTTCATTTAATAGAAGATTTGTAAACCCCTAGACTTTACGACAATTGTTAAGTTTAAACCCTAGAACCAAAAGTCAACTAGAAACCCTAGTATAAAAAAAAAAAAAAAACCTATGCTAAAACCCTAGAGTTTAGATTCGGCAATCTCGTGCTCTTAAACCCAAGATAACGAAATTGAGTCAATGGCTTATAATAGTTCGTAATAATATAGGAAAGTATAAAAATATCAGATTCACTAATTTCTAGTGTCATTTGGATTCGAATAGGATAAGTTTTCGAAAACCATGCTCTGGTACACCGGAAGGTAAAAATATTACGTTAATATCGTTAGACTCGTAATTATATAAGAAATCTAAAAATATCAGTTTCATAATTTTTTGGTAACTAAAAATTACAAATATCGCAATTATATGCGTATTTTCTTTACTACCAGTAACTTATTAGTCTTTTCACTATTCATTGTCCTATCTTACTATTCATTACTATTTATCTATCTCTACTTTACCTTACTGCTTATACACTTATTTTCTTACTTTTTACTTTTCCAATATATCTTTAATCAAATCATATCTTACACATTACTTATCTTTTCTTACAAAATAAAAAATTAAATTATTTCCTCCCCTATTTCTTCCCAAAACCAGCGCCCCATCTCTCTCTATCTATCTATTTATTTTTCTTTTTTAATTTATTTTATTACACTTAATTCCTCTCTATCTTTAACTATAAATACCCCATCTCCCTCCACTTCTTTCACACCTTCATTTTAAATAAAAAAACTCTCATGAATTCACTTAACAAATTCTCTCTACAATTCCTCTCTACCAAAACTTTCTATAACCAAACTCTCCCAAAATCATTCGTTACCTAAACCATTCACTATATATTACTACCCACGAAATACCAAACTCATCTACCATCTTCCTTTAATACAAAAAAACTTATAGGTAAAACTTCCAACCATTCGTTTTGCCCATGTAATATAACTTAATATGACTATGGTGTTGTTTCTTAAAGCTCATATAAGTTGTAGAAGCAACAACATGTTCATGCTTTGTTCTTGCACAAGCCAAGAAATTCTGATTTTATTATCTTGTTGTTATGATAACATTTTGTTGCTATTATTGTTATTATGCTCTTAACTTAACCCTTTGTATATATATTAGTGGCTATATGTGTGTGTATATATATATATATATATTTCTTAGAGCATAAATGCTCACTAACTCTTACTAACTTGCTTTATTAATTGCTTTTCTTTTCTTTCTTTCTTTCTTTTCCTTTTGGGACTAGTCTACTCTTAGTCTCGGATTACCTTGATGAAGCTAAGGTTCCCAATAGTTAATATTATTATCTTACTTATTATTTGCTTCTTATATCTTCTTATCTTTCATTTTTTGTTTTATATTACATGCTCATATATATGCATCATTGATGTGCTCAAACCGATCGTATCAAACTTTAAAATTTATAAACTTAGAATTAATTCTACGATCGAGCAAAGGCAAGTATACCTTTTCGAAATAGTATATGATTAAAATCAGGTATTGTCCTTAGCAATCTAAGAAACAATTACTAGTGTTACCATTTCTCCACTATTTAGTCTAATTCTTAAATTGATATGTATTATCATCAACTACTAATTAACTTATCTAATTAACCCTAAGATCCTTATGAAAACTTTCAAGAATTATAATTAATCACAAGATATGCAACATACCCGTCATCTTGTTCCACCCTAACGCTAACTTTTCATATAAAGATATATTGATTAATTGCTCATTCATACTTTGCACTGCATGAACTTCATTTTAAACTAATTACTCCCTCGAGTTAATCAATTCCTAATTTTGCATGAATTAATAGAAACCTCTTCCTAACTAATATCAATGCAAGATTGCATTAAAGATCCTAGTTCATAAACAAATATCAAATCTTTATCGCAACATATCAAAGTTTCTCTATCTCTAGATGAAACATGTGATTTTCCTATTCATGAAGATCCAACTTACTAGATAAAACCTCTTTCATCTAATAAGAATCATACATGTAATTAACTTTGCGCGTAAATCAATCACAAAACAATTATAATACATGAATAGACACAAAGGTATAAACTTTTCATTAATCAGGCAATTTAATTCATATTGGGTTTAGGGTTTCACAAGATTTAGGGTTAGGAATCTACTCCTCCATGGAGTTCACAAGAAAAACACAATATCTAGAGAAGTAGAATAGAAACATGATGTAGAAATACAACCCTTGAATGATCTTATGTTAATCTATGATGTTCAAGCAATATTTCTCTTCCAAGTGCGTCTTTTCTCTCCTAGGGTTCCCAATGTACGGCTCAAGATCCCCAAATAAATCAATAAGGCAGCTATTTATAGTGTAAGGAAAAGTCATGTGTGCATGGTGGTCTGCATGGCCGTACTCGGGGCCGTGCACAATGAGAAAATTGGATTTTTGACATCTTTAAGTTCTGCACAGCTTTCTGCACGGCCGTGCACGAGGTTGTGCAGAACTCTAAATCTTCTTTTTCTTCTAGGATTGAGTTATTTTCTTGTGCACTACCTTATGCACTCCTTGTGCAGCTGCTGAGGCATGAATCAAGATGCTTGCTGGTTACCTTTTTTCCCTTTGCACAAGTATCTGAATGGCCATGCATGAACATTGTGCACACTTGAAAATCATCACTTTGTAGCCTTTGTTAAATCCTTTCTTGTTTTTGCTCAAATCATCCATAAATCTTCCAAATGAGTATTTGAACCCTGCAAAACAAATATTCAACACTTAAGTATATTTCTCCTAAGAATTTCACATAAAATTAATGCAAAATTATATCAATTGAGTATAGAAAATATGGGTCTTTTAACACTTATCAATAATCATATTGATATTGTCTCAACAAAAACTAAGAGGGAATTTTTTCTAATAAAGGAAAATGAAACCAAATTCTTTTAATATATATATATCCTTATCACTAAATCAAGATTTTGCTATTAAATACGTAGACAAGTTATTTTTCAACTTCTTTTCAAGCTCATCGAAACTTTTCTTCAATGACAATGAAGATGATTTTCTCAAAGAAGTTAACTAACAAAATAAACAATTTCTTTTATTATGATAAGTCACATAAAGTTTATTAAAACATAGTAGTAATAATTCTTTGATAAGTAAACTTTTGTCAAAAAGCTTACCTGTAGGATTTTTACCAACTCCATAATAAAAAGTAATAACTAGACTACGTTTTATAAGTTAAGATAAAATCAACTTATTAAATTATAAACTCATTTAGAAAAATAGAGGTTGCCAAGTTTCTAAGTTTCTAAATGATAAACTATTTTCAAAGAAATAAAAAGAATATAAACATGATAAGTTACAAAAGAACAATAGATATTATCAAAAAACTTAAGAAAATAATGAAACATGATTTTCTTCCAAGTAAAATTTGTAAAAGACTTAGAAGACCAAGTTTTAGAAATAAAATGTATTTTTAAAGAAGTTAGGAGATGAAAATATAAGAAGAAAAAGACTTGTTTATCAAAGCTATTTTTTTTAAAAGGAAAATATATACAACTCAAATTATTATAGGTTATCAACAACTTAATAACAATTTTTGGAAATTTCTTTTCTTATCACTAGAAGTAAAATTTTATAGAAAATCAAAGTTAAGAAAAAATTAACTTATTTTAGGAAAGAAATTGGAAAACAAAATAAGAATATACTCATTTATAATAACCTAAGAGTTTATAAAGTTTTTTTAAAACAATTAGAAAAGAAAATGTTAAAATTCAAGTTTTCAACACCATGAAATAAATTGCTTTACGAAAAATAATCGTTGAGACATCACCATTAAATTTTGCATACTATATGAGTCTATATATATATATGTATTCAAAGGATTTTTCAATCATATAAATATCTAAATTTTTTATAAAGGATTTTTGAAATCGTGAAAAGTTTGAAAATGATGTTTTAAGGGCTGTGATTTTTGTGATAGTTTTGTGTTGACCTTTTTCATGACCCAAAAGATTTTTTATAACTCAAATAACCTTAGAAATAGATAGATGATTTCGACTAGGTAGAAAACGATATATTATATGCAAAATTCCGAGTTAAAATGAGCAAGTTACGACCATTTTAAGTTGGAATTTCTCTCTATACGATTTTTGACGAACTTAATAGAATAGAATTACAAGTTTAAGTAGAACTTCCAAGAAATACTCATTTTAGATATTTTTCTTGTTTAGGTGACGCCGAGACCAAGTTCCCGTGTCCCAAAAATTACCTTGACTAGAAGTATCCACGCAAATGGTCGAGTGACTTTATTTCTTACATTTTCACAATTATGATTTTTTTTTGTAAGATTAATGGTATTAGAATTAGGGAAAGATAAAATGGAAAGATGCATGTATTTCACATACTTGGATGAAATTGCAATTAAGAATATTGAGGTGGGAATTGTTTATAATGAATATTTGATATAGTGTAAGAATGATTGCTGGCAAATTACATGATCACCCGTGAAATATTTAATTATGCCATAAGTACTTGATTAAATTGATTGATGCATGTCATTGGGTGAGTTCAGTGCATTTATTACTATAGCTTTGGTGGGACAAATGCATAGTAAGGAGATTTATAGAGTCTGTAAATACTATAAAGCGGCGAAAAATCGTCTGAATCAAATGGCGGTAAGAAAACACCTGATTAAAACAAATCTGGCAGCTATGTAGTGGCTCAGAAATAAAACTACAAATAAGTTGGATTATATTTTTGGCAGCTAGGTAGTTGCTTAAATAAAAAACTACCACGAAATTACGTTACGATAGTGGCCTATACGGTCTGGAACACCTAACCATCGAATGGAGGGGTAAATCCATTCAAGTATATGATTCATGGAAAATCATATGTATTGTTTACCCACATGCTTGTGTACGTCATATGGTTGCCTAAAAAAACTTATTTTGATTATTGGTTATTGAGTATTTAATTGTGGAAATAAATCTCACTAAGCATGTAGTTTATACCTTTTTAGAAGTAGATATGGAATTCTAAGAGGAGTTTTAAAAGTGTAAATTATTTTAAGATGGACTTCATTAGACTTAGCTATCTTTGATAGGGGAATGCCCCTTAATGTTGTAAGACTCATTATAAGTTTTTATGAAACCTCGCTTATATCTTTATGATTCATTTTCTTAAGTGCTATTATGCCTAACTACTTGAACAGCATGATCTAAAATTTGGTCTGCTGCGATCATGAAAGTACGCCTTACACCCAATATCGAGACTTTTAGGATGATTAAGGTTATCGTACTTAAGTCTTAATATTGAGTATGACAGGCTGTCGCGTTTAAGATACTCTTTAGGACGTAACAATTTAAGTTGGTATCAGAGCATGGTTAAGAAGTTAAGGTCCTAACAATATAAATAGATTTAATAAGAAATAAGCAAAACCAAATTAGAAAAGTTAGTGTAGGTAGAATAAGTTCGCTAATTTTCTCTTCTTTTCTTTTGCTTGAATAGATTACCCTAAGAGAAGCGCTTTTGGCAGATCAACAATTCCATAAAAGACCCGGAGAAAGCTTTACCAACTATCGACTAAGACTAAAAGTGCTATGTGAGGAGTTTACCTTGGTAGGAAGACTAAAGTCAATTAGGGAGATGTTCACCTTATGGAAAAGAGGACTAAGGAACATGGAGTGGAAAAGAATTGTTAAGACAATAAGATATTGTCCCATAAGGAAAAAGAGATGGTTCAAGCTGGATGTAATATATGCTATTAAGAGGATCGCAATGCATGCGTATGGACACTTCATGTTGCGAGAGGTTACCTTCGTGATGAGGAGGGAAGGAGAATCGACCTTTCTAGATTTCCTGACTTAGAATCCGATTAGACCCTTATACATGTATGCTCATGATGAGTTGAGAGATCATAATGATTGGTGTAGAGTAGACTTAGAAGATGCCTTCTACTAGTAAGGAGTGTACCAAAATATTCTCGAGGGCCAGGCCAAAGAAATATGTTAACTCAATCATCTCCCCGAACCGGGATCTAACTCACCAACAACGAAGTGTTGGTGGACGTCGCCATGGCAGAAGCAGAAAATGAAGAACCCGAAGAAGCAGAAGAAGAAGCAGAGAAGAAGAAGAAGAAGATTCGAAGGAGAACCCCGAAGAGGAACTGGCACAAGACTCAGTTGGATAAAACCCTAACATGCCATGGGTAAAAGAGGAACCCGAGTTAGAATAGAATGAAGAAAATCACGATATGACCCGAGTAGAAGGAACATGGGCTGAAGGAGAGAGAATATATCTAGGAAACAATGAAGAAAGGTAAGCTTGGATAGTCGCTATGATTCAAGAGGCCACTTCTCAAAGGAATGAGGATGCGACAAATACTCCTGTGATGAGGAATACCGAGTCGAACCTCGAAGCTTTGGACTCCCAACTATGGAAGGATGTATACATGGAGAATGAACATCCAGCTGGCCGAAGGGATGCATCACAAGAATCCACCCCTCATCGAGCCAATGAAGAAGGAACCCAACAAGAACATGTGATGACCCTGGAAAGTAACGACGGTGCTGAAATGTCGGAACAAGTACGGGAGCTCACAAGAGAAAGGAGAAGGAATCTAGCAAGTGTTTGCGGCCATTTATAGGCAATTGGCATAGAGGATCGTCAAGTCATTATCCGAGTGATGCACCATCCATGTAGGCCGAAAGAAAAAGGATGGAAGAAGGGGGAAAAGAAGAAGAAAGGAAGAAGGGAAAGAGTTAGGAGGAAGATCGAGCACCTCCATAAGTCCAATAGTAGGTCTTGTAATCAAGACCGAGGCTATTAGGTCGCATAGTTTAGCTTTTCTTTGAAAAAGTGTTATGTTGTGTTTTCCTTATGAATTGTTCTATTTTGTATTTTGTAATCTTTTATTTCCATTGTAAGGGTGTTGAACCCGCTATCTATTTCCCTTATTGAATGAAGTTATCCTTTTGAAATTTTGATTTAGTGATTTTTTATTTCTCTTGATGATTTCATGACTCTTTGTTTCAAGCTCTATGATTATTTGTATTAGTTCAATTTTTGTGATTTCTATCAACACCCGCATAAAACTTAATAAAGCTTTTGAAAGAGAATATTAGGCTCATCTAACTAAAAATATAAACAGCCGTGGAAGAAGGAGATGCCAAGAGCAAAGTGCTTCAAACCAACCTATGGAAAAGATAAATCAACCTACTGCACTATCGCAAAATCCCCCGAATGTTGAACCCCAAGTGAATTTACAACCCGCTTTCAACCAGTTCATTTAAATGATGAAAGCTTTTAGACAACATAACCCAGTACCAGCACTGGCACCAGCACCACTACAACCTGAACCACATGTGCACATGGAAGTACCCATCTTAAAAAATGCACAACGCCAGAAATGCACCCTTATCGACACCACCACCCATTATACCATATCAAAACCTTTTACCTCAATTCATCAAAAATAGTCAATGCTTTGATGGAGCTTTTGGAAAACCAGATGAAGCCGAAGATTAGCTAGCATATAGTGACAGATCTTTCAAAGCTTACAAAATACAATAACCTTTAAGAATCACCTTTGGTACCTACATGCTTCACCTCAATGCTCGAATTTGGTGGGAATCTAAGAAACGAGAATTAATACCTCTAGTACATAAGAGATGTTTCATTAAGAATTTTTGGAGAACTACTTTCCCGGAAGTCTTTGAGTGTAATATAGTGCATATTTCTTACAAATTGCTTGAAACGGGAGAATTGTGGAACAATATGAGACCGAGTTTAGTAGATTGCTCTAGTATGCCCTCGACTCTTACAAATACAGCGAGGAGTTGAAAAGGCAAGTGTTCCTAAATGGATGAGACGAGGATTTACAAGTCTAGTTAGTGGAATTTGACATAAGATCTTTTCAGGAACTAATAGAAAGAGCTTGAATTGTCGAAAGAACCAAGAATGGGAAACAAAAATATACAAGAAAAAAGCACTGATTTTTTAAAGAAAGTTTTAGAGGAAAACAAGATTAAATCAACCGCAAAAGAAAGTTAAGCTTTTCAACAACTCCAAAAGTGGAGCAAGCAATGGAAATTTTGCAAGGAAACCTATCATTTGTTGGAAAGTGCAATGGAATGCATTACTCCAGGAGATGTCCACAATTGAAAGGAAAGTGTTACTTTTGTGGAAACACAAACCATAAAATGACAGGATGCCCGAAAAGGTCAATCAACACCTGCTATGTGTGTAAACAAGTTGGGCACTTTATCAAGGAATGTCTGCAAAAGAAAAATGCTCATACCAAATTCTCTAGAGGACTAGCTCCAATGAAGATCAGAAATGGGAATAGAAACAAGAATTCGTCTAGAGCCTTAATGCCTAAATTTCGGATTTATAATATGGAAGGCTAATGGATGTGTGAGGAAATTAGTAAGGATGAAGGATGTGACTTTGATATCCCAGAAGGAGATGAAAGCTACAACAATGGCCTAGTTATAGGTTAGCCTTAACCTTAATTTATCTTTTGCTTGTTTATGATATCTTTTTATATGCTTAAATCTGTAGCAATAGAATTCCGATATCTTAGTAGCCTAAAAGCCTAGATAAAAGTAAAGTGCCGTACTCAATATAGTTGGTGATAGTGCGTGTATCTAGTAAGACCTGCTTATATCATGTTCGATAACCAAAGATATCCATTCGTTTATCACCCCCATCTTTGAAAACTAGTTTATCAATAATCACCACCTTTAATAACCATAGAATGAGGGAATTTATGAGTAATAACCACCAGAGAAATGATAAAGGAATATCATACCTTGCGTTAAGCAATCTAAGTTGGTGAAGGAAAAACAAGTGCAAAGTGACCCTTGGTATGAGTAGATTAAAACACGCCTATGATGTGATGGAATGTGAAAAGAAGAAGATGAACCTTAAATATAGAAATGGGAAGGATGAAAAGTTAAGAGTAAGGATGCCATCATAAGGAATCGAGATCAAGTTCGCTCGAATTGATATCCAAGGAGGGAAGGACACGGAAAAGATAACTGACAAGTTACTTTGTGGATGACGGGAGTAAGAGACTGAAAGTGAAAGATCAATTAATGGTTCGATCATTTGAGGATGATGCCACAAGGAGCACTGGTTTGGTTTGACAAAAGAAGAGGATTGGTGAAGTTATGGATCAATCACCAAGAACTTAATAAGATCAAGAACAAGTACTCTTTTCGTTTGGAACCTAAGATCACTTCGATTGGATGGAAAGAGCAAGTAATCTTTCTGGTATTTATCAAAGATCAAAATACCAACAGTTAAGAGTAAAGCGGGAAGACATGCGGAAGGCTAATTTTTCCAAACTTGTTAAGGAAATTACAAGTTTCAGTTTAATGGATATGCTTGTCAATCTTAGAGAATTGGTGGGTCAAGTATACAAGCCTTGTTGGATGAGTATGTTCTTGTGTTTAGGGAAGATACCCTCGTATGCTCAGAGATACCCAAGTAACATAAGAGACATCTATGGATGATATTATCAATGCTAAGAGAGCATAAGTTGCATAAATAAATTGTTAGTATGACTTTCGATTGCATTAGACTGGATTTCTTCTCGAGTTATGAAGTATCAAAAGAGGAGCAATTCGGTAGATCTAAAAAGAGACAAGCGATTGTGGGATAGATACCGCCAAGGATAGTGACAAAAGTAAAGGATCTCTCGAGCCTAGCAAATTATTATGGGGAGTTCATAAAAGAATTGTGATAGTTAAGCTATCGACCCAGATAACCTAAAAGAATGGAAAGTTCTCATGGACAAAGATTCGAGACCTACATCAAATGCAAAAGTCTCATAGGATCATACATTCAAAAGAAGTCGATGACACAATGAGATAACTGGCTATAGTTTGTAAAAGATTCTGGTCTTGGTATCAGGTAACACCTCGAAAAGAATATAAGTGGTAGCTAATGCCCTAAGTTGAAGAAATCATGATGAAGTTACCACTCTACTCGCTAACCAGAAAGAGTTAATCAAAGGATATGAGGAACAAGTATTCATTAGACAAGATAAAGAAACGAAGATTTCCAATTCGGATACGAAATCGTCCTTGGCTAGGATAAATCAAGGAAGCCCAACATTGTAGTAGAACCTTTCCAAGGGATAAGAGTTTAGAAAAGGGAAAAATTTTAAAGTTTAATAAAGGAAATAGGAATAAAGGAAAGATCATGAGATAAGGAAAGTGTGGAGAAAAGCTCATAGTTCTAAGGAAATCCCATGAAACCTTTTATGAACAAAAGAGTGGATCATCGTTGTTTAATATGGAGAAGTTGGTTTAGGCCAAAGTCCATTTATGAGGAAGTAAGAAAAGCCCAAGATATGTAACAAAGGATGAAAGAAACCGGATTGACCAAGAAAAGTGGAGGAAAATAGAAACAACGAGTTGTTGAGTTCGGCATTAAGGATCACGTGTTCTTGGGAGACAAAAATTCATAAAGAATGTACATCAAGTACAGACTCAAGGAAATGTAAGACCCGTTGAACCCTTAAGACTTTCAGAAATATGGAAGTTGACTTCAAACATGAGTGGACTATCAAGAACACCACAATGTCTATGTTTCGATGATATAGAAACTTGAAAAGTTAAAGTGAATAAGGAGGAATTATCCTTATGAGGAAGCCATATTTGAAGTCGAGAATTGAATTCGACTAAGATACTTGAATTATTTGAAGAATCGAGAACACAAGCTAAGTTTTGAGGATAAAACTTTCTTTAAGGGGGGTAGGCTGTAAGCCCTTAGATTTTATGACAATTCTTAAGCTTAAACCTTAGAACCAGAAGTCAACCGAAAACTCCAGTAAAAAAAAAAAAAAAAAAAAAAAACTATACCAAAACCCTAGAGTTTAGATACAACAATCCCGCACTCTTAAACTCAAGCTAACGAAATTTATTTAATAGCTTATAATAGTTCGTAATAATATAGGAAAGTATAAAAATATCATATTCGCTAATTTCTAGTATCTTTTAGATCTGAATGGGATCAGTTTTCAAAAACCATGCTCTGGTACACCCGACGGTAAAAATATTTCGTTAATACTGTTAGACTCATAATGATATAAGAAATCTGAAAATATCAGTTTCATAATTTTTTGGTAACTAAAAATCACAGATATCGTAATTATATGCATATTTTATTTGCTACCGGTAACTTATTAGCCTTGTTTATTATTATTGTCCTATCTTACTATTTATTACTATTCACTTATCTCTATTTTACCTTACTACCTATACACCTATTTTCTTATTTTTTACTTTTTTGATACTTCTTTAATCAAATCATATCTTACACATTAATTATCTTTTCTTACAAAATACAAAAATAAATCATTTCCTCCCCCATTTCTTCCTAAAACCGACGCCCCATCTCTCTCTCTCTCTATCTATTTATTTTTATTTTTTAATTTATTTTATTACACTTAATTTCCCTCCATCTTCAACTATAAATACCCCCTCTTCCTCCACTTCTTTCACACCTTCATTTTAAATAACAGAACTCTCTTAAATTCACTTTGCAAATTCTCTCTACAATTCCTCTCTACCAAAACTTTCTACAACCAAACTCTCCCAAAATCATCCTTTACATAAACCATTCACTACATATTACTACCCACAAAATACCATACTTATCTACCATCTTCCTTCAACACAAATAAACTTATAGGTAAAACTTCCAACCATTCATTTTACTCGTGTCATGCAACTTAACACGATTGTGGTGTTGTTTCTTAAAACTTATATGAGTTGTAGAAGCAACAACATGTTCATACTTTATTCTTGCACAAGCCAAGAAATTCCGATTTTATTATCTTGTTGTTATGATAATATTTTGTTGTTATTATTGTTATTATGTTCCTAACTTAACCCTTTGTATATATATTATTAGCTATATGTATATATGTATATTTCTTAGAGCTTAAATGCTCACTAACTCTTACTAACTTGCTTTTATTATTACTTTTCTTTTCTTTCTTTTGTTTTTTTTTTTCTTTTGGGACTTGTTTATTCTTAGCTCGGGATATCTTGATAAAGCTAAAGCTTCCAATACTTGACCGGGTTACTTTAATGAAGCTAAGGTTCCCAATACTTGATATTACTATCTTGCTTATTAATTGCTTCTTATATCTTCTTATCTTTCATTTTTTTTTATTATATGCTCATATACATGCATCATCATAATTGTAAACCTCCAAATTTTTGGAATCGGTTTAGCTTAAAAAAAAAAAAAACCCTAAACCAGAAGTCAACCGGATTTCCAAGTCAACAAAACCCTAGTTTATTGTAACCGCTTAAGTCCGGCATTGTCGTTTTCTTTAGCCCTAGAAAACGAATTTGGAATAATTAGCTAGAATAGTTCGTAATAGCTATAGGTTATATAAAAATATCAGTTTTGCGAATTTTGGGTGTCCTTTGTACTCGATTAGACACAGTTCTTGAAAAATGTGTCCCAAAGCCCGGAATAGTAAAAATATTCTGAATATACCGTTAGACTCATAAAAATATAAGATTTTCAAAAATATCATTTTCGTAATTTTTCGGTAACTAAAAATATCAGATATCACATTTATACACGTATTTTCTGACTACCGATACTATATTAGTCATATCTACTTTACATTACACTATTTATTACTATTCTATACTATTCTTTTATCTCTACTTTTTCTTACACCTACTCTTACAAACACCATAACCTATAACCTTTACTTTTTACCTTTCCCATAACTTTATTTCATATCTACCTTACATATTACATCTTTTATTTAACAAAAGTCAAAAAAATAAATCACTTCAACCCCCCCCCCCTCCCCCCCAAATCAAGTGGCTGGCGCTACCCTCTCCCCTCTCTCCTCAATTTTGCTTCAATTTTTATTTATTTTAATCACACAAAATTCACTCCACATTTTCCTATAAATACCTCCCTCCTCTTTTACTTTTTTCACATATTCACTACCCACAAATTTCTTACCAAAACTCTCTCAAAATAATTTCACAACAACTTCTACCTACAACAAAAACCCATAACCACATACTACTACCAAAATCTTCTTTAGATAACTATCTTATATTATTTTTCTTCTTCTTCATGTCATGTAACTTTACATGACCATAGTGTGAGTTTCCAAAGACTAAATGTTATGGAATCTACATTATGTTCATGTGTTGTTCTTGTCATGAAAATCTATTTATGTTTATGTTATTACTTTTGTTCATATTATTGTTATTATAACTAAGTATTATTATCTAAATATATATGTACATATTCTTTAGAGCATATAAGCTCACTTGCAATTTATTTACTTTATGCAATGCAATTTATTTATTATTCCATTGCAATTTATTTACTTATTCCTTATTATTTTAAGACTAGTCTCTAGTCTTAGACTTATCCTTATCAAGTCAAAATAAGTTTTTCTTTTTATTTTGAGACTAGTCTATTTCTTAGTCCCGGGAGCCTTGAAAAAGCTAAGACTCCAATACTTGACTTTATTACTTATGTTATTTTACTTGCTATTATTTTCTCATAATTCATGTTCATTTAAATTATTGTCCAAGGTTTCAAGTTCTAAAAATAATTGACAAAAAGGAAATTTTGACACTTAGAAATGAGTTTATGTAAAGTAGAAAATCTATGGTTTGAAAACAAAAATAAAGTTATCTATTTTCAAGTTACAAAAAGAACTCACTATAATTTTAGAGACTACCTTTACTTTGAAAAGCAACTTAAACCTTTATTATTCCACTTTTTTTTTTTTTCAAAAGAAAATAATTGTTGATACAAAAATGATTTCTATGAAAAAGATAAACAAGATGAAAGGTTAAGGAATTTTCAAATAAAGACCTTTACAAACAAATAGGCAAAGAAAATTATATAGGAAAAATAAATAGGAAATGTGATACTAATATAAGAGAACTTAGAAAATAGAAAATTGTATTTCCAAAAAGTTACTTGGGAAACATAATAAAACCAACATGAAGTATTTTTGGAAAAACAAAAAGAAACAAGATATTCGTTTCAAGAAATTTACAAAATCGATTTTTGTAAACTATATTTTTCTAACAACTTCAAACCAACATTGTTTTATTCAAGAAATATAATTGGATAACAAAACACTTGAGCATGCTTAAATATGAGTTATATAGTTATAAAGGAGAATTTTTCAACTATATAGATAACTAAGTATTCATCAAGCAAGTTTTGAATGGGTAAACCCAAGTTGTTTTTTAAGTTGGAAAATTCGTGGTGAATTTTGTCACCACTATTTCAGGGCCTAAATGGTTTAGTTTGAAAAAAAAAAAATTTAGAAATGGATAGATCTTTTCGAGTAGGTAGAAATCGGTATATTATATGTGCGATTCCGAGTTAAAATGACCTAAGTTATGGCCATTTTAAATTGGAACTTTTCTTTATACGAACTTTAACGTTCTTTTGACATTGTTTTGTCAAAATTCAAGAAAATCATCAAGGAATACTCGTTGTGGATATTTTCTTTGGCTAGGTGACCCCGAGGAAGAATTTCTTTACCCTGAAGATTATTACGACTAAGTGGAGTGTGTGAACGACTCACCCGCATAGAGGAATAGTCGACATGGCATCGTGAGTTTATTTCCTTAAAATACTATACTTGTTGTGATTGTAAACTAGTTGTATTAGAATTAGGAAAAGATAAATCAATATGTATGTAAAATAATTCTTTGGAAGAATCCTAAGAATATCGGAGCCGGAATTGTTTTAAATGCTTATTTTAGTACAACCTTTGATTTGTATGAAATTCTTTGATTGCCTTAAATTTAAAAATAATTATGCTATGACCTCATAAATAAATGGATTCATGCATACCACGAAGTGAGTCACATTGCATTTTGGGTTATTATCCTTGAGTGAGAAGGATAGTAAGCTCATGTCGAAAGCAACACTTAGCGAAAGATTCGAAAGCGATTGATTGGCGGCTTAAGGGAAATGCTTAGCAGAAATTTCGAAAGCAAGGTCAACTCAAGTAGATTAGGAATACTTGGCGATGAGTGCTCGCGAGCATAAAACTTTTTAACTAAAACTACTTGAATTGAGGTTATGTATCACCAAACCCCAAATGGAGGGCGCAAATCCATTCAACATATAGTTCCCGGAGAACTATATGCTTGTTTGCCCACGTGTATGTTGCATCACATTTGATTGCTTAAACAACTTGCTTGAAATCTTGTTACAAGAAGTTATTCATGGAAATAGTTCTCACTAAGCCTGTTAGTTTATACCCCCATAGATATCTTTTGCAGTTTCCCTATTTATGGTTAAGGCCACGAGGACCCTGCGGGTAGGTAATTTCTTTTTGGATAAAGGAAATTCTAGATGAAGTTTGGTATTAGAAATAATGTACAAATATCCATGTAATAGATTAGTGACCAAGGGAATTGTCCCTAAGCTTGTAAAACCATTGATATGAATGAATGATTATTATGAATCCTCTTTTCTTAATGTGTTATTTATATCTTCTTAAGCTTCATAATTCCCTATATGGTCATCTATAGTTGTGAAAGTACGCCTTATACTTAATATAAAAGTTTTAGGAATGGCTACGGTAGTCATACTTAAGCTTTCATATTGAGTGTGGCCGACTATCACGTTTAGGGTACCCTTTGGGGCGTGACAATAATGATATTGTTTCAACAAAAATTAAGTGGATATTTTCTTTAATAAAGGTGAATAAAACCAAACTCTTTTAATACGTAGAAGTTAATTAACAAAATAAACATTTTCTTTTATTATGATAAGTCACATAAAGTTTATTAAAACTTAGTAGTAATAATTCTTTGATAAGTAAACTTTTCTCAAAAAGCATACTTGTAGGATTTTTACCAACTCCATAATAAAAAGTAATAACTAGATTAAGTTTTATAAGTTAAGATAAAATCAACTCACTAAATTAGAAACTCACTAAAAAAAATAGAGGTTGCCAAGTTTCTAAATGATAAACCATTTTCAAAGAAATAAAAAAAATATAAACATAATAAGTTACAAAAAGAACAATAGATATTATCAAAAAACTTTAAAAAATAGTGAAACATGATTTTCTTCAAAGTAAAATTTGTAAAAGACTTAGAAGACCAAATTTTAGAAATAAAATGTATTTTTAAAGAAGTTAGGAGATGAAAATATAAGAAGAAAAAGACTTGTTTATCAAAGCTATGTTTTTTTTAAAAGGAAAATATATACAACTCAAATTATTAGAGGTTATCAACAACTTAATAAGAATTTTTGGAAATTTCATTTCTTATCACTAGAAGTAAAATTTTATAGAAAATCAAAGTTAAGAAAAATTAACTTATTTTAGGAAAGAAATTCGAGAAAAAAAAAGAATATACTCATTTATAATAATTTAAGAGTTTATGGAGTTCTTTCAAAACAATTAGAAAAGAAAATGTTAAAATTCAAGTTTTCAACAACATGAAATAAACTGCTTTACGAAGAATAATTGTTGAGACAATACCATTAAATGTTGCATACAACATGAGTCTATATATATATATATGTATTCAATGGATTTTTAGATCATATGAATATCTATATTTTTACTAAAGGATTCTTGGATTCATGAAAAGTTTGAAAATGATGTTTTAAGGCTGAAATTTTCGTGATAGCTCTACACCGACCTTTTTCATGACCCAAAAGATTTTTTATGACAAAAATAACCTTAGAAATAGATAGATGTTTTTGAGTAGGTAGAAAACGGTATATTATATATGAAATTTCGGGTTAAAATGAGCAAGTTACGACCATTTTAAGTTGGCATTTCGCTCTATACGATTTTTGACGAACTTAATAGAATATAATTATAAGTTTAAGTAGAACTTCAAAAAAATATTCATTTTGGATATTTTTCTTGTTTGGGTGACGTAGAGACCGAGTTCCCATGTCTTGAGGATTACCTTGGCTAAAAGTATCCATGCAAATGGCCGAGTAAGTTTATTTCTTACATTTTTGCACTTATGTGGCATTAGAATTAGGGAAAGATAAAATGGAAAGATGCATGTATTTTACATACTTGGTTGAAATTACAATTAAGAATATCGAGGCGGGAATTTTTTATAATGAATATTTGATATAGTGTACTGATGATTGTCTACAAATTCTATGATCACCTATAAAATATTTAATTATGTCATGAGTACTTAATTAAATTGCTTCATGCATGTTATCGAGTGAGTTCGTTGCATTTATTACTATATTTTGGTAGAAAAAAGGCATAGTAAGGAGATTCATAGAGTTTGTAAATTCTATAAAGTAGCGAAGAATCGTCTGAATCAAATGGCGGTGAGAAAACACCTGAATAAAACAAATCTGACAGCTATATAGTGGCTTGAAAATAAAACTTCAAATAAGTTGGATTATATTTTTGGCAGCTAGGTAGTGGCATAAATAAAAAACTATCACGAAATTACGTTATGATAGCGGCTTATATGGTTTAGAACACCTAACCACCGAATGGAGGGATAAATCCATTGAAGCATATGATTCCTGGAAAATCATATGTATTGTTTGCCCACGTGCTTGTGTATGTCATATGGTTGCCTACATAAACTTGTTTTGATTATTGGTTGTCGAGTGTTTAATTGTGGAAATAAATCTCACTAAGCATGTAGCTTATACCTTTTTAGATATCTTTTGCAGTTCTCGTACCTTTAGTTGGAGCCAAGATGTTATTTAACTCAGGTAATGCTTTCGAGCCAAGATCTTTTAGATAGAAATGCAAGATAGAAGTAGATATGAAATTCTAAGAGAAGTTTCAAAAGTGTAAATTTTTTTAAGATGGACTTCATTAGACTTAGTTATCTTTGATAGGGGAATGCCCCTTAATGTTGTAAAACTCGTTATAAGTTTTTATGAGACCTTGCTTATATCTTTATGATTTATTTTCTTAATTGCTATTATGCCTAGTTGCTTGAGCAACATGATCCAAAGTTTGGTCCCTACGATCGTGAAAGTACACTTTACACCCGATACAAAGACTTTTGGGATGACTAAGGTTGTCATACTTAAGTCTTAATATTGAGTGTGGCGAGCTATCATGTTTAGGGTACCTTTTGGGGCGTGACAAGATTCAATGTTTAATGATAGTCATAATAAAGCCCCTTCTATAACCATAACTTAGGTTAAAGGTAAAATGGTCAATAACTAATCAAAAATAATAAAAATAACTAAACTAACTAAACTTCATGTTAGTAATCTACGAGCTACACCATAGGTTGTAGGGGTGTGTAACTCTTGGATAAGCAGCTTGGATTGATGCATCCTCCCATACAGGCCATAGGACAGCGTGTGTAATGCTATATAACCTCCCATACAGCTCGTAGGACAAGGTATGGTGCACTTTGTCTTCAAGTTTCTTCTATTTAGGTTAACATAATCATTGATAGGGTGGTGGGCACCGTACGGTCCATGAAACGGGCTATAGTGTTTGGTATATCCTCTTCTCATTCCTCCAGTGTGATCGACTATCTCAATTATGACCATAAGATAAGCCGTGACACGCACTGTTCTCCCTTTTAGGCTATTTTCCTCATCCACTCGAATGTAAAATGAAATATATCCACTTACACAATGCATCAAATAGTTATTAAGGAAATTCCATTCATCTTCATATTGCTTCTTAGCTAATATCTGTTAAACTAAATTTTGCAAACCCTTAGCTCTAGCTCTAGTAATAGGTCCTCTAATTTGATTCTCATAATCTCCCTAGGGTTATTGAAGCTTCACCCTCAAATCTGATGGATCTTCAAAAAAATCCTCATCTTCTGGAACATAAGGAGATAAATATGCAATATTAAATGTAACTAATATTCCATAACCATTTGGAAGCTCAAGATAATAAGCATTGTTATTGATCTTCTCAACGATACAAAAGGTCCATATGCTCTTTGTGATAACTTTTGTGATTTGTTTTGTGGAAACCGACTTTGCTAAGATGTATCCAAATCAAATCCCTTAGATTAGATGATTTAGGCTTCCAAAGCTTGTTTCCTTACCATCTTTTCGCTCTTGAATCTTCTTAAGATAATCATAAGTCTTCTCATGTAATTGTTGAATCTCTTTAGCTTTTTCAACCCTACTAATACTTTCTTCTTTTATTGCTGGTTTAGCTACCAACTGAACTATGTGTTAACCTATTATAAGCAAACTCAATAATAGGAAGATGCAAGTCCCAATCAGTAGGATTCTTGCCAACTGTAGCCCTAAATAAGGTGTTAAGAATATGGTTAACAACTTCCCTTCATCCATCTGTTTAAGGATGACATGTAGTAATGTACATTAACTTAGTTCTTAGTCTTTTTGATAATGTCTTCCAAAAGAAATTTAGAAACTTCACATCTCTGTTGGACACAATACTATGTGACACATCATGTAATCTTACTATCTCCTGCAAAGATAAGTTAGCAATATACATGACATCATTTGTTTTATTACATGGCAGAATGTGAGACATCTTATTGAAACGATTGACGACCACCATTTTCACATCCTTTGCTTTTTGTGTCCTACATAACCCCAAGACAAAATCCATACTAATATCAATCCATGGCCATGTAGGTAATGGCAATAGCATATCCTCTCCCCATGACTCTATCTTTCCTTTAGCCTCCTTACATACTGCACATCTTTCTAAAACATTATGAACATCTTTCATTAATTCCTTTCAATAAAAATTCTCTTTTAATAACTCTGATGTTTTCTTTTCCCCCAAATGTTTTGATAATCCACTTGTGTGCGCTTGCCATACTAATAATTCTTTAACAAGACCACTAGGAATACAAAAGTTTCCTCTATATGAAACCATCTATTACCCAATATTTATCAATTGCTTTTTCATCAACACATTGTGTCACAATGGAACTAAAGAAAGCATCACCAAAATGCTGATCATTCAACAACTCAAATCCTAGCATCTTAGGTTGAAGTGAAGTAATGAGAACATACCTGCGAGACAATGCATTAGCAATTACATTGGAATTTCTCTTCTTGTACTTGATCACATATGCAAAACTATCAAGAAACTTTACCATTTTAGCTTGTCGCTTAAAAAGTCTCTGTTGTTCCTTGAAGTGCTTCAATGATTCATCAATATAGATAATAAATTCCTTCGACAATAAATAATATTGCCACATAGTGAGTGCTTAAATCAAGGAATAAAACCTTTTATCATAAAGTAAATAGTTCAATGTAGTTCTACTTAAGTTCTCATTAAAATAAGCAATAGGACGTCTCTCTGATAAGGATTGGAGAATCCAAGTGTTTTAGAAATCTAGTTTTGTATTACAATCTAGGGATTTATATAGTGTTTTAGGGTTTTTATGTTTTAGGAAAAACTGAAAACTAAAGGATATGAGCAATCAATCTTAGGATATGATGCACCAAAAAATGAATTGACCTAGTTGTTCCAATCAACTGATATTATGTACGATTAAACAAAACAACAAAAATCAATCATGATATGAAAACTCAATTTTTATTAAATAAACAAACAGTCATAAAGGAAAACTCAATGTTCAAGATGGAAAAAAACTTCTAAACATAACTTTAACAACCCATGTTGATGAATAAATATAGAAAACTAAAATTCAAACAAATAAAATAAGAAAATAAACAAATTTAAAATAGTGACACACGTATAGCATCATGTTGATGATCATGACACCATGACTTAGGTCGTGATCTCCTTGGCAAGAAATCTTCATATCCCTTCAAGTGAAACGCGATCGTGGTTGTAACTATCACAAGCATGATAGAAGCCATGATCTTCACTATGTTCAAAATTCTCCGATGATGACATTCTCACGAGCCTCATTGCAGGTGGCGAGGGGGTTGACTTCCATCGCGACTTAGGTCATGATTGATGCAATGAAGATGATTTGTTATGGAGCTTGATTTTTCATAATTCATTTCAAGAGTGATCTATTCGAGAGCTTGATATTCGTAATTCATTTCAATCATGGCCATTGTCACAGGCATGATTTCCTCTACATTGAACTTCTTTCTAAATTAAGTGATTTTCTTACACTCAAGCATATAAAACCATTTCTCACACCAAAGTGTATCAAATATCCTCTAAAATACTTCAACTCGTCCTCATTTGATTTATTCATAAAGATCAGATGAGCTAAGTTCAATAAACCTCTAGCTCTAGCTTGAGTTATTGATCTAGATGAACCATGATTTTTATCATCTCTCCTAGGCTCATGAAGATTTTTTCCCTCAAATCTTAATCAAACTCATTCTAAATAGAAGAGTTACTCCCTATCCCCAAAATTTTTCCCACTTGTAACAAGTATTTCATTTACCTATTGACAAATTTCTTCTCAACTACTTTTGATGTCAACAATAATTAGTATTTCTTAGGATGATTCAACTCTACATGTGTTTGTCTCATAGCTTCAAGACTCATAGGAATTAATTTAACCCTCTTGCCATTGAATAACATGAAATAAGTATTGTCTCTACCATTGTGGTTCACATTTTGATCAAATAACCAATGATGTCCCAATAAGATATGAAATACCTTCATAGGCACTACATCACAAAGCACCTCATCAGTATAATAATTTAGGCAAAGAAATAGGAACTAATACCTACTAGTAACATGGCCATATCTTTTGTCATTGAGCTAATGTAACTAGTATGGTTATGGATAAGCTGTAGTTAGAAGTTGTAATGTCTCTACAAGTATCATTGTCGCAATATTAGTGCAACTACTCGAATCAATGATAGCTACACAAACAACCCCATTTACCAAGAACTTAATATGAAATATATTTTCCCATTGTTTGTGATCAGTCGTTGGTGGCACACTTAAACTCCTCCTCACTACACCATTCAAAGGTATAGTAGGCCCTACTATCTATTTAGTTGACACCTCCTCCTTATTTTCCTAATTAGAATTAGAATAACCACTTCTTATCACTCACCATCACTCTCTAAACAACCTCCATGAATATAAATATCACATCTATTCGAACATTGGGTAGCCATATGTCCATATCCTAAACATTTAAAACATTTGATACCTTTAGTCCGCTTTCTAGCATTACTAGAATCAAACTATTTATAAATCGATTTCTCATTTTCATCACTAGGCTTCTTATACTAGACTTATGCTTCTCATCATCCTTATGACTATTAATATTCTCCTTTTTACCATCAAACCAATAAGATTTCTTACTATTTTTAGATTCAAAAGAGTTACCTGATGATTTGCGATGCTTGTAGTGTCTTTCAACCTTTTCCACTATGAACATCGCATTCTCCAAAGTATCAATCCATTGAAGCTCTACCATAACTACAATTTCAGATTTTAACCCAACAATAAACCTTGCAATAGATTGATTTGAAGTCTCCATGATTTAACTATGCACAGTTAGGATTTCAAACTCTTGAATATACTCAACCACGATATTACTCCCTTGTCATAAAGTGTGCAACCTCATCAATAAATCTTAACTATAATAATCGGGAACAAAACATTGCTATAATATCTTACACATCTTAGCCCCAGTGGTAACATCATGTTCTCTGTTCCTCCTTCTGCTAGTCAATACATTCTTCCATTAATGTGATGCATAGCCTTTAAAATCAATAGCAACAAGTTTAACCTGCAACACATCATGACAATCATGATAATCAAAGAGCTTTTCAATTTGATCCACGTAATCAAAATATTTATCCACTCCACTAGTACAATCAAAAGATGACACTTTTAGTTTTATGGTTTCAATAATGTACAATCCCCTAAGCCTATGCCCATCACAGTGATCGTCAAAATCATCTTCATAAGCCCCAACTCGACGACCACATACCGATTGGCGTACATTTCCTCTACCTTTATCACCAACTCTACCACGACTATTAACTACTCCATGTCTTCTAAGTGAGGTTTTAGATTATTTTCTAATTCATCAACAGCTTCATGTTCTTGTGTTTCATGGGTTTGAGGGTTCCCCATAACAATTTGCTCAACATTCCTTAGGGTTTCACCTTGTTGTTGCATCATTGCTGGCATGCCTCGCATGATCTCCTTCATAAAATCCATAAACTTACCTATATTAATAGTGCTTTCAACCTTAGGTGCCTTACCATCTCCATTCTTGACATCAAATTTTTCTAACATCCTAAAAAAGAATCAAGCCTATAGCACAAGCAACATAAAAAAAATGGAACTTATCAAGCAAGAAATCCACTATCCAAGTCCTAAACCGTAATTTGCATCCTTAAGCTTTGATACCAAGATGATATGGATTGGACAATCTATGTGTTTTATGGATCTAGCATTATATCAAAGTTTAGGGATTTATATAGTATTTCAGGGTTCTTTATGTTTTAGGAAAAACTCAAAACTGAGGGATATGAATGATCAATCTTAAGATATGACGCACCAATGAATGAATCAAACTAGTTGTTCCAATCAACTGATACCATGCATAATTAAAAGAAACAATAGAGAACAATCTGGATAAGAAAACTTAATCTTATTCAAGAAGAAAATAGTCATAAAGGATGACTCAATGTTCAAGATGGCAAGAACTTCTAAACATAACTTTAACAACAGTTATTTACTCCCATTAGTTGGGAAAATACAAATATGGAATACTAAATGTCAAACAAATAAAATAAGAACCTAAACAAATTTACAATAGCAGAATAAGAATGGCATCATGTTGATGATTATGATCGTGCCTTGGGTTGTGATCTCCTCTATAAGAAATCTTCATACCCCTTTAAGTGAAACACGACCGTAGTTTTAAGTATCACATGTAGTATCATGGGTGCAATAGAAGCCGTGATCTTCACTGTGTTCAAAATTCTCTGATGATGACATTCTCACCGCGAGGCGTAGGGTGGATAAACTCCATAACGACCTGGATCACGGTTGGTACAATGGGGGTGATCTACCTCTGGAGCTTGGTTTTCATAATTCATTTCAATCACGGGTATGATCATAAGCATGATTTCCTATTATGTTGAACTTCTTTCTAAATTAAGTGATTTTCTTACACTTAAGCATATCAAACCATGTTTCACACTAAAGTGTATCAAATATACTCTAAAATACTTCGACCCGTCATCATTCGGTCCATTCGTAAGGATCCAATGAGCTAAATTCAACAAACCTATAGCTCTATCCTAAGTTATTGGTCCATACGAACCATGATTTCTATCAATCTCTTGCATTAAAATTGCTCCCATCCTAATCCTTGATGCATTAGATTCCAACTCAAATGTCTTCTTAAAGTCAGGTAGTACTAATACAGAAGCACTAGTGGGCTCAGCTTTGATCTTGTCAAAACCCTTTGTGCCTTGTCACTACACAAAAGTAATGTTCTTCTTTGTAAGTTCAATAAGTGGACTCATAATACTATTGAAATTTTTAACAAACCATTGATAGAATGAAGCAAGTCCATGAAAACTACTAACATCTATAGTAGATTTAGGTATTGGCCACTCAACAATGGCTTTGATCTTATCACCATCTACCTAATTTCCTACTCTAAAAACTATAAAACCTAAGAATATTACCTCTAATTAATAGAAAGAACACTTCTTAATGTTGCCATATAGTCTCTTAGATCTCAACACTTCAAAAATAGCGCATAAATGACATACATAACTGTTCCTATCTCCTCTTCTCCATGCCTTCTCCTAGTAGTCACTAAATTCTTCCACCACAACGACACATAACCTGTAAATTCAAACACAGTTAAGCGAATCCGTGTGATTTCTTTAATATCATAACATGCAAACAACCCTCTAGTTTATCTTCTCAATCAAGATATTCATCAGGTGAAATGCTGCCCCTGAAGGAAGGCATCTTTAGCTCAATATTTTTTAGGACCTTAGGCAGCCTGAATTGCCTAGCTTGCCTTGTGCACGTGCATTATTCTCTCTAAACTCTCCTCTTTAAGCATTTCATGGTGGTGGTTAGGGTGTTTTAGGTTACACATTCACCAAATTAGGATTTTGACCTAACTATTGAATTCGATTAACAAGGTCATTGACAAACATTATCAAGGACTACATTTGTTGTGTAAATTTTCTTATCTCATCATTGCGAACCCAACTATCTTCATAAATTCCATTTGGCTCATGTAACCAAAATTACCTTATATGCTTTCACATGACATATTTTCTTTCACTACGATTAGAAAACCCTAAAATAGACCTAAGAGTGAATTCATACGATACGGACCCTAGGTATCAATCACAATAAACCATAGGTTATCAATTGCCACACAAATGCTAGGTTGTTAATCACACAACGTAAACCCTAGTTGCATAGAGACACGCAACAATGGTAGAGACAACTAATCATAATCCTGCTTTGATACCAATAATTATGATATGTGTAGGAAACTAATCATTGGGGTATCTACAGATTAATAGTAATTAACCCTAAAAAAATCTTTAATGCTAAAATAATAATTACGATTTATTGTATAATAAGTAAAAGTCTTTAATTACCTTACATATGATACACAAAAAAGTAAAGAAAGATTTAACATTCGCAAGCAAATGGCATAATGCATGATAACTCAATTGTGTTTGTACTAACTACAATCAAGAATTTGATTGATAAGAGGAAGAATAAGAACTCTCAAGAAAGAAGAAATTTTATTCAATTGAAGATTCAATAATTAATGATAGTCATAATGAGGCCCTTTTATAACCATAACTTACGTTAAAGGGTAAAATAGTCACTGACTAATAAAAAAATAATAAAATAAAATAACTAGGTTAATACACCCTCCCATAATAAAATAAAATAACTAAAACTTCACGTTAGTAATCTATGGGCTATAGCATAAGGTGTGGACTCTCAGATAAGCAACTTAGGTTGATATACCCCCCTATATAAGTTATGGGACAGGGTGTAGAAGCTATATAGCCTCTCATATAGCCTGTGGGATAGGGTGTAGTTGTTGATACAAGTTGTGGGACACCATGCAATGCATGGCACGAGTTGCAGTGTTTAGCATATCCTTCACTCCTTCTTTCAATGTGATCTATGGTCTCTAATACAACCATATGACAAGCCCTGGCATGCACTATTTCCCCTTTTAAGCTATTTTCCTCATCCACTTGAATGCAAAAAAAACTATATCGACTTGTATAATACATCAAATAGCTATTAAGAAAATTCCATTCACCTTCACATGGCTTCTCAGTTAATATCTGTTCAATTGAATTTTACAAATCTTTAACCTTAACTCTAGTAATAGGTCCTCTAACTTGATTCCCATCATATTTTTGTATAGTTTGATTAGAGACCTCAGTAGATCCATCCAATTACAGATAATAGGAAGTGCTCATAATCAACTTGGCACCACTTAGTGAAAAAACTTATGCCAAAAATGGCTCATAAAGACCAAATCATGATATGATAATGTGAGGAAAACCATGTTGCTTAGCTATCATAAAGAGAGACAATTAAGCCACTTCTTAAGCAATAAAATGTGAATCTAATGGCCTTAAATGGCAATATTATGACAAATGGTTCGCAACCACAAAATGATAGTGAATGCTTGAGACTTTAGACTACAAGTTATAAAGTCCATGCTTGCATCCTCCCATATATGTTTAGGTATAGGAAATGACATTAAGAGACCTCGAGGTCCTTAAGTAGAATATTTAACTTGTTTATAAGTGGTACACCAACAAACAAAATCAATAAACAACTTTCTCATGTCTTCCTGAAAAAATGAAGCTAATTTTTTGAAAGTCTTCTCTTGACTAAAATGCCCAATAGAAGGAGTAAGATGATACTTTGATAGAAGTGTAAGAATGACACGTGACTAAGGGACTAAATTTAACCACGTATTATAATAGAAAAGTCCATTCTTCCAAAATAAAGGTCACTTCAGTGGTACCTGTAGCAATATCAGTAATGATCTTATGAAACTCATATCAAGATGGATACTCATGTTTAAGATCATCAATCATAGAATTGAAAAGCATTAACAAATCCATAAGAGAATCATGCTCATTTTGTTGAGATAAAGAATCAGCCACCTAATTTTCAATGTCAACTTTATAAAAAAATTGAATAATAATATCCAATAAGCTTAGCTAGAAATTTTTGTTGTCTAAAGGTTTGTAGTACTTGTGTAAGGATTACCTTAAGATTATGATGATCAATCTTAATGACAAAGGAGAATCAGGTAGATATTTCCATACTTCTTTACAACCTCCACTATGGCATACAATTCTCCCACATATGTAGATGCTTTACACATATATGGAGTTGACCTTTTGCTAAAATAAGCAATTGGATGTGTGCCCTGCATAAGAACAACTTGCACATCAGAACTTGAAACATTCTTCTCCACAGTTAAATCCTTTTAAAAATTCGTAAAGTTAAAATAAGTGCATTAATTAATGCTTCCATCAACATAATAATGTTGTAGCAGATTGAAAAATCCAATCAAAAGTGTCTTTTTGCAAAAGACCAGTAAAAGGAGAGGGTATAAAGGCATAAACCTTAATAAATCTATGATAATAACCAAAAAAGATCAAGGAAAGCCTTTAGTGGCTTCACATTAGTGTAAATATGCCACTCATATGGTGAAAGAATAATTGACTGGTGAATATGCTAATTGATTAAAGTAACGAAATTTGAATGATTAATTAGGAAAATTCCAATTAATTGATAAATGATTGTGGTTATGAACTGAATGACCTTTACCACAATCTATAATAGGAATTCCTACGGTCTAGAAACATGTTAATGAATAAATTATTCTTGATAAACTCTAGGGGAAGTAATGTCTAGTTGTCTACGCATATATGCATATATGAATATGATACTTAATTCTAATAGAGTATAATTAATAAATATAATAGTAAAAAATTAATAGATTCAATAATTCAAAACCATAGTTATATGCTATTTAATTTGGGTTAAAGTGATTTTTTGTATTTGTGACCCCATATGGGATGATACTTGGTCTTATTGGCTATGTGCTAATGATAAGTGCACTTGTTTGCTCATGTGATCTCATAATAAGCCCCTGCAATCCCCGAGTTTTTCGTTGAGTTAAGTTTAAAAAGTGGAATTAAAATCAATATAGAGCTAATATAAAAGTTAGTAATGAATGGTCTAGTTAGTAGATTCACTTGTACCAACATATGCAGAATGAGTTATTTGAGAGTAGAGACTCAAAATTTCAATTGATCTATATCAAAATTGTCTACCAATTTATGTCATTTTTAAATTTTCTTATGAAATTGTATTTCTAAAGCTCAACCCCTAAGTTATAAGAATTTTGTTATAAATTATTTTAAGAAAATCCTATTTAATTAAATTTCTAATGTAAATTGATCAAACCTTGCTTTAATTTTAATTTATTGTCTCTTATTGCGTTAAGCTTAAAGAAGCCTAATTTTTGCATGAAGGCCCAAGCCCACAACTCAATTTGCTCACCATACATAACATGCACTTCACCAAACACAAGATCTCTTTTATGTGCAAAAAGTCAAAGTTACCTTTATCATTTACTAGAGATAATTATCAAAGTTAATTTAGCAAAAATATTCCCTTGCAAATTTCCCTAGCAGGAACCGTCTTCCCCAAGAAAAACATAACTTTTCCTTCATCAATTTTTCTTCGAAAACTCACTTCAAGCTTCAATTTTCAAGTCAACACTAAATTAAGTAAATGATTACTTACTATTTCTATTCATTAATTTGTTTATATTTTCTACCAAAATAATCTATATTTTAATGAACTTATAAATGAAGTTGAAGAAAGATTCAAGAAATAAGTTTATCTTTATGTTTAAATGAGTCTTTATGACTTATAAGAGATAGGTAGTAAGGACTGTTTTGTTAATCTTGTAAGATAAGTGATTTTATCGTGTTCATGATGGCTAATGTTGAATATAAGGTTGTTATGGATATTGATGTTAGATAGGTAAAGATTAAGTAATCAAATTGATAGCTTAAATCCTAAATCATAAATATGATAGACTTTTACTTGTTTGATAACGTTAATGATATGAATAGACAAGTGTAGAGTAAGTGTGCATGTGTAATGTAATTATGTAGGCGTAAAGAGTATATATCAACCTTATATGTTGGTGTTGAAATGTCTTAGTTGGAAATAAGATCATAGTAATTAGTTGGAAAGTGTAAAGTTTTGAAGTCTTGGAAACATATATATGGGTTTGCATGATTACGGGCGTGATAAATGACTTGGTAGCCTCGGGTGTTTGAAGTTTGCATGATCACGAGCATGATAAAGGATGTGGTAGTCTTGGGTATTGGAATTTTGTACAATCATAGGTATGATGGTGCCCATGATAGTGATCACGATCGTGATTTAGTGGTCCCTATTTTACCCTATTTTAAAAAATATAATATAATATAATATAATATAATATAATATATGTGTATACAAATACTAGTTTAAGAGCTCATATATAATCTTGCTCTAGTTAGGTCATAGAATTATAAATGGAGTATATGCTAAGTTTATGATACTTGAACTTAACAAATTAGTTAAGTGTATGTAGTAGAGTATAGCACTTTATAATATCTTAATGACCAATAAACTAGGGAAATGATAACATGAATGTTAGGATACTTAGGCACTAATAGAAATTTTTATTTAGTTATTTACTTCATAATGTGTGTTTATTATCTTATAGGAACTATATATCAAAACCCGAATTTTCAAATTGACTATTACAACGATTAAGCAAAGATGCACAGGTGAGTAACTTGAATCTTCTCACATTATTTATGTTTGTAATGTAGTGGCATGTGCTCTTAAATATAATTAAAATTGGTTATATGCATAAGGATTGGGGAATAATCAATGTTATATGTTGTGTCAGTGAATGATAAGCTTTAATATCAAAAGTGGTAACTACTTACTTGTTTATGATTGTGTAATGTAAACTGAGGATTGTCTGTAATTGATGTATCACTAAGTAATATAGTATAATTTCTAATTGACCTTTAAGTGAAACAGACATGCATTGCACAAAAGCATAACTAGCATTTGCATGGTGTTCACATCACGTATTAGCATCTTAATCCTTGGGTAATGTTGAATTATAACTTGTGAATCTGGTTGAGGTTACGCTTGAGTTATCAACCCTACAAAAACTAAGTACACATAGAAGGATGTCACCTAATGAGAGTTAACTTTGAGGTGACTTATACTTAGTGGAGTTTTTGAGTTCTAAAGTGAAGTTGAGATGATGTTACTTATATGTATATATAAATAATAAACACGTTTGAAAAAAAAAAAATTCTCCTTCCTTATGTGTTTGTCTCTCCTGGGCATAAATTACTAAAGATGGTCCTTCAACCCCCAAGAAAGGGCATAAATCTTCATTGGTTTGGATTCTAATCATTCAAACTATGTTGATTGCATATGGTTAATTGTTAAATTGCATATGTTTGATTATTAAACTTGCTTGGCACTTTTTGAGTTGAGTTAAGATTTGGTTATTAACTGAGCCTTGTTGTGTTGATGCTCCTTTAGATTGCCTGTTTACAAAAATCAATCCGAAAGATCAAATTAAGGAATTGAAGCTAGCATAAGATAGGAATGATATACAAATACAAGCTGGAGAGAGAGAGAACAAAGTTGTATTTGTAATGAAGTCTTGTGGGGACTAAAATTTGTAAAGTTGAAGTTTTTGAAGATCAATGGCTACAAAGTTATGATGTAATAATTAAGGACTTTTTGTAACGTTATTCTTATATGTATGCAATTTTTTTCTTATTCTGATCAATCTTTAATCTTGTTATAATTGTCCATGCCATGGCGTCTTCTGGTTATGCAATGTCCATTTACCTTTCTAGAAGTCTATGATAAATCAACTAGAATGTCTATGATTTCAGTTTGTTACATATTCTATTGATACTACTAAGGTATCCTATGGGGGTATGACAGCCCCCTTATAGGATATCATGGCAAAACATGGTTCCTTCTCTAATACTTACATATCATGCTATGATGATCTCATCTCTTTATTTTATCGATTATAACTAGAAATTAACATTCTTCAGGCATTACTTTTAAAAATCACATGGAATCAACTTTAATCAATCCTTAGCCTTTAATTAACTTAGATAAGCCTTTAACTCTTTATCCTTCTTATAATCCTTAGCCTATATGTTTAAGCTAATAATTACCATGATAAAGCAATGTTGTCATGGAAATCTCATTAAATGCAATCCATTTTATTCATTTTCTTCCTAAGAGCCACTAAAACACACTAAGCAACATCCTCATATCATTTAGTTTCTTGAGTAAACTTCCAAGTACGGCACATTATATTGATATTAACTAAGGATCAAATTATATATAATTTCCTCACTTCTGCTTTGAAACCAAGAGTCAATCTAAAAAAAGAAAAAAGAAAAAAAAACAACCATTCTAATTCTCATTTTTAACATTATTAATGAACCATTTACATATTATAAATCACTATAGCCACTAACTATATGATAACTTAAAACAAATATCCTTTTTCCATATCTCATTGTTAATTGTTCATCCACAATGTTAACATTAATAGCCCCTTAACCACTTTCATTTAACCAAGGATGTTGCAAAGGGTTATTTCGATAATTGAGCTTTTAGCCTAATTTAATGCCACAGTCCGATCTTCTTGACTAGTGATAGGACTTAGAAGACCAAGTCCAATAAGGGATGTCGGACCAACTTATTCAGCTCTCGGTTTTATTTGGATTTCTCGTACTTGAAAAGTAGCCTAAAAAAAATCTTCCTAGGTTAATTTAGGTTTTATTTGGCTAAAATAGGGCTTATTTAGAATAAAATGAGCCTATTTTTATTTTACATTAAAGATGGGCTATTTTAATAAGAAAATAGGCTCCTTTTTCATCATAAAAACCCTCATTCTATTTGAGACCCATATCCAAAGCCCATGCCCAAATACATAAAAGAAGGAATGGATTTTGGCTATCGGATTCATGGAAGAGATTTAATGGTTGCAAGCAATGCTTCATCTCAACCATCCATTCGAAAGTCGTCCAACGACTACTACTAGCCTCCAACATCTATAAATAAGATGCTTCTTCTCTCTTTTAGAAGGATTATGTAGATTGCTAAGATTAAGAGCAACGCAGATATGCCGTTGAAACATCTCTAAGAAAGATCAAAACACTTATTCTACCAAGAACGAGTCAAGAACGATCGAGTCTACTTGATTTAATCTTCTATCATACTTGTGCACTCAAAAAAATGGGTTTACCTGTTCCTCCTCCCGTGCTTCTCTTTGTGACATCCTAAATATGTCATCGCTTCAAGACTTCTCTCCAGTCGACTATTACATCTATTGCATGTGATCGACTAGCTGTTGTAACCCTACAATACAGACATATAAATGATCAAAGTTAACATGATTTACTCTAATCCTCAGGCTAACCATAGGTTCAATTAATACATTGACATTCAATAATCCTTGTATTCCTTTACTTTCATGCTCTAAGTCATTGATTTAAGTATTAACACCTATATTACTAGTAATTTGATCATACTATAGATGTAATATTCCCCTTTCTTTAGCTAGGTCAAGACATGGACTACCACTATACCAAAATGTCTTCCTAATCTCACCACTTTAGCTTAGCATTGGCCATTTCACAAACTAAACGAGGCTTAACCTTTTGCTTAATTGCATGTACCTTTCAATAAAGTAGTCAATCTTCCATTTGTTATTTAGCAATTTCAATAAAGTAGGCATACACACGTACACACATGTTCATGTAAGGAACTATACAATTACGATGGCAAAAAAAAAAAAAAAAAAAAAAAAAGAAGAAACCATGTGGCTACTAATTATAAAGTCAAAGCTAATATGCTTCACTTTATTTTCATTCTTATAGCCAAAACACCATAATAATAACTTGAACTATTTTTCTTTAGTTAGCTTTCTAATTTAGTTACATAGTCAATTTTTTAATGGTAATATCTTTAGCTAGTTAACTGGGTTATATTTGTAGATAAATGTTTGTAAGAGATTGACAATTGCCGTTAATATGGACATGGAGTGTACTATTTGAGTTTATATGTTATGTCTTCTTAGTAATTAATATTTGATACAATCTATTGATCCTAAGCTAATGCTTTACAAACTTTTAAAAAACCTTGTTGTAAGCCCCGGAAAATTTCAGTAAATAATTCCAAGATGAACTTTGAAAATAAACCCTAAAAATCACTCCAAATTAAAACCGAACTTCGAACGAGTCCTAATATATAAAACGAAAGTAAGAATTCATTAGTCTTGACAAAATCTAAAAATAAAACAAGGACTACAAAAGTCCTTAAGTCCAAAAACCATTACGTAAGATAAATTGCTTACCTAATCTATAATTCATAAAAAATCGGGATAAAAAAAAACACAGTGATAATTTGCTAAAAAGCAAATTAATCCATAACATGACAATTTGAAGGAGGAAATCACCAAAGGCCAATTCCATAATTAGTCTTTGGCACGATTAAGAAAACTTTATCTGCCAATAATAAAATATAGACTTTGGAAATTCCCCAAACGACCGGACTAATAATCCTAAGAGACGGAAATCACAATAAAGCCCTAACGATCAAATCAAACTCCCAAGAATCATAGAACAAGTTAGAAATTGAAATCTCGTGATCTTAAGAAGGAAGAATTCAAGAAACAAAATAATAAATTAAATAATCCTTAAGTTGACCAATTGTTCATAAAACCTTAAATCGAAGCAAAAATAAATTCGAAAACAAAACACTATGAAGATCCTTTTTCAAAGCAAATTATAAAAATCAAGATTTCCCCAAAATCATTCCAAAAACCGATATTTGACTCAAACTCAAGAAAATCATATCTGGTAACCATTACCGATATAACTCCGGATATAATAATTCAATTCAAGATTTCTGAAAAGCAGTAAGAGATATTAAGTACTTATAAAAATAAAATTTAAAATAAATTTCTCAAACTAAATACGTTGTATAAATAGAAAATCTCAGTTTCCAATTTGGCAAGGGTCCAAACCTGAAAATCATCCGGAAACCCTAACCGGAATGCAATAGCTTAAATCCGGCAATCTAGCACCCTTAACTCTAGAGGCCAAGAGAGTACATAAGTAGAATAGCTTGTAGTAATATAAGTTTGTTCACAAATATCAGATTGGTAAATTTTTGACCTATCTCGAACCCGTTTGGATACAGACTTCGAAAAGCGTGTCCCGGGACTCGAGATATCAAAAATATACCATTCGTACCGTTAGACTCGTAATTTTATAAGTTTTCTAAATATATCAGATATATAATTTTTCGGGTTATAAAAGTTACAATTATAACCTTTTACCGTATTTTCATTTCTACCGGTAATTGATTAGTCTTTTGCACTATTCATTTTATTTCATTACACAATTTTATTATTATTATTATTATTATTTTTATACCCTGGGTTTCCTAGTAATCAAGTAAACTTCGGAAACCGGAAAATGAAACCCTAAATCAGTTTAGCTCAAGCTTTGTGAAAACAAACTTAGAAACCCTAATTCCGGCTTTTCCACGGTTTCCAAATAAGAAACTTTTATAAGAAAAATTAATTTTGAATATAGTCCTCGATTATATTTCAAACCAAGAAAATATCAGATTTTAAGAAAATTTCAATTCCGGGTCATCCCGAGACCCATTATAGAAAAGCGTGCCCCGGAACTAGAATTTCAAAAATTTATTTATGAATACTCATTTGAGTCGAAATAAAATAAGGATTTCAAAAATATATTTTTCATAATTTTTCGGCTTATGAAAAATACAGTTATAGCCTTTTTATTCGTATTTCATTACTACCGGAAATTAAATTGTCTTGTCAACTATTCACTACTATTCATAAAGTACTACCTAGTCTACCTATTAGCCTACCCTACAAGTCTAACCCTTACCATCACTCAAATCAACTCCTTATTTCCATAACTTTTGTCCTTAACTTCCCTTACACCTCATAACAACTTCACATCAAGTTAAATCAATCAAATAAAGCAAAATTTTCAAACTTTTCCCTTCCCTTACAAGCTCCTTGGTCGGCGTGAAAATGGCCCCCCCTCCATGCTTCAATTTGAATTTTTCTTCTTCATTTAACCTAATCTCATTCCATATAAATACTACATTTTCTCTCTCTTTCTTCATTCCTCACTTTTTCAAACTTTACAAAAGGTAAAGCTCTCTTTTTCTCTCCTCTCCACTCCCTCTTTTCCCCTCTATGCCGAGAGCCTCCATGGCCTCCCCACACACACACACAACTTATTTATTTTCCTTTTTACTCCTATCTTACTCTAAGTAAAAGAACTTTCACTCCTTCCACACATAGATCTTGTTATGGCTAGGTGATTCTTGGATATTTCCAACCAAAGGACCCCATGAGCTTTTGCTAGGGTCAAGGGAAGATCAAAACAAGAATCCCGAACCATTACAAAGTAGATCTATCACTTAAAGAAACTTTCATGCCAAAAGCTTTATGTTTCTCCATCAAAAAGTGTTTCTAACAAAAGATCTTTTACAAAAATATAGTTTTTATGTCTTCAAAACTCATTTAAGCATTTGATATAGTAGATCTACTTTTTTTTCTACTCTTATTCATGTAGACATTTAAGATCTCATCTTCATTTTGAGTTCATGTGCATTCATAGTTTTTAATGTTTTGTCCTTAGTAAATAACCTTCCTAGTATGTAGATCTATGGTTAGATAAGTTAATAAAGTCAAAAAGGAAAACGCTTTTCAAGAAATGAACTTGAGAAAATTCGGATGACTTTAGAAACCTAGGTTAAAAACACTTTTATCAACTTCTAAACATGTATTTTACAAGAGAAATGAAGCCTATGGGTAATAGACAATGTTTGATAGTATTTTTCATGAGTCTAAATGAGATTTTTCTAAAGAAAATGTTGGAAACAGGAAATGAAGTCCAATAGAAGTTTTGAACTAAAAGTCATATAGATGAAATTCGTAATAATGGATGTATGGTTAGAAAACACTATTTTTTCAACTTCAAAAATGATATTTTCTTAAATAAATGAAGTCCTTAGGATATAGGTATAATAAATACTTAAAGTTTTAAGTACGAAATATATTTTTCCTAAAGGAATCAACTTGAAAATGGACTTTTGTAAATTCGGATTTTTGGAAACCCCATAGCAAATGACCCACTTAAAAGTTTATAAATGTGGATTTTATTAAAGAAATAGAGGCCTTAGGATATAACTAATATAAGGGTCAAAAATTTCTTTAAATAAAGTAGAGTTTTTCTAAAGAAAATCCTTGTAATATGTAGGTGTGGTCAAGTGTAGGAAATTCACTTACTAAACATTGATATGAAATGGTTTCTAAGAAAAGTTTATTTTCAAATTCTTTAAAACTAAAAAGTTATAAGAACATAGACTCATTAAGTTCATATCATGACATTCATGATAGGGAAAATCATTACCATTGCATTTAGTTCATTTCACTTAGGAATCTCAAGTGCATTCATGAAAACCGCATTTTCGGAATCTATACCGCTGTACAGATCTGATCCCTCGTTTCCGAGGCTTAGATATTTTCAAAACTTGATTTAAACTTCGTATTTAGAAAGCTCTTCCGAAGTAGATAGAAATCGATATAAAATTTGCGAGATTCCGAGTTAAAATGACCAAGTTATGGCCGTTTTAAGTTGGAATTCCCGCTTAGGACGCGAATTACGAATTTGATAAGTTCGTATGAAGTCGTTGGATTAGTTTGAGTTGAAATACTGATTAGAGTATTTCTTCCTTTTTAGGTTATCCCGAGTTCGACGATTCCCTACCACCGGATTATTATTACTAGAAGACCGGTGATCCAATGGCTGAGTGAGTTTTCTCCTTGTTTTGTTACCTTGATTGTGCTTGTAATTAGTCGCATTAGAATTTTAGGAACAAGATAAAAATCGATGTGAATGGGGATGGGATATATGATGAGACTGTGATGAATGTATGCCAAGGAATACTAAAGCATATCGAAACCACGATTTGATTGGATAACTGCACGGTTCATATTATTTATGTGTATGATATTGCCTGGTCACTCTAAAGAATGTATAAATATCTTGACCTAAGCAAAAAGTAGATTGATCATGCATCGCATCAGACATATTGCATTTGGTAGCGTGCTACTCCTACGCAGGTCGATCGGTATGGTCCGAGGACTCGTTTAAGTACGGAGACCCGGTGCCAGAGCTCATTCTCGGGTACTAAGGCGCATGTGGATGCATCCTTGTATGAGCCTAGCCGAGTCGAGTGCTAAGAGCCAGGGCTTGGGGACTAGCAGCGGTCGTGTAGACTCAATACCATTCCTAACCCAAGATACGGAGGGCGTAAATCCGTTCTGTGTGTGGGTTCCGGTTACCCATGCATAATTGCTTGCTCACGTGTTTGTTCATGCATAGCATATGATTGATTAATAACTTGTTTGTTATGGTACGGAATTAAGGGAATTCTCACTAAGCTAGTGTAGCTTATACCCCAATAGTTGTTTAAATGAGCAGGTTATACCAAGAAATGCTAAGTGGGGACCAAGATGGTTGAAGTCGAGAATGACTTCGGGATTCCGGCAAGATATAAGAATGCTTGGAGTTTTTGGCTAAGCTTTACGATTGGCCTTGTAATAGTTTTATGTAGTGAAGTCTTGGGATAAATGTAATTGAAGCTTGATGATTTATATTGTGAAGTATAGTGTTTTGTATTAGGAGTATAGTGGATTGTATTTCCTTTACATTGTTACTCAATTGTATCAACATAAAATGTATCATTCCGATTTGTCTCCTTTATGTGTTAGACGCCTTGTACATAGTATGGAAGCCTTCGCGTGACTAAGGTGGTCATTCTTAGGCTTTAATATTGTGTACGGCGGACTGCCACGTTTAGGGTACCCTTCGGGGCGTGACACTTGTTCTGCTGATGCTATAATATTGTATTTGAATTCCTAACATAATGATAAGCGCACCTTAAGTTTTGCATTGGGTGTTATTGGGCCTTCTCAACCTCAAAGGCTAGCTCATGAGGTGAAGCTTTTCCTCACACTTATAAAGTACCATCCATGCCTTTCCACAACTAATGTGAGATATCCCTAACATCTCTCCTTATCGCACAATGGACCATGAGATTAACCGTCAATGTCTGGCTTAACCCAAGATGTTATACCACTGTTGAGTGTTATTAGGCCTTCTTAACCCCAAAAGCTAGCTCATGAGGTGAGGTTTTCCCTTACACTTATAAAGTAGCATCCAGCTTCTTTCACAACCGATGTGGGATATCCTCAACATTTTGAGTTTTGTATAGTATACGACAAACTGTTACAAATAAAGTACTATTGATGTGGAAAACATTAAATATGTACCTTTTATATATTTTTTAGTAAATTGCATAGATAACCCTTGAAATCTTTCAAAATTACATGGACTATTTACTTTTTAGAAATTTAGTACCTAGATCCCTAAAACCCAATTTTCAGATATCCGAATGCTAACTTTGTAAAAAGTAAGGGGGTGTTCTTACAATTTACTCTAAATAATAGATCTAAATTTGAGGGGTTCCAATTGCAAGGTTTTTAAAAAATAGGGGATCCGCATAATTATAAAATATTTCTAGAGGTATCCATGCAATTTGTCTTATGTTTTTTTAATTTTTTTTTAAAGTATGTAAATCTTGACTTCTAAATTAGTACACCTCAATCACCATTATCATCAATTTTATTACAAAAATAGATAATAGGAAGTTTTTCAAATGCTAGACACAAAACGAATACTGATATGATAGACAACAAACCAAAAGGAGAGAATAACTTTGACAAGCAACAAAAGCACCAACCGTAACACATATATATGTCAAAAAGCAATCTCTCAATGATAATGTTATAGTAATATTATGAGGCATTTGAATAAATTTGACATGTTCAGCCAATGATTTGTAAAATTTAAAATAATTGAGAGAAGAAACTTTTGGAAATAGTGTCAACAATGAAACTTTCACCTAACTTCTAGTACTATTATTGCTTGTACTATTGCTTATAGGCATCATTTCAATACTACTATAATCACTCCCTTGCCCAATCCTCCAAGATCTCCAGCATCTTACGTGCTTCGACCATCCATATTTCGTAGTTTCATTGGTACCATTCCATTCATATGATTGAACTCGCTTCCAATCTCTGAGGACCACCGCCAAATCGTACAACTTAGCACTTAAGCTTTGGCAACAATTGGCATGAACTGTGGTAACAACTCTAAAATCTTTGCTATCTTGACAAAATCCACTAAAATAGTGTGTGTCTAGGATCCTAACATTAATACTCAAGTTTGTAAAGATGCCATGGCGAATGAGGTCTATGAGGACATCTTGCTCTTTTTTCCCAGTCGCATAGTCTTTCATGAAATACCATGTGTCAAACAATGATATGGTTTTGTTGTTTGATCGAACAAAGTAGAAACCGGTGTTTATGGAATTATTAATTGATCTGGTGTCGTGGCTGAATGAATTTGCGCTGATTTTTGCTAAGCCATAAGAAAGGATTCCTCAGCCACATTACATCTGTATCCTATAGAGTATTAGAGTATAGAAAGTGAGTACACCTTTTTTTTTCCCATCATTATAATGGGAACAAATAAATTTAAGTTTAAGTATATGCAATTAGAAATATCATTTATATCCTAAGAAGCATAAGACTCATATGAACTTAAAAAAAGTTAAAAAAAAAAGGAATGAAAGGGAAAAAAGCACTTATTAAACGTGCGCAATCATTATAAATTTAATTTTTAACTTTAAACGCATGAAGCATCATGTGGGATAAATGAAAATTGAGGAAAAAACTGCATTTCTTTCACCACCAAAGTGGCATGACTAATAGTATGAAAGAAGCCCTTAACTATTATTAGAAGTAACATAAATAGTGTCCATGCATACATGTGTTTCATTTGTTTTATACTTTGTACATTATTTGTATTTTATAATTAGTTGTAGTATTAATTAGGGCATGCATATAGATTATAAGCTAGTTTAAATGCATCACACCTAGCTTTAAGGTGCATAACCACCAATTTAATATTTGAAGGTAAGTTCATTTAAAGTATCAATATTTTAAGTGGTTAATAAAAAAAATAAACTTTTATTAAAAAATATCAACATTTAAAGTGATTAAAAAGAAAAATTAATATTTTTTAAAATGAATCAAATAAGTTATTTAACTGAACATTGAAAAAATTAAAGAAAGTTAATTTAAAATAATCTACACTTTGATACCTTAAATAAATTTTGCAAAACGTCAGTACCTCATTTGATTTACTTTGTGAAATATTGATTCTTCTTATTAACCACATAAAATATTGATACCTTAAATAGACTTAGCCCCAAACAATGATACCTTCCAATGTAATTTACCTTAGAGAAGTTTAGTAACATTAGCATAACATTCATGAAGTATTACAAATGACATGTATGTTTGGTGTGCAAAGATTAATAAAAAATTTTAATTTTCATAATGTGTGCAAATCACCAGTATCAACTATTCTGAAACTATCAATTCTACTATCATGGAAGTTATAGCTGAGGTGTCCCTACATAAGTCACATAAAATCCAATGATTTTTTATTCATTGAGATTTTCCAAAGTTGTAAACTATTAGTTTAAAAATTTAAATATTATTTTATATATAGCAATTTATAAAATGGGATACTATTAAATTTGTCACTTAGTTTCCCTACTTTTCACTTATGTATTAGGTTGATTTCACCTAAAATGACTTGGATTGAAGTTAAGCATGGTTTTGTCATTAATGCTAGCATCTTCTCAAGAGGTTACCTATCTTAACATGCTCTTTATTGTGTATGCTTAATTTTAAAGTTTTATATGAGTTTAGTAATTACACCAATTGATGTCTTCATATTAGATTTGCACCATCTTTTATTTATATTTTACAATGTTCAAAGAATTTTTCATAAATAGTATATGTATTAAAAAATATATAAATTATATTTTTATTAATATATTTATATATTTACTAAGTTTATATTTTATACTACTATTTTATATTATATATTTTATAATTGAAACATAGTAATATATCTTTAAGTTATATGATATATCTCTTTTTATAAAACATATTATTATATGTAATGTATAATATTATACAATATCTACAAATATAAATTATACAAGATATATGTAATAAATGTATTATTAATAATATAAAATAAATAGATATTTAATATTGTATGTATATGTATAATAATTCTATACTTTGTATCATTTCTTTTACATTATATATTATTTCATTAATATATATTATATTTTTTAAATATGTATAATATATTATATTACTATAAATGAGATATTATATAAAAATTATAAATATAAACTATAAAACATTTATATAATTAATGCATTATATATAATATAAATATAAATCAACATTTTATGCCTTTTCTTCTAAATTATTTATTTTATTATTAAAATTATATTATATCTTAGGCTACATATTATAACCTAACTATATAATATGTTGTTATACATGAGATATTATATAACACTTATAAATATAAATTGTACATCATCTATATCAAATTTATATAAATTATATAAATATTCAAATATAATTTGATAATATATATAAATATTCCGAGTATAAAATTTTATACTACTTATTTCATATTGTAACTTATATTTTTGAAATATCTTATATTTTATTTAGTATCTTTTATCTTTTTATATAGTATATTATTATATATAATAATATATAAACCATATTATAAAAACTTATAAAATATAGATTACAAATGCATTGAGGATAATATAATATATAAAAATCTAATAATACATAAACTAACTCTATATTTTATGTTATTTATTGTATATTATGTATTATATTATCAAAATACTTTATTTATTGAGTAGTACATTATAGTTTTTCTATATATTATGTTTTGAGTAAACTTTTTTATTTATTTTACCAAGGATGATATAAAATTTTAAAAATCTAGAAACAAAAACATATTTAAATATTTAAGATTTCAATATTCAATTTTAAATGTAAATGGTTAGGTGTACATGAGGAAATATAAGAAGATAAGTTTGCACTTCAACCAATTTATTAAATATTTAACTATTTTTCATTGAGATTCTTGTATTTTTATATGTAAATCTAGCACGTTTAAAATGGACAGATCAAGTCCTTTCGTTAACATCTTTTAATATTTCATAACAACTCGTCCAATTTGTTATGCAATAATGATGGAATTAAATTTCAATGCAATAGGAACATAATAGAATTGTAATGGCTATTACAATGTTCACTTAGTGTAAAGGGTAAAACAAGTAATTATTGGAGTAAAATAAAATATCTATAATATCCCATTTATCTTTATTATAAAGAGATGACAATTATACATATGATATTTTCAACATAAAGGTGTTTGTGACAAAAATTGAAAATAAATCATTGAATGGCAATTCAAATGTACAGGGACATGAATTACTATTTGCTATTTTGCACAATATCAATTCATTATGAATTAGTATTTCTCTCAAGTAAATATTGTAATAGTAAGTTTATATAAAACAAGGAGAGAATGGATAGCTATCCTGTTCAAGTGAATGGGATGAAGGTTTTATGCACGAAATGTCTTTATTACTTATGAAAGCTCATATAATACTACAATTATTATATATATATGCTTGTAAAATGATAAATTTTTTATAAGTTCTAAAAAAAAAAAGAAAAACTACAAGGTTATCTATTTATTTTGTTTATTCTTCATAATAATTAATGGAGAATAAGTTCACGTGTCATTTAGGAGGAACAATAAAAATTAAGATCCTTGATCATAAAACAAAGAGGTCCTTAAAGCATGTTGAATGAAGGTAATTGACACAATTCCATATGCTAATAGCTTACTCGATGTTGCCTCAATTATGCAAAAATGTAAATTAGATTCAAACCTATAAATGGTTAGGCCCGCAAAACATAATTGAATTAGTAGGCATTGGGCGTTGTCTAGTGTAACTTCTCAATCATCAAGCTAGTAAAATGTTGGAAGTAATGAGTTAATGAAAAAGAAGAGTTTTGGCTTAGTACTATCAAATGATTCGCGAATGACATCTTGAGGGGATACTGAGAGGAGAATGGTGATTGGTAGTTACTAGGAGTTGATGCATGTTCATAGAATTTGTGGAGAGCATGATATTTACTAGAGTAGTAGATATCGACTTAATAAGCCACTTCCCAAGATTACTAGAAGTGGTATGAAATAGTTTGAGCCGATTGAACAACGGATTGGGTACTCTTTTTGAAATACCCTAAGTTAAACAAATATAAAGAAGGGAAAATAATAATTATTATTTTAAAAATAAGGGCATCTTTCTCTAACCAATTAAAATTTTAAAACATATGTTGATTAAAACCAATGTATAAAACTATTTGGGATGACCAATTTGATTTCCTACCCTATTTTCAACAACAATACAAAAACGTATCTTTCCTCTCCAAAATAAAGGTGTCGATTCTTGAAAATTTCTTGAAGGATTACCATTGTAAGTAAATCTAAATCATTTTCTTAATGTCCTCAACAAGATTAGCAATTAAGGCAAAACTTCTATGGAACTTTTGTGTTACTGTGAATCTCTCGTGGAAAACTTTGAGTGTGGGAAGAAAGAGCTCTAAGGAAAATCTCTGTAAAGCAAGAATATGGAATTAGAAGAACGAAAGATTAAAGGAAACTCAAAAGGTTATGACATTTAACATTTGTTCAACTTTTATTGTATTACTCATGGTGAAAGGTGTGTTTGATGATCTAATTGTAGCGTTAAGTCAAGGTACTAAATGTTTAAAAAGGGATTTGAAGCATTTTAGGAGTGGTGAACTCCTTAGTGAAGGGTTGGATTTTAGTTTAAACATGTTTTAATGTTTATAAAGCAAAAAAGGTTGGAACTTTGCAAAATTTTGAAGATATTATGTATTTATGATCAACATGACCAAGTACATCAATCATGAACTTACCCGTGTTGAACATTGGAACACTAATTTCATGTCTTTAAGTTATATGTTCAATAAGATCAAATACATCGATTGTGTTCGTGCATGTGTGGAACTTTGTGACATGTCATTTCCAAGTATTAAAGGGTTCTGTGTTTAATACAAGTGAGTATATGAGTCGTGTTAAGACCCCTATTAAACACAGTGACTTGAAATTCCAGAATCTTGCTTCTAAACTCAACATGAGTGAATATGTTAGTTATGTACTTACTTGTGTAGATGTACACAACCTTGAACACAAGTTACGTCTACACCTGTGTACAAAATAACTTTTTCCAAACTCGCATTTTCTTTATCAAAGACCTTTGAAACTTGTTTAAATCCATCCCTAAGGGTTTAAAATCACTTTAAAATCGTAGAATCCTTTTATCTATTTCTTAATAACTAAGATGAACTCTGAGCTCTTAAGAACCTAGATAATAGCAAAGTAGAACTGAGAATAATATGAATGTAATAAGAGAAAGTTAGATATATAGATTCTTTTGAGCAACTTATTTGTATGTAATCCTGGTGGTGGATATTACTTTCTAGAATGAGACAATTTCTAGATACATGTATACCTTACTTGTGTTTGTGCTTGTTTTGATTGGAAACTTAAATGGATTAATGAACTATTTGGCTTTAATAATGTATTTGTTGCTTGTGTGTGGCTGTTGGTAATAGATAGAGAGTATCCATACTATTATCATGGCATCCCAATGATTTATGTGTGACAGTGCCTTAAGTTTAATCGTACTTGGAAACAATCTAGGTAGATCTACATGTTTTTGTTAATATTGAGGAGTACCCAATATTCAGTTTTTGGATTCATGAATGCTGGGGAGTACATAATATTGTATATATATAATAGTATATTTATGTGTTGCAGGATACTAAGTTATCCCTATGTTACTTGTTCGACTTAAAATAAATATAATAAAATGTTGGGTGTTACATTATTGATATGTGTGCATGTAAATGTGTCTTTTCTTAGACATTTGTGTGTGTTTGTGGTATATTGTATTGGGCTCTAGCTCACTCTTTTCTTTTTTAAGTACAAGTGACAAGCGTGTAAATCATTACAGCATTAGGTGCTTATGGTTAATGGGCTGGGAATATCACTAGCATTAAAAACCCTCCATATGATGAGTAGAGATCATGTGAGATTTAATGAAAGATAGAGACCTTAATTATGTGTATCATTGGTCTAAAGGATTTTAAGTGCTTTGTTTTTACAATAGAGTAACTTTTAGTAATTAGTCATAATTCTTGTAGCTTTAGTATGGAGCATGTTAGTTAAACTCTTAAACATCGTAACTAGATATTTATGTGGCTAATTATGGTTACAAGTATGTGAATTTATAAAATTTTAGTCATTGATGCATGAAGGATGTTGAAGTATTTATGACATTAATTCTGGAATTTAGCATATTTTGAGCCTTTGCGTATCTATATCTAATCTAAACACATGATAGATTGTAAATATCCCTAACCTTCATATGGGGGTTTAGGTCTGGCTTAGAAGACAACTAGTGGATTATTAAACTTTCTCATGCCATAAATAATTTGAGCTGGGTTTAAGGAGCCCTATAAGTCTAGATCAACCCATCAACACTACTATTTTCAGGTTTTTCACCACTGTAGTAAAGTCTTTAAAATTTTTTGGGATCTTCATGAAACACACCAAAAAGTTGTGTCTTTCTTCTTAATTTTTTATAAATGTTTGGGTAAACCAATAAAAAATAGATAGATATTTGAAGTATTCAATAGTACCTAGGGACACTAAAATGAAGGACCTAAGATAAAGTAAAGAGTTCCATAAGGGGGAGATGTACAATGGAGGTCTTTAACACAATTTTATATGTTAAAGATCTACCTTTTTGACATTTTTCACTATTATTGCAAGGTCCTTCAACATTTTAGGATCCTTCAGTTGTCTTCCATTTCTAAATATTTGACAAATGTAAATGGCTTGAAATAAGAATAAGTTGATGTAGCATATAGGGAAACGAAAATGATGGATCTCAAATAAACTATAAAAAGAAGAAGGAATTCTTAAAAAGCTAATATGGCACTTAGGGTCTCTAAATAAGCTCTTTAGTATTGGACATACTCTTAAAGGAAAGAGAGCATAGGTTCTCAAAAATTGACATAGAACCCAGAGACCCTAGATAAAGCCTTTAGCATTCAACATACTTTTAACCACTTGCCATCCAATTTAACCATGCATTTTGGAATTTATTATCTCAACAATGAATCAACTTATAATTATACACATAAACTTAGTGACTTCCTATGTTTCATATTTTGTTGTGATTTTTTTTAATAGTACCTCCCATTCTTTTGCGAGATATATTGGACACATTTTTGGACAATATTCACACACTAGATGTGATATGCCATATAGAAAGATGAGACTGTGTGAAACCACACATGGGACTGTTATGATATCATTTTCTATACAATGCACTTTAATGAAGGGTGTTACCCATATAGGTGTTGCACCGAGATGAATAATGCAGTGCAGAACCAAAAATAAAAAATAAAAAATAAAGAATACAAACAATGCCAACCAACAGCAAGAGTGACTCCTATACATCATATGTCAAAATTATAATATTTTTGTGATAGTTGTATTTTTTATATAGAAAGGTACGTTTTAAATATAAATTAAAAGTATTATTTTTAATAAGTTTTTCAATTTTTGGCTCTATATTCCAGTAAGATGAATAATGTTTGATCCTCCTGAAAATTGTATTATGTAAGATAGTTAAAAGAAAAGCAAAATAAAACTGGATCATTGTTATTGAATTATTCCAATAATATTTTTTTACTGAACTATTCTTAATTAAACTGGATTAATGTGGAAAAGAAAAAACTAATCTGTGAAAAAATATTTATAGCAACATACGTGTAATGTTTTATCAATTAATTGCACCAATGATCAGTCTTTACTATTTAATCCTCCTTTAACAAAACAAATTATCGCTGCATGGAATACGTGCATGTTCTTTTTTATTCTCTTTTTTATTACACAAACAAAGAGAGGTGTTTGCTGTACATAAGATGCTGTCTCATTTGTGTCTTCGTTAATAGATATCAAACACATATTTTTTAAATTGAAAAATTATAAAAATCCTTAAAATAAAAAATGTATGTTTTGATATATATTAGATATTTATTTGTTGGGATATAATATAATAAACTGAGACAGTAAATTTTTTTCCGACAAACAAGGGCGTACTCACACGTACCGTGAAGATGAAGCTATAGCCATGTTTGAGGACATCTCGTGGGAACAATGTTCTCCTCCACATCATCTTGATGAAATCATCGGACATGTAAAGCTTTTCTCCGGCGAAATCCACGCCCTCCGTCACCAACCTATAACAATGAAGCCGTCTAAACCTACACCTATCATAAGCCACCTAATCCACCGCCACTCAACACATGATTCAACAATTTCCTAATACTCTCTTCACCAACCCAAAAGCTCTCGATGAAAAGATCCAGCATTAATCTGTCCGACTCAATGCTCCTCTCTACCGCGTATGCTTTTTTCACTATTGTTATGATCAATGTCCTGTTTTTCTCCATGGATGCTTCGCTGAGTGCAGTTTCTAGCTCGTCCGCGGGCATTCTTGCCCTTGCGAGCTTATATGGTCGGAAAGTGAAATATGGGTACGATAAGGATACGATGCCCACATACGATGCACAGGTGATGGTTAGAGAGAGAAGTGTAACGTATTTTAGGACGGAGTACTTTTGGGAATCCATGACCGATCGCATCGCCGTCCTGATTTTCTTCCAAAAAAACCTGATTTCAAGGCAAAATATTAACTGTGAGGATACAGTCAGATAAACATGGTGAACCTTAATCCACTCCAACACTTGTTATATCTAGGGTAATCTAGAGAAAAAGATGAATAAATAAAGGACTCTTATATTTACTAAATCGAATGTATATAAATATTAATATAGCGATTCAGTAAAGGCTAAAACATGATTACTGGATCAAACTATGTATTAAAATAAAATTTATATATACAAGCTGAAATACTGCATAAAATATTTCATAAATAAGAGCAAATAACGTAATTTGCATATAACTCTTAACTGCTTTATTTAACAGCCTATTAGATTATTCTTACTCCTTAATTTCTTAACATTTTACCGGTCGGTCAATAATAACGAAAATGCAATTCTTTGTATGTGAAATCGATAATATTGAAGCAAGAAAATCAAAATTGCAAAGTTATAATAGATCGGCAATCGCTGATGAAAACCATTTGTGGTAACTTAGGCATTGACGATATTATGTTATGAGATACCATTGGCAGTGGAAAATCATGATATTGTTTTTATCAATGTATTAAGGTGCGAAACTTAACCTATTCTTATTACGTATTTTGATTTTTGTTTGAGAATAAGAGTTGATAATGGGATTTTGCATCGTTAGAATTTTGTCGATATCGAACCTGTATTGGATCAACATCTATAATTCATCGGTATTATATCTATATCAATTCAGTATCAATTTAGTTTGGTTAATTTATGAGTAAAATTGTTAGTTTTTCATCGTTATTATATCAGTATCGGTTCAGAATCAGTTTGGTTTAAAAATAATACCAGAATGATACTGTAATAGACAAATAAATAGATCATAATGAAGGGTAGTATGGTAATATATGATTGTTTAAGAGGTTAATTTTATCATGTAACAGTTGAAATTGAACCCGAGGAAGTTGTTCATGAAGGACCGGAAGTGGAGGAGGAAGGCTTCACTTACAAACTTTATTTCCCTTTACTCTAGAACTATCATAAATTTAAACTCTCTAAACTCCAAAAAGTTATATTATTTTTTTGACATTCTTTGAAGCACAATTCATTCTTTACTCCTTTTAATCTTTGTTCTTTCCATTCTTTAATTCTTTTAATACTTTGTCCTTTATTCTTTGTTCTTTGTAAAATAATCAACATTTTTATTTTTGTGGCAAGATAAACTTGTTTTAGAACAGGAAATTATAAAGAGTATCTCATAGGTATAATCTATGGCATGGTATATACAAATAACTTAGAAAATTTTGTCACAGCTTTAACCACAACTCTAATTAAGCCCACACTTTGTGCCAATGTCAATTACCTTGTTTGCTTTAATTTCAAATAGCTTCAACCGAGGTTCAGAAGTAAGGTCGCAATTCATAAATACCTTCAACCTACAATTAGAAACAGAGAAGTTTTCTAAGCTTTTGTTCTTGAATTTTCCAATGCACTTTAATTTGTTAATTTTCCTTGCTTGTTTCATCATGTAATCCCTAAGTTTTGGCCATAATAGGAGTTAAAAATTCAAAAGAATTAAAAATATAAAACTAATTTTATAAACTGAAAAATAATAAATGTTTTGATAGTTTATTAATTAATATTTTCTGGTAATATAATGTATTTTTTTGCATACAATAAAGAGGTTGTGATTTTATAATTAAAAATTTTTCAAAAATACTAGAAATTTATTACAAGCCATCACGATGAGTTTTAAAGCATGGATATAATGTCCTTTCTCTTGAATAAATATTCTTTCATTAAATACTAATATAACAATTCACAGTTAAACCATACTTATTTCATTTTACAAAAATGAAAAGTAATAAAAATTTTGAAAGTTTACATAAACTAGGTATTGTTGTTGTTTCCTAGAAAACCAACACAATATTTTTGAAGTTTACTTTGCGAACACGCTCTCTTTTACCCACACAAAATATTTCTTTCAAACCTTCGCATTTTAGCTTGAAAAATCCCAAGATCGTGTTTGCAAGTTTCAAACCTAATGCTTTAGAAAGAAGAAAGTGAAGTGATTTTCAAAAGCATGACATGTATCTTCATTTGCCTTGTTTTCAATTATTTCCAAAATTATCTTTATTAAATACACCAGTGCATGTGCACATGTTACCTTTCGCATGTGAAATATCGTTTTTAGCAGATATCATATTGTAGAAAGCTAAAAAAAAAAAAAAAAAAAAACTAGTTTGCTAAGAAATATTAAAAACTAATAAATGCCTTTTTGCGAGTTTATTTAGGCTTAAAATGAAAAATATTTTCAATATGCTTGTAAATAGAATCTATATTGTCTCATCTAAATAAAGAATAATAGAACACACAATATAATAGTTGATCTACCCTCTAAGCTCTTTTATTGGATCTAAGTTTGGGTTTAGAAGATAGAGTTCTAGTTAGATTAGTGTGTTGTTGTTGTTGTTATGTTTTAGGTTGCTTTTGTGCGTGTTTTGATGCTAGGATCTGTTCTAGAGGAGTTAGTAGTGTTTTGGAGTTGTTTTGGAGGTTATTCTATGTGTTTCTTATGATGGCGGCCTAGTTTTGCCTTCGAGTGGATCAGTAGAAAGCCTTGTATAAATGTCAAGGGGTAAGTTTTATGCAATATCTATCAATGTAAACCCTTAAATTTTTCATAATTCTCAAAAAATAATCTTAGAGTTACCGAATCCAAGACTCTAAAAACTAACTCAAGTTAAAACTGAATTCTAAACAAGGTCAAAATATGAAATTTCGAAAAACCTTAAGGAAAAGGGAACCCTAAAAACAAAATGGAAAATACAACAATCTTTCAATTCAATATCTATACACCAATCAAATTATCTATCTGATTCCTAACACACAAATCAAGATAATATATCAAAATAATACTCAATGAAAAAAAATATTAAAACCTTAAACCCTTTGGTGAATTTTAGAATAAAAATTTTCAATTACCACCAAAAATCAAACAGAGCCAACCCATAACCATAGGCTCGATTAAACAATCCCAAGAACTGAAAAATATTAAATAAATCATAAAATAAAGTAAAACATAAATTTTGAACAAAAAATATAACACGGCCAAAAACCCCAAAATTTTAAGAACTGATGAATAAATCAAAAAGCCGGAAGTCAAATTGTAACCCTAAAGTCAACCTAGAGCATTAAAAAAATTCTTGTGTATTTAGATTTAGCAATCCTACGCCTTAAACCCTTAAATAATAAAATTAATTTAATAGGTTATAGTCCATAATAATATAGTAAAACTTAAAAATATTAGATTTATCAAAATTTAGTTCATTTCGGACCTGAACAGGAATAAATTTTGAAAACCATGTCCCGGAGCACCAAACACTAAAAATATTTCCATAATACCGTTAGACTCGTAATAATATGAGGATTAAAAAATATCAGTTTTAGAATTTTTCAGAATCTAAAAATATCTTATATAGCTTGTTTACGTATATTTTTATTACCACTAGTATTTTATTTGTCTAGTCTACTATTCATTGTACTATTTCTACTATTCACTACTATTCATCTATTTATACTTTTTTTTACTACCTATTCTTACTGCTTATACATCTACTTTCTTACAATTTACATTGCTAATACTACTTTACATCTTTCATATCTTACATATTATTACTTTCCATTATAAAACAACAAAATAAATAAAAATTTCCCCCTCTCCCATGCACAATTGGCTTCCCCTCTCTCTCTCCTACAATTTATTTATTTTTTCATTTTATTTAATTACATTTAATTTCCCTCAATATTTATCTATAAATACCCCTTCCCTCTTTCACTTTTTACATACTTTTCTTTTAACATAACAAAACTCTACCAAAATCATTTCTCAGCTTCTCTCTATAATTTTTCTCTCACAAAAATTTCTTCCCATCTCTCTCTTCTTCCTACACCATCACCATCTCCATAAAACTATCAAAGCTTTCTTTTTTCCTCCATCTTCACATAACCTTAGATAAATGTTTCTAAACATTCTTCATGTTATATAACTTAACATGACTATGGTGTGTGTTTCTTGAACCCATGGATATTAAAAAAGCAATAATATGTTCATGTTTTATTCTTGTTCATGCAAAAACTTTATTGTTATGTTGATATTATATTATGTTCTATTTATTGCTTCTAATCTAACTTCTATATATATTACTAAATATAACTATATATATATATATATTCTCTGAGCATATAAGCTCACTAATATAACTTTTATTTAATTATGCCCTTATATATTTCTTGCAATTTATTTAATTGGTTCATGTAATTTAATTAAGATTAGTCTTTCTAGTCTTAAGATTTATCATCATCAAGTCTAAACAATTTTTCTTCTTTCTTCTTGGACTTGTCCAGAATCTAAGTCCGAGAAGCCTTGAAATAAATCTAAGACTCCCGTGATTTTCTTATTTGTTTTCTTATTTTCTTTTAGGACTTGCCCATGTCTAAGTTCAGGAAGTCTTTATACAAGCTAAGACTTCCCAATACTTGACTTTTGTTATATGCTTATCTAATTTCTATATCTTTTATCTTTTATATGAATTATTTTGTTCGTGGCACTTAACTACGAGTTCATATTCATGCATGATCATTTTGTTGTTGTCTAGATAAAATAAAAGGATTTTTTTTCTTTAATAAAGAAAATAAGAATTGAACTCCTATAATAAAATGATATTTGTTACTTAGGAAATATTCTCATTAAAACTTAAATCTATATTTTAATACCATTCTTTTCAAAATTTTTAGACATGTTCATCTTAGATTTTAATATTGCAATTATGATTTTTTTTTATTTACCTAAATTGACTTCTAATCTCTTTTCAAACTACCAAAATAAAATTTTCATCTAAAACCCTAAGGTTGATTGTTTTTTATATATAAATTTTTCTTAAAAACTTATCTATAAGATTTTCACCAACACATTAACAAACACTAAGAACCAAACAACTTTTCTAAGTCAAGTTTAAAATAAACTCACTAATTAAACTACTTAAGAATAAATTGGTGTGCAACTTAAAGAACTAAGTTTTATGAAGTAAAAATCAATTTTCTTTTATGAACTTAAGGAAATACAAATAATAGGATCTTTCCAACAAAGGTACATGTATTGAAAAATTATGGATTTAGAAAAGAGTTATTATGGGAATAAGAATATGAAACAAGCTATTCCTTTAATTTTCCTCATATGCTAAAACTTAAAACGTTTTTATATAACTTGGGATGATTTTTCCTCATAATCACATAAATGTTCATGTTTCAATAAATAATTAGTTAAAAGAAGTTTAGCATAAAGAGAAAATATTCATAAACTCAAAGTAAATATGGAAACATTAATTTCTATAAATTGAGTTTCACGTTTACAAATCTAAGAATTAGAATTCTGTTAAAAGAATAAAACTTAAGAAATTCTTTTAAAGAAAACTATACTTTGGTTTAAGTTATAAAACCATGTTATATGAAATAAATTGTTAAGCAAGAATTTGAGAACAAATATAAGATCTTTAGAAAATGCATGTATTGAATTATTATTTTTCTCATTAATCAAATCACATATTTACAAAATAGCATTTTAAATCACAAGTCAAGGAATGATGCTTCACTAAACTCTATCTTTCATAAAAATTGTTTACAAATTTTATTTCTAAGACAACATCACTGGAATTATGCATATGATATGAGTCTATGTATATATTAAAAGGATTTTCCAATTATATAAATGTTTATGTGTTTGCCATGGAATTTTGAATGAAATAAAAATTGAGAAAAATTACAAATTAAGGCTGGAATTTTCGTGCTAGAGCTATGCCGACCCTTTTTCCCACCCAAATGACTTTAAATATTAAAAATAACCTTGGAAATAAATAAATATTTTTAGTAGATAGAAAACGGCATCTTATATGCGAAATTCCGAGTTAAAATGAGCAAGTTATATCCATTTTAAGCTGAGATTTCACATAATTCGAATTTTGACGAAAATAACCAAACATAATTAGAAAGTTTAAGTAGAACTTGTAAACCCACAAAGTTTTGTGACCGGTTTAGCTTAAACCCTAATCGGAAGGTCAACTAGAAACCCTAAAGTCAATAAAACCCTAGTTAGACATAATAATTTAAGTCTGGCAATCCCGTATTCACAACCCTAAGAAAGTAAGTAAGAGATTAGTATGTAGAATAGTTCATAATAACATTAGAAGGTTTAAAAAGATCAGATTAGTAAAGCTGCAAATCGTTTTAAACCCGAACGAATACAGTTCTTGAAAAACGTGTCCTGGGGCTTGGAATAGTAAGAATATTCCAGATATATCGTTAGACTCGTAAAAATATAAGGTTTTCAAAAATATCAGTTGTCACGTCCCAAGGGTACCCTAGTAGTAGTAGACAAGTCTCACTTGAATACTATTACTAGATTATCTTCAGAGAATAACAGGTTTTCAAAAACAACATGATCTTTTAGTTGCTTGATAAGAAATGATAAATACATGTAAGAAATAAATTAGTGAATAACTGCTATCTTAAACATAAGCATTACAGATTTATTACAAACCAAATAGTCTTTCTGGATTTCACAACTGATACATTAACATTAACTAATTTATTCTAAGAAGACATAACCATTATTCCCAAATATAACCATAGATTTCCAGCTCCTAAGCTCTTACTGGAGCCATAGTCCTGGAAGTGACTAACCAGCGTCATAGGGTAAACCTGAAAAGACTGTTGGAGTATGAGCAAAACCACAGCTCAGTGAATAACCAGACATATTATACATCACACAAGTCATTAGCAAATCATATGCAATGCAAGCACTCAACCATATGCACAGATACAAGCTTGGATGATCTAGAATCCAAACAGGAAAAAGATTTACGCCCTCTTTTTAAGGGTTGAAATATCATTACTCCATGACCCACCTACCCAGGAGAGACTAAGTTTACAGGAAAATCAATGATATCTCGTTTTAGGGTTATCACTTTTAATATAATCAGTTAAACTGACCATTTCCTGTATCCACCTTAGAAACTCCTTAAGTATTAATCATTTCAAAGTGATACTACGGGCGGCGTTCTTCGGTGCCACTTAGTTCCCGTAGAACCAACGGAACAAAGAATACCTTGGAAGAACTAACACATTAGAACAACAAAGCGTTAACAGAGAACCGAAATATTAATATGTAGCAGGCTGTCATCCCTTTATATATGCAATAATGCAATTCGTGTAATGCATGACCAGATTATTTATTAAATCAATAGTTCTTATTCAATTTCGTGGTGATCATATAATGCACACAATCATCATTATAATATTTCATAACATCACACCATTGCATTATCACTTTTGTAATGATAGATTAACAATCATACAATCAGATCACAACATACTTCCAACAAAACATTCATTTGATTATCTTTGTATTATATATTCAACTAATTATAAGCACAAACAGTACAATATGACTGAATTACTCACCTGCTCATACTGACTCAATCGTAATAATCGGCTGTAAGATCTTCTAATGTATCAAAGTCACCTATTAAGATGATTAAAGTATTCATTAATAAAATATAAATTATATAACTAAATTCCTATATGTGACTAGTGTCCTAAACTTGATATTTATCAAGTTTTGGTAGTGACTAATACTAATTTTATGTTATTCTATACCGAACTCGAAATAAGAAATTATTATTATTTACTATCGTCGGATTTCTCTTAATTTATCTCGTATAATTATTTTGTTATTTTTAGAAGTCATATTACTCAAAAATTTAGCTTATTTCAATTTCCATTCTTACCTATTTTATCTATTTAAAACAATTATTTGGTTATATAACTCTTATTAATACTTAATATTTTTCTTTAATTTTAGGGCTTTAAGAATTATCAAATATTAAACAACATATTCTAAGTACTTTGTATTTACTCATTTACTTAATAAATTTAATATTCTCATATATATATAATATGCTCAGTAGGCTTATGATATATATATATATATATATATATAAATTCTGTTTATTTCAAAACAAACTTTCGTAGAAGAATTATAGGTGTACCTTGGCTCAAAGCCTCGGGCTTTGAAACCCAGGTGCTAGTGTTGATTTGTTTTGCATAAAAGTTCATAGTGGTTGCATTGGCTTTGAAAACTGTCGGCTTTCAACGTACGCCGGTCCTACGCCGCCGACATAGAATCCCAGATATCTGGCCTTCGTTTATTTTTACGTGAACATAAATTTTACGTAGCTTTTGTTCAGTGTAAACTGTCTCTACATTGCTGGTTTATGGACAGTGTTAGCACTGTTCATCATCTTTCTCTGTCATGCCCCAGAGGGTATCCTAAACGTGGCAGTCCGCCGCATATAATATTAAAGCTAATGAATGACACTCCGTAGTCACTCAGGAGCTTCGATATCATACACAAGGCGTGCTTCCAAGATAGTAGGAAACTCATAGGGGTATTACGTTTAAATAGATAGCAAAAGCAAGTATAAACTTAAATAGATAAACATAAGGTTTTCATTTAATAACGAGTTCGTACATCATCTTAGGAGCATTCCCCCGTCTTTTAGTCTTTACTAATAACAAAATATCTACTATAGAGATTTTTCCTAGAAGTCTATGTTGAAAACTAAAAATACATAAACTTCCTCCAAAAACTCCTAGTAGCGTAAGCTCATACCTGGCACACTAGGCTCCTCGGGGCCAACCATAGATAATCGTACTATAATAGAAAACTATAAGGGTATAAGCAAATCTAGCTTAGTGAGATAATTCCTAACTATATAACATTTCCATACGACAACCAAGTTATTTAATTCAAGTATATGAAATGCAACAATCACAAGAGCAACCAAATACACAAGATTAACCGGAAATCAAGTGTAGCATGGATTTAACGCCCTCCATGACAAGGGTTGGGTGGTTACAAGCCCATACGACCACTGATAATTGCAGATTTGCCGGCTCCTGCTTGCCCTGTAGACTTTCTGGCTCCTACTGGCCCATGTAGACTTACCGGCTCTTACTAGCCACCACTACTACTTCCTCGTTTCCCCACACGAAGAATAGTAGTGAAATAAATGTGACTCACAAGTATGATATGCATGAATAAATTTCAATTAAACATTTAACCATATAAGTTGAATTCATGTTAAGAGTGATCAACCATAATTTCATTATATCAATATAAGAGTCACACTTTTATTTAACATATCGTCTTTCGATATACTTAATTTTCTTTCAACAATTATTTCATAACATTGGTTCATTCATCTTGTCCTAAATTTTTAGTGCTACTAATTACAAGCACAAACAAAGAAATGTAACTTAGGAAAAGAATTAACTCACTCCATAATCGGTAGGTCTAATTGAAATAGTCCTCCGAATAGACGATTTCGGGTCCCTCGTCACCTAAACAAGATGAAATACCCAAAATGAGTCTTTCATAAAACTTCTATTCTTGAATATTCTAATCTTTTCTTAAAATCGCGGTAAAATCATATAAGGGGAAATTCCAACTTAAAATGGCCATAACTTGCTTATTTTAACTCGGAATTTCGCGTATAATATACCGTTTTTTACCTACTCGAAAAGATCTACGCATTTCTAAGCTTATTTTCATAAAACTAGGTCGTTTGGATTCCAGAAAGACAGCGACCGGATTTGCCACGAATTTGCAAAAACTTGTTTTCCTTCTTGTAAGCAAAGCTCAATTGAAAAGATAAATATTTCAAGTATTTTGTAAACTTTTTGAAAGGTATATACATATATGTAATGACTCATAATAAATGGATGAAGTAAATGAAGTTGTCTCAACTTATAAAAAGTAAGGTTTTAAAAGACTTTGAACTTGAGATTCTATTGAAATATTCATTTTATTTTTTAAAGATCTTGAATTATTGGAGATGAATATTCTTTTTCTAAATTTAATCTCTTGTAATTACTTTAATTTCCTAAAGTGTGGTTTTATTTTCTAAACTTGGATTCAAAAAGTAATAAAATGACATTTTTGTTTCTTGTAATGATTCCAAAAGAATTTCTATTTCTTGATGAAAGATAAGTTTTCATAAAATCTTTTGTTTATGTAAGAAAAATAATTTCCAAGCATGTTCATGAGTTTTTAGGAAATCTATTTCCTATTTTTATTTAATAAGAACCTTTAGTTTATGATAACACTTTCCCATTTATTTTTATTGAGACAAAAACATTATGTTCATGCATAAATATGAATCATAAATTATAGAAATATAAAGGAACATAATATCTTGAAAGATTAAGCAAATAAGAAAGTAAATCAAGTATTGGGACCTTAGCTTCATCAAGGTACCCCGGGACTAAGAAAAGACTAGTCCCAAAAAGAAAAAGAAAAAGAATTGTTTTGACTTGATGAGGACAAGTCTAAGATTAGAATGACTAGTCTTAAAAACAATTTTGAAATAAATAAATTGCAATGAAGTAAATAAATTGCATGAAAGATAAATAAATTGCAAGACAATGAGCTTATATGCTCTAAATAATATATATAGATATATTAGATAGTAATAAACATAAAGGAAACATAAAGAAACATAAAGGAATTTGATGTCATGAACAAAAACAAAGTATGAACCTATTGTTGCTTTCTTAACCTTCATGGTTTTAGAAAACACACACTAAGCTCATACTAAGTAGATGAACATAAAGAAAACTTGGAGGAATTTTTACCTAAAAGAAGCTAAACTAGGAGGAACTTCTTGAATGAACTCTTGAGAGATTTTGAGAGAGATTTTGGTATAGTAACTTTAGAGAAGAAGTGGTGTGAAAGAAGTGAATGTATGAGAGAGTATTTATAGGAAAATGTGGGAGATAATTTGTGTTAATTAAATAAATGAAAAATAAAACAATATAGATGGAAAAGAGGGAGGGGCCGACGCCATTCATGCATGGGGGAGAGGGAAAATTTTATTTTTTTTGTTAATTAAAAGTAAGAAATGAAAGATGTGAAATTGTATTGGAAATGAAAATGCGTAAAAAATAGGTATATGGTTTGTAATAGTAGGTTGTAAGAAAAAGTAGAGATAGGTGAATAGTGTAGAATAGTAGAAAATAGTGTAATGTAAAAGTAGACATGACAATTTAATGCCTGTAGTAAGAAAATACGCGTATAAAAGTGATATCTGATATTTTTAGCTACCGAAAAATTACGAAATTGATATTTTTGGAAATCTCATATTTTTACGAGTCTAACGGTATATTCAGAATATTTTTCCTATTCCGGGCTTCCGGATACGTTTTTCAAGAACTATGTTCGATCGGGTTCAAAGGACACTCGAATTCCTTCAATATGATATTTTTATATAACCAATAGCTATTACGAACTATAATAGCTAACTTTTCCAACTTCGTTTTCTAGGGCTTGAGAAAATGGCAATGCCGGACTTAAGCGGTTACGATAAACTAGGGTTTTGGTTGACTTAAGAATCCGGTTGACTTTTGATTAGGGTTTAGGTCTTTAATTCGATCACAAAACTTTGGGGGTTTATATCCTCGATGATCCAATTCCTATTCCTTAAATTTTCCATGTTAAAAAAAGGCAAGTTGATATAGGTGTGTCTTGGTCCCTCAAAAGAGTAATGATTCATCCCCTTCTATAAACCAAGCTAAATTAAAGAAACAAAAAGGAATGAAAAATAATTAAAAGCACAAATAAGATTTAAAAAAAAATTCAGGGGATGAGCTGGTATATGCCTTCACTTTTGAGCGTATTACGTAGAGAGATGATCAAGGAAAGGCATACTTATAGATATAAAGAGGTAAAATTGATTTAGTCTCTCTTACTCTTTTTGATCTTTTGGATAATGTTTACTTTAGATTCTAACTTAAACAATAACGGTAAAGACTGATCTACTTGGATAGATTTAGTGATTCTAACAAAGGTAACTTTAGCACATGATCTGGTAAGATTGAATGGAGTTATATATAGTATAACGCTAAGGTTACTAGGTCATTGAGTTCAATTGAATGAGAAATCTAAGTTTAATTTGGTCAAATTCCATTATGATTTATTCTTCCTATTTAATAAGCTTTTCTATATGGTTTTCACATGATGATTTGCTTGAGGACAAGCAAAAGCTTAAGTGTGAGAGAATTTGATAAGTCATTTATTCTCTATTCAATCCATAGGCATTCATGCTAGATTTGATCCTTTATTGGATAAATTCTTATAAATTTGTACTATTGTTGTTTAATTGTTGTTTTTCAGCTCTTGACATCATAAAAGGAAGAAATAAAGTGATTGAAAAAAATAATTGGAGTGAAACAACAAAGGTTTTTAAAGACAAAATTCAACCGTGCCTGCAAGAAATGAATCAAGGGAAAGAGTACAAGGCAAAACTTCAAACTACGCTCAAAGTCGCACCTATGGTTCTTGATCGCAATACAAGCTAAGACAAATTGTGCCTCAGATCATTTAAAGATAACACCTACTATAGCCAACATTCGAGGTTGCAATTCTAACCATGAAAAGTCACCATATCACGTACGCATCACGTCCTTATAAAGTTTGTTAAAAAGAATCTGCTACATCAACCAATAAAATCTTCATGATTTCTATGCCTTATAGATATAAATAAATGTGCACAATTGTTGTAATAATATTATACTATATGTAACAAATTTTTAACATAAAATAAATTAGAGAAAGAATTTATAGTGAGAGAAACTTTTCTTTTATGATAAATTCAAGTTTTCTAGGTAAATTTAATTTAACTAGACTCTTTTTTTTTTTTGTGAGACTTTATGCTTAATCAGTGATATTTATCTCTATTTTGTATTGTTTCCCCTAATTTTGTGTTTAATGTTCATATCCATAGAGAAATAATCATTTTAACTTATGGTTTGTGAATTAAAGACCTAATTTATGTGATTTCAACATGGTTTAATTGAATATTATTTGAATACTCATAGTTAATAGCTTGAACTTTAATTCATGAGTTTATGTGTGTGCACCAGGTAGATCCATGTTTGATTTCAGATGAATAGATTGAGAAAATTTTCTTTTGAATAGATCGAGATTGCTAATAAAGTTTCTCAGAATCACCAAGAAATAGGGATGGTGAAACTTTCTATCACTTTATTTTAAATTCATAAAATGGGTTTTAATCAAAGAATTCTTAATCTTAATGTGGGTCTAGGTTTTTGATAGCTTGTGAAAAGATTCTAGTGGTCTAATCTAGGTCTCTAGTTCTTGACACTCAAGAGATGTATTAGCTTACCTCATGAGTCTGATAGTACAAGTATACCCAGCAAACAACTTGTTTAGTTTGCTAAGAAATCACATGATAAGGACTTGGTGAAGCAAATCCTAACCTCATTCTTACATTAACAAACTTATCCTATAAAGTTTGCCTTAAAACTTCGTACATAAGTAGAATTAACTTTAGTTTAGTTTGTAATTTTCTTTATATAAAGCTTTGTTAAATTTTTCTTTGGCTAGATTATAGATTAAAAGAGAGTAAGGTAAATGATAATGATCTCCAAGGAATACAACCTAATATTTTCTATACTACTTCGGTAGGTGTGCTTGCCTTATGGATACTTGTGACCGAAATTGAATAGAACGCATTAGCATTTTATATATTTTTGATAGCTTCACTTTGTGTCCATATCTAGACTATAATTCATAACAAACCGTTATTAATATTCATCTTAACATCTAGCAGATATAAGGAAAACTACTCTAGTGCAAAGTCAAAGCTGAAGGCTCATAAAACTAATATCAGCTCTAGTTTACGTTTGCTTTACTTCTCCTTTCCCTTTGCTTTCTTCCTATATTCTTTAGAGGATCTATTGAAGGAAAAAGAAATCATTCATTTTCTTGAAAAGTATAATACTGAAATGTAAATTGTGCAATTTTTTTCTCGAAATAGTACTATGTGTTTTATATATGTAGAAGGCTAACTAAGAAGGTGCTAAAGAAATTAGATTGCCAAAGTTAATCAATAAGGTTTCTGTGTTCAATGTTTAAATAACCAACAATGTAATTTAGTGTACAAAGAAGTTTGGAGAATTTCATAAGTAACAAAGCAATAGCATATGATTTGAACGTTTAAAATTTTGTGTGGGCATTTGAAAAAGTGTGTGATGCATTTTATGGGAAATGTTGAAATATGAATGTTTAAAATTTTCAAAAGGAAGATACAACAAAGGTTGGTGAAAATCTTAACTCATCTCAATTATTTCTTCCACTTCAGTGCTTGTTCAAACATTCAAATTTTAACATTCTCAAATTAGAAATGAAAACAACAAAAGCTAAGTGTCTAAATTTGAGATTCATGACTTGGCAAAAACATATTCATGTATACGCATTATTCGCTCCTTCACATTTCATAAATTTAAATGTTAAAAAATTTATAAATAGTGAAAGCTAATATCTTTGATAACAGGTTGCAATTGCCACATCCCTATGTCTTTCATCTCCTTATCTTTCTCATATCACTTATTCTCTCTCTCTCTCTCTCTCTCTCTCTCTCTATTGTGCTATGCTTTTTCAAATCAAATGCCAGAAGAAAGAGGCAAATGCATTTGGTCTAGTGATAACATGATTTTTGTCCTTTTCCCCATTTCACTTTTCATGCATGCTAATAACTTTATACAAGCCATGTGATGATGTTTGAAATATTGGAAAGTGTACTTACTCAAGTAACAATGCTTGTCTTTTTCTCATCCTTGCTATATTGTTTTCCTCGACTGGCTTTTTTTTTTTTTTTTTTTACAAATTTCATGCTTGAATTAGTTGGGAAACCTATTGATTTTATGGGTCTACTACAAATTCTCGACGCAATTCAAGACCCATCTAAATTGATAGTTCTAACAGACTAACCATCATGACCTACCAAAACTTGTGGGTTAATAGAAGGGTCAAACCTATGACTCATGATATAGTTCCTAGTTCATGAACTAGTCGGGCAAATTCTTAGTCTAAAACATCAACACTACTTTCATGGTCATATTGTAAGCCCCAAAAAATTTCAGTAAATAATTCCAAAATAAACATCGAAAATAAACTCTAAAAATGACTTCAAATTAAAATCAAACTTTGACTAGTCCTAAATCACGAACGAATCTAGAAATTTCTTAATCTTGAGAAAATAAGAATCCTTAAAAATAAAATAAGAACTCAACAGTCTTCAAATTCAAAACTACTACGTATGAAAAATTCCATATTTAACTTTGACTTGTAAAATCAAGTAATATAGAACTAAAAAACAAATTATTAAAAAGTAAATAACGATAAACCTTTGGAAATAAAACCCAATTGAAGAATTTCGGAAACGTTAAGAGATATTAAATACTTACAAAAATAAAATTTGAAATAAATTTCTCAAACTAAATGTGCTATATAAATAGAAACCCTTAGTTCCCAAATTGGCAAAGATCTAAACTGGAAAATCACTCGGGAACTTTAAGTGGAATATAGTAGTTCATGTAAACCCCTAATTTTTAGGGTAATATTAAGCTCAAATCCTAAACCGGAAAGTCAACTAAAAAACCTACGTCAACAAATTCCTAGGAAACCCTAGTAATTTAGATCTGGCAATCTTGTATTCCTAAATCTAGGAGTCGGATTATGAGTAAAGGGTGTAGTTTGGTTCGTAATAATACTAGGATGCTTTAAAAAATAAGATTAGCGAATTTTTGATCTATTTCGAACCTGATCGGGTACAGACTTCGAAAAGCGTGTCCTGGGCTCGAAATATTAAATATATAATATTAGTATCGTTAGACTCGTAATTTCATAAGATTTTCAAATATATCGGTTATATAATTTTTCGGGTTATAAAAGTTGTAGTTATAACCTTTTTATCGTATTTTCATTACTACCGATACTTTAAATATCTAATCTACTTGTTTATTCTTCTACACTATTCACAAGTACAACTACCCATAACCTATTTCTTACATCCTTACATCCTACTCTTACAATTTCATCATTTTTCTTACAATTTACTTTTCCAATACAACTTTTATTACTTAAATTCCTTAATTAATTTTGAAACTTACAGAACATAACTCAAACAACTCCCTCTCTCTGCCCTACTCCAAACCGGCGCAACTTCCCTCCCTCTTCCTCTCTCCAATTTGTTTTATTTTCTTTTCTTTTATTACACAAACCCTAATCCACAAGTCTATATATACTCCTTTATACCAACTTCCTCTCACTTTTCACAAAGCAAAACTCTTGCAAAGTTTTTCTTTCTCTCTTCGTCTTCCTTTGCCAAAACGTAACCCACATACACACACACCCTCACATATTTTTCTTCAAGTTTCTTATTCCAAAAATCCAATAGGTAATAGATCTATACTTTATTACCTTAAAACATGTAATGGCAAGTTCATTTATGTGTGATTCCACACAAAATCCCCATGAGCTTCAAGCTAAGGATGTGGAAACACTTGAATATGAGATCCTTACTATCACAATGTTTTAGATCTTGTTATTTGAGTTATTTTGCTATTATCTTATGTTATTATTAAGTTATGTTATTATTATTAATGATTTGTGTATATGTTCATCATCTATTCATATTCACATAACCATCATAGTGTTCATGCATTTATAACTAGTTTAGTAGACTAGATCTAGTTGTTTTAGGTTCATAAATGCATTAGACTTTTGTTTTATGTTCATAAATAACTTGTAGTAGTATCATGAGAGTAGGAAAGTTTTAGAAAGCTCAAAATTTATTTTATTTTCAACAAAAATCATTTTTGAAAATTCGGATAAAAAAGGAACCATATTTTAAAAAGCTATTTTTCAACTTCAAAATGTGTATTTTTCATTTAAAATGAAGGGCTTAAGGAATAGATATTATAAATGAATGATCTTGATGAGTAAAGTTTAGATCTATGAGTTTATAGTTTACTACCATGGATTTCTTTTATATTTATGTTCATAGAAAGTGTAGATCTTGGTTTTGAACTCAAACAAAAATGGTGAAATTCGTATCTAGGCAAGACCCACATTTAAAAACCACTTTTCAAGTGTCAAAATGGAAGTTTTACTTGAAATAATGAAGGCTTAATGGGTATATATCATCAAGACTTCATTTTTTGTGGTTGAAAGGTGACTTTCAAAGATTATTTTTCAAAACAAAATTCTATTTTTGGATCTAAACAAAGGCATAACTTAAAAACATTTTTTCTAACTCAAAAATGAAGTTTTTATGCAAGATATGGAAGGATCTTAAGATAGGATATGTAAGGGATGAATTTTCATAAGTTTAGATAGACTTTATCAAAAGATATGTCCAAAAACAAATTTTGTAAATTTGGATCTCAACCAAGACCAATTTTGAAAACCCATTTTTCAACACCAAAATGAAGGATTTGTTTAAAAAAAATGAAAGGCTTATGGAATAGGTATTAATAAGAGATGTTTTGATAAGTAATGGTAGATCCACTAATAGAGATTTTCAAAATAGGAAGAGATTACAAATTATAAAAATTTGAGTTTTATCCTAACCTTGTGAAATTCGGATGGTTTCAAGACCATGCCTTAAAAACCCTTTTATCAACTCTAAAACTTGTGTTTTATATGAACAATGAAGTGTATAGGTCATAGATATCATCAATAAAGATTTTTATAAGTTGAGATGGTATTTGCTAAGAAAAATATGTAGAACAAGGAGTAGAAATAAAATAGGAATATTTGAGTTGTTGTCATTTTAAGAAATTCGTAATAATGGAGTAATGGTATGAAAATCCCTATTTTTCAAACTCAAAATGAAAGTTTTATTAAAGAAATGAAGTTCTTAGTGGCTAGGTATGGTTGAGCCTTAATTTTCTAAGTATCAAATGAGTTTACTTAAATGAATCACCATAAAAACAATTTTTTACAAAATTCGGATTTTGGCATGAACCATATTTGAAAACATGTTTACAAAGTGCAAAATGAGAATTTTTATGTAGAAATGAAGGTCCTAAATAATAGATATAATGAAGACTCAATTTTAACAAGGATAATTAGATTTTCTTAAGAGATAAATCCAAAACAAATGGAAATGATCAAACTTAGGAAACTAGTTTTCTTAAAAGTAAATATTCATGGAGCCTTACAAATAAAAAGTTTCTAAAATCTCTTTTTAGTAAATATTGTCAAAAGCATGCATACATCAAGCTCATAACATTCCATTCATGATAGGAAATCATCAATATTGCATGTATAGTTAATCTATATAGTAGGAACATTACAAACATTTACAAAACTATTTTTCGGAATTGGAAATTGCTACTGATCAGAACTGATAAGAATATTTCGTGATCCAAATATTTTCAAAACTTGAAAATAATATTATAATTAGATATATCTTTTGAAGTAGATAGAAATCGGTATCTAATTTGCTAAATTCCGAGTTAAAATGACCAAGTTATAGCCGTTTTAAGTTGGACTTCCCGCTTAGGACGAGAATTACGAATTTGATAGTTTGTATGAGATAGAATAGATTAGTTTTGAGTTGAAATACTTATTTGGGTATTTCTTCCTTTTTAGGTGACCCAACGATTCCCTACCATCGGATTACTTTTACTAAGAGACTGGTGATCCAATGGCCGAGTGAGTTTTTCTCTTATTTTGTTATCTTGTTTGTGCTTGTAGCTAGTTGCATTAGAATTATAGGAACAAGATAAAAGCCGATATGAATGGGGATGGGATAATCGATGAAACTTTGATGTATGTATGCTAAAGAATATTAAATCATATTGAAACCATGATTCGATTAGATAATTGTACTGTTCATGCTATTTCTGTTTATGTATATGATATTGGTTGGTCACTCTAAAGAACGTATGAATAATTTGACCTAAGCAAAAATAAATTGGTCATGCATCGCATCGGACAAGTTGCATTTGATAGCGTGCTACTCCTACACAGGTCGATCGGTATGGTCCAAGGACTCATTTGGAGAATGAGACCCGGTATCAAAGTTCATTCATAGGGAACTAAGGCGTACCGGAGATGCATCCCATGTATGAGCCTAGCCGAGTCGAGTGATATGAGCCTAGGGGGCTTGGGGACTAGCAACGATTGTGCAAACTTTCAATACCATCCCTAACCCTAGATACGGAGGGCGTAAATCCATTCTATGTTTGGGTTCTGAATACCCATACATAATTATCTGCTCATGTGTTTGTTCATGCATAACATATGGAGATTTATAACTTGCTTGTTATGATTCAAAATTAAAGGAACTCTCACTAAGCTAGTGTAGCTTATACCCCAATAGATGTTTGATTAAACATGTTAACTCAAAATACTATGTGGGGACCAAAATGGTTGGAGCTAAGTATGACTTCGGGATTCCAGCAGAAGTAAGAATACTTGAAGATATTAGCTAGATCTTGTGAATTGCTTTGTAATAGTTTTATGTAGTGAAATCTTTTGATGAATTGTAATTGAAGTATAGTGAATTGTATTTCCTTTACGTTGCTACTCAAGTTGTATCAATATGAAATGTATCACTCCGATGTGTCTCCTCTATGTGTTAGACGCCTTGTACATAGTATGGAAGCCTTCGCGTGACTAAGGCGGTCATTCCTAGGCTTTAATATTGTGTACGTCGGACTACTACGTTTAGGGTACCCTTCGGGGTGTGACACATATGCATAATCTCATTTAAATTACATAACACCTATTTACCTATTTAATTTCTGATTTAAGGCTTCAACCCATGTAAAGACCTTACCACTTGTTGTCCTTCACTTTCCTTTTGATAATTTTTCCTTCAATCTCATTAATTTTTCAATACATTCATGGACATTTTTACCTTTATGGCACCATTGATACTGATAAAATAGAATATGCTCATAATTAGGTGGAAAAAAAATTCTCTGTACTAACAACTTCATCTTGTACCAAGTTCTTACGCTTGTTTTTCTTCTCAGTATTTTTATTGTGTAATCTCTCCCACTATGCTAAAGTGCCTCCCTTTAATATGCAAGCTACTAGTTTCTCCTTCTTCTCATGCATGATCTCCATATATTATAAGAACCTTTCCATCTTGGCAATCCAATTTATGAAAATCCTCAATAGTCAAATTGTCATCAAAACAATGAATATCTACCTTTAACTTGAAATCATCGTTGTCTTTGTTGTCATTATAGCCATGATCATGACCATTACTACAAGTACCATAGCAACCATCATATCTCATAAGTCTATCATGATTTAACACAAGGTCCTCTTGTCATGCTCCAAGGGGTACCCTAAACGTAACAGTCCGCCATACTCAATATTAAAGCTTAAGTATGACAACCTTAGTCATTCCCATAAGTGTCGGTATTAAGTGTAAGGCATGCTCTCATAAGTTTAGAGGACCATTCATGGAATTATGAAGCTTAAAAAGATACAATAATAATTTAAGAAAAGAGGATTCATAATATTCATTCATAATAATTGTCTTACAAGTCTTAGGGGCATTCCCCTACCAAAATAACTGTAATCTATTACAGGAAATTTTCTATGAAGTTCACATCTTATCTAACACTAAACTTCATCTAAAAATTCCTTCACCAAAATGGACAATACTTGGTTGCAGAGTCCACGTGGCCTCAACCACAAATAGGGTTTGCTTTGAAACGAGAATGCTGGCTTGATTTATGCCTGTGTTATTAGCTGAAAGTTCCATTATATGCTTCACATTCGCTTATGCCATCAATTTGTCTATTACATTGCATTCATTTGATGATGATTGGAATGTTGATTGAATTTACATTGCATTCACTTATGTCATATTGTATATACTTATGTCAACTTAGGGTTATGTTTGAGTATTATTGCATTGAGTTGGCTATCCCTTTATTTACTATCATCATGAGTAGTACAATGTGCCTTGAACTGAATTGATTTCAAACACCCTTAAGTTCATGTTTTGTTTGCAACTCTTGACATGTCAAGTGGGAGTTCATTCAAGTCCTTTATACCAATCTCCACCCAAGATGGTTGCAAGAAACTTGTCTCTATGACTCATTAAACAAGTAGAACTCTTGCTTTTGTCCTTAGAAGTTTGAGTTGAATCATGTATTCATCATGAATTCTCTGTTCTCTTGAGCTTGTTCATAAGATGTTCATGTTGAATGAATTTTGGAACTTTATTCCACACCTAACTTGCTAGCATTCAAGCCATTCCATTTTGAACTCAAAGATGTACTTTGTTGTCTTGCAGATGGGTAAAAAGACTGTAGCACAAAAGAAGTGTCCTAGATCCTCTAATGCTGGATCTAGTGGTTCCTCCAAACCACCACTAAGGTTAGCTAAAGAACATAGATTCAGAGGCCTAGTTGATGAAAAGATCTTCAAACCCAATGCATGTTAGGATTGGAATATTATACGGAAGTATGGACAAATAAGGGATTTTAAGTGATTACTTTTAGATCCAACTTAGAAGAACTTGTTTTTAATCGGTGAAAACACTTACAAAGGAGTCACACTGGAGGTCTTGCCATCATTTAGGATCTTGTTTCCTATGATTATTAGACTTCGAAATGAAGTGTCTTTAGTGCTTTTGGCCAATACTATGAGATTCCAATGCACCAATTCTACAAATACATGGGGCTTTACATCGAAGACTAGATGTAAACAAATGAATTTCAAGGCCTTCCTTTCTCATGGCCACGAGGAGTAGAATAAGTTGAATTTTGGAAATCCATTTCTCATAGATGGCCATATGATTCATCTGAGTTAAGGAAAACTCATTTGAAATGAACTAGTGATCACATCTTCCATTGGTTGTTGGTTCATTCTCTTAATGGCTGGATCCATAAAACAAGCATTGTCAGTCAGCTTGATCTCCTTGCTATGATGAGTATGATTATTGTGACCATGAGAAACATGGGAGTTCAACTAGCCTCTACCATTAGACACTAGGCTAAGGTGTCTAATCATGGTGTTTACTATGGTGCTTACATCACTAGAATCTTGAAGAATATGGGCATCTTTCTTAATGAGGAGCCCAATGATATAGTTGTTTCATCATATCCTATGACCGACAATGCTCTTGTTCACTAGGGGATTCCTAAGGCTTCAAATCCATATGAGGAGGTGACTCTTTCTACTGATGATGCAGAGATGCCTAAACAATGGCTATAAGGCAACTAACAAAAGAAGTCCAAGAGTTGAGAAGGCAACAGGGCAAGATTTTAAAGAGGCAAACAAGCTTTAAACATTTCATGGTTTCTTATTTCAAAGCCTTTGCTGAAAAACTTAAGGTCAAGCTCCCTTATTGTCTTAACTCATCCGGAAATGATGATGATGAAGAAAGATCTGGTGCTCAAGTTGGTGAAGAGAGACCCACGCACACACAAGCAGTAACATCTGGAGCGAATGGTGATGATGATGATCTTTATAGGGAAACTGATGACTATGTAGCAGATGAAGGAGCAAAGATCTTGGAACAGACTTCAAGCTTAGATGATGCGGGCACTGACACACCTCGGGTGTATATGGAAATAGATACTGAGCCCCAAGATGATAAAGTGGATGATTGATCATTCCAGTGCTGATATTGTTATCTCTATTCTTTATTTTATCTGTTAATGTATTTGATTCTTGTTTGAGAGAGAAACTTATGTCTATACTTAATTTTCTTACTCTTGCTCTTACTCTACCTTTCTTAAACTAAATTCTTAATCTTTGTCTCTTTTATTGAATCATGATTACAGGCACTCGTAATCACAACATTGATTTGTCCAACATATCGATTTTTACAATATAACCACAAGGGGGGTATTAGTTCTTCTCCCTCTTCTTTGTATTGATTCTTCCAGTCTATTATCTTTTCTTATTTGAAATTCAATGATAAGACATTGAGGACAATGTCCTAAGCAAGTGAGGGGGAAGATAGTAGATACCATATAGAAGGACAAGAGAACCAATGGTATTATATGCTTATATGTGCTTTGAATAGAAAATTGTCAAAATTTTTCAAAATTTCCCTTAAATTTTAGCTTGGCAATTGGACTTTGAAATCATGGTTGTAATTAAATAGAACTTCAACTTTCAATGAATAAATTCCTTTAAAAAAAAAGGAAGAATGTTATGCACACTCATCCAAGCATTATTTGGATTATTGATACTTAGCTAAGGTTATGAGATAGAATCATTGTGAAACAAGTTTACTTTTTATTTAATGATAGATTTTAAACTTTGGATAAAACTAAGGTCCTCAGCAAAAAGTTAAGTGTTTTAATTTCTAAGCTTACTATGATGTGTATTCTCTTTTCAAAAGTTTTGAAAGCTCTTTAATCTTTAGTGAAAGAGAAAATGAGATTTTTCACTTGGAATTCTTTCTTGAGTATCTTTCTGGAATAAGTATATAATCTATCTATATATATATTATATATATATAAGCATAAAAGAAGCGACCAAAAACCCGTTTAAAAGAAAAAAGAAAAAATGAAGGCAAAAACCTCTCCATCTGATGGCTAAATAAATATATAAAGTGCTGAAAATGAGAAATTCAGTTGATATGGGTAGGTCTTGTCCTCAAAAGAGCAAAATTCGACCTTCGCTATCAACTTCAATCAAAATTTAGAAAATAAAATCAATGAAAATTCCAGAAAGAATTACAAAAATGAGAGAAGCCCAAAGGAAATTTTGATGCAGCATAATTTCACTTTAGATTACTATTAAATTATTGTGCTTAGAGAGACAACTAAAGGGATTAAATGCTCTCAAGTGGGTGGTTGAATTGGACTAAGTCTCTTTGTGCTTTGATTGATCTTATGTTTAATTCTAACTTTGAAAGCTTTTTTAAATAATAATGGGTAAAGCTTGTTTTACTTTGATTAATTTTAAAAGATTGGCTAAATTATCTTTGATTCAAAACTTCCATGATTGGGTGAGAAGCACATTTGTGGATTGAGGCATTTCATTGAGTCTAAAGGATTAACATGAATGATGATAATGCTTCGAGCTAATCTTGTCTTATAATTTCATTCATGATTGATGTTTGGTTCATTTGTTGTCAAAGTCTCCTTTTGAATTGATGGTCTAATTTGTTTTGCTTAAGGACAAGCAAAGACTTAAGTGCGGGGGGATTTGATAATTACTATAGCACACTTGATTCTAGGATGATTTGGACTCTTTTACTTGATAATTTAAGTGAAAATCATCTACAATTGGCACGTATTTGACTAAATTGTTAATTTAAGGAAAGATGGGGCTGAATGTGATTAAATCAAGTGAAACTGACAAAGAAAATAAGAGATGAGCACCATCTTAGACCCATACGCCCCATATGCAAGGGTATATGGAGAAGACATTGGAACAAAAGGGCATACACGCCTTTCCATGCCCCATATGAAGGGGCATATCAACCCAGTATCATGAATAGAAAGGCATATGCCCCTTGCCACAGGGCATATGGGTAAACGTATGAACTAGCTTTTTCGCATAGAAGGTACTACGCTTTTTGCCACGGGGGTGATGGGGGGCATATCAAGTCATGTGCCCTCAATTTCCTTTATTTTCTTTGATTTTTGAGGCCTTGTATATATATATATGTATATATATAGCATAAAAAATTAAAGGGGGATTTCTGGAAAACTTTTGGGGATTTAGTTATGACATTCCATAGGGTTTTTTAGGGAATTTTCAGAGCATTCACTAGTGCAAACAAGTCGAGAAAAATTAAGATCTAAGACTTTCTAGCTTTAATTTTTAAGGTTGTAATTGTGAATTATATTTTCTCTTCTAGAATTTTGTTTCCCTTATAAATATCATGGAGAAGTAAATCCCAGATCTATGTCTTATTTGAATACTATTTTATCATATGTTGAGGATTTGTTTCTAATGAAATCTTATTGATGTTCTTATGTCCAATTGCATGTTTTATTATTGTTTCTTAGATTCATATGTATGGAGTATGAATTTATGCCTGATATCATTCAAGTTAATTGAGAAATTGCTTATATGAATCGATCTGTGCAATTGATGAGGTTTTATTATAATTCTAGAGATAGGATAGCAAGAAACCCTCTGTTGATGATTGATTTGTTGATGAGTTCATGTTCTTCATTCAATCTTATGTTGTTATTGATTGAGGAGAGGTCCTAATTGATAAACCTAGTGTTAGATAAGTTAATAGATTCGAGTGAATTGTTAGCTTGCTTGTGGAACTCTATAGCATAAGAACTCAATAGTGATAACTTTTGGAATCATGATAAAATGAGGATAGAATGAGAATTAGGTCGCTTTGATTATTGAATTAAACTTTGTTGTTTGTTGCTGGTGATCCCTACTTGTTTTTAGTAGAATTATAGTGGCTTTTAGTCAGTAGTTTAGAAAACAATCACTCTTATATGGTTGTTAGATAATAAGAATGGAGCTACTACTAGTACTTGATTTATTCATGTGGATGACCCTGTGCTTAACACTATGCTATGCCTATGATAGTTACACTTGCCTATTACTTCGTAGTTAAAATGAAGAAAGAGTTTTTATAAATTTTTGAAACTAAACTTGTCAAACCACCAGAAAGCTTAGGCTGGGCTCTTTTAAAAATTACAAAGGTCAAGCTCAAGTTAAGCTTTTTATCGAGCTTGAAATTCAAGTTCGAGCTCAGTTCATTCACAATTTAAGCCTAAGCTCATTTCATTAGCAAATCAACTCAAGTTTAACCAAAATTTTATCAAGCCTAAAATTCAAGCTTCTGTTTGGCTCATTTAGATGGCTTATTTTCATATAAATTTTCTATATCATGATTTTTTTTGTTAATGTCACAAACAGTACCTAAACTTTGCCAAAATATATAATTAATATCTAAACTTTAAAATTGATCAATTTATACTTGAAAGAACTTTTTGTGCACGTCAATAATACCTCCATCAAGTTGTTTCAAATATTAAATTGATCAATTTCAAAGTTTAAGTACTATTTGTGATATTAACATTTTTTTTAAAACTTAAATATATTATATAAGAGTCATTAAATATATACATATACATTAAATAGAAATTAATCTTTCTTGTCTTAATTATATATTTATACATAATGTAATGCCCTAAAATGAGGATATTACAACCCTCCACGTGTCCTTCTCTTTTAAGAACATGCTAAGGCTAAAAATCTAAACTACAAGCATACACAATAAAAAAACTCCATAAACTCTCATAAAAGATACCTATTTAAGTTATCTCATGAAATAAAACCTTTGAAGAAAACACCTTATTGGCATAAACCAAAGCCAACATATTTAATAATCCAAAAACTCAAATAAAACTTATAACAATATCAAAGTTTATAAAAAGTAAATTTTCAAAACTTTACATCATCTTCCAAGTCTATCTTTAAGATCTATAACATCTTAAATGTCAGCAGGATAGTCTACTCCACTAGCGTCCTCTCTCTCATCCACATAAATGTCATATTCTGATATGTCATACATAACTGGATCCTCACCTAGTCTTGAAAATGATAAAAGAATAAGCAAAAACGCCCAGTATGTCAAACCACAAACAAAATGCAAATGCCACACAACATACATATATATATATATATATATATTTTCATGCATCTAATCCTAATACAATGAACACAATTTATTATCTTTAATTAATCAGCAAACGACACATTTTAAAACTATAGTACTCTAGTTCCAAACCTAAAGTTTCTCATGGCCCTTGAAAAACAAATAATATAAAAAATAGGTGATTATAAATATATTAGTATTGGAGAATCATCCACATACCACGGCTTCTACCAAAACCTAATATACTTGAATCATTTCTATGCACGAGTCCACTCGGGACATCCTCACACATAGATCATCATGGTGCCTCGTTAGTATCACACTCTACGTGGTCTTTACTAACCAAAACCAAACACAAGCAATAAAACAATTTTATATGTTATATAGAATTAGATTAATTTGATATTCTAATCCTACACACACAACAAAACAGATCTAAACCTACATCACCCAAATCTGTTTTTATAACACAACTCCTAATTCAATAGAACATGATAACATGAATAGATAAAATTCAAAATACATCTCATCAAATAAACCTAAATCCATTTATATCTAAAACCCAAATTTCAACGTAATATCAAATCTATACCTTTTTCCTTAATCACAACACCAAAATCCTTCAATTCAACAATTTTCCTCTACCACTTCTCCAAACCCTAGAATTTCATTCAACACCATATATACCATAAATCAACAACTACCATTTTTATAAAATCATAAAGATTAAAACTTTAAAATACTTACCTAAATTCAATTCTAAATCCTTTTAACACCAAAATCAGATCTACAAATAATCAGGGCTTTTTCCAATATCCCTTCAAACAACAAAAAATTCTAGGGAACTATAAAATTGTATATCTTAAAGGAAAAATGGTTATTCAATTACCTAATCTGATCCCCAATTTTCCTTAAACACCCACTCTTCAGATCTTCAAGAAAATTAGAACCGTTTCTCTAATTCTTCTTCAAGATAAAAGAAAATCCTAAGATAATTCATAGATTGAAAGAGTCTAAAGGAAAGATATGATTTTGATTACCTGAATCCGATCTTCCAAGATCTCCTTTGACCAACAGAATCAAATCTCCAAACCCGATATATATGTTTTCCAATTCTATCGCAAATTCAACAAACATACCTTAAGAAATCTAATAATCCATAAGATCTTAAAACAAAATAGTGATTCAGTTACCTAATCTGGATTTCTGAATCATTTGGCAGCTATAAACTCTCAGAGGATAAGAATCTAGATTTAGAGTCTTGTTAGAGAAAAAAACAAAGAAAGAATATATAGGGATTTGTGACTTTCCATCTTTCGTCATGTGTCTGTCTTGTGACTAAAATTGCATTAAACTTAGACTTTGTTGACAAATTTAACCTTATAATTTATATCAATGGATACTTTTATCCTTCTTTATGTAATATTTACTTGTATATTACATCCTTCCCCTCCTAAAAAGAACTTTCATCCATGAAAGTTACCTGAATTATTAAAAAGTTATGGATATTTGGTCTTCATTTCCTCTTCTAACTCCCAAGTAGCTTCTCGTTCAGATTGATTCATCCACTGCACTTTTACATACTTGATTACTCGCCTTCTTTACATCTGTTCCTTGGCATCCACAATTCTTACTGGCTTTTCAGTTGTAGAAAGATTCGGTTGTATATCCAATGGTTCCAATGCTATCATCTCTTTAGGATCTTTGACATACGTTATTAGCATAGACACATGGAACATGTTATGCACCCCTTTAAAATTAGGCAGTAAAGCTAATGTATACACCACATCGCCTATCCTTTCCAGAATCTCATACGATCCCACATATCTAGGGTTTAATTTACCTCTTAAGCCAAATCTAACAACACCCTTTGTTGGTGATATTTTCAATAAAATGTGCTCCCCTACTTGAAATTCCAACGGTCTTCTTCGCTTGTCAGCATAACTTTTCTGACGACTCTGAGCAGCTTGCAACCTTTGTCTGATCAACTTGACTTTATCATTAGTATCTTATACTAATTCAGGTCCCAAAATTTGCCTATCACCAACTTCATCCCAATGGATTGGTGATCTATACTTCATACCATATAAAGCTTCATATGGAGGTATTCCAATCGATGCTTGATAACTGTTATTGTATGCAAACTCCACTAATGGAAAGTGTTCATCTCAACTGCCTTTAAAATCTAGTACACATGCCCTCAACATGTCTTCCAGGATCTGAATAGTCCTCTTAGATTATCCATCTGTTTGAGGATGATAAGCTGTGTTGAAAACCACTTTAGTACCCAAAGCTTGATGTAAGCTCTTCCAAAATATTCCAACAAACTTGGTATCTCGATCCGATACTATGGAGACTGGTATTCCATGAAGTCTTACTATCTCCTTAATATACAACTTTGCTAACCGCTCCAACCTATATCTAGTTTTAATCGATATAAAGTGAGCTACTTTAGTTAACCGGTCAATAATTACCCATACCGAATCTAACTTTTCTCTTGTCTTGGGTAGAGCAGTAGCAAAATCCATTGTTATGTGCTCCCATTTCCATTGAGGAATTAGTAAAGGCTTCAACTCTCCTGCTGGTCTCCTATGCTCTATATTGATTAATTGACATGTATAACACTTGGAAACATAATCTGTTATCTCTTTCTTCATGTTATTCCACCAATATAGTTTCTTCACATCCTGATACATCTTATTTCCTCCAGGATGTATGGAATAACTAGAATAGTGTGCTTCTTTCAGCAATTCCTTCTTAAGTTCTTCTTGCTCTGGTACACATAATCTTCCCTTGTACCTTATAACACCTCAGGTACTCTGCCAATTTCCATTTGTTTCTTTATCTAAAAAATGAATAGATCTTCTACTTGTGCTACTTTGATCCTTTCAACCAAGGTAGGTTGAATATGTAGATTTGACAAACTCGCACCTACTTGTCTGGTGACTATTTTCAACTCCAACTTCCTCATATCATTTATTAGATGTAGTTTAGATGTGATCATGGCTGCAAGATTTTCTATTGGCTTCCTACTTAAAGCATTTGCTATCACATTTGCCTTCCCAGGATGGTATTGGATGTCTATATCATAATCCTTTATAAGCTTCAACCATCTTCTTTATCTCATATTCAACTCCCTTTGAGTAAAAAATGTATTTCAAGCTTTTATGATCAGTATACACCTTACATCTCTCCCCATACAGATAGTGTCTCCAAATCTTTAAAGCATGCACAATTGCTGTTAATTTCAAATCATGTGTAGGATAGTTCTTCTCATAAGGCTTCAATTATCTAGAAGCGAACGCTATTACCTTGCCTCCTTGCATTAACACACATCCTAAACCTTGTATAGAGGCATCACTGTAAATAGCATACTCTTTACCACTTATTGGTAAGGCAAGCACAGGGGCAGATACTAATTTATCTTTCAACTGTTGAAAATTAACTTGACATTCTTTACTCCATTCAAACTTCACTCCCTTCTGTGTCAGTCTGGTCAATGAGCTTGCAATCTTGGAAAAATCTTCCACAAATCTTCTATAATATCTTGTCATTCCTAGAAAACTTCTGATTTCTAACACATTCTTAGGTCTTGGCCATTCAACAATAGCTTTCACTTTCTCAGGATCGACTGATATCCCATCTTCACTTACAACATGTCCTAAGAAAAACTTGTTTTAACCAGAACTTACACTTCGTGAATTTTGCATACAATTTCTCACTTTACAATCTAGTCAAAACCAACCTTAGATGTTCTTCATGTTCTTCTTTTGATTTAGAATACACTAGCACATCATCAATGAACACCACCACAAATAAATCCAAATAATCTCTGAAGACTCTATTCATAAGATCCATAAAAACTACTGGTGCATTGGTGAGACCAAAAAGCGTGACAACAAATTCGTAATGTCCATACCTAGTCCTAAATGCTGTCTTTTGAATATCTTCTGCTCAACTCTCCGCTGATGATATCCTAATCTCAAATCAATCTTCGAAAATACCTTTGCTCCTGCCAACTAGTCAAATAAATCATCTATTCTAGGCAAAGGATACTTATTCTTGATAGTCACATGATTCAACTCCCTATAGTCTATACATAATCTCATGCTTCCATCTTTCTTCTTTACAAACAAAACTGGAGCTCCCCAAGGTGAAACACTAGTCTGATAAACTTCTTCTTCAACAAATCATCTAATTATACTGTGAGCTCTGCAAGTTATGTAGGAGCCATGCAATATGGTGTCTTAGAAATAGGTGTGGTATCTGGCACCAAGTCTATACAAAATTCAACTTCTCTTTCTGGTGGTAATCCTGGTAAATCTTCTGGAAAAACTTCTGGGTACTCACATATAACAGGTATATGAGAAGAATCTTTCTTCGATTTATCTTCTATTACCATAGCTTCCAAAGATGATCTTCCCCACATCTCATATGTGGGCAAATTTGGAGGTTTTTGCACTTCAAGTTTATAAACAAACTTATCTCCATCCTCCAAAATTCTATTATTAAATTTCGACAATCTATAATAGCTTGGTATTTCACCAACCAATCTACTCCCAATATTACATCAAAATCTAGCATATCTAACACTACTAGATTTGCAGGTAAATGTCTACCTCCTATCTTTATATCCACATTCCTACAAATTCTATTTAATACATATCAACTTCCCAAAGGTATACTAATAAAAAAACTTTTAGACATATATTCAACATGTACACCACAACTAGATACAAACATCTCAGATATGCAAGAAAAACTCGCACCAGTGTCAAACAATACATATGCACTATGCAGGAGTATAGGTAACGTACCCGCAATATTGTCAACACTAGCAGTGTCACTGTCCTGGAGAGCATATATCTTAGCTGGTGCCTTGTGTCCTTGACCAAAACTCTGAAGTCTACAAAACTGAGCTCTTGAGACAATTTGTTTTCCAGGTTCCTTACAATCAACTTCCCCATGCCCGCTTTGTCCAAACTTAAAGTAGAAAACTTGAGAAAGAACTTTTGATGTGCAGACTCTAGGGTTGTGTCCTACCTTGCCACAAGAAAAGCAAGCATTCTCAATCCATTTACAGTCCTTTAAGTCATGGGGTCCAAAACATCTGCTACATTTCTTATCTGCACCCTGAACAGCTAATCTAATAGGCTGTGTAAAAAGCCTCTTGTTCTTGCCTTGGTTCATCAAACTGGCAGCTGGTCTCTTCCCTAAGAATATTTGACTTCTTTGGGGTTCACTACTCTTCATTCTATTCAATCCCTGCTCCATAGTTTTGGCTTTGTTAACCACAACTGAGTAGTTGGTCAAGTCCATTAGATATACTTAATATTGAATTTTAGGCTCTAACCCAGTGATGAACCTGCTTACTTTAGCTTCTTCACTTTCCTTCAAAGGATCAGGAAGGAATCTCATCAATCGGTGTAGCTCAGCGTCATACTCCTCCACAGACATCTTGCCCTGCTATAGGGTATAATATTCCTGGAGCATCTTTTGCTTCACACTATCAGGGAAGAACTCCCTATAGAAAGCTTGTTAGAACATCTGCCAAGTAATTGCCCCATCCATGTGTCGCTTGGTGTCCATCCACCAATTATTAGCTCTCCTAATCAGCAAGTAGGATGCATATTCCACTTTTTTGTTCTTGGGTATGTCCAAAGCAGCAAATGTTTTCTCTACTTCTTCTATCCAAAGTTGAGCATCCAATGGTTTCCTTGGCACAGGCTCAAACTTGCATACCAAGTCTACAAATTTGTTGAGGTTTAGCACATCAACTTGTCTAGCCCCATTTCCTCCATTTCCATTATTCCTCTTATTTTCTTGTCTCTAGGCCTCAGCATTAGCCTGTATCAGGTCCACATCATGCCTTATGGTTTGGTGCTACTGTGCTGCCACTCCTAGCAAGGTACTTACTACCTACATCAGTTGAGCTACATCTATAAGCACTTATTGTCCTGCAAGTAGAGGTGCTTATTGTCCTATAGGTAAAGGTGCTTGTTGTCCTATAGGTGGAGATGGCGGTAAATCTTCAAGTACTTGATTCAAAGGTGGTTGGGTCAAAGGCGATTCTTCCTCCTGACCAATTCTGGAGGAACCAGCATCAAGGGCTCTTCTTCTTGGAGGCATACTAAGAGATTAAACATAGCATAAAAGAATAAGATATAATATACCATAAAGATCAACACAAGCTAATAAGATCATAACATAAATACTAAGCAAACCCAACCTATTTACTACCCCACTCATCAATGCTCACCGTCCTAAAGAGTTCATAACTTAGATCTACTATGATCAAAACCTATTGCTCTGATACCATTTAAGCTGTAACACCCTAAATTAAGGATATTACAACCCTCCACGTGTCCTTCTCTTTTAAGAACATGCCAAGGCTAAAAATCTAAACCACAAGTATACACAGTATAAAACTCCATAAACTCTCATTAAAGATACCTATTTAAGTTATCTCATGAAATAAATCCTAAGAAAACACCTTATTGGCATAAACCAAAGCCAACATACATAATAATCTAAAAACTCAAATAAAACTTATAACAATATCAAAGTTTATAAAATGTAAATTTTCAAAACTTCACATCATTTTCCAAGTTTATCTTTAAGATCTATAATATCTTAAATGTCAGCAGGATAGTCTACTCCACTAGCATCCTCTCTCTCATCCACATAAATGTCATATCCTGATATGTCATACATAATTGGATCCTCACTTGGTCTTGAAAATGATAAAAGAATAAGCGAAAACGTCCAGTACGCCAAACCACAAACAAAATGCAAATGCCACACAATATACATATATATATATATATAATTCATGCATCTAATCCTAATGCAACGAATACAATTTATTATTTTTAATTAATCAGCAAACAACACAATTTAGAACTATAGTACTCTAGTTCCAAACCTGGAGTTTCTCATGACCCTAAAAAACAAACAATTTAGAAAATAGGTAATTATAAATATATTGGTGTTGGAGAATCATCCACACACCGTGGCCTCTGCCAAAATTTACTCTACTAGAATCATTTATATGCACGAGTCCACTCGGGACAACCTCAAACATAGATCATCATGATGCCTCGTTAATACTACACTCTGCGTGGTCTTTACTAACCAAAACCAAATACAAGCAATAAAATAATTTTATATGTTACATAGAATTAGATTAATTTGATATTCTAATCCTACACACACAACAAACAGATCTGAACCTACTAGCATATATAACAAACAAGATAAGGTCGTACGTATATCAAATTCCAAGAATAGTACTCTAAATCACCCAAAATCTGTTTTTATAACACAACTCCTAATTCAATAGAACCTGATAACATGAATAGATAAAATTCAAAATACATCTCATCAAATAAACCTAAATCCATTTATATCTAAAACCCAAATTTCAACGTAATATCAAATCTATACCTTTTTCCTTAATCACAACACCAAAATCCTTCAATTCAACAATTCTCCTCAACCACTTCTCCAAACCCTAGAATTTCATTCAACACCATATATACCATAAATCAACAACTACCATTTTTATAAAATCATAAAGATTAAAACTTTAAAATACTTACCAAAATTCAATTCTAAATTCTTTTAACACCAAAATCAGATCTACAAATAATCAGGGCTTTTTCTAATATCCCTTCAAACAACAAAAAATTCTAGGGAACTATAAAATTGTATATCTTAAAGGAAAAATGGTTATTTAATTACCTAATCTGATCCCCAATTTTCCTTAAACACCCACTCTTCAGATCTCCAAGAAAATTAGAACCGTTTCTCTAATTCTTCTTCAAAATAAAAGAAAATCCTCAGATAATTCATAGATTGAAAGATTCTAAAGGAAAGATATGATTTTGATTACCTGAATCCGATCTTCCAAGATCTCCTTTGACCAACAGAATCAAATCTCCAAACCCGATATATATGTTTTCCAATTCTATCTCAAATTCAACAAACAAACCTTAAGAAATCTAATAATCCATAAGATCTTAAAAAAAATAGTGATCCAATTACCCGATCTGGATTTCTGAATCCTTTGGCGGCTATAAACTCTCAGAGGATAAGAATCTAGGTTTAGGGTCTTGTTAGAGAAAAGAGCAACAAAAGAATATGTAGGGATTTGTGACTTTCCATCTTCCGTCATGTGTCTGTCTTGTGACCAAAATTTCATTTAAATTAAATTTTGTTGACAAATTTAACCTTATAATTTATATCAATGGACACTTTTATCCTTCTTTATGTAATATTTACTCGTATATTACAGATAACATATCACAAATATTAAACTCACAAGTCTACTTATGAGTTTATTTACGAGCCTATTAATGACCCTACTTATAAGTTTGTTCATGAGCTAGCTCAGGAGTCTAAATTAAAGCTCAAACTCAACTCTAAATAAATGAACTTTATTTAAATTTCAAGTACGGCTCATTTATTAATGGAGCTTTAGTTGAGCAACCTCTAATAGCTTGCAAGCAGTTTGGATCATTTGCAGCCCTAACATTGAGTTACTAGGTTGCCAGTAGTCTTGAGCACTGGACCATATTGAAAATCTCGAAAGAGTATAAAAAAAGGAAAATAGGAGGGGGAAAAACATCAAAATTAATTGTAAGCTCGCTACTTAAGATGTAGATACCATCGGTTCAATTAATAATTAGATTGAAGACATTAATCTTTCAACTTTCAATGTAAAAGGTTTTTGTCCTTTTTAAGGGGGGGAAAAACTTAAAGTAGTCCCAAAAATCAACCGACTGAAATGAAATCACTCGTTGAAACTGCTCTTTTATTCAATAAGATGGAGATATTATCTTTCAGAATTTACTGCAAAAACATCCTGATGTGCTGTATTAGTATTGAATTTTAAAGCATCTTTCCAGCAAACGTACTGGCCTTCTATTGTAATATAGCATGAGTCAAGTGTCGATCCCACGGAAATCTATTAACCACTAGACAATTTTCAACTAATACTAATATCTAGGCAGTTGATCTTTTTAAAATGATTAGATTAAACTAAATTATCTAATTAAATATCTATATGAATGCAATGAGCTTTTAAAGAGAGAGATATGGTGGAAAAATGTGGGAAGCAGCAGAATCCATTTTAAGCTATTGCCAATCAACTTGAACTCATATTAAAATGATAATTAGATTCATGGACATTCATAAGAAATTGTCAAGATTTAAAAACAGAGTTTAAAAACCTTTTAAACCACAAAATAATTCAATAACTTCCGCTAAATAAATTATTTGTGGAATCAAAATTACAATTATAAACCTTCCGATTCTATAATTGACTAAAACTTTATATTAACATCCCTAATTCCTTAGTGAAAAATCAATATAAAACACTGCATTAATATTCATGGACAATTTCTAAATTAGATTAAACTACGCCACTTCCGCAATTGTAATTTAATCTCAATTTATGAATTCATATGAACCCTAATTTCCCTTCCGAGTTATTAGAATTCTTATACACCAAAGGTATGATGAATAATCAGAACTCAATATGAATATCTCATGAATCTAACTATCTTATAACATGGTTTCAAAGATCATTTTAGCATATTTAAAGCTTCATCAACTTCCCACAAAAAGAATTTAGCTACTCATGGATGATGATTCAAAAATCAGATAACAAATTGCAAATGATTTCATCATGATCAAACTATTCAGATATTTGAATTGCATAAAAAGAAAAAGATTACATATCATCAATTCAAAATACCAAAGCTTCACTTGCAAATTCTTGAATATCTTCAAATATCTCTTCAAAAATCTCTATCGAATGCCTAATTCTAAGTATTGTAATATATTCTAAAGCTGCTAGGGATGTGGATTGTATGATTGGATCATTGGATGATTCTGAAACAGAGTAGAAGACCCCCTATTTATAGGAAAAATTTCGTGCAAGACAATAAATGAAATTTTCTGTTTCACTTCGTACGCCGGCAGTTATGGATCCTACGCCGACGGCTTACAGGCGGCGTATCTTCGAATTATCCTTTGCGTAGGCAGTGCACTGGCAGCCTTCAATATCAGTTACACATGTAAGCCGCTTCTACGCCGGCGGCTTAGATGTAGATCTAGCGGGCATATGTGGTCAGAAATGAAGCGTTGCATCAATTTTGCTCGAACGCTATCCCTAAGCTGGCGGCTTAGACACCAGCGTAGACACTCCAACAGATTTGTCTCTTCAATTTCCTCCAAGCGTTTGATATCTTCATGTCGCTTCAGATCTATGTTGTATGCTGTCTCAAAGCCGGTGGCTTAAGTGCCGGCTTATAATGTAACTCCTTCAAAGCTGGTGATGTCTCAATTCTGGGCTGCCGGCCTTCATGTACGCTAGCTTCTTCATCTTCTACGCCGGCAACTTTGAGGCGGCTTTGAATGTAGTTGAAACTTATGCTTGGCAAAGCTGGCAGTGCTGCAACGGCCTTGAGTTTTACGCCGTCTGAACGCCGACGGCTTTGAATGTTGAATTGCCGGCCTTGACTTCAATTTTTCCTATTTTCAATTCAAATTCTCTTGTTTTGATTTCTTTATCCAAATTAGTCCTGAAACATAAAATTTAATCAAAACAAATATCCATTATAGCTCTTTTGATCATCAAGATTTGTATAAAATATGATCTTATCAATTCCCTCACACTTGAACTTTTGCTTGTCCTCAAGCAAAATGAAGAATAAAATGAAATCTTTTATAGATAGTACAATTTTTCCAATTTAATCACAATTTCTTTAACTTGTTTTTCTTGTATCTACAGCTCTAACCATACCAATTTCTTGCAATTAGAGTACTATAATCAAAATTTAGAGTTAATCCAAACAAAACAAGTTTTAATCTCAACTTTTAACAAAGGAACATTCTATTCAAAAGCAAATACTCAATCCACTAAGGAAAAATACTCATTTAAACTTCATTGGATTTCTAGTATATATATTCTAAGTAACACAAAATGAAAGCATGTGGTATCTACTTTTTCCTTAGAATTTCTCCTTCTTTATTATAAGTCTCTTCCTTTGCATATTTTGCATTCATTTTTCTTTTTCTTTTTCTTTCTCAAGCATTTATTTTCTTTTTGGGAGGTTTTTGCCTCCATCTTTTTGTTTTTCAAAGCTCATGAATTGAACTTTTGCCATTCTTCCCTTCTCGTTACAGTGAGTTCATTGAGTCGGCACATCCCAGGCTCATCACCTAAGTGACCAGGTTTCAAAATACCCCTAAGAACTCTTCCTCACTTTAACATTCAAGTTCAGATACTCATAACTCAAAATTTCAAGTCAGAGGAGTAGTGGCTATGCTTGTTTCTTTCTTTTTGAATGCAATACAATATCAAAGACTTATTTTTATGAAGGATCACTAAGTTTAAAAGTTTCTTCTACCTCTTTCACTAAGTGTTAAAATTCAAAGAATATATACAAACTAAAATTTCCTAGAAGTAGACCTGTTTATTTTTCAACAAAAGGACTCGACCAGCTCTTAAATTTCCAATTCCAAAGTTAAAAATAAAGTAAACTTATTTCTTAAGGATTTTACAACTCAATTTTAACTTAGTAAACCAATCACAACAGTAGGTGAGTAAGATCCTTTCACAAGTCAATTTCATTGATTTTCATTCTTTGCTTTGTACTATCTCCAATTTCAAGAGATTTTTGAAAAAATTTTGGCAGAATTTCCTTTCAAACCAAAAATACAAGGTGGAGATTTTCAATTATAAATAACAGCAACAGTCAACAGATCATATTCATCACTTTCATTCAATACTTCATGCAATTCTATCCCTTCCCCCATACTTCAACCAAACAGTGTCCTCACTGTTTTGCAATAAATAAAAACATAGGAAAGGAATGAAAAATGAATTAGATACTTCCCTAAAGTCAGTCGATTCATAGTCATCAAAATTTGCATTGCAAGTGAGTTTGCTTTGCTTGTTTCCTGTAATCACTATAAAAGAAAAATAAAAGCAGAAATGAAAGCAGAAAAATAATAAATGAGTTCACCCACAGGAACTTGGGTACTCAATAAATATACAGGCCAATAAAAATAAAAGCAATAAAGATCAAATTGAGAGCTAGCAGGGTCTCTAGCTCTCTGGCCCTGGACTCTGTCTGCTGCTACCCTTACGAGTATGTCTCTATGTGTCTCTTGGGCTGGCTATCTATGTATGCTCTGAACTGAGCCTATCTGAGTGATGTGACTCAGATGAAGTCTGATATCTCATGCCAGCCCCTGTCTCTGGGCTAATGCAGCAAATGGCCGTCTTCAACGCCTCAAAGACAGTCTTCCTAAATTTCTTGTTCTTCTTCCTTTCCTTCTCTTGACTATCTCTGAGCTCCTGGCTCTGGCGCTTTAGCTCCTCAACATCCAGCCTAAGCTGGTCCATGCCATACGTTGATGAAGTGCCTGCAGGAGGAGGAGGAGCGGATGTGGATGGCATCTCAAATGGGGCATCTCCAGGAAAGATATCCTGGATATCGACCTCCTCCAATACCGGTGGCTGTGCTGCCCTAGGGTTTTTCAGCAATCCCTAGCCTCTGAATGGTGCAGATGTAATCTTCTTGCACTCAAACACCTCGTCATCCTGTGGAGGCTCAAAAATGTTCATCCCCTTCAATAACCGAGTAATGTAGCCTCCACAACCCAGACTTCGAGTCCTCATGTCATCCGCCTACCGGTATATAAAATTCGCCACCTCCACCCCAAGATCAATCCTATAGCCTCTAATAAGGCTATACAGGTAAAACATGTCGAATGTAGTCACCTTGCTGTGACTCGTCTTCTTGCAACTCAAGGTGTGTGCAAGAATGTGGTGGAGCAGCTTGTGCTCGACAGCACGGAATGACGTGGCCAGTGACTTGGATGGGACAAAATGCTCATTTGATCTCTCAGGACCAACTAGCTGGAACCAATAAGCCTCCTGTGTCATGTCCGCTGGCCAATTGTTGGGCAAATTCCTGTTTTCTTCCTCACCATCATACAATCCCAAAATGTGGCCTATCTGCTTCAATTTCACCTCCTTGACCTGTCCATAGGCCTGGAACTGGAAAGTGGACTCCTCTCGGTCTGGGATATTTTTCACTGTGGACAAGAACTCTATCGTCAAGTTCTTGTATGCCGGCTCCCGAAAGTCAAACAGTCTGAGCCATGCTGGATCTTGAATAATCTCCCTAATTTAATGATCCCAAATTCATCCAGGCACCAGTCTAAATACTGGATATTTAAAAATCATTCTTGACAAGCCTCTTCTTTCTATCTTTTGCATACTGCTGACTAGACAGCAGATTTCGGTTCTCTGAACCCGATGTAGAGGCGTCAGTGGTCTTTTGTCGCTTTTGTCTTGGAGCCATTCCTGATAATTTGAATTCGATTAGTATTAAGGAATGCACAATTTCAATGAATTTCTAATTTATGCCTAAAACATGAGCTAAACAATTTTGATATCAAGGCATAATTAGTGGAGCTAATCAATCAATGAATTGCATGGATCATTTACACTTGCACAATACAATCAAAGCTGGCAGCTTAGGCTTGCCAGCTCAGAATTGAACGTTGGAATTTTCAAATTTTCAAACAGAAATGTTTTTCAAAAATTTTTCTTTAAAGCCAAAAACATTTTCATACTGAAATTTTCATTAAATTGAGCACAATTCAAATTCCAATTCAATTCGAACAAATTTGAGCACAATGTAATAATTTGAGCTACTAACTAATATGAAAAAATCTAATCCAGCAGCTGTCCATCAATTTATAAAAACCCCAAATTTCGAAATTTGACAACTAGATAGCTCAAGAACCCTAACTTTTCAATCTGACAGTAATCATGAATCAACACATTACAATCTTGCAATCTCATTGTGTGGAACCGAAATCTTCCTTCAATAGCATATCAAAAATCATTCAAACAATCAAATGCATCAATAGCCGACATCGATATCAAGGATAATCATCAAACCCAAATCGATAGATCCAAATAAACAATGCAATATAATGGATTTGAACAAATGATTAAGTGTAGAGATCATTGAAAACTTACTTGGTAGATGGACTAAATACAATGGATTGATGAATGAGGGATGAAACTTGTTGATTGAGAGTGAGAGAGGGAGAGTGAGTATGAGAGAATGAAAGAGAGAGAGAGGATTTGTACCTGTTTAAAGCAATCTGCAGACCTACGCCGGCATTTTTGCAATGTACACCAGCGACTTACAGCCAGTGTAAATGAAAAATATACATACCGAGAGCACAAAGCTGGCCGCTTATCGATTTACACTGCCGGCTTAAGAGGATACGTCGGCTAAAAGCCGGTGGCTTATAATCTCAGATGTCGGCTTTGATCGGGAATTTTCAGAAACCAAGAAATCTTCAACATACGCCGGTACTAAGCTGGCGGCCTTCACCTTCCCTTGCTGGTGTAAATTTTGTACTCAAATGCCGGTATGTAAGCCGACGGCCTAGACCTTTCCCAAGCCGACCTCTTTTGCGGTGCTCACCTACTCCTGTACGCCGGCCTAAACCTGGCGGCGTTGAACCGACCTTCCTTATTTTCTCAAAGCATTCTCAAGGCTGGCAGCCTTGAGCCGGCTTTTAGCCTTTTCCTTTTTTTTTTCAGATAAATATCACCTGCCACACTAATAACTAAGTTAGTAGAAACAAAACAAAACAAATAAAAACTATTCTAAAATTAGACATGGGTTGCCTCCCAAGAAGCGCTTAGTTTAAAGTCGCTTAGTTTAAAGTTGCTTAGCCCGACTTTCCTGATCTGATCATGGTTCTTTGAGATTCATGACAGTAGTAGTACTGTCAAGATTTTTCCCTTCAAAATAATGTTTGAGCATTTGCCCATTTACTTTAAAAGTCCGATCATCCTTAGTTTTTAATTCCACCGTTCCATATGGAAAAACTCTTGCAATCTCAAACGGTCCCGACCATCTTGACCGTAATTTTCTAGGAAATAACTTCAAACGAGAATTGTAAAGTAAATCTTTTTGTCCAGGAAAAAATTCTCGTTTGATGATGTTTCTATCATGCCATTTCTTTGCTCGTTCCTTATAGATACGAACACTTTCAAATGCCTCATTTCTCCATTCTTCCAGCCGATTCAATTGGAGCAATCTGTTTTTACCTGCAGCTTTTTCATCAAAGTTAAGAAATTTTATGGCCCAATATGCCTTGTACTCAAGTTCTACAGGAAGATGACATGATTTACCAAAAACAATCATATATGGGGACATTCCAATAGGGGTTTTAAAAGCAGTCCTGTAAGCCCATAATGCATCATCTAATTTTGAAGACCAATCTTTTCTTGATGCATTAACAGTTTTTTCCAAAATCCTTTTTATCTCCCTATTGGAAACTTCAACTTGCCCACTTGTTTGTGGATGATAGGTGGTAGCCACTTTATGCGTAACACCAAATTTTGCTAAAAGTTTTTCAAATTGCTTGTTACAAAAATGAGACCCCCCATCACTAATTATAGCTCTGGGCACACCAAATCTGGTAAAAATGTTCTTTTTAAAAAATTTCAAAACTACTCGGGCATCATTTGTTTGTAAAGCAATAGCTTCCACCCATTTTGAAACGTAATCAACTGCCACAAGTATATATTTATTTGAAAAAGATGAGGGAAAAGGACCCATAAAGTCAATCCCCCAAACATCAAAAAGCTCAATTACTAGAATATTGTTTTGTGGTAATTCATGCCGTTTAGAAATGTTACCTGTCTTTTGACATTAAGCACATGACATAATGAAGTTCCTGCAGTCACGAAACAAGTTAGGCCAATAAAATCCAGATGATAACACTTTTGCTGCAGTCCTTTGAACACTAAAGTGTCCCCCTGCTTCTCTTGAATGACAGTGTTCTAAAATGCTTAGCTGATCAGATTCGGGTACACATCTTCTAATAATTTGATCAGCACATTTTTTTAACAGATATGGTTCATCCCAAAAATAGTATTTTACGTCATGCAAAAACTTTTTCTTTTGAGGATAAGATAAACCATATGGGATAATCTTACTCACCAAATAATTCACAATATCAGCATACCATGGCAAATCTAGGATCTCTACTGCATGCAATTGTTCATCAAGGAATTTCTCATTGATGGGAATGTCTAATCTATCAGATTCAAGTCTAGACAAATGATCAGTAATTACATTCTCAGTTCCCTTTTTATCTTTAATTTCAAGATCAAATTCTTGTAGTAATAATACCCATCTAATCAACCTAGGTTTTGCATCAGCTTTAGCAAACAAATATTTGAGAGCTGCATGGTCAGTATATACTATTACTTTAGAACCTATCAGATAAGGCCTAAATTTATCACATGCAAAGATGACAGCTAAAAGCTCTTTTTCAGTAGTGGCATAATTTCTCTGGGCCTCATTTAGTATTCTACTTGCATAGTATATAACATGAAAGATCTTACCTCGTCTCTGACCAAGTACTGCTCCAACTGCAAAGTTGTTGGCATCACACATGAGTTCAAAAGGAAGCTCCCAGTCTGACGCAATGATTACTGGTGTAGAAATGAGCTTTTCCTTTAATAAATTGAATGCCTGCAAACATTTGTCATCAAAATTGAACACCGCATCTTTTTCTAGAAGGTTGCAAAGAGGTCTGGAAATCTTGGAGAAGTCCTTGATGAATCGTCTGTAGAAGCCAGCATGTCCAAGAAAACTTCTGACTCCTTTAACAGTCGTGGGTGGTGGTAACTTCTCAATAATCTCCACTTTGGCTTTATCCACTTCAATTCCTTTCGCAGAAATTTTGTGACCCAACACTATCCCTTCTCTAACCATGAAGTAGCATTTTTCCCAATTCAAGATCAGATTGGTATCTTTGCATCTTTGTAGAACCGAGGCTAAATTCTCAAGACAAAGATCGAATGACTTTACAAAGACTGAAAAATCATCCATAAAGATCTCGATAAAATTCTCAAGCATATCAGAGAATATAGCCATCATACACCTCTAAAATGTAGCAGGTGCATTGCAAAGTCCAAAGGCATTCTCCTAAAGGCAAACGTGCCATAGGGACAAGTGAATGTTGTTTTCTCTTGATCATCGGGTGCAATGGAAATTTGATTGTATCCAGAATATCCATCAAGAAAACAGTAATAGTCATGCCCTGCAAGTTTCTCCAACATTTGATCAATGAATGGAAGGGGAAAGTGATCCTTTCGGGTGGCATCATTCAACTTCTGTAATCAATACAAACTCTCCACCCAGTCACAGTACGAGTAGGAATCAATTCATTTTGCTCATTTTTCACTACAGTCATACCACCTTTCTTTGGTACTACTTGAACCGGACTAACCCATTTACTATCAGAGATAGGATAGATGATACCTGCGTCAAGTAGCTTCAGAACTTCTTTCTTGACAACATCTTTAAGTGTCGGGTTAAGTCTCCTTTGTGGTTGAACTGTAGGTTTACACTCAGCTTCCATAAGAATTTTGTGAGTGCAAATCATAGGGCTAATACCCTTAATGTCAGCAATGGTCCATCCGATTGCTTCTTTGTGCTTTTTCAACACTTCAATCAACTGTTGTTCTTGTTATTCAATGCAGATGAAATGATGATTGGCAAAGTATCGCCAATTCCAGAAAAGCATACTTCAGATGGTCAGGAAGTGGTTTAAGTTCCAAGGTCGGTGGTTGTGTCAAAGATGGAACTTGCTTCTGCTCATTTGTACCCAAGATTCATAATATCTGGTTTTGATCATTGGTACATCTTCCAGTATTTCTTCATCCTCTTCATCACTCCAATTGTCCGTCTCTCAAGACGGACTCCATAGTCTCCACACCAGTTTGTTCCTCAAGCGACTCAGAAACCAGCTCATCAATGGTATTGAGGTGTAACAGGCATCAGTATCATCAAATTTCTTCATTGCCTCATAGACATTGAAAGTAACCTGTTCATCCATCACCCGTAATGTAAGCTGCCCTTGTTCCACATCAATTAGTGCTTTTCCTGTTGCAAGGAACGGTCTGCCCAAGATCATGGGAACTTCCCTATCTTCATCCATGTCTAAGACTACAAAATCCACAGGGAAAAAGAATTTGTCAACTTTAACTAGGACATTTTCCACAATACCCCTAGGGTATTTTACACTTCTATCAGCAAGTTGCAAGTTACATGTGTATCCTTGCAATCTCCAAGTCCTAGTTTTTGAAATACCGATGAAGGCATTAAGTTGATACTTGCACCAGAATCAATTAAAACTTTATCAAAATAACAATCACCAATGGTGCAAGGAACAGTAAAACTTCCCTGATCTCGAGTTTAGTGGGCAGACTGGGTGTTTGTTTCTGTAGGATCATGGAACATTCTCCAGTGAGTATCACATTTCCATCAATCTTCCTCTTGTTAGACAGCAATTCTTTGATGAATTTGGCATAGGAAGGCATTCCTTGAATCACTTCTAAGAATGGAATGTTGATGTGCAGCTTCTTGAAAACATCCAGGAATTTTGAAAATTGCTCATCAAGCTTTGTTGCTTTAATCTTCCTGGAAAAGGGACGGGAGGAACATATGATTTCACCTCAGGTGGTTTTTGAATAGTATCCTCCACCTTTCGTTTCCCTTTGTTGTTTTGTGGTGGAATTTCCTCTTGTCTTTTTCCTCATGATCTTTGATAGTTCCTCAACTGGAGCAATCTCCTTACCACTTCTCAGTGATTGCATTTACAGACTTGGGATTCTCCTCTGTTGCTTGGTAAAGACCCAGATGGTCTATTACTCACTTGTTGTGCAAGTTGATGGAGCTTCCCTTGCAAATCTTGAATGATTGCATTCTGATTGTTGAGTGAGTTTGTTGTGGACAATGAAATCCCTCAGTAATGCATCAGTGGATGATTGAATTTGCTGTTGAGGTGGGGCATTTCTTACAAATCCTTGTCCTTGAAAACCAGGTGGTGGCTTTAGAACATTGGCATCATTCCGATATGACAATTGGGATGATTTCGCATATTCGGATGATATGTGTTTCCAAAATTACCCTTTTGGAAATTTCCCACATAATTGAGCTGCTCATCATTTGAAGATGATCCATGCGGACACTCAAAAGAGGAGTGTGGTCCTGAGCAAATCTCACAACAAAACACTTGTTGTTTTTTATTGGAAGTATTTGTAGTTGTGAGTTTACTTACTTGAGTGATGAGGGTTGCCATTTGAGCCTTGAGTTGTGATATATCTTCTTTGTCTTCCAAAGATGCTACTTTAGATCTTGTTCTTTCACAACTCCAATTATGAGCAGCGAAGCTAATTCTTCAATAATCTCACTAGCTTCCTCATATGTTTTTCCCATCAGTGATCCGCCCGATGTAGCATCTACTAAGACCTTAAAGCTTCATCAAGACTGAGGTAGAAATTTTCAATTAGTAGATTATCGGGTAAACCATGGTGTGGACATTTTCTGACCGCCTCTTTGAATCTTTCCCAAGCATCATATAATGATTCTCCAGGGAATTTGGTGAAGTTGGAAATTTCATTTCTTAATCTGGCGGTCCTTGCTGGAGGGAAAAATCTCTTCAGAAACTTCTTTGTCAGATCATCCATGTAGTGATCGAATCTGGAGGTTGGGAATTGTACCATGCCAAAGCTTTATCCCTAAGAGAAAAAGGGAAAAGCTGAAGTCGGATGACTTCGTTTCTTACACCATTAAGTTTGACAGTGTTGGTGTATTGAAGAAATTTGGCAAGGTGTTCATCTGGCGTCTCATTCGGATATCCTCCAAATTGATGTGACTCAACCATTTGAATCAGGGACGGTTTAAGCTCAAAGTTGTTAGCCTCCACAGTGGGCATTCGTATGGCGGGATCTTGAATAGTAGGCACTATAGTCTCGAATTGCCCTTGGAGCGGAGCAGCTTGCAACTGGTTGTTGTTGCATTGTTTCCTTGATTTTCTGCCATTGCTCCTCTTCTTTGGTTCCTTCTTCTCTGTTGATGCAAGGTTCTTTCATTTCTGGGTCTAAAGGTAGAATTTCAGCACTTCTACTTCTTCGCATAAAACCTGCAAAGAGAAAAGGAAAAATTTCAAACTAAATTCAAACCTAAACTACTAGCAAAGCTGAAGTAGTCTAATATTAATAAATCCCCGGCAACGGCGCCAGAAAACTTGATGTGCTATTAGTATTGAATTTTAAAGCATCTTTCTAGCAAGCGTACTAGGCCTTCTATTGTAATATAGCATGAGTAAGTGTCGATCCCACGAGATTACTAACTACTAGACAATTATCAACTAATACTAATATCTAGGCAATTGATCTTTTTAAATGATTAGATTAAACTAAATTATCTAATTAATATCTATATGAATGCAATGAGCTTTTTAAAGAGAGGGATATGGTGAAAAATGTGGGGGAGCAGAGAATCCACTTTAAACTATTGCCAATCAACTTGAACTCATGTTATAATGATAATTAGATTCATGACATTCATAAGAAATTGTCAAGATTTAAAAACAGAGTTTAAAAACCTTTTAAACCACAAAAAATTCAATAACTTCCGCTAAATAAAATTAGTGGAATCAAAATTACAATTATAAACCTTCCGATTCTATAATTGACTAATACTTTATATTAACATCTCCTAATTCCTTAGTGAGAAATCAATAAAACATTGCATTAATATTCATGGACAATTTCTAAATTAGATTAAACTACGCCGCTTCCGCAATTGCAATTTAATCTCAATTTATGAATTCATATGAACCCTAATTTCCCTTCCGAGTTATTAGAATTCTTATACACCAAAAATGATGAATAATCAGAATCAATATGAATATTTCATGATTCTAACTATCTTATAACATGGATTCAAAGATCATTTTAGCATGTTTAAAGCTTCATCAACTTCCCACAAAAAGAATTTAGCTACTCATGGATGATGATTCAAAATCAGATAAGAAATTGCAAATGATTTCATTATGATCAAATATTCAGATATATGAATTGCATAAAAAAATAAGATTAGATATCACCAATTCAAAATACCAAAGCTTCACTTGCAAATTCTTGAATAACTTCAAATATCTCTTCAAAAATCTCTATGAATGCCTATTCTAAGTATTGTAATGTATTAGAGCTACTGATGTGGATTGATGGATCTTGGATGATTCTGAAAGAGAGAAGACCCCCTATTTATAGGAAAAATTTCGTGCAAAACATTAAATGAACTTTGCTGTTTCACTTGTACGCCGGCAGTTATGGATCCTACGCCGGCGGCTTACAGGCGGCGTATCTTCAATTCTTTGCGCAGGCAGTGCACTGGCAGCCTTCAATATCAGTTACACATGTAGGCCGCTTCTACGCCGGCGGCTTAGATGTAGATCTAGCCGGCGTATGTGGTCAGAAATGAAGCGTTGGGCTATTTATCGAACGCTGTCCCAAGCCGGGCTTACCGGCGTAGACACTCCAACAGATTTGTCTCTTCAATTTCCTTCAAGCGTTTGATATCTTCATGTCGCTTCAGATCTATGATGTACGCTGCCTCAAGCCGGCGGCTTAAGTGCCGGCTTATAATGTAACTCCTTCAAAGCTGGTGATGTTTCATTTCTGGGCTGCCGGCCTTCATGTACGCTGGCTTCTTCATCTTCTACGCCGGCAGCTTTGAGGCGGCTTTGAATGTTGTTGAACTTATGCTGGCAAAGCTGGCAGTGCTGCAACGGCCTTGGAGTTTTACGCCGTCTGAACGCCGGCGGCTTTGAATGTGAATTGCCGGCCTTGACTTCAATTTTTCTCTATTTTCATTCAAATCTCTTGTTTTGATTTCTTTATCCAAATTAGTCCTGAAACATAAAATTTAATCAAAACAAATATCCATTATAGCTCTTTTGATCATCAAGATTTGTATAAAATATGATCTTATCACATCCCATGCAAGATGAATACCCATTTGGATTTTGGGTATATAGATATATATATATATATCTATATATCTATATTTAAAAGAAGTGGCTGGCCTAATCATACATCGTGGCCGACATTTATAGCAATTAGCACTAATGCATTGATTTTATCATTGTCGTGATTATGATTTGGAGACGCAGCTTTAAAATGCATATCGTCGCCTACTGATAATAGGCAATAGATTATGATTTTCAACTATTTCCCTTATTTATTTATCCTTTTTTTCCCTTTCAGATTAATCATCAGCACCAACAAATTAAAATCACGATTTCAAACCCATGCAAAACTCCTAAATAGAACGTTAGATTTCGTTTTGCAATCTCGTTCTACACAATTATTCATTTCTTAATGGAGCAATAAAAAAAATGAAATAATCATAGGCTCATTGTGAGCATTACGTACGAGCAGTATGCATATATGTGTTTCGCATAAGTAGAAGAAATAATGTTGCAATAGAACAACCAGTAAGAGAGGAAAAAATGGGTGGTTTAAAGAGGAATTAAAGAAGTGGAATAAATAATCTAAGCAAACTTAACTTGGCATTATGGAAGTGTTAAAACTCTTGTCTCTTTAGCTCTGTCAACAGCCAGACTCGTCCCATCGTTGTCCCATGAAGACCCTGCCTGCCTTCCTTCCTTATCCACCCCTCCCATCTGCACAGAAATCAGTCCCTCCAAGTGTGTTTATTTTTCCAAATGTTTGCAGGAGTTTAACATATATATTTAGCAATATTTGACAATATTTATAGGAGTTTAGTAGCAATAGTTTGGTAATATTTTTTATTTATATATGTTATAATTATTCAATTTTAAAAAATTATAATAATATATATTTGTATAAAGAATTAGCACACAATATTAATAATATATTAGATTTTATAAATACATTGAACAATATATTACATATAACATATTACATATATAATACATGTTAAGTAATATAATAAATCAATTACACGTAAAAAGAAAAATTAGAGAACCAGGCAAGGCTCGAATCTTTAGCCTAGTGCATGCTACAGATGTTAACAGACAAAACTTGCCTCTTTATCCTAATTAGAGACGAGTCTCACCTCTTGGCAAAACAAAATAGGTGAGTCATTGAGGTGAAACGAGTCACCTCTTTTGGTCAACTAAGGTGATTTTAGGCCTATTGAGAAAAAAAAAAAAATCACCTCTATTGGTCACAAATATACCAGTGAAGGTTAAAAAGTTGCCCTTAAATCAGTAAGTTTAATAGTAAATCTAATAACCATTGATATAAAGAAAGTCTACTAAGACCTTTTTGTTCTTTTTCCAAACAGGCAAAAATTTGACTTGGTAGGACTCAAGAAGCGAGTCTACTTGCTTCAGGGACTTATCTCTTATGTATTGTCAACACATAGTTATGGATGCAACCAGCGATCGATGAGGTTGGGTTATATAAGACTCGAGCCCGATTTGCTTTCTTATAAAGTTTGCTAAACTCAATGCTAAATCTTATAAGGTTACCTAAACCTGCATCTATAGGGTATTTGGTTGACCTACGCATGTCGAACCTTAAAGTTTATATTTGTTTTTTTATGAGACAAAACTATAAACCAAGTTAATTTTACATTAATCTAATCAGCAAAACAATTTGATAACCTAAAGATATTAAGCGAATAAGAAGTGTAATACAAAATGGCCAATGTTTGCTTTAAGTGTTGTAAAGATCATACTTTCGGTGGTCCGGATCAATAAGAAATGATCTACACCTATGTAAGTAATTTCTTTATTATTAGTTGCAAAAAAATACAACAGGTCAGTCTAGTTGATAAAGGTTTAGACCACTTGATGAAAACAGGTCTGAAGAAGCTCCTAGTGGTTTGAATCATTTGCAAAAAGTCTGGACCACTTACTGTACATAATGTCTCCAAGATGCAAAGTCCACGAACAAGTCTAGATCAATTGAAAAAGGTCCAGATCATTTGATGATCAAAATGTGTGCTTGATATAGGGAGTCGAATATGGTTAGGACCTGTTATGTTTTGCTAGCCATTGGAATGCATTTAATGCAAGATTGAACTTGGGGATTTGATGTCCATCATCCACATTTTTACACATCCATATTTAAGAGCTAAAGGGTATACTCTACTTTTAGAGCTTTCATTTGCTATCCAACAAAGTCATTAAGTGTTCTTACTATTTGTCTCTTTATAAATCATTAGTAATCCTATTTAGTGATTGAAAGAGTATAATGCCTTGTTTCTCAACTTACAATGCTTTGTAAAGAGCACTACACTTGTATTTATTAAGTGAAACACTTGGTCATAGCTCATTTGGACATTGATTTAGTACGCGATTAATATAGTGAGTGTGAAGTCCTCATTGCAGGCATTGAGTGGCCATAGAAACTAGGAGGCGAACGAACTCCATGTTGAAATCTAGGCTTGATCTTCATATCTATACTCTCTTATAATTTTAACAATTTATATTTGTTGTTATAATCATTTATTCACTCGGTATCATGGTTGTCAAAATCACGATTTTTCTATTCACTCGAATATATAAAATCAATAGAATCGTTATCTAAATACATAATTTTACCTAAAGACCTAAACAATTTTGCATCTATTTTAATTAAGAAAAAACACATAAAGTTATAAACTTGTAGAATTATATATTTGATTCACAATTTTAACAATTATACTTGGTACATTTAAATTTGTTAACAAAATTGCTAATGAGGGTAAAATTTCATTAATACTTAATTCACATCTCTCTCGCTCTCTCTTTCTCTCCCTCTCTCTCTCTCTCGTATTCCCCTAGTATACTTAATTAATTTCCAACCCCACATTATTTAACCTGATTAAGAATTTAATTTAAGTATATAATTAAAACAAAAAAATTAGTTTAACCTGAAAATTAAATAATGAAATCCAAGTCAAGCTATTAAAATAAAGAAGATTATCTCCAAATAACATTGGAAAAAATAGATTTGTTTTGTTTTTCAAACCAAATAAACATATTATTCGAGAAACTCCAACTTTTTCACATAATATAATAAAATAAAGGGTTAATATCACAGATGGTGCCTGAACTTTGATCAAATTTGTAACTAGGTACATGAACTTTAAAATTGATCAATTTAGTACCTAAAATTTAAAAGTAATCAATTTAGTACCTGAAAGAACTTTTCATTTATGCTAACATTACCTCCATCAAGTTTTTTTTATACTAAATTGATCCCCTAAAATAAAATAATGTATTATACACTATGAATAATAGTTTAACTAACATAAATACAAAATTATGATTTCAACTTTAAAGATCATATCGTAATTAATATGAATGCATTTTTAGATGGAGACGATGAAAATAATTCTTATTCTCTAGGTTTTTATTTTGAATTTGAATAAAATTTTATTTAATTTTTATTCTAAATTGTGTTATATTTTGGTGGGTCAAGTTTCCTATTGGGTCATAATTATGGCTTGTAACAAATTTTCTCAAACCCGACCATAAACTCTATAGGGTTTTTAGCGAATCAAGTATACATATATGTGTTGAGGTGAGACTCACCTTTGATTAGGATAGAGAAGTGAGTTTCGCATATGTAAGCTATGTTGTGAGACATGCTTCTTTATCTTAATTAGAAACGAGTCTCATCTAGTTTTTTATTTTAAAAAATTGATGTTATAATATATTAAATGTATAATAAATATAATTATTTGTTAATTATGTTGTATATCAATATATTATAATTTTACATATATTTATTATTAATGAAACCTAATTATATATTATAACTTTATTTCTAAGATGAAACATAAAATTTGTTAATTCTAGCTATTATAAATTAAAACATATTACAAAACCAACAAATAAACTAATATATGTTGATCAAATAAAAGCTTAACAAAGCAAAAATACTCCGACAAACTACACTAAGATGCCAAAAAAAGCTTGTCAATACCTATAATATCAAATAAATAAGAATTTATTAGTTGTTTTGTTAAAAAAATAAAATAAATAGGAAAAAGCTCAAATTAGGAGATAATTAGAGCGCTCTCTCTCTCTCTCTCTCTTGAAGGTCCTTCATAAACCCTAGTATAGAGGGGTGACCTCATGGCTGGCAGCCCCTCTCTTTTAAATCTCTTCTCATCATTCACTGTCTAAATTCACAAATATATTGCTACTAATCTCAATATTTGCAAATATATTACATATAATATCATATCAGAGTATTGTATATCAATTGTGATATATTCATTTAGAGTTTTCATCATTACAAGTCACATCGACAAATCTTAGTAGCTTGAAATCGTGTAGATCAAGCAAAAATATTTGTTAGTAGCATTTAGAATAAGCAGTTTGTTATGTATTTGTTGTTTTTGTTTTCATTTTTATTTTCATCCCTTATGCGGGATCTTGCTAACCCTTTTATGGGATTTAACGTACTCTCAAGTAGGGTCGTTTTGATTCTCTTAGGAGAAACAATTACATCCCCTATGTGTCATAATTTAACTATAAAAGAGATGTGCTCATTTATACGATTGGGTCCCCATACCCCTAACCCTTAGGTTTTGTATCAATTTATGTAATCGGTGTAATTTCTTTCTAATGAATGAAATTCATCTTTACTGGCAAAAAAAAAAAAAAAAAAAGCAAAGACCAACTAATATGCACGTATTAGAAGAGAATAAAGAGAGACCTAGAGGAGAAACAATTCGCATGCAAGGAGAAGAAGAGGAGCGGAAGGGTATATATAATGGTTAGATGCAATGAATCTCAGCTCAATTAAATTTTAGAAGGCAGGAAATTTCCTACATTCAAAAGACGAAGCTAGTCTTCTTTATCCTAATCAATAGTGAGATCTACTTCTCTTCTCCTCTTGTTTGCAACTGGGGTGATTAGTCGCCCCTTAAATCAATGCCTCTTCTACCTCTCTTTCTTTTTCTTTTTTACTAATAAACCTAAAGAAATTATAACGAATTTCAATTGTACATATGTTGGAACCTAGGGACATCCAAACTTGTCGTGAAAGATTAAAAATGTCTCTAAGTTTTGTTTGGATAGCTTTTTTGAGCAAATATAAATATTTTTTTTTTAAAATTTTCTAACAAATTGCTTACAAGAAATAGATATAGATAAAAAATAGTTGGCACTTCTCATGAAAAGATTAAATAGATCAAATATAGATAAAAAAAATAGATGCAAATTAGATACATTAACACATATCGTTTTCATATAAATAAAGTTAAATATGAGAAACAGATAATCTAAACAAACCCAACAATTTTAATAAATCCTATTTAAGTCCACCAATTTAAAACTTTGTAAATTATCTCAATTTACATGTAATTTTATGGGTGCCATCACTAACCCATCACTAATCCAAACAATTAGTCTAAGTAGAATTTAAGTAATTTAAAATTTAACCCATAAATTTTATTGTAAAAATTTCATAACCTACATATATAAATATTAATTACATAATTTATAAAAAGTGCACGTTTTCTTCGCCATCTTAACTAGTATCAAAAGAGTATCAACATTTTGATGTTGAGAAACATTAACCACTTCTTAAATTTTATATTCAATTTTCCGTTCCTCACGAATTATTATTATTATTATTATTATTATTATTACTTTTTCTTTTTTGCAAACTATACATGATGAAAAGATTATGGAGACTCGTAATCAGTTTGTGTGTGTTTTCATTTACTTATTTAGTTTTAATAAGTCAAAGATTCGAACTTACACATGTCCAAATCCAAAGATGAATACTTTAGTGGGAATGTGGAATAATGATCTAGGAAACATCACCAATGACACAAGCTATGCAATTTAGAATTCAATGAATGTGTGCAAATCATAGACCTAACGTGTCACTGACATGGTTTCCCCTCTTCCCAACTCACATTAGTTAATGAGCTTGATTTCCAAGTTCCAACCTTTCTTCCTTACTAATTAAACCTATCACTAAAATTTTAGACATAATATTCCGCTTATCATGTGTTGATCTCTTGCTTTAATGCTGGACTGTCTGGCAAGTGGACATCAAAAACCCAATTAAATGAAAAGGAAATTAGATACTTTTCCTGACTTATTCAATTAACGAGCTAGCTTTATACAATTTTTAATAATTTCTATGTTATTATTATTGTACATCGGTGTCGTGTAATTTCATATCGTATAGTTTACATGATGTTGGCCGTCAATTTAAGGAACGAGGGATCGTCACGACTCCAAGGACATAGTCAGCAATGTGACTTTTATGCCCACGAGAGTTCATAGAAATAACGTCGTTAAATTTGTGATTTTGTCTTATTAGGTGCACGGACGTATATAAAGGGAGCTATAATAGCGATTCCGCCCCAAGTTCAGTAGAAAAAAAAGTCATGATACACACACACACTAAGGTTTGTGTGTGTTCAAAAAAATGAACAGTGAAAAAATAGGTGTGTAGGAAAAAAAAAGTGGGAACAGTTATAAAAAAAGAAAGTAAAAAGTGTAATAGTTTTCAATCCAAAGAGAGGGAAAGAGAGAGAGTAGAAAGAAATGAAGAGTAATCGCCACCTATAACCATCATAAGATAAAAATAAAAATAAAATAAGATAAGATTAATATTTTTTTATACTAATGATCAATGATTGGTTTAATAGTAATGGATATAGAAAAGAAATATATTTTTTTATATTTTTATATTAATATTAAACAATGCTAATTATTGCTTTGCAAACTCATGGTGCATTTGGTTCACTGGAATGAAATAAAGTTGGAAAGAGATAGTAATTCCTTATTTTATATTTAGGAGTATTTTTAGAACAAAACATATTTTTTTATCAGTAATAACCATTTCCCCAGTAAAGGAAAGAAATAATGATTCCTTATTGATTCCGCATTACACGAAATAAACATTCTTTTGATAAAAATTTTTATAAACCAAACAAAGGAAAGGATTTTCCATGGTGATAAAGTTGAAATAACAATTTCATTTCATTGAACTAAACATACTGTTAGTGTTATGGATTAAATTTTTATAAATGTATTGATATACCTTTCATGTTTTGTTACTGTTTGTCTCTTAATAAATGGTTTTCATGGTGCTTTAAAATTTTTGTCACAATAATTAATAAATTAAATATCCTAATATTGAGAATGATAATTTTCCTAATAATTGGCAATTATTTTGCACTTTTTTTGATAAAACAATTTACATGAATCTTATGTATTATACTTTTTATATGTTAACATGCAAAATTCAATTAAAAAATATGTCTAACAAAAAGGTGAAAATGTATGTTCTTTCATAATTTATGAGTGCTTCAGCACCGATAATCATTTCTTAAAAAAGTGTAAAACTACCTTCCTATGAGCATTAGAAAGTTATGATATACGTGCTAACAAAATGTATGTTCGTTCATAATTTATGAGTGCTTAAGCACCGATAATCATTTCGTAAAAAAGTGTAAAACTACCTTCTTTTGAGCATTAGGAAGTTGTGATATACGTGCTAACAAAATGAATTTAGTCTACTAGTCATATGGTTGTGCACCTGCCTTGACAAAAGCATAAACTCATAAAAACACACATTTAAATTTGTAGGAGTATGATGTTGATCACTTGCATCCTGTGTGGCCTTATACTTCAATTGAACTTGGAGAAAAAAACTTGATTCCATGACAAGTGAAGAGAAGTGCTTGAGAAAAGATATGAAAGGAGGAACAAACAATATTTAATAGCTCTTTCGGCCTCTGTGGCATTAAGTCAGATACTTTGATCTTCCAACACTTCATACTAGTAGCACGATGATGTTTCTCTAAAGCTTCTTAATGTCCCAAATGAGAAAAATAAGACATGTATATATGGATTTTGAAACTTGCTCATCCATTAGAATACCTTAGAGATCAATAGGAAATGAAATGTACCTTTAATGATATTCATTTAATCATTTTAGAGATCAATAGACGAGATGATCCAAACTTTAGTATTTTTAACTCCCTTTTATAGATTTTAACGAATATTAAATCCTTAATGGGTTTCTCATGGGCTTCTCAAGTCCATGAATATGACTTCCATACTCTTAAGCTTACTAAGAAAGGTTAAGAGCAAATGGGTTAGTTTGACAACCTATGCTCCGAACTCACCAAGTAAAATTGGCTAGAATTCATCCTTACTAAATAGGTTTGGGTTCAATACCAAATGACCCTGTTGCAAAACTTACCTTGTACAAATCATTTATTCATATTCATATAATTTTTTATCTAATTTAATTATGAAATACTTTTGTACTCTAATTTGTGAAAAATAGATTTCGAAAAAATTGTATATATCCATTATTCTTTAACTCTCAACACCTAGACGAATCTTACTGGATTAAGTAGGATCATATACTCATCCCATCAGGTGTTTCCTCCCTCTCATCATTTTTGTTTTAAATTCTAGTAAGCATGTGCACCAACTCTATGCTTGCAAAAATATAAAACTAGTAAGGTGGTTAAAGAAATATAAAATAGTAATTAAACATATGATGAATCTTAATAAGTATAATAAAAAAACCTATTAAACAATTATATGGAAGCGAAATATGACAAGAGAAAAAACTATAAAAAAGAAAGGTTACATATGTTATGAGGAAAGCGAGAGAAGGAGATATGATTAATTAAAGTCATTTTTTGACATAAATAAAAGACATTAGATTAATAGTAAATGATGGTTTACAGTTTTTTCTTTTTGGCTTGTGGGAAGTAACGATAGGGGAAAAAAAATCGAAAACAAAATACGAAAAAACAAACTAACCAATAACACGTTTAAAGTCGTGTCACCTGAGTCATGCCACGTAGCACGTGGGAATAATTATTGGTTGATGTGCTGGTATATAATTCAAGGCCCCACGTGTTTCCGGGTAGTATAAAGGGACCATTCGGTGGCGAGTGACCGTCATGAACGGTCAGTGTCTTGTGGGTCCTGGGGGAAAACGACACAGAAAGTGGAGCAAATTGGTGGTGCGTCATGGTGGGACCCGTGTCGACCATTCTTTATTAGTTTTCATGGGGATTGTGGGACCCACGTCGAGTCAGCACCTAATATGTGTCTCGTGTTTTTTTATATGTGGTGGGTCCCATGAGGACTTGACTCCAAGCTGGAGAAAGCAACAGCCACAGTGGTCCGTGCTCTAGATGAATCATGAAGCTTATATTGTCGTATCCTGATGACCTTAGTATTATATATTTTTTTTTAAATAATTATCAAAAAATATTAATATCAAATAAATATAATACTGATATAATATAAATAAATTATAAATATAAATTAAATATAAAAGCTATACAAATAAAAATACTGAAATTAAAACAGCGGCCGATGCCTGTCATGCTCATAACAGGGAAAAGTGGCATGGTACTTTTTGCGAATCATGGGGAATTTTATGCCTAAATCAACATCTCAGTATTTCAGAGCTCTCCCGAGAATAATCTTATTTGCATTGATGCCCATGTCACTTAGTTCACACTCCAATTTCTGTCCCCACTCTGTATTTTTATTTTTTATTTTTTATTTTTTTTGCCAAATCCCCCTCTGTATGTTTACTTGCCGTTTGCGAACATCCTATCTTTTTTTTTTTTTTACCCCTTTCATCTTCCCCCCCCCCCCCCCAAAAAAAATATATAGTAGGATGGATCGCTATTACCTTCATCATTGAAACACGTCAGCATGTTTCGTATATATACATACACATATATATAGGTACTGCCCCCATTATACATGTACAAATTAAATAAGTATATATGATATAAAAACTAATGTTTTCAAAAGAAATTAATTTCGTCAAGTGTTCAGTTGTCACCTTAGTTGAGTGAAGAGTTTATAAGTTAGATAAATATCACGAGAGAGGGAGAAGCATGGAATTGAAACGGTTAGCGGGATCTGAAAAAATTAAAAACAAAAATATAGAAAGAGAGAGAAAGGGGAAAAGGTGGAGAAAATAAAATACTAATGATACCAGAATTACTTGGAATAAAATGAATTGAAATTGTAAGAATGGGATGAAATAGAATGGATTGAACAAAAAAATAACAAAATAATTTCTATATTTGGATATAATCAAAGAATATGATGATTATTTAATAAAATTTGTAAAAATACCTTTCATATTAAATGTAGATAATAAATTTGTGTAGAATAAAAACATAATTAAAAAATAATCATACATATAGATGGAATGAAATTACGAATGCACTTTGAAAATGCAAAATCCAATTCCTCATAAAAGCCATAATCGTTAATTCTAAGCAATTGTGTAATCTTGACTTTTAAAAATATTTTCAAACATTAGGAAAAGGAATGGATGTTGGAATTGCGATTCCATTTCAGCCCATACATGTGTATCAAACTTGCCATAACAAAAAGAGGAGAGGAAAAATGAAGAGAGAAAAATAGATAAGAATAATGTTTATATTATAGTTTAAAAATATTTGGAGTGGAATAATTGATTTTTTTAATCTATTATTATTAATGTCAAAGCAACTATTTTGATGTATTTAAGCATTATTTATTTAAATTTATTTCATTAAGTGATTGCAGTTATACATGAAAAGGCAACTTCACACATTTTTATAATAATAATAAAAACAAAAACGCTCCCTCTTTACAGTATAGAATATAGATAGATATCAGGGTCATATATTTTTAGACTTTTCGTTCCTCTAAACATTATATAGATATAAGATTTCAAAACATAAAAAATTATTTGCAATTGATAAGGTTTTACAGTTAAATAAAATATTTCTAATTAATAAATTTCATATTTTTATACGTGTTTCCTTTCATTTTTTAATATCCTTTCCTTTTTTGTTTTATATTTCTTTTTCTTTTAGAAATATACAGTATATATAAGTATTCTTTTGTGGAATAAGGAAATTGGCAAGAGGAAGATAAGCAAAATGTAAATTTATTTGAAAAACAAATATATTCTCATACACTTTATTTTATTTTAAACCTTCTATCTTTCATATATTTTACTAGTAATATTTATCTTCTATATTATTTACACCGAAGCAATAGGCTTGGTGTCTTTTTCAAATTTCCATCACTGCCCTTAAATTTAAATTATTTTTTTAAAATTACATTAAGACTTAAAAAGATAATATTTACAAGCCTTTAAATCTTTTTGTAATTTCTACTCACGCCACTATCTCTTTCTTCCTTTATTTTCTCTCCTACTTATACCACTTTCTATGTTTTCTTTCATTTTTTTTCCTTCTAAATTGTTTTTCAAAATAATAACCACCCATCCCCCTTTCTTCTATTAATCTCTTATTCCAACAAAACCACTCGCATTCTCTTTTTCTTCTCAAAAAATTACATTCAAATTTTAAATAATTATAATAACAATTTTATTATATTTTTATTATATTAAAAAATTATTATCTAATCTAATAATTTATCTTTTTTTTTCAACACGTAACACGGATGCTTTTGTCCGCTAGTTCTATACGAAATGATCCTGTTTAACTAACAAAATTTCCTAAATTAATAAGTTTTTTCTTCATGACTTCATCAAAAAACAAGTTAGTTGTGATTAGCAAAATTTTAGTGTATTGTTTATTATTTTTCTTCTTTTACATGCACTTTTAAATATTTACAAACTAACTTTTTATTATAATTCTTTATTTTGCTATAAAAGTATCACAAGATATGTAGTTTTTAAAAATAAATGGGATAAAGACCCACTCAAAGTTCTAAACACATTTAAAAGTAATCTTGTACAAAAACTTTTGAATTCAAAGTCAATGAGAAACCTTTAAGTAACATTTTGTTTGATACCTGTCATCCTCCATATAATCTAATAATTATATATAAAATAAAATTGCACTAATAATCCTAAGATTCCCAACGATTAACTGAAGCATTTGGTAGTCGGCCAAAAAAAAAAAGAAAACGGAAGTATTTGGTAGAATAATGCAAATACTGAATAGAAGAGTGTCGGAATCCTAAAAAATAAGTTTTTGGAGAACCGGTGGATGAAAGAGAAGCAGATGCATGCATTTCAACGTCCACTTGGGCCAATAGATTAACTCCCATGGAATCTGGGACACCGCCTTCAGTTTTTAATTAAATCTTATGTATTCTGGTACACCATCTCCTACAATAAAACACCTATTCCCACGAATCTAATCGAAGAATTTAATTCTTATTTCTCTTCCTACCGTGCTCCGCGAGGCAGACGATACGAACTTTAGTTTTTAACTTGAGACTCCCATCTCCAATCGCTTCTTTATATATATCGCTCGTTCCTCAACTCATCCCCTTCCTCCCACCTTCTGCCCTTTTTGATAATCCTACGCACAAAAGCGTAGTTTAGCATTTTAGCCTTTCTCTTTCCCTCTCGCTCCGTTGCTGTCTTATTATCCATCTAATGGGTAGCACTAACGGCTCAGACCCATCAAGAGCCGCCACGCTATACTACGCCGGGTGTGAAGAGCACCACTACGAGCCTCACTTCCTTAAATCTTGTTTCCTTTGCAATAAACCACTTGGATTCAACTCTGACATCTTCATGTACAGGTCAGTAACTATAATAGTACATGTCTTTTTAAGTTTTTATTTATGTTACCTAAGTGTAAAAATTCTAAAATCTTTGCAATTCGAACATGCAGAGGTGATACACCGTTCTGCAGCAAAGAGTGCAGAGAAGAGCAGATAGAGATAGATGAATCCAAAGACAAAAGCTGGAAACTGTCGTCAAGGTCGTCTTCTTCCTCCAGAAAATCTGAAGCCAAAAGAAAGACCGTGCGAACAGACACAGTCGCTGTTGCTTAAGATTAAAACTCACCTTCTTGTCTAATTTCAAGATGGGTGACCATGCATATATAAAATTATATATGCGATATGAGTATCCAACTTTTTCTCTTTTTCTTTTCCCATCTTCACCTGTAAAAACAAATGATGGGCATGACATGAATTGAATATTAAGATTCTCGATCCATCAGAAATTTTTGGTTTTCGGGTTTTTTTTTTTTTTAATTCCTTTTGTGTTCTGCCTTGTTCTCGTAAGTATATATAAAATTTAATGAGCATAACGGCTGGGATCCTTTCATGCAATTGCTTATCTGAATAGAATAGATAGAATTTATGCTTGTTGGAATCACGAACAAAATGGTAGTTATTTATTTATTTATTATTATTATTATATATCATCTTTTTCAACAGAATCAGATACCCTGCAATTATTAAACAGCTGTTATTGAATTTTCAATTTGTATTATATTTTATATCTTTTATTATTATTATTATTAAATTTTTTTAGTAGGATCAATCTCTGTTTTGACACACAATATGTGGGTATGTGTGGCCACCTGATACCTGCCTTGGTAACTCATGAAACTGTTAATTGTTAATTGGAAATCACATAGGGTTCCAAACGATTTTAAAAAACATATACGTCGAGTCGAGTGGAGCTCTTTATTAAGTCGAGAATCTAGGTTTAGGTTCGTTTACAAATCAATCTAGAGTATGAGGAGTTTTTTATCGATTCTAAATTTAGAATCTAAGGTGTTTTTTATCGAATCTAAATTTAATACTTAAAAGTTCAACACATTTAAATAAGTGTTTTTTTTTTTTTAAACTTAAAAAAAATATATATAATTTATTAAATATATATACATACGTATTAAATAAAAAATAATTTTATTATTTTAATTATTAAAAAAAAGGCGATGTAGATTCTAACCAGGAAAGCGAAAAGGTGGACCCAAAAAATATACCGATTCTAATAAGGAAAGCGAAAAGGTGGATCGAAAAATATACCGATTCTAATAACGAAAGCAAAAAGGTGGAGCCAAAAATATATATAGACAAGTGGTGAGAGGAAAACTTGGGGGAGTTGGAAAAGTGTGAAGTGGATTTAAGCAGTTATTGGAAATTTTAAAATAATAAAGAAAAAGGTATTTATGATAATCTATAATAAGATAAAAATGTGTTTTTTAAAATAAAAAAAAAAAAAAACCAAATGTGGCTTTTGGGTTAATAATATAGATAGCACTTAAATGTGTAAAATTGAAAAGAAAAAAAAAACATATTGCGTATCCTTGAGACGATTAATTTCTTTTTCACTTAAGAAAATCTGTTTCTTTAAATATTAGCTTACGAAACTGCAGGGTGAAAATTGTTGATTTTTTTATATATTAATGAAATATAATTAGTTACGATGAAGAAGGGTTACTAAAATATATGGGGTTGCAAGGATATATAGGATTGGCGAGGGCATTAGGCCAGAATACATATTTTCTTAGATTTGACAAATGCCATGCCACATATAAATTTCGGTTTTCATAAAACGAGAACAATTTACTACAAATTTTCCATTTGAAATCGATGTTCACTTGATAAATATAGCAACAATTAAACAAATGCCGGGTTTTATATCGAAGTAGAAAGAAATTGAGTGTGTATGTGTATATCATATACCGGAAAGAGAAGAAAAGAGCAAAGGCGTAGGATTATTCTAATTATTGATGGTTTGTAGTGGTAGGTAATTATAAAAATAAGAATATAGTAAGGATGACTTAATTACCAAGGTGACACAGAAAGATTTTTCCATCTTGTGAATAGTAAAATTTCTTCTCTAGCATGGATTTATTGACGATTATTGATAACTTTTATGGTTGTTGATTATATCATTTAAGGCCGATCTTTAGTGTTGCTTGTATAAATATTTCTTGCTATGATAGTTAATAGGATTTGAGTGTAACATTGTAAATGTAAGGGGTTATTAATTACATCATGTAAGCGTAGGCCAGTAGAAAGGAATTAGTGCTGCCATAGAATGGTGATCAAAATATAGAAAAATATGGGTTTGAGACCGATAAGGAGAGGCAAAATAGACTGTCTTATCAAGTGTGCTGTTGGTATGATAAGTGGTTTTATTAGGGTTTAATTGGGAACTCCTTTCATATATACGTAGTAATATGACACAAATAATAATTGTCCACTGAATGTATGAATTATTAATAATAGATAATATTGTGGAAATTGATCAACTTTGATCAAAAGACATGCAGAAGCTACTATGAACAATAATTCTGAACTCGAGAGAAGAAGATCAAGCAAAGCAATTATCAAGATTGAAAGATAGAGAGTAAAATGAGTTCATTTGGTTACAAATACTAACTAACATAAATATATACCTATGTTAAGTAAAAGTCACATGTAAGAGTGCAAAATAAATAAACAAATGTGCTTATATTTCCACAGCCCCTCTCAAGAGTTTCTAAGAGACCAAACTTGACACATGATTCATGTAATTTTGAAGAAGATACAGCCTTAGTAAGGAAATTTGCAAGTTGAGCATAAGTGGAAATGGAAGAAGGCTTGAAAAGAACCAACTGCAATGTGATCTCGAATAAAGTGTACATTAATATCTATATGTTTGGTATGCCCATGAAAGCAAGGATTGTGAGCAATTTGAAGAGCTAACTTATTATCACACCAAAGTAAAACAAGTTGAGGAACAACAATCTTCAAATCACGCAAAATAAAGGAAATCCACAATAAGTCCTTTGTAGCATAAGCTAGACTACGATACTCCAACTTGGTAGTAGATGTGCTAATAGTATATTGCTTCTTAGTCTTATAAGAAACAAGTTAATTACCCAAAAGAATACAATAGCCCAACAAAGACTTACGATCTAAAGCACTAAAACCCCCATCTACATCAGCATATCCCACAAACTTAAGATCATTATCAACAAAATTTGAAAGTCCCAAAGATAAAGTTCCTTTCATGTATTGTAGAACATGATAAGCGGCATCCAAATGAACATCACAATGACAAGAAATAAACTAACTTAAGAAATGCATAACAAAACTAATATCAGGTCTCATGATTGTAAGAGAAAGAACTTGTCCTATAAGATGCCAATAAAGTAAAGGATCAAGAAGTATGTTACCACAATCACGCTTTAGTTTCAGCCCATAGAGTTAAACCCAAATAAAAATTAGGCTAAAGGCCTTTATAATAAGATCAATACATCTACATTTTGCCCCCTGACCAAAGTCCTTCAGGCTATATCGGAGGAGTTTGGACATTATTTCAACCTTTGATAAATAGACAAGGTCTCCATTGACACATGTGCACTATAACATAGCTGCATTGCTGCCAAGTACATTTTCGCAATTGATCCGATTATTTTACCAATAGGTTGTGTCGTAGGATCTTGGCGTTGTGGCCAATTTGAGTGCCTGGTTATGCAAAGCTAGAGTGCTCATTTTCAAAGGGCTGAGTGCTAAGGCGGGCCTTAATTGAGTTTCTGTAGTTCAAGCTTGAGTCCATTTTGATTGTGGTTGAGCCAAATTTGAGTCCAAATTCAGTCACACTTAAATATTGTTCGTAGATAGGTTCAACTTATTTATACAACATCCAAGTTTCATCAACAATAACTTTGCAAACTCCAATTTTTCATGATACGAGTGGGAGCGTAAGAACTTTCAAAGAATGATCCATCCTCGCATGGTATCTTGACCCGAACATTAATACTAAGTGGTGAGATCAAAACGAGATTCTTCTAGAGAGCATCTTCATCTATGTATTGATGACCATCTTCACAATCCTCCAGTGTCAGAAATGAAAGAAATAGCAAAGTATTTGCCTATTGAGTATGTAGAAGCGGTAGAGTATTATGGTGCTACTCTAGCCTGCAGTGTTGAATTACGTCCTCTCACTGCAGTTTGTTTATGCAATCGAGCAGCTGTACATCTGTCACGCCTCATAGGGGTATCCTAAATGTAGCAGTCTGCCACATACTATATAAGACTCTCGAAATTATGTCTGAGCCCTTCGGGAGTCTTGTATAGATGTAAGACATCCCTTTACGACAATAGAATACTCAATCAATGGAGTAAAGAAGTTTAATGTGGCATTCACCAGCCATAGATTATAAACCAAAACACATATATATAAATTACAAAGTCTAAGGGGCATTCCCGCGCAAAATAATATTAAGTCCAATACAGTCATCCAGAGTCCTTTAGTTTCCAACGGAAGTCTAAACAAAATCGAAATAAACTTCTAAAGGAAATCCTAGCTCCGGTACCTGAGCTATAGCCTGCCTTGGCCTAAGCCAAACGAATTCATGCTGCAACAAGTAAAAACTATTGGGGCGTAAGCTAACTAGCTTAGTGAGTGAAAACTTCCATATCATAATTAAGACAAATCATTCAAGCAAGTGGTTACTCAAGCAAATGATATGCATCAAGCAAATGAGTTCAACAAACATATGACCAGCCGAAAATCATATGTGGATGGACTTGCGCCCTCCATCTCGGGTTAACAGATCAACTAATCCTGCGGTACGACGCTGTTTAAGCTCACGGTCAACTGAACAATAATTCGTTTTATGGATCATGATTAACCACCAATTTCGTTTTATGGATCATGATTAACCAACAATTTCGTTTTATGGGTCACGAAAAACCAACAAATGCTAATTCTCCATCCCCATCGTGATATGAATGAGTTTGATTATAATTGAGGTCCAATAATAGATTAATCCAATTCTTTTAAGTGACCAACCAATATTCGCAGATAATCAATTATAACTCCTCGCTATACAAGCAGTAGCTTAACACCCGGTTTCGATATTCCTTAAGTTCAACTTCACATATCAATAGCAGACAAGTATATAATTCCCATATACCCCATCATGCGTAATCATTTTTATCTTTGCCTAAACAACTAATGCCACTATCATTATAATCACAAGCAATAATTGAAAGCAGAAGTAATATTTACTCGGCCATAGTACGCCAGTCTCTTAATAGTAGTAGTCGGGTGGTAGGGTATCGTTGTACTCGGGATCACCTACCAAATAAGAATAACCTAATAAGAATCTCATCACTTAACTAATTCAAGCTATGCATCTAAGCTAGACAAAATCGGAATTCTTGCTATTTGCGAAAGTTCCAACTTAAAACGGCCATAACTTGGTCATTTTAACTCGGAATTTCGCAAATTTTATATGGATTTCTATCTACTTCAAAATATCTATCTATTTCTAATATTATTTTCAAGTTTTGAAAACATTAAGGTCACGGAACAGTAGGATCAAATCTGTTCTGTAACTTTCCCTTTTCCGAAAAATTGTTTCGCATTTGGTAAAAATGTTTCTAGTTGATGATTCATGTATAGATGGTATATGAATGAATTCCTAGTATGAATGTCATGTAATGATCTCAATATATGCATGGTCTTGATGATTTTTGATGATGAACTCCTAGGAACTCCTAATTATTCTAAAACCCCATAATGATCACTTCTAAAAACCTATTCTTTTCAACTTTGCATTCCCTAGGATTTTTAGGATTTTATTCTTGGAATTCATTTGCTATCTAAATAAAAATGATTCCTTAACATCTATACTATCCATGATCTTCATTTATGCATAAAAATCCACATTTTTCACTTGGCAAATATGTTTTTGAACAAACTTGTCACAAAAATCCGAATTTTGGAACTTTTCTTTTCTTGCATATTCCCCATGAGAAAACTTGTTTAATGCACCAAAATTTGAAGCTTTATTATATCTATTGTCTAAGGACTTCATTTAACTCATAAAACATTCAATTTAAGCTTGAATACTAGGTGTTTATGTAGGCATCATTCCAAATTACGAATTTAACAAACTAATCACTATCTTAAGATTTTCCATTCTAACTCCACTACTTATTTTGCTCATTACTCATGCCTAAACTCACTTTAACTTATAAAAAATTTTCCTTAAAGATACCTATCACACATACCCTTCATTTTTCATGTAAAATATGAGTTTCAAAGTGGTTTTAGTGGTTTTTAAAATAGGGTTCTAAAATCATCCGAATTTTCATAAGACATTTCTAGCAAAAATGTTTTCTTTTTCAAGTTTCTTGCCTCATATACATGAAGATCTATCATCTAACACATCTATACACATGCAAGGCCAAGCTTTTATGATCATTAATGCATGAAAGCTCAAAATAACCATCTGAACATAAAATGTAGATGGAGGTATGAATGTCTAAACATTAGATCTACCACATATAGTGCATGAATCATGAGTTTCATGGCATGAACATAACTTTCTATGCTAGATCTCTACTTTACATGCATGAACAAGAAGATATTCCAACAAAAACTCTTTTAAACACTAGATCCACTTCTTGTGATAGCTTGATATTCTTGTATTAGTGTTTTCATGTCCCTAGCATATGCTCATTGGGATTAAAAGTGGAAAACACACAAGAATGATCTTGCCATTACAAGATTTAGGGAGAACAAAGCTTGGAATCATCATCTAATGGATGATTTGAAGAAGAAAAGAAGATGAAATGAATTTGTGGAGGTGTGTGTGTGTGGTGTGTGTCACGGCAACTATAGGAGGAAGAAGAGAGAGTTTTTCAACCTTTTCAAAATTTAGAAGAGTGAAAATGAAGAGAGAGAGTAGAAAATGAGTTTATATATCATGTGCATTAGGCTTTATTTGTAATAAAATGAGTAAAATAAAACAAATTGGAGGGAATTGGGGAGGGGGATGCACCGGCCAAGTGGGTGAGGGAGAGAGAGACATTTGATTTTTTGATAAAATTTGTAATTTATGTAATAAAATATAATAAATGTAATAATTAATTAGGAACAAGATTTCTTGGAAAAGAAAATTATAATGAGTAGTTGTAAGGATGTAAGAATAGGATATGGGTAGTGTGTAGTGTAGGTTGTACTTGTGAATAGTAGATAAGACATCTACTTTACTAGTTGTAACGAAAATACGGGAAAAAGGCTATAACTATAATTTTTATAGCCCGAAAAATTATAAAATTTATATTTTTGAAATCCTTATAAAATTTCTGTTCTAATGAATATTTCATAATATTTTTTTGAGTTTTTGGTCCCGGGGCACGTTTTTCCGTAATTGAGATCGGGAAGGCCCGAAATTAAAAAATTCCAGAATTTAAAACTTTCTAAGGTTTAAAATATACTTTAAAATAATAATTCGTATTCATTTACTTTATAAAACTTCTTTTATTATGAAACTGAAGGAAAACCAGATTTAGGGTTTCTAAGCTTCTCTCACTAAACTTAAACTGGACTGGATTAGGGTTTCGCTTTTCAACTCCCGAGGTTTACTGAACTACTAAGATTACCGGGGTTTACAACATCAAGCTCTTAGTTAGCTTGCTGATGCAATAGCTGATTGTGGTTTACCTATTGCTCTTGATGAAAATTATGTCAAGGCCTTGTCTAAGAGGGCCACCTTAAATGAAGCGATCATAAACTCATTTTAATATATCATTACGGCACCATCCAGGCAAGGCTAGCTAATTCTTGGCAAGAATTGATAATGGTTTTGAAGGATAACTCTGGAAAGAAATTTCTAAAGAGGTTCATGATGATGCAGATAGACTTTTTTTTTATTATTGGCGAGGTGTACACAGTACTATTGGATCCCTCAAAGCAATATCAATATGACTTAAAGGAGAAAAAAATAAGAAAGACACGGAACCATAGCAGCTCTTATAGCATTTATAGGAGTTCATCTAATGTTCATGGCTCTCCATTTAGGAGAAGCACAGCCAACTATATATACGCAAGCATCATCTCATAAAAGTTCTTCTAATGGCTATGAAGGATTTCAACCCTAAGAAAGGTGATGCAGCCTGCACAATGGGCATTGTGGACTTACTACTTAAGTGTGTGGAACTTTCTTACAGACCTGAGGCTGGTGGAGATCGGCTCAAGGATGATATCCGCAATGCTCACGGTTATCAATTCCTTGCTCAGTTTGCATTAGTTCTATCTGTAATTTCTTATGAAGTGCATGGGAAAGATAACCCTTCAGCTCTATGCCCTGCTCTCTCAAGACTACTTGATGTCCTTGTTAATCTTGCTTAAACTGGTCCTGTTGAATCCACATCTTCTGGTGGAAAAGGATCCAAATCCTTTAACTCAAAAGCTACAGGTCTGAGTTTAGACCGAAATGGTGATGAAATGTGGGAAAAGGGGAATGGTAAAGTAAAGGACCTTGAAGCAATTCAAGTGCTACTGGAAATTTTTCTTAAAGCAGACATTAGAGAACTGCAAGCAGAAGTATTAAATAGGATGTTCAAAATATTCTCAACACATATTGAGAACTATCATATATGTCAACAATTGCACACAGTTCCCCTATTCATCCAAACCATGGTTGGTTTTCCTTTATCTTTTCAAGAAATAATTTTGAAAATTCTAAAATATGCAGTAACAGTTGTGAATTGTGTCCCACAGCAAGAGCTGCTTTCGCTTAGCTATTTATTGCAATAATCAATTACATCAGAGCTAAAGAAGACAATACTCTCTTTTTTCGTAGAACTATTGTTTTTTATTAGCTATACAAAAGAGTCTTGAGAGAAGTTGGCATGCTTGTTGTTCTGCTTGATGACTTGAAGCAGCACAATCATCTTCTAGGTGTAGATGATCATAGCGAGAACCCTAACCAATTGTAAAGAAAATCAAGCTCTCGCAGCTTCCAAAAACATTTGGACAAAAAGGATGTTATCATTACTTCACCTAAGCTAATGGAATTTGGCTCTATTGGAGAGTTTCCTATGATTTGAAGTTAACGGCACAATATCCATAGCATGGGACTACTTGGTGTCTCTAATAAAGAAAGCTGTCCTAGTATATTAAAAGTCGAAATCGGCGCACCATTGGCTCCTACTTGATGTATTTTCTCCAAAGGATTTGATAGAAATCATCAAAGAGAATTGTTACATCAAATTTGGAACTCATTTATAGCTTAGAACAATATCTTTAACCACGCACCGTGAAAAGCATAATTCCATTATCTAGCAGAAACTTTGTAGCAATGCTAGTGCCTTCAACCAGAATCCTCGTAAAAATAGTTTCGATGCCTGTATTTGGATACTTGAGCTTCCTAGCTTCCAGCTCCACCATTGCAAATGACTTGATAGCTTTCATCAACCACCTTAGGATTGTATCTTTTAAATGTGTGTATCACACGTGCTGGTTGGGTCACGTAGTATATGCTACGCACATGATCCCACCTATATTCAACCTGAAAGTTTCCAGGTTCATCGTGTCCCCAGCTGTCAACACATAAAATAGACATTCTGCCAAATATGGTTATAATTTTCATACCATGATATAGGTGTTCAAATTTGGTTAGGCAACCGTATATACTGTATTAACCGTATTGTCGCTACTTTTATCCATTTAGTTTGGCGTTTTCTTCCTAGGCTGCTATTCAATAGACATATTTTACCCTCCTCCTTTCATTCTTTCATCACAGGTCATTTTTTTTAAGAAACCATAGTCTCTTTCTCTCTTTCAGTAATATGCTCTCTTGTAAACCATTTGAAAATCCTACCTCTATGTGTAGCAATAAGATTTTCTTTTAAGACAACGATGCTCCCTTGTCATTTATGGCACTCGATTCATTTGAGTAAACATCATTATTTATTAACACTTTTAAAATCTGACTTTCTTGATGCTATACATGGTAGCTATTTTTCAAATTTGAAGACAGTTTATGTGTTTCTCTCTTTTGTTGTGACCAAAGTTGTTTAACCATAGTGACATAGCACACATTGTAGTGGGCTCACTTGGAAACTGATTGCTTGATGGTGGTATGCTCTATTCGATGAATTGAGTACCAATCGAGCTTCTAGTTGGTTCGAGTGAGTTTCTATAAGTGTGGGTGCTCTATTACAATGGTTTGGATGGTTTACAAGTTTTATTCATCAGTTACTATAATATCGCATTCATTTCTGACCATGGTGGCTTTACTCGAATGGGTCTCTCCCCATCTGTACTTAAAATACTAAAGGTATAAAATTCTACCCTCATCATACCTGTAATGTTCTTTTGGTGGAATAGAACTCGGCTATTTGTTGATTGCTTAGATGTAGAAATGGTTATCCTATGGTTTTTCTGGTAGAATTGGATTGTTATTATTGGATCGAATCAAAGCTAAGTTGTACTACTTAAGTGCACTGGAAGGCTGTAATGGAAACAGGTTGAATAAAACATTATGCGAATAGCAATCTAGTGTTGAATAGCAGCACATTGGGAGAAAAACTAGTTTTGAAGCAAATATCCTTTGCATGGAAGCATAACATTCCTTCATATTTAGAGCGTTCATGGTTGCTTTGTAGATTGAGGTGTCACATGGTGTATTTGACTGATGCTTTTGGATAGTTATTGAAGCTCTCAAATATCAGTGAAGCTCCAATTTGTAAGGATAAAATTTTGAATACTGGGTATTTGAACTTGAAAGTGCTACCCATGCAATGAGCACGGGGACAAAATACCAATTAGTTTGGTTCTGATTTTTTTTTTCCTATCGCTGGGATCTTTTTTTTTATGTTTTGGTTATATCTAGCTAAACTGCTGACTTTCGATGACTTAAGATCAAATTTTAGAATGCTCATTTCTTTAGAACTACAAACATTTTGTTTATGCCTGAGAATTGCATCTTTGTACTAAGGCTACTAAATGATTGCAGGATTGATGCCTTTTTCTGCCTTTACTATACTCTAATGATGCATGACATCGGTTCTTTGATGGGCAGTGTCTTGCCGAGGAATAGTAAGACTTAGAGATTTGAAAGAGTTAATGTAAGTAATCATTTGTTTGAAAATAATCTAACGAAAGAGAATCTTGTGAGATAGGTGGATCGCTAGCAAAAATTGATACTAGTATCAAAGAAGGAGCATATCATGCTTGGCTTGGGTGTTGTAACTCAATAAAAGAAATCGGGAGAGACAAAACAAGATTGGTAGAGCTAGCTAACCAGTTTAGTGAATCAATAGGTTTGCAAAATCCTCCTTCGCTCTTCAGGAAGACTGCCTTGGGAATGGGTTTAAAAGATATACCAAGCATACAAATCCGCAAGTAGTCTTAGCTGAAGTTTCTAATTTATGGAGGTCTAGTCATGCAAATTGGTTATAATTGTAGGAAATGCCATCTATATCTAGCCATAAGATGAGGAAAAAGCTCATTCTTTTGCTCAATTCTACTTCTGGCCTGGCTATTGGAGTTCATATTTCCATGTGATCAAATTATTACAACAATATACCTCTTGTCTCATGATTTTGAAAGGAGATACTGGTAGTGACAGCTTTGAAATGAAATCTGAGATATGGCAACCAGCAATTGTGTTGGACAGTTGGATAGCCATTAATCAGGTAATAATAATAGATGGAGATGGCACTGGTTTATTGGTATATTCTGAGCTCTCCCTTCAAGTGAAGTTACGGACTTGAGGATGCAAGGAGTGAGGCTAGCAAATTAGGCGTAGTGATTCTTTGGTGAAAATAATTTGACAAAAGAGAACCTTGTGAATTTCTCAAAACTAAAAAAATAATAATAAATAAATAATAAGAGCTGTAGATCACTTTTTCTTCTTTCCATAGGATTTTGAATCATATGAAAATGAGCTCATATGAGAGAAATATCTTTGATCTACCAAAATCTATCAAATTTGCCATGATCAGGTACCACTACTGTCATGCAGCAAATTCATAAAAAAGGCCATCATACACTTATAATCTCTTAAAACTCAAAACATAAAAGTTGTATATCCTTCCCTTAGCTTTCTATATCATTTTAAATCACCTCAATAGGAGTTCTCATGAGAGAGATATCCACGTTTTTGTGGACTTTGTCAAATCTGCAAAATCAAGGATCTTTACTATCATGCAGCAACTTTATAACGAAAACTGTATCGATTCATTTTGAATCCACCAAAACTCAAAACACAAAAGTTTTAGATCTCCCTCTTATATTTCTAAGAAATTTTGAATTACCTCAAACGGAGTTCATATGAGAGAGATGTGCACAATTTACAAAACTATCTCAAATCTATAATTTTTGAAGTCACCGCTGCACTTGTAGTGACTTCATTATGAAAAATGTATTGATGTGTTGGAAATTCATGAAAACTCAAAACATGAAAGTTTTAGATATCCCTCTTAGCTTTTCAAAGAATTTTGAATTACTCTAAAAGAAGTTCATATGAGAGAGATGTACACAATTTACAAAATAGTATTAGAGCTGTCCTGTTTCATCTTCTAATGCATGAATGGTTTCTTGATATCTCGCCAAGCACGTCATAAAGCTCCCTAAACTGAGCTTGAGAACTATATCCAGCTGAGAAATTGAAGATCTCCTTTCTTTAAATTTCATGAGTTCCTTAGTCACAGCTTTTGTATCCTTTTAAATAACAATGACTATCTTCTAACAATATCTTAAAGATAGAATCAATAAATGTATTGTATATAATCTTTTGAATACTCTTCCTATCTTCACAATGCCCTTAGATTATGAAGTATCAAAGCTCTTGGTATTTTTGTTTTCTTGTATAGTATAGGATCGTAGTTGTTGCCATACTGTGATGATCATGTTTGTTTTCACACATTTCTATATGTCGCATTTGGATTGCTGCCATGTGATGCTTTCCAGGAGCCATTTGTCTTTTCCTTAAATGCTCATGGTGATTGTAAAAGTTAGTTGCTCCTTTATTTGGCCTTGTCTTGGTTTTTTTTTTTTTTTTGGCACTTGTCCCTACCTGCATTACCTAGGTAAATGTGTTGCGAACAATCTTATCACATCTACATGTATAAACTCTTCAAAGGCGAGTAGAATACTATAATCCATATGCTACATTTGTACACTTTCCTTCATTATTCTCAAGTCTATGAGCATTCCTACAGCTACTCTTGTCTCTTGTAAGTTCTTCATGTAGAGTATTGGTGATTTCATAGCCCACCCTTTTGCTTTATGAAACTAACTCATCTTTAATTTTCTTGCAATGCAGGCACTGAGATTGCTGAGTAGTGAGTCATCTTCATATTTCCTCCCTACTTTTTGAGTGATTGCATACTGATATCTTTAGCACCACACACTGTTTCATCTCTGAAAATGGTTAGGAGGATTAAGAAAAGTAAGCCAAACAGTGCTAAGAGGAATGAAGTATTGACACAAGTAGATGGCCATGTGCAAGATGTTTCGTTACCGCGAGATGAATAGGTTAATACAACAATTTCAAAAGATTTCTTCTAGGTAGATATTCACAAGCGAGATTTATTTCCACGCCAACCTATAGATGGTGAATTGCGCTTCATAGGTCAAGAGCCTTGCACAAGAGATAGGGCACTTATAGATAGCTCTTCGATATTACGATTCATAAATGAGAGAAAGGAGTTGCCCCTTTCAGAGAGCCAATTTCCCAATCCTAAGCTATTCATGCAAGTATGGGGTTCATGGGTAGAGTACATTATTGGGAAGTATCGGAGCGTCCTTCATCAAGCAGGGGTACATGACTCGATATGGATCACCTCTAAGTTGAGTTTCTTTCGTGCTATAGAGATTGAAACATGGCGAGCTATCATTTGCCGTTGGAGAATTCAGACGCATAGTTTTATCACTTCATGGGGTGAGGTTACCCATACTTTAGAAGATGTGTGTATGCTCTTAGGCCTACATGATGTAGGGTTGACAGATATCATCAGTGGCGAAATTTCTGAAGAGGATGAAAATTTGATAGCCTCATTCGAGTGTCACATGGAAGCTGCTGTGGACAGTTTTAGACAGCTTACATTCGCTTCATGGTTCAAGTATTTCTTCAAACAGGAGAAAGGTGGCGAAGATATCAATGGTCCTGGCTACAATAGCAAGTAAGTACTTTTACATTGATTTATCATTCTATATGATCTTCTTTGCAACTTTGCCCTAACTCATTCATATTGTTTCATTATTTTAAGGAGGAGCTGGTGGCCTTTCTCTCCTTATGGCTTTCATTATTTATATTTCCTAGGGTCCTGAAAACAACATCAACCCTCGTTTCTTTCATCTAGCGATTCGCATATCACGTGGGGAATGCTTTACACTAAGCCTATTCTACTTGGGGTCTTTGTATCAAAGACTAGATCTTTATCACAAGTCTTCAGTGTGCTCGAAAGGTCGATATGTAGTGATGTGCTATGCGGACATGACATTTTTGCAGTTGTTCTTTGCTGAGCGCTATAAGAAATGCTATGATCCCCTATTGGAGAAACCTGATGTTGTTGAACCCCGAGCTTGGGCTTGGGTGAATAGGACACCATTGGGATCATTGATTGATGTTATTGATAATGTTCAAGAATTTATCTTCCACCCTTATACCAAGGAGTTAGCGGGTTATGAATGGTATCCGGATTTCTATCCTCAAGGCTCTAAAGATCTAGTGAACCTGTTAGATAAGCGTGAAAGTCTTTCCACTGCTGAGGTAGGATTCATGATTTGGTGTACACCCGGGAATCTCCCATCACTCCATGACTGGTGTGATGCTTCTGGTGAGTTCCTCGACTGTGGTGTTGTAGCATATCTACCTCATCGAGTTGCCCGTCAATTCGAATTTGATCAAGGCGTTCCTTGTACTATTAGGATCATTGAAGATTTTGAAGAGTGTTGTAAGGAACTTCACCCGGAAAATTGTAGATATATCTACCCAAACATCAGACAAATCTTCTTCCCTTCTAGTAGTTGTATTGGTGTTATTTCTACTGGATGGATGACCTATTGGACATGTTGCTTGGAAGAGTTCAAGAACTATGTTAACTTTGAGGTAGAAGACATGCTTCTAGAACCTTCTGTCCATAAATTTGAGTTTTATTTCCAACTTTCAAACAAGAAGGTTTCCAATCAAGTTCAAAACCAAAGAACACGATCTCCTACCAAGGTCGTCAGACATATTAAGTGTTCACGTTTTCATGAGGTATGAGTAGTGACTAACTATATTATTGTTTCCTTACACTATTGATATGTCATTAACCATGGTTTCACTTCTTCTTTCCTTTTTAGAACGAGTTGAGGACAAGCTAAGTCACAAGCCAAAGTGAGGTTAACAAAAATATTTCTGGCGATGGAAACACCAGCACTTTTGAAATATTTGCTTCATCTAAATCTTCTTCACCAAACATTCACCCTTATCCCAATCGATATGGTGTTGGGAAAGTATTGCAAGCAAGGGGTGATAGTACGTCTACTCTAGTGATTGATGATGATGATGATGATGAGGACATGGCTGGTGAGGAGCAAGCTTCTGACGACTTTGGAAGTAACAGAAGCGATCATGGGAATGAAAGCATACAGGAGGAAGATATTAATGCATATGTAGAAGCGTTAGCTGCAGAGATTCATGGTGAGGAAACTGATGACATCCCCTATAATAATGCCTCTGAACCCCTGGCACACCAGGATACTACTCTTGCTCTTCCAAGTAATGAAATACTAGAGCAAGTTGGAGGGGAGAACACGCACCCGCACATGATAACTTTAGGGGAGGGTGTTTCCTTTTATGAATTCATGGTTCCTCCTATTTACTTGGAGTCATTAAAGAGGTTACATGCACGTGATGGAGATTTTTGGGCAGGATCAATTTGTCTTGGTTTTGAAGTCACAAATGCCATGGTTGTGATGTTAAGTCGGGCTTGTATGTTGCTAGGTAGACCATGGAATTCATTTTCTTCAGCTAACTTAGAGTTGTTGGCACAAGCTTTTAATAGTGCTCGTGCTTTAGTGTTTAAAATTGATAGCTTGGAAAGTGTTGCTAGTAAGGCACAAAGAATGTTGCACCATCGACCATTAATCCAACGCTACGAGAGGCTCAAAGCTGAACTTGAAGTGACACAACTCGAATTGGAGAATTCTCTTGAGGGTCTTGATACTGCTTCTATCGCAAAATAGATTATTACATTTGATCATGATACTTTTTCAAGCATTGTGTTAAGTTATGTAACTTCATGAACCTTGTCTTTGTTTTGTTTCATGTTTCATGCACAATATTTCATATAATGTTACTTTCTCTTAGTTTTGTTCCCTTCACTTGGTATCATATCATAATACGATGAACTCGTGCGTTTTAAAGAATATGAGATTCATGTAGCAACACATTATATGTTATGACTTTGCACGTTTAAATTATTATTTCTTGCGTGCGCAAAGACTTCTTGATTTCACAAGAATTGCCAAGGGGGTATTACCCACTATTGACCATTCCATCAAATATGATGGTTAATATAACGTACTTAAAAATAATCATATGCATGTATAATGCCACATGCTTAGTAAATTTTAACAATTACAAGCCACATGTTGTAACATAAATGAATGTCGCGCGCATAGGAGACAAATCTCTTACCAAGCAGCAGCAACATACAAAAATAATCATCTAACCAACCCGATTGATAAAATAATCATGTGAAAGCAAGCTCATATTATTCAAGCTATCATCATCACTGATCATGCTATTATATATGAAACTTCTTTACATATTGAAAATTTATAGGAGCTGTAATAGCATCAGTCTTTTGATTGAGGAGCTTGCAATACCCACTATCATGAACTTCATGTATAATGAAGGGATCTTCCCATTTTGGCGTGAACCTTAGCACAGGTATACTTCGGCGCACATGCTCGGCTGCACGAAGTACAACATCACCCACTTGGAAGGACCTTTTCCTCACCAATCGGTCATAGACCATACCAAGCTTGTGTTGGTAGTTGATCAAGTTGTTTTTGGCTATATCTCGTCTTTCATTTAAGGCTTCCAAATCTATTGTGCGTAAAGCATTGGCTCAAGCTCAGCATTGATCGCCAATCATGCTGAAGGGATCAAAACTTCTATGGGCAAAATTGCTTCGGCACCATATACTAGCGAAAAAGGTGTTGCTTATGTTGGTCGCCGCTTCGAAGTCCTATAAGCCCAAAGTGCTAAAGATAGCTTATCATGCCATTCTTTATGGTTGTCATGTACCATACGACTGAGAACTTTCAAAAGTGTTTTGTTCGTAGCTTCGGCTTGGCCATTGCCCTTAAGGTAATAAGGGGTCGACTTCACATGATCAATACTATATGATTCCAACAATTGTCGAACATGCGAATTGATGAAAGGAGTGAAATTATCTGAAAGAATGCGCTTTGGAATCCCGAATCTATATATAATGTTCTCCTTAATGAAGCTTGCAACTGTTGGTCCCGTCGCCTTCTTTAAAGGAACAGCTTCCACCCACTTAGTAAAACATTTGGTTCTAGCTTGGATCCAAAGACATCCTTTAGACGGTGAGTAAATGGGACCGATTATATCAAATGCCCAAGTATGAAAAGGCCATGGTGTTGTTAAACTATGAAGTGCGACCGCAGGAGCGTGGATCGTATCTCCATGTTCTTGGCAAGGAACATACCGTTTAACAAAATTGGAACTGTCTGATTCCATGGTTGGCCAATAGTACCCCATGTCAAGTAATTGATAATACAACTTCCTCGCACCTTGGTGTTCACCACATTCTCTAGCATGTACCTTAGTTAATATTTGTTCCGTTTCAGGAAATGCAATGCATCTAAGAGGCTTTCCCATAAATGAAACTCTATACAATTCATCTTCATGCATTAGGTACCTGCACGCCTTCCTTTTTACTAATTTGGCATCCGTACTATTAGTTGGTAGCACATTATTCTTCAAGTAGTCAATGTACGGACGACGCCAATTTCCAGCACTTGCGACAAAATTACATTCTTTTGCATCTGGTAACTCAGAGCATTTAGGACAATGCATTTGCACCTGAGATGCATCCTTAGCCATTGTGGGTCAGTAATACCCTGCATGTTGAATGCGACGATACAAAGGAGGTCCTTTTTCCCCACACCAGATCTTATGATACTTGTCCAATTTTAGTCGAGCTTGTTTTGCACAAATGCATCGCGATAGAACGCCCTCAGGTCCTTTGAAGTATAAGGCACCATTGATGTGAACAAAATTCTTCAAGGTAACTATGGAGGCCACATTGGGTTACGCCAATTGAGCTTTGATACCAAAGCACCAGTCATCTCCTGTTTCCTCATCTTCTTCTAACAATTGCAAGGCTGTGCAAGGAATGGTTTTCTTGATAACTTTAACATCTAGGCTTTCATCTGAAGCATGCATCGGAATCTTAGATACTAGTGTTGCCAATGCATCTGCATAACGATTTGTAGATCGCTTGGTATGTTCATACCTTACGACTTCAAACTTCCCAATTAGAGCTTGCACTGCAGCCCTATAAGGCGCAAGTGCTGGCTCCTTGAGGGCATATTCACCATTAGTTTACTTAATGATCAAATTTGAATCACCACAAATACACAGATGGTTTGCTCCAGCTTCCAAAGCAAAGACAATCCCAAGTAACAATGCCTCATACTCAGCTTCATTATTAGTGCAATGAAAGTCAAGTTTAAACGCCAAGGTATTTCTTGCCATTGGGTATGTTATACAACTCCTGCTCCCCAACCTTGACTTCCCGATGAACCATCAAACTGGAGTGACCATTCTCCTTCTGTTTCAATCATGAGTGAGTCCTCATGGAATTCCGCTGGTATACTTTCTGTGATCACATCTTCACTTTCATTCGGAAAATGAGCTAGAGATCAGCTAAGGCTTGTGACTTGATAGCTTTAGGAGCCTGTATTGTAATATCAAACTCTCCAAGAAGCAACAACCACTTCGCTACACGCCCAGATAACGCTGGTCGTGACAATAAGTACTTGATAGGATCTGATCGGGTAACGAGGTTGACCTTGTGCGCTAGAAAGTAGTGACAACTTTTGGGTGGCAAACACCAGCGCGAGACAATGCTTTTCGCAAGCTGGGTATTTGACCTCGCTTCCTTGAAGCGAACGACTCAAATAGTAGACCGGCCGTTCTTGGCCATCTATTTCTTGTGCAAGTAAGGCTCCGATGGATCTTAGTAGAAGTAAGATACAATATCATCGGTACTCCCTTCACAGGCATAGTCATGGTGTGAGAAGAAGTGAGAATTCCCTTAATTCTTTGAATTGCATCCTCATGGACTTGGTCCCATTCAAATGTGACTCCTTTCTTCATGAGTTGATGTAAGGAATATGAAATCTCTGCAAGTGCAGGTATGAATCTCCTAATATAAGAGACCTTTCCCATGAAAGTTTTCAATTCTTTCAAAGTAGCAGGTGAAGGCATAGACAATATAGCTTGTATCTTTGCGGATCAACATCAATCCCCTTCCTATGGACTACAAATCCAAGAAATTTTCCTGAAGCAACTCCAAAAACACATTTCAAAGGATTCATGCGAAGCTTATACAATCGACATCGTTCAAAAACCTTTCGAAGATGGACCAAATGGTCAGATGCATGTTTTGATTTCACAACTATGTCATCCACGTAGTCCTCCATGAAATCATGCATCATATCATGAAATATAGCTGTCATCGCTCTTTGATAAGTAGCGCCAGCATTCTTGAGTCCAAAGGGCATGACAGTATAATAGAAATTCCCAACAGGAGTTCGGAAGGCAGTACGCTCGGCATCTCCAATTGCCATTTTAATTTGATTATATCCACTGAAACCATCCATGAATGAAAATAATTCATGACCTGCAGTGACATCCACAAGGTGTCTATATTTGGCAAAGGGAAATCATCTTTAGGACAAGCCTTGTTCAAATCTCGAAAATCCACGCAAACCCTTATTTGACCATTCTTTTTTCTAACAGGTACGATATTCGCGAGCCAAGTAGGGTGTTCGATTGGTCTGATAAAGCCTGCACGAAGCAACTTCTCAATTTCGTGCTTAATTTGAACTTCCACCTCAGGACGGAAAACTCGTTGTCCTTGCTTAATAGGAGTCGTGCCTGGGGTAATATTTAGTGTGTGCACTACAAGGCTAGGGTCCAGACCTGGCATCTCATCATATGCCCAAGCGAACACGTCTCTATATTCTCTTAACAAATCAATAAGAGGACTCTTAACTTCATGTAACAAACCTTTGCTGACAAAAATTGGCCGCGGCGACTCTCCTGGTCGCGCTAGATCCAATTCCTCAATTTCTTCATTTTGTGGCTTTATTTGATCTTGCATTTGTTGAGGAGCGGGCTGAATTTCTTGAATTGGTACAGGGTCTGAGGAAGAACAAACTTCCTTAGACCCGGAAACCGTCATAAGAGATATACTCTCCGCCCATCTTCTCTGACGTAACTTTCAACAGCATCAACCTGCTTGTTCTTCTTTTTACCGCCTCGACAACCACGCATCTTTCTTTTCTTTTGTTGGCCCTCTTGAACTTTTTCCCAAGTGGGTAATGGCACACCTGAAGCTCTAGCAATAGCTGTCTCACCTTCATCGGCATACTCATTGAAGAAGGTAGACTCAATGAAATATGTCTCATCATGCTCAAAAGGATTCTTCGTAGCAGGAATAAATATATCCTTCCCTTTCCAATGTCCTTTGATACATTGATGCATAGTCGACGGTACTAAATTGTGATCGTGCAGCCACTTCCTACCTATCAAGAGATGATAGGACACAGGCGCATCAATCACATGAAAAGTAACGATACCACGAATAGGCCCAATCTTAAGATCAACATTAACTCTTCCGATCGTCTTCGTTATAGTATGACTAAAGCCATTAACTGAAATGGGTTGCTTCACCAAACGATGATAGTCGATACCAGCAGCTTCCAATGTAGTCTTAGGCATGATGTTGAGAGAAGAACCAGCGTCAATGAATGTCCTCTTAACTGGGTAGCCATTAAGTATGCCCTCCACATATAATGGTCGATTGTGATTTGGACTATCTACACACATATCTGCATCGGTGAACAAGATTGCATTTTCATGCGCTCGAGCCATTCTTTTGACGGGCTGCGCTGCATTACACTCGGCATATTGTCCCTCGAAATTTGCGCAAGTGCAGTTGCTGCTGCAAGCTTCGCCTTTTCATCAAAACCAAGTAGATCAAAGAAATTTCTAAAATTAGAAGTTTTCAAAAGTGCCGCAGCAATGGGAGCACAATTATTTTCCTCAACTTCATGTTGTTTTCCTTTCGCGTTACTTGCCTCGGCAAGTGGTGCATCATTGGCTTCTACTGTGGCAGGATCATGAATAACGACGTTAAGCACCACGCTGATTATTATGGGTTGGAAGTGGATTGTTCCTAACGTCGTTATTTTCGATAACAAGCTCTCCATTCTGCACTCTTTCATTGAAAATCCTCTTCAAAGTAAAACAATCCCTAGTAGGATGCCCCACAATTCTGTGGAACCTACAAAATTTAGGATCATTCTTCTCCTCCTGAGTTGGTAAACGCTCTACCCTTGGGAGTTTGAGATTTCCATCTCTCAACCATTGATCTAGCATAGCGTGCACCTTTCCCATTGAGCAAGGATATGTTAGCACTTCCTTTGTTCTCTCACGTCCAGACTTTTCAACTCTTCGTTTCTTCTCATCTTTGAGATCCTCACTTTGAGTTGCATTCACTGACGGTTCTTTTGTTAAACTTCACATTTCCTCCTCTTTGTCGCATGACAGAATTATTAGTCCTTCGCGCATTCTCAACCAAAGTGGAGAATGAGGCTAAAGAGAGATTTTCCAGATGTACCGCATATTCGGTGAACGTGCTTTGGATGCAAATTTTCACCAGCTCTCTTTCGTCACATATGTCTTGAATGTCTAGTGAACGCTCTTTGAAGTGCTCAATATAGTCCATCAAGTCTTCCTTGCGCTTCTGGCGAATCTGTCCCATATCAATCAAGGTCACTCGTTCCTATGTGGAGAAGAACTTCTCTAGGAATATCTTGCACATAGTTGCACATGAATCTACTGATATAGGGGGAAGGTTGACGTACCATGTGTACGCTTTCTCTGTGAGGGACTTAGAAAATTCTTTCAACTCCAAATCATCATCGAATCCATAAACCTCTAGCGTTTCAATGAATTTCAACAAATGTTCCTTGGCACTTCCCTTCTTACCATTGAATATCATGAATTTGAGACTCACATAGTCTTGAGGATATGGCTTAGCAGCAATACGTTGATTGTATAGGAGCTTGAGATCCAATACCCCCACATCAGACTTAGCTTTTATTTCTCTTAAGTACATGTCTAGATCTTCTTTTGTGACGAAAGTAACTTTAGGAGTTGAAGTAGTAACTTCAACTGGTGTAGTTGGAGTGGCAGTCTGGAGTGGAGTTGTATTTGGTTGAGCAACAGGTCCACCAATGACAATCTGTGGCGTAGTCTGTGAGGATGAAGGCCTCCGGGTTGAACATGTACTGTAAACTGAGAGGTTGAGGGTCCTCTTGGCTGAATTCGTGTGTTCACTACCTGAGGTATAGGCAATTGTGTAACTATGGGCTCCAACAGAGGGGCTTGCTCCCTAATTCCAATTAGTGTCATGTTCAAGAGTGGGAAGAGGATCAACAAGTCGAGGTGCTTGAAGAGCTTGTGAAGTTTGAGGAGCTTGAGGCGCTTGAGGTGCCTAAGAAGGGCGTTGCTGTGCAGTAATAGCAGGGGTTGACAAAGTCGCGCCTTGTTGCGTGGTAGCAATAGCAGCTATACCAGGTAGGTATTGAGCAAAGATCGTCATGAATTGTTGAAATTGTCTTGTAGACTCTTGTATCGAATGGTTGACTTGTACGGTATTTTCTTGTACAGCGCACAAGATCGCAGTGTTGTCAGGTTGAGTACTAGTAAGTTGGTTAACATCTTCGAGTGCTGGCATGTCATGCCCAGCAACCTCAAGATTAGTATCGGTTTCTTGAGTCACACCCTCAGTGGGATCGGTAGGTCTTTTTCTTGGAGGTGCCATCACATAAGTATTGATTTCCCTATCCCTAGTGGAGTCGCCAAAAAATGTGTGGGTATGATTCCAGATGCAACGATCAAGAGCGTGTTGCGTGATTATCGCGCTACATGTGATCTAGGGAAACAACACGTGCAAGGATGATCAGGAAAGAATCGTGTAGGGAGGAAGAGTAGGCAGTCTTAATAAGCTCTAACATACGTGTGACAGGTGAGATAGCTAAAGAGCATCAACCTCACTAAGTACTATGAATTCGTATATGTTCTTGAGTAAATCAAGTGTTTAATTCACCAAGGCAGAAATCCAACAGCACGACGATGTTTGTCCAAGATTTCCCCCTGTCCAAATGAGGTAAGGACTAAGGTATTTATAGAAAATCTAGCTGTCGATGTCGTCCATCAGATGAGACAAACGACCAACGACTAAGATGAGTCCCTCGCATTGTGGATATGAATGTGGGCTTCCTTATGGACCCAGGCCCATTGAGGCCTTCATTGTAATGTGTGTGAGCCAATTTGAGAAAGGTTGGAATTGGGCAGGCTAATTCCAACGGTCCCTACTCCAAGCCTACCATGCCAAAACTCCCATGATCATCCCAATAGGCCAGGCCTAACTCTGTAAGCCCTATCACATCAGCCCATAGAGTTAAACCCAGATAAAAATTAGGCTAAAGGCCTTTATAATAAGATCAATACATCTACAATCATCTAATTGCTACTTCAACAAAGAAATGAACACATCATTAGTACCTATCACAAGCAAGTCATCAACATATAATTGAACCATAGTAAAATCTCGATCCGAATGATGAACAAACAAAGAGTAGTCACTCTTTGATTGCACAAAACCAAGTTCAATAAGAAATTTTGAAATCTCAAGATTCCATTGATAAGATGCTTGTTTCAAACTATACAAGGAACATTTAAGCTTGTAAACTTGATTAGGTTTAGCCTTATCATACCCTTGAGGATGATACATATAAATTTCCTCATCAAGAAACCATGCAAGAAGGCACTGTTAATGTTAAGCTGATATAAGGACCACAGAAGTAGCAACAACTAAAATAATTCACACACTTTCAAGTTTGGCTATGGAAGAGAACATATCATGATAATCAGTCTCCTCAATTTGTGTATATCCCTTAGCCACAAGCGTAGCTTTATAATGCTCAATTGTACCATTAGGCTATATTTAACCTTATAGACCCATTTAGAACCAATAGCACGCTTATTAGGTGGCAAATCTGTCAACCCTCAAGTTTCATTAAGATTTAAGTTTTCAAGCTCCTTCTTCATGGCAAGAACCCACTCACTTTGTTTAGAAGCTTGTGAATAAGAATGATGTTCTTGAGTTGTTAACACTTAATGTCACACCCCCATAAGGTACCTTAGCAGTATCAATTCGCCATGTAACAAACTGGAGTCTCAAACATTTGTATTTAGACATCAGAAACTTCTAAAAAGGCACATGAGCATTGTCTAATTAGAATGCCTCATGGCGTGGACAATCATAACAAGATTAATAGGTTTTTTAGAATAAGAAATACATTGCATACATATAAATCGCATACAAGAGTAACATTACATAACTCTTACAAGGAGTTCTTAACTTACATCAAGCTATACAAACATTGTTCTTGAATTTTTCTTTACATAAAATGCTATTCTATTTTTTCAGTCCAACTCTTTGCTCCTTTGTTAACATATACCAGTTCTAACTCCTAGATATAAATCAATCCTAATGATCCTTGTAATCACACGAGTTTATAAGAGGATAAGCAAACAAAAGCATAGTGAATAACCAGATCTTAACACAATATAACAATGTCAAGCAAGTTTAATTAACAAGATATGTAATGCAACACTCAACCATATGTAACAGTTACAGTTTGAATGATTGGAATCCAAAATAATAGAGATTTATGCCCTCTCTTAGAGGTTGAAGGACAAGCTCTAATAATTTACACCCAAGAAAAACTAAGAACTAAGGAAGGAGAGATCATTTTCGAACTCATTTACTATTTTATAAATACATATAACTATTATAATCAAACTAACCTTAGAACTCAAAAACTTTACTAAGTATTAGCTATCTCATGTCAATGGCAACGAGCGACGTCCTTCGGTGCTTGTTTAGCTCCTGTAGGGCTAATAAAATAGTGGTAACCTTTCGTAGAAGTAGAATTTCATTCAATTCAATGGAAAAACTCAACATTATCATAGAACCAAGATACTAATATGTGACATGAACACCATGCAAATGCAATTTATGCAATCATGTAATGCATATTCATTTTATTTAATGGTCAATTGAAATTTATACCATATTATTTAATGACCAAACAATTTTCAAATAATCAACAATATGCATTACGTAGCCAGTAACAAGTAAATGATTATCACTTATAATAATGAAGTTTGTCATTTGTCTAACACCATACAACATGCATCATTCCCATCCCCATACAAAGCCAGTTACATCTGTATTTAAAACTGGTGCTACTATTTTACACACACAAACAATGTAAAAAGATCAAAGTTACTCACCCATACATCTTCTCTTAGTCGTCGTAGTAGTATATGACAAAATTTCGATCTGGATCTATAGTCATTATAAGATAGCAAACATACATTACTAAGTATATAACTAATAAGAATTCCTACTTGTGTCTTTGCGTCATAGACCCATGCCTTAACTCTCTTAGTTTCTTTATCTTTAAAGAATTAAAAGAGGCCACAAATACGACCCGATAAATAGATAGGGGTCAAGGGGATAACATCCCTTGCAGGGTTTCAAGTGCAGCGCCCCAAAAGATTAAATGAAATTGAAGATCTAGCTTTATAAAATATTAAGAAAAAGTTACATTTTTCAATTGCAGGGTCAACTACAGGATCATTATGATGGCAGTTAGGTAGGGCAAGAATCGTAGTCTTACGTAAAAGTCACAACTTAAATCGCGAGTTCAACTGTAGGTAGAGATGTAAAGGGTTTAGGTTCCAAACAGATCATATGAACCCGAAACTTAACCTACTATTTTATAGGCGTTACTAAACCTGACTTAATAACCCTATAGGGTATTCATACAATATTCAAACTGATTTAGAACCTGAAACCTGACCCTATAACTATATAACCTTTTCTTTTTCCAATCTATTTTCATATTTTTAATATTAAATTTAAGAGAAGCTAGTACTTTTGATATACGTTTTCTATACATTTAAAAATAAAAAATGTCTGTGGATTAGATAGAATATGTAGCAAACCACATTCATGATTCAACACATACATACATACATATATATATATATATATATATTACTTATGAGACATTGACAATAACATAAGATTTCAAGAACATGGTTAAATTAAATCTCCTGTTGGAGTTAAAATTTAACAAACATTGAACAATATTAAAGCAAACATGGCTTGGAAAAATTTTAATAAAAATTTATAAAATCCTTAACTAGTTTTGTAAATGTAAAAGAAAAAACATGTCTAGGAGGTAGAATAGATGGTAGCTCCTGCATATCTCCTTTCCTCTCATTATACCTTTAATAACGTATTTATTTATTTATTTTTAAATCATAGCACCAGATTGTTGGATATCCATCGTGTTTGTTAGATGATAAAAAACCAACCGCATGACCCTATAGGGTTTTTACTATATATCAAAACCCAATCTTAAAACCTTATAAGGTTCAACCTTATGGGGTTTTTAATAGATCGAGCAGTTATGAACCTTATAAGCCTATCCAATTACATCCCTAACCACAGGTGCAGTTCTAATAACGATTAAAGTTATGCTCGACTTCAAATTTTCCTCGATTTATCAATTTAAACCAATGCTGTCAAAACCAGACCAAATGGTTCGGGCTAGTTCGACCTTAACTGGTGCTAACAATGGTCTCTGTCACGCCCCAAAGGATACCCTAAACGTGACAATCCATCACACTCGATATCTAAACTCAAGTATGACAACCTTATTCATTCCATGAGTTTAAAAACCGGGTGTAAGGTTCACGTTTAATATATAGGGAACCATACTTTGAATCGAAATAGCTTAAAGAGACACACATAGCAATAAGAATGTAAATCATAACAGTTATAACTAGATTAATCTATTACATGGCCTAAGGGGCATACCCCCATCAAAATATTAAGAGTCCTTAAGTCCTCAAAAGTCTCTTATAACAACAATTATATATATATATATATAGATTAAGGAGATTCATCTAGAAGTCTATGCATATCATTTAGGTTCCGACTTCTTCAAAAAGCTCCTTAAATTTCAAAAGATGTACCTAAGGAAAGTGGCCTCTCGGGGATATCCATAAATAATCATACTGCAACAGGAAACTATAGGGGTATAAGCTTACAAGCTTAGTGAGTTTCACTTCCAAAATTAAATACTCAATAAGCAATATATATCAGGCAACTTATATTAACAACCATATGAAATGCACAAGCACGTGAGGATATAATACATAAGACTTTCCAGGAGTCTTATGTTGAATGAATTTACGCCCTCCATTTGGGGTTAGGTGTTTCAGGCCCATACGTTCATAGATTTCAATTTTTCTCATTTACATTGTGGTTGATTCAGGTGCCCACCCACACATGATTTGTCGTTGATACAAGTGCCTACACCATTACCATTTCAATTCTGGCCATTATACCAGCATTCAAGTTTACAGGCCCCTCGTTGCCCAACTATTATGCCTTCTTCCCACAAAAGTATAATAGCAAATGCAATGTGACTCAACATATGGTATGCATGGTCAATTTGATTATAAGATCATGGTATATTAATTAGCGATTTATAGGTAATCATAGATATTGCAGACACTCCAAGTCTATACTAAATCATACAAGGATTTACAACAAGCCTATTTCAATATTCTTGGCATTGATTCAATTAATTGGGATCCACATGCACAATCCAATTTTATATTACCTTAAATCTAATGCCACTATCATTACAGGCACATTTATAAGCATATAATTTAAAGATAGTGGACTCACTTTGTCATGGCATGAAAATCCACTTAATTGTAATAATCCTCGGGAAGGTCTAGCCCATCTCCCAAGTCTCCTAATCAAAAGAAATAACTCTAATGAGTATTTTTATGAAGTTTGAATGAACTTATAAATTCTATTCTAACAAGTTTGTCAAAGTTCATCTAAGAGGAAATTCCAATTTAAAACGGCCATAACTTTGTCATTTTTAATTCGGAATTTCGCATATTATATACCTATTTCTACCTATTCGACAAGAGCTATCTATTTCTAGAGTTATTTCCAACAAACGAGGTCGTTTAATACATGAAAAATAGGGTACATAATGCTATACGAAATTCCCATCCCATAATTCAACTCTTAATTTCAAACCAAGCATCGTTCCAAAGCTTTGATGGATACTTAGCTATCATTATATCTTGTAAGACTCTATTATATACATAACTCAATATCATGCATGGTTCATGGGTGTTGGTAAATCTATTCCCTCATATACTTAGATAATGCTTAATAGGATGTATAAGACACTATTTCCCTAACTTTATTTCTACCAAGTGCATTATATTTACATACATAACCTACAAGTCATTATCATGAATTTCATGAGATGAGCTATCTATATGTATATTCTCAATGATATATGATATCAAGAATTCTTTTAGAAAACTTTTGCTTTATAAAACTTTTGAAATTACTAGACTTAAGAAAACTAGTTTTATTTCTTGCAAAATCACCCTTGCTTTTATCAAAACTCAACCTTGATAATCTATATTCCTAACACCTTCATTATTTTAATAAAATCCTTCATTTTGGGGTTAGAAAATAGATTTTTAAATAGGTGGTCTATCTAATTACGAATTTTACAAAACTTTTAAGGAATGAAAACATTGTTTAATTTATTCTTTGAAAACTTTCCTTGTTTTAGGATTATACTTTAATAAATTTCACTTATCCTTGTCAAAATTAGGTCTTTATTACATGTATTCCCTAAGACTTCTATTTTTCCATAAAAATCATCATTTTGGCATTTAGAAATAGGTGTTTAAATAGTGGTCATTTTTAAAAATCCGAATTTTGAAAGTTCTTTTTGAGATTGTTTCTTTTGTAAAAATCATTTAATCTTTCAAAAACTAACTCCTAATCAAACCTACTCCTTAAAGCTTCCATTTCTTTAATTAAAAATCTTGTTTTATGTTTGAAAAATAGGTGTTTACATTTCAAGCTTTCCTTATTACAAATTTCAAGTTTGTTATTGGGATTGAAACATAACTTTTGTAAACTTTTCCTCGTTTTGAAAATATTTCTTAATAGATCTAAGATTTACTCATCAAAACCACTTATTTAAGATACATATTCCTTAAGTCTTTCATTTTTAATGTAAAATACACATTTTGAAGTTGAAAAAAGGCTTTTATAAATATGGCTCTTTTTAGATCGGAATTTGAAAAATCCATTTTCGTTGAAACCAAAATAGATCTTAAGCTATCTAACATTTTACCACTATTATTATACTATTACAAGTTATTTATGTGCATAAAACAAATACCTAAGGCATTTATGAACTCAAAGCAACTAGATCTAGTTTATTATACTATTCATAAATGTATGAACACTATGATCATTATGTGGATATGGTTAGATGATGAATACATTGACAAAACATTAATAATAACAACATAACTTAATAGTAAAACGAGGTAATAGCAAAATAACTTAAATAACAAGATCTATAACATTGTGATGGTAAGGATCTCGTGTTTAAATATTTCCACATCCCTAGCTTAAAGCTCATGGGGATTTTTGAGTGAAATCACACATGAATGATCTTGCCATTACATGTTTTTAAGGTAATAGGGTGTAGATCTATTACCTATTTAGTGTTTGGAACAAGAAACTTGAAGAAAAATATAAAGTGTGTATGTATGGGGGAGGTCACAGTTTGCAAGGAGGAGAGGAAGAGAGAAGAGAAAAATTTGCAAGAGTTTGTTTAGATGAAAAGTGGGAAAGTGAAATGAAGTTGGTATAAAGGGGTTTATATAGAAAAGTGGATTAGGGTGTGTGTGATTAAACAAATGAAAGAAAAATCAACAAAATGAGAGAAAGCAACAGACGCGGGGGGGGGGGGGGGGGGGGGGGGGGGGGGGGGGGGGGGGGGGGGGGGGGGGTGTTGTGGTGGGTGATGGTTGCAGCGGTTTGCGTAAAAGGGGGAGAGAGAGAGAGATATGTTGTTGTGTAGTGTAAGTTCCAAAATTAAATTAAGTAATTTAAGTAATAAAATTATATTGGAAAAGTAAATTGTAAGAAATAAGATGTAAGAAGTAAGTTGTAAGGATGTCAGAAGCAGAGTAGGGGTGGTTGTACTTATGAATAGTGTGAAAGAAATCAAAAAGTAGATTAGATAATTAAAGTATCAGTAGTAAAGAAAATACAATAAATAAACTATAACTGTAACTTTTATAACCCGAAAAATTTTATAACTGATATATTTGGAAATCTTATAAAATTACGAGTCAAACGGTACTAATATCATATTTTTAATATCTCGAGTCTCAGGACATGCTTTTCAAAGTTTATATCCGATCGGGTTCGAAATAGTTTGAAAATTCGCTAATCTGATATTTTTAAGCGCTCTAATATTATTACGAACCAAACGACACTCTTTACTGTATTCCGACTTCTTGGTTTAGGAACGCATGGTTGCCGTATCTAAATTGCTAGGGTTTCCTAAGAATTTGTTAACTTAAGATTTCCGGTTGACTTTCTGGTTTAGGGTTTGAACTTGACATTACCCTAAAAAATTAAGGGTTTACAGTCTTGTTCCCTCCAATAGCCTATTTTTGTGTTGAAGCAGCCTTGGCTAGGATAATCCAGCCGGTTCAATTGCGACCCGACTAACCTGACTGAGTCAATCGGGTTGCAATGCATGGATTGAAAAAAAAAAAGTGAAAACTAAAAAGGCAAAAGTAAACTTTAAAGTTTAGTCCCCCGTAGCGGTTCCTCTTACAAAAATCAGAACCCATAGTGCCAACTCCCAAACAATAAACTTTGAACTGCTGGTATTGGCCACACCCTCGGCTAGTTGAGCAATGGGTTGAGTTGTAGGTTTTATTCATGATAGAGGTAGAGAGTGGGTTCATGGTTGGGCTTTAGTGAGTCAATGTTTGAAGACTCTGTGTTTGGTGGTTGCTTCCGATTGACTCATTGGTGTCGTTTGGAGGGGGACAGAGGGTGTTTTGAGTTCAATCGATGACAAGGTTTAGTGAGTTAACTCAGTAGATTTAGTTGTCGAGTTTAAGTTGTGCAGCCTAGTTTTTTAGAGATGGTTTAAGTCATCAAGTTGACTCGGTATTGGTTTAGATTTGTGACGGGTTGTGATTTGATTTTGGGTTTAGCGAATGATGCTAGAGTAAACTCTGAGGCCCTCATCTTGCCTCTCCTCATCTTCTTCTTTTCCTTAAACTCAAACGGAAATCAAACACAAAATGTACCTCGCTGAAGCTAGGGTTTGATCTAAGAATCTTCATGCCAAGTTTGGTGACCACAGGTGAACCATTTGATGGTGGTGGTGGTTCTTCGACGATCAAAGAGAGCATGCCAAGCAGTGACCATGAGCCAATGAATCCTATCTATACTTCAGCTCCGATTAATCGGGTGCCTCGAACTCCTCACAGCAACTTTTCACATTTTATAAATTATAAATTTATAATAGCTTATGAATCATGATAAAGCTAATATAAGTAATTCAACTTTTATATTTATTTGTTTTATTTTAATATTTAAAATTTAAGTTCTTTTACAACAACTATTGTGGTACAAGCATCTTAAATTACGCTTTTTCCATTTTCTTATCAGTACTTAAATATCATTAATATATATGTGTTAAATTAATAACAAAGAATGGGAAAATTAGTTAAATTTAAGAATGGCATCAAATCTTTTTAATTTGTCTCTATTCTCTTTTATAAGATGGATTTATTTTAAAATATAATGTATGAAAATCTATTTAATCTATATTAGTTCTAAATTTAATTCTTGGCAATTTAACCAAAAAAAAATTATGGATATGATTATGTAACAAAAAAATTTCCCCCTAAGACTCTATAAATTTTTTTTTTCATAATGAGGAGATAATTTAAAATTTTATTTTTTTATTGAACCCGGTTCGACCCTCAGTTGCACCCAGTTCGACCCTTGACCCCCTGCCATATCTAGGTCAACTCCTGGTCTAGTTCTGACAATATTGGTTTAAATTGAAATTTACAATCACGGGCGTGATTTTGACCATGATTTGTCTCATACTCAAAACAACAACTCGTTTTTACTTCACTTAACAAACTAACTCCTCCTTAGACAAATCTATCATCAAAAGTTAAAACACAGCTAAAGAATGATCAACATAACTATTTCAAATATAACTATATCTAGCAAACTTACTATTTAAACTTAAATCTATCAGTTTATCTTGTGACCAAAGTTAAAGCATGAGTGTTTAGTGTAGTTTTTCCTCTATTTTATTTCATAAATTATCATATTTGTATTTGTTAAGTAAAGTTATATTGTTCATAAGTTTCTAACAATTATACTACAACTCTTAGACACAGTCACGATTACATAATAAGTTTACACGTGTTCTTATTATTTCTTAATAAGCTCAGTTTTAGTCCATTAACTTAGCATACCAGCTAAACTTAGTGTGTTATTTCTGAATAGCAAAATATGTAAGCATACTAGTGTATTTGACCCAAAAGAACTTACTGTAACTTTAAAAATAAAATTACATTAGCTTCAATGATGTTTTTCTGAATGATTGCTTTACCTACTTCTTCAAAGATACTAGAAGTAGAGTTTAAGATGTGAGTTCTTAACGATTTTTTGATATTGAAAGTGAGGGTTTGAAGAAATTGTTTATATCTTAGTTGTAAACATAAGTAAAATGAAATAGAGGGTTTCACAAAAAAAATGATAGCAAAAGAAGTTTATGCTTGAGAAAAGATATTTTATACTAATTATATTGAATTGTGTTAATCTACCAGACTTTTAAAATCTTTTGTATTTATCCTCTAGTGATAATGATGTCCAACTAGTGTAAATTTATAAATTTCCAATTGCTTCTTTTGCAAGTAAAAAAAAATAAGACGAACTTACTTTAAAAAATATCATCTCCAGAATTTAATGAAGAATACTTTATGAAAAGTAGACAAGTTTGCCCATTTTATAATAATTTATGGCACAACATGCACCATCAGGCATTTTAGGCAATTTTAAGAGAAATTGGGGTATAGATGCTGAAAATTAAAATCTTTAATGCATATAAGACAAATAAACTATGATATCATACAAATATTAATTAATATATAAACAAAACATTAATTATTTCAAGACAAATTAAAGACATGTTTTAGATTCTAAATCTTATAAAAATTAATTTTCAATTAATATTTAGTGCTTTATATTTCGCAGTTTATTTCTAAACTATTATTAATTATCTAATATATACTAAAGATTAAATATTTCATACTATAATTTAGGATTATATAACTTTATTAATAAAATTTTACCTATGTCATGTAATCTTGTTTTTTGTATCTTTTATTTCCATGGAATTGTAACTTTCTAATTTCTAAACTTTAGCTAAAAGGAAAAAAAAACTCAGAAATTACACTTGAGCCAAAGATGTGATATAATTTGAGGGATAAAAGGCAAAAGAGTGTGGAGAGAATAAAAGACAAGCAATAGTGTTAGTAGAAATAGTAGGTGAATTACTAGCTTTATCACTGCAAAAAATGAGATATATAGTCATTAAGCCATTTAGGAGCATGTCTGATTCAACTAAATCGACACAACGATGAATCAGGAACAATGTTTAAGGATTGTGTATCAGTGTTTGAAAATGGAATATCAGCTAATGAAGCCGAGGATTAGAAGATGAAGACTTAGAATTACTATGACTAAACTTAGGAGAAGTATTTGAAGAAAACACACCTTCATCTAAGGTCGAGGAAACAAGAAAGGAAGATGGCATAATTACAATAATAGAATCTTCTCAAAAGGGAAATATATTCTCATAAAAAACATCCCTACTTGTGAGAATATGATCCAAACTATATAGTTTGTACCCTTTCTATTCTGATGTGTATCCTAAAAGAATACACTTAATCCCATGATTAGCAACTTTCTCTGTTGAAGGTTGTACCTTTGCATAGCATAAACCGCCAATAATCAGTAAATAATACAAACAAGGTTTAACTCCAAATAATAATTCATAAGGAGACTTCCAATCCAAAAAAGAAATAGCCATCTTATTGATAAGATAAGTAGTAGCCAATTTGCACTCTCCCCAATAGCATACAGGTAAATTCGCATGAATTCTCAAAGCCCTTGCTATATCAAGCAAATGTCTATGTTTGTGTCGTTGTTGTGGAGTATAAACCATTGTGCGTTCATGCATAACACCAAGAGAATAAAAAATGGATTGACAAGAATGAGATAGAAACTCAATTCCATTATTTGAACAAACAACCTTAGGTACAACTCTAAACTGATTTGCCACATAATGAAAGAATTTCAAAAGAAATACAAGAACTTAAGACTTGTTATTCATTAAGAAAGTACAAGTAGTTCAAGTACAATCATAAAGTATAGTAATGAAAAATTTGGCCACACTATTAGACTTAACTCTATAAGGATGCCAAATGTCAAACTTTTCATTAGCTTGATGAAAACTAGGATTCAAAGGGCATTTATGATATTTAACTCGATTACAAGTATCATAAACTAAACTCTTAACAGTTTGAAGACTCATATCAGCAACATGACTCAACTTAGAAAGAGGCGTATGACCAAGTCTTATATGAAGCAAATGCAAGGAAGAGATCTTATTACAAGTAGAGGAATTAACTATAGGGAAAGAAAACTTAGACATCTGAATAAGATCATGATCCAATAAGGCTTCTTGATCCAGTATATACAATCCTTGTATTTTGATAAAGGTATTTAGTGGTCTGGTCCTGAAAGAGAAACATGGATTTGTCAATGGTTACAACAAAATTTTTATCGTTGAGGGCTCGTGTGATAGATAATAAGTTGTAAGCAAAGGGTAGGACATAAAGAACATTATTTAAGGTGAAATGATTGGACAAAACAATCGAACCATGTAAATGTATTGATTGTATGTGATCATTAGGTAGTTCGATTGAAATAGGTATTTTAAGGGGGAATAAGTTAGAAAAGAGTGCTTTAAAGGGTGTTATATGATTAGTGGCACCAGTTTTAACAATCCAAGTTCCTATATTCTTAGATAAAGATTTAAAACATGAAGAGGAAGACCTACAAAGTGAATAGCATTAATAGCAGTTGCTTCCATGAATTGATTTTCATCTTTAGCCTTCAAAATACATAACAACTCCTCATAAAGATCCCTCTCTTGACCTGTATCCAAAGAAGACATTATTGAAGAACCTTTAGCATCATTAGATGTAAGAGGATCCATTAAATCATTTTCTTTCCAATAAGCAACAACTATTACTCTTTGCCATCCTTTATTTATATGCTTGCCCTTATACCAATTGGGATACCTGATCAATTGGAAACAAGAATCAATATCATGACCTTCTTATTTGCAATGTCTACATATTAATTTTCCATTACCAAAAGCCTTTGGCTTTCTTCGATCAACATTTCTATTAGAATCAGCTTTACTTGCAACAAAGGTAGTAACATCTAATTCATTAGTGCCTACTATAATTTTTTTTTCTTTTTCAACTTGTTGCACTAAGTGAAAGGCATTGTTGATTGTTGGTGATGGATCCCTTGATAGAATGTGATTTCTCACAAGCTCAAAACCTTCATTGGGACCAGTAAAAAATTGCATTAACTAAGCTTGAGTCTCAAATTCTATAAAATGTTCTTTCAAAGCACAAGAACAATACTCCATTCTTCCACATTCACAAGTTGGATAACTATGTAAAGTTGTCAATTCATCCCAAAATCTCTTCAATTTGTTATAATAGATTCCAACTTGTTGATTTCCTTGTCTTAAAACACTCATTTCACATTGAATTTGGAAAACAAGTGGACCATTACTTTGTCCATAATGCTCCAACACTTCATTCTAAAGTGGTTATTCAAATGAAGCATAAAGAAAATTATGACTTAACATAGAATTGAGTATCCAAAACTTTACCATATTATCACATCTATTCTATCTAATTAAATAAGATGAATTATCACTTGGTTTAGCAATAGAACCATCGATAAACCTTAGTTTAAATTTTGGTGCTTATCCCATGTGAATTGCTGGACTCCAACTCAGAAAATTATTTCCATTAAATACTATATTACCTATAGTTTTACTATAAGTATTAGAATTATACAAATATAACGGATCGTAACTCATTTGATCATTTAGAACCCGACAACTCTGTTCGTTTACAATCACTATATCAACAAAACAACAAAAACTTTGTCTAAGATGTGAGGATACTACCTAGTATGCTCTGATACCATGTGGAAATTGATCAGCATCGATCAAAAGACATGTGGAAGCTACTATGAACAATAATTCTAAACTCGTGAGAAGAAGATGAAGCAAAGTAGTTATCAAGATTGAAAGATAGAGAGTGAATTCAATCGGTTACAAATACTAACTAACACAAATATATACCTGCATTAAGTAAAAGACACGTGTAACTAACATGTGTAAGAGTACAAAATAAATAAACAATAATGTGCCTATATTCCCACAAATATTAATCACATCATAGGCTACCATATTCGAAGACGAAAGTTTCTTTTAGGAGGGGAGAAATGTAATATAAAGACAAATAAATTATAAAGAAGGGCAAGTGTGTCATTTGATATAAAATAAGAGGGTTTTATAGTCAATCTTAAAGTATATAAAAGAATTATCAAGAAGGGTCAAAGTGCCAAAGGATATTAAATAAAAAGGTTTTATGGTCAAAGTTTAAATATAATTGTATTGTGTTCACATGGCAAAGACTTGATTAAGAATGGATTTTGGCTGCTTAAATTAGACATGAACCTAGCGTTTTTCCTAAGCAATATACCTCAATAAATAGACCCTTAACCTATGAATTTATCACACCATTCCTCAGTCAAAACTCTAGATGAATTTGGACTCGAGGAAGATATACGCGAATGATTAGATGATTTTGGAGTAGGCTAGCATATAGGCCGTCAGTGTACTCTTATAAGCCGCTGATGTACCAAAGAAGGCCACCGACTTAATGTACAGCTTTGAAGCTTATTTGTTCCCCCGAATATTTTAAGCCACCAGTTTTGTTTCTTTCTTGTCCAGCCTCTATACTTATGAGAAACCACACTATAAATACGTCCTATCTTCTATCCTATTTCTCATAACCTCTCCTAAACTTTTAAAAACCCTAGCAGACACTCTTTAAGGTGGATTTCTTCAAGGAATTGAGTAAATGATCTCTTATATTCCTTTAGTTCATTTAGAATGATTCTTTCTTAGATTTTCGTTGTTGTTGATGAAGGAAGTTGATCATTGGTGGAAGTTAAAGAAAACCTAAGTGTGGAAATTGGGGATTTTTAGTTCTACAGTCAATTGAAGGAAGGTAAGAATCAATCTAGAACTACAATTCATAGATATTTAGTTTTTAGGAAAATTAAATCATATATGTTGTTGTGGATGATTTGTGAATGCATAAATAATGGTGAATAGGTATTCTTATGAATTAGGGTTTCTCTATATCATTGGCGTTGAATTGGAGATCTTGGTTCTACAGTTAGGAAGGTATGAGATCCAAGGTACTAGGTAAATATTGAATCCTTTCAATCTTTGTCATGTTAATAGATGGAATCTTGTCTAATCGTTGTGCTATTTCTGATTTTGGATGTTAAGGTTTTCGAGGAATTTAGAGAAATTGGCATTCTAGGGTCTCATTGTTTAGTGGTCTTAGAAGAGAGGTGTGTAGATCTAATATGGAAATTCTTACGTTTTGAGATTGTAGATTTTAATGTTAAGGTTTAAACATGAATATGAAATTGGATTTTGAATTGATGTATGTTGTATTCAGGTTTTGGTGAATTAGGGTTTATTTCTATGGTAAAGGACTGGTGATATTGAAGTTATGGAAAGCGAATCCAGGTACGATCTTACCATGCATGTATGTTTGTGCTTGTAGGATTAGTTGTTAAATCTGACTAATTTATATCCGATTTTAATTGAATCGAGTGTTGGTTGTGCATGGATGCGGTTAGTATAGAACTCATGGTAGAGAGAAACCATGGTGGAAGGTGATACTAACGCTGGCAACCTGATGATCCTTGTGCCGCGTTATCCCGAGTAGAGCCACACCTGGAGATGATTTCGATAGATTAGGAGTTGTTACCAGCTTGATTGTGAAACACAACTATATATGTATGCTATTTTATACTATAGTTTTCATTAGAGTCATGAGTTATTCTGGGTTTAAGACTAGTTGCAAATGGTTCTAAATTGTGTTGGTTTCTTGGCTAAATTAAAGATAATAAATTATGGTTGTTGCATTAGTTTTAGGAATGTATGTGATGTATGTTTGGCATGTTCATGCGTATTTGTTTGTGATATGGCATACTGGGCATTTTTTGCTCAATCCTTATTTTTTCCACAGATACAGGTGAGGATTCTATTATCTATGATTTGACGGGATACGACGTATGCATGGACTATGGGGAAAGCGATAGTGGATTTGATCCTTCTGCCGATGGTTGAGATTAGTGAGCTTAGATCTAACGGTTGCAGGAAAGAAAAACAATATTTTTATGATTAGTTTATTTTTATATTAGAGATTATGTTATTTCCTTAAAGCTAAATTGTTTAGTTTATGATTTAGAAGAATTGATAATATTTTGTTTTGTGAGTATCCTTTATTTGAGAGTTATTGGTGATATTTGAGTTACATATATTGGTGGATTAGAAATTATAGCTTTTGCGTGTCAATCTATGGTAGTGACAGGTGGCAGGCTGATAACGCCTCAAGTTAGGGCATTACAGAAATAAAGTTGTAGGAATCTTAAAAGACTAAAATTACTTTTTGAAAATTTAATTATTCTCAATATTAAGAAATGGAGTTAAAAGAAGGAAATACTCACTTACAATAATTCAAGAGATTTTTCCAACAAACCAAGATGAATTTTCCAAAGTCTTAGCTTCTTCCAACCTTTAAGACACATGGTTTTAGAAAAATCATTGTTGAGACAACACCACTAAATTCATGCATACAATATGAGTCTACATATATATATTCAAAGGATTTTTCAACTATACAAATAACTATATTTTTGTACAAGAATTCTTGAATGGAGAAAAGTTTAAAAAATTGTGTTTTGAAAGGTGGGATTTTCGTAACAGTTCTGTACGTCATTGTTCCAAGACCCAAATAATTTCTTTTGATAAAAATAACCTTATAAATGGATAGATATTTTCAAGTAGGTAGAAAATGGTGTATAATATGCGAAAATCCGAGTTAAAATGAACATGTTATGGCTATTTATGTTGGAATTTCCATTCGTGCAAATTTTGACAAACATAATAAGATAAAGTTAGAAAATTTGAGTAGATCTTAGATGAAATACTCATTTTGGGTATTTCTTTTGTTTAGGTGTCGAGGACCAAGATCTTCTCTTCCCCGAGGATTACTTCTTCTAATAGAAGACCGCTATAGATGAGTGAGTTTCCTTTATGTTTTATGTATTCGTGCATGTGCTTATAGAATAAAGCATTAGATGTTAAGAAAAGTTAAAATTGATATGCATGCAGGTTATCATGGGAATTATGTATGTGAATTGCTATGTGTGATCAATGAACAATAAATATATCAGAGCCCGATTTGTTGATTATTATAATTGCCTCTATGTATATACTGCTTTATGTGCAATTATTGATTGATCACCTTAAATGAATTAATGTCAGATTAGATATTTCCTTAAACTAAATTGCTCATGTATATCACTTAGAATATCATTTCGCATTTTTACTGCTACTCCTCAGCGTGCCAGAAAGGTAAGCTGCCTAGCTACATCTTGAGGAATTAGGATGTTCGAATAATACGATCTCAAGTTGTACCCAAGCCAGATCGTTCACTTTGGGTAAGGAAAGCCCCAGGACTAGTAGTACGGTTCGTTGGAACCCTAAGACGCGTGCAAAATTTCAAGGAGGTTGTTTGGGGCCCAGTTCAAATCATTCTCTAACCACTGATGGAGGAGTAAATCCATCATACATACGAAACCGGATAGTCATATGTGTTGTTAGATCATATGGTTATTGCATTTCATATGTTTGTTTAATGAACTTAATTGAATGCTTGTTAAGAGTACTTTTGTGTAAAGAATATCTCACTAAGCTAGTTATGCTTATACCCCAATAGACTTTTGATGTTGCAGGATCGTTATTTTGCAAGACCACCCTGTCATCCGGGTAGAACTTATGCTTTTGGGAAGCTTTTGGAGGAATTGTGTTTTGAAGTCTTAGAGTAGATTTATTCTAAAATCTTTTAACTTTAGTTATTTGTTAGTAAGACTGTTGTTATGTAGATTATCAAGGGAATGCCCCACAGAAGTTGTAGAACCTTATATTCTGATGAAATATATTAAGTGTTAATTTAAATGTTCCACTGCCAGTATCTTAAAATGCATAACTTCACCGGTCTCCCTTTGTTATAAACGTATACCTTGTACCGATATGAAGCTTCCGAGTGACTAAGGTAGTCATTCTCAAGTTTAATATTGTGTACGGTGGGTTGTCTCGTTTAGGGTACCCGTTGGGGCGTGATAAAAAGCACTTTCATTCAGCCTATAATGCAATATATTCATAGCTATTTCATTCAAATATAATCTTTTACAATCTTCTTCATTGTAATCTATTTCTTTTTTTCCTTCTATAGTTAAAGTCCCATTTTCTATAACATTCCAAATTAATCTATTTTGAGCTTTTAGAAAATTTTCATTATGCATTTCCAATACGTGTAGTTACGCCCATTTAGAAGGGATGGTCTATTTATAGATTGCCCCTCTAGAAATCCTGGTGCATTAGATTCCATGATATTACTTTATATGTGATTAAGCACAAAAAGAAGAAGAAGAAGAAGAAGAGACTTTAATACCAAATGGACAAGTGAAAATGCACTAGAAAATACTTGGCGGAGTGAAGGGGAGGGGGGATAAATTGAGTATGTAACACATGGAAAAATAAGTTAAAAATGAAGATAAATAGGTCATGACATACAAGTAATTAAATCATACGGAAGGGTAAAACAAGGTAATTTCAAGTTATTCTAAAGGGTATTTTTGTCCTTAAACAGATAGTTATGAGCCCGAGAAAGTCATACGTAAAAGAATTGATGAAAGTACTTAAGCTGACATTTAGGCTGCCAGCTTTGAAATAAAGGCCATCGGCGAAAAGCTTTCAGGTCTTTTGTGAAATGAAGAACGCAGGCACATAGGCCAACGACTTAAGTACGTAGGCCAACGACATTGGATTAAATGTCACACCTTGAAGGGTACCCTAAACGTGGCAGTCTATCGTACACAATATTAAAGCCTAAGAATGACCACCTCGGTCACGTGAAGGCCTCCATACTATGTACAAGGCGTCTAACACATGGAGGAGACTCATCGAAGTAATGCATTTTATGTTGATACAACTTGAGAACAATGTGAAGAAAATTCAATTCACTATTCTTCAAAATACAACTCATTAAACTTCAATTACAATTCATCAAAGGATTCTATTACATAAAACTATTACAAGGCAAATAATAAAACCTAGCTAATAACTTCAAACATTATTATGTCTTGCCGGAATCCTCAAGTCATTCTCGACTTCAACAATCCCAGTCCCCACGTAACATTCTTGAGATAACCTGTTCATTTAAACAACTATTGGGGTGTAAGTTGCACTAGCTTAGTGAGTGAAAACTTCCAGGATTACATTTATAACACATCATACAATCAAGTGATTAGTCAGACAAGTGATATGCATCAAACTCGTGAATTCAACAAACATATGACCTACCGGAAATCATATGTGGATGGACTTGCGCCCTCCATCCCGGGTTAGCAGATTAACGAATCCTGTGGTACAACCAAGACCGTTTCAGCTTACGAACAACTATAAACTATAAAATCGTTTAAGGTACAACGATAAACCAAAAAATGCTAATGCTCCATCCCCATCGTGTATGAATGAGTTCAATTTCATCTTCAATTCCGAATAATCAATTATACCAACTCTTTTAAGTGATCAGTCAATAATCGCAGACAATCAATTCTAATTCATCTATACAAGCAATAGTTAATCACTCGGCTTCGATATTCTTACATTCCATTTCTCATATCAACAGCAAGCATACATAGTTCCTATTCATCCCCATCATGCATATCCATTTTATCTTTACCAAATATCTAGTGCAACTATTATTACAATCACATACAATAAATGAAATCGGAAGTAATACTCACTCGGCCATTGGATCACCGGTCTCTTAGTACAAGTAATCCGGTGGTAGGGAATCGTCAAATCCAGGATCGCCTAAAAAGGAAGAAATACTCTAATAAGTATTTCATCACTTAAATAATCCAAACTATCTTATACAACCTATCAAATTCGCAATTTTCATCATAAGCGGAAATTCTAACTTAAAACGGTCATAACTTGGTCATTTTAATTCGGAATTTTGCAAATTATATATCGATTTCTATCTACTTCAAAATATCTATCTATTTCTAATATTATTTTCAAGTTTTGAAAACATTTAGGTCTCGAAACAGAGGGATCAGATCTGATCAGTAACGATTTCCGATTCCGAAAAATAGTTTTGTAAATGTTTGTAATGTTCCTACTATATAAATTAGCTATACATGCAATATGAGTGATTCCCTAACATGAATGACATGAGATGAGCTTAATGTATGGATGAAATTAAAGATTTTTGAAAAAAGGAAATTTTATAACTTTTTATTTTGCAAGACCATAATAACAACTACTTATGAAAAGTCTAGTTTTCTAACTTGATCATTTCCATTTGTCTTGGATTTATTACTTAAGAAAATATAATATTTTTGTTAAAATTGGTTTTCATTATATATATTACTTATGACCTTCATTCTACATAAAAATTTCCATTTTACACTTTGTAAACATGTTTTCAAGTAGGGTTGATTACAAAATCCGAATTTGTAAAAAATTAGTTTTTTTTTTTTAGTGATTCCTTTAAGTAAAAATCATTTGATACTTTGAAAATTAAAGCTCAACCAGCCTAGCCACTAAGGACTTCATTTCTTTGATAAAACTCCTAATTGAGTTTGAAAAATATGGGTTTTCATGCCATTACTCAATTTTTACGAATTTCATAAAAATTGACAACAACTCATTTTCCTACTTTGTTTCTACTCCTTGTTCTATATATTTTTCTTACCAATCCCACCTTAATTTATCAAATCATCACTTGATGATACCTATGACCTAAACTCCTCATTTTTTCATATAAAACACAAGTTTTGGAGTTGATAAATGAGTTTTTAAGGCATGGTTTTGAAATCATCCGAATTTACAAATTTGGATAAACTCAATTTTCATACCTTATTTCTACAATGCATATCATATTATTACCTACAAGCTATGTCATGAAGATTATGAGATGATCTACTATATGTATTCATATAATACAAGAATTCTTTTGAAAACTTTTACTTTGCAAACTTTGAATTATACTAGATTAAGAAAATAGTTTTTTCTTCTTGCAAAATCATACTTATTTTATCAAAACTCAATCTTGATGATCTATATAACCATCACTTTCATTATCTCAATAAAAACCTTCATCTTGGGGTTAGAAAATATGTGTTTACATAGGTGGTTTGCCTAAATACGAAGCTTACAAAATTTTGAAGGATGAAAACATTATTTAACCTATTCTTGAAAACCATTTGTTGTTCTAAGGTTATATTTTGATAAACTCTTTTTATTTTTATCAAAACTTGGTCTTTGCTATATATATACCCTAGGACTTCTATTTTCCTATCAAAATTATCGTTTTGGCATTTGGAAATAGGTGTTTAAATTGTGGCTATTTTCAAATCCGAATTTTGAGAAATTCATTTGAGCTTATTTTCTTTGTAAAATTCATTTAGTCTTTCAAAAAATCATTTCCTAATCGAACATATACCTTAAGGCTTCCATTTCTTTAATAAAAGTCTTGTTTTGAAGTTGGAAAATAGGTTTTCAAAATTAGTCTTGGTTGGGATCTGAATTTACAAAATTTATTTTTGGACATATCTTTTGATAAAATCTATCTAAACTTATGAAAATACATTCCTTACATATCCTATCCTAAGAGCCTTTCATTTCTTAAATAAAAACTTCATTTTTTAGTTGGAAAACATGTTTTTAAAATATGCCTTGGCCAAAATCCGAAAATAGAATTTTTATTTTGAAAACAACTTTTGAAAATCACTTTTGATTCTTGTAAAAAGAAGTCTTGATGATATACATATGGTAAGCCTTCATTATCTTAAGTAAAAATTACATTTTGATACTTGGAAAGTGGTTTTTAAATGGGGGTCTTGCCAACATACGAATTTCACAATTTTTGTTTAAGTTCAAATCTAAGATCTACACATAATATGAACATACATCTAAATGAAACCCATGAAAATAAATTTTAAACTCATAGATTTAAACTTTACTCATCAAAACCTTTCATTTATGTTATCTATACCCTAAGCCCTTCGTTTTAAATGAAAAATACACAATTTGAAGTTGAAAAACAACTTTTCTAAATATGATTCCATTTTTATCCGAATTTTCAAAAATTACTTTTGTTGAAAATAAACTAGATCTTGAGGTTTCTAAAACATTGCTACTATCATCATGCCACTACAAGTCATCCATGAACATAACACAAAGTCTAATGCAATTTTATGAACTCAAAACTCTAGATTTAGTTTACTACACTAGTTTTGAATGAATGAACACATGTGAATGAGATATATATGCATAAATCATAAGTAACAACAAAAATAATAACTCAAATGGTAAGATCTATGGCATAAACAAAAATCAAAGTTACAAAAAGTTAGATCTATAAAAAGTTAGATCTACAAAATATAACAACTTTAAACAAGAAAATAATTATGATACAAGATAATAATAATGGAGAAGAGGAGTGTTTCACCTTTGGCATCATCATCCTAAGCTTTTAAGCTTATGGAAGGTCATTTGATGCATGAAACCTTCATTACACTTTACCTATATCACCTATGGAGGCTTTAAGAAGAAGATTTACTTAAAAATCTTCAAGAAATATGGGTGGAGGCTCAAGAATGGAGTGGGGGCAGCTTGGTTCTTGAAGAGCAAAAGCAAGAAGAAGAAGAAAAGAGAAGGAAAAAGAGAGAGAAAAGGTTAAGGAATGAAAAAGGAAATATGAGTAAATGAAAGAGAGAGAGAAAATGAGTATATTAAATGAAAAAAAAATAAAACAAGGGCAGCTACGGAGGGAGGAGCTACACGTGAAATGTGAAGAGAGGAGAGAGAGGGTTTTGTTGAAATTTGACTCAAAATTTAATTGTATAATTAATATGTAATGTAACTTTTTGAAGAAGGATTGAAATACATTTATTTTTGGTCAAAATAGGAGTAAATGAAGGACAATGACAGCCATAAAGAAGGAAAAATATGCCATGTGGGATAATGTGTAGAAAGATTGAAGTAAAAAGGAAGTGATATGTGTAAGGTGTACTTGAAAGTATGGGTTGTAAAAGTAATTTCTTAATAAAATAAAATAAAAATTAGAAAATTTATTCCAAATATTTGTAGCAGATTTTTCATAATTAAAATTAAATAATTATTTGAATTATTTTAGTATTTTAACAAATATGTTACTGGTATGATCAAAATATGCGAATATGGGCTATAAATGATATTTTTATAACCCGAAAAGTTCTAAAAATTTATTTTATGAGAATAAAAATATTTTTAAAATATTTTTCAATTATTAAATTAATTTATTTTATTTTTAGTCTCGGGTCTTTAACAAAATCTGATCCTGTAAAACCCCGAACTAACTAAATTTTAGAAAAACAAAATTTTCTATAATATATAAAATATTTATATAAAAATATAAGGCTTTATAAGAATAATAAAATTTTGTAATGAAATAAAAATGAATAGTGCAAAAGACTAATTAATTATCGGTAGTAATGAAATACGGATAAAAAGGTTATTACTGTAACTTTTATAACCTGAAAAATTATATAACTGATATATTTGGAAATCTTATGAAATTACGAGTCTAACGATACTATTGGTATATTTTTTATATCTCGAGCCCCGGGACATGCTTTTCGAAGTCTATATCCGAATGGGTTCGAAATAGGTCAAAAATTTGCCAATCTGATATTTTTAAACAAACTTATATTACTATGAGCTATTCTACATATTTAAACTACATCCCGGCCTCAACGGTTAGGGGCGCTAGATTGCCGGACTTAAACTATTGTATTCCACTTAGGGTTTCGAGGTGATTTTCCGGTTTAGGTCTTTGCCAATTTGGAAACTGATATTTTATGTTTACACAACGTATTTACTTTGAGAAATTTATTTTACATTTCATTTTTGTAAGTATTTAATCGTCTTTTAACGTTTTCAGAATTTTTGAATTGGGTTTCATTTTCGAAAGTTCACCTTGAAATTATTTATTGAAATTTTCCGGGGCTTACATTAAAGGCCGCCAGAGTAAGTGCCAGCCTTTCCTGTCCGCAGTGTTTCCTATATAAGAAATCTTAGGGTTCGTATTTTTCATTTGTAACCTCCTTTCTTCAATCAAACAGAGAGAATTGAGAGTTTTTGAGTGTTTTTGAAGAACAAGATCAAGGTAGATCATATTTGGATCAATAGTAAGTAATCTTATCTTTATCTATCAAGATTCTTCATATATCCTTTCGTTTCCTTAAGGTTTTGTTTGGATTTTTCTGGGAAACCCTAGTTTTGATCAAGATCCAATCTTTCGGGAAAACAAACAAGGGTTAAGATTCAAATCAAGTAAGCACACCATCTCAATCATAGATTTAAAGTAAAGAGAATGATTTCGTGATTTGGGGTTTTGTCCGTTTATGAAACCTAGGGTTTGGGTTTTGAAAAGATCCTACCATTTGGCGAATTATCGAGAATTGAGATCAATCAAAGTAAGTTTCATCCTCTTAATCTTAGAATTAATAAGAGATTTATGACGATAATTGTAAGCCCCTAGATTTTTTGATAATATTAGCAAACCCTAAGAACCGGAAGTTGAAACGAAACCCTAAAGTTGACCTAGTTATATGAGTAGTCTAGTGAATCTAGATTCGGCAATCCCGTGTTCTTAAACCCTAGAAAACGAAATTGAGATAATTATAGAATATGGTTCGTAATTATATTGGAAAGCTTAAAAATATCAGATTTGAATTTTTCTAGTGTCTTTCGGATCCGATCGGGATCAGTTTTCGAAAACCATGCCCCGGTGCACCGGATAGCAAAAATATTCCGACAACACCAATAGATTCGTAAAAATATAAGGTTTTCAAAAATATCTGTTTTAGAATTTTTCGGTAACTAAAAATATCAGATGTAGCTTAATTACGCGTATTTTTGTTACTACCAGTATTTTAATTGTCTAGTCTACTATTCATAGTACTTTTCTACTATTCGTTACTATTCACCTATCTCTACTTTTTCTTACACTCTATTCTTACACACTACCATACCTATACCTTACAGTTTACCTTCCCCATGCAACTTAATCACATCACACCTTACATATTACTTCTTTTAATACATAACAAACAAAAATAATTATTTCTCTCCCCCCCTCCCCCCCCCCCCTATTCTATACAAAACCGGCGCCTCCCCCTCTCCAATGCATCCATTTTGTTTTCTTTTTCAATTTATTTTATTACATCTAATTTCCACTCCAAAAATCTATAAATACCCCCTCATACCTTCACTTCTTTCACACCACTTCTTTACTAAAGTTACTATACCCAAATTTCTCTCCAAAACTCTCCAAGAAAGTTCTTCCAAGAAGCTCTCTTTAGTTCATCTCTTTTAGGTAAAATTTCTTCAAGAAATTCCTATGTTCATCTACTTAGTATGAACTTAATGTGTGTTTTCCAAAACCATGAAGGTTAAGAAAGCAACAATAGGTTCATACTTTGTTTATGTTCATAATATCAATTCCTTTATGTTCCTTTATGTTCATAACTATCTAAATATCTATATAGCTATATATATAATATTTAGAGCATATAAGCTCAATGTCTTGCAATTTATTTACCTTCCATGCAATTTATTTACTTCATTGCAATTTATTTAATTTGAAGTTGTTTTTAAGACTAGTCTTTCTAGTCTTAGACTTGTCCATATCAAGTCAAAACAATTTTCTTCCTTTGCTTTTCTTTTCTTTTGAGGACTAGTCCATTCTTAGTCCCGGGATACCTTGATGAAGCTAAGGTTCCCAATACTTGACTTTAGTTTTATGCTCTTACTTTATTTATGTTGTTTTTATATTTTTCATAGTATATATATTCTCACTCATACATGAATATGTTGTTATTGTCTCAAACATAATAAAAAATGAGTTTTCTTAAGTAATAAAAATGAACTCTCTTTAAATATAAATTTTGTCACATAAGAAATTATTTTTCCTTAAAGACTTAAAATTTTATCTTAAACAAATATTTTTCTAAAGCTAGATAAGTTAGCTCAAGTTTTAGTAACAATGCGTGGTTTTACCAAGAAATACATAAAGTAAAGTTATTATAAATTCTAATTTCAAATAAATAAGAAAGTTTCTTTAGACATAAACAAAGGATTTCTTAAATTCAATTGTCGAAGTTTTCTACCAACACTAAAGTCTAAGATAAGTTTTTCAAAAACAAAATTCTTTTTAAGCCTTAAGCTTATCTCACTTTCAAGACATATGTTTTACAAAACCATTGTTGAGACAACACCAAATTCATGCATATGGTTTGAGTTTATACATATATATATATATATATATATATTCAAGGGATTTTTCAACCATACAATATATCTATATTTTGTACAAAAGCCCTTGAGTGAAATAAAGTTTGAAAACTCTAGTTTTGAAGTTTGGAAATTTCGTATCAAATATGTACGCTACTATTCCAAGGCCTAAATAACTTCTTTTGAGAAAAATAACCTTAGAAATAGATAGATCTTTTCGAGTAGGTATAAATCGGTATATAATATGCGAAATTCCGAGTTAAAATGAGTAAGATATGGCCATTTTAACTTGGGATTTCCATTCCATACGATTTTTACGAATTCTTTAAGATAGAAGTATAGAACTTGAATAGATCTTGGATGAAATAATCATGTTGGGTATTTCTTTTGTTTAGGTATCGAGGATCACGATCTTGTCTTCCCCGAGGATTACTTCGACTCCTAGAGCGCTATGGACGAGTGAGTTTCCTTTACGCTTATGTATTCACGCATGTGTTTGTAGAATAGAGCACTAGATATTAGGAAAAGATAAAATTGATATGCATATGGGATATTATGGGAATTATGTATGTGATTCGTTGTGTGCGATCAATGAACGTTAGGTATATCGGAACCCGATTTGTGATTGATATAAAGGTTTCCATGTATGTATTGTTATGTGTGCAAATATTGTTTGATCACTTTAAATGATTTAATGTCATATTGAAATTCTCATAAAATAAATTGCTCATGCATATCACTTAGAATATCATTTCGAAGTTTTGCTACTACTCCTCAGCGTGGGACCGGAAAGGTAAGCCGCCTAGCTACATCTTGAGGGTTAGGACGTACGAGGAATACGACCTCAAGGTGTAGCCAAGCCGGATCGATTGCTTTGGGTATGGAAGGCCCGGGGACTAGTAGTACGGTTAGTTGGAACCCCAAGACGCGCGCAACTTTCAGGAGGTCGTTCGGGACCCAGTTCAAAGCATTCCCTAACCACCGATGGAGGGGTAAATGCATCAAACATACAAAACTGGATAGTCATATGTAATGTTTGATCATATGGTTGTTGCATTCATATGCTTGATTAATAAATTTGTTTGATTGTTGTTATGAGTACTATTGCGTAAGGAATATCTCACTAAGCTAGTCATGCTTATACTCCTATAGACTTTTGATATTGCAGGATTATCTTTTGCACCCGAGACCACCTTGATTCTTCGGGTAGAATCCTTATTATGAGAAGCTTTTGGAGGAACTCTATTTTGAAGTTATAGAGTAGATTTCTTCTAAAACCTTTTAGCTTTAGTTATGTTATATTTCAAACCATGTTATTATGAATTATCGAGGGAATGCCCCTTAGAAGTTGTAAGACTTTTATTTCAATGAAATATATATTAAGTGTTATTCTGCATGTTCCACTGCCAATGTCTTAAGATGCATTACTCCACCGATCTCCCTTTGTTGTGAATGTACGCCTTGTACCGATATGGAAGCTTTCGAGTGACTGAGGTAGTCATTCTTAAGTTTTAATATTATGTACGGTGGGCTGTCACGTTTAGGGTACCCACTGGGGCGTGACAATAATGGATTGTTTGAAATTGTTAATATATAAATTAAGGTTTTGTGAAGAAAAGTTGTTCTTCTTAGATTTTGTGGAAGTCAATCAATGAAGAAGTTCAGTTTTGGTGTTTCTCATATCAGGTTAGGGTTTTGGAGATTTTGATAAGTTAGCGTTTGAATGGGTTGAGGATTTATATATTTTTGTTTCTGTTATATTTTGTATATAAGGAGATTTGGAGATATTGTGTTGTTGTTTATAAGGGATTTAGGAATTGGAGAATTTTCCTGAAATTGAAAAGATACAACCAATCCCTACTTATTGTTTTTGCTTGTAAGTTTAGTATTGTTTGATTGGTTATAGGAACAGAAATTCATAATAAACCTAATACTATTCAGCTTAATGACTGTCTGCTTGGTTGTGCTTGGCTTTGACCAATAAAGACCTAGCAGATGGTGATACTGGTGAGGTACCCTGATGATCCTAATGTGAGGTTATCACTAGTGGACTTGTGCTTTGATATGATTCCGGTAGAATTATGGAAAAACGGGGATGTTTGGGGAGTATCACTCATCCATATATGTATATAATTACCTTATTTTCAAAGAGTTGGTTTTTTTTCAAGAAAAGTTTGAGTTGCTTCAAGTTCGAGACTAGAGTATATATAGTTCTGAACTGTGTTGATTTCTTGAATATAAGAAGATAACAAACTGATTGCTTGCATTAGACTAAATGCATTTGATATATATACCTATTGCGTATGCATTTACATTTTCTTTTAAGGATTGGAGTTATCGTACTAGGCTTCGCAGCTCACTTTTTAAAATTTCAGGTACAGGTGATGAAGACATTATATATGATCTTTCGGGTTATGATTTAATCTTTGATCAGGGGGATGTCGATAGTGGGCTTGACTACCCAGCTAAGAGTTAGATTTGTAGTTTACAAGTTCATGAAAGAAGAGAAGTGTTTAGATATTTTAAAGACTTGGAAATTATCTGTTTAAGTTTTTTATGATTTATAATTTATGTAAAGACTTTGAGAATACATTGTTGTAGGAAGTTCTAGGTTGTATGGAAGGTTTTTATCTAAATTGTGGTTTAATTTAGTTGGCTTGGCATTGCCAACTTATATGATTGTTTTAAATCAAAAGTTTATTCAAAAGTTATGTTCTGGATTATACATGTTGGGTTAAGTATCCTATGAGATACCCTATGTGTGTGTTTACAGGTGATATTTGTATATTTGTGGATATTAGAGCCTTAGCGTGTCCTATTCAAGATAGGAAACGTGACGGGTTGTAATACCTTATTTTAGGGTGTTACAGCTTAATTGGTATGAGAGCAATAGTTTTTCTATCAAATATATCTAAGTTTTGACTCCTTAGGACGGTGAGATTGATGAGAGGAGTAAAACAGGTTTATTGTTAAGTTAAGTTGTTGCTGTCTGATAGATTCTAAGTTTTGATCTTAAGTTGGATATCTTGTCTAATCTTGTGGTGTTTGGTTTGTTTTAGAATGCCTCCAAGAAGAAGGAATCCTGAAGAGAATGAGGATGAGCAGCAAGCTTAGAACGAGAATTTACTACCACCACCACTAGCTATAGGACAGCAGGTTCTAGTTGATACTGCACAGCTTATGCAAGCTTTAAATGCTTTGTTGGGAGTGGTTGGACAGCAGTAGCAGGATATGAGGAGGGACATGCAGACGGTCCAAGTGAATACTGAAGCTTGGAGACAGGAGACACAAAAGGTTGAATGGAAATGGAGGTAACGGGGCTAGACATGCAGATGTTCTTAGCCTGAACAAATTTGTAAACCTAGTGCCTAAGTTTGAACCAGTACCCGATAAACGCTTAGAGGCACAGTTATGGATGGAGGAACTCGAGAAGACTTTTTTTGCTCTGGACATTCCAGAGAGCAAAAGGATTGAGTATGCCTCTTAGCTTTTGACCGGAAGAGCCAATAACTGGTGGATGAGCACCAAAAGACACATGCCAAGAGTGGTGACATGGAAAGATTTTTAACAAGCTTTCTTTAGAGAGTTCTTTCCAAATAGTGTCAAATAGAGAATGCTTCAGGAGTATTATACTCTACAACAAGAGAAATTGCTAGTGGAGGAATATGAGGCTGAAATGCATAGGCTGATGAGGTTTCTACCTGATGCATTGAAGGAGAATGAGGAAGCCAAAGTTAGTAGGTTCTTTACTAGATTGGAGCCTGAGATCCAGTATCAGGTTAATTTGATGGATTTGAGCAACTATTCAACAGTTGTGAATAAGGCCAAGACAATGGAACAGGGTTTAAACAAGATTAAGAACAGGGAGCCTCAGAGAAATCAGATCTTCTTGGGCAAGAGACTAACAGCTAGTGTTTTGGCACAGGACAAAGGCAAGAGGCCTGTTACTCAGACTTTCAAGTCAGTGATGCAGAATTTTGACAAGAGTGCCCTAGATGCCTTGGGCCACATGACTTGAAGGATTGTAAGTGGATGGAAAATGCTTGCTTTTCTTGCGGGAAGCTTGGACACAAGAGCAATGTTTGTATAGATAGAGTCATTCCACAGGTTTTCTACTTTAAGTGTGGACAGAGAGGACACCGAACAGTGAATTGCAAAGGAGGGCAGTTTGGCAGAGTTTATTCTGGCTAGGGACAGCGAGCACCAGCAAAGGTATACGCTCTTTAGTGTAGTGAGACATCCAGTGTGGATACTATTGCGGGTATGTTTCCTATACTTCAGCATAGTGCATTTGCATTGTTCAATACTGGTGCTAGCTTTTCTTATGTTTTTGAATCACTTGTAGATGTATGTGGTTTATCTGTTGAGCACGGGTCTGATTATGTATCTGTTAGTACACCTTTGAGATATGGATATGTGTTAGATAGAGTATGTAAGGATGTGGATATTGAGATAGAGGGTAAGCATCTACCTGTAGATTTGATTGTATTAGACATGTTGGATTTTGATGTGATTTTGGGAGTTGATTGGTTAGCAAAGTATCATGTGGTGATAGATTGCCATAATTTAGTTGTGGAATTCAGTTTACCTGATGGAGACTAGTTTGCTTATAAGTTGTGTTAGATAGAGTATGTAGGGATGTGGTGATAGATTACCATGTGGATCTGTATTAGATAGAGTATGTAGGGATGTTGATATTGAGATAGAGGGTAGACATCTACCTGCAGATTTGATTGTATTAGACATGTTGGATTTTGATGTGATTTTGGGAGTTGATTGGTTAGCAAAGTATCATGTGGTGATAGATGGCCATAATTTAGTTGTGGAATTCAGTTTACCCGATGGAGACCAGTTTGCTTATAAGTTGTGTTAGATAGAGTATGTAGGGATGTGGTGATAGATTACCATGTGGATCTGTGTTAGATAGAGTATGTAGGGATGTGGATATTGAGATAGAGGGTAGGCATCTACCTGCAGATTTGATTGTATTAGACATGTTGGATTTTGATGTGATTTTGGGAGTTGATTGATTGGCAAAGTACCATGTGGTGATAGATTGCCATAATTTAGTTGTGGAATTCAGTTTACCTGATGGAGACCAGTTTGCTTATAAGTTGTGTTAGATAGAGTATGTAGTGATGTGGTGATAGATTACCATGTGGATCTATGTTAGATAGAGTATGTAGGGATGTGGATATTGAGATAGAGGGTAGGCATCTACCTGCAGATTTGATTGTATTAGACATGTTGGATTTTGATGTGGTTTTGGGAGTTGATTGGTTGGCAAAGTACCATGTGGTGATAGATTGCCATAATTTAGTTGTGGAATTCAGTTTACCTGATGGAGACCAGTTTGCTTATAAGCTGGTAGTGCAGCGACCTCCAATTCTATCTACCTATGAACTGTAGGGGAGATCGGTTTTGGCTTCTATGGTAAAAGAGGATAAGCAGGAATTAGTTTTGTCTGATATACCTGTAGTATGTGAGTTTCCAGAAGTTTTTTCGGAGGATTTGCCTAGATTACCACCTATGAGAGAAGTGGAGTTTGGAATTGATTTGATACCCGGTACTACACTGATATCAAAAACTCCTTATAGAATGGCCCTTATAGAACTGGCAAAACTTAAAGTCTAGTTAGATGATCTGTTGAAGAAGAAATTCATTAGACCCAGTGTTTCACCCTGAGGAGCTCCAGTTCTGTTTTTTAAGAAGAAAGATGGGAGCATGAGATTATATATTGACTCAGGGAATTGAATTGGGTGACAGTGAAGAACAAGTATCCATTGCTAAGAATTGATGATTTGTTTGATCGGTTGGAAGGAGCTTTAGTATTCTTAAAGATAGACTTGAGATCTGGATATCACTAGTTGAGAGTGAAAGCCAAAGATATTTAGAAGACTGCTTTCAGGACAAGATATAGACATTACAAGTTTGTGGTCATGCCTTTTGGACTCACCAACACACCAGCAGTGTTTATGGACTTGATGAATCAGGTTTGTAGGGAGTATCTTGATATGTTTGTTGTTGTATTTATTGAGGATGTGCTAGTGTACTCAAGGGATAAAGAAGAACATGAAGAACATTTAAGGTTAGTTCTGAATAGATTAAAGGAAGAGAAGCTATATGTTAGGTTCTCCAAATGTGAATTCTAGTTGAAACAAGTATCTTTCTTTGGGCATGTTGTAAATGGTAGTAGGATTTCAGTTGATCTTGAGAAAGTCAAAGTAGTGGTTAAATGGCCAAGACCCAATATTGTGTCAAAGATCATAAGCTTTATAGGAATGGCAGGGTATTATAGCCGATTTGTGGAAGATTTTTTTAAGATTGCCAGTTCGTTGACCAGGTTGATACAGAATGGAGTAAAGTATGAGTGGAACGACAAATGTGAAACCAGTTTTTAGTTGTTAAAAGACAAGTTAATGTTAGCTCCAGTGCTGGCCTTGCCTGTGAGTGGTGAGGAGTATGCAATATACAACGATGCCTCTATTCAGGGATTAGGATGTGTGCTGATGCAAGGGTGCAGGGTAATTGCATATGCTTCTAGACAAATGAAGCCCTATGAGAGGAATTATCCTACTCATGATCTGGAACTGGCAGTGGCCGTACATGCATTAAAGCTATGGAGACACTACCTATACAGGGAAAGGTGTAAAGTGTATACTGATGACAAAAGTTTAAAGTATATCTTTACACAAAGAGAGTTAAATATGAGACAGGGAAGATGGTTAGATTTGATAAAGGACTACGACATTGATATCCAGTATCACCTAGGGAAGGCAAATGTCGTGGCTGATGCTTTGAGTAGAAAGAGAGTAGAGAATCTTGCGGCCTTAATTACGACTAAACGACTTTTGCTTGATGATATGAGGAAGTTTAAGTTGGAGATAGTCACGAGACAAGTAAGTGAACATTTGGCTAACATGAGAATTCAACCTACTCTTATGGTCAGAATCAAGACAGCTCAGACAGATGATCAAAGTATCCTAGATATAAAGAGAAGAATGGATATGGGCCGAGCGCTAGAGTTTCATTTAGATGATAACGGTATTGTTAGATACAAAGAGAGATCGTGTGTACCAATGCAAGGAGACCTTAAGAAGGAATTGTTAAAGGAAGCACATTATTCTAGTTACTCCATTCATCTTGGAGGAAACAAAATGTGCCATGATTTGAAGAAGCTGTACTGGTGGAATAATATGAAAAAGGAGATAATAGAATATGTATCCAAGTGCCATACATGTCAGATGATAAATATTGAACATAGGAAATCGGTAGGTGAGTTGAAACTTTTACCATACCATAGTGGAAGTGGGAACATATTACGATGGACTTTGTTTTCGCTTTATCCAAAACAAAAGATAAGTTTGATTCGATTTGGTTCATTATGGATCATCTTACAAAAGTAGCTCACTTTATACCTATTAAGGCTAGGTATAAGTTAGAGCGTTTGGCACAATTGTACATTAAGGAGATTGTGAGACTTCATGGAGTGCCAGTAACCATCGTATCTTATAGGGATACCAGATTTGTGGGGAGATTCTGAAAAAGTCTACAGCAAGCTTTGGGTACAAAGGTTGTCTTCAGTATGGCTTATCATCCACAAACAGACGGACAATCAGAAAGGACCATCTAAACATTACAAGACATCTTGAGGGCATACGTGTTGGATTTCAAAGGAAGTTGGGATGAGCATTTGCCATTAATGGAATTTGCTCATAACAACAGTTATCAAGCATCGATTGGCATGCCTACATATGAAACGATTTATGGTAGAAAATGTAGATCGCCTAAATCATAAGGAGATGTAACATACAGAAAAATAAGATAAAAATGAAGATAAATTGGTCATGATATACAAGTAATTAAATCATAAGGAAGGGTAAAAAAAGGTGATTTCAAGTTATTCTAAAGGGTCTTTTTGTCCTTGAACAGATAGTTATGAGCCCGGGAAAGTCGTATGTGAAAGAATGGATGAAAGGACTTAAGCTGACATTTAGGCCGCCAGCTTTGAAATAAAGGCCACCGGCTTATATGTGAAAGTTGCTGGCAAAAAGCTTTTGGGTCTTTTGTGGAATAAAGAACGCCGGCACATAGGCCACCGGCTTAAGTATGTAGGCCGCCAACGTTGGATTAAAGGCCATCGACGTAAGTGCCAGCCTTTACTATCTACAGTATTTCTTACATAAGAAATCCTAGGGTTCGTGTTTTTCATTTATAACCTCTTTCCTTCAACCAGAGAGAGAGAATTTAGAGTTTTTGAGTGTTTTTGAAGAACAAGATCAAGGGAGATCAGATTTGGATCAAGAGTATGTAATCTTGTCTTTATCTTTCAATATTCTTCGTATATCCTTTCGTTTCCTTAGGGTTTTGTTTGGATTTTGAATGAATTTTTCTAGGAAACCCTAGTTTTGATCAAGATCCAATCTTTCGAGAAAACAAGCAAGGATTAAGATTCAAATCAAGTAAATATATCATCTCAATCGTAGATTTAAAATAAAGAGAATGATTTTGTGATTTGGGGTTTTGTCTGTTTATGAAACCTAAGGTTAGTTTTTGAAAAGATCCTATCATTTGGCGAATTATCAGCAATTGAGATCAATCAAAGTAAGTTTCATCCTCTTAATCTTAGAATTAATAAGGGATTTATGATGATAATGAATTATATGAAATTGTTAATTTATAAATTAGGGTTTTGTGAAGAAAAGTTGTTCTTCTTGGATTTTGTGGAAGTCAATCAAAGAAGAAGTTCAATTTTGGTGTTTCTCATATCAGGTTAGGGTTTTGGAGATTTTGATAAGTTAGGGTTTGAATGGGCTGAGGATTTACATATTTTTGTTTATGTTATATTTTGTATATTAGGAGATTTGGAGATATTGTGTTTTTCTTCATAAGGGATTTAGGATTTGGAGAATTTTTCTGAAATTGAAAAGGTACGACCAATCCCTGCTTTTTGTCTTTGCTTGTAAGTCTAGTATTGTTTGATTGGTTGTAGGAACAACAATTCATAATAAACCTAATACTATTCAGCTTAATAATTGTTTGTTTGGTTGTGCTTGGCTTTGACCAATAAAGACCTAGCAAATAGTGATACTAGTGAAGTACCCTGATGATCTTAGTGTGAGGTTGTTCCTAGTGGACTCGTGCTTTGATATGATTCCGGTAGAATTAGAGGGGAAAACGGGGATGTTTGGGGAGTACCCATTCATCCATATATATATATAATTACTTCGAGTTCGGGACTAGAGTATGCATAGTTCTAAACTGTGTTGATTTGTTGAATATAAAAAGATAACAAACTGATTGCTTGCATTGGACTAAGTGCATTTGATATATATACCTATTGCGTGTGCATTTGCGTTTGCATTTGCTTTTAAGGATTGGAGTTATCATACTGGGCTTCGCAGCTCACTTTTTAAAATGTCAAGTACAAGTGATGAAGACATTATATATGATTATTCGGGTTATGATTTGATCTTTGATCAGGGGGATGGTGATAGTGGGTCTGTCTACCCAGCTGAGAGTTAGATTTATCGTTTATAGGCTCATGGAAAAAGAGAAGTGTTTAGATATTTTAAAGACTTTGAAATTATCTGTTTATGTTTTTATGATTTATTATTTATGTAAAGACTTTGGGAATAGATCGTTGTAGGAAGTTCTAGGTTGTATGGAAGGTTTTTATCTAAATTGTGGTTTAATTTAGTTGGCTTGGCATTGCCAACTTATATGATTGTTTTAAATCAGAAGTTTATTTAGAAGCTATGTTCCGGATTATACAAGTTGGTTTGAATATCCTATGAGATACCCTATGTGTGTGTTTACAGGTGATATTTATATATTTGTGTATATTAGAGTCTTAGCATGTCCTATTCAAGAGAGGACATGTGGCGGGTTGTAATGCCTTATTTTAGGGCGTTACAGAGTACTTGCCCTAAAATACTCAAATAATTAATTTTAATGTAGAATTTCAAATTTTACTTTAATAGCAATAGAAATACAAAGAGATAAGGATATAAAATTTAAGTCCAAATTTAATGTGGAATTTAGCCCGCTTCCTACTTTCCATAATCCACCAGTGCCTCCAATAGAGGATTTCACAACCACTTTATTGATCACCAACAAATACACACTCATGCTGAGCAATACATAAATTAAACACTTTAAGAAATAAAATATTTCCTTTACTCTCTAGATGCTCTTTTATAGATTACAAGTATAAGAATAGAGCACTAGAAAAATATTCTCTCTTACTTAGAAATCTACAAATAATGAACAAGAAAACAAAATTTAAGAGAGAAAACTTCATTTGTTTGTTTGCAAATGAAACTCTCAAAAGTTGTGAAAAAGTAATCTGAAACTTCAAGGTAAAGAGTATTTATAGTCTTCAAAATCTTAAATGTTTGTTAGAGATAACGTCTAATCGACAATAATTAATGCATGCAATGATCGATTTAATTGGCCACCAGCTCTGGTTTATCCGGTCCAACGATCTCATAAGTCATGCCTCAAATTTTCTTCTTCGCACCTTTGTTGCATATTGGTTTTAGGCATCAACTGCCTTTGTGCTTTGATTTACTAGACTGGCTCGTGTAAGCCCCGGAAAATTTCAGCAAATAATTTCAAGATGAACTTCGAAAATAAACCCTAAAAATCACTCCAAATTTATAATCGAATTTCAATTAGTCCAAAAACATGAACGAATTCAGAAACTTATCAATCTTGAGAAAATGAAAATCTTTAAAAATTTAAATAAGAACACAGTGGTCTTCAAATTTAAAACCACGACGTACGAAAAATTCCATATCTAACTCCGGCTTATAAAATCGGATAATATAAAGCCCAAAAACAAACTATTAAAAAGTAAATAATGATTGACCTTCGGAAATAAAACTCACTTCAGGAATTCCGAGAACATTAAGAGATATTAAATACTTACAAAAATAAAATTTAAAATAAATTTCTCAATTTAAATATGTTGTATAAACATAAATATCAGTTTCCAAATTAGCAAAGGCTTAAACCGAAAAATCACCCGGAAACCCTAAACCGGAATACAATAGTGTAAGACTGGCAATCTAGCGCCCCTAACCCTAGAGGCCGAGATGTAGTTAAATATGTAGAATAGCTTATAGTAATATGAGTTTGTTTAAAAATATCAGATTAATAAATTTTTTACCTATTTTTTAACCCGTTAGGATACAGACTTCGAAAAGCGTGTCCCGGGGCTCGAGATATCAAAAATATACCAATAGTACCGTTAGAATCGTAATTTCATAATATTTCTAAATATATCAATTATATAATTTTTCGGGTTATAAAAGTTACAGTTATAACCTTTTTATTGTATTTCTATTATTACCGGTAATTGATTAGTCTTTTGCACTATTCAATTTTATTTCATTACAAAATTTTATTATTCTTTATTATTCCTTATATTTTGAGATAAATATTTTATAAGTTATAGAAAATTTTGTTTTTCCAAAAATTAGTTCGTTTCGGGTCTTTACGGGATCAGATTCTGTTTAAGATCCGATACTAAAAATAAAATAAATTAATTTAATAATTGAAAAATATTTGAAATATATTTATATTTTCATAAAATAATTTTTTAGAATTTTTCGGGTTATAAAAATATTATTTATAGCCCATAATCGCGTATTTTGATCATACCGGTAACATATTTGTTAAAATACTAAAATAATTCAAATAATTATTTAAATTTAATTATGAAAAATCTGCTACAAATATTTGGAATAAATTTTCTAATTTTATTTTATTTTAATTTATTTTATTAATAAAGTACTTTTACAACCCATACCTTCAAGTACACCTTACACATATCACTTCCTTTTCACTTCAATCTTTCTACACATAATCCCACAATTCATGGCAGATTTTTGACCCTATTTATGGCTGCCATTGTCCTTTATTTACTCCTATTTTGACTAAAATTAATTATATTTCAATCCTTCTTCAAAAAGTTACACATACCATTAATTACATTACAATTTCAAGTCAAAATTCAACAAAATTTCCTCTCTCCCTCTCTCCTCAAATTCACGCCAGCCCCCCCTATTTTCTGCATGTTTTATTTTTTTTTCTCTCTTCAATTAATTAAAACACATTTAATACACTCATTTCTCTCTCTCCTTCATTTACTCCTTCTTTCCTTTTTCATTCCTTAGCTTTTTCTCTCTCTTTTTCCTCTCTTTTCCTCTCCATTTTTGCTCTTGTTCTTAGAAGAACCAAGCTGCCCCCATTCCATTCTTGAGCCTCCACACATATTTCTTGAAGATTTTTAAGTAAATCTTCCTCTCAAAGCTTCCATAGGTGATATAGGTAAAGTATAATGAAAGTTTCATGCATCAAATGACCTTCCATAAGCTTGAAAGCTTAGGATGATGATGCCAAAGATGAAACTCTCCTTTTCTCTACTTTTATTATCTTGTATTTCAATTATTTTCTTGTTTAAAGTTGATATATTTTGTAGATCTAAATTTTTGTAGCTTTGATTTTGTTTATGCCATAGATCTTGTTATTTAAGTTGTTATATTTGTTATTCCTTATGACTTATGCATAGATCTAGCATCCACATGTCTATCTTAGTGATTCATGCATGTAAAACTAGTTTAGAAAACTAGATCTAAAGTTTTGAGTTCATAGATGCATTAGATCTTTGTTTATGTTCATGAACAACTTGCTATAGCTTGATGATGGTAGGAAAGTTGTAGGAAACCCAAGATCTATTTTTTTTCAACAAAAATCAACTTTGAAAATTCGGATGAAAATGGACCCATAGTTAGAAAAGTGGTTTTTCAACTTCAAAATGTGTATTTTTCATTTAAAATGAAGGGCTTAGGGTATAGATACCATAAATGAAGGATTTTGATAAGTGAAGTTTAGATCCATGATGTTTATAGCTTATTACCATGCATTTGTTTTATGTTTATGTTCATATTAAGTATAGATCTTAGTTATGAACTCAAACAAAATTGTGAAATTCGTATTTTGGCAAGACCCTCATTTAAAAACCACTTTCCAAGTGTCAAAATGTAATTTTTACTTAAGAAAATGAAGGCTTAATATATGTATATCATCAAGACTTCTTTTACAAGAATCAAAAGTGATTTCCAAAAGTTATTTTCAAAATAAAAATTCTATTTTCGGATTTTGGCCAAGGCCTATTTTAAAAACATGTTTTCCAACTCAAAAATGAAGTTTTTATTTAAGAAATGAAAGGCTCATAAGATATGATATGTAAGGAATGGATTTTCATGAGCTTAGATAGATTTTATCAAAAGATATAACCAAAAATGAATTTTGTAAATTCGGATCCCAACCAAGACCAATTTTTAGAACCCATGTATCAACTCCAAAACTCATGTTTTATGTGAAAAATGAAGTATATAGGTAATAGATATCATTAAGCAATGATTTTTACAAGTTAAAATGAGTTTAGGCATGAGTAAGGTGTTAAACAAGTAATGGAATTAAAATGAAAAATTTTGAGTTAGTGATCAATTGTCAAATTCGTAATTTGAGATGATGCATAAGTAATCACTTAGTATTTGAGCTCAAATTGCAAGTTTTATGTGTTAAATGAAGTCCTTAGGTAATTGATATAGTAAATCCTTAAATCTTAATGCTTTAAACAAGTTTTCCCTAAATGAATCATTCAAAAAGTGGATTTTCTAAAATTCGGATTTTTGAGTAAATCATATTGGAAAACATATTTACAAAGTGTAAAATGGAAATTTTTATGTAGAAATGAAGGTCATAGGTAATTATATAATGAAGACTCAATTTTAACAAAAATAATTATATTTTCTTAAGCAATAAATCCAAAACGAATGGAAATGATCAAAGTTAGAAAACTAGACTTTCAAAAAGTAGTTATAGTTGAAGTCTTGCAAAATAAGGAGTTCCAAATTATCTTTTACCAAAAATCATCAAGATCATGTATACATGAAACTCATTTCATGCTATTCATGTTAGGAAACCACTCATATTGCATGTATAGCTAATTTATATAGTAGGAACATTACAAACATTACAACGCTATTTTTCGGAAATTGAAATTGTTGCTGCCCTAATCTGATCCGAACTTTTCAAAGCTTCAAAGTTTTCAAAACTTGAAAATAATATTAGAAATAGATAGATCTTTCGAAGTAGATAGAAATCGATATATAATTTGCGAGATTCCGAGTTAAAATGACCAAGTTATGGCCGTTTTAAGTTGGAATCCCGCTTAGGACGAGAATTACGAATTTGATAGTTCGTATAGGATCGTTTAGATTAGTTTGAGTTGAAATACTTATTAGAGTATTTCTTCCTTTTTAGGAGATCCCGAGATCGACGATTCCCTACCACCGGATTATTATTACTAGAAGACCGGTGATCCAATGGCCGAGTGAGTTTTCTCCTTGTTTTGTTACCTTGATTGTGCTTGTAGTTAGTTGCATTAGAATTATAGGAACAAGAATAAAATCTATATGAATGGGGATGGGAGATATGATGAGACCGTGATGAATGTATGCCAAAGAATCCTAAAGCATATCGAAACCACGATTTGATTGGATAACTGCACTGTTCATATTATTTCTATTATATGTATGATATTGGTTGGTCACTCTAAAGAATGTATAAATATTTTGACCTAAGCAAAAAGTAAATTGATCATGCATCGCATCGGACATATTGCATTTGGTAGCGTGCTACTCCTACGCAGGTCGATCGGTATGGTCCGAGGACTCGTTTGGATAATGAGACCCGGGATCAGAGCTCATTCATAGGGAACTAAGGCGCATCGGGGATGCATTCCATGTGTGAGCCTAGCCGAGGCGAGTGCTATGAGCCGAGGGCTTGGGGACTAGCAGCAGTCGTGTAGACTTCAATACCATCCCTAACCCAAGATACGGAGGGCGTAAATCCGTTCTGTGTGTGGGTTCCGGATACCCATGCATAATTGTTTGCTCATGTGTTTGCTCATGCATAGCATATGGTTGATTATAACTTGCTTGTTATGGTATGGAATTAAGGGAATTCTCACTAAGCTAGTGTAGCTTATACCCCTATAGTTGTTTAAATGAACAGGTTATCTCAAGAATGCAAAGTGGGGACTGAATTGATTGGAGCCGGGAATGACTCCGGGATTTTGGCAAAGGATACGAATGTTTGAAGTTATCAGCTAGTTTATGATTTGTCTTGTAATAGTTTATGTAGGGAAGTCTGCGGATGAATGTAATTGAAGTTGAATGACTTGTATTTTGAAGTATAGTGGTTTGTATCGAAAGTATAGTAGATTTTATTTCCTTTACATTGTTACTCAATTGTATCAACATAAAATGTATCATTCCGATGTGTCTTCTTTATGTGTTAGACGCCTTGTACATAGTATGGAAGCCTTCGCGTGATTGAGGTGGTCATTCTTAGGCTTTAATATTGTGTACGGCGGACTGCCACGTTTAGGGTAAACCTCGGGGTGTGACAGCTCGCCAGTCCTTTGCCCTTTGCCTACAAGCATACACACATAACACAAATTTCCGTATATATATATATATATATATATTCTCATAACAATTCTTTAATCTTATCAAGGTGAAGTGTATTTATAAAATCTTTTCATAACTTTTGCTCTCATCAAAATTACATGAATAATTTATTTTAACAATTAATAAGTATAAAAGGAGCAAGTATTGAACAATATCTATATCATGAACTCAAGAAAAGGATCAAAATCACCTTATTTTAGAGACCCTATGTTTAAATTCATGTATAGGTATTATTAACTACTTGATCAGGTGTGAAATCCCAAATAAAATCAAAGAAAAATTAAGAAAAAGAAGGTACTACTACCTACTGTCTATTGTCCCTTAGTCTACTCTTTATTCTCATCTATATATTGTGTCTCCTTATTCCGTCTCTCTGACATCTAATATCTTTCCATGCATATATGTGTTATGCTCCTTCTCCATGTCATTGTTACATTGGCTTTCCACTTTTTTTTAAGCTGACACGAGATTCTTCTATTAACTAATTATAGGCCCCTGACATAACAAATCAATATGTACCTTCCAATTCCAAAATATACAACACTTCTCCTTCTTCCATTTCTATATAATATATACATGGCCCATATCAATTTCTCTAAATCTATCCAGGTAAAGCTTTTACCCATCATTTATATTTCACTTTGACCCATATTTGAGATTATTTCATGTTTAACCATTATGTTTTAAAAAAAAAAATCACACAAATACAATTTGTATAAAGTAATTGCTAATATCATCGCTATATCACACATTAGATGTGCGATGCACATTCAATAATAATTACCTTTCTCTGACTCTTTTCCTGCATCCTTGTTTTCATTTGATTCAGCAGAAACATTCTCATTTTCATCAAGGCTATTTGAAGTCTTCCCTTTACCTTCAACTTATGCTTTAGGATTTACATAAGAAGGAGCTGCAAGATCATGGCAATCTAAAATCTTTCGCTTATCTTCAACTTGAGCTTCAGGTTTTACTTTAGAAGGGGTAGAGTTTTGGATACTTTTGTGGTCGAATGTTAGAGAATCTTTAGTGGTTATTTTGGTGTTTGGTTTTGGTTCGAGTTCATCAAGTATATTTGTGGTGGTGTTCTGTATAAGTGGGGATTATGGATTCATGATTTGTTTGAATTAGATTTTGGGGTTGTGGTTTGTGTTTAGATAGATGTTGAAACATTTCCAAAGATTTTGGTCAAAGCGAGTATAGAAGACGAAGGAGATGATGCACTTTGACAAGCAATACAAAAGTAAGGAGACGAAAGTGTATCGCGACTCCACTGTGTGATATAAGGGCTACATTATTATGTTGCTATATTGCAAATAATATATGCAATATTAGAAAAAATAAATTTATTTCATCACCTATGTGATATAAAAGTGGTATTTCAGTAATTTTTTATTCAATTTGTATTGTGTAATTTTCTTTTGTAACAATGATATACATGTTGTTCACCCTATATATTTATAAGCTTTTATTGCAATTTAGCCTTTTTTTTCATGTGTGCGTTCTATACTCACAACAAGATGAAGTAGGCCTTATATATTTACCACGGAAATTGCACGTTTTACTCCATATGATAAATTAGCTACTAGATATCCATTCATTTTAGCTTTCAAGCTATCAAAAAATTAATCTTGACAAATATTTAAAAATATGTCTAGTTTGTAGAGTATAACTATAGATATTTCAACTGCTATACAGGGGTTGTTAAAGTGGTTGGTATGCTGAGGAGTTGTTGTCATGTTGTCATGTTGTTGAGCACTTAGCCTTTGCTATTGCTATTGAATAACTAGAGATACTCAAGTGAGTTGCTGTGATGGAGACAGAATGGCGCTCTGTTGGGATAACCGTGTGCTCACTTAAGCTGAAATGGGTACTTAGCTTAATTAAACAGATATGCTACAATGTTTTAGTTAAAAGCTTGATTATGTTATCGTGTCTACCTTTGGTTTGCTATAGTAGCTCGGCACATGTCTTGACTCATTTAAATACATAGTTAGGTGCACTAGTTGCACGTGTTGTGTGGTGTTGTTGTCAAAGTGGTGCTTGGCTATGGTGATGTGGTCGATGCTGCTATGATTAATTGGTGTAGGCCCTCCTTAACTTATGTTGGCTGCTGCTGATATGTGCAGGTGCTCGGGTCTGTCCAAGTGGCACTTTAGACGATAGCTTAGAGCACTCGTTTAGTATCTAGTAGCTTATGTTCAGTTGTTGCACACTTTATGCTTGGAGTTATAACAAGGGCTAGAACTGTTGTTTGCCATGCTGAGGTGAAGCTGTGGGTATTCTACTAGGTTTTGCTATTGTGCACTCGGTTTATGCTTAGTTATGCACTTCAACCACCGTTTGGTTGATGTTGTAGAAGTAGGCTATTGCTCCTTTTATTGCTACTGCAAACTTTAGTTACAGCTTCTAGTTTCATATTGTGGTGATTGCTATGGATTCAGCAAGTGGCACTCTAAACTTTGCTATGAGCGCTTCATGTGTTTGGTGTAGATGCTCAAGAAATAGCATGCAGGCACTTGCTTGTAAGTTTATATTAATTTATTTACAATGAAATTATGAGATTAAGGAGAGATTAGAAGGACAAGAGGTGCTGAAGCTCCACAAAATTCTTAATAAGATAAGAGCTTGAAATTTTAAGATCATATTAAGATTTTTTGGTGTATTAAAGCTTAGAAGCTAATAAAGGTCATCGAGTGAAGATTAGAGAAGATAAAAATCAATTTTAGAAGACATTTGAGCGTATTCTAGTGTACTTCTAGCTAAAGCAAGTTATCAAAAGCAAAAAACTACCAAAAGTGAGCTACTAAATTATGTTTAGATGATAAAGTTTGTGGTACCCTAGCTAAACACATCTAAAATGGCATGTATGAGGATTTTTTAGAATATATCATTATTGAAAATTTAGGGTTTTCCATTGAAATTTCTTATATGGTTAGTATAAATATGTATTCTTAAGGAATAACAAGTGTTAGGGATGGTTATGTGGATTATGAGTGTTGTAAGTGACATATGTGACTTGGAAATTAAAAATAGTTCCCTGAAAATTCTAAATGGACTAATGGAATTAATAAGTTGATCATGAGCATGTATTAATTATTGGGAAAATTATGAGTATGGGATGAATTATAAGGTTAATTGAAGGTTTGAGATGGAAATTGAACGAATTTGTTAGTTATGTATGCTATGCAAGTGTGGCATGAATCATTACTATATGAAGTGGAACCCTTTAAGTCTAAATTTTTTGGTTAAGCATTGGAAATGATGGTTAGGTTAGATGATAGGTAATGAAGTTATAGTCTAATAAGAAGGGTATATTGATGAATGAGTATGCGTAAGGAACATAATTTGTCAAATAGTGTAGAATTGGTAATTGTAATGGAAAAATTTGATTCCAATGGAGTAGATTGAGGGCCAAATTAGAGTTGGAAATGATAGATAATAATGTAAAGTATTGGAGAAAAGTAGCCCATTAGGAAAGAAATGGAAGGAATATCAATTTTTTTGCTATAAATGACTTATTTGACAAACTTGGAAGCTTGGAATGTGGTGAATTGTATACGAGTTGTTTTAATTTATATGGAGAGGGAAATTAATTTTTCTAAACATTTGGTTCACTATATTAGAATAAGCCTGGAATGGAATAGCAAATCTTTTATTTTATGATTAGGGGTATTTTTGGAAAAAATGTGTTTTTCATAAGGAATAGCTATTCCCTAGTGAATGGAAGGATTAGGGACTCCTTATCTATTCCATATTATAAGAAACACACATTCCTTATAGTAAATTTTTTACAAACCAAATAAAAGAATAGTTAATCTATGGTAATAGAAGCGAAATATCAATCCTATTCTTGTCAACCAAACGCAAAGCTAAGGTAATATGGTTGTAACAATTATATAGGAATGAGACATATTTGGTAAGAACATGGAATATGTGGACAATTGTGATAAACATGGAATAGGGAACTAGTTGCTAATGAGTTATAAGATGGAAAGAACTTAGGTAGCTATTGATAAATATAAAATTGGTGATATAAGGGAATTGATTTAATGGGTGACATGTTAAATGTGCTTAAGTGATGATATATTAACATTTAATTGAATCATGGACATGTGAATACTTGATTACATAATAGACACATAGAAGTGATTATTTGGTTATTAGATTTTGATGAATTGTTTATGGAATGCTTGTCAGAAATTCTAAAGAATTGTATGTTCTATATGTTAGAGGCATTTAGGAGTACAATTTGAAATACTAATTGTCATGTATTACGTATATGCGAGTCTACAATCGCAAGTAGAGTGCTATAACTATAGATTGATGACTTAAGATATGTTTTAGGCTGGAATTTATGAAATACTTAAAGAACCTCTTAACGATTAAAGATAAAGAAAACAATCACCAATGGACACATTTAGGGTTTTAGAAAGGGATATGGTAGGAAATCCTCATTACAAATCCATTGGTAAACTTTGCTAAATTGATGATGGAAAATGGGAAATAAATGGGTATAGGGCATAAAGGCTCAATATATAAATAATGATCTTAATGACTAGCTTTTAGTTGACTAAGAGTTGGTTACAAAAAAAATATGATCACTAACGAATTGGTATACCCCAATCCCTAAGCAACTCAAACCTAAATAAAAAATTTAGAAAACTTGACATTTAAAACAAACTAGAAAATCTAGGAAATGACAATTATCCATATTCGAACTCAATGTATGCAAATGAGTTAGGTCTTTAATTAGGATCCATAAGATTAAGTAATATGATCAATTAATGTAATATTATTTTGACACAAGTGTTTAATTATGAAAAGTTAATATTAAAGAAAAAAATGAGCATCAAACAATTATCAAGTACACAATAATGTGTGTTGCTTGTTAGGATAGAATTAATAACTAGATAAACGCTTAAAACTGTTTGGTCACTTACTCCAAGAAGTGACACCCTCAGACTAGGTTGCAAGCTTGATCGCAACTTCAGTGGTAAACTAGACGTTTAAGCCCTCACAAAATGCATGGTTAAGCTCAGCAAGTAGTCAAAAGGGGAATTCTCAAGATCGAATGTTCAATTAAAGTAGAGATAAAATTCCAACAGGTTATATGGGGAAGTGAGACCTTATATAAAGCATTGCAATGAGGGCCGCAAATGAGTCGAGCTATTCACGAGTTACTCGAGCTCGACTCGCTTTAGGCTTGGTTTGATTCGACTCGAGCTCAATTAGTAAACTAGATAAGCTCGAGCCCAAAGTAAAGCTCATTTATCCAAAGGAGCTGAGCTCAAGTTTTTATTTAAGCTTGCGAGTTAACTCGTAAACAAGATCGTTTAGGCTCGTGAATAGGCTCTTAACTAGGTTTGTTAGCAGATTTTTGAATTTTTTATGCATGATATATTACCTATAACTACATAATAAAAATAATAAATAATAATTTATATTTAATAATTATGTATATATATCATAGCAATACTTATATATTATATTTTAGGTTTTAAAAAAAATGAAAAACAAATTATTTAAATGAGTCAAGTTTGGACTTAAATTTTAGGCTAGATAAAAAGCTTAACTCGGCTCGAGCTCGAGCCTTAATTTTAGGCTCATTAAAAAGCTTAGATCGAGCTTGCTAAATTTTAAACGAGCTGAGCTTGAGCCTTTAAAAGCTCAGCTCATTTGCAACATCAGTTGCAATAGACTATACTCATCAATGGCAATGCGTGAGGAGACGAATTGGACGAGATAACTTCTTTTTTTTTTTCTTTTCTAATAAGTTATGGGGGCTTATTGATAAGTGTAATTTAGTTTTTATTTATATAGGGAATTTAGGATATATTTGATATATTTTGATGGTAAATTATAAGGATATGTTACTTAATTTGGTTAAATCTTGTTTTTAGGAGTTTGAAAGGATATTTGAGCCAAAGGAAAGAATTTAATCGAGTTTGATCAAGTTTAAGAAGAAAATAAATAAGATTTTGAAAACGAAAAGAAGAACACAAGCAATTACTTATCCCGTGTATATATCATGTACATGAATTAGAGGATCCATGGTGAAAGGAAGAATTAGTGTTTATTGTATTGATGATTAGGGAGTTACACGATAAAAAACAATATCCCATGCTTCACCCTTGTTTTCGTGGAGATTGTTGAGGAAAGAAATCAGAGAGGTCCATGATTGATTATATGTTCCCGTATTTCTATCGTGTTATTGTTTGATGGAAGCATTATTGAGAAGTCAAAGAGAAACATGGGTAAGCCATGAAGTTGTGTTCAAGCAGTGGGGATCAATTATTATACGAAGCTTATCAAACTTTTTGAATATATTTTCAAATTGAATCTTATCTAAAGATTACAAGATTAGCTAGGACTCTTGAGTATATAAATAGGTCATTACACAGAGATTATACATACTTAAACACTTAGATAATTTAGATAATTTTTAGGGTTTTAAGACAGAGAAGCGAGCCAAGTAAGGAGAATTCGTAGAGAGAGAAGATTGCAAGTTCACTGCTTTAAGGGATTTTCATTCTTTATTTGATGTTCTTATTATTATTCTTTATTGTACTTATTAGATATATGATCGAAGAGTAGATATATTAGTTTAAATATTAAAGAACCCTAGGAATTGCTATGTAATTTAGAACTTATTGTTATTCAATGAAGTTATTAGTTTTCTTGATTCCAAATCATGTGTGTTTATTTCTTTCTTGAATTGATAATTCTAGACTATTGATTCTTGATTAATTTTATATTAATTAATCGAAATATTGTTATTATAAATAAATCTAGCATAACTAAAGAGATTTGATTACAACCCTGTAAATAGGATGACCTAAATATTCCATATTAGATTAAATCAAGGTTTAGTCTTATATAGGATTCATAGATTGTTAATGCAATTCTTGAATTGGTATTGGTGAGGAAGAAACTTCAATAGATGGATTCAAGAATTAGAAATTGATAATCTTGAAAGAGATATCAATTTAATAAAAGATTCTTGCAGATAGAGAAATTAATAATTGATATTGAATTATAAGCATAGTAATTTTTAGTGGTGATTTAATATCGAAATGGTTTTAATGATCTTGTGATTGATATTTAATTACCTTAACTTGTTATAAAATTAATAATTAGATTTATAGTAATATCAATATTACAATTAGTTATTAATTACATTGAATTGATTATTAGGTTAGTTGAGAAAAAAAAGTAATTACTAGTATTTAATGATCCTCGTGGAAACGATACCTATACTTATTTGCTATATTATTAGTCAATAGGTATACTAGCCTAAAAATTGATTGTAGAATAGTATATTAGTGTAGATTTTATTGGATGATTTACAATCATATCACTTATCAATTCCCTTCAATACTGGACTCGAGACTCTTTCCGTTCTCCGTTGTTTGACAGGAGTCATGAGTACTCTTAGGTATGTTTAGTGATGGGACAAGGAAAATACTTATTTGTGGATTTTAAATTAAATAACCTATTACGTGGTTGTTATATTAGAATATGTGTGTGTGACGTGTGTGTGTGCGTGTGTGTTTGTTTACTATTTATTAAGCTTCAATGCTTACTCTTTATCATTTCAGGTACTAAAGGTGACATATATCTAGATTTTCACTATGATTCTATAGGATTCATGTTTGATAACGATGAGGAGAGATTGTTAGATGTAGACTTTGGATTTTCACTATGGATTTTGAAAATACCATTTGTTATTTTATGTTGTTGAATGACCATAAACCTTAAAATTAATTGTTTTTCTTAATGGGCCTAGGGCCTAGCTTTGTGTTTATGGGTTAAGCTTAGCTCTCCTCATGTTATACCCTATTAGACTTTATCCATATCATAGTTTCTTGAAAATCTCCGCTATACAGGTAATTTTTATAGGTACTCACATAAACCAAATCTTTATAAATATACAGCTGATAAATATGTACTTTTACACATTTATCTTATATTAAATAGTATAGATTCTTACATTGCATTGGAATTTGATGATAAAAATCTACTAAAAGTAATGAAATGTTGGTTTTGGGAATCATTTGCATAAAAATTTAAGAAAAGGATCAAAATAAGGAGCAAATGAGTTGCAGCTGTGCACCTATCTGATGACATATTATGCTTCATCTCAAATGTGGACTTGTGCGCTTCATTATTTCTGATCACTATTAGCTTAGGATTCAACTGGAGGTTTCACAATTATATGTAGAGCAAGTTAGGAAAGCCATTTGTCACTTTCCATATTGAATAAGAGAGAAAAATTCTTTATAGTTTTTCAATTCGTTTTTCTAATTTCATCTCCTTAATTTCCTTTGCTCTGATGCCTAGTAGATAATCTCAGCTCTGAGAAATTGTGTACTAATGTTTTAATGTTGTCCTAAGGTGAAGAAATGCGTTGGATTTGAGAAGACTATCAGTCGATAAAGCTACGATTTGCATCTTTGACATGTACAACAGCTGAATTAGAGTGCCTGTGATCTTAATTTGAACATTCAAGTTGCAAAAGCTGAGATTCAATACTGATGGGAACTGAGCTACTATATGATTGAAGTTCGAACAGTATACAAACAAAATTCACGCTCTGAGTTGTTGTACAGTGATTGAAACACTGAGCTCCACATGAAACCAGATCTGAAGTGGAGATTTTGATAAGCCATCTTTGATACCAAGAGTAAAACGCAATAGCAGCAGCTGAAAGGTTTAGAAGAATGCTGAAGCAACAGAGATGGAGTACCCATCATGGTCTTCCAAGCGCCCTTGAGCTGCTGTGAAGAACTCCACCAAGCATCCAGCTAGGAGTCGGCTTAGTCATGCCAAAGACAGAAACAATTGAAGCTACCCGAGCATGTGGAGAGAGAGCTGAACCCACAAGCATTTGATGTGAAAGCTGAACTGGAAATTGCAACATGCCGACCTGCAATTCGGTGCAGCGGAAACGGACCAAGACCAAGAGTCAAAGTAACAACTATCGACCCAACAACAACTCCCAAAAGTTCATCCATGAAAACAAAGGCATTCCTAAACTTGGGACACATGCTAGTTGAATTGGAGCTGGAAACGTTAGAGAACCAAGACAAATAGCAGCTGAGAGTTGGAATTAACATCAGCAGTGGCGTTATTATAGCAGCTTCGCATTGTTTCATAAATTGCACATATTTCTCTCATCTGAGCTCTTATTCAGATGATTTAAAATACTACTGAAAGCTAATGAAAGTTAAGAGAGAGATTTTCAACTTTTATGTCTTGAGTTTGATAAAATTCTGAAAGTATCAAAGCCAAAATTAGTCTTAAAGTTAATGTGGTGGCATCCAGATTTAGCAAAATTGACAGAGTTTGGTAAATTGGGCATATTTCTTTCATCCAAGATTCTTTTAATGTGATTTAAAATACTATGAAAAGATAATTGAGATATTTACAACTTTTATGTTTTGGACTCTTGAAATTTCGAAAGTATCAAGGTCAAAATGTGTCATGATGCACGTGAAGTGTAACATTCTTATATGTGATTTTAACCCAATTTCGTAAATTTGAGATTGCTCTCTCTTCTGAGCTCCATTTGACTTGATGGAAAATAAGAGAGAGATTTACAATTTCATGTTTTTGGATTTTGAGGAATTCCAACCGCATTAGGGTCGAACTTTGCCGTGAAATTTCTGCACAATGGCAGATCACAGGGCGCCCAACCAGTAAAGTGCGGCAGCCCAAAGCAGCTCATAGAGCAAACTGAGCTAGATGAGGAATTTAAATAGCAAACAGCAACCATAGCAGACCCTGAGCGCTCCTTTCACAATCCACGCCTCGTACCAATAGGGCCCAACACCAACTAGAATTAAGCAATGTCGAGTTGGACAGCAGTAATGCCAAGCAATCCTATGAACCTTTGTAGCAGCGCGTCGTATAGCAATTGAAGTCTAGGTTAAATTGCAGTATCTAAAGGATCAATTCATAGCAGACATGAATTATATAAAAAATGGGGCACTTTCTGGCGGTTCAAAACAGCCGCTGCGCTGTTCTTTATATAGGAACTAGGCAACTATTTACAGAGATCAAACCGATATGAAATTTCCGGCTGCTGAACTTTTGCTTCCTTGGATAAACTATATACTAATTTGAAAGACCAAGCAATGACCAATCTCCTGTTGATCTCCAAACCGAGCTTTCACGGACCAAATGCGCAGGAGATTGAGAAATTGCAGCAGAATACCTGAAGGACCAACGCAGTCGACTGAGCGCTCACTGCACTCACATGGGGCGATCCTGGATACGTAATAGCGTTGCAATGTTTCAAAGCGAGCACCTACAACAACCAGCAAAGCAGCTGCCATGCCGAGCGTCAGAAAGTTGCAGACCAAGCGACTTTAGTTAGGCCAGGCGCCCATCTTCGTTATGGCACAGCTAAGACAGCAGCAGCTCCCGACTATCAAGCATCCAGCATCGAGCTCATGCCGATCAGAATTGCCAGAGCGCACAGCAGCAGTTCCAGTCGAGTGCTCCACCCAAGCAACACAAGAGCGGCACAGGAGAACCAAACAAGCCAAGCTAAAGCATCAACACACTGATCTGAACTTGCACAGCAACCACACAGCAATACCGACCAAAATTGTGTTGGGTTCAAGCAAGCGGTGACGGTAGCTGAGGTGTTCTGACTCCATGCAATATTAGGCTCTATGGGACTGTCACGCCCGGAAAGGTATCCTACACGTGGCAGTCCGCCGTACATAATATTAAAGCCTAAGAATGACCACCTCAGTCACGCGAAGGCGTCCATACTATGTACAAGGCGTCTAACACATGGAGGAAACTCATCGGAGTAATACATTTTACGTTGATATAGCTTGAGTAACAATATAAAGGAAATACAATTTACTATACTTCAGATACAAATCACTATACTTCATATACGAATCACTATACTTCAAAATACAAATCATTAAACTTCAATTACATTCATCAAAATATTCCACTTCATAAAACTATTACAAGGCAAATCATAAAACTAGCTGATAACTTCAATCATTCATATTCCTTGTTGGAATCCCAAAGTCATTCTCGGCTCTAACCATCACGGTCCCCACTTAGCATACTTGAGATAACCTGTTCATTTAAACAACTATTGGGGTATAAGCTACACTAGCTTAGTGAAAATTCCCTTAATTCCGTACCATAACAAGCAAGTTATAATAAATCATATGCTATGCATGAACAATCACTTGAGCAAGCAATTATGCATGGGTATCCGGAACCCACACATAGAACGGATTTACATCCTCCGTATCTTGGGTTACGAATGGTATTGAGTCTACACGACCGCATCTAGTCCCCAAGCCCTCGGCTCTTAGCAATCGACTCGACTAGGCTCATCCATGGAATGCATCTATATGCGCCTTAGTACCCCTAAATAAGCTTTGGCACCGGGCTCATTATCCAAACAAGGCATTGACGGACCATACCGATCGATCTGCATAGGAGTAGCATGCTACCAAATGCAATATGTCCGATGCGATGTATGACCAATTTAATTTTTGCTTAGGTCAAAAATATTTATACATTCTTTAAAGTGACCAACCAATATCACACATACAACAGAAATAATATGAACAGTACAGTTATCCAATCGAATCATGGTTTCGATATGCTTTAGTATTCTTTGGCATACATTCATCACAGTCTCATCATGTATCCCATCCCCATTCATATCAATTTTCATCTTGTGCCTATAATTCTAATGCAATTAGCTACAAGCACAAACAGGGTAACAAAATAAGGAGAAAACTCACTCAGCCATTAGATCACCGGTCTTCTAGTACAAGTAATCCGGTGGTAGGAAATTGTCGATATCGGGGTCACCTAAAAAGGAAGAAATACTCTAATAAGTATTTCAACTCTAACTAATCCAAACGATTTTATACGAATTGTCAAATTCGTAATTCACGTCCTGAGCGGGAATTCCAACTTAAAACGGTCATAACTTGGTCATTTTAACTCGGAGTCTTGCAAATTATATATCAATTTCTATCTACTTCGAAAGATCTATATAATTCTAATATTATTTTCAAGTTTTGAAAACATTTAGGTCTCAGAACAGAGGGATCAGATCTGATCAGTAACGGTTTCCGATTCCGAAAAATAGTTTTCTAAATATTTGTAATGTTCCCACTATATAAATTAGCTATACATGCAATATGAGTGATTCCCTAACATGAATGGCATGAGATGAGCTTAATGTATGCATGATCTTGATGATTCTTGCTAAAAAAAAATTTTATAACTCCTTATATTACAAGACTTCAAGGATAACTACTTTTAAGAATACTGGTTTCCTAACTTTGATTATTTCCATTTGTTTTGGATTTATTACTTAAGAAAATATAACTATTTTTGTTAAAATTGAGTCTTCATTATATCTATTACTTATGAACTTCATTTCTACATAAAAATTTTTATTTTGCACTTTGTAAACATGTTTTCAAGTGGGGTTGATTCCAAAATCCGAATTTTATAAAAATTAGTTTTTGAGTGATTCCCTTAAGTAAAAATCATTTGATACTTAGAAAATTTAAGGCTCAACCATATATAACTACTAAGGACTTCATTCTTACACAAAAATTTTCATTTTACACTTTGCAAATATGTTTTCCAATATGATTTACTCAAAAATCCGAATTTTAGAAAATCCACTTTTTGAATGATTCCTTTGGGAAAACTTGTTTAATGCATTAAAATTTAAGACTTTATGGTACCTATTACTTAAGGACCCCATTCATTACATAAAACTTGCAATTTGAGCTCAAATACTAAGTGATTACATATGCATCATCTCAAATTACGAATTTGACAATTTGATTACTAACTCAAAATTTTCCATTTTAATTCCATTACTTGTTTTACACATTACTCATGCCTAAACTCATTTTAACTTGTAGAAATCATTGCTTAATGATATCTATTACCTATATACTTCATTTTTCATATAAAACATGAGTTTTGGAGTTGATAAATGGGTTTTAAAAATTGGTTTCGATTGGGATCCGAATTTACAAAATTCATTTTTGGACATATCTTTTGATAAAATCTATCTAAACTTATGAAAATCTATTCCTTACATATCATATCCTAAGAGCCTTTCATTTCTTAAATAAAAACTTCATTTTTGAGTTGGAAAACATGTTTTAAAAATATGCCTTGGCCAAAATCCGAAAATATGATATTTTATTTTGAAAATCACATTAGATTCTTGTAAAAAGAAGCCTTGATGATATACATATATTAAGCCTTCATTTTCTTAAGTAAAAATTACATTTTGACACTTGGAAAGTGGTTTTTAAATATTGGTCTTGCCAAAATACGAATTTCACTACTTTTGTTCAAGTTGAAATCTAAGATCTACACATGATATGGACATATATCTAAATGAAACCCATGGTAATGAACTATAAACTCATAGACCTAAATTTTACTTATCAAAATCTTTCATTTATGTTATCTATACCCTAAACCCTTCATTTTAAATGAAAAATACACATTTTAGAGTTGAAAAACAACTTTTTTAAATATGGTTCCATTTTCATCTTAATTTTCAAAAATTATTTTTGTTGAAAATAAAATAGATCTTGAGTTTTCTAAAACATTCCTACTATCATCATGTTACCACAAGTCATTCATGAACATAAAACAAAGTCTAATGCATTTTATGAACTTAAAACTCTAGATCTAGTTTTCTAAACTAGTTATAAGTGCATGAATACATATGGATGAGAAATATATGCATAAATCTTAAGTAATAACAAGAATAATAACTTAAATAGCAAGATCTATGTTATAAACAAAATAAAAGCTACAAAAATTTAGATCTGCAAAATATATCAACTTTAAACAAGAAAATAATTATGATACAAGATAATAATAGTGGAGAAAAGGAGTGTTTCATTTTTGGCATCATCATCCTAAGCTTTTAAACTTATGGAAGGTCATTTGATGCATGAAACCTTCATTACACTTTACCTATATCATCTATGGAGCTTTGGAAAGAAGATTTGCTTAGAAATCTTTAAAAATATGTGTGGGAGCTCTTGAAAGAAGAAGGGGCAGCTTGTTCATTGAAGAAACAAGAACAAGAAGAAGAATGAAAGAGAGGAAAATGAGAGAGAAAAGACTAAGGAATGAAAGAGGGAAAGTGAGTAAATGAAGGAGAGAGAGAAAATGAGTGTTTTAATTGAATAAATAATAGAAAAAAAATAAAACAATGGCAGCCAAGAAGACCATGCTGCACGTGAATTTGGGAGGGAGGGGAGAGAGAAATTTGTTTGAATTTTGACTTGAAATTGATTTGTGTAATAAATGCATAATGTAGCTTCTTTAAGAAGGATTGAAAGAAGGTTATTTTAATTAATTTTTGGAGTAATTCAAGAGTCAAGGAAGCCATAAAGAGGGTCAAAATCTGCCATAAAGTGTGGAATAATGTGTAGAAAGATTGAAGTGAAAAGAAAGTGATATGTGTAAGGTGTACCTGAAGGTATGGGTTGTAAAAGTACTTTCTTAATAAAATAAAACAAAATAAAATAAAATTAGAAAAATTATTCCAAATATTTGTAGCAGATTTTTCATAATTAAAATTTAATAATTATTTGAATTATTTTAGTATTTTAACAATTATGTTACCGGTTTGATCAAAATATACGAATATAGGCTATAAATAATATTTTTATAACCCGAAAAATTCTAAAAAATTATTTTATGAAAATAAAAATATTTTTAAAATATTTTTCAATTATTAAATTAATTTATTTTATTTTTAGTATCGGGTCTTAAATAGAATCTGATCCCGTAAAGGCCCGAAACAAACTAAATTTTAGAAAAACAAAATTTTCTATAACATATAAAATATTTATCTAAACATATAAAATATTTATCTAAATAATAAAATTTTGTAATGAAATAAAAATGAATAGTGCAAAAGACTAATCAATTACCGGTAATAATGAAAATACGATAAAAGGGTTATAACTGTAACTTTTATAACCCGAAAAATTCTGTAACTGATATACTTGGAAATCTTATGAAATTACCATTCTAACGGTACTATTGGTATATTTTTTATATGTCGAGCCCCGGGACACGCTTTTCGAAGTATGTATCCGAACGGGTTCGAATTAGGTCAAAAATTTACCAACCTGATATTTTTAAACAAACTTATATTACTACGAGCTATTCTACACATTTAAATTACATCTTGGCCTCTAGGGTTAAGAGCGCTAGGTCGTCGGACTTAAACTATTGTATTCCACTTAGGGTTTCTGGGTGATTTTCCGGTTTAGATCTTTGCCAAAGTGAAAACTGATATTTTATGTTTATACAACATATTTAATTTGAAAAATTTATTTTACATTTCATTTTTGTAAGTATTTAATATATCTTGATGTTTTCGGAATTCTTGAATTGAGTTATATTTTCAAAAGTCAATCGTTATTTGCTTTTTAATAATTTGTTTTTGGGCTTTATATTACCTGTTTTTATAAGCTGGAGTTAAATATGGAATTTTTCGTACGTAGTGGTTTTGAATTTGAAGACCACTAAGTTCTTATTTTATTTTTAAGGATTTTCATTTTCTCATAATTAAGAAATTTTTGGATTCATTCATGATTTAGGACTTGTCGAAATTTGGTTTTAATTTGGAGTGATTTTTAGGGTTTATTTTCGAAGTTCATCTTGAAATTATTTACTGAAATTTTCTAGGGCTTATAGGGATAATGGCACGGCGAAAGTGATTCGGAAGCCGTCTCTTATTTGTTTTATTGTCTAATGTCCACGTGGCATGAGAAAGGCTACAAAGCATTTGAAGGGCCCATTACAGTTATAAAATTAAAGCCCAAGTTCGTTTGCATTGGAGGAGGCAAAGAACATACATGAAGACATGAATAACAGAGGGAGACTCCTCACGAGAACACTGCAGCTTAGTTATTTTCATTCTTCTTCTTTTTAGCTTTTCTTTAGTTTCAAAACCACACAAAGCCCAACCCCCCTCCCCCCCGCGCCGCCCCCCCCCCCCCCCCCCCCCCCCCCCCCCCCAGGATTTCCACACCAGGATGAAATGGACAACAACATTTATACATGAATTTAAGCATAGCATCTCTAAGACTAGGTAATTCCATTCCTTTTATTAAGTTCATATTATGGATGTTGTTCAAAATTTGTTCTTATGCAATTATTAAAGTTTTGAGCTTAGATTTTTTTATTAATTAATTGATGTTTACCGGTGTTGATCAGTTCCATGCTTATGTTCAAGTTGTTAATGTCAATTCACATTTTAAGTTATCTTTGGAATACATGTTAAATTAAGAATGAATTTGAGAAAATCTTTTTTAACTAAATATGTGAATATCTAATTTGGATTAAGAATCACATAAAAATATGGATTTTAGTTCAATTAAGGTTTAGGAAATTAGAAAAAATTAGTCAATTAATCAATTTCCTAGAAATAGGAAAAAATTAATTGGTTAATCTGAGGTAATCACTTGCTTTGAGAAATGGAGATTTTACTCAATATTTAATTGATTGACAACACTAAACCCATTATCAATTTAGATTTGCAAGCATACTTTAATTGATAGTGTACATTCAATTAATTTTTGAATTAACTGGCTCTAAACTAAATTCAATTTTAGGTGTTAGAAATCCCAAATTTTTGCAAATTAGTTTAGATTTTCCTTTTTCTTCATAAATTTCAAAAACTCAATTTATCAATTCACTTAACCATGAATAGGACTAAAATGACTGAAAGTTAACCCTGATTCCCTATAGACACGACTTGGTATTCATTGATATTTCATTACTACATATGCATTTGGTATATTAACTGGTATTTTTTATGCTTTTAAAAAGAGTTTAAAAACAAGCGTACCAACAACACTCTGTTAGATATTTTTTAAAATGATTTTTAAAATTTAAAACATGATAGAAACCCACCTAGTATAAGAGATGCCTTGCGTATATTATCTAAATAATATATGTGGCAAAATTGGGATGTCTTTGTGTTTGAGGCATGACATATATAATATATAATATATAATGTTCTTAGTCACAATCATTATGAAAGTGGACAACACTTAATAATGAAATATACGTATATATATATTCATTGTAATGAGATTTTATAAAATAAGATTAGAAAATATATATGTATATAATAATAGTAATATGAAATAAAGTTATAGCTAAAATAGAGGGTTAACATAAAAGTAACATGAAACATTTAATAGAAGAAAAATGTGAACAAGGAAAATTATTATTGTTAGAGAAGACCTGTAAGCCCCGAAAAATTTCAGTAAATAATTCCAAAATAAACATAAAAAATAAACTCTAAGAATGACTCCAAATTAAAACCGAACTTTGACTAGTCCTAAATCACGAACGAATCTAGAAATTTCTTAATCTTGAGAAAATGAGATTCTTTAAAAATAAAATAAGAACTTAACAGTCTTCAAATTCAAAACCACCATGTACAACAAATTCTATATTTAACTCCAAATCGTAAAATCGGGTAATATAGAACCCAAAAACAAATTATTAAAAAGTAAATAACAATAAACCTTCGGAAATAAAACTCAATTCAAGAATTCCGAAAACGTTGAGAGATATTAAATACTTACAAAAATAAAATTTAAAATAATTTTCTCAAATTAAAAACGTTGTATAAACATAAAACATAAGTTTCCAAATTGACAAAGATCTAAACCGGAAAACCACCTAGAGACCCTAAGTGGAATATAGTAGATTAAGTCCGGCAATCTCGTGCCCTTAGCCCTAGAGGCCGAGGTGTAGAATAATTCGTAGTAATATAAAATCGCTTAAAAATACCATATTAGTAAATTATTGACCTATTTCGAACCCGTTCGGATACAAACTTCAAAAAGCGTGTCCTGAGACTCAAGATATAAAAAATATACTATTAGTACTGTTAGACTCGTATTTTCATAAGGATTTCTAAAATATCAGTTTTATAGTTTTTCAATAACTAGAAATATCTGATTTTGCAATTATATTCGTATATCATTACTACCGATAATTAATTGGTCTTTTGTACTATTCACTACTATTCATTACACAATTTTAGTATTCTTATAAACTCTTATATTTTTAGATAAACATTTTATATATCATAGAAAATTCTGTTTTTCTAAAATTTAGTTAGTTTCGAGTTTTTACGGGATCAGTTTCTATTCAAGACCCGATACTAAAAATAAAATAAATTAAATTAATAATTTAAAAATATTGTCATTTTCATAGAATAATTTTTTTGAATTTTTGAGTTATAAAAATATCATTTATAGCTCTTATTCGCGTATTTTGATCATACTGGTAACATATTTATTGAAATACTAAAATAATTCAAATAATTATTTAATTTTATTTATAAAAATTCTGCCATTCCATTTCCTCATACATGGCAGCTGCCACACTCCCAAAATCATCCACTTTTCTTTTATTTTATTAATTTATTTAAGGTTTTAAAGTCTCATTTAGTTAGCAAATTAAGTAACATAAATTACACTTTCAAAAATTCAAGTTACAAGACAATTAAACTCTCTCTCTCTTCTATCAAATTCACGTGTATCCCCCCTCCCCAAATCTGCCCTTGTTTTATTTTTTTTTCTTTCAATTAATGCACTCCTCTCTCTTCATTTAATGCCTCTCATTTACATCCTTTCATTCCTTTAAAACCCTACACCATTTACTCTCTCTTTTCCTCTCTTTCTTTCTTCTTTCGTTCTTGTTCTTGCAATAACACAAGCTGCCCCCATCTAAAAAAATCACTTCCACACTCCATTCTTGAAGATTCTCTAAGTATACCTTCTCCTTAAGCTTCCATAGATGATATAGGTTGTCACGCCCCGGAGGGTACCCTAAACGTGGTAGTCCGCCGCATATAATATTATAGCTAATGAATGACAACCTTAGTCATGCAGAAGCTTCGATATCACATGCAAGGCATGCTTCCAAGATAATAGGAAATTCACGGGGGTATTACATTTAAGTAGATAATAAAAGTAAGCAAGGACTTATATAAATAATCATAAGATTTCCATAACAACGTCTTTACATCATCTTAAGGGCATTCCCCTGCTTTAGAAGTCTTTCCAAAATAATAACAACTATAACATAAGCCTATTATAGAGATTTTCCTAGAAGCCTATGTTTAAACCTTAAATACATAAAGCTTCTCCCAAAAACTCCTAGTAGCTTAAACTCGTACCTGGCATACTGGGCTTCTTGGGGCCAACCAAAGGTAATCGTACTGTAACAAAAAGCTATAAGGGTATAAGCAAACTAGGTTAGTGAGATAATTCCATCTACAAGACATTTCCATAATTTAAACAAGTATTTAATCAAGCATATGAGAATGCACCAATCATATGAACAAGCAAAATACACATGATTAACCGGAAATCAAGTGTAGCATGGATTTTACGCCCTCCATGTCAAGCGTTGGGAGGTTACAGGCCCATACGATCATCAATATCTGCAGATTTACCGGCTCCTGCTTGCCCTGTGGACTTTCCGGCTTCTACTAGCCCATGTAGACTTTCCGGCTCCTACTAACCACCACTATCATTTCCTCATTTTCCCACACGAAGAATAGTAGTGAAACAAATACAACTCATGTGTATGATATGCATGAATTGATTTCAATATAAATTAACCAAAAATGTTTAGTTCAAGTTAAAGGTGATCAACATAATTTTCGTCATATCAATACAAGAATCACAATTTATTTATCAAACCAACTTCCGATATTCTTAACTTGTATTAAATCATTCATAATACCAAGTTACACAACAATTATCCATTTTATCTTTTTCTTAATTGCTAGTGCTACTAATTACAAGCACAAAACAAGGAAATGTAACTTAGTAAAAGGAATAACTCACTCCATGTTGGTAGATCTATAAATCCCCGAATTTTTGGATCCGAATTAAAGCTTAAACCCTAATCGGAAGTCAATCGGGTTTCCAGAGTCAACAAAACCCTAGTTTATCGTAACCGCTTAAGTCCAGCATTGCCGTTTTCTCTAGCTCTAGAAAACGAAGTTGGAAAAGTTAGCTATAATAGTTCGTAATAGCTATAGGTTATATAAAAATTTTAGTTTTTCAAAATTCGAGAGTCCTTAGAACCTGATCGGATACAGTTCTCGAAAAACGCGTCCGGAAGCTCGGAATAGGAATAGTATTCCAAATATACCGTTAGACTTGTAAAAACATAAGATTTTCAAAAATATCAATTTCGTAACTTTTTGGTAACTAAAAATATCAGATATCGCTTTTATACGTGTATTTTCTTACTACCGGCATTAAATTATCATGTCTAGTTTTACATTACACTATTTTCTACTATTCTACACTATTCATTTATCTCTACTTTTTCTTACAACCTACTCTTACAAACCATACACCTATTTCTTACACATTTTCATTTTCAATACAACTTCACATCTTTCATTTCTTACTTTTAATTAACAAAATAACAAAAAATTAAAATTTCCTCTTCCCAATACATCAAATTTGCGCCAGTCCCCTCTAAAATTCCCTCAATTTGTTTTATTTTTTATTTATTTAATTAACACAAATTATCTCCCACATTTTCCTATAAATACCCCCTCATACCTTCACTTATTTCACACCACTTCTTCTCTAAAGTTACTATACCAAAATCTCTCTCAAATCTCTTAAGAATTCTCTCAAGAAATTCTTCCTAGTTTAGCTTCTTTTAGGTAAAAATTCCTCCAAGCTTTCTTTATGTTCATCTACTTAGTATGAACTTAGTATGTGTTTTCTAAAACCATGAAGGTTAAGAAAGCAACAATAGGTTCATACTTTGTTTTTGTTCATAATCACAATTCCTTTATGTTCCTTTATGTTTCTTTTATATTCATAACTATTTAAATATCTATATAGCTATATATATATATATATATATTTAGAGCATATAAGCTCATTGTCTTGCAATTTATTTATCTTTCATGCAATTTATTTATTTCAAGTTGTTTTTAAGACTAGTCATTCTAGTCTTAGACTTGTCCTCATCAAGTCAAAACTTTTTCTTTTCTTTTCGGGACTAGTTTTTTCTTAGTCCCGGGGTATCTTGATGAAGCTAAGGTCCCAATACTTGATTTACTTTCTTATTTGCTTAATCTTTCAAGTTATTATGTTCCTTTATATTTCTATAGTGTATGATTCATATTCATGCATGAACATAATGTTTTTGTCTCAACAAAAAATAAATGAGGAAGTGTTTTCTTAAACTAAAGGTTCTTTTTTTTAAAATAAATGTAGAAAATAGATTTCTTAAAAAACTCATGAACATACTTGGAAATGATTTTTCTTAAATAAACAAAAGGTTTTATGAAAACTTATCTTTCATCAAGAAATAGAAATTCTTTTGGATTCATTACAAGAAACAAAAATATCATTTTACTACTTTTAAAAGTTGTTAGAATCCGAGTTTAGAAAATAAAACCACTCCTTAGGAATTTAAAGTAACTACAAGAGATTAAATTTAGAAAAAGAATATTCATCTCAAATAACTCAAGATCTTTCAAAAATAAAATGGATATCCCAACAAAACTCAAAGATCAAGGTCTTTTAAAACCTTACTTTTCATAAGTTGAGACAACTTCATTTACTTCATCCATTTGTTATGAGTCATTACATATATGTATATACCATTCAAAAAGTTTACAAAATACTTGAAATATTCATCTTTTCAAATAATCTTTATTTACAAGAAGAAAAACAATTTGTTGCAAATTCTTGGCAAATCTGGTCATTGCTTTTTCGGAACCCAAACGACATAGTTTGATGAAAATAAGCTTAGAAATATGTAGATGTTTTTGAGTAGGTAGAAAATGATATATTATACGCAAAATTCCGAGTTAAAATGAACAAGTTATGGCCATTTTAAGTTGTAATTTCCTTTTATAAGATTTTACCGTGATTTTAAGAAAAGATTATAATCTTCAAGAATAGAAGTTTTATGAAAAACTCATTTTGGGTATTTCATCTTATTTAGGTGACGAGGGACCTGAGATCGTCTATCCGGAGGACTATTTTGATTAGATCTACCATTATGAAGTGAGTTATTCCTCTCATCAAGTTACATTTCCTCGTTTTATGCTTGTAAATAGAAGCACTAGAAATTAAGAGAAAGATAAAATGAACAATTGTCATGTGACTTGTGATTATGATTGCTTGAATATAAACTAAGAATATCGGAATTTGGTTTGATAAATAATTTGTGATTCTTGTATTGAAATGATGAGAATTGTGTTGATCACCTCTAACTTGAACTAAATATGTTTGGTTAAAATTATATTGGAATTAATTCATGCATATCATGTACATGAGTCACATTTGTTTCACTACTTTTCTTCGTGTGGGGAAACGAGGAAAATGGTAGTAGTGGCTGGTAGGAGCCGGAAAGTCTACATGGTGGCTAGTAGGAGCCGGAAAGTCTACAGGGCAAGCAGAAGCCGGTAAATCTGCAGATATTAATGGTCGTATGGGCCTGTAACCTCCCAACCCTTATCATGGAGGGCGTTAAATCCATGCTACACTTGATTTCCAGTTGATCATGTGTATCTGGCTTGTTCATATGATTTGTACATTTTCATATGTTTTTATTAAATACTTGTTTGAATTATGGAAATGTCTTATAGATGGAATTATCTCACTAAGCTAGTCGTGCTTATACCCTTATAGTTTTCTATTACAGTATGATTATCTATGGTTGGCCTCAAGAAGCCCCGTATGCCAGGTACGAGTATAAGCTCCTAGGATTTTTTGGAAGAAGTTTATGTATTTTTAGTTTTGAACATAGACTTCTAGGAAAAATCTTTATAGTAGGCTTATGTGGTAGTTATGTTTATTTTGATATTAGTATAGTTGTCCAAAGACTTTAAGGCGGGGGAATGCCCCTAAGATGATGTACTAAGTTGTTATTAAATGAAAATCTTATGTTTATCTATTTAAGTTCATGCTTGTTTTTGCTATCTATTTAAACGTAATACCCCTATGAGTCTCCTACTATCTTGGAAGCACGCCTTGCATATGATATCGAAGCTCTTACGTGACTAAGGTTTGTCATTCATTAGCTTTAATATTATATGCGGCGGACTACCACGTTTAGGGTACCCTCTGGGGCGTGACAAGATCATAATCGAAGTAATCCTCCGGAAAAGCGATCTCAGGTCTTTCTCCACCTAAACAAGATGAAATACCCAAAATGAGTCTTTCATGAAGTTTCTATTCTTGAAGATTCTAAACTTTTCTTAAAATCGCGGTAAAATCGTATAAGAGGAAATTCCAACTTAAAATGATCATAACTTGCTCATTTTAACTCGGAATTTCGCCTATAATATACCGTTTTCTACCTACTCGAAAAGATCTATGCATTTGTAAACTTATTTTCATAAAAATAAGTCGTTTGGGTCCCGAAAAAGCAGCGACCAGATTACCACGAATTTTTGTAAACTTGATTTCCTTCTTTTATCCAAAGCTCATTTGAAGAGATAGGTAATATAATAGCTTATAAAAACCTTTGGAAAGTATATTCATATATTTATTGACTCATAAACAATGTATGAAGTAAATGAAGTTGTCTCAATTTATGAAAAGTAAAGTCTTTAAAGATTTTGAAACTTAAGAACTTTTGAAATATTCATTTGCTTTGAAAATATCTTAAGTTGTTTATAATGAGTATTTCTTTTCTTTTCCTAAATCTTATTTTCATAATCTCCTTAGATTCTTAAGGAATGATTTTTATTTTCTAAACTTAGCTTCCAACACTTTTTGAAAGTATTAATACTTCTATATTTAGAAAAATAATTTCTTGATTTCTTGAGATCATCTTATTTTAATGAAAATGAATTTCTATCATTTGAAGAAAAGTGATGTTGTAAAATCTTTGTTTACTTTAAAAAGTCCTTTTTGTGTTATGTATGTTTATAAAAATTCCTTATGAACTCCTCTAAGTTTGTTTAAGATGACTTCTTAGTTTTTAGAAAAGTTTACTTCCTATTTTTATTTCTAGAAAAGAATCTTTATTTTTAAGAAAATATCTCTTTATTTATTTTGTTGAGACAAAACCATTATGTTTATGCATGAATATGAATCATAAAGTTATGAAAATATAAAGAAACATAATAATTTTAAGGGATAAGCTATTAAGAAAATAAATCAAGTATTGGAGCCTTAGCTTTTTCAAGGTATCCCGGAACTAAGAAAAGACTAGTCCCTAAAGAAAAAGAAAATGTTTTAACTTGATGAGGACAAGTCTAAAACTAGAAACACTAGTCTTAAAAACAACTTGAAATTAAATAAATTGCAAGGAAAGTAAATAAATTGCAAGACAATGAGCTTATATGCTCTAAATAATATATATATATATATATATAGCTATATAGATATATTAGATAGTTATAAACATAAAGCAACATAAGAGAATTTAGATTATGAACAAAAACAAATTATGAACCTATTGTTGCTTTTTTAACCTTCATGGTTTTAGAAAACACACACTAAGCTCATACTAAGTAGATGAACATACGAAAATCTTGAAGAAGTATTACCTAAAAGAAACAAACTAGAGAGAACCTCTTGGAAGAGACTTCTTGGAGAAATTTGAGAGAGATTTAAGTATAGTAACTTTAGTATAGAAGAAGTGTGAAAGAAGTGGAAGTGTGAGGGGGTATTTATAGGAAAATGGGGGAGATAAATTGTGTTAATTAAATAAAGTAAAAAATAAAACAAATTGGAAGAGATGAGGGAGGGGCCGATGCAAATCTTGTGCATGGGGAGGAGAAAATTTTATTTTTTTGTCTTTTTGATTAATTAAAAGTAAGATAAAAAATATGTGAAGTTGTATTGGAAATGAAATGTGTAAGAAATAGGTGTGTGGGTTGTAAGAGTAGGTTGTAAGAAAAAATAGAGATAGATAAATAGTATAGAATAGTAGTAAATAGTGTAATGTAAAGTAAACATGGCAATTAAATATCAGTAGTAAGAAAATACACTTATAAATGCGATATCTGATATTTTTAACTACCGAAAAATTACGAAATTAATATTTTTGAAAAACTTATATTTTTACGAGTCTAACGGTATATTCGGAATATTTTTCCTATTCCGAGCTTCGGGACACGTTTTTCAAGAACTGTGTTCGATCGGGTTCAAAACGAGTTTCGGTTTTACTAAACTGACCCTTTTAGGCTTCCTTGGATAATTACGAACTATTCTACTCACTAAACTTTTTCTTACTTTCTTAGGGTTTCTTAAACGGTGATGTCGGACCTAAGCGGTTACGGTAAATTAGTATTTTGTTGACTTTGGAAATCCGGTTGACTTCCAATTAGGGTTTGAGCTTTTAATTCGAATCCAAAATTTCAAGGGTTTGCATAGGTAAGGTATAGTGAGAGTTTCATACATCAAATGACCTTCCATAAGCTTAAAAAGCTAAGGATGATGATGCCAAAATGAAACACTCCTCTTCTCCATGATTATTTTCTTGTATCATTATTATTTTCTTGCTAAAAGTAGTTATATTTTGTAGATCTAACTTTTTCTTATAGCTTTGATTTTGTTTATGCTTTAGATCTTGTTATATGAGTTATTATTTTGTTATTGCTAATGATTTATGCATATTTTCATCATTCACATAACCATCTTAGTGTTCATGCATTTATAACTAGTATAGTAACTCGATTTAGTGTTTTAAGTTCATAAATGCATTAGACTTTTGATTTATTTTCTTAAATAACTTGTAATAGCTTGATGATAGTAGAAAAGTTTAGAAAGCTCAAGATCTACTTTAGTTTCAACAAAAATCATTTTTGAAAATTCGGATAAAAAATGAACCATATTTAGAAAAGCTATTTTTTAATTTCAAAATATGTATTTTTCATTTAAAATGAAGAACTTAGGGAATAGATATCATAAATGAATGATCTTGATGAGTAAAGTTTAGATCTATGAGTTTATAGTTTACTACCATGGATTTCTCTTATATTTATGTTCATAGAAAGCGTAGATCTTCGTTTTGAACTCAAACAAAAATGGTGAAATTTGTAAACCCCTAAATTTTTGGAATCGGTTTAGCTTAAAACCCTAAACTAGAAGTCAACCGGATTTCCAAAGTTGACAAAACCCTAGTTTACCGTAACCGTTTAAGTCCAGCATTGCCGTTTTCTTTAGCCCTAGAAAACGAAGTTGGAATAATTAGCTAGAATAGTTCGTAATAACTATAGGTTATATAAAAATATTAGTTTTGCGAATTTTGGATGTCCTTTGAACCCAATCGGATACAGTTCTTGAAAAACTTGTCCGGAACCCTAGAATAGTAAAAATATTTCGAATACACTATTAGACCCGTAAAAATATAAGTTTTCCTAAAATATTAGTTTCGTAAATTTTTGGTAAGTAAAAATAACAGATATAGCTATTATACATGTATTTTCTTACTATCAGTACTTTATTAGTCATATCTACTTTACATTACACTATTCATTACTATTCTTCACTATTATTTTATCTCTACTTTTTCTTACACCTACTCTTACACACTCCATAACCTATAACCTTTACTTTTTACCTTTCCCATAACTTTATTTCACATCTACCTTACATATTACATATTTTATTTATCAAAAATCAAAAAAATAAAATCACTCCCTCTCTCATCACTCAATGGCCGGCGCCCCCTCCCCCATATGCCTCTCAATTTTGTTTCAATTTTTATTTATTTTAATAATACAAAAATCACTCCACATTTTCCTATAAATACCCCCCTCTTCTTTCACTTCCTTCACACATTCACTACTCACAAATTCATACAAAAACTCTCCCAAAATTTCCTCTCAAAACTCTCTCAAAATACAATCCCAGAACTCTCTCAAAATAATTTCACAACAACTTCTACCAACAACTAAAACCCATAACCACGTAACCATACCAAAGTCTTCTTTAGGTAACCATCTTATATTACTTTCTTTTTCTTCATGTCATGTAACTTTACATGACCTTAGTGTGAGTTTCCAAAGACTAAAAGTTATGAAAGCTACATTATGTTCAAGTATTGTTCTTGTTCATGAAAATCTATTTATGTTTATTTTTGTTCATATTATTGTTATTATAACTAAGTATTATTATCTAAATATATATGTACATATTCTTTAGAGCATATAAGCTCACTTGCAATTTATTTACTTTATGCAATGCAATTTATTTATTTATTCCTTGTTATTTTAAGACTAGTCTCTAGTCATAGACTTGTCCCCATCAAGTTAAAACAAGTTTTTCTTTCTTTCATTTTATTTTATTTTGGGACTAGTCTACTTCTTAGTCCCGGGAGCTTTGAAAAAGCTAAGACTCCAATACTTGACTTTATTACTTATGTTATTTTGCTTGCTATTATTTCTCATAATTCATGTTCATTTAACTTGTTGTCCAAAGTTTCAAGTTCTAAAAATAATTGATACAACGGAGATTTTGACACTTAAAAATAAGTTTATGTAAAGTATTAGATCTATGGTTTAAACAAAAATAAAGTTAACTCTTTTCAAGTTACAAAAAGAACTCACAAAAATTTTTGAAACTTCTTTTGTCATAAAAAGCTTCTTAAAACCTTTAATATCCCACTTTGTTTTTCCAAAAGAAAATAATTGTAGAAACAAAATAAATTTTTATGAAAAAAATAACATAAGAAGGAGGAATTTTCAAGAAAAAGTCTTTATTAATAAACAAGACAAAGATCTTTACAAACAAATAGAAAAAGATATTTGTATAAGAAAAATAAATAGGAAGAATAGTGTATTTTCAAAAAAAACTCCAAAATAGTATTAGTTTAGAAAACTTAGAAGGAAGAAAAATTATTTTCAAAAAAAGGTTACTTGGAAATATAATATATATATATATATGCCAACATAAAACATTTTGTAAAATAAAAAGAAACAAAATAGTCATTTCAAGGAGTTTACAAACATGAAAATCTTGTAATCTATATTTTTCTAAACAACTCCAAAACCGACATAATTTTACTTGAGTAAAATAAATGGACAAAAAACACTTGAGCATGAATGAATATGAGCTAAGTAACCATAAAAAGATAATTTTTGAACTATATAGATAACTAAGTATTTATCAAACAAATTTTGATTTATTGAACCAAAGTTGTTTTTACTTTGAAAAATCCGTGGTGAATATTGTCACTGCTGTTTCGGAGCCTATATGACCTTGTTTGTTAAAAATAATTTTGTAAATGGGTAGATCTTTTCGAATAGGTAGAAATCGGTATATTACATGCGCGATTGATCGAGTTAAAATGACTAAGTTATGGCCATATTAAGTGAAACATTCTTTATACGAACTTTAACATTCTTTTGACATTTTTTGTCAAAATTCAAGAAAATATCAAAGAAATACTCATTTTGGGTATTTTCTTTGGCTAGGTGACCCCGAGGAAGGATTCCTTTATCCTGAAGATTATTACGATTAAGTGGAGTGTGTGAACGACTCACCTGCATAGAGTAATAGTCGGCATGGCATCGTGAGTTTATTTCCATTAAATGCTATACTTGTTGTGCTTGTAATTTAGTCGCATTAGAGTTAGGAAAAAGAAAATGGATATGTATGCTAATTAATTCTTTGAAAGAATCCTAAGAATATCGAAGCCGGAATTGATTTAAAATGCTTGTTTTAGTATAAACTTGCTTTGTATGAAATGCCTTGATCACCTTAAACTTGATAATAATAATGTTATGACATTATAAATAAATGAATTCATGTATACCACGAAGTGAGTCACATTGCATTTTGGGTTATTATCCTTGGGTGAGAAGGATAGTAAGCTCATGTCGAAAGCAACACTTGGCGGAAGATCCGAAAGTGATTGCTTGGCGGCTTAAGGGAAATGCTTGGTGGAAAATCCGAAAGCAAGGTCAACTCAAGTAGATTTGGAATGCTTGGCGATGAGTGATCGCGAGTATAAAACTTTTTTAACTAAAACTACTTGATTTGAGGTTAAGTATCACAAAACCCCGAATGGAGGGTGCAAATCCATTCAACATATAGTTCTCGGAAAACTATATGCTTTGTTTGCCCACGTGTATGTTGCATCTCATTTGTTTGCTTAATTAACTTGTTTGAAATCTCGTTACAAGAAGTTATTTATGGAAATAGTTCTCACTAAGGTTGTTAGCTTATATCTCAATAAATATCTTTTGCAATTTCCCTATTTATAGTTAAGGCCACGTGGACCCTATAGGCAGGTAATTTATTTTTGGATAAAGGAAATTTAGATGAAGTGTAGTATTAGTATTGATGTATATATATTCTTGTAATAGATTAGTGATCAAAGGAAAATATCCCAAAGTTGTAAAGAACATTGTTATAAGTGAATGATTATTATGAATCCTCTTTTCTTAATATGTTTTTATATCTCCTTAAGCTGCATAATTCCATATTTAGTCCTCTAAAGTTGTGAAAGTACGCCTTACACTTAATATAAAAGCTTTTGGGAATAGCTAAGGTTGTCATACTTAAGCTTTAATATTCAGTGCGGCGGACTGTCACGTTTAGGGTACCCTTTGGGGCGTAACAGTTTAAGTTGGTATCACGATGGGGATGGAGCATTAACATTTGTTCGGTTTCCCATGATCCTAAATGGTGTAAAGTTCGGTTAATCGTGATCCTCAAACGAATTTATAGTTCAGTTGACCGTGAGCTTAAATGACATAGTACCGTAGGATTCGTTAATCTGCTAACCTGGGATGGAAGGCGCAAGTCCATCCACATATCATTTCCGGCTGGTCATATGTTTGTTGATTTCATATGTTTGATGCCTATCACTTGTCTGACTAATCACTTGTTTGTATGATATGTTATAAATGTGATCTTGGAAGTTCTTACTCACTAAGCTAGTGTAGCTTATTGAAATAGCTATGAATTTCTTAATTTATATTCTAATATGTTATTGAAATGAGATATATATATAATATATATGTATATGTGTGCATGGATAATATAATTAGTGTATGTGTTAGATATGTGTTATTTTGTATGTGAGTAGTATAATGAAATTAATATTATTGTATTATATGTATTAATGTGTGTATAGTATAATGATAAGTGTGTCTTTGTAAATTAATATGTGTGTGTAAATTTAATGATTGTTGTTTTTGTTTAGAGTGATTGGCTGAATTTTTTACAAAATTAAAAGTCTACTTTTTTAAGCTTAAATCAACTCAAATGCATTTCAAATTAAACCAAATTAACCTTAGGTCAGATATATCCCTAAATTCAAACTTTGGATTAGTATTGACTTCATTTTGGACTAATTATGAACCCTTTTGGCAGCCCTAATCCCTTTATTCGAATTTTTCTTTTCTTTTCTTTTCTTTTCTTTCTTTCTTCCTTCCATCTCAAAACCCTAAGCCCTAAGCCAAAATCAATTACAAGCTTTGGATTCAAACATCACTCCAAGCCAAGACCTAATCATGTAAGTTAAATGCAAGCTTAATCTTTTTATTTTATGTTCTTCCTTATATTTGGGAGTAAAGCTTAGGTTAGAATGAAGTTTATGTACCAATTGGTGTTAAAATGATTTTGTGCATTGATGGTAGTTTAAATAGGATTACATGGCTAGAGGAGTTGTAGTGTGTGTCTTATATGAATGTTGACATGTGAGGATAAGTGTATTGGGAAGATTGAAGGATTGAGTAGTTGAAGTGTGGAATTGAAGTGTGATTGGTGTTTTGATGATTAGAAGTAGAATTTATGTTGATTGGATAGTGTTTAAAACATATAACAAGCTGTGGAAAGTCTAGATTAAGTTTGGAGAATTTTAAAGTGAATAAGTTTTGTAATAAAACAGGGGAAACAAAACATTTTCGTATAGGCTTAATTTTGAGCGTACACCGGCATCTCACACTTCAATGCTGCCGGCGTAGAGACTGTTTGGAAGTGAACAGATCGATTTTTTTTAAACCTCTTGAAACACTGCAGGCTTTCATTGGAAAAGTCTGCTAGTGTTTATTTTTCAAAACGTACACTGGCTATTAGGGTTCTAACGCCGTCTGCTTAAGAGCAGTGTGGAATGAGAACAGAATCATAATTTTTAACGCCGGGCTTAAGGCCGCCGACGTAGGATCCAAAGTTGTCGGCGTACATGGATACGCTACCGGTATTGGGGGTATTCATGGGCGTGGACCAACCCTGTGTAACTCTCGAAAATTTTTGGAAATTTGGAGTTATATTCTACATTGGCTCAAAGCCGCCGGCGTAGAATGAAGGCTGCTGGCGTATCCTTGAATGCTGCCAATGTTAGCAAGTGTTGAACTTTAGTGTATTGTGCACCGGTTCAAAGCTGCCGGCTTTGAAGGCAGGTGTATCCTCTGCATTTTTCATTTTCAAAAACATTCTTCAAAATTTTCCAAAGCTTGGTATATGATCAATTAAACATTTGTTAAGTGTTCTATGATATAATAGGATGTTTAAATACTTTATTATGACCTTGTATTAATTTATTTGAATTTCTTTGATTAATTATATTTTCAACTAGTTAATTAGTGCTTAAACTAAGTGTGAAATTTAATATTATCTTAAACAGTGATAGATCATCACTCAACCAACCCCATTAGTTCCCGAGCTATCTCAGGTACACAGTAACTTGCTTGTTTCTTTGCTAGGGTAGGCATCAAACCAAATTACTTTAAATTAAGAAAATCTTATTAATTGATGAGTGTTGGTTGTCTTTGTTTGCCGTTGAATCTGGTTCGGAGAGCGGCTGTAAGCCCTGGAAAATTTCATTAAATAATTCTAAAGATGAACCTTGGAAATAAAACCCTGAAAGTCACTCCAAATTAAAACCGAACTTCGACAAGCCTCAAATTCCGAACGAATCTGGAAATTTCTGAGTCGTGAAGAAAAATAAAGAACCTTAGAAATAATATAGCAACCCAATATACTTCCATTCTAAAACCTCTACGTACGACAAATTTTATATTTAACTCCAACTTATAAATTCGGATATAATAGAGCCCTAAAAACAAACTGTTAAGAAGTGAATAGTGATTAACCTTCAGGAATACAACTCAATCCAAAGGAACTCCGAGAACGTTGTGAGATATTAAATACTCATGAAAATCGACCTTAAATTAAGTCTCACCAACCAGACAAGTCATATAAGTATAAAATATCAGTTTTTATATTGGCAATGGGGTAAATCGGAAGGTCAACCGGGGAACCTGAGTCCCTAAAACTCCCAAGAAACTCCGTACCTAGACCTGTCAATCTCGTATTCCTAAACCAAAGAGTTGGAATAAGAGGAAAAGGTGTAATCGGTTCGTATTAAGTCTAGGATACTCTGGAAAGATGAGATCAACGAATTTCCGACCTATTTCAATCTGATCAGGTGCCAGTTTCGAAAAGTGCGCCCTGGGATTCGAAATGTTAAAAATATGTTATTAATGTCGTTAGACTCATATTTCTATAGGATCTCTAAGTTATTAGTTTTACAAATTTTCAAATAGCTAGAATTATCTGATTTTACAAATCTATTTGTATTTCGTTACTACCGGTAATTAGTGGGTCTTCCAGTACGATTTAATATTATTAGTTACCTAAATTGTTATGATTATTATTATTATTATTATTATTCTTATAATGTATATCCTAGTTCTCCTAGTGATCAGACAAAGTTCGGGAACCGGAGAACGAAACCCTATATCTGTCTAGTTCAAGCTTAGTGAGAGGAGCTTAGAAACCCTAGATCCGGCTTTCCTTCGTTTTCATAACAAAAGAAGTTTTATAAAGTAAATGAATATGCATTATCATTCTAAAGTATATTTTAGGCCTTTGAAAGTTTCAAATTCGGGAATTTTTCAATTTCGGGCCTTCCCAGCCCAATTACGGAAAAGCGTGCCCCGGGACCATGAACTCAGAAAAATGTTTCGGAATATTCATTAGAACCGTAATTTTATAAGGATTCCAAAAATATCAATTTTATAATTTTTCGGGCTATAAAAATTACAGTTATAGCCTTTTCCCGTGTTTTCGTTACAACCAGTAAAGTAGATGTCTTGTCTACTATTCACAAGTACAACCTACACTACACACTACCCATACCCTATTCTTACATCCTTACAACCACTCAATTATATTTTCTTTTCCAAGAAATTTTTATCTCCTATTAAATTATCACTTTTATTACATTTATTACACAATTTCAAATTTATCAAATTTCAAACGCACACCCACACACACAACCATTTGTGGCCGGCGCCATTCCTTACCCCCCCCCCCCCCTACATGCCCCAATTTGATTCAATTTATCTTTTTATTTACTTCAAACAAACCCTAAATTCACTAATATAAATAATCCTTAACTTTCTCTCTCCTTCATTTCATTCTTCATTTTCCAAAATCACAAAACACTCTCTCCTCTCTCCCCATATTGCCGTGAGCCCTCCCCATTCCACACACACACAAAGCTCTTTCCTTCTTCATTTCTTCATCAAAGTTTTCCTTAGGTGATGATTTTTAAGTTTATTACTCCTAAATCTTATAATGGCAAGACTTTTCTTGTGTGTTTTCCACCTTAAACCCCATGAGCAAATGCTAGGGATGAGAAAACACTAATACAAGAATCTCAAGCCATCACAAGAAGTGAATCTAAAGTTTAAATGAGTTTTTGATGAAGATAGTGTTGTGTTCATGCATGTAAAGTAGGGATCATGCATAGATATTCATGTTCATGCCATGAAATCCATGAATCATGTATGAGATTTAGTAGATCTAGTGTTTAGACATTCACATCTTCATCTACATTCATGTTCATATGTTTATTTTGATTTTTATGCATTGTTGATCATGAAAGTGTAGCCTTGCCTATGTATAGATATGTTAAATGGTAGATCTACATGTATAGGAGACTAGAAACTTGAAAAAGAAATTATTTTGTTAGGAAAGCTTAGTTGAAAATTCGGATGATTTTGAAACCCTATTTTAAAAGCCACCAAAACCACTTCAAAACTTATATTTTTCATGAAAAATGAAGGGTATGTGTAATAGGTGTCTTGAAGGAATGATTTTCACAAGTCTAATTGAGTTTAGGCATGAGTAAAATGTAAAACAAGTAGTGGAGTAAAATGACAAAATATTGAGATAGTGAGTGGTAGTTAAATTCGTATTTTAGGATAGTGCCTACATAAACGCCTAGTATCTAAGTTTAGATGGCATGTTTTATGAGTCAAATGGAGTCCTTAGACAATGGATATAATGAAGCTTCAATTTTTGATGCATTAAACAAGTTTTCCCATAAAGGAAATGCAAGAAAAGGAAATTTCCAAAATTCGGATTTTTGTTGAAGGCTTATTTAAAAACATACTTGCCAAATGCAAAATGTACGTTTCTATGCATAAATGAAGGTCATGATTAGTATAGATATTGAGAACTCATTTTTATTTAGATAACAAATAAATTCCCAAGTATAAAATCCTAAAAACCCTAGGAAACGTAGTGTTGGAAAGAATGGCTTCTTATAAGTAATCATTATGGAATTTCTTGATAATTAGGAGTTCACGTGAGTTCATCATCAAAGATCATCAAAACTATGCATATGTTGAGCTCATTGCATGATATTCATATTAGGAATTCATTCATATATCATCTATACATGAATCATCAACTAGGAACCTTTTTATCAAAAGCGAGACAATTTTTCGGAATCGGAAAAGTTATGGGACAGATCTGATTCCTCTGTTCCATGACCTTAATGTTTTCAAAGCTTGATAATAACATTAGAATCGGATAGATCTTTCGAAGTAGGTAGAAATCGATATAAAATTTGAGAAATTCCGAGTTAAAATGACCAAGTTATGGTCGTTTTAAGTTGGAACTTCTGCAAATAGTGAGACTTCCGATTTCGAGTAGTTTAGATGCATAGCTTGAATTAGCTTAGTGATGAGATTCTTATTAGGCTTTTTTTTTTTTGGTAGGTGATCCCGAGTACGACGATACCCTGTCACCGACTACCATTAGTAAGAGACCGGCGTACCATGGCCGAGTGAGTACTACTTCCACTCTCAATTAATGTCTGTGATTGTACTGTTAGTGGCACTAGTGGTGTAGGCAAAGATAAAAATGGATATGTATGATGGGGTATATGGAAATTATATATTTATTTGCTGTGGATGTGTGAAATGGAACTTAAGAATTATCGAAACCGGGTGTTAAGCTATTGATTGATTAGCTAGCATTTTATATTGATTGTCTGCGAATAATTGTTGGTCATCTAAAAGAATCGGATTAATATATATTTGACTTCAATTGTAATTGGACTCATTCATATCACGACGGGGATGGAGCATTAGCATTGGTTGGTTTTTCGTGATCCATAAAATGAATATGTTGGTTAATCGTGATCCATAAAACGAATATGTTGGTTGATCGTGATCCACAAAACAAAATATTGTTCAGTTGATCGTGAGCTTAAACGGCGTCGTACCGCAGGATTCGTTAATCTGCTAACCCGGGATGGAGGGCGTAAGTCCATCCACATATGATTTCCGGTTGGTCATATGTTTGTTGAACTCACTCATTTGATGCATTTCACTTGGTTAATTAATTACTTGCTTGAATGTTTTATATTAATTGTGATTCGGAAGTCTTCACTCACTAAGCTAGTGTAGCTTATACCCTGATAGTTTCCTGTTGCAGTATGAATACCTTTGGCTATTTTCGAGGACCCGGGAACATCAGGTACAGCTCTTAGAAGTTTAGGAGCTTTTGTTAAAGCCGAGACCTAAAAATAGAAATGGATTTCTAATCCCGTTTCCCGGGACCAGTGTCCAAAGGATAATACAAGGAACTTTGTGAGCTTAAGAATTCTTAGCATTGTTATCGGGGGTATGCCCCCTAGTTCATATAATAGAATAATTCTCTGTAAGACGGTCATGATTTACATTCTTGCTGCTATTTATGTCTCCTTAAGCTATTACGAGGCAAGGTATGATCTATGAATGTTGAGAGCGAGCCTTACACCCGACATTCAAACTCATGGAAAGATTAAGGTTGTCTCACTTGAGTTTAAATGTTGAGTGTGGTGGACTGTCACGTGTAGAGCACACTTTGGGGCGTGACAGCGGCACCCTGTTCAGATTGGGGGCAAGGTACTTTCTCGTTAATGGATAGAATTATTTAGGAGATATGAGTATCTGAGCTACTCATATCAACCCCCTGAGCATCGTGATGCGTTACTCAGGATCCCCTAGTATTATGGGCTACGCCGGAAGGTGGGGCTGCCTAGTCTGTATGAACAGTAGGGACCACTCAGGGAGGCGGACGTAATACTAGATCCTTGTTGCCCAAAGTTTGAATACTCCCATGATGAAAGACTAACTAAAGATTGAGTAATAAATTATTGGTTGTTGCATTTTACATTTAGATTAAGCATGTGTGAATCACTTTGCATTTGTATTCGTTACTTGTGTACTGGGCCGTTGGCTCATATTTTAACAATTTCAGGTGATGAATCCGACGAGTTTTACACGAGTATAGGGTATGGAACTGATTTCGAGGATTTTCTGGATGATATGGAGGATTAGGAATGACCTTAGACTTGGTGGAATCCAATTTTTGTAATAGAATAGTTATGTTAGTCTTGTGGTTGTATTTAAGGTTTTAGTTAAATTGTATGTGTGTAATTTTGGTAAGGCTTGTAAGAAGCCTTTGGATGTAATATATGTATACATATATATGTACTTAGCTATGTATGACTTAAGTTACTTCTTTTGCAAAATCTGTTGGTAATGAAGTAGTGTAATTTTGTTTAAGGTTTAGAAAAATTATAGATTCTATTATATTATATATGTGGAATTAGATAAACAATTCCTCAAACAATTCTTTCAGACAACCTTACATATAATCTTATAGGTTATATGTGGTTGAGGAACTGTTATCGCCTATTTCAAATATAGGGGCGATAGCGGGTCCTTATACTTATACCCTAGTAGATGTTTGAAGGAACAGGTTATCTCAAGAATGCTAAGTGGGGACTAAGATGTTTAGAGCCGAGTATGACCTTGGGATTCCAGTAGAAAGCATGAGTACTTGAAGATATTAGCTAGGTGTTATAAATTGCTTTATACTAGTTTTATGTAGTGAAATCTTTTGATGAATCGTTGAAGTATAGTGACTTGTATTTGAAGTATAATGAGTTGTATTTCCTTCACATTGTTACTCAAGCTGTATCAATATAAAATGTATCACTTCGATGTGTCTTCTCCATGTGTTAGACGCCTTGTACATAGTATGAAAGCCTTCGCGTGACTGAGGTGGTCATTCCTAAGCTTTAATATTGTGTACGACGGACTGCCATGTTTAGGGTACCCTTCGGGGCGTGACAAGATCACTAGATAAAATAGAGTCTTATTATGGTTAAGTCGTGAATTATAAAAATATATATACAAGTTATAATAAAAAGAGACATATAAGTTAAACATACTATTAGAAGGAACTTCTATAGTCCCGTGGCGGGACTATCCCACCCATATTTTTACCATTAAGTTAACTATAAAATATTAAGGTAAAAAAAAAATCAAGGATTTGATCACAATTGTGATTAATTCGAGCCATTTAATTGTCTAGTGGGACCAGTCCCATTAAAACCACCACGGGATCACAAAATTTCCCTTATTAAAGATATCAAAAAATAGATAAGTATAAAGTAACAAATATAATTACAAATGAAGGTAAGCAAGTTTACTAGATATCCACCTACATCTTACTTAATCGGATAAGGCTAGAGTAGGTATTAAGGATCATAGGATAACTTATGGATACGAATTTTATAAACTTGCACTCATAGGGTAAGATATTGACATGTGCTCTTTATACTTTATATTCACCCTCGAGTATGTACTTTAATATTTGGAAAATACATGTTTTAGGGTACCATATACCTATGCTTTTAAAAATTGTAAAATAATATTAATAATAAATAATAATGATAATACTCTACATTTATTTTTTTGTTACCTTACCTAACATAAATTGGATGTTGCCTTACTTAAAGCCTCTTTATTCTTCTACCCTCCTCTCATATCATTATTATTTATCTTCTAAAATTTTACTTTTCCTTTTTCTTCTTAATTTAAACCTTAATCTACTATGTTTTTCAGCATCAAGTAGCATAAGAGAAGGTACACTAGAAAACTTTACTCTTTAATTTTGTTGTTTCTTTTTTTTTTAATTTTTATAGAAATGTTTGTGAAACATAGGTTAAGATATTTTAATAAAAGGAATTGGATGTTCACTTTACATGTTCTCCTTTTTTTCTTCTATGGCTCATGTTACTCTTCCTCTTGATGTAATAGTGTTTTAGCTTTCAAGCATAAACAAATTGTGGGTTCTACAGGATACTCTATATCCCATAGTCTTCTATGGCTCATGTTACTCTTCCTCTTGATGTAATAGTGTTTTAGCTTTCAAGCGTAAACAAATTATGGGTTTTGCAGGATACTCTATATCCCATAGTCTCGTACCTTATAACTTTTACTAGATACAAGGTAGAAGATAAGTACAAAAAATTTTGTATACCATATCTTATGGGGTAAATAGGGTAAAACAGGGTAAAAGTAAGGTTTTATACACTGCCCACATTATAGCTACTCACCTTTTATCATGTCCAAAGGGTATGTTAAATGTAATAGCACATCATACATAGTATAGGAACCTAGGAATGACTACCTTAGTCACGCAAAGGCTTTCATACTATGCATGAGGTGTGTTTATAGCAAAGGGAACATCGAAGGAGTAATATAATTCAAGAAGATAACAGATAAATGCAAGCAAAAATACTAATTGTATGATAACTTAAACATCAAAATGTTACAAAGTCTTAGGGGTATTCTCTTGCCAAAAGATTAGCTATTATAGTCATCCTGAAGTCCCTAAAATAATAAACAATCTTCAATATAACATAAGATATTTTAAAAGAAATCTACTTTCTATTCTTTCATAAACTTCCTTCAAAAGCTCCAAAATTCCTCTAGTAATTACCTCAGGCATTGATATCCCGAGGTGTAGTGAAAGGTATTCCTATGTCAGCAAAAATCGAAGGGGTGTAAACTTATGACATGCTTAGTGAGATGATTCTCCCCTTATACATACCATACAAATATAACCAACCAAGTTTGTTAAACAAACATATGCTATGTAACAAACACAAGTAATATATATAGTCAATCGAAAACTATATATAAAACAGATTTACTTTCTCCATGACAAAGGTTAAAGAATGCTCTTGCAGGTTTTCATGACCTCTACTTCTTGTCCTTGAGCACTAGCTCATAGTAATCGATCCGACGCAGCATCTCTATGAGGTCGTATTCCCCCCAAATAACTTAGTTCCTTAAGTTGAAGTAGGCCTTGTACTATGAGTACAGTTTGCCGCCTACCCTGCATAAAATAATCAAATTTTGCAACACATAATTCATAATAAATTCAAGATGAATTTCAAGCAAATATTTATGACATTGTACTTTTTTTTGTTTATTTCTTCTCTTCCTTTTTATGATATAAAAAGATAATTAAAGCAATTTTTCTATAATCAATTGCATTTGTATAAGATAATTGTATAAAATTAGATTGATTTCTTTGATGAAATGTTTCTACCTAATCTAATAAAGCTTTATTCGTATGTTGAAGGAGAAAAATTTCCACACATATATTTTATTTTGTTTTCTTTCCCCTAATTGATGTCTACTTTTAATATATGCATATATATATATATATTCACATTTGTCCTCGTATTTATTATCATCAAACACTTTCATAACAATTTGTAAATGTAAGGAATTCACTAACAACACTCCTTTTAAAAACAAAATATTATGTCGATTACTTTTATGAGATATTATTATATGAGGAGTATTTATAAAATAACTACAATGCATTCATATAAGAACCTTCAATTTCAAACATAATGTTCTCTTAATAAAATATTTATTATCAATTTTCATAAAATATATTTTGAGAGAGAATATTAACGTATTTAAGCATAATTTTCAATAAACGGCAAAAAAAAAAGGCATCATTTTCGATAAAAGAAACAATCGTACAAATTTGTTATATATGAGGAATTTTCATAAAGCTATGCACAAGACATCATATCATAACTTTCTTGCTCAAAAGCTTCCTTATAATTATGCATGTCAACTCATACCAAAAAAAAAAATAATAATAAAATAAAATTAAACACTATTTTCATAACAACTCTTTCTCATTTTGTAAACTCTTTGTTTAGAATACATTATCATAACATGCCAAAATTTATATATTCTTAACAAATCTATTTATCATGAGGTTCCTGAATGTCTCTTTATATATTTGCAGCAATATGCTATCTCAATTTGCGTCAAAATATTTTTCATCTAGCGTTCTTTATCCTTGATTGATTAGTCGTATCAATACATGCCAAAAATATTATTTTGATAACTATTAAATCTTATAATGACTCATTTTTAATTTACTTCCTTAAATACAACAAGTCATACATCACACAGACAGAAAATATTTTTCTTTAAAAAGAAAAAGGACTTCACAAAAAAAAATTATTACCACTAAATTATATTTTAACAGCTCATATAACAAATTATGAAAGTTGTTATTTTTTCAAAACAATTTTTTTCATATATTAAACTTTATTTTTTCTCCTTTTAAATTTAATGTATTAAGCAAAATAAAGGCAAATCAATTGCCTGTACTTTTAATTTTTAATAATTTAGTACCTCATATTTAGATTTTGGTAAATTAGTGTCCAGACTTCCAAAGCATGTGCTATTCAATGCCTCTATTAAATAATATTCAACAGGCATTCATTTTGATGACAGGATAATATCTGATACTTGCCAAAAGTTTGCCAAAATCTAAAGATATGGTGTTAAACTAGCAAATAATTATCATAAATTAAAAGTACATCATTTGGCTTATTATTATCCTACTATCAGAATAAACGTTTATCTAATATTATTTAACAAACGTATTGAAACGCACATATTTTGAAAGTATAGGCACTAATGTGCCAAAATTTAAAGATGAGTCGCTGAATTGCCAAAAATCGAAAGTACAAACACTTGGCTTGTCATTATCCCATTTTAGCCGTGCTTCCACTAAATATATGATACTGCTTAAAGCTTAAGCATCAAATAATTTTATTAAATAAAATAAACAATAAGAGTGAGAGTAATTAAAATAATTATACCTATTAAAAGAATTTTATCAAGGAGGGCAAGTTTCGAATGATCATTTCACCAAAAAAAAAATAATAATAAAGAATGATTATATCATAATAAAATTTTTCTTCCTTTCAGAGTCCTTAAATAGTTGTGAATCATGTTCATAGCCTCGATTACCCACAAAACATTTGAAAAATTATCTGTGTTTTTGGAAACTAGATAGACTCAAGTCCTTAAAAAAATCAAGCTCATATAATTTGTATCATAAATTTGATTTTAACTTAACTTTTTTTTTCCCCTTGTATTAGCAAAAATTTTCAATATGTTCTAATTTACTGCAAAAAAAAAAAGCATAAGGTATCGAATTGTTATACCTTACATTTAACTTCTTCTACTTCAACTTTATGTTCTTTCTTAAAGCCTTTTTAAATTATCCTCTTTCTAGATACCTTTTAAGGGGTTTAGGGTGCCTTCTAAAATATCCTCTAAGTATATTTACATTTTTATATTTCATATCTACTTTCTTGATGTCAACAAGTTTATTATTACTACTACTACTACTACCACCATTGATTTTACAAATAGGGTCTATTTCAGCAGAGCTATAACTTTCGCCATGTTCATATCCTAAAGCAAATTGAAACTCATCCATTCTTTAGAAGACAAGAGCATTTATAACTTTTTGTCACTTTCATTAAATTTATTAAATGTGTTATCAACTATGATTAGTGGATTCCATTCTATTCAAATCATGGGAATTTGTTCGTAATCTCATAATTAAATTCCCAAAGATCTAGGCTATTATTGATCATTTATTGTTTTTCATCTCTATTAAGCACTAAAGGAAGAAATAAAGTTATTTAATCAAGAATTGGAGCAAAAACAAGGAAGGATCAAATCGTGACCCCAGCATTTGCAATTGATGGCAAAGAAGAATGGAAACAGCGCTAATTGCAATCATCAACCGAGGTCATGATTCAGCCCGTAGTATAAATTGAGACAAACCGTGCCTCAGTTGAATTTTGCATAGCTTCTACTGCTGCAAAAATGAAAATGCAGTAGAAATACTCAAGAGGGGGGAGTGAACTGAGTATTTTACCTTAAAACAGCCAAACAATGAATTTTTTATGTAATAGATCGATTTAATCTTTGATGACCACAATTATAGTAGTAATATTGGACAAAAAAATGAATATAAAAAAAGATAAGGAAAGAAGATTCAAGCCTGGATATAACATGGAGTTTGGCCCACTTCCTAATCTCTACGGTCACAAAATCACCTCTGACCGAAGACTTCACACACTTTATTAATCTCAAATAGAAAATCTTAAATAGAGCAATACACCAATTATAACACCTGAGAATATATAATATCTTCCCTTTTACAATGCTCTTTTACAAATAGAAGATATAAGGAAAGAGCACAAATTTGATTTTTCTCTTTCTAAAAGCTTTGCAATGTAATGAGCAAGAGTATAAGAGTTATGAGAGGATCAAAGGGCTTGTTTGTTTACAAATGAAGGCTCTTAAAACTTGTTTAAATTTGCCAAGGAGTGTATATTTATAGG